>JAKGUB010000377.1:4180000-5670000 GCA_026261675.1 Hippocampus mohnikei
TAATGGCATTCTTCTTCCTGCCTGCCGGAGCTGAATGGCCATACATTAAAAAAAAAAAAAAATGAACAGATGATACAAATCTCGCCCCCCCCCTCACCAAAGATTGTTCGATCGTTGCAAAGCGTTAACGCGCTACTTTATCCTTTTGGTGAGAAAAGTTTCAGTCGCCTTTTGTCTTCTTTCCACCAGACTTGCCACCTGTTTACGCTTTGCCTCCGCTGTCCATGGGTTTCAAGGCCGGGCCCTCGCCGCCCGAAGCCCGCTTGGCCGAGCAAGACTTGCAGGAAGCGCAGCCGGCGGAGCCTGACTCAAAGTCTTTCCAGCTTCTTCCCCGCATCTCGCCACTCACTAAAGATAAGACCAGGAGGGAAGAAGAAGAAGAGGAGGAGGCGGAGGACGCAGAGGAGCGAGACTGTGAAGTGGTGGAATCCCACAGTGGACCCACACAAGAAAAGGGGGAGGAAAGTCAAGGGGGGGGTGGATGCTCTGTTCCGGAGCATGAAAAGACCACTTCTGGCCTGCTGCCTTGCCCTTCCCCATCTTCTGTCCCGGATCCAACCGGCCCTGCCGCGGCTGCTAGCGGAGCCCTGAAGCAAGCGGAGATATCCAAAAACGATGAGGTTGAGAAGGAAGAGCTCGGAGGAGAAAAAATGGAGTGTGAACCGACAGACTGCGGTGTCCTGGGAGATCCTGCAGAGGATAGAAAAGAGGAGGAGGAAGAGTCTAATCAACATGAAGAATTGGTCGTCGACGGTGACGAAGAGAAGCAGATTGAAAGGAGTCCAGAAGAGCTGGAAAAATCCCGCTCTCCTACTCCGTCCGCCGACGGGCCCGCGCCTGCTTCCGCAAGCACGGCGGCCCAGCAGCAGGGCGCCTACATGTGGAGCCTGGAGCTTCTCATTGCCGCCGCCTTGTGCGCCACCCGAGATGCCTTGCGCACACCCGCACCCGCAGCCAGGGCTCCGAGTCCCCTCGTCCACCACGGTATGGAGATCCTGGGAGAACTGGCTGAGCTGGAGATTCAGCAGAGGAGTCTGGAGAGCAAAGAGAACCAAGATGAAGGTGACAAAAGTCCATCTTGACTTCATGTGGGATCTAAATTGGCGGGAAAAGAGTTGACGATTAATGTACATTGACATAAGTATTTGGGAGCATAAGTCGTACTTGTCAGACGATGTTGAATGCAGCATAGATTTCGTTTTGCCATTTTTGAAACAGTACATTTGCTCTGTTAGCTCCATTCCACTCGCTACATCTCAACGTTAGCGCTGGGTGGTAAAAGTAAACTCAATTCTACTCACCTCACAATAAGCAGCAGTTTGGCAAATCGTGAAATTTTCATCCCCCGCCCCAAAAAAAAAAGATTATCGGACCTTTTTAATGCCAGTTGGACTTTACTATCAAAGTAAACATCAAACAATGAAAAATACAGTTTTCCAACAACCAAACTGCATTGCCTGAAGAACAGCCCACTCGCTTAATGCTAACATAAAGGGAAAATCCCTGCGGCATCTTTACGGTTCACACTGAAAGTTACGGTTTTAAAATGCTTTCTGTAGACAGATAATATAACAATACCCACAGGCATATATTCTTTATCTTCTCAAAAAAATGGTATAGTTTTGGTCATCGTAGTTTATTCGTTATTTTCATCTACATGATGCTGTGCTGCCTCCCAGTGGCCAAGGCACACTAGACGGAGCAAAATTACAAAAATGATCATGTATTCACTTATTTCGATTGAAACTGGAACAAATTAACAGCATTCCCGTTGGAGACGGTCAGTCACATGATCGCACACTCTGACTCGAGTCGTATGGTTCTAAGCCTCAGGTAAAGCGTACTTTTACTTGAGTACAATTTGTAGCTACCCGACTTACCTCTCTGGAAATGAGCCCACACAAAGCACGTCGACGCGCGCACACACAAACACCATCATGTCCCCCAGGCTCTGGCGTCTTGCTTTGCTAATTAGACCCTTTTCCTTTTAAACACTTCTCCTGTAAGCGCTCCTATTTTCCTCTTGTCCCTCTGAGAGAAAGTGTTTTTATTTTTTGCCAGCGTTGCGTGCGTGTGTGTGTGCGTGTGTGTGTGTGTGTGTGTGTAAGCTGTTAAGTAATCCCAGCTGAATCCCCGCTCTCTTCCATCAGACTCTGTGTCTCCCCACTAGGCTGCTTCCCGCCTCTCTGCCTCATTTTTTTTCTCACCACCTCTTTGTTTTTATTTATTTATTTATCTATTATGATTAAACCATTGTAATCTTGTCCGTAAATCCCTCGTCTCGTTGACAGAATGAATACGTGTAAAAATCATATGTCACTTTCGTCCATATGCGCGGCAGATACAGCGTGCGTGCATTGTTTACAAGTGTGCGCGACGCAGCTTTCGCATGCATGTGCAGTAATAGGTGCGAAATCAATAAGTCTTGTCAAGGCTTGCAAAACGTGTGCCAAATCACACCACCTTTATTTTGAGAAAAAAAAAAACCTGCTCTGGCTTCCCCGCGTGGAATGTTATTAATACTGCCGATGGCAATTTTTATATTTTTTTTTTTGTCACCGCAACTGCGCTAGGAGATGAAAGCGATTCCGGGCAGATGCATTCACACTGCTCCTTGGTGCGGAAGAATATCGCAGACGCGGGTGTGCAGATCGTAATTACAGATAGCGGCGGAATCAAGATACCTTCTCCTCTGTATAAATTAGCACCGTTTTTTTTGGGGGGGGGCACACATACAAGAGCTTTTGTATCAGTAGAGGAGGTTTTCGCTTCCTTCACATTTCCTTTTTATTAAAAATTCTTATTAATAAATAGACAAAATGTTTTCTATCAATTTGTCCAATTGTTTTTTTACTCCGTTTTTCTGTGGCAAACGGCCATTAAATTAAAAAAATAATAATTTTGGCCGGTCAAATTTTATCGTATTTTATCATAATTTTTTTTTCCTCCCCCCCCCCCATGCATGTGTCAATTTTCCTCATCTGCAGACAACCGGCAGTCATGATGACGTTGATGCCACCCTCCAGTTTTTTTTCTTCTAAATATTGGCTTCATACTAGTAGCCTGGTTAAACTCGACTGCTACACCTTCCGTCTCCTCTCCCTCGTAGAAGAGGCCGCGACGCTCCACTCTGGCCTCCTCCAAAGGCTAAATTGGCTTCTGTCCACGTCCATAATGAGGAGATGTGGGAGAATAAATAGATAGCTCAATAAACACTTTACCTCTTATTGCTTCTCCTCCCCCTTCCCCGCACGGCCGCCGCTCCCCTCTGCGCTCGCGCGCCGTTCGCACGTCTGCGCGGCTCAGCAAAACTACCGATTGTGCATGTATGTGTGTTATTTCATTGATGGAGGTGTCTGTGTGTGGGGACAGTCTCATGAATATTCTGTTTCATGTGCTGCTGGTGGGACAATGACGGAGCTAATGACATTGACAGATGTAGTGATTGCTCACGACGACGCCCCCCCACTCCGACGCTAGCATGCGCGCACGTGTTGTTTGTGTGTGCGATTAGGCGGGAACAGCCGTATACATCAAATAAACTACACGGCTAATATCATAAACATCACCACTCTTCAAGGCGCGGCGGCGGCGCGAGCAAAATCAATCAGCTCGCCCGGGCGCAACATGTTGTCGAACTTTGTCAGCCGTCTTGTCACTGAAGCGACATGCCGATCTGAACCCCTCCCTTCCCCCGCGCCCGCACGCGCGCCCGTCATCCGTCTCCCCGCAGGTGAGCGGGTGCTGACCTTCGACCTGCACAGTCTGGCAACTCTGGCGGCCGCCCGGGCCTTGGAGATGGGGGGAGGGGCTCCTGGCGGCGGAGTCCAGCAACAATGTCAAATTCGGGAACGGCTGAATTTGCGCAGGAAGTGCAGCTGGGCGCCTCGCCATGAGCCGGTGAGGTTTCGCTTGAATGCAGTTTTAGGGTTCGGGGTCTGAATCTCAGATCCTCACCCTCGTGTGTGTGCGTGTGGTACCTCGTGTGTAAATTACACATTTTAAAATTGAGGGATGTGCCACAAGTCAACTTTTTGGGGGGTTGCTATATAAAATTAACTGTTGACGGCGTGCAGCAAGGTGCGCTGGGGCTTAGCATGTCTGCCTCACAATTCTCACTTTCAGCGTATTTATTGCTTGTGTTTGAAAAAAAAATACATGGGAAGGGGAGCTTGAAAAGAATGATTGCATATTAAATCTCATGAGTTTTGAAAAAAGTTCAACCCTACGACTCGCCCTACTCGTCTGGCTTTTGAGCTCACTTTGTGTTCAGCATTAAAATTCCCTTGCTTTGTGTACGTGTGTGCGCATCTGTGTGTGTGGGCGTGCGTGCGTGTGTGTGGTGTGTGCCAGGTGTGTCCAGTAAAGGGCTCCATGGAGACGATGGGAGGGGAGGAGCTGGCCATGCGTGTCCAGCTGGCTGAGCTGCAGCGCCGCTACAAAGAGAAACAGAGAGAATTGGCCAAGCTTCAGAGGAAACACGACCACCAGTAAGCGCGCACACACACTTTTGCAGCATCGACAATGCTGCTGTCATTCCGCATCTTCCTGATCCACAATGCCCTCTCCCTGCTCATACCTGAACACAGTTTGACCTGCAGCCAGAACAAGTTCCCTGTGTAGTTGTCCCGCTGTCCTCGTTTAATCTCTCATCTTTTTCACCCCCTTCCTCCCTGCAGGAAAGAGGAGACGTCTCGCAGCCCTGCCCGCAGGGGGCCGGGACGGCCCCGCAAGCGCAAGTCCACCCCCGGCGCGCCGCCTCCAGACTCCTCCAAAAGACTCAGGTGAGGTCCAGCGACGGGGCGCCCGCACAATCAGCCTGATTGGTGAGCCGGTGCTGATTTATGTTTGTGTTTTTCAGTGAAAGGGCGCGCTTGATTTGTCAAGAAGTTGTACTCCTTCAAATGAATTGATTTCAACGCACCTATAGCTGGTGATTTGCTTGATTGGGCGCCAGAAGGAGCTGCTTGGGCACAATCGCGCCATATTGCAGATTGTTGCTTTAGCGCCATTTGGTGGCAAGGACGTACAGCGATGCATTGAGATACGACTTTATTTTTGTTTTCCGCCTTTTGTAACACAATTTGAAACCACCTTTCCCCGTTGAAATACATAGAAATGCCGTTAATCCGTTCCAGCCTCCTCAAAAAACCCAGCAAGAAAAGCAACAAAATGTGTTTTTGAATAGTAAACGTGCCACTCCATAACGTTGCGGTAATACTAGTCACTCTTTGCGGGGGATAAAGAATATGTGAGTTTTGTTGTATTATCTGTCCTCATGCGTTGCTCCACACGGATATGCATTCCCGTAGCGGTTCAAACACCACAATTAGCAATGCTAGCCATTTGCATGTTAATGCCGTTTTGCAGTGGTTGTTAGCACTACGCCGGGCTTAAGAGAAATTGAACGGAAGTGTATATGCTCAGCAGGATTCTTTTTTTTTTTTTGAATAAGAGGAGTCCTAATGAAGCTGACGAGGCCCCTTCATTAATCATCATTAATCACTTTTAATCATATCTATCACCCGCATTGATTATGCCCTGCTTCCCTGTGAACCATTAGCATGCATTAATATAGCCGGGCAAAGTCCCGATGTACAGTTATTACAGTGATAAACGACTCGACGCCGGCCGCGCCCACCGCAGCATACCACCACACATTACTTGGCACAGGCGTGTTCGCGCTAACACGCATTTGTACGCACACCCACAGACGCGACAAACGCCCCCTCGGTATTCCACCCCCCCTAATGATAAATATGTTTTCTCATGCCGCCCCACCTTTGCTGGCTTGTGCCCCCCCCAACCTGGCCTAGATAAAATGATTAGAGAAACTCAAGGTTCGTCACGGTTACCATTATTAGACACCTTAATGGGAATGCCAATGAAAGGCTTTACTCACACATGCGATTCTTAACCGCACACACACTCTGACACACACATGCTCAAGCAGAGTTTGTTTAATTACTAAGCTGGCTGTTACGTGCCTGAACAGCGTTTCTTTTGTTATGAATAAGCGATTTGGTGATGCGTTTCTCTTGTCGGCTGTGTAGGGAGTGCATTTACGATGTAACGATGGAGGCAATGCGCGGGCCAAACGGATACTCAACAACGGGCTCGCCTCTTTCACTGCGTCGCTCAACGAGCGCTTGATTAGGGGAAATGTTTCGACCAAAAAGCGAAGGACTAGCAATTTGATCCCCAAAATTAGCCATGCCATTAAAATACTTAGTCATTATTCTTCCATGTTTTTTTTTTCGAATTAGCATGACTCGTATTTCAAAAACGTCCAGTTTGTCGATAAATCGCTGCTTTTGCAACGAAAAATGGACACCTTGCTTGTGGCAATATTCAACACAATCGTCTCTGTTGGCATCCATGTCGTTAGTGGAAGCACATCAGCTCGAAACAATGGCTAAATATTGAATTTGATTTGGTTAGCTTCCTATTGGGCTGTCATGTCCCAAAATGAATCATTCCCACCGCACTTACGTTCAATTAGAAAACATTCTTCCCTCCAAGGACGACCCGTAGCCCCAAAAAGTTTGAGACCCCTTTGCGTTGTGCGGCAGAAAGGTGCCGGAGGGGAAGTACCCCCTTTACGTCCCCCGCGTGTCAGCGGTCCGCCTCACGCCCAAAGTTGTTGCAAAGGGCCGAGGTCAAGCTTTGCGCACAAACTGCTTTCCAAACACTTGTGTGCCGCGGCATTAAAATTCCTCATAACCGGGCCTCACTTGATGCCGAGGGCCAACGCTTCCCTCTGTGGGAATATAAGATTCCCATGCCTCAGACGGCAGCTGCTAACACCGCGTGCGTGCGTGCGTGCGTGCGTGCGTGCGTGCGTGCGTGCGTGCGTGTGTGTGTGTGTGAGCGCACAATGAAGGAAGGACACGGCGAGAGAGGCGGGTGGGGGGCGGAGGCACCGCGGTGTAGTGTTCAATAGATGTTAGTGTTTATTGATCGAGCCCCGAAGCTCCGGTCAACGGACAGACTCCCTGGAGACTGCTTCATCTCGCACGGTCCCGCCTCTCCCAAACCATCCTCCTCACGCGCACACACGCACCACCACCACCATCATCATCATCATCATCATCAACCTTTTAATGTGGTGATTCAGTCGAATATTTTCTCTCATCAAAGTTATGAGACAGGGTCGATTGAGGGGAAAACGAAGAGCGGATCACGTAACAATGACGGGAATGACGGGTGTGCGGACACAAATGTGTGCGATATATATATTTTTTCCTCTTCTCCTAATGACACCGTTTCTCGATATATTCCCTCTGATGTGTTTTTCCAGGGCCGCTGTTAATTTACAGGATGAAGAACGAGTGCGGAAGAAGCATGACTTCAGCAGCCTGAGCGCCGCGCAGGTCAGTCCCGCGGACACTTTCCGCTGCGACGTTTCGATTAGTGGACGGAGATTCGTCAACTCAACGTGGCAATTACCTCAGAAATTGTCTGTTAATGCAGGACGACAAAAAAAAAAAAAAAGCTTTCGGCGTGTCAAAATGTGATATATATTCAGAGCAATCACCGGATATGATGCAAATAGGCCCTCTGGAGCAGTTTATCGAGCCAATGAACGGACTTTACAAACGAAAAAAAAAGAATGTGACAAGAAGGATATGTAGTCAAATAAGAACAAAGTCCCAAACAAATGAACTGAAATGTGGGCCTTAGATTAGAAAACTAAAACTAACACTAAAGCGAATATAACCAAAACAAAGCATTTTCGGAAAGAAACAATCATTCAAACTAAGGGGACTTACAGAACAAAAGTCAAACTCAAATAAAAATTGACCGTCGCGACCCCTCTCTACCCCCAAGTGTTGTAACCCTGCTCAATAAGAGGCTGCCGTGTCACTTGCGCAGTTGAAAGCGGGCTGCAAGCACAGAGGTCGGCCCAGCGCCCTGAGTTCCATGCTGGCCAGACGGGTGGGCCAGATGAAGCAGAAGGCCGACGCCCAGCGTGCCGCGGGCGCGCCGCACTGCCGGGCGGAAGAGGGGCCGAAGAGTCACGGAGGAGCAGGTGGGGGGGCTGTGTGGACGAGCACCCAAAATGATGATTTTTCTACCAAGAGGCGCTAACTTGCTGCCGCTGCTTCCTTGTCAAGACTCGCAACAGGAACGGGAGGCCGCTCGCAGCGTGAAGAGAAAAAGGGGGCGGAAACCCAAGGCGTTGATGAGCCCCGACCCAAACCAAACGCCGAGCTCGAACCGTGCATCTGACAAGCAGGAAGTCCGGGAAAGGAGTGACAGCGAGAGCTCGGGACGTGGTGAGCGTGACAAACGTTGAACCTGTATTGATTCGTCGATGATATTCATCTTTGGCGATTGTTGCGAGTGATTTCTCACGGGAATAAGGAAATGTATGCACAAACACTTGACTGTCAGGTTACGGGCGACCCGTCTTAAGCGTTTCATGCACCAATAACGATAACCCGATAAAATAAGCTGTCCCTGAAAGGGTTAAACGGCTGAAAGTATCACGCGACCGCCATTGATAAAATGCGACTAAAAACGAAACTTTAAACGGGACACTTTGAAGCGAACCCGCGTTGTGTTCAGAGCGCATTTGGATGACAGCGAAGACGGAGCCAGCCGGCCGCTGTGGAATTCGGGCTCGAGTTCGCGCGTCGATGCGCCAGAGCGGGTATTTGTTCGCACGTGGCCGCGGCGCAGCCGCCAGTGAAACGTCTCCCGTCATTAGTGGCCTCTTCTCACTTGTCGGCTCTTGTGTCACAGCGTTAAAACCGTTAACGACTCGCCGCAGGCATGCGACGCCGCTCCCTCTTGTAGCCCTCCTCTGATTCGCCCTCCCCCAATCCGCCGTACGGCAACACGATCTCTCTCTCTGGCGCTGTTCAGAATGTGGCACCCATGTCCCCGTCGCTCCTCCTCACCCCCCGCGGCTTAGAGAGGATTCCCGTGAACGAAAGGGGGACAAATTCCTCTCGGTGCACTTGGGAACATTTTTTTCTCACTTTAGACTGTGCAGGATGCAAGACATCAGGGAAGAAAGTGGTTGGTTGACCTTGTGGCCTTTTGATGACACTGACATATAGTGGCCGAGCGAGTGTGCGTGCGTGTGTGTGTGCAAAGCGGCGGCGACGGGCCATGAGTGACAAGCGCGCCGGGGATGTGTCGGCACTCGACAACGACCCTCGCAGGCGGCGGAGGCGGGCGCGCGCGCAGCTGCCAATAACTATCAGACGCGAGCACGCCCCGCGTGTAAATCAAGGTCGGCAGATGCGAACGTGCGAGCGCGTCCAAATTGGCTTCCCGTCACGTGCGCCGCGGGCCGAGAACCCGCCGGCGATTACGGGCCGACCGTCTCGGGAGCGCTTTAGTGGCTTTATTGGCCCTCCGGATCACGTCGGTGCCGCCGTACGGCCGGCAGGCAACATTAAGGCACATTGACGCAATCTCAGGCGATCCGGTGCGAGAGTTGTTGTGACAAATTCTGTCACGATGGTCATAGCTGTAAAAAATAAATAAATCAAATTCCAAATGACGAGATTTTTCTTCCATTGGCGCCGTTTTCCAAAGCGCGCGCAGACGCGAAAGGAATATTGAAAGCCTGCTTGTCGATACTTCCTGTCAAGCAAGTCCCCGGGCGTCGTTAGCGGTGTTTGCATTGGGATCATTCAAAGCCGATGCGAGTGATCCTATTGATGTCGTGCCTTCCGCAGAGGATGAGGAGGACTGCAGCTGCACCAGTGACGAGGCAGCCAATGACATCAGGATGAGCTCGTCCTCCAAAGAAGCGCCTCCAAACTCCGCCGGCTCCTTTTCGGCCCCGTCATCGAGGCTCCACTCGAACCAGAAACGCGATACGAAGAAAGCGGGACCTCCAGGTGAGCTCTTCCTGCGCATTGATCATAAAATCGGCCCTAGGGCGCATTTTGTCGATGAATCCAAATTTCCGTGACCCCGTTGTCAACGTACTCAAGGAACCACGGCCATCCCGGAGCAAATCAAGGCCCACAGGAAGCAGTGCCTGGACAACTGCAAAAGCCAACAGCATGCTTCGAAAAGAGCTTCTCTTCCCGACTGGGCGGCGTCTTCAGCGGGCTGCGGTTTTGGGGACGGGCGGGGGGGCCGTGGAACTCTGCTAGAACTGAACAGGAAGATCAAGGTAGCGACGAGGAGAGACTCGGCTGTGCACAGTCACCTGGCGAAGGTGAGGCTATTCGATGCGCCGTCTCTTCATTCTTCCCGGCACATTTTGGAAAAGCGGGATCACGAAATATAAATCTGTCCTTCGTGTGTTTATTGTTGCCTTCATATTTGACACTGGTGGGGAACTGTTTTAACCCTTCCGTGGCGGGCAAAGTAGAAAAATATAGATGACATATACAATAAGAAGTATTTGCTATTAAAATAGTTAACATGCATATGATGTATTGATGAAATTGGTGCGTTAAATTATATTTTGTTTTTTTTATCATTAAACTTATTCAATTTAGCTTTAACAATTTTTTCAAAATAAACTATTTTACATGCCTTTTTCAATTATTGCACGGTTGAGCTCGCTTTACAATTCTAGAGCACCAAAGTTTGACCCCCCCCCCCCCCCTCCCGCCCTTGAAAGAAGGTCGTCACGATACGACTGCTGTCAACTTGAACCGCCAAAAGAAAAATATGCGCTGCTTCTTTTGGCAGGTGTGCTTTTTTTTTTTTTTTTTCATGACGACGTGTTGAGGGGAAAAATGTTTGAAATAGATATTTGATGTCCGTTTTGACTCCCCAACAGCAGCTTTTATTTTTTGGTGCGAGGTAAATGCATGAGAAAGAATTCTAAATTGCATACAGTTTCCATTCGGCTCATGCATAAGGAGACAGATGAACTTAATGTCAGCCATTGTCAGACCCTTCTTTACCCTACCATGTGAATAAAAAAAAAATACCTGAAAAAACGTCCTTCGCATCGAATGACTTACTGTCACCATATTAAAAACAAGGGCAGAGAATAAGAAATGCAGGGGGAGGAAATAAAAGCCCAGCAGAGCGCTTCTAAAAAACCTGCACACCCTGACGGCTTCTTGTCCAATCCACCATTAACTCCTCCACTTGTTTTAATGCTTGAGTCACCATAACAGCATGTCCAAAAAAAAAAAAAAAAAGCATCATAGCTCATCTTTTGGGCATGACCTATAACACACCCGCGTCACACACCTTCACACACACACAAACACACACACACGCATCAGCACTTAGAGTGAGAGAATGATCACCCATTGCCTCTGGTGACGAAATGCCTATCACGTCAACCCCCCCCAGAAAAAATTGAACACAAAGGCCACCTCCTGTACATTAAGCACGGTGTGGAAAGACTCAATGCAGGCAGAAACCTGTTGGACGAGGTGACTTTTCATCATCACTCATCGGTTGTCTTATGATAGAGACTGGCCTAAACCTGTCTGGGCATGGCTAGTCAGCCGTCGGAGGTGTGGGTTACTGAAGGTGAGAGCAATAAATGAGACTTCGGGTTTGGGTGGAAGCAGGCCGTACGGGGACCCCCCCCCCCCCCTTCACATTCAGATTGATACTATTTATGCGGTGACGTCCATGCTACTTGTTTTTGCATTCTGTGTTAGCATTAAAGTCACACTTAGTTTTTTCATAGCCAAACCGCACGCTCAGCGAGGACAGAATAATATCGCGGCTGTCGTAGTTCCGAAGCTTGGGTACTGGATGTCCTTGTACGTAATGAATTGTCCTCTGCGTATAGTGCTTCAACGCGACATAAATGCGACTTTCGGCCCGCTGACGTCCAATCTTGTTCCCAACTGCAGGTCCCGGGTCACGGGGTCAGCCGACTCCTGCAGAGCTTCACGGCCGACGACGGCTTTCACCTGGATGAGGAGAGCAGCTCCTCTGAGGAAGAGGAGGAGGAGGCGGAGGAAGATGCGGACGAGGGGAGCCCACAGACGACGGTGCACCTTCCTCCCAAAATGCCTTGCAAAATACCCGGTAGGCCCCCCACAATTGACATGTGGAGAGTTTTTTTGCCTCGCATCGTCATTCCACGCCTATCGTATCAATTTTGATGATCGATATGGTCTAATTTCCGACCATTTTCTCCTCATCAGCTCTGCCCAACTGTGTGCTCAGTAAAGAGATGCTCGTTGACGGCCTGAAGATTTTGATATCCAAGGAGGACGAGTTGCTCTACGCCGCCCTTGTCCAGACTCTGGACCTGCCTGATATGTAAGTTCGGCTGACTCAGAGCTGACTCGTTCTGCTGTCCGGTACATTCAAAAAGCTTACAACTTCCATGTACATTCGGTCTATTTATTTTTTTGTGTCCCCTAGATTTAGTGTTGTCATAGAAGGGGAGCGCGGGAATCGCCCCCGGATCTATTCACTGGAGCAAATCCTACAAGAAGCTGTAAGTTTCAGTCCTTCGATCCCATTAAAAAAAAAAAGCATGCCTCGCTTTTTTTTATAAAGAGTGCTATTTCTTCTCACTGAAATAACATTTTTGTTGTTTTTTTTTTTTTTTTTTTGAGGGAGGGACGGCTCAAATTGATTAATGGCACCGCTGTGCTGTCTGTGGCCTCTGACGTTTTGGCTAAATGGACTGTATGTCTTATTTTTATGTATTCCGCTCAAGGTTCTGGACGTGCGGCCCCAGACTGAGGCCATCCTAATGGCCGGGACGCGAGTGTGTGCCTACTGGAGCGAGCGCTCGCGTTGTCTTTACCCCGGTTATGTCCACCGAGGTGTGTGTGACACAAATCCCCAGGAACACCCATGGGGAAAAAAACAAAAAAAAAAACAAAACCGAATCAATCCTCATGTGCTGGACTGCAGGGGGCGCAGGTGAAGAGAAGGAGGGAAGCGTGATGGTGGAGTTTGACGACGGCGACAGGGGACGGATTACGCTCGCTAACATCAGACTTCTGCCGCCTGGATACCAAATCTGCTGTAAGTGGAAAAATGTACAAGGGAGGGGGAGGGGGTTTGAATCAACCAGCATTGAGCAAAGCTCGCTTGTCAGGCGCGGAACCATCACCGGCGCTTCTGATCACACCCGGCCGCCGATACCGACGCAGCTCTACGCAGGAGAAGAAAGACACGCCCGCCGAGAAACCAGCCAATGAGGAACAAGTCGGGAAAATCCAAGAGAAGAGACCAGGTGAGGCAATCGTACTGATGAACACTCCTATTAAGTTTCCCTCCAAAAACGAGAGCACATTCCCAATATTTAATCGGAAGAACCGACGGACAGCTTACGTCTTTTCCGACGTACTTTTCTAACTTTGTACATTCCGCGCAGACGGGCCCCGGGGGGTCACATTTCTCGCCGTCAACTCGACACCCGAGTCGGGGAGGAGCCCGCCGTCAATTGAGATCTATTAACCAAATTCCTTTTAGGCGCTGTAGAACCGCATTCATCATGACTGGATGAGGTGTCGGCGGCGTTTTTTTTGTGTTAGGATGAAACATGCGTGTCACTCATCACGCTAATGCTTCAGGTGGAGACAGGTAGTGGATATGTCGAAACCTACCTGGCTCGGTGCAGATAATGGTATTAAATTTCTCCGGCGCTCTCACTTGCACTATTAATCTCGGGCCGTTCCCAGCAACTGTCACGTCGTATTGATTCCGAGTCCTCTCTGCCGTCGTCTCCTCTCGCAGTTGGCAGGCCCAAGAAAATCCACTCAGTCCCCAAGACTGCCGGCGCGGCAACATCGGAGTCGGACTTTGGAACCAAAGGTAACACTTCCTTGGCGAGCTGGTCCGCGCCCAGGAAGAGACCCCCGGTCGACTTCTTCCTCTTCAACGGGACTTCGCGCAAGACCCAGAAGAGATACCGAGAGCGAGACACGGGGTTGTTTCATCGCCCCGCCTCCCACTCGCTCACACCCGCGACCCCCCTCAGAGGCATCTTTGGCTCGCCCTTCGCCGTCGACTCTTTTAGTAGCATCGCCAACGGCTACTCCGCCTTCGGTAGCGGCGGGACCTCCGGATCGTCTCGACACGCAAACCCGGGATCTTCCTGCGGGCCGCGGGACGTCTCCGCTTGCCCCTCGGTCGTCGCGGCGGCGGCGGGGAGCAAGAAGCCAATCGGTGAGCGAGACAGGAAACAGTTCCTGGTGAAGCTCGATCACGAAGGGGTGACGTCGCCGAAAACAAAGAACGGCAAGGCCCTACTTCGAATCGGAAATGGAAGCAAAGGAGGTCGAACCGGATCCCCGGCGGGCGCCCCGCTCCGCTACATTCACCCTGCCATGCTGGTGAAGGACGGAAAGACTGGAGGACTTGATCGAGATCACCCCGGAGTCCGGCCGGACTCTCTTCTAAAAGGTGACACCCCACTTCAGAAAGATCCGCCGGCGACCAGCCATGGAGGCCAAACCGGAGATTACAGTTTGGACTACAACAGCGACGGGCCGAGTTCTTACTCTGAGCTCGATGAGGACGACGAAGACGGCGGCCAAGATGCCCGAGCGCGAAGAAGAGCCGCGTCGTCGCATCGCGGCGGCCGCTTTCTCTCCCGTCTGTCGGTCTGCTTCTCCTCCTCCTCGTCCTCGTCCTCGACGTCGGGCTCCATCTCGTCCTCGTCGCTTTGCTCCTCGGACAACGATTCCTCCTACTCGTCCGATGAAGAGTCTTCGTCCGTCCTCCTGCGTCGCGCGCTGCTCCAGCAGGACAAACACAAACACAGACAGAACCTGAGGTCGGAGGTCAACGACTCCAACGCTTCGGCCACGGTCACGACTCATCCCTATGCGGCCAAGGCTGGCGTGGTCCACTCTGGACCAAAGGGCAGGACGGAGGACAGGACGGAGGACAGGACAGAGTACATTTCCAAAGGAAGTGTGGCCAATAACAGTAGTTCAGCCAAGACCCAAGTGAAGAGAAAAGAAGGGGTTCCTAATAGCCACCACCAAGGTCCGAGCGGCCCGAAACCTTCTTCCAAGGACCCGGCGGCGGCTAAAAGGCAGAGGATGTCCTCACCGGAACCTCAAGCGGCATCGCTCCGCTACTGTCTGGACGCCAGCTGTGGAAATGGTCCGGTAGTCCGACACAGGTAAGACAAGAAACACACTCACGTTTGTTTTTCGAGGTGATGAGGAGTTTTCTTGGTGGGAGGTGGGAAGGGAGTCTTCCCTGTAACAGATCCCTGGAGCCAAAAGGTTTGAGTAAGTATTCTTTGCCAAAGCAGTTTGGCCAATAAATATGATCAGCCACAATGAATGACATTAAAAAATAAAATGAAATAAAATAAGACTCCTTGGTGTAAGCGCTCCGTAACTCATTCACTCCCAAAGACGTTTTTAAACGTCTTTTCAGACTTGGACTAGAATTGGCTGGTACTGAATGAGTTAACATATTCAGCGATCCCGCATCACAGCTTTTCATATCCTGTCCGAGATACTTATTCCTCATTTTGTTCCGCCACCAGAGGCGGGGTCTGAAGGGTAAAGCCCGCAAGCTGTTCTACAAGGCCATCGTGCGCGGCAAGGAGACGGTGCGGGTGGGCGATTGCGCCGTGTTCCTGTCGCCCGGCCGGCCGCAGCTGCCTTACGTCGGCAGGGTGGAGAGCTTGTGGGAGTCGTGGAGCTCCAGCATGGTGGTCAGGGTCAAGTGGTTCTACCACCCGGAGGAGACTCGCCTGGGCAAGCGACACTGTGACGGCAAGGTAGAGACCCTTCAAAATATTTTTTTCTTTGAGCTGGAATAGCCATGAAATTTTTTTTTGCTGGCACAACATATGCCTAGCTCTTGAAAAATTTCTACTTGATGGTTTCGAGCTGTTTTCCCCCCAACCTGTTTTAGAGCTGAGGTGCAGACAGCAACCCCCAAACAACTTGGAGGCAGTTTTTGCTTTTGGGTGAAATTTGAGGGTAAACCTAAAATGCACGACGATAACTTTAGACAGGTGAACCAATGTAATCTCCTCGGAACTTTTAAATGTACATCTGTTCAATTTGCTCATGACATTCTAAGCCAGTGGTGTCAAAACTTTTGTCGCGGGCCAGATTTTAATGACACTTTCCCTATGAGGGCCGTTATGTCTATGTCAAGAATAACGGTTTATTCACCTCTTGTTTACGTTACTGTAATGAGGGGTTTGGTAACAAGAAAATGCTGACGGTATCACTCTTTATTTGTTACCAATGAAAATTTGAAATTTGGGTAGAAATGTTAGCGAGCGTGATGAAAGTTGACAACTTTGATTTGCTTTTGCGGGCCACATAAAATGAATGTGGCGGGCCAGATCTGGCCCCCGGGCCTTGAGTTTGACACCTGTGTTCTAAGCCTTGAAATGTTTACAGGAGGGCCAAGTTGACATCTACAACTTGTCGTGCATTTTAGGTTCATCTGAAAGCCCAAATGTCCCCAAACTTTTTTTCTAAGTCGCCTTATTGTGCTGCCCAAAATGGTCTCAATTTCCTCACAAATGTCCCGATTGTAAAATTTGGGTCCGCTGAGTTGGGTTTGTTCTCTGCAAGTGGATGCGCATTGTTCTTCCCGTCACAAAATGTCTCGGCGAACAAAATAGGACAATGATTTCCCGACCCAAAGTGCCTTTTGAGAATCGCCCGTTTACCGAACTCCCCAACTGAGCGCGCCCGTATAAACACTGTTGACCGACTGTCTCCCAGAACGCCTTGTACCAGTCGAGCCACGAGGACGAGAACGACGTTCAGACCATCTCGCATCGCTGCCAGGTGATCGGCCGCTCCGAATACGATCACGTGATCCGCGAGCACAAGTCGGGCGCCGCCACGGCCAACGATCTTTTCTACCTGGCCGGCACGTACGAGCCCACCACCGGGCAACTGATTGGCGCCGACGGTATGGCTATCGTGTCCTAGCATCCGCGGCTAGAGTGACCAAAGCGATATTGAGCCCGCCGCTTCCGTGCGGGGGGGGGGGCAACGGGATATATCCCAGTACCGGGCACTTAAAGGACTCTGGTTAGTTCTTGGAAGCCCATGTGACCTCGAGCGTTGGGAGGCTTCAGTTTTCCCCGCCCGTCGTACTAAGTATCTTGCAACAAAAGAACCGGAAGCACAGACGTGAGCACTTTGGAGTTGGCTAACTCGGATATGCTTCTGTTTTCGGAAACCAAGACAAGACTCGGGGAGAGGAAGGGAAGTCACTGTAAGCCACACTGGTTTGGGACGCTTGGAAAGGTCTTAAAACTGCTTTTCTCTTGGTTGACCCGGGAGAGCCCCAACAGGACCAAAAAACCCCAGTGTCATTTTGGACTGTGCGCAAGAGCTGATTGGTTGTGAGCCGAGATGATGTCATGTCTTTCAAACACACAAATGTTTTCCTCTTGTCAAGCCATACACATCAATACCTCTCTTGCATCTTTGTATTCAGGTGCAAAGTCACGTGTACAGGTAGTCGCATTGCTTTTTTCTTTTAACGTGTGGGTGATTGGCTTTAAGCAGCCTTGCGTGGATGGATAATAATGTAAATACTATGCATAGATATTTTTCTCTCTTTTTTTTTTACATTTCGTTGCAGAGAAAATGCTTTTTATTTCTTTTGAATGCACTGTGGGTAAGTCGGTCGAGAAAAAAAAAAAATTTCAACGCAGCGATCGGAAGGCGGCTCTCTTCGATAACCTGTCTTTTTTTTTGCATTTCTTGTTGGAACCTGACTGGAAAAGAAACTAAGTTTCTGCTTTTCACTGATGCGGAAAGAATCCGGTTGATCCGTCGCAGCCTTTATTTCTATGTCAAATGTAAATATTTGTCGGGCGTCGAAAAGAAATATACCAAAGCACCTGTGAGCTTACACATTACAAGATAATTATATGAGAGTGATTAAAAAAAAAACCTAATAATAAAAATGTTCAATCAAATCCGAATCCGGGAGCCCTGCAATCACCCCCCAAGGTATTTTTGAGGTAGAGTTCCCTCTCGTCTCAGTGTTGCTATGACAGCCTCGGAGAGACGTCGCCGCGACATTGTCTGCACACTGCCCAGCTGATGCACTTGAGGTCTCTATGACAACCCGAATGGCATCACATGACTGTGAAGGACAATCAGCGCCAATCAATGGGACAACGTTGAGAGAGAGACACGCAAAAAAAAAAAGATGCTTCTTGTCACTTTTTTTATTTGAAATTCCTGCTTTGCCAAAAATGTCTGCGTGTGGGCACGCTGGGTTTTTTTTTTCGTTCACCGTGGTCTTACGTTGATGCAAGCCCGTGATGACTCTTGTATAGGATGTACAGGAAGTGGGGCGGGGGAGGGGGGAGACACAAAATGCCTTTTTGTTTGTAGGCCTTTGACTGACTTTTTGAGATGTGAAAACTTTGTTTAAAAAAAAATTCTAAACACTGGATTTACTTCTGATCATCCCATTTGGACGGACGCATTTTTGTTTCTTCCTTCTTCCCACTGGAACCCGCTTTGTATGGTTACGATGGAAAAAAATATGATTTCTTCTCATTCTTACGGAGGTATTTCTTACGTATTTCCAGATGTACAAAAAGAGAATATTTATCTTAATTTTATTGCCTTTTTTGTGTTTCATTAAAAAAAAATTGTTACGAAAAGTGTGAGGAAAAAAAAGCATCCAGAATGTTTTATTTTGCTGCTCATGACCCTGTGAAGTGAATTCCTTCCGTTTAGAATTGCTGACGGAACCATGTAGTAATGTTTTTCTTCTCACAAATTCTGCATTTTCCAATGTTGGGGGCGTGGCTAGAACACCACCATCGTGACGCGCTTCAGTTCCGGCGTGAGTGGCCCCTAAAAGACCTTGAGCGCACTTAATTCGCATTAGCGGTTACCCAATTGCGGCGACTGAACGCTTCTTACCTGAGAATAGTCTCCTGGCCGGGCCCGCTTTAGAGCCCCCACGTTATCCGCTACGAGTGCGCGCGTGACACGGGAAGGGAGACCATTTTTCACGCTACTTCTTTTTTTCCAGACTTGACAGCCGGCATGTGGACCATAGCCGCTTTAAGAGCGCATCGTTGTCACGCCGCAACATTTTTACCTATTGTTGCTGTCAGGCCGAATCTTCGCATTTCCCAAATCTTTTTGGGAAACTGGAAAAAAAAAAAAAGGCAGCTTGCTTGAGGTACCAAACACCGCATCATTCAAATTCTTTTTTTTCTTTTAACTATACCTCTACCTTTTTGCTTGACCATCACCTTCTGCACCAAAGACATTTTTTGCACCCTCCATGTAAATGAGTCGGGTTCCTGCACTGCGGTGTGTGTGTTGTACGTTGCTTTTGGGGTATGCGTGTATGTGTGTGAGTGTGTGTGTGTGTGTTCAAGCAGGGGCACTTGGAGGAGCGTCGAGGTCATCCGCAGCAAGGTAGGGACTTTGTGGATCAAGGTGAGCCAATTTACTCGCATTTTATTTGGGACGTCACACCCTATTTTTATTTGTAATTTTTTTTTGGGTGACACGAACGCCTTTGCGACACATCTTATTGCGGCATTGTCTGGATGGCCGATTTACCTTTGACCTCAAATTGCTTTCCGTGTGCCCGCTGCAGTGACTCAACCCCCCCAAAGATTGCTAATGATCCTTAGCGACCGTTTAAAATCACTCGCAGCATTCACACGCCTTTGGCCGATGCCGTGTGTGTGTTTACTTTCCTTTTTTTGTCTTGCCGTGTTTTCGCCGTTTAGCTTGTTAGTACAGCGATACGGAACGCCGCAGCCAGCCGACGTGACCGCACACGCACGCACATAGCGCAGGGCCTCCTCATTGGCTCCGCAATCAACTGACACCTTGAAAACACACAGACGTTAAGTGCAGTCCTTTGACTCCTTATCAGCAGGTTTGCATTGAGCTTATCTCGCCTGACATTGTTAGACTACTTTACCCAGAATGCCGCAGGAGATAGGGGCACAATGGGAGGCTGAGAGGTTTGGGAGGGGGGTTGGAGGGGCGACGAGGGTATGAGGGCGCCCTCCGGGTTAATGAGGGAGAGCTTTTCATGCAGTCAGAGCAAACATGCCGCAGGCTCGTTTGTGTGTGTGTGTGTGTGTGTGTTCAGGTATTCGTGTCTTTGTAGGGCGGCAAAGTGTGTTGACGCAGTCGCGTAACCTTTCCCAGTGCGCCTAACCTCTAGTGTTTTTCAGTTAGGGCCCCCCCCACCCCTGAAGGCACATATACAATATACAAATACTAAAGTATGAGAAGAAATAGCCCATTTCAGCACTCCCCCGGCATGTTTTTATCGTATTCGTGGCACTTATTTATAACGTCACTATACAGTAACCCCCCCCTCCAGTTTATCGTGGGGCCCACCTTCCCAAAAAAGAACCCGTGATTAGCGAAATACGTGAAGTAGTCGTTTTTTATTTATTAACAATTCTTACCGTATTTTCCGCACTATAAGGCGCACCGAAAAGGCTTCCATTTTCTTAAAAGCGCGCCTTAAAATCCGGTGCGCCTTGCGTACTGTAATATGTCGACCCCAAAATGGCTGCTTGCTGGAGACGCGCTTCCAATGTTCTAACTTGCTGTTGGTTCGACTCGAGAGGCGTTCATGATCGCCTCCGAAACGTAAATTAACGATTCCTTCAATGAAACGACGAAAAGTGAAAATAATGCATCAAAACAGAACTCACAAAATAAATTCTATAGCCCCCCCTACAGAATTTATTTTGTGATTTCCTCATTTGTGAACACAGTACACGACAAAGAATAAATAACAAACACTTCCGAGACAGTCCAGCCTCCTCCATTTTACTGACATCTGATCGCTCTGTTGGAGCTACGCTCAAGGAAATGCCAAAGTCAATTCTGTAGGCAGGGCTACAGAATTTATTTTGTCCTTTCCTCGCTTGATTTTCTGTTTTGATGCCTTAGTTGCCATTTTCGTACATTCCAAAATAAAGAACCAACTCAAGTTGCAGCATTGGCCTGTCCAGCATTTCCGCCTGCCGCGCCGCTCAAAAGTTGCATCGTCGTGTTTTCTTTCAGGAGTCTTGCGGGACGTTACATTTGACACGCCGCTTGCCTGAAAAAGTCCAGAGGTGTAATCCGTCACGTGCTGCTTGCGGGGTCTTTATTTATTTTTATTTTTTTTTGCGCTTATCGTCCGCTTCACTGCAGTAGAGTGTGTGTGTGTGGGGGGTTGGGGGGGGGCAAGAAACTGAGTGAGAGGTGAAATAGTAACGTGTGGCAATGTTGGGTTATGTTTTATGAGTGTGTGTGTGTGTGTGTGTGTGTGTGTGGGTGTGTTTTGAGTCCGGAGAAAGCGCTCCATTTAGACACAGGCTGAACCTGTCACTGAGGTAAATAAATGGTTGCCAGCTGCTTTGAGCTTTGAGATGCTGCATGTGTTTGCAGATCGTTTCAATGTGTGCGTCGTTGGTGTGTGTGTGCGGGTGTGTTAGGGTACATTCAGGTCAGTGAGTAGCTGTAAGAAGATCAGCTCTTTTTCTCTGCATGGCCCCATCTATCGTTCATATGAGCCCGCATGAGCTCGTCACTCGTATCCATCTTATCTGAGTGTGTGTGTGTGTGAGACAAAAGTCAGTCTGACTCCTTGGTAGTTGCGCAGCATATCCTGTGCTAACAGATGGCACCCGTACATAAATCTTGGCATGCGATGTTCCGGATTCAACTTTTTGTAGTTGTTGCTTGTACTCTGGCGACAAATGATGTCATAGTTAATCTTTAAATTCAGTTTAGTCTTTTGTATAGTGTCCTACGCTAATATTCCGCCATGAAGTAACTTTGTAGTTTGCGTGTCTCAATTGGCCACCTATTGAGCTTAGAATCTACCCCCCCCACCCCCCAGAACAGAAAGCTTAACAACCTACTGTCATATTTAGCGACTCTTATCATCCCGTGCATTCAAAAAATTTAAAAATCCACACGATAGATGGCGAATGATTGACTTTCCATCCCCAAACAAGCTTTGTGCACTCGAACTGAACATTGAAGCTTCCCCGATCACAATCGACACGAGAGGAGAAAAAAAAAGCGCGGGGACCTTGCCTTGTGAAAAGGAAGCGTAATTAATGAGATTCTTCCCCGGTTACCTGTTGACCTCCGTTGCGTTTCAAAAAGCCGACCGTGCGCGGGTTGCACGCGTCGGCGCCATTCAAAAACGAGGTTGCGGTTACCATGGTGATAAATTTCCACAAATGTAATTAGAGGAGGTGTCGGCGGAGGCGGCTTTTGTCACTTTTTTTCTTTTTCATGGCGTGTAGACTCGCAAGGAGCATTACAGGGGGTAAACACGAGCGTTTCCCTGCAAGGTCGCGTACACCGTGTCATGTCGCTTGACAGATTAAGATTGATGCGCATCGTGTGAGCCAGCGCGTCAGAAATGGCGCCGTATAGAACTCACCTCACCATGGGGGGTGTGGAGATCCTAATTCTGTTTCTATAGCGACGTGTCAATAAAGTAGATAATCATCGTACAAAAGTGTATTCAGACGGGACCGTATTTTCCGCACTATTATGGTGCAGCGCATAGAATCGACACGTCCGAGGGCTCGCCCGCCTCCTGCGTGGAACACTTGAGACGCGATCTCGTCAATGTTGAAAGGCGTGCGTGCGTTTATTATTTTACAAAGTAACTTTTCCGCCCCCTCTGTGCCATCTTAAAAACCCGAATCCTTTCATGCCCCCGTTCACCTCGCGCGCAGGTGCACTTCCTCCCCCTCGACGTTTGAGGCCTTAGTCACGGCTCTGCGCGCCGGGTGCGGATCGCGCGTGCGCGCTTCCCACTCCTTCATCTCATCAAGCGTTCATCCGTCCGCGGTTCATCAATCACACCTCGCGGGCCGATCACTCATCGTCTGCCGTGTCGTCTTTCCGACGATAACATCGCTCCCATCGACTGACACGCTCGTTCTGCGAAACGCGCGCGCATGGTGACGTGGAATGCGATCGTTGCCCGTTTCAAAGTCTTCCTGCCAACGCAGCAGGAGGCACCTACACATTTTATCCCCCCCCCCTCTTTTTTCCACAACACCCTCACGCAGCTCACTGTTGGTCACCGCGGCGCGTACAAATGTACACGTACAGTTGCCATGGTGACGGACAGGCAGCCATGCAGAATGAGTGCACGGTCCCTCGGGACGTCTCCTTTGTCCATCTTTCCATGGCTCTCCTTTAGCGATGACAAGACGTCTCCTCTCTGTCTGAGCCCCCCCCCCCCCAGCCCGGCTTGCACCTTCCTTCCTCCCCCTCTTCCTCGCTTCATTATGTATAATGCATGTTTTTCCTCAGTTTTTCTTCCCGGGCCTATCCGTTTCACTTTCGACATTTGTTCTTGTGACAATTTCTCCTCAGTTTAGGAAAAAAAAAAAACGGCGTCGCATGCGCAACTCGAATCCCAAGTCGATCCGGCTCATCCGGAGGTCTGGAACGTGTCGCAATAAGCTGCGGGTCGGTCGGAGCGCTTTTGAGTGGCGGCTCCTGATTATGATGGAGAGGCTGCCGAGTGGTTACTCTCCAAAATTGCAACCCCCCACCCCCACCCCCCCAGCCCTCTGGTTGTGGTTGAACTAAATCTGATGCCTTCAACTCCCGTGAGTCACCAGCAGCACTTTGCATGTTTGGGCTGGACGGCACCAAGCGCCGGCAGGGCTCCATTATGGAGGCCTTTTGCTCAGTCAAATGGAAAACTGCGTTAGAGGGCGGCGGCAGGCCATGAATTTGAGTTTTGGGGGGGACTTGATCCGCCTCTTAATACGCCCCCCCCAAATAAATCGATATAATACAAAACTGCAACAGAATTGTACTGAATTTGACATCTACAGTTCACGTGTTCCATTTTCAGATGACCGATGCTTAACTTTTCGGAACTTTAAGGGGGTTAAGGCTGTAAAAGTCTACACACCCCTGTTCAAAATTCAAATGCCAGATTTTAGTGATCTAAAAGATGAGACCGATCTAAAGATTGAGTACCTGTGATTAAACCCAACTCACGTTTCAATGTTCTAGTAGGCTTTTCCTGTCTTTTTGGAGTCACTAAGGGCAGCAAGTTGATTTATAAAAAAAAAACATTCATGTCCATGTACTACAATAAATGTATAGAATAGACTGTCAGGAATAAAATAATTTATTATTTGCGATTTAAATATTTGAATTTATGTTGTAACTAATGGCCCACCACTGTTATATGTAACATTTTATTCACTCGCAATTTAAGTTCATTTTTCCCGAACAATTGGCACATCATTTTGCTGAAAGTAATATATTCCCCATTTCGTCCAGTTTTTTTTTTTTGTTGCCGTATTTATGATATGACACTGAATGGAGGCTCCGGTGAGTGCACGTTGCACAAGCTCGCTCGCTCCCCTCGTGATTAATTCAGACAAGACCTTTGCTCAGTTTCGTTGCACAAGCCTCTTTAAAAAAAAAAATAAATAAATAAAGCGAAGTTGCAGAATGTTGAAATTCGCCCCCCCCATGGTAAAATGTTGCAAATTTACAGATAGCAGACGCTAATCGTGAGGGGCGGGGGAGACGTTAAGGCAGCATCCTCCGCTTTTAGCCTGCGCGATGCCCTTCCACCCAGTGACTGATCACCCACAACGCATGACCCCCCCGCCCCCCATAAATAACGCCGCAACTCCACACCTCCCGTTTATTGTGTGCAAGTTTACGTGTATGCCTGTGTCGGCGACCGACCCCCCCCCTCCGCGTGTCCCTCGGCACGTGAAACATTTTGCGCGGCTGTCTTTACAACGAGCCTGGCGTTAAGCTGTCCGTCACCCGGCAGAATAAAATAAGTAAAAATACACGGCCCGTATCATCGGCACACGTGCAAAGAAGCGCTCGTCCGCAGACGCTCGCTTTCCACCCTTTCCCTTCTCTTCTTACACATCTCCCGCTCGCCATCATTCATCTTCTTCTCCATCTCTCCCGAAATATCTCTTTCCCCCGCCCCGCTCAGATACTAGTCGGCAACTGCTGACTGGGCCGGCCGCCTCGAATTTCTTCCCGTCTTAGATTTGCACTTGTAAAATGTAACTCTGGAAGGTCACGTGATGAGCCGAGGCGCCCGAGTCAAACTTGGGTTGCCAATTTTAAGGCTCGGGGCTTGCTTGGCTCAATCTTCTGGAAAGCGCCGACTTTGGCGTGGTTTCCGTGGCGACACGACTTGACAAGTCTTTTCCTTTGAGAGCGGACACTGATTCTGTTTTTGACTCGGTCGACTCACAGGTGTCAAAGTCAAGGCCCGGGGGCCAGATCTGGCCCGCCGTGTCATTTTATGTGGCCCGCGAAAGCGCTTGCTAAAGTCTGATCCCAAATTTCAAACTGTCATCCGTAATCCACAGTAGCAGTCATTATTCATGACTTCTGATTTTTAAAATTAGTTATTCATCAATTGTTAGTGCGCGGGGTATACAATATGTGGGGGGGGGATTCGACATTTTATCTGGTTTCCCAAAATTCATTGCTATTGCGCAAGCAGTTTTAATCTGGTGGGCTGCTGCCTCACTCGTGCAAGCAGACTGTAGCGATTAAAAAAACAAAACTCTGCCGCTAAAATTCAACCGGTCCTCGTTGGCTTGTTAACGAAATAAACGGCCCGACAAACGCTGATCAAAATTTTAAGCTTTTGCGTTTTATGCTTGACAGAGGAAATAACCAATCCCCTTGTCGCGTGTTCTACTTAGCATATTTCCCAGCGGTTTTCGCCAAAAGTTCCGAGGCAATATCATCGGATTCGCGCGCCGTCCATCAGCGGCGTTGGCGCCAGCCTTCGGAAAAAAACAAAACGCTCTTCGGTCCGTAGTGTGTGTACGCGTTCGTCGCTGGGAGGGAGTGCATTACCTGCGGAGGGAACACAAAAGGCGAGGAGACAAAGCCAAAAGGAACAAAAGCATCACAGGGGTCTTGATGGAGGGGAAAACATCGATGGATGGCACAGAGAGAGAGAGAGGGGGGGGCAGGTTGGGGGAGGACTAAGTGAGATTATTTTGCAGAGGTCGAAGACAATGGGGGAAGCATTGGGCGAAAATTCACAAAGGGAAGAGGAAAAGGCCGCAAAGGACTCCTTCGCTTGGATGTGCCGCTCTCTGAAAGCTCTTCGGCTTTCCTTTGAGAACGGACATCAAGGACGGACTTCCATTTGTCATTAATTAGTCGCTCTAATGGGCGCCGCCTTTGCAAACGCTTCGGGTGTGCAAGACGGCGGCGGGAGGGCAGGGTGACCGGTCATTTGAAGAAAACTCGATTTTTGGTTTGTTTGTTTTGGAGTACAAATGAAGAGGTCATACGTGGTCCTAAAAACGCCTTACAAAACATAGTCGCGGTTCTCAAATTTTGTCATATGATCAGTGAATTATTAGTGTTTTTTTTTTTTTTTTTAATCATGTGACCGAGCAATGACTACGACTTAGAACTTGACTTGGGACTTACTTGAAGCAAGTCATGACTTGCCTTGCTCGACTTTTGAATTTTGATTTTTCCTCCGTTGACTTGGTAGTTGCTTGAGACTTGAAGGTTGCGACTTTCGACTTCCTGATGACTTGCACGCACGCATGCGACCGACTCCCGCCTCTGGTGTGTGCATTTGAAAATCTGTACTTTTTACTTTTTGTACTTGGGTTGTGCCTGTTAGTCTGTAGTTGAGCCGTGTGTGGCGCGCAGTGGGGTGGGGGGGAGCATGGGCGGCCTTCTCCGGGTGCCTTGATTGAATAATTATTCAAATCCTCATCATAATCCTGTTTTTTTTTCATCTCATTTGAATATGTGGGCGCATGAATGACTTGGTGAAGGGGCGGTCACCAAAACAGTTGGCGATGCGCGCTTGGTAATTGCGCCTCATTAGCCTCTGCGTTGCGCTCACGCCGGACGACCCCGTAGGACGAGTGCCACTCACGAGCAAGTCATCAACCAATCAGAGGGTGGGTTTCTCGTTCAACGGTAAAAAAAAAAAAAAAAGAAAAAAAGAAAAGGGGGGACGGAGGGCGCGCGTGGTGATGACTGTAATGCCGGAGATCTCCCAGATAGCTCGTTTATTTCATTTAAAAGCCAAATTACAAAACACGAATGCAGCCGAGGCCTCGTGATTGAGTTGACGTGTCGCGGCGTTATTAAGCAAGGACCCAGCGTGCAATTAATGCGGCATCACAGCGTTCACACACACACACACACACACACACACACACACACACACACACACACACACACACAAAATGAATGGCATAGACACAACAGAGCACTGCTCATTACTCCTGTGTAGGTCTGGTCTCCATGGTCGAGAGTCGAGAAGGTGTGATGGGGGCTCACACACATGCACACACACACACACACACACACACACACACACACACACACACACACACACTGTGGCACATGCAACCAGCTTCAGCTCGGAGGAAGCCTGATGAGGGACACCTCTGATTCACTGCTTTTTATCTCCGGCACAGATAGACTCTCCCTTGGTCTCTCTCTCTCTCTCTCTCTCTCTCCAACACGATTGGGAATATGTTGATGAGGGGGCTCCGGTGGTCCTGGGGAAATACACTCATCTCCAGGTGACCCCCTCCGTCCTCGTCACTCTGGCATGTCGTTATCTCCGGGGTCCAAATGTTTGGTGATATCTTCACACACACCTGATGGCAAACAACCTCAGTTGCCCACCCCCCCAACCCCCTCCCTCCCTCGCTCGCATGTCCTTTCTTCTCACAGCCTTGACCGGACCGCGTGGCCTGTTTACAAAGAGTCGCCACCCCCCCCACCCCCGCACCCTCCGACATCCTGTTTAGTCCCCCTGTTAGTCAAAAGGCAGAAAAGAGGGGGTAGATGGCTGCTTCCTCAAATCCTTTTTCTGGAAAATTGGATTTCTTCCCATTTGAGTAAGCACATTTGCATTTTGTACAGGTAATGACTATTTCCTCCATTTTCTGTCCTTCCTTGATGCTGCTAGATTTCTTCTCGGCACCTATGCGGGGTGATTAAATTAATCTCTTGACGCTCAATCAAAGGCATCAGAAAGAAGCAGTGCGAGATGCGCCGTCCTGCCGAGAAAAGTCACGCGCGAGCCTCACCGTGACGTCCTGCGCCGCGCGGCCGGAGGAGGAGCCCGACCCAAGGTTTGGACGAAGGCTGCAGCGTGCGCAAAAGGAGGCGAGCGGGGTTAAGGTGGGTTGTTTTAGTGACAATGTGGATCATTTCAACTCTGGAATAGCCAAAGGCCCAACCGATGCATTTGGAATGGCAATGCCACAGCTCTTTATGCGAAGCCGTGCATCGTCCTGCAGGTGAGTAAAGATGCTGACTTTGGATTCCTCAGCGTAGTTTGAAACCCGATTTTAAAATGGCCTTGCTAGTTATTTCCCTGCTTTGAAACCCAACCCAAAAGTTAAAACACGTCATGATCGCCTTTTAAAAAAACGCCCAAGGTTATATATTTTTTTAAATGTCTTGCTCTATGTGGCCATGGTTCTAAAAAAAACGCCTTACTATAAATAGTCATATATTTTTTAAAACTTACTATGCATGGTTTTCTTTTTAGACCATGTATAGTAAGGCGTTTTTAGCCGAAAAAAACGACCACATATAGTAAGGCGTTTTCGCAGAAAAAACGACCATGTATAGTAAGGCGTTTTTCGCCGAAAAAAACGGATCATGGATAGTAAGGCGTTTTTTGCTGAAAAACGACAATGTATAGTAAGGCGTTTTTCGCCGAAAAAAATGACCATGTATAGTAAGGCGTTTTTCGCCGAAAAAAACGGATCATGGATAGTAAGGCGTTTTTTTTTAGCTGAAAAACGACAATGTATAGTAAGGCGTTTTTAGCCGAAAAAGACGACCGTGTATAGTCAGGCGTTTTTAGCCGAAAAAAACGGATCATGGATCGTAAGGCGTTTTTTTTAGCTGAAAAACGACAATGTATAGTAAGGCGTTTTTAGCCGAAAAAGACGACCGTGTATAGTCAGGCGTTTTGGGCCGAAAAAACGACCGTGTATAGTAAGGCGTTTTTAGCCGAAAAAAACAACCACATATAGTAAGGCGTTTTTCGCCGAAAAAAACGACCATGTATAGTAAGGCGTTTTTCGCCGAAAAAAACGGATCATGGATAGTAAGGCGTTTTTTTTTAGCTGAAAAACGACAATGTATAGTAAGGCGTTTTTAGCCGAAAAAGACGACCGTGTATAGTCAGGCGTTTTTAGCCGAAAAAAACGGATCATGGATCGTAAGGCGTTTTTTTTAGCTGAAAAACGACAATGTATTGTAAGGCGTTTTTGGCCGAAAAAACGACCATGTATAGTAAGGCGTTTTTAGCCGAAAAAAACAACCACATATATATAGTAAGGCGTTTTCGCAGAAAAAACGACCATGTATAGTAAGGCGTTTTTCGCCGAAAAAAACGGAACATGGATCGTAAGGCGTTTTTTTTAGCTGAAAAACGACAATGTATAGTAAGGCGTTTTTCGCCGAAAAAAATGACCATGTATAGTAAGGCGTTTTTAGCCGAAAAAGACGACCGTGTATAGTCAGGCGTTTTGGGCCGAAAAAAACGACCGTGTATAGTAAGGCGTTTTTAGACGAAAAAAACAACCACATATATATAGTAAGGCGTTTTCGCAGAAAAAACGACCATGTATAGTAAGGCGTTTTTCGCCGAAAAAAATGACCATGTATAGTAAGGCGTTTTTAGCCGAAAAAGACGACCGTGTATAGTCAGGCGTTTTGGGCCGAAAAAAACGACCGTGTATAGTAAGGCGTTTTTAGCCGAAAAAAACAACCACATATAGTAAGGCGTTTTCGCAGAAAAAACTACCATGTATAGTAAGGCGTTTTTAGACGAATAAAACGACCATGTATAGTAAGGCGTTTTTAGCCGAAAAAAACGACCATGTATAGTAAGGCGTTTTTGGACGAAAAAAACGACCATGTATAGTAAGGCGTTTTTAGCGAAAAAACAACCACATATAGTAAGGCGTTTTAGCGAAAAAACTACCATGTATAGTAAGGCGTTTTAGGCGAATAAAGCGACCATGTATAGTAAGGCGTTTTAGCGAAAAAAGCGACCATGTATAGTAAGGCGTTTTTGGACGAAAAAAACGACCATGTATAGTAAGGCGTTTTGGCCCGAAAAAAACGACCATGTATAGCAAGGCGTTTTTAGCCGAAAAAGACGACCATATATAGTAAGGCGTTTTTGACCGAAAAAAAGCGACCATGTATATATATAGTCAGGTGTTTTTCGCCGAAAAAAACGACCATGTATAGTAAGCCGTTTTTGACCGAAAAAACCGACCATGTATAGTCAGGCGTTTTGGGTCGAAAAAAACGACCAGGTATATATAGTAAGGCGTTTTTGGCCGAAAAAACGACCATGTATAGTAAGGCGTTTTTAGCCGAAAAAGACGACCGTGTATAGTCAGGCGTTTTGGGCCGAAAAAAACGACCAGGTATAGTAAGGCGTTTTTAGCCGAAAAAAACAACCACATATAGTAAGGCGTTTTCGCAGAAAAAACGACCATGTATAGTAAGGCGTTTTTTGCCGAAAAAAACGGATCATGGATAGTAAGGCGTTTTTAGCTGAAAAGCGACAATGTATAGTAAGGCGTTTTTAGCGAAAAAAGCGACCATGTATAGTAAGCCGTTTTAGCGAAAAAGCGACCATGTATAGTAAGGCGTTTTGGCGAAAAAAACGACCATGTATAGCAAGGCGTTTTTAGCCGAAAAAGACGACCATATATAGTAAGACGTTTTTCGCCGAAAAAAACGACCATGTATAGTAAGGCGTTTTGGCCCGAAAAAAACGACCATGTATAGTAAGGCGTTTTTCAACGAAAAAAAACGACCATGTATAGTAAGGCGTTTTTGCCCGAAAAAAACGACCATTGCGTAATGGTAGTAAGGCGTTTTGGCCCGAAAAAAACGACCATGTATATATAGTAAGGCGTTTTAAACCGAAAAAAACCCGACCATGTATAGTAAGGTTTCACCGAAAAAAACGACCATGTATAGTAAGCCGTTTTCGCCGAAAAAACGACCATGTATAGTAAGGCGTTTTAAACGAAAAAACGACCATGTATAGTAAGCCGTTTTCGCCGAAAAAACGACCATGTATAGTAAGGCATTTTGGCCCGAAAAAAACGACCATGTATAGCAAGGCGTTTTTAGCCGAAAAAGACGACCATGTATAGTAAGGCATTTTGGCCCGAAAAAAACGACCATGTATAGCAAGGCGTTTTTAGCCGAAAAAGACGACCATGTATAGCAAGGCGTTTTGGCGAAAAAACGACCATGTATAGTAAGGCGTTTTGGCGAAAAACGACCATGTATAGTAAGGCGTTTTTAGCGAAAAAACGACCATGTATAGTAAGGCGTTTTTAGCTGAAAAAACGACCATGTATAGTAAGGCGTTTTGGGCGAAAAAAACGACCATGTATAGTAAGGCGTTTTTAGCCGAAAAAAACGACCATGTATAGTAAGGCGTTTTTGGCCGAAAAAAATGACCATGTATAGTAAGGCGTTTTAAACCGAAAAAAACGACCATGTATAGTAAGGCGTTTTTATCCGAAAAAAACGACCATGTATAGTAAGGCGTTTTTAGCCGAAAAAAACGACCATGTATAGTAAGGCGTTTTGGGCGAAAAAAACGACCATGTATAGTAAGGCGTTTTTAGCGAAAAAAACGACCATGTATAGTAAGGCGTTTTTAGCGAAAAAAGCGACCATGTATAGTAAGGCGTTTTTGACGAAAAAAAGCGACCATGTATAGTAAGGCGTTTTTAGCGAAAAAGCGACCATGTATAGTAAGGCGTTTTTAGCGAAAAAAGCGACCATGTATAGTAAGGCGTTTTTGACGAAAAAGCGACCATGTATAGTAAGGCGTTTTGGCATGAAAAAAGCGACCATGTATAGTAAGGCGTTTTTGGCCAAAAAAGCGACCATGTATAGTAAGGCGTTTTTGCGAAAAAAGCGACCATGTATAGTAAGCGTTTTTAGCGAAAAAAACGACCATGTATAGTAAGGCGTTTTTAGCGAAAAAACGACCATGTATAGTAAGGCGTTTTTAGCGAAAAAACGACCATGTATAGTAAGGCGTTTTTGCCGAAAAAACGACCATGTATAGTAAGGCGTTTTCAGCGAAAAAACGACCATGTATAGTAAGGCGTTTTTAGCGAAAAAGCGACCATGTATAGTAAGGCGTTTTGGCGAAAAAATGACCATGTATAGTAAGGCGTTTTGGCGAAAAAACGACCATGTATAGTAAGCGCATGTTTTGCGTTTTGGCGAAAAAGCGACCATGTATAGTAAGGCGTTTTTAGCGAAAAAGCGACCATGTATAGTAAGGCGTTTTTAGCGAAAAAGCGACCATGTATAGTAAGGCGTTTTTAGCGAAAAAACGACCATGTATAGTAAGGCGTTTTAGCGAAAAAACGACCATGTATAGTAAGGCGTTTTTGGCGAAAAAAGCGACCATGTATAGTAAGGCGTTTTGGCGAAAAAACGACCATGTATAGTAAGGCGTTTTGGCGAAAAAAGCGACCATGTATAGTAAGGCGTTTTGGCGAAAAAGCGACCATGTATAGTAAGGCGTTTTAGCGAAAAAAGCGACCATGTATAGTAAGGCGTTTTAGCGAAAAAGCGACCATGTATAGTAAGGCGTTTTTAGCGAAAAAAGCGACCATGTATAGTAAGGCGTTTTGGGCGAAAAAAGCGACCATGTATAGTAAGGCGTTTTAGCGAAAAAGCGACCATGTATAGTAAGGCGTTTTTAGCGAAAAAAGCGACCATGTATAGTAAGGCGTTTTAAAGCGAAAAAGCGACCATGTATAGTAAGGCGTTTTTAGCGAAAAAGCGACCATGTATAGTAAGGCGTTTTTGGCGAAAAAAGCGACCATGTATAGTAAGGCGTTTTGGGCGAAAAAAGCGACCATGTATAGTAAGGCGTTTTTAGCGAAAAAGCGACCATGTATAGTAAGGCGTTTTTAGCGAAAAAGCGACCATGTATAGTCAGGCGTTTTTAGCGAAAAAGCGACCATGTATAGTAAGGCGTTTTTAGTCGAAAAAAGCGACCATGTATAGTCAGGCGTTTTTAGCGAAAAAAACGACCATGTATAGTAAGGCATTTTGGGACGAAAAAAACTACCATGAAAAGCCCCCCCAAAACAGCAATTTTTAGTCGAGTTTTTAGTCTGGAAAAAAAGACCACGCAAAATAAGGCATTTATTTAGTATTTATTATTTTTTTGTCAATTGCTCTGCAAGAGCCTTTTGTTATTTTTGTCTTTTTCCAAATGGTGTTACTTTGTGTGGACCTGGTGTGGATTGTTTTCAGCATTTTTGCCCACGAGATTTGTCGAAGAAGAATAATCTGTGCTTGGTGGTTGAGCCTTCTCGAAAGCACGCGTGTCCGGCACTGATTTTGATTGGGAGGAATGTCGGCACCATTTGACTGTCTTTGCTGAACTGCCCGGGGGCGCTTGTGTTTTGCGCCTGTAATGGGCAGCATTTTCACAGCCCTGCTTTGCTCGGCGAAAAGGTCGGTGCTGTCACCTTACTACATGTGGTCGGGGTTTTTTCGGTTAAAAACTCCTTACTATACGTGGTGGTTTTTTTCGGTTAAAAACGCCTTACTATACGTGGTGGGTTTTTTCGGTTAAAAATGCCTTACTATATGTGATTTTCATTTGGCCAAAAAAGTTGCTGTCAAATATGACTAAAGCGCAGACCAAGGCACAGTCACTGGTAGTCTCGTGGTATACTCTCCGGCGTTGTGTGCAGGCAGTGTGGGTTCAAGCCCTGCTCAGTGACATGTGAAAATAAAACTTTAGTGTCGTTCTCGTGTGAAACCTCAATTGTTCGTGCCAAATATGCTTTTTGTGCATAACAAGTAGCAGTCACTGGCGGCGTAGAGGTATACTCGCCGGCTTTGGAAGCAGGCGACCCAGGTTCGAATCCTGCTCAGGGAAGTTTTAAAATCTAACACCAAACACTTAGTTACTTTTTCCTGGAAACCCTCCAGAGTGCATGTCAAATACGCCTATAGTGCAGGATGAAGCACAGCCACTGGTGGCGTAGAGGTATACACGCCGGCTGTGGAAGCAGGCGACCCCGGTTCAAATCCCGGCCAGTGATGTTTGAAAATACAACACCAAACACTTAGTTACTTTTTCCTGGAAACCCTCCAGAGTGCATGTCAAATACGCCTATAGTGCAGAGCAACTCCAAGTCACTGGTGGCATAGAGGTATACACGCCGGCTGTGGAAGCAGAGGACCCGGGTTCAAATCCCGGCCAGTGACAGCCTAAATGTGAATCCCCAATGCTGGGATAGGCTCCAGCAAAAACAAAGTCGCTGGTGGTGGCAGGTACACCCACTAACGGGGTACCCGTGGCGTGGGCAAAAACGCCTTACTATACATGGTCGTTTTTTTCGGTCAAAAACGCCTTACTAATACATGGTCGTTTTTTTCGGCTAAAAACGCCTGACTATACATGGTCGTCTTTTTCGGCTAAAAACGCCTGACTATACATGGTCGTTTTTTTCGGCTAAAAACGCCTGACTATACATGGTCGGTTTTTTTCGGCTAAAAACGCCTTACTATACATGGTCGTTTTTTTCGGTCAAAAACGCCTGACTATACATGGTCGTTTTTTTCGGCTAAAAACGCCTTACTATACATGGTCGTTTTTTTCGCTAAAAACGCCTTACTATACATGGTCGTTTTTTCGCCTAAAAGCCTTACTATACATGGTCGTTTTTTTTTCGCCCAAAACGCCTGACTATACATGGTCTTTTTTCAGCCAAAAACGCCTGACTATACATGGTCGTTTTTTCGTCAAAACGCCTTACTATACATGGTCGTTTTTTCGCCAAAACGCTTACTATACATGGTCGTTTTTTCGCCAAAAACGCCTTACTATACATGGTCGCTTTTTTCGCCAAAACGCCTTACTATACATGGTCGTTTTTTCGCCAAAACGCCTTACTATACATGGTCGTTTTTTCGCCAAAACGCCTTACTATACATGGTCGTTTTTTCGCCAAAACGCCTGACTATACATGGTCGCTTTTTTTCGCCTAAAACGCCTTACTATACATGGTCGTTTTTTTCGCCTAAAACGCCTTACTATACATGGTCGCTTTTTTCGCTAAAAACGCCTTACTATACATGGTCGTTTTTTTCGCAAAAACGCCTTACTATACATGGTCGTTTTTTATCAAAAACGCCTTACTATACATGGTCGCTTTTTTCGCCAAAAACGCCTGACTATACATGGTCGCTTTTTTCGCTAAAAACGCCTGACTATACATGGTCGTTTTTTCGCCAAAAACGCCTTACTTTACATGGTCGTTTTTTTCGTCCAAAAACGTCTTACTATACATGGTCATTTGTTTTTTTCGGCCAAAAACGCCTTACTATACATGGTCATTTTTTCGCCAAAAACGCCTTACTATACATGGTCGTTTTTCGTCAAAAACGCCTTACTATACATGGTCGCTTTTTTCGCAAAAACGCCTTACTATACATGGTCGCTTTTTCGCTAAAAACGCCTTACTATACATGGTCGCTTTTTCGCTAAAAACGCCTTACTATACATGGTCGCTTTTTTCGCAAAAACGCCTTACTATACATGGTCGCTTTTTCGCCAAAAACGCCTTACTATACATGGTCGCTTTTTTCGCTAAAAACGCCTTACTATACATGGTCGTTTTCGCCTAAAACGCCTTACTATACATGGTCGCTTTTTTCGCTAAAAACGCCTTACTATACATGGTCGTTTTTTCGCTAAAAACGCCTTACTATACATGGTCGTTTTTTCGCTAAAAACGCCTTACTATACATGGTCGCTTTTTTCGTCAAAAACGCCTTACTATACATGGTCGCTTTTTTCGCTAAAAACGCCTTACTATACATGGTCGTTTTTTCGCTAAAAACGCCTTACTATACATGGTCGTTTTTTCGTCAAAAACGCCTGACTATACATGGTCGTTTTTCGCTAAAAACGCCTTACTATACATGGTCGTTTTTCGCTAAAAACGCCTTACTATACATGGTCGTTTTTTCGCTAAAAACGCCTTACTATACATGGTCGCTTTTTCGCTAAAACGCCTTACTATACATGGTCGCTTTTTCGCTAAAAACGCCTTACTATACATGGTCGCTTTTTTCGTCAAAAACGCCTTACTATACATGGTCGCTTTTTTCGCTAAAAACGCCTTACTATACATGGTCGCTTTTTTCGCTAAAAACGCCTTACTATACATGGTCGCTTTTTTCGCTAAAACGCCTTACTATACATGGTCGCTTTTTTCGCTAAAAACGCCTTACTATACATGGTCGTTTTTCGCTAAAAACGCCTTACTATACATGGTCGCTTTTTTCGCTAAAAACGCCTTACTATACATGGTCGTTTTTTCGTCAAAAACGCCTTACTATACATGGTCGCTTTTTTCGCTAAAAACGCCTTACTATACATGGTCGTTTTTTCGCTAAAAACGCCTTACTATACATGGTCGTTTTTTTCGGTCAAAACGCCTTACTATACATGGTCATTTTTTTCGGTCAAAAACGCCTTACTATACATGGTCGTTTTTTTCGGCTAAAAACGCCTTACTATACATGGTCGTTTTTTTCGTCAAAAACGCCTTACTATACATGGTCGTTTTTTTCGCTAAAAACGCCTTACTATACATGGTCGTTTTTGGTCAAAAACGCCTTGCTATACATGGTCGTTTTTTTCGTCAAAAACGCCTTACTATACATGGTCGTTTTTTTGCGCTAAAACGCCTTACTATACATGGTCGTTTTTTTCGTCAAAAACGCCTTACTATACATGGTCGTTTTTTGCGCTAAAAACGCCTTACTATACATGGTCGTTTTTTTCGTCAAAAACGCCTTACTATACATGGTCGTTTTTTTCGTCAAAAACGCCTTACTATACATGGTCGTTTTTTCGTCAAAAACGCCTTACTATACATGGTCGTTTTTTCGCTAAAAACGCCTTACTATACATGGTCGTTTTTTTCGGCTAAAACGCCTTACTATACATGGTCGTTTTTTCGTCAAAACGCCTTACTATACATGGTCTTTTTTCGTCAAAACGCCTTACTATACATGGTCGTTTTTTCGTCAAAAACGCCTTACTATACATGGTCGCTTTTTTTCGCCAAAAACGCCTTACTATACATGGTCGTTTTTTCGCTAAAAACGCCTTACTATACATGGTCGTTTTTCGCTAAAACGCCTTACTATACATGGTCGTTTTTTCGCTAAAACGCCTTACTATACATGGTCGCTTTTTCGTCAAAACGCCTTACTATACATGGTCGTTTTTTCGTCAAAAACGCCTTACTATACATGGTCGCTTTTTTCGTCAAAACGCCTTACTATACATGGTCGTTTTTTCGTCAAAAACGCCTTACTATACATGGTCGTTTTTCGCTAAAAACGCCTTACTATACATGGTCGTTTTTTTCGCTAAAAACGCCTTACTATACATGGTCGTTTTTTCGCTAAAACGCCTTACTATACATGGTCGCTTTTTTTCGCTAAAAACGCCTTACTATACATGGTCGTTTTTTCGTCAAAACGCCTTACTATACATGGTCGTTTTTCGCTCAAAACGCCTTACTATACATGGTCGTTTTTTCGCTAAAAACGCCTTACTATACATGGTCGTTTTTTCGCTAAAAACGCCTTACTATACATGGTCGTTTTTCGCTAAAAACGCCTTACTATACATGGTCGTTTTTTCGCTAAAAACGCCTTACTATACATGGTCGTTTTTTCGCTAAAAACGCCTTACTATACATGGTCGTTTTTTCGCTAAAAACGCCTTACTATACATGGTCGTTTTTCGCTAAAAACGCCTTACTATACATGGTCGTTTTTTCGTCAAAAACGCCTTACTATACATGGTCGTTTTTCGCTAAAAACGCCTTACTATACATGGTCGTTTTTTCGCTAAAACGCCTTACTATACATGGTCGTTTTTTCGTCTAAAACGCCTTACTATACATGGTCGTTTTTCGCTAAAAACGCCTTACTATACATGGTCGTTTTTTCGTCTAAAACGCCTTACTATACATGGTCGCTTTTTTCGGCTAAAAACGCCTTACTATACATGGTCGTTTTTTCGTCTAAAAACGCCTTACTATACATGGTCGTTAATTTCGGCTAAAAACGCCTTACTATAGATGGTCGTTTTTTTTCGTCTAAAACGCCTTACTATACATGGTCGTTTTCTCGTCTAAAAACGCCTTATACATGGTCGTTTTTTTCGGCTAAAAACGGCATACTATACATGGTCGTTTTTCGTCTAAAAACGCCTTACTATACATGGTCGTTTTTCGCCTAAAAACGCCTTACTATACATGGTCGTTTTTTCGCCTAAAACGCCTTACTATACATGGTCGTTTTTTTTCGCCTACATGGTCGTTTTTCGTCTAAAACGCCTTACTATACATGGTCGTTTTTAGTCTAAAACGCCTTACTATACATGGTCGTTTTTCGTCTAAAACGCCTTACTATACATGGTCGTTTTTTCGCCTAAAACGCCTTACTATACATGGTCGTTTTTTCGCCTAAAACGCCTTACTATACATGGTCGTTTTTCGCCTAAAACGCCTTACTATACATGGTCGTTTTTTTTCGCCTAAAACGCCTTACTATACATGGTCGTTTTTTCGCCTAAAACGCCTTACTATACATGGTCGTTTTTTCGTCTAAAACGCCTTACTATACATGGTCGTTTTTTCGTCTAAAACGCCTTACTATACATGGTCGTTTTTCGCCTAAAACGCCTTACTATACATGGTCGTTTTTTCGTCTAAAACGCCTTACTATACATGGTCGTTTTTTCGCTAAAAACGCCTTACTATACATGGTCGTTTTTCGTCTAAAACGCCTTACTATACATGGTCGTTTTTTTCGCTAAAACGCCTTACTATACATGGTCGTTTTTTCGTCTAAAACGCCTTACTATACATGGTCGTTTTTCGTCTAAAAACGCCTTACTATACATGGTCGTTTTTTCGTCTAAAAACGCCTTACTATACATGGTCGTTTTTCGTCTAAAACGCCTTACTATACATGGTCGTTTTTCGTCTAAAAACGCCTTACTATACATGGTCGTTTTTCGTCTAAAACGCCTTACTATACATGGTCGTTTTTAGTCTAAAACGCCTTACTATACATGGTCGTTTTTCGTCTAAAACGCCTTACTATACATGGTCGTTTTTCGTCTAAAACGCCTTACTATACATGGTCGTTTTTCGTCTAAAACGCCTTACTATACATGGTCGTTTTTCGTCTAAAAACGCCTTACTATACATGGTCGTTTTTTCGTCTAAAACGCCTTACTATACATGGTCGTTTTTCGCTAAAACGCCTTACTATACATGGTCGTTTTTCGTCTAAAAACGCCTTACTATACATGGTCGTTTTTCGTCTAAAAACGCCTTACTATACATGGTCGTTTTTTCGTCTAAAACGCCTTACTATACATGGTCGTTTTTCGCTAAAACGCCTTACTATACATGGTCGTTTTTCGTCTAAAACGCCTTACTATACATGGTCGTTTTTCGTCAAAAACGCCTTACTATACATGGTCGTTTTTCGTCTAAAACGCCTTACTATACATGGTCGTTTTTTCGTCTAAAACGCCTTACTATACATGGTCGTTTTTCGGTCTAAAACGCCTTACTATACATGGTCGTTTTTCGTCTAAAACGCCTTACTATACATGGTCGTTTTTCGTCTAAAACGCCTTACTATACATGGTCGTTTTTCGTCTAAAACGCCTTACTATACATGGTCGTTTTTCGTCTAAAACGCCTTACTATACATGGTCGTTTTTTCGTCTAAAACGCCTTACTATACATGGTCGTTTTTTCGTCTAAAACGCCTTACTATACATGGTCGTTTTTTCGTCTAAAACGCCTTACTATACATGGTCGTTTTTCGTCTAAAACGCCTTACTATACATGGTCGTTTTTTCGTCTAAAAACGCCTTACTATACATGGTCGTTTTTTCGTCTAAAAACGCCTTACTATACATGGTCGTTTTTTCGTCTAAAACGCCTTACTATACATGGTCGTTTTTCGTCTAAAACGCCTTACTATACATGGTCGTTTTTCGTCTAATAACGCCTTACTATACATGGTCGTTTTTTTCGTCTAAAAACGCCTTACTATACATGGTCGCTTTTTTCGTCTAAAAACGCCTTACTATACATGGTCGTTTTTTTCGTCTAAAAACGCCTTACTATACATGGTCGTTTTTTCGTCTAAAAACGCCTTACTATACATGGTCGCTTTTTTCGTCTAAAAACGCCTTACTATACATGGTCGATTTTTTCCGCTAAAAACGCCTTACTATACATGGTCGTTTTTTCGCTAAAAACGCCTTACTATACATGGTCGTTTTTTCGCCTAAAACGCCTTACTATACATGGTCGTTTTTTCGCTAAAAACGCCTTACTATACATGGTCGCTTTTTTCGCCAAAAACGCCTTACTATACATGGTCGTTTTTTCGCTAAAAACGCCTTACTATACATGGTCGCTTTTTTCGCTAAAAACGCCTTACTATACATGGTCGCTTTTTTCGCTAAAACGCCTTACTATACATGGTCGTTTTTCGCTAAAAACGCCTTACTATACATGGTCGCTTTTTTTCGCTAAAAACGCCTTACTATACATGGTCGCTTTTTTTCGTCTAAAACGCCTTACTATACATGGTCGTTTTTTCGCTAAAACGCCTTACTATACATGGTCGTTTTTTCGCTAAAAACGCCTTACTATACATGGTCGTTTTTTTTCGCTAAAAACGCCTTACTATACATGGTCGTTTTTTCGCTAAAAACGCCTTACTATACATGGTCGTTTTTCGCTAAAAACGCCTTACTATACATGGTCGTTTTTTCGCTAAAAACGCCTTACTATACATGGTCGTTTTTTCGCTAAAACGCCTTACTATACATGGTCGCTTTTTTCGCTAAAAACGCCTTACTATACATGGTCGCTTTTTTCGCTAAAAACGCCTTACTATACATGGTCGTTTTTTCGCTAAAAACGCCTTACTATACATGGTCGTTTTTTCGCTAAAAACGCCTTACTATACATGGTCGCTTTTTCGCTAAAAACGCCTTACTATACATGGTCGTTTTTTCGCTAAAAACGCCTTACTATACATGGTCGTTTTTCGCTAAAACGCCTTACTATACATGGTCGTTTTTTCGTCTAAAACGCCTTACTATACATGGTCGCTTTTTTCGTCTAAAACGCCTTACTATACATGGTCGTTTTTTCGCTAAAAACGCCTTACTATACATGGTCGTTTTTTCGTCTAAAACGCCTTACTATACATGGTCGCTTTTTTCGTCTAAAACGCCTTACTATACATGGTCGTTTTTTTTCGCCTAAAACGCCTTACTATACATGGTCGTTTTTTCGTCTAAAACGCTTACTATACATGGTCGTTTTTTCGTCTAAAACGCCTTACTATACATGGTCGTTTTTTCGTCTAAAACGCCTTACTATACATGGTCGTTTTTCGTCTAAAACGCCTTACTATACATGGTCGTTTTTCGCCTAAAACGCCTTACTATACATGGTCGTTTTTCGCCTAAAACGCCTTACTATACATGGTCGTTTTTTCGCCTAAAACGCCTTACTATACATGGTCGCTTTTTTCGCCTAAAACGCCTTACTATACATGGTCGTTTTTCGCCTAAAACGCCTTACTATACATGGTCGCTTTTTTCGCCTAAAACGCCTTACTATACATGGTCGTTTTTCGCCTAAAACGCCTTACTATACATGGTCGTTTTTTCGCCTAAAACGCCTTACTATACATGGTCGCTTTTTTCGCTAAAACGCCTTACTATACATGGTCGTTTTTCGCTAAAACGCCTTACTATACATGGTCGTTTTTTCGCTAAAACGCCTTACTATACATGGTCGTTTTTTCGCTAAAACGCTTACTATACATGGTCGTTTTTTCGCCTAAAACGCCTTACTATACATGGTCGTTTTTCGCCTAAAACGCCTTACTATACATGGTCGTTTTTTCGCCTAAAACGCCTTACTATACATGGTCGCTTTTTTCGCCTAAAACGCCTTACTATACATGGTCGTTTTTTCGTCTAAAACGCCTTACTATACATGGTCGTTTTTTTCGCTAAAAACGCCTTACTATACATGGTCGTTTTTTTCGCTAAAACGCCTTACTATACATGGTCGTTTTTCGCCTAAAACGCCTTACTATACATGGTCGTTTTTCGTCTAAAAACGCCTTACTATACATGGTCGTTTTTCGTCTAAAACGCTTACTATACATGGTCGTTTTTCGTCTAAAACGCCTTACTATACATGGTCGTTTTTCGTCTAAAACGCCTTACTATACATGGTCGTTTTTCGTCTAAAACGCCTTACTATACATGGTCGTTTTTCGTCTAAAACGCCTTACTATACATGGTCGTTTTTTCGTCTAAAACGCCTTACTATACATGGTCGTTTTTTGCCTAAAACGCTTACTATACATGGTCGTTTTTCGTCTAAAACGCTTACTATACATGGTCGTTTTTCGCCTAAAACGCTTACTATACATGGTCGTTTTTTCGCCTAAAACGCCTTACTATACATGGTCGTTTTTTCGTCTAAAACGCTTACTATACATGGTCGTTTTTCGTCTAAAACGCCTTACTATACATGGTCGTTTTTCGTCTAAAACGCCTTACTATACATGGTCGTTTTTCGTCTAAAACGCCTTACTATACATGGTCGTTTTTCGTCTAAAAACGCTTACTATACATGGTCGCTTTTTTCGCTAAAACGCCTTACTATACATGGTCGTTTTTTCGCTAAAACGCCTTACTATACATGGTCGTTTTTGGCTAAAACGCTTACTATACATGGTCGTTTTTCGCCTAAAACGCTTACTATACATGGTCGCTTTTTTCGCCTAAAACGCTTACTATACATGGTCGCTTTTTTCGTCTAAAACGCCTTACTATACATGGTCGCTTTTTTGGGCTAAAACGCTTACTATACATGGTCGTTTTTCGCCTAAAACGCCTTACTATACATGGTCGTTTTTTCGCCTAAAAACGCCTTACTATACATGGTCGTTTTTGGCTAAAAACGCCTTACTATACATGGTCGTTTTTCGCCTAAAAACGCCTTACTATACATGGTCGTTTTTCGCTAAAAACGCCTTACTATACATGGTCGTTTTTTCGTCTAAAACGCCTTACTATACATGGTCGTTTTTCGTCTAAAACGCCTTACTATACATGGTCGCTTTTTTCGCCTAAAACGCCTTACTATACATGGTCGCTTTTTTCGTCTAAAACGCCTTACTATACATGGTCGTTTTTTCGCCTAAAACGCCTTACTATACATGGTCATTTTTTCGCTAAAACGCCTTACTATACATGGTCGTTTTTTCGCCTAAAACGCCTTACTATACATGGTCGCTTTTTCGCCTAAAAACGCCTTACTATACATGGTCGTTTTTTCGCCTAAAAACGCCTTACTATACATGGTCGTTTTTCGCCTAAAACGCCTTACTATACATGGTCATTTTTTCGTCTAAAACGCCTTACTATACATGGTCGTTTTTCGCCTAAAACGCCTTACTATGTGGTCATTTTTTCGCTAAAACGCCTTACTATACATGGTCGTTTTTCGCCTAAAAACGCCTTACTATACATGGTCGTTTTTCGCCTAAAACGCTTACTATACATGGTCGCTTTTTTCGCTAAAACGCCTTACTATACATGGTCGCTTTTTTCGCTAAAAACGCCTTACTATACATGGTCATTTTTTCGCCAAAAACGCCTTACTATACATGGTCGTTTTTTCGCCTAAAACGCCTTACTATACGTGGTCATTTTTTTCGTTGAAAAACACCTTACTATACATGGTCGTTTTTTTCGGCCAAAAACGCCTTACTATACATGGTCGTTTTTTTCGGCTAAAAACGGCTTACTGTATCGGAAGGTGTTTTTTTTTAATGTATTCAACAACGCAAAAAAATTGGCCAGCATTCAGAACAAGCAAGCAACCCAGAAACATTTTAAGTGGTGGAATAAGAAACGGAGACCGCTCAATCCAGCAAAGCGAGGCGAATTGAGACGTGCTGTGCTCAAACCCCAAATGGCGTCGTGTGCCACAAGTGTGCAAATCGTGCAACGTGCAATATTTCGTTGTGAGAAAGGGCAATAAACTTTACTTTCTTGCTCGCCTGCTGAGAGAAAGAGGCCACGCGGGCGGTCGCCATCTTGCCACACCTTTGATGAGTCACCGCGTGCATCATATCCGAACCGACCTCTTTCGTCCGCTTGCTTCCTGGAGGGACAGAAAAAGTCTCTTCCGATGGTGCCATCGGTTTGGTCCGGGCCTTTTTCATGGGTTTATATCAAAATAAATCAATGCCGCCGTTGAACCACAAATCAAAAGCAATGTCTCAGCATCATTTTAATTCAATGTCTTCCTACATTTCATGATTATTTTTTTTTTTCCATTATCATCCCCTTTCATTCACAAACAGTAGGGTACCGACAGTTTTCTCCACAAAGTACAAGTTAGGGCTGGGTGGTCAATTTAGTCTTCTTATTTGCTGCTTCGTAGTCGTCCCGTCGGGCGCAAACAGAGGGCAGCGAGACGAAACAAGCAGTGGCTTCCTTTCCTTCATTTTTTATTTTTTTTAAAGCAACAAATTCACCTCCGAGGAAGCCGCCATCGTTTTCACGTGGCACGTTGTTGACATGAAAAAGGATCCCAGAGGAAAGCGACACGCAAGTCCTCCCGCCGAGTCCTGCCAAGACGTGGCGCTCGCTGCAACGTTGCAAAAAACAGACAATAGCGACAATCAAACGGTCACCGACGTTCGGGCCGCGTGGCCCCGCCTAAAAGAAATGGCGAGAAAGACATTTGGAATTCAAAGCGTGTCTTCCACCTGCTTTTTATCTCCCCGACGTCTGGCTCAAGCGCCCGGCCGGCATCAGGTGGGGGGTGGCCCTGTTCTCCAGGTCCTCTTTGGTTTTCTGGATGCGAGCAAAAATTTCTCGGAAGAGTTCCTTGTACTCGGGCTGCCGGAAGCCGGCGGTGCGCTCGGCGGTCTGGACGGCCTCGTGCCTCGGCTCCTCTCGCTCTTCTCGGTGACGTTGCTGTGTATACATTATACACACACACACACACACACACACACACACACACACACACACACACACACACACACACAGCTTTGAGAAACTGGAGCCCGGGGCCTTGAAGGAATAATGGTGAGCAACCTGACAAATGCCCTCATCTCAAAGGCCTTTTGACACGAATAAATGAAATAGTTGAGGCAGAGGCATTAATCCACGCCGGTGCTTCTTTTTGTGTGTTTTTGTGTGTGTGTATTCTATGCGTGTAATTCATACTCTTCCTCATCCATCTATACCCTCTTTCGACAGGGATCATACAGCTTTTTTTTCGAGGTCAAATTCCAGCACATTTTGAGATCCTTTTTTTTTTTTTTAACTTTCCCGACAACTTACAGCAGCTGCAACGCACAAAATATTTTTGAGTTTACTGAACAGAAAAACATTCACAAAATAAATTGTGTTGCATCTCGTCAAAATAGCCGTGCAATATGTCGGACTGTGTTTCATAAGAGCGAGACAAAATGAAACGAAAAGACTGTTTTGCGCGCTCGTTGGTCGAATTACACACACACACAAAAATAACCTAGACAATTGTTGCAGAAAATGTAGTTGAAATAAACAGTGACGGTAGCAATCTAGACCAGGGATGGGCAACTGAATGCACATTTAACAAACTGTCAATGGTTCATGTGATGGATTTTTTTGAAAAAAAATGTTTTTTTAATTGCCGTTTGTGTCGTTTTGTACTTTTTGTGGCTCTTCGGTCCCCGGGATGCATCGTCTTGTCTCTCCATGTTGAAAACCGTCTCCGTTAACTTGAGCGCCTCCAAAACGCCACCTGGGAGCAGAGTTGCAGTTTGATGGTCAGGGAAAAGGAGACGACGACGACGACGACAGGCTTGAATTGGCACTTTTCAACCATCCTGTTTCAGGGAACAACACAGGCACCAACGAGGCTCTTCTTTCTTTTTTTTTTTGTAACCGGAGCCCAATTTTCTCTCTCTTTGTTCGGACTATTTAGTCTCCTCTTCGTCTTGGTGCCGTCATGCCTTCACCTGCTTCTTCTCTCTCTCTCTCTCTCTCTCTCTCTCTCTCCAAACAATGTATCTGGGTCTGTCTATGGGGAGATGGCTCATTATCAATCTTGCCCCCAGCTTCTCCACACAGCATCTCTTCTGTGTGTGTGTGTGTGTGAGAGAGAGAAAGAGTGCGAGAGAGAGCGAGAGAGTGTTTACTGTTGCAAAAGAGGTGCAGAAGAATGTTTTGCAAGTGCTCTGCATAAAAGCAGCGTGTGAGCATTTTTGACCGAGCCAAAGTGCATTCTACCATGATGGATAACGAGAGACCCCCCGTTCTTAATGCACACTCACAGAAGGCAGACGCCCATGAGAAATGAAGGAGAGGAGGGGTGGGGTTGGGGGGTGGGGGGTTCTTGGTTGAGGGAGAGTCCCTCTTCCTCCTGAACTCATTAACCGTTGTCCTCTTCGCCCTCCCTCCCGCACTCCCACAATAGCAAGCGGCAGCGTGCATCAATAACGCCGGTGACAGGGCAAGGGGGACGGGTCACGACAAGCAGCCAGCAATCTCCCTGGCAACCGGCTCGATGGCCGCCATCGCTGCGACAACAAACGGGCCCTGTGGTTCCCCTTCCTACAGGATGTCACACGGCGAGGTCCGCCACATCCCGCTGGAACAGAAGCCAGGTAAAATTTTATGGCACGCACCTGCTGGCGAGGGGGGGAAGCTGACGGGTCTCACCTCGGAAGTCAAGCGAATGGACGTCGCAGATTGGCCGGAGCGCTCAAGAGAAGGACGACAAAGCACAGAAGCTCATGAGTGACACTGTTAACACGCCGGCGGGAATTTAGTGGTTGTTTTCAAAAGCATTTAAGTTTTTTTTTTCTGTTTAGTTTGAGTTTGTATTCTTGAACGCGCGATATACAGAGAGCATAATTGAAACTGGGAAATCTTAGAAGGTCAACCATGACAAGGCTTTAGTGCTTAACAGACTTAAATCGAGATGACGAAAATCAGGCGATTAATTTTCATATGGCGTCGGTGCCGGCGCAGGGGAAGGGTTTTTTTTTTCGTATCTGAGGAATCGGTCACGTATTGCTGAAGCCCTCAGGTGAGCGCCAACATTTCGCAACTGGTGGCGGAGCATTTTCTAGGATGTTTAATTTGACAACGGTCAAAGCTCGGCGTTTTGTTATCGCAGCGGCGAGGGGCGATAGATGGGTGGGTTAAACAAAAGCATGAATGAACGAACGAACGAAAGCACAGCGCATGAACAGACAGATGGACGCACTGTTAATGGGCCGGATGGGGAAAATGAATGCTGGAATCAATGTGCAGTTGAATGGCTGGATGAATGTACGATAGATAAAGGAGGGAATAGATGAACGAATGAATAGTCGACGGGGTGGGTGGATGAGTGCACAGACGAATGAATGAATTGAATCATGGATGCCCAATGTCGTCGACTCAGAGGAATGATGCGAGGACGGATCGTGAGAAGAAAACGTGGAGGGATGGATATTCTGATGGATGCATGAAGGAAAGAAATCAATCACGGCTGACGCACGTTGTGCTGGATGATGGATGGATGATCGGTAGGATGAACTGGTAGTTAGTAGGAAGCATGCGTGGACGACGGATGGATGGTGAGGAAAATGCGCGATGGCGTGGCCATAAAGTCTAATTGGATTAAGTTCTACTGCCTGTTCATCTTTCCAAATATAATGACCTCATTAAAGGTTAGCCGTGTCGCCGTGTCACTGTGTGTGTGTGTGTGTGTGTGTCACATCTACATGATGTCACGAGGGCATAAATCACCCACTAAAACTGCGCGCAAGCTTCCTCAGGTGAGGGGAACACTGGCGCGGCAGACGAAAAGGAACACCGATCACACGTCGCCGCCGTGTTAAATATCGCGCCGCAGTCGTGTTTTCCGTACTTTGTCGCCGTTAAAGAGGCTCGCTGTGACACGTTGATAAATGTGACGCGAAAGCGCGGCGGCGGGACGAGGAAGCGCGAGCGAGCCCGCGGAGCTCGCGAGAGGGATTTTCCCCTTCCTCGCGGACGGAAAAACGAGGGGGGGAGGGGCGGTGTTGGGGCGGAGGGCCAATCGCGTGGGGAGGTGGGTTTCGAGTTTGGTGTTTTAGCCAATGAACGCGAGGATGACGGGTCCTCACCCCACGTGGGCTAGGATTTGCCAAAGGACAATATCGGGCTTTGGACCAATCGCAGCGGAGCAAGGTGTTAATCTCGCCGTCGATTGGCTGTGTGTTTCGCACGGTCTCCCCTCACTCATCACGTTTAGTCCGTTGATATTAACTCTTTCCTGTCACCTAGGAAGGAACCTCTCTACCCATAAAACACAACGCCGCACTGTAATAGCCAAATGTGAATTAATGAATGATCCAAAGGCGGTTTGTTTTTACAAACGCAATGCATCAGTTCGTGCGGACTTGCTCGTGCGCCTCATTTGGGAAAGATTTAAAGAAAGGTGAGAGAATTGTTGTGAGACCCCGACTGGAGGACCGGGACCTGCATTTTTTCAACCTTCACCTAATCATAATCAAATCAGCATGCACGAGAAGCAGTGAGATTAAAAGCATGTGAGAAATGCAAGCGCAGCAGCGGTAAAGAATAACCCAGAACATTCGATTCGTACGCGGCTTCGTGGGTCAAAACGCGCTCGTCTTGTGTAACCGCGACAGCCTTGTTTTAATTGCGTTGATGTTTCAGGTTTGATTCGCTTCTGTAAGACCCCCCCCCCCCCCGAAAACACACACACACGCACGCATTAAAAGCAACCATTTAAAAAGGGGCTTCTCCTTCTCGGGGCTGCACAGTCACACAGGCACCAACAGTGACGAAACAAGCATCAATCTTCTTTCCTGTTTTTTTCCACCTCCAAGAGATTGTACAGTATAGTGCCCCCCCCCTTCTCCCCTCCATCCACCCGCGCACACAACTGCTGGAATACAAGGCTGATGTCGCCCCTTAGCGGTGGCTTCCGGTACTACCATCTGCGAGAACGACTACACAGCAGTTTTGAACTTGCTCGAATTTATAATCGCGGTTTGACAGGAAGAATCGGTCTACAAGTACAAAGGGTCCAGAAAATATTTGGGAAACGGGAAGACGCTTTTCTGCTCAGTGCACAGAGCACGAGCGATAAAACGTGTTGGTGAGTTTGAGGGAGAAGAGAACATCAAGTCACCTCTGGAAATAACTACAACGGGGATTCACTACCTCATTAGGAAGTTATCATTTCACTTCGTCGGTCCGAAAAGGATCATTTAAAGAAATCCAGTGAGCATCTAACTAGTTACAGTTAACTTTTCACTTTGTGGATTTTTAGGGGAAATCTACTCCCAGCTATTTGCTGCCAAACTCGCCGATTGGCGGCAATCTGCAAGGTTTCGTGCACTTTCTAGAACGGACAAACATGCCACAAGACGGTGCTAAGGCCAATAAGAAAGTAGTCATTTCTGTCAAGGAAGTATGTTGAACTGATAGAGCACTACAGAAAGGGCAAAACTTGGAAATTACAGAGCGTCAAGCATGTAAAGATGAGTTCATTTTATTTGTACCATCAGCTCGGGGGTGCAAAAAAATATTCACCCAATCTTGAGTCCGAAAAGTTTGACATGTGCACAAGCTCCTTGAGTGCAAAAGATAGGACCAAGGTGGGGCGCAGCATTCCGGCGGCCAAGGCAGGATACCCTGCGTCCTACACCATGTCAGAAAATGGACAGAGGAATTGAGAGAAAAGGGCGAGCGTAAAAGAAGAAACAAACACACGAAAGCAGCAGATCTCTCGTTCATCCAGTTCGCAATTTGGAAAAGGAGTGGGGGAGGTTACGGTGTGTGTATGTGTGGGACAGGGGTGTGGGGGTATGGGGGGTGCCTGTAGAAGTATAACGGGACGCTGCAGGGTGCGAGCCAACCTCCCGCAGTCCCAAGTAATGGCAGAATAGAAGTTAATAGGGGAGAAAAAGGCCTGTAGGCTGTTCACTCCAAAACGGTCATTTTGAATCCTCCCTCCCGGTCACTCCCACTTCTCTCTCTCATCCCGCCTTGCCGTGCAATTTCATGCCATCATTCCAGCATTCACCTTTCAGATTTTCTGCCCTCGCCACCTCGTTCCCTTTCCACTCTCTTCTTTCCTCCTCTTACCGCTCCTGTCTACATCCTCTACCTCTTTTTTCTTCTCCCTCTCTTCCCAGCCTCCCCCCTCCCTGCTCGGGGTGTCTCTCCTTGGAGGAGGTGTAATGATAGCTATTTGAGTGTCATCAGAGGGCCGACGTAATGGCCTCTAAAGCACCATCACACGGTTGCCACGGTGAACCTGGCACGGCCGCCCGCACAATAAGCAGGGGGAGGGGGAGGGGCTAACATCTGGCCGGCTATCGACAGGCGTCCGCGTGCCGACGGCGGCGGGCTCGCCGCCACATCAGCAGACGACGACGCGGCCCCCGGGGGCCCACACGGGCTGAACTAATGGTGCGTGAGATAGAACACACATGAGGGGGAATTACAGTGGAAGTGATAATAGTAACAGTAATGAAAATAATGGCACTGATGACAATAACGCTGTATGACTTTTTTTGGGGGGGGTTGTGAGCGGTGCTTCTGCCGCCTCAATCGCACACAAAACAAGTGCACACAATAAAAATGCAAAATAAAAACTGGGCATTGTTCTTTTCACTTTGGGTTGTGAAAGTGGTTACAATGTTGTGGAAACATGAGCCACTTTTTGGGGGAATCTGGAGCACTGAGCGTTTGTTTACCCTATCAGGAGTTGGGCGATATCTTACACTGTCCCATTAATTTCGCTTTTTCCCCTGAAAGTTGGTTAATTACTTTGTCTTCATTCGATTTTATCATTGTGCACAATCTTAGGGTGGCGTTTACCGACCTCATGTACACGGTGGGTGCAAATGCGCCCTGCCAAATAGTCGGGGTGGGGCAGTGCCGGAAGATTAGCCAGGTTGAGATGATTGGGTTAGGGATTAGAAGGATTCGGGAACAGACATGTCTGTTTACAATCGTCTGATTGGAGAGGCTGATTACTCGCAGTAACACACTCACACACAGGCACAGGCGCATGCATGGGGGAGGAGGGTGGAGCGGGGGGGCGGGGGGGTGTTCATACACAAAAGTCTGCCTCTTGGTTCTATTAGAGCTGACCCGCAGAGTGTGCAATCAGAGAAGGTGTGTAACTAAAAGCTTCTGTGTTCCAGGGTAAGGGGAGCTCGAGGAGAGCAGGCACAAGGAGCGCTCTGGTTACTGCCTGTGCACGTGGGTATCGACTGACCTGTCTTCATGTGGCAGAGAGCGAAGAACAGAGCAAAGTTGAGGAGGAAAAAAAAAAAAAGAGCAGAGAAGGCAGAGCAAAGCAAGATTACTTCGACACATGTCAGCTGGGACAGGTGATGGGGAGGCTTAAGGTGACAAAGGCAAGCATCGTTTTGTGACGGACACCTCGTGTGCCAGCGAAAGGAGCCCATGGATGGTTGAGGATGTTCTTCCGCACCGGTCAAAGTTAAGAAATCCGGATTTCGAGGAGGTGAGACAAACAAGGGCAGGAGGGCTGAGGTACAAGAAACCTCAATGTCCGGAAATGAGCAGAAGACGACTGGCGGGGAGGGGATGAGACACCATTCGGATGAACCGTCGGCGTGAAGAAGTCAAGAAGGTGATCGGGGTAGGACGAGAACGCGGTGTTCAACAGGCGGGAGGGGGAGGGGGGGTTGCACGACGAGGAGATAAGCAGGCGAGAGCAAAATGAGTCCGCGCGGCATGAGAGACCGACGACAGGCGCTCGATTGAGGAGGCTGACGGAAGTCTTCGCCGCGTCTAACCTGATTAGGGCCAGCCGAGGCTGGGAGGGAACGTCGAAAAAAAAAAAAAAAAGAAGGCAGGAATTACAACAGGCCACTTGCTGAAAGAAGCCTCTTCAATCTGGGAGCTAGAATTAGAGCGGCAGAAACAGCGCTGAGGAAGCCACAAAACCACAGTAAGTAAATTAGGAGGCTGCGGCTGGAAAACTGGATCGTGAAAGCCACGGGTGGGGGGGGGGGGGCGGAATTTGGCGCTCTCCGGAGTGCTTTCTACGCTTTACCTTAATGAATTGATTTCCTGTCGTAGCGATGTTTGCATTTCATCACTCCCCATGACATCACCTCGACTCTTTTTTTTTTCTTCTTCTCTGCCCCTGTTGATTTGGCAAAGTGCTACAAAGAAAGGAATACATCTAAATTAACTGCTAATTGTCCCACAGCAGCATGAGTCATTGGTAATTTTGTCGAATCCAGGAAATCTACCTTGTCGGCGCTGCAATTAACCGTAACGACTTGCATTAATTTATAAAAACGGAACTTTGTATTTCTTTCCCATTATGGGACTGAAACAATGATTTGAAGTTGGACAAGGGCAGCAAACAGAGGGCAGACGCATACAAATTACAACGAGCAGCACGAACGAACCTTAAAACGCGCCAAAAACACCGGCTAGCGGCACTCTGTTTCCGTAATAGAAGGTAAACCTCCAAGACAACAGGGGGCGATAGTCAGTGGGGCAAAGGAACATTTTGGCCAGTTGTCGCTATCCGACTTTGTGGAAATAGTTTCAAAAAGCTATTTGTGTTCCACCCTGGCTGTGCCCCATTTCGGAAATGAACTAAAACACAGATTGTTGTCCAAGCGGCTTTCTCAAGTCCAACGTCTAACCTTACAAATCTGCGTGAAAGCTTCAAAAATGACAAAGGGGACAAAGTTAATGACACCGCGTAGCAGTAATAGCAAAGCGGAACGTTACTTTTAAGACGTGCAGTCTCCATTACGGTCATCGATGGCATAAACAGGCTTTCTAAATATATCTATTGTATTTTCTGCACTGTAAGGCGCTTTGGAGTAAAAGGCGCTCCTTCAATGAATGGGCTATTTTAAAACTGTTTTCATACGTAGGGTGCACCGCATTATAAGGCGCATAGAATAGGAGCTATAGGAGTGGCTGCGATCGTGCTATGCATCCACTAGATGGAGCTATGCTAAACACAATAAAGCTTTATGTATCCTATTTTCTGCACTAAAAGGCGTACTGGATTATGAGGCGCACCTTCAATGAAAGGCCTATTTTGTCATTTTCTTCATATATTGGACGCACTGGATTATAAAACGCAATCTACAATTCATCCACTCCTTCCGTTCGACTCGAGAGGCGTTCATGACCGCCTCTGAAAAAACGTACATCAACCATTACTTCAATGAAACTACGAACATTGAAAATAATGCATCAAAACAGAAAATCAAGCGAGGAAATGACAAAATAAATTCTGTAGCCCCCCTCCAGAATTGACTTTGGCATTTCCTTGAGCGTAGCTCCAACAGAACGATCAGATGCCAGTAAAATGGAGACTGGACTGTCTCGGAAGTGTTTATTTATTCTGTGTTGTGTACTGTATTCACAAATGAGGAAATCACAAAATAAATTCTGTAAGGGCGCTATAGAATTTATTTTGTGAGTTCTGTTTTGATGCATTATTTTCAATTTTCGTAGTTTCATTGAATGAATCGTTAATTTACGTTTTTCTGAGGCGTTCATGAACGCCTCCCGAGTCGAACGGAAGAAGAGAAGGCGCGGAGACGGACAAAGACGTACCTCTATTTGTTGAGACTGCAAAAACCATTAATAAAGTATACGTTTTACAAAAACAACAGAGCTCTCCTTTTTTGAGAGCGGCAACAAAAACTTATTTAATAAAGCAGCGACACAGTTCAATGAACCAACAGCAAGTTGTAACATTGGAAGCACGTCTCCAGCAAGGAGCCATCTTGGGGTCGACATATTACTGTCATGACCATACACAAGGTGCGCAGCGAGCTTTTAAGAAAATAGAGGACTTTTCGGTGCGCCTTATAGTGCGGAAAATACGGTAGTGCTTTTTACAACCGCTGCAGCTGTAAAATACTACGGCCAAGAAATCCGAATATTGATCCATAGGTAAGGTGCGGCGGATTATAAGGCGCACTGTCAGCTTTTGAGAAAATGTTAGGTGCGACTTATAGTGCGGAAAACACTAATCTTCCTTCTGTTTTTCTTTTTTTGTAGGTTAAGATGCCATCCAATGGGAATCAGCCATTGACGCTTCAGTTTGGTCTGATTAACCACGAAGGTCGCTACCTCACAGCTGAGAGATTTGGCTACAAGGTTTGAAAAAAAATTATCGCATGCTACCAGAGTTTTCCCATTATGTCTTGCCTCTGGGGAATACAGTACGCAGTTGACAAAAAAAAAGAAGGATAAAAGGGCATAAATTCTATGTTAACCACAAAATTACACATTTTGATGGTTTTAGTAGGCACAACATGTAAAGGTCACAGAGCAGGGTGGAACTCCCCCCTGGGCCAAAGTCATCCAAACTTTTTCCACTTATTTATTGCCCTTTTCACAGACTATATTTGGAAAATCTGCTACACCAAAGCGACAAATGGCCTGGAGACTGAATTTCGGACAAACCTGCCATAGGCCAACTGGCATCTAAACTGATTCAGGAGTCAGCCGACCTGGAGTCGAATCAATGACTAAGCCGCATACTGAGCGCCGCAGTGATGAAGAGGAGCATCCGGGGAAAAAAATGACAGTTCCCGACCCCCCCATCACTCACCAAGTGAATGACAATCGTTTTAGGTGTCTTTCATTCAAAAAATTGCCACCCTTAATTGGTTTGGAGGCTCTACATACCGTATACTGTACTGTATGTGTTTTTCTGTGAACCAGAAAAACATGGCTGGATTGTCAAGAGCCAGAGGGTCACCAAAAAGAGGACAAGACAAAGTGCTGATATTTGGCCAGGCTGTCGGCCTGATTCACAGGCTACATTCGTGCATTTGGGCCAAAGACTCTCCACACTTTGCCTGCGAGCTCCATCCGACACAATAAATCTAGCTATATATTCAAGCAAAACACAACACTGTGTTGATCGAGAGTTCTGTCCGCTTTGTAAGCGGCGGGCCTAACCCCACGCTGTCTATGCCTGTCAGGTGAATGCATCAGCTCCAAGCATGAAGAAGAAGCAGATCTGGACTCTCGAGCAAGACTCCCAGGACACCCGGGTGGTGTACCTACGCAGCCACCTCAGACGCTACCTGGCCTCCGACAAGGACGGCAAGGTGACCTGCGAGGCAGACGGCCGCCACTCGGACTGCCGCTTCCTCGTCGTGGCCCAGTCGGACGGTCGCTGGGCTCTTCAATCCGAGCGCCACCTGCGCTTTTTCGGCGGCTCCAGGGACTACCTGTCCTGCTTTGCCCAGGGCATCGGCGAGGGCGAGCTGTGGGCGGTGCACCTGGCTTTGCACCCGCAGGCCAACTTGTTGTCGGTGGCCCGCAAGCGCTACGCCCGTCTCTCGGCGGAAGACGGCGAGATCTCTGTGGACATGAACGTTCCCTGGGGGGTGGCCGCCATCCTGACCCTCGTCTACCAGAACGGGAAGTACTGCCTGAAGACCTGCGACGGCCGCTTCCTCGGCAACGACGGGAAGCTCGTGCAGCAGAGCGGCAGGAGCGCGACCTACACGTTGGAGCTCAAGTGCGGAAAGTTGGCTTTCAAGGACTGTGAGGGGAAGTACTTGTCGCCCGTGGGCCCCGCTGGCACCTTGAGGTCGGGCCGCTGCTCGAAAGCGGGAAAGGACGAATTGTTCGACCTGGAGGAGAGCCACCCGCAAGTGGTTCTGACGGCAGCCAATGGGAAATACGTTTCCATGAGGCAAGGTAGGTCAAGCCGTCGTCGCAAGATTTAATTTTGAAAACTTGCCCTCATGGCAAAGACTCTCCATGGCAACCCAGGCTCAATTTAGCTCCGCCCGACATACAAAGCTGATCATCAATTGAGATGCATCACTCTGTTGACAGTCATGAGTGTACTACTTTCCTATTTTGACAGGGCTTTGGCGCAACTCGCTTGGCGTTTCAGAAAGAGCACAAAAACATCCACTCGGGAAATTTTTCAGAGAATAATAGAGGCCAGGTTCATTTAAAAAAAAACATGTATGTTCTTTCACCACATAATCAATCATAAATGTACTGTATTTCTTAAAAAAAAAAAAAAGTCTATTGCTTTCCCTGTAGCGGCTTTGCTGGCTAATGCTGTTAAGACGCCTTTCTTTTTTCCCCCCCGCTGGGCACACTGAAACAGCTGCTCGTAACCTATATCGCGCGTAGCAGAATTGTGTTGATATTGCATGATCTATTTACACTTTGGTCTCGTCACAGGGCAGTTGAAGTGGGTTATTTGATCAGACACGCCGACATGGCAGCGCACCGCAACGTTGACGGATTACAGCTGCGCCACATCGGCTTCAAAGTCCATTCTTGACCAAAACAAGGCCGCATTTCTTTGATACGTGCGCAAAATTCCAAAGATTGCAATTTGCCGGGGCTCATTTTACATCGAAGTCGAAGTGCGCTACAAGTGGTTGCTAAGTGTCCAGTTGCCGATGGTCGAAAGGCGCGCGCCGGTCTGATTGGGGACGGATTAGCATACTGTCAGCACGCCGGGCCACTGGCTGCAGATTCTCGTCTGCGGGCTCACGTTACTCCACCTCGGTTTGCTGAAACCCAATCCGGCCCCGTGTTCATTGTTCCTGGTTAGCGCGGAGCTGCCGACAGAAACCAAATGACCGGGAGCCTGTTCAATCGATTGCTCGGCGGGACGGACTGCGAGCATCTCTGCGCGTTAAGTGTCAATTTCCATACTTGCATCATGCCTATTGTACATTTTCCTGGCGCCCTCCTTCCGCTCGTTTCACACAAACAGAAGCGCCATCTTTCACCATCACGCACGCCCACGCGCACACTAACATCGTGTCCCACTGTGGCGAGCGGGGAGGTGGAGTGTGTTGAATTATTGATGAAGTTAGTCCCCTGTTCCTGGAAGGTAAAGAGAGCGTCTGCTTTCAGAAACACAAGCCCCGCCCCCTGGCCCAAAAGCGTCTTGGCCTCACCCAATCTAACCTCACCTACTGACCTTAGATTAGGATTGGATTTATTCATTATTTTATTTTGATTAATTTATACATACATACTTTCTGAAAATTAAAAAAATCCCCGCATCTATGAATGCCCATCCAACCATTTAAAAATCAAATGTGGCCCTTGAGGGTCAGTTTTCCCCCCACCCTGCATTGCAAACAAATACTCGCCGCCCATGTCCCAGAGTCGTATTAATTTAACAATACAGTGAAGTGGAACACGGTCCATTCCGCAACGCTAGCCGCATAACAAATAAAGGAAATAGAAATACAGTTCAAATACATGTTCAAATAAATGCGAGGGGAAAATGCGGTATGGTCCAGCGGAACTAAGGCTGAACGTTTTGGCCATAATTCCAAAAGCTACGTTTGACGGGAACATTGAACACGATTCATCACAAGCCAAGGAAAAAGCAAAACGTGCGGTTGGTTCACCCTGTGCTGCTGTGGCAAGTGTAATTATTTCTTACGCACAATTGCTTTCAATAGCTTCTTTGAATGGAAATGTCAGTTATTTAACGAAGCCGTGGATGTCAAGGCACTGCGTCTTATTTGTTTGCAACTAGCTTAATTGTTGAGGTAGCCGAGTGAGGCGGGGAAGTGTGCGTGTGTGTGCGCGCGCGTACCTCTGCTGCGCGACGCGATGATGAAAGGAGCCGCAGGTGAAAGGGAAAGTGCACAAGGGAGTCGACGACGGGATGTTGGCGGGTTCTCAAAGGACTTCAGAACCGCAGTCATCTGACCTCGCTCTGTGCTCCTTCTCGTTGCTAATGGACCAAGCGAGTCCGGCTAGAAAAGAAACTTGGATGTTATTCAAGGTAGATGCTGTAAATTATGAGAATGAGAAGCAGTGTTTCATGATTCTTTTTTTTTTTTTGCCTTTACACGAATAGTGCTGTGCGTGAAAAAGATTCAGATTCCATCCAAGCATTCATCACTCGTTTGCTGGTGCAATTGGTTCGCCGATCACGCTTGTTAGCCACTCTGGTGTAGCATTAAGCTAGCAGACTTTTCCGAAATCAGCGTTATCTGGTCGTATATACATACACAGCGTGTAATGCTCTTTGTTTGACGGTTACAGCAAGCATCCAATGGGAGCAGTAAAAAAAAAAAAAAAAAAAGTAGAAATGAAAGAAGCAACATAAAAGGCAAGACAAAATGCAGTCGAGAAAGATAAGATTGGGAGAAAGGAAAAAAAAAAAAAAGGAGGCAGGGGGATAGTGGCATCAGCTTGCCATTAATAATAGATGCCAGAACCATCTATGGCTGATGGATTAGTCGGGCCTGCTCCACTTTCAGACTGCAGGTAGCACAACGGCAGAAAGCGGAGCCGGTGCTGGGCTTGCGTCCAAAACGAAGGCGCATGGCAAAGATTCCCATCTGCGTGTGCGAGCGACAACAACAAAACTTAACTTGCGTCGGCGGCGGTGATGATGATGACAAGGCCTTGTTGTGCATGCTTGAGCAAGCCCTGCGATGGCCATCAGCAGAGGTTTTGATCACTTCAGATTGGCTCCTCAGATTTCACCGTATCCAATCTCTTTCGCCGCTTTCTCCGTTTCCTCCTCCTCCGCCCATCGATGGCGCAGCGGCCGCGAGGTTCCAGCTGAGCCCTGACGGAGGATCGTTTCTGGGTTGAATTAGTGTGAAATGGACACATGGGATGGGAAGACAAAGCATGACATTGACTCAGGATGGAAGACGCGATAGGAGAGTACCTTCAGGCGTGGCTGCACAGCAGAGGGGCGGCCATGTCTGCTTCAGACGCACTTCATACCTATGATGAGTCACCCCCCCCCCACACACACCTCTCCCAACACCCGATTTATCACAAGTTAATAAGATGTGCATTAACATGTCCAGGTAGCCCAGCGAGCATGACGTCTTTGTCAGGTGTCGTCAAACTCGCTTTGCTCTCATCCGCGTGCAATCGAAATGAGAAGCCGCTGGAGAAAAACAACAAAAAAATTAGACAACAAATGCAATCTCTTGAAATAATAAGAGCTTTCAAAAGGGGGAAGGGATAGTATGGTACTTTACATGATTCGATATTTGCATCTATATGGCATTTGTGGGCTGCTTGATGGTGGCAAGAAAATACAGCGGCGTTCCTCGCCTTGACTGAGCCAAGTTTTATATCCGGGATGGGCAAATGCAGACCACACTACTCTTGAGTGGCCCCTTGAGAAAAAAAAATGTTTTTGAATTTATGATTGTAATTGATTTTCATGTAGGGAAAAAAAAATTACTAAATGAATGTTGATTTCTCGTTCATCAGTTTTGTGCCGTCCTTGAAAGGTACTTTTCACCCAAGAGAGCCCTTGCATTGAAAAAAAATAAATTACAATACGTGGATATTTTCCCCTCGTACATCAAATCACTAGTCTGAATACATGTAATACATATAACACACAATAGAATAATCCAGATTTCAGAAAAGCCCCTCTTTCCTTTCCGAAAATATCTGAATGTAAATGCACTTTCATTTTTACAGCTTGCTCTGCCTACATTTGATCATTCATTCCTTGAGACTTGAGTGGCGTCGCCAATTATGTTAAGTGTGGACCTAGAAATCTGCGGCGGCTCGTGTTTTTTTTTTTGCTCGATTCTTTTATTGAGGGGATAGAGAGGCTGGATGGGCAGCACTCGAAAGCTGATTATATCTGAACCCAGCTGTGAAAGAGGGCAGATAGGCCGGCCCCAAAGGTAGGGTTACGGGGGCGAAGATGGGGGGGGTCAGGGGCGAGGAGGAGGCGGAGAAGATTATTAGAGAAGGATGACCAGAAAGGAGAGAGAGATAAGCGGGCCGTTGTTAAGGGATTAAGAATATTCATTGGGGAGATTGTGTTATGCATCTCATTAAAGGTTTAGGCCTGCACAATCTGCCTGTCTAGTGGTCGCGTGAGTGGTTCTGAAAGTTTTTATACCAAGTACTGTCTGGTAAAATAATCACTTCTTCAAAGACCACCATCGTGACTATCCTTAGATTACAGTAGCAAAGGAAACAGACGTATCCTAAAATTGTGTCTTTTCCATTTTCAAATGTCCAACTCACCGTTCATAAAAGACGCGGTGCAATTGTGTTGGATTTATGTAATTCTCATGTGTACCACCAGAGGGAGCTTGCATAAAACCAATTGTGAGAATCACTGGTCATTTAAATTTGTCATTTAATTTAATTTTAGGATTTGATGGATCATATTTTCATTGGCCTTGACCAACCACTGCAACATGACGCACACTCACAATTCTTCATGACTGTGGAAAACTATCGCACCCGCCACATTTCTCCGATCGGATCGCTAAACAGTACCGTGGCCGCCCTTTGCGCTCGCTTTCGCAGGAGTAAGCCTCGCCGCCAACCAGGAAGACGAGACGGAGATGGAGATGTTTCAGATGGAGATGAACAAGGAGAACAACAAGTGCACTTTTCGCACCAGCCGGGGAAACTACTGGGCCCTGGTGGCCCACGGAGGCATCCAGACGACAGCCACCCAAGTGTGAGTGACGCTCCCATTCCCAATGAGGCGTCTTGAAACGTCAAGGCGTCATGTCTGGATTAAGTGGGCGCGCTCAGCTTCTCCTTCTGTTTGTGACATTTTATGGCCGCTGTATGCAGTTCAGCAAACAGCCTGTTTGCAATGGAGTGGCTTGGTCACAAGATGGCGCTAAAAGCAAACAATGGCAAATACATCTGCACCAAGAAAAATGGACAGTTACTGGCTGTCAGTGAGTCCATAGGTGAGATTTTTAGATACTTTTATTTTGTGTTTGTCAGTCTCGGGTTTATTTCCCTTTGTAAAATCGCTGTCGTCTTTTGTCAGGGGAGGACGAACAGCTCAGTCTGAAACTGATCAACCGGCCCGCGTTGATCCTGCGAGGGGAGAACGGCTTCATCTGCCACCACAAGAACTCCAACACGCTGGACGCCAGCCGATCTGTTTACGACATTTTCAGCCTGCAATTCAGCGACGGCGCCTACCACATTAAAGGTCGGCACATCAACACGGCCGCGAACCAGACCGACTTCAGTAGAACACTTCACTGCGAAGGACTAAGTGATTGATTGAGGTCCAAATTCACTGGTTGGCAGCCAATCACAGGGCGGCATTTTATTTTATTTTTAACTTTACTCGACAGATAATTGTTTTTCCGATAACAGGAATCGAACAGAAATAACAAAAACGACTTCCTCGTTTGTGTTTTGATCGCACTGTGTTGTGATGCGGTCACACCACGCCCGATGCAGACGTCACTAGCGCGCTCCACCCACAGTGGAAACACACGACTCAACCGCGTTGACCGTTCCACTTTGCTGCTTATTGGAAATATTTACACTTCACCATACGGAAAAAAAATACATTTCCAAGCAAGTTGATATTTTCCAACGGTTTGGAAATGGAATTTTTCTGTTCCATGACTAGTTAGGTGAGTTGTCGTGGAAGAACTTAACCTTGCCTGGCAACAAGTTCCACATTAGTGGCTCTGGATTGGAAGAAAACCGAGCCCTGCCGCAACTATCCCCCCAAAATATATATCTTAACCCAACAATAAAGGTTTTGAAGCAAAGAACCAAATAACCAAGTGCTGTGATTTTTTCCCCCCTCCCAGTGCAAAGCACTTTTATACATAAAAATTACAATTCAAGGATGGCACCAAACTGTTGGACATCAAACCAATGCATTCTGAACATTTTTTTGTTCTTTCACAAAAATCAACTCAGTCAAAAGTATATTGAGGTACTGTACTATGTTTGTTCTGTATGGCGTTCCAAATCTGTTAAAAATGATCAGGCCTACTCACTTTGTGGTATAGGGCAATATAAGACCCGGCAAACTTAAAAAGAATTCTTTAGCAATTCTGTATCCACAAACTCTGGACCTAATTTTGTACCGTCACATTCCTACTCGATGTGATGCGTATGCATTTACCTCGCAGGGGCGAACGGTCGCTTCTGGTACGTCAACAGCGGCGGTCTGGTGTGCTCGGACGGCGAAGTGCCCGAGGATTTCAGCGTGGAGCTCCTGGAGCGCGGCCGCCTGGCCATCCGCAGCAGCGGCGGCCGCTATCTGCGCGGGGACCAGGGAGGCACGCTGAAAGCAGACGGACTCGGTCTGAGCAGCTCGGCTTTGTGGGAGTATTAATCAAAGGAGAAATAAAAACAAACAAAAAAACATACCTGTGACCTCGCTGTTGGTTCCGTTGTCAAGGAGACGGCAGTGTCTAGAAATGGAAGTTTTAGGCACAAGACGGATTTTGCAAAGGGGCCCTTTATGCTTTGATTCCAATTATGTTTTGTTGAGTAGCAATTCAAACGGCCGCCTCACATCATGATGAACTATTTAGATATAAAGCCGAAGCATTTTCTTTTTTTTTTTTAAGGCAGAGACTATATAGTCTAATTCCACTCATCGTTTCTTCTTCAAGGAAACTAAGTGGTGCTTTCGATGCATAATGACACTTGCCACTCATGGGGGAGTGATTGGGGGGGTGGGGGGGGAGGTCATTTGAGAAAGGCGCAGGCACTGTTAAGGGAGAATGGAGGTCCCCTTTTAGACCGAGTCCCTCATAAGTGGAGTACAACTCTCCCAAGGAGTTTCTTAGCAGATGAGGTCAGGTTTCGAGAAACAGGAGATTCTATACTGTTGCGCTGTAACTAACACTCATGTCCGCTACGTGCGTGCTATAGAATAATTGTCACAGTAGATTATGTATTCATGGCCTCTCAGTTTTAAGGAATGTAGACAAAGTAACGACGGGCCAGGTTTTGGTTCTTGGTCACATTTTAATCCCATTTGCGGTGAAGCCGATGGCACATTCTTACAATTCAATTGTACCCGTTGTAGTGTGGCAGCTCAAACTGGTGTTACGATTAGCGATGTCAAAGTGTTGCGCTGTGCAATGATAATTTCCGAGGCAAAACGATCAACAAGATCAAGTTTAGCATTTCCTTGAAAAAAAAAAGAATTTCCATTTTCCGTCCTTCATTGTTCTTCAAGCCTCTCGTGTTATTGCTGACTCGACTGTCTGAGGAAACACATTTGACAGTAACATGCTGCCCCCTAGTGGACTCCTGAACAACCAGCGCACATTTAAACAATCATTTTTCATCTGGATTTTTCAAATGTCCAGTCTCTTGTTAGACATTTTTTTTTTTGGGGGGGGGGCGGATTTGGAGAAATTTAGCAGAATCAGGTCAGAGAGATGTAGCTCTTTTCATTTCATCTTTGAGCACAAGTCCAGAACAGTTGTAATTGCTTCCTTACATGTCAGCTGTAATAAAAGCCATGCCACAAATTCTTCCGACAATCTTGTGCATGTGATCAAAGTCCGAGTTGTCGCTGTGTCTACCCGTACAGATGTTAAATAATAAGTAGAGAACTTTCATTTTGTCTGAGTTCTTCGTATACGCTAAGAAGACATGATGTCACCTTGCCCGTGGACATGCCCTCACCAAAGGTACAGGAGACTCGACTTTGATGGAGCCGCTGCAACATTTCCTAACGAGGCAGTGGACAAGGAGTGAAGAACCAATTTGGGACGTGAGTTTTTGGTAGTGAGCTCCACTCTCGATGTACAATTTCTTTGCAAGTCTTACCTCGGCGCGCAGGAGGGCCTCTCTCACACGTAAACTCTGCATCCCGATTGTGGCAGGAGGCTTTTCGGGTGCTTTCTGCAACAAATTCTGTAGCAAAGCACAAGAGACAAAAAAGCAGAATAGAATGAAGATAAATGGTCTCATCTCTCGACGTAAAAGGTGACCAAACATTTGATGTTTGGACCAATATTTCGGCTTGATGCCATAGAAATGTCTTCAATTTCGTGTATTTCCACTTCACTGTGTCCAAATCCAAGACGGCGCTCGTAACCTGGACTCTCCGCAGGATTGCATGATGCATTCCACACACGGCTTCCAATGAGGAGCTCTCAACCTGAACCTCCACGATGGCCAGGGACGACTCCTTCTCCACCGCACTGCCCTCCGCTAGCTTCATCTGTACGAGAAAGCCACAACTCCATCACACTTTTGCCAATACGACCGGAGCTATTACTATTTTTTAAGACTCAATTCTTGCAATAGATTAGGAAAAAAAAAGGGGGGGTTGCACTATGAAAACAACAAAAAGTGCATGTGACCTCTTTTGCCGTCAGCTTTACTTCGTGACCGTTTGGTGCTCGAGCATGGACCACTGAGCTGTTGACGGCCATCTTGTCTCCTTCCATCTTGACGCCTCCGTGGCCCTCGCAAAGGAGCCAGTCCAGCAGTGCGACGCACGCGCTTGGAAGCGTCTCGTCGGGGCGCCCCTCCGAAGGTTTCAACATGTCACTCACTAACTGCGACGACACCTTCACGCTCGTCGAATGCCGCCCGCTCCCCGCATCGCTTCCTCCGCCGCAGCGCCGTTTCAAAAACGCTCGGATGGTGTCCGCAGCGGAGACGTCGTAGCGTCGAGGTGTAGCGTTTCTTTCGGCCGGACCGACCGTCCGCACAGCATGCAAGTAATGCACCAGCAGTGTGTTCAACGGAAAACTGACAAGACCGCCGTCGGGCCGCGATGCCGCCGCCTCTCCTCCGAGGAGACCTGCGAGTGAGAAAGTCAGAGAGAAGGAAACGAAGCAAGGCAACGACGATTCCCCTTCGGTGGCCAGTGGCAGGGAAATCTCCAGTTTCTCCTCTGGCTGAAGATTCTGGACAGGGAACGAATAATGCGCAGAGCGGCTTTGCCCCTTGGCGGAGTCGCAGAGCGAAGATGCGGTGACGTTTAACGTCCATCCTTGCTCCAGAATATAAGAACTTGCGTTCTCCAGGATGCAGTTCAAATTCAAAGAGTCTTTCTGAAGCGACGTGATCCAGCTGGTGGCGGCGTGACATCGGATCGGTTTCTCCTGAACGGGTGCGAGCGTCCCGCTGTCTGCTGCAGCGTTCAATAGGAAGCTGATGTTGAGCACCTGATTCAGCTCTTTCAGGGTTTGGTTTCTGGATTTGATTGACGCTTTCAGCGCCGATGCTCTACAGAAGAAAGAATATGGGGGGGGGCACCAACGATGAACCCAAAGAGAGCAAGGATACACTGTACTGTATGTTAAACGTAAAAAAGGATTTAGAGTATATTTTGAAGGACAGTATGGCCTAAATGAACCACACAAGGGCTTTAAATCATTAGGAGTCAATGAGTCATTTGTTGCTAGGCAGACCATCTACATCAACAATGACAAACCAAAGTGTAGCTCGACGCAGGCTGGCTCAAGGCGCGACTACAGCGGCAGTGCGGAGAAGGCGTACCTTTCAGAAACATTCCCAATAGCCGACAGGACATCTTTGATGCTGCGGCCGGCACGTGAAGGAGGAAGCTGGGACGGCCCTCCATCGTGTAACCCGCCGACAGGCAAGGAAATCCTCTGGAGCTTCCCTCTGCAGGACAGTCCGAGCAGCTCAACTTCACCTGGGACAGAAATAGAAACGTTGGTGCACATATGACAAAAAAGCACCATGTCCAGATTCACTAATCCGTAAAAGTTAAGGATATATTAGGATGACCATAAATGCTTTATAACATTCACAGGTGACCTTTCAGTGTCCCCTGAATAGCACATTCAATAACTTGTTTTCTTACCTTCAGTGGTCCTTGCATGTCCTGCCAAGGCAATGACCCGAGACACATTTAAACTAATCACGTTCCACGGGGGGGAAACTCTGTTTGACGATCCCGCTTCACCGTTTGCTGCCTCTGTTCCTTCAGTGGAGGGCACTGACAGATGCAGTACCAGGAGGTCTGAACCAGCGCTGTAGTAAAGGCAGCGCTCATCAAGACAGGCACACACCGCAGGTCCAGGGACACACAACTCAGTAAAAGTAGCTCTGACGCCTCCTCCTTCCGTTCCTCCTCGCTTGGATGCGACCAGCACAACTTTGCCTTGTTCGCCCAGCGCCACCAAACAGTCTGCCGGATCTGTTCGAGTCTCTGCGGAGGCGCCGACAAACACAACAGGCTGCTCGAGGCTGTGGAGGACTCTGAGCTGTGAGCCTGGAACACAATGAGCGGCGAAACACAGACGGCCATCCGGCAGACCGCAAATAACAACCGGAGATTTGGCTAGGGCTGCGTCGATCCCAAATAGGAGTTTGAAGAGGAGCGGCTCAAGGCGGACGTGACCACTTGGTAAGCTCAATGAGGATGGCGAATCTGCAGAGTGGACACAAAACAGCACTGGCCTCCTTTCGCTCAACTCATCTGGGCTGTGATCTGCCGAGCCTGAGATCAACGGCGCTTTAAATGAACCGCACGTTTCATAGCTGGTCAACGGTGACGCTTTGGCTATTTTGTAGCGTGTCAACAGCCAGGATGTATTTGTCAGACTGAGGCTCAGCAGCACAGAATTGACCAAGAGTAGTGCAAAGACTCCATCTTCTCTGATAACAAGATGCTTGGAGGATACTTTCACACAAGGCGCAGTAGACGAGTTGGCGCTTTGAATCCTAAAGATGAAAAGAGATCACTTACATTAGGGCAGTACTTACAAACTTTATTCTCTTTATTTCAGTTCCATACTACCAGAGTTACAACCATGTCATTTTAAATGACTACTGTATCTCTCTGACACTGTCAATTAACTGAGCTCTGTCCCCTTAGCAAAAGTGATACGTCAAACAGCTACCGCATTGGATGTCATGAAAGAGCGCAGGTCTGTGATGTACGGAAAAATAAAGTTCTAACCTGGACAACAACGCTGAAAAACGGATGCAATAAACTCCACTGAAGCAGGCCACATAGAGGGTCTGCTTGTCTTCATCCACAACGAGGTCCCTCACAGGACCAGGAAAGATGAGGACGGCCTGGAGATGAATTATGAGCAGGACTGGGTGATTAAACAGTTGTATCGATTAATTCAAGTCCAATGCTCAGGATGACAGATTTTGTATTGATTCCTAATTGACATTTTCTTTCGTAGTTCGTAGTATTGCTGCTACTTTGTCAGTCACTGCTTTCAAAATTAAATAAAAAACGGTGTCATTAACCCTCGTGCCATGCAGGTACATATGTACACCTGACATGCGTTGTTTTGCAAAACAAATGCATGCCATGCATGGGTTTTAACCCTCGTGGCATGCATTTGTTTTGCAACACAACGCATGTCAGGTGTGCATGATGTGTACCTGCATGACACGAGGTTAAGCGGAAAAAAAGGTGAAAGTACATCCCAAACTTGCCTTCAACTCGCTGTTTTGGTCGTTGAAAGCATAAACCTCGTCGTCTCCAGTGCAGACGAACACATGGGATCCCACTATCAGGGTGCTTGACAGCGAAGAAAATCCAAACTCGGTCAGCGTCTCAACCGCACACCTTCCTTCCATGACCATAACCTAAGGAAATTAAGCATGTGTGAAGTTAACAAGGTCAAATGTGGGAATTAAAAATTACATTCGGCATCGCTCGTGTCAGAAATACACGCATATTCTCCACACCGGATGACAATCTCTAAATTCCGCGCATCGAATTCTGACCAATAACACTTGAGCGTGTTCTTCTTTTCTTGGTGTTTAATGGTAGTTAAGAGCGTTTAGGCGCCATACTGCCACCTACTGGAGGACCTCTGAACCTCGTGCCAAGACCCGTGTTCTTATCCCCAGGGCAAAGATGGGGCCCAGCCCCCCTCAAATAAATGTTGTCACCCCCAACCCAACTAAATCCCCATAAAATATTTTTCTTTACAGAAGTACTTTATTGTGAAATTGCCATTCACAATTTTTGAGAAACTTAAAAATATCCTTAAAAATGAAAGCTCTTTTTCTCAAAAAGATTATATCAAAATTAATCCGAAATACTGTCTAAAACTAGGGCTATTTCACCGTAGCATTTTTTTCATCTTAGTGCAGCCGTAGCAATACTGCCTTGTGCCAGTGATGCTTTTATTTTTGGTTCATCTAATTAAGTCATAGATTTGTCAAATTTAGTCATGAATTGAAAAATAATTACAATACCTTGTTGGGGTGTCAATGGTGATAAAACAAGTGTCATTCATACTTTGAAGTAAAACACTGTTGGCATAAACAAAGGTTGAGCAATAAAACAGGTTTAATGAATAAAGACACGCAATAATACAAAAGAAAAAAAAATATACACAAAAGACGCACTAGTTTAAGCTATTCTTCACCCATAGCGGACTTGATTATTTCTGTTCTTTTCACATTGGCTGCCTCTTTAAACTTTGTGATGCCCTCATTGCAGGATTTCTCCTGCAAGTGGAAGAAAACAGGGCAATTAGATACAAGGGCATTTACAGTGTTAAAATAAAAAGAAAAATATATATAATTTAGAGTGTTACAAAAGTAACATACAACTTCGAAGATGTGCTTCTCCAGTTGCAGCTTGAAAATTTCTTCCACGGTCAGCTCTTCGACTTTCTTCTTCAGGGCAATAAAGTGGCATGAAGGTGAATGGGATTTGTGCTCTTTCCTGCAAATACGGGGAGACAAATAAGCGGTTGAAGAGGCAATCTTACACACTGAAAATACTTTTAGATTAAAAAAATAATGTGTTTGTACATTATGAACTCAACTGATACTTTTAAAGATTGAGAAATACTGTAACCATTTTGATTACGTAGAAAAACGAGAAGGCTTCAGTTGGGACCAAATATTTTGCTCTGCTCAGAAAATGTACCAAAAAAATGCACATATGTTCAAAGGTAGACAGCTGAGCTCAAAGCAAAGTGTCTATTCATCTTACTCCGGGTCATCCTCAGGCTCCCAGCCTTCCAACTCTTTCAGGCAAAAAAAGCACATGGCGACATCAGGGCTGTTATCCGAAGGCGTGTGGATGAAGCCAGCCTTAGCCATCTGTGGAAACGCAATAATCAACATTTTCAGGTGATTGCACTCAAAAGCAGGACGATATGGTCTTTAAATCTTTAACTAACATTTCTCCGGCGCTTACAGAAAAAGCCAACGATTAAGACATTACTCAAACACAGGTTTTGCTGTTGTTTACTTTTCCGGTTGTGAACTGTTTACAATTCAATCGCGTTGCTATTCAACAGCTAAGGTAGTTAGCTCACGGCTGGACAAAATATACTCACGTTCTCGGGTGTGCAAGTGCAGTCTTCATCGAACGGCCATCCCGTAAACGTCTTCAGCCTATTCTCGTATAGGAACATTTTAAGGCTATCTTCGTCAAACAGCTCCATTTTGTGGTGATCTGCAATCTTTCTGAATGAGGATTTCGCCACTACGGTTTTCAAATTGCCGTCGCCTTTCGAGAGTGTTTTGATTGGATGAGAAAGAGGAAGGGGAAAAAAGCCTTCCTTCTTCGTGAATGTGCAAACACGGAAGCAGATTGCGTTTCGCGCCACCCAGTGGGCACTTTGATAAGAGGCGAAACAAAATACAGTCAAACATTTTAACATTTTTATTCTTATTTATTACACGCACATACAAACTGCAATGATGTGATCATGAATATTTTGTTCTTAAAAAAAAACAAGAATCCCATTTTTTAAACAGATTGTAGTGTAATATGTGGCAATCATTAAGGGTTGTCAAACAGAGCGGCAAAATTGATTTGATTGCATGAGCATTACATATAGAAGTTTTGGAAAACGTAAGGTTAAAGTTAAGAAAATGGTTTGCGGCACAATTACCACAAATTAAACGCAAGTCGTTTAGAATGCAGGTAGGAATTTAAAGGGATTGTAGCATGTCCCTAAGATTCAGCAGACGATTTTTGATGTGAAATCTACTCTATCTATACATATACACACACACACACACACACACACACACACACACACACACACACACACACACACACATTTTTAAACTAACTTGGCTTGTACCACCTCAATGTTAAAAACATATTCCAGAAGTGCTTGATGATGCTTGGGTTGTCTATGTGTCGTGCAGTACAAAAAGCAAAAGTTTAAGTTGAGTGAGAGACAGGCGGGCGCACTCACCTCCACCTCGTTGTGCTATGTGCCATCAGATATGAGCTCTTCAAACACACCACTCAATACTCACAATCTCACGTGTCCAAATGCAGGTTGGGCTCCCTTCCGCATGTCTTCCGAGTCTGTTGGCTGCTACTTTGGCCCAGAAGCCTCTTCAATCTGGTCAAGCAGAAAGAAAAAATAAAGTTACACTCTTTTGTCCATAAAAACTTTTTGTTTGTTTGTTTGTTTTAAGATTTGAGGCATTATTCGTAGAATAAACTGGCAGACTTTCACTTTTAACACGTCCATTTCCAAATATGCGTGCGGGTAACGCATCTGTTTGAGCAATCCGCTCTTGGCTTTCTCTCCACACTTGACAAACAATGAGCAACCTCCTTTCAATCAACTGTCCCGGGTGTGGGTCGTTCCCGTTAAGTGGAGACAGCAACACTGCCTCCTAGCGGACAATGAAGGGACCTGAAAGTCATAAGAAATACACACGTCACATTAAAAAAAAACGTGAAAATCGTGAATGGATTTAGGAACCCCAAAAACACGTGTGAAAATGAGTATATTTGTGGATATTATCAAAATATGTTTTTTGTAATTTAGTATTTCGTTTGTGAAAATCAAAATATATTTAGAAAAACAAGTGGAAAAAAAGTCACAGGTGCATTTGTGAGAATAGTTTTGGATAAATCTGCCCCCGTATGTGAAGCCATCACACTTCCACTGTGGACGTCAGCTTTGGTGTGGAAAACATAAAATAACATTCAAGTCAAACGCTCTTGTTGTTTGGATTTTGATTGACAGCTGAGGGCTCTCTAACTGCCCACCGTTGTTGATTTTGTTTTTACAACTTCCAGTTACTTCGTGAGTAATAAACAAATTATAGAACCAGCATGTCGTTTTTATGCTGCTAAATTCTCTATCTAGCTACATTTACAAATTAACGAGTCAGTTTAAAATGTTAAAATTACTCACTAAGAGCCCAGCTTGTAGTCATCTAAATTTATAAATGGAGCAGTCGGTGGGGCTCGAACTTGGTTCGCCGGACTATCACGAACTTTGTTTGTTGTCCTAACCAGTGCAACGTTTGCAAACGTCCAAACACAAAGAGGGGTTGCAGCTGAGTATGTTTTCACTCTTCAACAAGAACTTGCCGACATTTGTTGCACACATTTTGCCAGTCGGGTCCGGGATGTAAAGTCTGTCGCTCACTTTCTTCTTCCCCATCTGCGGAAAAAGCCACTCAAAAGGCTTTTTGTGTGTTTGTCTGTGCTCAACAAGAGAACCAAATAAATGAGCAGATCAAGACAGACCCTGCCTCCATGCGCTCTCGCTTCATCTCTTGGCTCACTCGAAACGAGCGGCGGGCCTTAAAATAGCCACGTTTGGATCTGTCGCATTCACACAGAATGTCAAAGTGAACTTTTGAGCGGTGACACGACGCGGGAACTTTAACACGCACACACGCAACTTGATTCCTGCGGCTGGATCTTTTAAAAAAGATATACTATTGCCACATCCTGTGATGTTCCCATGGCAACATTAAGATCCTGTGCAGACAAAAGGAGGAGGAGGAGTACGTGTGAGGATTTGCCTCATTACAGATACAGAAAAAAAACAAATCATAACCTCTCTCAGTTCAGCCTTATGGCCTACCTGGATTTAAAAAAAAGATCTCAAGTCTACAAACGTGCCTTGTTTTTTTTTAGGGAGTTTTCAGAAACAGAAAAGTTTGTTTTTCAGATGACATAAATCAGTGCAATATAGCTTAAACTTATTTAAAGCTAAACTTACTGAAAAGATACACTTGAGTCACATCCATTGTGACGCAGAAAAATGTTTATTTCAGTGTTTAAAAAAATAAATAAAAACAAACTAAATTATCTGCAATACAGTGAACCCTCACATATCCGCTGTTTGAATTTCTCAAATTCACCTACTTGGAAGAGATATTCGAATAAAAACTACAGAGCAACACATGGGGATCGATAATTTACCAATACTCTGAGGCATATATTCTTTATCCTCTGTGGAGAATATTACTACTGCGGTTTATGGAGGGGGTGTGACCGTCTCCGTGTACGTCTCTCTGTCTGTATTATACTGCCGCCGGGATGCCAGGGCCGTGATGTCACTTGCCGTGATTTACGGTTTACTCCACACACTTGTTAAGCTGATTCTTTGGAGTTGTCGTAATGAACAGTTACAATACTGCAGGTCAAAGTTTAAAAAAATAAAATAAAATAAAAATGTAATTGGATTTTTTTTTTTTTTTTCAAAATTGCCAACCTGCTGTGTTAGTTATTCGCGGAAGAGCAGGAGTTCACTGTATTTCGGAATTTGTTTGCACTACACGCGCACACACACACACAAAATCAACGCTAAAATAGTCAACTAAAGCACAAAACGAATGCACATTTTTAAGGCAATTTGATCCCTACACGTTAATGGTCGCTATACACTGGAATATATTAAACCTTTTTTTTTTTTAACTTAAAAAAAAAAAAAGAATTACAAAAGAAAATAAATACCAAAAAAAGTGAAATCAAGATCACTGAAAATGTTAGATTGTATTGTGCTGCTCACACAACGTACCAGTTTATGTAAACTGGGTGAGAGGGGGTTCTCTCTTTCCTTCTGAAGATGGTCGATAAGACGCCCTTGTTTCAATCCATCTTTTGGACCCCCCACCCCAGGAAGGCCCTCACGCTCTCTGAACCAACATATTGACAGGATGTATTTCCCGCTCCAATCGGGAGCGTCGTTCAGAGAGGACCAGAAAAAAAAAAAAACAGTTTGTATCTTCGGCTTCCAAATGGCCAACAGTTCCCACGTGTAAAGTACGTCAGCCGGGTAAGCAAACTTTCCCGGCGAAGAGCAGGCCCACGATGGTGAAAAAAATGGACAGGACGAAGAGCACATAAGAAGAACCCACCCCGGTGTTGTTGGGCAGCTTGTACGGCTGTCCTCCAACCTCGTTGATGTAGAAGCCGATGGGGAAGATGAGGGCGGCCATACAGAAGAGGACCACTGAGGTGAGACAAGGAGGAGAGCATGAGAATCCTCACACGTGAGGGATTCAGGCTTGGATTGCGACAGTGCTGCAGACAAAACATTTCTTCATTCGTGTACGTCTGTATTCTACTGCCTCCTGGTGGCCGAGGCACACACGCCAGAAGAAGCACAAATCATGAGCATTTCCATTGATTTCAATGGGGACAGGCGATTTGAGTGGCTGAGTTACTAGCAAGGTCACGGAAAGGATCAAATTCAGAAGTCAAGGCATAATTCACGATTCCAGATGTATTTTAAGTGAGGAAAGAAGGAAGCAAGGAGACACTTACGCCCTGTGAAGGCGATCCAGCGGGCGTATCGGATGACCTCACGGCGCCAGTGGGACATGATCAGCAGGCAACAAGTGACGGTTAGCGAGAGGACGCCCACTATGATGAAGAAAAGGGTGGTGACCCACTCGGGAGGCATGTGCGGGGGGATGCAGGTCCGATCTCGGCCGTGAATAGTCTGGCACTGTCGGACGAGACCGACAGTCAGCGAGCCTGGATAAGGAAGAAGAAGTGTTAAGGCAAAAATTACACGAGCGCGTCACTTTCTCCACATTTTTGTCATGTCGGCCTTGTAATGTTCAAATCATGTGTCATGTTAGAGTGGTTGAAACGTGTTTTTTTTTTTTTTTTAAATCGAGCACAGTTAGATTAGTTAAAGGCGGAAGACAAGTGAAATAGTGTCTTTATGTTCAATGCTCTCTCGGTTGTTGTTGCTTCCGTTTGCCCTTTTGTGTACATTGAGCTCCCCTGGCCAATACAAATGACATCATGAGTGAGATGAAATCGTGCTTTAATTCTCTGGGTGGAAGGTCGAACTCTCCCAAGAGACTTCATTAAAAGTGAAGCAATTGCAGTCATGACACTTCCCGCCTTAATTAGATATGACTAATTAAGCCACGACCAAAGGATGGTGATTTCACACCACTGTTAACTGAACGGGATGCCTTCCAATACCGCTAATATTTCTGATATGTAAAATTTCATTGAATTGGCACCTTATTGTGGCATTCCAGGGCGCTTTGGGAAAATAACACCGAATAGGTGAATGAATATAATATCGCCCAACAAATCGGCGAAGAGATGGGGGAACGTTGTAGTCGGTCAATTTCACACTTGATGATTGGGCAAACATTTTTAGACAAACATTTAAAAGTAAATTTTCCAAAAGTGGTCCCCTTTACACTATCCTCACGGGGAAGTGGTGAAAGTTTTGCAACGTGATCTGACGTCTTACCAGCTGACTCTCCAGTGCTGATCCAGTCCGGATTCGCGATGCTGGCGATGGCGAAGATTTCTGCAGCGAGGAACAGACATCCTGATATCACGGTCAGTTTATCCATGTCCATAGACTCATGCGGGTGGTGCTGGCGGTCCGGTCTTTGTGGCTCGATCCCACTTCAAAGTGCCCGCGGTTAGGTGTGGATCACGTTCATGGCGTTGAATCCCACAGCGTGACAGTGCTCCATCCGAAACAATCGTTTTTATTCCTCCGGAGGAGATTGCCAGCCCTCGGAGGAGGGACTCACCGCCCGGTTTCACGGACCGCCATCCCGACAACTTTCCCGAGGATATTCCTCAGCAAAAAGCCTGCATTAGTCGCACAAAGGGGAATGTGTTAGCCGCTACAATTATCCAGCAATGATATTAAATCCATGCAGTCGACTTTCCTGCAGCAGCCCTGAAACATGTTACAGAAATGTCGAAAACAAAATACAGTATTTACCGTAACTTCGTCATAGCATATATATGTAATTTTAAAATAAAATAAAATATGTCCAAGCGAGACGACGTTCTTTTTCTGCGATAAGAGGACGTGTTTAAGCTGCAAAAAACAAAAACTCAAATCCAGCAAGCTTGCTTTCTTCGCGACTGTCATCAAAAAGTCTCGCGAGAACATACGGGAGGAGGTGCCCCGCGGCCACTTCACGTACCTCCAGATCTCGTTCGATATGACGGGACGAAAAACGATGAATCAATTTTTTTTTTTAATAAGTGAATATAATGTACTGGCAAAACACAACTATATGATATAATATCCACAAGGTTAATTCCTATTAAGGTGGGAAAAAGTCCTCACATTAATTAGACAGATACTTGTGTAAAAATACTGATAGTAATAAAAGTAGACTTTGAAAACGTACTTGATGTAATTTTTTTCACAGTTATTTACCCGTTTTGATAACTTGGCACAACAGAAGGTTGACTTTGCTGCAGGGTGGATCATGCCGGGTGTGATGATGTAGATGAAATATGTGAATCAGGTCTGTGGTTTTGAGTTTTTAATCACGTGCATTTGTGTACAGTACTTCAGATACCCGTTGATTAATTAAATAGGTTAATTAAAACCCGCCAATGTCACGCCCATCAATTTGTCCATGGGACAAGGAATTTATGCAAGACAGGAAACAGAAGGTGTTCAAACGGAGGAGTGGTTGAACCACTGCATTAAATCAATCAATATACCGGTATGCTCTTTTTTTTTTTAATAACTTCCATAGATTTTCCAGTGTAAGCTTTTGTAATACGTTCTTTAAATTATAGAAAGACCTGCTGACTTGCTTGAGCATTACAAACCACAACTCTGTCAGGCAGATAGAATTTATTCATTATTTTACATGAGCTATACATTATACTGCATGTGGGCAAATTACCTGGAAATGATGTTGGCAGACGCCAAAACAAATCTTACACCTATAAAGACCCAGACGACATGACAGCGACTTAGACCAACAGCGTCGAAATGGCGTCTTTCTGTTACTGCGGAGGAAACAAATTCTAAAGTGAAATAATGCTAGGAGGAGGAAGAAGGAGATGGCGGAGGTTTTAGATTTCGTCGACAAAGGGGTTTTGATGAGATTCCCGCTGGATGCCATGGTCTTTTTGCCTGACACAAACTTTTTGGCAGCCTGCAAATAAATGCAAAAATGAGCATAGGTCAAATGTGTTTCAGTCGTAGAGGAAAATAACTGTTGCAATAAACAATGCAGCTACATCAACACTCATTAGGTACACTTTCACCATTTGAGCACACTCGATATTTTTGAAACATTTATTATAAAATAGAGTAAATATTCTGCAAAACAAGTACACCCAAAAATATTTGCTGCACTTTTCTGAAATATGTGCCTTGGCTAAATAAAGGTTGGGAAATACTCCATTACAGTGGAAAGTGTACCTAATATTTTGGCCAGTGAGGAAATGCTCAGAAAGCGAACAAAATAATTATTTTGTGAATGGTGGTCAGATTTCCAGTGACCGCGGCACAAATCCAGCTGCAAACCAGGGTCTTACATTGGACACGTCCGTTAAGGAGACATTGTCGATGTTTTTGGCAAATTCTTCAGGTGGGTGGTAGCGCCGTTAGCCAGCGCCTGAGTGCCCATAGCCTGCAGCAGATCTTCGGAAGTCTCCAGAGACATCAGCAAGTGAGACTTCAGTGACAACCTGCGCAAAGAGAAAGAGAGCCACTCAATTGGGGTTAAACCCTTTCTGGGACAGCGGTTACTAAAGGCTGATTTTTTTTCCCCCTCAAATGTTTTGTAAATAATCTGTGGATGTTTTCAAATAATCGGGTGGTTAGAATGGCAAACAATTGTGTGAGATGACCGCTTTTAATCTCATGGTTTCTTACTTGGCCCGAGTGAGGTCAGCAGCTGTGACTCCGCCGTCAGCGACAGCTTTCACCTCGGCAAGAGCGGCCTTCACGACCTGCAGCGCATGCAAAACAACATAAAATCACTTCTCATTTTTGGGGGTGGGGGGGGGGGGCATGCTGCTGGAGATTGTGCGGCACCGATGATACTCACAGCGGAGGTCGAGCCCGCTTGGGAAATGGTGTAGATTCCAAACAGCCCTGAGTCAGAGTAGCTCGCGTTGTAAACACTTACCTGTCCAAAAAATTATGTTAAAATAAGAACGGAAATGGAATCAGTTGTGAGGGAAAAAAAAATCTGTGGTTTCATTCCAAGGACATTGTGTAACAGGCTGCTCACATCGAAGGGGTCTGCAGTTGCCTTGGCAACCCCCTGCACCAGTTTGCTGGTTACATTGGAGCCCCTCTTGATGCGCGGACCAGCTCCCAGCAGGTGCTGCAGAACACTGAAGGCCACAGCCTCACCGGCGCCCGACGCCGCGGCCTCACTCACAACGGCAGAGTGAACCAGGCTGCTGGTGCTCGGCAGGCGGATCTCACCTGAAAGCGCACAGAAATATCAGTGAAATGAAAATAAATCAAATCAGATTTGGAGGAGTTTGGCTCCGGCTGTAAAACCCCTGAAATCATGATTTATTTATTTATTTATCTGACCAGTGGTGCACTTAATGGAGTAATTTTTCGCAATTGCAGCATTGCTTGCTAGGATCATAAAACACCAACAACACGCATCTAAAATGTACACTATCATTACCCATGTTACATAGACGATTGTATTCACTCGTTAGATTTTTCAAAACGAACAAACCACCTTCACATGATGCTCATCAATACTATGAGCTAGTGTAGTCGCCCAAATAACATGTGTACTGGCACTTTTATACAAATGCCGGTCAATGATTAGGCCTGCCTCAATTTCCGCCTGTAAAGATCACGTTGCTGAAATGTGCTGCTTACCGCCACGATACCGAGCTTGGCCACCGGATGTTCCGGCGCCACTGCGGATGTTCAGGAACTGCTCTCCTACTTGCTTCAGAACAGTATGATCCACACCTGCAGACAACAGAGAAGCATTTAGCTGCTTTTGTTTAGATTCATTTCCGATTTTTCCAAGCGTGTCGACTCAACATCCTTACCCAGTCCGACAAGGGCCATTCTTGCACTTGTGAAATGATTCTGGACAAACTGATGCAACTACATTTGTTTTTTGGATGAAAAGAGCAACAATGATAGTTAGAGGTGGGCTTGACGCTATTCTGAACTTAAATAAAAAAATACTCACATGTTCAGACAGGACATTGCCCACCATGTAGTCAGGACAGTAAAGGGAGTTGGAAAGCGCGTTCTTGTAGGCGGCTTCATGGAGACTTTCAACCACAGCTGGGACCAAAAAACGGACGGCTCAATATTTTATTTCGTGTGTGCGTGTCGTGTGGAGACCCACTCACCTATCTGAGCACTCTGTCCTGCTCGGGCTTTGTCAACCATGACCCTTGGGGTGAGATCCGACACCTCCCACGGCCGGAACTCTTGCGCCGTCGTCACATTGATCAGATACTCCATCACTGTGTCGCTATTGAAGGATATGAAGCCAAAGTACTTGTTTTTCAAAGCTAAAAATGTGCATATAATATTTTATGGATTATTTTGAATTGATCTGTCAGGAAACGTAAAGAAAAAAAAAGAGGATGACAAATCTGAGCTTTGTGGAGGGAAAAAAATGTTAGGTGCTTACTCACATGTCATCTCGCAAGCAGTCAACAGTGTAGATCATGTTCTCTCTGGATGAAGACGCGCTGCAGCGGCACAAATATGAAAAGGAAAATAAATCAATCAATAAATACCAAAAAACATCAAAAGAGTTTGTTTCCTATTCAGGGCCACCAACCTCAGTTTACCGCCTACTGCTTCGATACCACGGCATATCTTGAAGGCTGAAGCTCCTTTGGTAGTCTGGAAGAGCGTAAACATTAACTCTTCGCATCAACTGCTCATTTTTGAAGACATCACACAACTTTAAATAGATGTGATTTCAAACTTCAGACAGTAAATACACTTGAACATATTCTTTGCTAATGTGTGATGTCAGATCAGTATATGCTAGCATGTTTTATAACATGGGTTGGTGTGACGCATCATACCAGGTCGGCGGCCAGTCGGAGGATGTGGGTAACTCCTTGGTTGTCAAGCGTCTCATAGCGACAGCCGGCCTTGACAAACACGCCAATCTTGGAAGCTGGCGAGTAGTTTTCCAGGGAGGCGATCACAAGTCCGCTGGGCAGTCGGGTCACCTGAAGGGGACACAAATGAAGATTGATGAAGTGGCCTGCCCTGGTAGCTGCATAGAAGCACCTCTGTGGAAAAGAAACACAACATCAACAACCACTGACCTGCACATCCTGCGCCTGAAATGTAACATGTTTGGCAGCCCTCTCCACCTTATGGGCAGCCTGCGCCGCATAAAGCCTGGTCTGGAAAAATAGGAAATGGAAGGTGAAATGAGACAACTAGCTATAACAGTCCACATATTCTCAAAACATCACAATCACGTTATTATTCATGAGGGTTCGATTCCGGCTCGGGCCTTCCTGTGTGGAGTTTGCATGTTCTCCCCGTGCCTGTGTGGGTTTTTTCCGGGCATTGCGGTTTCCTCCCACATTCCAAAAACATGCATGGCAGGTTAATGGAACACTCTAAATTGTCCACATGTGTGAGTGCCCTGCGATTGGCTGACAACCAGTTCAGGGTGTAGCTGCCTACTGCCCTGAAGACAACTGAGATAGGCTCCTGCACGCCTGCGACCCTCGTGAGGAGAAAATGGATGGAAGTTCAAATATGAAGGATGTAACAACTTGAATTAAAATTTAAAATAATGACAAGTGAGACACCCTAAAACAGGAAGCTTACCGTCACTACCTCAAATTCAATTCTCTTGAGGTTGTGTGAGACCTGTTTTTCACCCGTCTACTGTAGATGATACATTATTATGACTATAGGTTATATTACAGATAAATAAGAGGTACAGTCGTTCTGAGGTTAGGTTGACAGCCCCTTCCTCGCAACTATAGGGACGTGACTCGAGGGTTTAATCGCCACACAAACAGCGTGAAACAGACGGCGACCGTTCCGGTTAATTGCCAAAGCTTCGCTGCACTTGTAGTACTCACCGATAAGTGAGTGAGTCCCCGGATCCCCTTCATCTCCCCTCTCTCTCTCCTTCAAGCCAGGACGACGAAGCAATATGGCGGTGTCAAAGTGCCCTACTGAGCCCTGCGTCTTTTTCTCGGCGTGGGTGTGATGCATTACTGCCATCTACTGGTATGGAGTGTGAATCAGGCATCTTGACTACATTACTGTACAGTACTATACTTTTATTTTGTACGGCACTTCAGGGTTAAAATTATTGGGGGCTTACTGGTGCTTGTTGGACATCACATGGTGACCTCTGTTAACTAGCCTATTTAATTACAGACAGATCCAAAGCATAAAATGTGAAGCAAATATTTAAAACAATGATTTAAGTGAACAGCGGAAAAATAAAAGCCCATCCCTCCATCCATTGTCTTATTTATCCTAGGAAAAACAAATACGAAAATTGTACATATCCTACATTCTTTTATGGTCCATCTATCCATCCATCCATGCATGCCTTCCGTAGTTCCATTCCTGATCGGTAAGTAGCGAAAACGCACCCTCGTTCTACCAGGAAAAGCACACAAAGAAGAATGTCATTTCCGGCCCCCACGAGAAAATCGCTCTTACACATGCGCCGCAGCCTACACGTGAAGCAGACGTTTGTGCATTTCCCAGCAGTGAAAAACAAACCATTTAATTTTAGCCTTGTTGTTTCCAAATCCCCAGCAAAAGGAAAATACTCCTCCGTGAAGCATTTCGCCGAGAGGGACGACATACCAAGAACATTTCACAATGGTATGTTTTTGACAGAATGGAACAAGCAAGCTATTAGCATGCGTATGCTAACTATTAGTCTTAAAACAGCTGTGAAAAGCTTTAAAATCATTGCGGCGACTATTAATGCGTTTGAACTCATCTCATAGTTTCCTTGTGCCATCGGGTGTATTTTGTGTGCAGAGTGAAGCCCCAGTGAACCCGAAGGCCTACCCGCTGGCTGACGCCACACTCACCAAAACCATCCTGGACTTGGTGCAGCAAGCCTCCAACTACAAGCAGTTAAGGAAGGGGGCCAACGAAGGTGAGGGTCCTTCTAGCTTATTGGAAATCATGTTAGGTTATTAATCAAAAACAAAAGCTCAGGTTTGTTGGTCTTGTGAATGTGATACCAGCAGCCCAAGTAAAATGTGTCGTGACTCCACCAAGTTTGGGAAACAGATTGAAAGGTTTGCTGACATTGCTTCTATTTTTTGCTCCCCTTCCAGCCACCAAGACCCTGAACAGAGGAATAGCAGAATTCATCGTGATGGCTGCTGATGCTGAACCGCTGGAGATCATCCTCCATCTTCCATTGCTCTGCGAGGACAAAAACGTCCCGTATGTGTTTGTCCGTTCCAAACAGGCTCTGGGCCGCGCCTGCGGGGTGTCGCGACCTGTCATCGCTACCTCGGTCACCATCAAGGAGGGTTCTCAGCTTAAACCCCAAATCCAGACGGTCCAAATGGCCATCGAGAGACTGCTCGTGTAAAGTTTTTGTTCTTCTGTTCATTAAAAAAAAATGATGTTGCGACTCTCACCTTAAATATAATCAGCTTGTGAAGCATGTGAGAATTTCTTTTATGTTTTCAGTTAGGTATGTTTGTCGTGGCATTGCCTGATTCATAATAAACTTTTTTTTAACAGTTTTTTTTGGGGGGGTCATGTTTTGTTATACCACATGCAGGTCATAATCAAATGCATTCATTCTGTAAAATATTTTCAAAATAAGTAAAATTTAAAAAACTGCTTGCCTTTCCTCTTTGTTGACAAAATGGACAGTGATTATTTTACCCTCAAGATGCTGTTTTATGTCTGTTAAATAGTACTCAGCTACACAAAGAGGTAATCTGTCAACATAAAAATATGCAGAATTTGCATTACAAGCGGGGAACAAAATGAAATGTAACTAAATACCATGGGAATTACTGGGGGTTTCTTTTTATTACTCTTTTTTTAAAGAAAATATGCCTGAATAGAATGCAAGTAAACTTGTAGATGATTTTGAATGTGCCTTCTGTTTTTCTTCCAGCACGTCGGAGATGTGTAAGATAATTATATTGGCCACAGTGGCCATTTTCAAACAAACTAATTTCATGCAAATTATTTTTTGCGAACACTCCCAAGCTATGCCTCGCAGACCCGAAGAATCGACAGAAGAACCAACCGCTAGGCTTCGCTACTTCGACTTTCTTGAACGCAGCTCGCGCTTCACTCGAGACATTGACCACGACTGCAAAAAGGTCCAAAGTCTGCAAGCAGACGTCCAGCAGCGATGACTGAGCCACCGGTTATCATTTCGGAACATCAAGTCTCTCGTCTGTTACACTACGGGGAGCTTGTCCCTCGTCTGGAGGAAGCTTTGGCCAAGTTTTCTCGAAGGGACGTTTCGGAGGTGAACCAACCCGTGAGGTCTACTTTGCCCTTGCAAAAAGTTAACGGGTAAACGGTGTTCGCATGCTCTATACAGTATATGCTACAGAATATGAATCGCGGTGGTTAATGAAGTGCTCGGAAAACAATGTTGTACTTTTTGTATTTTTGCACATTTTATTCGTAACTATTCTACAGCAGGGTTATCGTTACACCGGGACTACGAGAATTATGTGTAGACACAGTTAAGCCCCTCCAGCATTTTATTTGATATTCTATAAGTAATTTATAAAATTATTATTTATCAGTTAATCCATCATTTAGCCCCAGGAGAAAAATAACAAATTCTGGAGACGTGCCTGATCTACAGAACCGCCGTTTATCACGGGAGACCCGTCGTGATGTGTCCCAAACTTTTATTGGGCTGGACAATATGGGCTTAAAATAAAAATCCCTCCAATATTTTCGCCCTAAAATCTGATTCCCAATTGTATCACCCTTTTTCGATTTTATCAATAAGAAAATCAAATGACTATGGAATGATCTAAAAATGGCAAAAAGTGTCTCTTGAAGCGAAACCCTTAGTAAAACAATTTAACCGGCTGAGATTTTTTCATTACAGAGTAAACAGTGGTAGTAATTGGTGACATCACATCGGGTGCATTTTTTTGTGTGTGTCGACTCATTTGTAAACTATCTTTTGCTGTTAGTGTGAGACGAGTGAAATTATAGACAGACCGAGACCCTGGGGAACTGTTTTCAATTGTGAAAAAAAAATGTCTCCATTAAACAGAAACATGTGTTTGATGCCGGCGTACATGGAAAACGATGGAATCTTGAGCACAAAGTTTGTGGCCGTCTACAACCGCGAGAAAGGTTCAAAACTGCCTTCGGTTCAAGCAACGGTGGTGCTGCTGGACCCCGAGAGCGGAAGCATGAAGGCCGTGAGTCGCACTCGGGTGCTTGCGACCGGTACACGTCGACGGGTTTAACGGTCACATCGATGTACAGGTGATCGAGGGAAACGTCATCACGTGCATAAGGACAGCGGCGGTGTCGGCCATCTCTGCTAAGGTTTGCGCTCCCCTTTCTTGGGTTTGGCGTTCAAAGAAGACACTCACGGCGTGTAAAATCTGTTCATTTGTGCAGTTGCTGATGCCTGCCCAAGCAAAGGTGCTGGCCATCTTGGGAACAGGAAAACAAGCCCAGAGCCACTACAGTGTCTTCACTGAGATGTTTTCATTTCAAGAGGTACGAAAGACGTGCGAAGTGTGTTTCAAGAATCAGGAATGCAATGGTATACAAACATGCCATGGGAGTATTTGAACAGGGGATAAGGGATGAGTGTATGAGTATATAGTACTAACGTCAGTAAACAATTTAAATTTGTGCATCATGATTAATTCATTGTAGTTCAGGTGTGCATGACCTGGAAAACGTGCAAGTTGAGATAACCTTAAGTCACAGGTGTCAAACTCAAGGCCTCGGGGGCCAAATCATTTTATGTGGCCCGTGAAAGCAAATCAACCATGTCAACTTCCATGATGCTTGCTAAAGTCTAAACCAAAATTGGTTTCAGTCATAACGTCCCTTCAAGGGAAACTGTAACGAAAATGTGGCCCATGATAAAAATGACACCCCTGCCTCAAGTCAAGGTGGAGTGTTTTTGTGTGTGTGTTTGTTTTTTAATATTTACCTTAGCCTTTATTCTTGGTGAAAGGTGCGTGTGTGGGGCCACAGCAAAGAAGGGATGGACAGGTTTCGGAGCTCCATCAATGGTCTAGTTACCCTCTGCGACTCCGCCGAAACAGCAGTGACGGGAGCTGACGTTATAGTGACGGTAACCTCAAGCTCAGAGCCGGTGCTCTTGGGGCACTGGGTCAAACCGGGAGCTCACGTGGCAGGTGAGAAGCCATGATAAGGTCATTTAGGGGAAACATGTTTGTTTTTTTTGCCAGTTGCCAAACCACCATTAAAAAAATAATTTTGTTACCGGGCAGCGGTGGGTGCTTGCAGGCCAGACTGGCGAGAGATGGATGACGTGCTGATGAAGGAGGCGGTGGTGTATGTTGACAGCAGGGAGGGAGCCATGGTCGAGTCTGGTGACATCATTCTCTCCGGGGTCGGACATTTTTTTTTCCTTCAATCCATTGCTTCAGTTCAAGTGGGTTTTGTGTTGCAACTTCTGAGAGCAATTTTACAGGCGACGTCTTGGGTTTTTCAGGCGGAAATGTTTGCAGAGCTGGGAGAAGTTATCAGCGGAGGAAAACCTGCACTAAGAGAGAAGACAACAGTGTTTAAATCACTTGGTGAGCACTACCTTATATTTGTATTATTTTCTCCAGAACAAAGTGTAACTTTTTTTTTTTTAAACAGGGATGGGGATTGAAGATGCAGTGAGTGCCAAGCTGGTGTTTGACCAATGGAAATCAACAACTAACCAACCTTGAAGACACTGACCTGCAATTTTATTTTGCACCCATTACCTGTATCATCGGTACTCGGGAGGGCTCTCTGGTGATCTGGAGCCTTTCCAAGCTGACTTTAGCCTACAAGTGCAAAATACCCAGAACCTGCTGCCACTCAACCGTAGGGCACTGCATTGACAAACAACCAATTACCATGCTGCAGTCGATGCAAATTATTCAAAATAAAAATAAACACACAGACGTGTTTTTGATGACTTTATTTACTTATAAAACACGGAATTATACCGTATCAGGCAAAAAAAATGGAAATCAAATGTGCACAATGATACTTCACTGATACAAGGAGTCAACTTGATCATTGCTCATTTGTGGGGGGCTCGGCAGGGGGGCGGGTGATTCAAGCATAACCGCTGACGATTACAGCGTACGACACACCACAAACAGGTGGGCTCGCAATAAAACAAAAAGAGCTTGTGAAATATTAATGTTGGGAAAGCAACTAGTGTTAAAAAACGAATAAAATCTCTGCGCTTTCAACAACCCGTTAGCCTTGAAATACTGAATCAATACGGACAACCTTCACCGCTGCTGCGCCGAGCATCACGTACGGACGGTGCTTGTCACCAAGCATTCAATTGATTCTTCTTAAACAGGATGCATTATCTGTGTATGTCATTAGAAAAAGTTAATCAAACTTTTTTTTTTTAACTGGTTACTGAGTCAGACGATAAACAAAAGGTCCTTCAATCACTAGAGAACAATAAAAGGAGATGTCAGTTTAAAAATTTTTTTTTAATCACCGCCTGGAAGTGGCTTTAGGGGGGTGCAGTACCCAGCATTTTCTTCTGATGGACTTGTCATGTCATGAAGGCCTCAGGAATTTCTATCTAGTGTAAAAATGTCTTCAAAAGGTCTCACAACTTACTTCATAATCCCAACATTGAATAGAAAAGAGTTGACTTACTTAGGCAGCCAGGATGCTCTTGATCAAATTAAAAATTGACTTTTTTTGGGAGGGGGGGGGGGATAAACTAGTCTAACAAGAGCACTGACATTTAAAAACAAAATCAACAGGAAAGCAGTGCGGCAAAACTGTTCAATCTTGCTCGGTGAGTTTGGACCGCGACTGCTTCCAGTGCTGCAGTTTTTACAAAACGCTGCACTTCCTTTTCCTCTTCTTGACGGGCGGTGGACAGAGGACCGCCCGGATGGCTTCGTCAAACACCGTTTTAAGGCCGCGCTGCGTCAAAGCGGAACACTCCAGATACTTTACGGCACCTGGTGGACAAAACAAGAAAAACAACATTTGGTACTTATCAAGAGAAACAAGCAATCAATTCATCTGTATTCCAATTACATAAACATTTTGGGTTTATACGTTCGGCTTAAACTAAAATGAAGGCAAACGAACTATGAATTAATATGAAAGACAGTTATGATGTCAACATGACAATAGTTTGAATGTGCATTTGTGTTTGTCACTGACTTATTTCCTTCGCCATGGCCAAGCCCTGAGGGTAAATAATGGGCGCGAGTTTCTTCTCCTTGAGCTTCTCGATGGTGTCCTTGTCGTCCCTCAGGTCGAGCTTGGTGCCCACCAGGATGATGGGGGTGTTGGGGCAGTGGTGTCTCACCTCAGGGTACCACTGGTGAGAAAACATGAGTAGACAGTAAGTGGCCTCAAAAACAACCGATGCAAGATGGAAAAACATTGGTATGAGAAAGGAGAGGCAGTACTCTCACCTTGGCGCGGACGTTTTCAAAAGAAGCGGGGCTAACTAGTGAGAAGCAAATCAGGAACACATCCTATTGGAAGACAAAATAGCATGAGACGAAAACAGACTTTTGCATCTCCCCCAAAATATTAGATTAAACAGAAAATTAGCATGTCTGTAATACGGATGTTCCTCTTACAATTTTAAAGATCGAATTGTACCTCATGTGTCCAGTGAGTGTGGCTCAAAACGGTTCTCAACATTTTCATAGTCGCATACAGTGCCGTGAAAAAGTATTTGCCCCCCCTTTTTTTTTTTGGGCCAAATTGCTGCTTGTTGAAAGCTCACCTCTCCAATCCATTTCGAGTTCACAAGACAAAGTGACAGCTCATATCCTGAAAAACTGGCTAGTCACGTCACCTGCAAATCAAGGTAGCATTCTTGGGTGATTTTAGTGAGAGATTAAAATTTGATTTATTCAATGTGACACATGCGGGATGGAATAAAAAAAAAAAAACAACCTCAAGTCAGAAAGGGGGTCAATACTTTTTCCCGGCATCGTAATCCTGCAAAAACTGTGTTGCCTTAAGAGTTAACTCCCACTTTCTGATGCACAGAGGCAGATTTGTAGTGGGGACAAAAGGCAGTAACAAGAGGTCTTTTTACTCCCTCCAACTGCCATCCAGACTGTGTATGGGTACTATGGATACAAGGCTCCGAACTGCTGAGTGTGCACAGTCTCGTCTGGGCCTGCAAATGACTCAAAACAGTCGGTGGCGAGCTGAAGAGGTGACGAGCAAGCACTGCTAATCTACGTACAGTCTGCGGGTAGGACAGCGGCCTGAGTCGGTCATAGTCCTCCTGTCCCGCGGTATCCCAGAGGCCGAGGTTCACCGGTTTACCGTCGACCATTACATTGGCTGAATAGTTGTCGAATCTGATAGCAGATAAATTAACAAAATCATTTAGGGGGCCAGGGATACACGTAAAAAAACAGACCATTGTTAAGTCTCTCTATGTTCTGGTGTGGCTTACACGGTGGGGATGTACTCTCCGGGGAAAGCATTGGTAGTGTAACTGATGAGCAGGCATGTTTTACCCACGGCCCTGGGGAAACAAAACAAAATCATCAGTCAACAGGACATTATCGTCGCTCTAACCAGACCGAAACACTACAATGAAGTGACACATGCAATGCATTATTGGGGGGGTTAATGCAAGCTAATGCTCGAAGAAAAAACCTACTTCAAAGCTTGGTTGGTATCAGGAGACATAAAGGCAAACGCCAGAAGGGAAAGAAAAACGTTCTTTTGAATACTGCAGTGTCATTGTCGTTTATTTTTTGTAAAAGATCAAAGCAAAAAATAATAATTTCAACTGAAAACGGAAACGTCTTTGATTGACTTTTTAAATTTTTATTAAGGCCCTAATCGCCCAGCCCTAGCAACTTGCCCTGCGTCCAAAGGTAGCTTGATAAGTGCGCTTGCTTTATCATGAGAAATGGTCACAGCAATTGATAAATTTAATACATACGTCAACATTTGATTTTTATGTATTTCTGTATGAAACGCTGTGTCCAATTTTAATATTGGGAGGAGGATATGTGTGCTTGCTGAGCTATCTGAAGCAACAGCTGTTGCTCATATTGACAGCCTGTTAGCCGCTAACTGGGTCAACGTAAGTAAATAAATGAAAACACTTTCGACACTCAACTGCCATCATCGCGGTTTTTAGAAGTCCCGTAAACGTGTCACAAAAAGTTGAACTCACCCGTCACCCACTACCACACACTTGATGGCCTGCATCGGGGGAGCGTTCCTTGATAGCTCGGTTAGCTTGTCTGGCTAACGCCAGAAAATCAACAGGTCCTTAAAAAAAAAGTAAAGCCGTGAACGTAACACCGCTTGCTTGAATACTTGGATATCGAAGGAGATATTCGCACACTCATGTGTCTTACACGGCAATGCAAGACGGACAGACAAAGTTGGTAAAGGGAAGGCAACACCCAAGGAAGAAGAAGGGGAAAAAACAACTCCGAAGTGGAGATTAAAGGTAAAACCAGCCGCAGTTTGTGGAGCGATGAAGCCGGAGAATCCCTGCAAGGCACATCCGGTCAAACTGGGATAGACAAATGCTGCCACCTGCCGCTTGAAACTGGGACTGCGCGCTCTGACGTCATCCGCGAGGCACAAATTCTGTTTTAAAAACAGAAGGAAATAAGGACATTTGTGTTTGGTAGTTGAATCCTTTGTTGGAAAAAGCATTTTTGTTGCTTTTTAAAATGGTGCCACTTTAGTTAGGAACATGTATTTGTGGATGTAAAAATGACAAGACAAGGGAAAAAAATGCACACATTTGGGAGACAAATATACACAATTTTAAAATCGATTGCGGCCTTTAACAAAGCTCGGACTTCAAGGGTTAAAATACACAAAAACACCCACCTACGTTGAAAGAGTGCTTTTTGTATTGGGGTCTGCAGGAAGTCTGCTGTCACCCGATTTTGGGGGAAAAAACTTTGTTTTGAAGTTAACATTTCAAATGAGCAATCGACAGACGCGCAGCACATGCCTGCAATCTGTTTCCCCCATTTCGATGAGCTCATTAAACAGATGGTTGAACTGCTGCTTTGGCGCAGCAGTTATCCCCAGATCCGGCATGACCAACGAAGTGTGACCTCTCCACCGTTATAGATACATGTGGGGCACATGCCTGAGTTTGATCATCGCAACCGATTAAAAATCCCAAAAGGGTGATCGGCAGACTTGTTGAGCAGAAATGTTGTTAATTCCACATCGCTTATGAATCCCTTCAGCCCGAGTTTTATTCGCTCTACTTCCGTTTGCTCGTCTCATGCCAAGTTGTTGGGAAATGAGAGATGGGGATGTTTTACCAGGGTGCTTGACATGTCGTCAGTCACGCTTTTTGGCTCCAGTTGGTTGTTCTCCCTCAGGCGCAGTGGTTTCTTTTAAAAAAAACCCAAAATATCATAATTTCCCCTTTCAAATTTAAGATGGTGCATGATGCCGAAGTGTCATCTTGAAAAATTAGCAGCCGGCTAAAAAAAATTATAAAAAAACACCCACGAGACAAGCTGGGAAATGTGATTGTATCTGTTTTTGATAAATAGTTGAATTTGTGGTCATTTTGATCACATGTTGTTGTAATACGATTGGTTTTGTTTGTGTGTCTTTGTGTGTGTTCCAAATGTTCGCCCTGCGGGGATTGCACTCGCCTACATTTCCCAGAAGGCTTGTCAACAACTCTTTGCCTGAAATGAAGCTTGAAAGATCAATTTTCAATCGCCTTAGGAACGTGTTGACAAGCTTTTTGATTTGGAGCATAGTTTGATTCAAACAGCAAAAGTACAAGTCGACTGCAGAGCTGCGTTACTTCTCTTTGGATTTAATCAACAGGAGTGGCCTTTCATGATCGGAATCATTGGGAGGGAAATGACCGATATCAGCCTTTATATGCGTGCGCTCGGCCTCGCTGCACATGAACGTGGTCATCTGTCAGCACTCGGCAAGTCTCTGGGTCACTTCATCCTCATCTGCCGAGATGTGTGCATGACATATCTTAATGTGGCTGACACGTACTGCCTTGTAGGGGCTTGCTTCCAGCACTTCCGTCCCACTTTATTATGATTATTTTTAAATATGACCATATTTTCGTAGCAGCTGGGATGGAGTTTATAGGTCAAAAATTAATCAGCAAGGAACGAAAAACAATTTCTCTCCCCGACTGCAGTTTGAGAAACGTTTGTGGTTGCCGTCGCACTGCTCCAACACGTCGTCGGGCTACAATGCATGCTATTCATGGCGAGTTTCTCGAGACCGGACATGTTCTTAATCAATCTTATAGGCCAAATATTCCCATCTCATAGCTAAGACCAGAAATAAGTCGGCAAAAATATTTGACACGGCTCTAATTATGATCCAGTGTGGCTCCACACGAGCGCAATTATACAGGCACATGATGCGAGTTAAGCAATACTTCCTGCGCATGAACTCGTGACTCAGCGCACTTTTCCAGGGATGCTCCCTGACCCGCCTCGCCGCTGAGAGTCCAGGAAGGGGCTGAGGCTGCGGACTCATTGTGCCACGCCACAGGGGGACAATGGACGAAAGTTTGAGAAAGGAAGTGAGGTGACGGGGACGCCCTTATCCTGCGTCATGTGTGTCATTTATGTCATTTGAGGTGGAGGCAGCTTGGAGGGGTAGTCGGCAACAACCACGTGGGACCGCGCACTACCTAATCAGATGTCTAATATGTATAATATGCCATTTTATTTCTGTTTTTTTTTAACCAATGTACAGAAGATTATCTTAATATATTTTAATGCTCAAAGGCATATAAAAGATACACACCTCTACTAAGAGGCTTAAACACACAAAAATAACCATGTGACGCCCCCCCACACACACACACACACACACGCACACACAAAGGGCTCTCTTGCATTAAAAAAAAAATCCCATTCGAAGATGGGCCAAAACTGCTTAGGAGCTTGTTGATCCTTCTGCTGCGGAAGTCCCTCGCTGTTCATGTGTAGGCATCATTGCTGGTGACTACACTCGGTTCGAGGCACAAGACAGGAGACGATTCTTATTTTTCTTTGTGTGGTCGCTATCACTGAGTCGCTAAACACCTGGCGTGCCACAGTGCACCTTCACTGCCAGAAGCGAACTGCAGGGAAGCTCCACCCCCTTTATTTACATACACCCAGAACATGTATCCCTCCACACAAACTAGTACCAACATTAAACTATACAGTAGTGCTAGTGGCATACATCGTCACCCAACACCCCCACTCGATGGTGCCACGTACACTAACATTGCATTAGTTACCAAACATATAGGGTCTAAACTTTTCAATTTTTGCCCTTGTAGCAGATTTAGTAAACACGTCTGCTACCATACTATCTGTTGGACAATACATCAAAACAATTCTTTTCAGCAAAACATTGGACCTGATGAAATGGTATTTAATGTCCACATGCTTGCTCCTTTGGCGATACACTGGATTCTTCGCAAGGTGTATCGTTCCCTGATTGTCCTCGAATATCTTCGTGGATTGTTCAAATCCTGGGTGGAAGTCTTTCAAAACTTGTGTAAGATATAGTGCCTCCTGAATGGTAGCCGCCAGTGCAACATATTCAGCCTCACAAGTTGAAAGTGCAACTGTCTGTTGTTTCTTTGTCTTCCATGAGACAATAGCACCCCCTTGTGACAGACTAAAGCAATAGCCTGTGGTGCTCTTTCTGTCCTCTTTATCATTTGCCCAGTCGGCATCGGAGTAGCCTACCAACTCTAATTGTGCTTCACTCTTTTGTAACATAGCACTTGGTTCTTAGTTCCTTTTAAGTACCTATACACATGTTTTAATGCTGTCAAGTGCTTTTCTCTTGGATCAGACATATACTGAGATAGTCTACTCACAATCCAGCTAATATCAGGTCTAGTGCAGGTCATGATGTATATGAGGCTGCCCAGCATTGCTCTATATTTCCTCTGATCAGTTTTGTCCCCTTCTGGAGCCAGGTCACATTTGATTTCACTTGGAGTGGCTCTTGCTTTGCATTCAGACATGCCAAACCTTTCCAATATTTTCTCAATATATCTGGATTGGTTCAATGTGATTGAGCCCACATTTTGTTTGAAATCAATCCCAATGAAATGAGTGAGGCATCCGAGATCTTTCATCCTAAACTTACTCTTGAGTTTCTCTTTGATCTCGCATAAACACCTCTCATTGCTGGCAGCCACAATGATATCATCGACCCACACTAACAAAATTACTTTTTCTTTGTCAGACATTTTGGTGTAAATACAGTGGTCTGCTTGACTCTGTACAAACTCGTTCGCAAGTAAAAACTCATGAAGCATCATGTTCCAATTTCTCCCAGACTGTTTGAGGCCATATATGGATTTGTTTAACTTACACACAAGTTGTACACCATCCCTTTGTTTCACACAAAACCTTCAGGTTGATCCATGTATAGTTCGCAGTCAATAGGTGCATGTAAGTATGCTGCCTTCACGTCCATTTGGTTTAACAGCAACTCATACTGTGCAGCAAGCTGCATCAGTAGTCGCAGTGATGTCAGATTAGCGGTCGGCGAAAATGTCTCAGAATAGTCAAGTCCTTCTCTCTGACTGTACCTTTGGCTACATATCTTGCTTTATATGTTTCATTGCCTTTGTCATCCTCCTTTAAAGCATACACCCACCTTCCCCCACTGTCTGTCTACCCTCCGGTAATGGCACAAGGGTGAAAGTGTCATTCTCTTTAAAAGAAGTCATCTCATCTATCATCGCCTTTCTCCACTTTTCTGACTTTGGCGATGCCATTGCCTCGTAGAATGTTTGTGGCAATCCCACTGTTGCTCTATAGCAGTAATCAATTGTGATCTCATTGCCTTTTATCACACATTCATAATCCTCTAAATATTTTGGTGTCTTCCTTTCTCTACTAGAAGTACGAGGAGTCTCATTACCACTGGTTGAGTCCGTGTCGCAGTCAGGTTTAAGCTCTGGTTCAGTGTCAGAATCTTTTCCTACATATTCCGTCTGTAACTGACTTGCTTTAGGCATAGTTACCCACTCTACATAGTGGTCCTCCAGTTGGGTCTTCTCGGTCTGTGTCTCACTCTCAGTCACGGTCTTTGTGATGAAGTGGACCAGTCTGTGTTTCTGAACCTTGTTTGTCTCTGGAAAATAAATCAAATAAGCAGGTGAATGACGGTCAAAACCAACAAAGATCCCCTTTTGCCCTTTGGATCTAGTTTTCTCCTGTTTTGCTCATACACCATGCATTCTGAACCAAACTTTTTCATTTTTGACAAATCTGGTCTTTTCCTGTGAAAAGGAAATAAGGAGTCTCCCTGTTCTTTCGCAGTAACATCTGTTCCGTATAACTGCTGCTGTTCTGGCTGCATATGGCCATAGCTCTTTGGGTAAGCCTGATTCTATCAGCATACACCTGACCATCTCAAACAATGTGCGCCAGTTCCTCTCTGCTGTCCCATTTTGATGTGGGGAGTAGGGCGCTGATCTCTCATGTTTTATCATATTATCTCAAGTAGAGATTGATACTCTTTTGAAACAAACTCTGTCCCATTATCCGATCTCATTCGCTTCACTTTACCATATGGTGCTGTGTCTGCCAAGAACTGCTTTGTAGCCTCGGCTGCCATGTTTTTGTTCCTGAGAAAGTATACAAAAACAGCTCCAGAAAAGTCATCAGTAAAAGTGATGGCATATTTGTACCCGTCGAATGACTCTGGGTCAATAGGCCCACCTAGATCTGTATGTACCAGCCCTAATGGCTCTTTAGCTCTCACATCACTTTTCCTGTTTCTATTCTGGGTGAATTTCCTTGAATACAGGTTTCACACTGGTTAGGTCTAGTTTTGTTACTAATTTTCATACCTTCTACCACAGCTTCAAGCTTAGCAATATCACCATAGTTACAATGGCCCATTATCTCATGCCATGTTTTCATGTCTAAAGATGCATTGCAGGAGTCCTCACTGCATGCAGAATTTTCTGTGACAATGTCAAGATAGTACATACGGTCCTTTACAATCATCTTGCATATTGTCCCATCTGAAAGAATCATTTTGTTGTCATTCTTCGCAAAGTTGAACTTTGCTCCTTTCGGTTGCTGCATCCACAGAAAGGATATTCTGCGGGTATTCTGGGATGAGGAGAGCATTTGTGAGCTTGACACTCACTACTCGTCCACTGCTGTCGGCCAGCTTGATTTGCGCGTCCCCCTCTTCTCGACACTTCCGGTGATCCGTCTTCCATCAGCCAGCTGCATGATGTGATCTTTAGGCCGGAAACTCTCATCAAATCGGATGAATGCGGTCTTGTCGGTGATTATGTGGGCAGAAGCACCGCTGTCCACGAGTAGTCCATATTGCTGCGCTCCCTTGGGTCGCCATTCACTCACCCGAGCAATAATGTTTCTTCTTCTTCCTCGAAGATTTGGCTTGGTCTCTGCCACGGAAAACTTTTTCCGAATCGTCCATAACTGTAGCCACTTTATTGTTCTTATCAGCTTTTGTCGTTCGCTTGTGTGGTTTCTTATCCTTACTCGTGCAGTCTCTTGCTTTATGCCCCACTTTCTCACAAATAAAGCATTCTCCATTGAAGACGTATTTCTTGTCTTTTTCTTTGGGCTTCAGCTTGAATGACTTGGCGGTCATTACTTCATCTGGTCTGGGCCTGCTTCGGTAGCGGAGGGTGCATTCAAAACTTCTCAGCCTAGTCTTGAATTCAGCAAAGGTTAACACTTCCTCGCTTGAGTCACATGCACAGAAAATGGGTTGTACTCATCAGTGAGTCCTTTCAACACCATAGCCACCAATAGTGCATCGCTTAGGCTCTCTTTAGCTCTTTGTAGCGCGCCACTAGCTTCTCGACACGTGCTAGATAGCCCGCTAGCTCTCGCCGTTAGCCATTAGCATATTGGTTAGCTCTGTGTACAGCCCGACAATTCGCGGCTTTTCTTCGGACTCAAAATGGCGTCTCAATATTTCCAGACTTTTCTTACCATCTTCTGGTGCTTCATACAGGATGAGTGTCAGTGTTTTATCATCCAAGCAGCCGCACAGTTCAGCATATGCCAGTTCGTTTTTCCACACGGTTTCTGTTGCGGCCTGTTCGCTGGATCCCGTAGCTACATCACACCCGAGGATAGCATCTTTTAGCCCGATGGTTTTCAAGTATGCTAGGAACCTCGCCTCCCAGATGTGATAGCGGGCCTCATCTCCGTCAAATCGCGCGGTAATCCTCTCCCATGGAGCGCCGCTGTGCCTGGAACCCACCTGGGCCCATAACCTGTTGATCCTTCTGCTGCGGAAGTCCCTCGCTGTTCATGTGTAGGCATCATTGCTGGTGACTACACTCGGTTCGAGGCACAAGACAGGAGACGATTCTTATTTTTCTTTGTGTGGTCGCTATCACTGAGTCGCTAAACACCTGGCGTGCCACAGTGCACCTTCACTGCCAGAAGCGAACTGCAGGGAAGCTCCACCCCCTTTATTTACATACACCCAGAACATGTATCCCTCCACACAAACTAGTACCAACATTAAACTATACAGTAGTGCTAGTGGCATACATCGTCACCCAACAGAGCTAACCAGCATATGTGCAATAATTCCGTCTGTGCACGTTTTCACAAAAATGAAAACGATACTTTAAATATTATAGTACTGTACTGTTTTTCGTCCCACTATGCACAGAAACACTACGTTACAGAAATGTATGTCTTCAAATACAGCAACCTATTCTGATTATTTGACTCTTTATCAACGACATTATTTCTGATGCGCAATAGCATCACCTCAGCTTCTTTTTTTTTTTAACGCGACGAGCTCTAAAAAAAAACCCGTCCTCATTCATTTTCACGGCGATGCGCGCGAGCGCGCCCGTCTATTGTTTGCAAGGGGCGGGGCTAGTTGACGTCGACACGTTCGGGTTGCAGCGAAGCGAATGTGAACGCACTCGCAGGGGGATGAATCAGACGAGAGAGGTGGCAGGGGGGGAGAACGGTCTGGTCGCGGGGGACGCACTCCCATTTCACACGTCCTTCCTCACAATTAAAAATCTGATTAGCATTCATTCGTGGGGCAGGTTGCCTGTGCCACTTTGCGTTCGTGCTTCATGCTCGCCATCATCTGCTGATCTCCGGCCAGACGTCTGACAGCATCACACACGCCGGCTTGTCACCGAGGAGAGCTATATTTATTTATATATTTTTAAAATCCTAATAAAAGAGGGGAAATATCTTTTTGCGTGGGTTCATCCGGACACACCTTGAGGAGGACTGCCCTGTCACCACTCCAATTAATATGGATGAAGACAATCACGGTAAGGATGTTTTTTTTTCCTTCCTTTGCCACTCGCTCCTTGGCATGGATGGTCGCGCTACGAGTCCATCAATGCTCTCGTAAAATAAAAATAAATAAGAAGAATGAAGAGGGGGAAAAAAAACCTTTACACAAAAAGAGCGACTCCCCCCACCCATCCTTGCAGGTAATTCAATTTCCTTGCTCAAGGCATGTGACCATGCTTGCTCCTTCCAAAACAAAAACATCAATTTGTCCGCATTTTCCCCAAATTCGTTTTCTTTGAAGCCCTTGTTGCAAAGCTTGAAGGTCTCTCTACCTCTCTCTCTCTCACACACACACACACACCCGCGCACAATCCTCCATTTGAAGTCTGCAAACTGGGTGGAATTGATAAGATAAACGGATGGCAGGCTGACAAACAAGCTCTCGCTTGCTTTGTAGTTTGCTGATGAAATCCAGCGCCCCTGAATGTCACTTGATAACTGAGGATGAAACAAATACAAGTGGTGGGAAAAGTGTGTCATGCAAATCATTTGGATTCACTGCCAACACGTTCGGTCGAGTTTGTTGGGGCCTCTTTGTGATATGTATTTATTCGCAACGCCAGATTTAGAACTAAAGCGCAACATTGCTGCATCACAGAACTGTCAGTATCGTAATTAGTAAAATATAGTGAACACTGCAGGAAAAAAAATGACATGCATGAGAACTTCAAGACCATCTATAAACGCTTGGAATTGACAATGGATGCCAGAAGATGGCGGCAAATCCCTTTTTTTTCTACAAGGCAAGGCTAAATCAAGCTCCTTCCATCACTTCCACATAGTGCAATGATTTTAAATTCAACATGGCTTTGACCTGAGTACAATAACAGCAAATAGGTGAGTTTTACAGCGACTAACAGAGGATGGGTTCCTTTCAAAAAATCTCAAATGCCAACTCACAATCAAATCATGTTTTTGTTTTTCTTTGTGATTGGCTGTCAGAGAGCGCCGAGACACGCCGTTTGTAATTGGACTGGAAACAAGGCCCCGTGCCGAATAAATTATTTCGATAACTTACCATAAATGTTAATGGAGAGCGTCGCCTGACTCTCACTCGCTTGCCGGCACGGTCACCGCTGCACGCGTCACTTAACATTGCTCTCATGCGCACTTTCATTCCTCGCTGGGATGGCATTCTGCGTGGTGTCGCCGAGGCCGATAAGTTTGTCACCAGCGCAGAGAGGAAGCCTGTCAGCCAAGAGCAGATACACGACAAGATGTCACATTCCTGCGCAGCCCCATGCCAGATTGCGATCTTATTCACATGCACAGCGCACTTTGCTTATTTGTCATTTGGTGCGATTTATACGGCCGATTATAGAAAGTGGGCAAACTGTGCGGCGTATGCTCAGACGTGAGAAATACAGAGTACGAACGTGCAATGACCCAACGGCCAACCGGAGCCCCGATCGCCCATTTTTAATTGAACGACCGACCCTTCCACGTTATGTTAGTTCGAGTGTCTAACATGCATTTTCATTTAGGGCAAATAAAAAAAGCCAATTAGCTCCACGGTGAGAACAACACGATTAATCCCTGAAGGGTTGTCATCCTGTCGAGAGACGGAGTCACGTGGTCCTGGGAAGGAGGAAGTGCACAAACCCTCCCTGCACTTTGGCCTGCATTTTGCGATCCATTCTAATTTATATGCGGGATAAAAGCATGAGCGGCGCTGATGTGTTTTATATGCACTGACGACCGGCCTCGGTTGTTTTATATTTACGGCTTTTCTTGAACATAACAGCTGCAGTTTACATAAAGCACTAGCAACGAGCGGGGCGAGTAAGCAACGTAGACGTGTTTTGAGCTTACAGCTGGACGGAGAAATGGAAAGAGGAGCAGAAATTTGTTTTATTGCCTTTTTCGTGTAGCTTTCTCTGCTTTTTTTTTTCCGAGTTGAACTTATCCCCCTGAACCTAGCAGACATTTAACTGCTGGGGAAAAAAGTCAACCAAAGGCGGCTTTTGTCAAAGCCTGAATCCACTCAGTGTATGTTTGATTCCTTGGCATCTTGCACTGCGCCTCTGAGGGAATTAGTGGGTTAGAAGGAGAAGTCGTGTGATTAGGATACGCTCTTTGTTGTGGCTGTAGGCCCAGTGTGTGTGGGAGAGCACCAGCCAGTCACTTGGGGCAGCTTGGAGGTGAACTGGCTGCAGGAGAATGGTTGGATGGCAGATTATGTCTTGTGAAATGGAGCCAAGTTTATTTATGTATGCCCTGGAGGAGAGGCGGCAGCAAAACAGGCCAAAAATTCAGTTGCTGAAGATGTATTTATAACAAATCCACCTGTAAGTAAATTGTAGCTATGCAGTCTCAAAGAACTAGAAACAATCAATGGTTTGATTGCAATCTTCAGCAAACAAGTCGGTTGTTACAATGTTTTCGTCTCGGCAAATATATCGCGGCGAGCGCACGTTTTTTAAATGGGTTTCGCTCCCACTCCTTTGTGCAAACATTCCAAAATGGGAAGCTTCATCACTACGAGTTGCAAGCGTTCAATAACAATAGCTCAAACAAAGAGAGTCAAAGGAATCCAAAACTTTCAGAAACAAAACACTCAAGTAATGAATCCAGTCTTGTGACTGTCTTTGTTTTCAAGTTGAAGTCATTTTGGGAGGGGTAAAAAAACCCTAGATTTCCTGTTAATGTCTCTTGTTGGCCCATCTGCAGGGAAGAAAAATGCTTTGCTATAAAAGCATTGAGCCAAATTGAATTCACCCCATCCAAATGTTTTTCAGCCTGTCTTAAAACCAACAACAACAAAAAAAAAACATCTCCTTTGTGTGCCGACCAAGATTTACAACACGGCAATCTTCGCCCAGTCGTGTTGTTTCGCGGCTTAAGACAAGATTTTGTGATTTGCTTTTGACTGCCAAGATTACAGTGCTTTGTGGGGCAACGGTAGAAGATTAAATATACTGATATGATACGGCACATGTTCCGTGCCGAACGCATCGACCCAGATAGTAAGAGCGAGTGAATGCGCCTGAGAGTGAGTGGGACCTTGTAAAATATTTTTTTTTTTACTATGAAGAGCTGAGAGAGGAGACTACATATGGAGCTGATTAGGAGAGGGACTGAGAACGCTTCCCTGCATGTTCCCATCACCATGGTAGTGTGTGTGTAGGTGGATGGGATGGGTTCGCTACTGAGGCAACACTCAACAGAGAGGTAGTCTCTCGTGGATTTATCGCCTGTCGAAAAGGAGCAGTTCTCCAAGTCTGTGCGGAGGAGAGACGGGAAAACGGCACTTGCCAAAAAAAAAAAAAAATGACGAGAATAGTAACGAGTAGTGCACGGATCTCTGCAGAGGTGCTTAGCTGGACTCAAGTCATCTTGAGGTGCAAAGCCATACCGTTCAATTTCAGCTCCTGCTGCTAGATCTGGTCCCTTGGCCCCAATGCAAGTGGACTGTAACAGTGAGAAAGTCCATTCTTGTATACAGTGTGCCTTGGCTAATCTCTGCTCGGGACCAAAACCCTGCGGCGAACAGCAAAGAATTGCAGGTAATTGACGCCCCTTCTAAAAGTTGCCTGAAAATGCCACAAGACAGCAGCAAAGCAGCACCACAATCAAAATGAAGCTCCTCAGCTCATTTCAACATAGTTCCTTGGTACACAAAAAAGTAAATCTGACTTTTTCTTTTGTTTGTTTTTTGTGAAGAGGATAAATTAAAATCTCAAACAAAGTGAATGCGAGTCACGAATCACGAACGTTTGGAGAAACTGAAATGAATAGAGCGCAGACTTCCACCAAGAATCCTACTCATGGAAATTCACTGAGCATACAAAACAAGGCATTTGATTCCATCTCCACTTTTTTTTTTCTTTCTTGGCTCTCTTTGGTAGTAATGGAGAGGTGCGCTAACACCCAGCTCATTCTTACCATAATAAAATATTCTGGCGCGCATCTATTTAATTTCCTGCACTTTGTTCTTGTTCAAGTACATGTTTTCATTCCTCTCGGCGACAAGGTGAGTACATTTGCATTTGACGTCAGCTGTTCCGCGCACAAGATAGATGTAGCACAGGTGACATGCCGCCCATGCATAAGCAGTAAACCTGAAGGCAATGGACAGCACGTCAGCTGTGACATCCTGCCCCAAACTCAAAAGACGATATCAGAGAACTCATTTGCCGCGGAGATCGCAAAGCGCATTTCAAAATTGCTTTTCATGCTGGATACACATCGCAATAATGTCGGCGAGCTTATCGGGCGGATTATTACATTCATTCCGCTTCCTGTCCGTCACCTGCCTGACGCAGGCAGCCGAGGTGTGTGTCAGGAAATGATCCTTCAAATGTGTGTCACCTGTCAGCGTGTCGGCGCGGCGCGTCTTCTCTCTTTTGTTTGCCTTTCGCCAGGAATCACGACATCAGTTTGAAAAGATCACTGGCTGCAATCTGGAACACATTGTTAAACTTTTGCATGTACACACTTTTTTGCTCTCCACCTACAGTGGAGTCTATAACCCGCACGATCACCAACGAGTGAACCACAACAGAGATGTTTGGACTGACCCTAACCCTGTCCAGATGCGAGGGAAAAAAAAACCCATCAGCGTGTTTTATTCTCAGGCCGATCAAATCCTCGCATGCTGATTATTTTGGCCTGCCAACATACCACGGCAAAACCTCTCCGATCCGGCCATTGATTCGAATATATTATCATAGTGCTGATGCTGAGCAGATGTGTGATCGAATGAGGACATCATGTGCGGACCTCCCCCATTGCAAATGCGTTCTCAGCTGGAGGTCCCCATCCCCAAAAACCAAAGATTAACCCATGCAATCAGCTTCTGTGAGCCCCATATACTCTGTGGGGTAGTTACAACTAAAACTAGAAGCTCCCCAAATCTTTCCGATCACGCGAGAGGAGCTCCTGTACTATGTACCGGTAATGTAAAGACAGTAATAATAATAATAATAATAATACATTTTTTATTTGAAAAAAACAGTAGATGCATTATAATGGTTGTGTATAAATATATTAACAATAATCTGGTTTATTGGTTGGGTGCCAACAGAGACGCAAGCAATCGTCAGTGTTTCCTGGTTCAAATGAATGAGATGAAAATCAAATTAATGGCATTGAAAATTGAGAAGAAAAAAACCCCGTAAAAAGTCAAATGAACTTGGCTGTTACATTTAACCCCACCTCTTGGCTCTTGTGACTTGTCTCTGTGCACGCTCAGGGACGACGGGGCGCTCTAAAGAATTCACGGCAGTCCGACGCCCCAGTCCAAATCCTGGCTGCTGTGAAAAAAATCAAATCAAATAAATACAATTCACTTAAATATAAAAAAAATTATATATTTTTTCCTCTCTGATGTGCATGCACTCTCGGCTAACAATGAGGCACTCCAACGCAAGCAAATAAGGCATTCAAGTTACACAAACATGAAATGTTAACAGCGGTGTCTTTTATAATGCAAAAAAATGAAACACATCAACAAATCATCGGGCAATGAAAGAGTCAGGACAAGAAGCAATATTTATGCACGCCCCAGATTTATTTTAGATTCACTCGAAGCCGTCTTCTCCCAATTACAGCCCCTGCTCCATCATTGACAACAGTGCAAGTCTTTGAATAACTTCCACCTCCTGCATTATGATGACATCCCCATTAATTTTTTTTTTTTGCACCATGGCACCAGGCCCAAACACCCTGAGTAGCACACAACAGCAAGCAAGGCCTACTATCCGCCGTTCCGCGCGCTTCCTCTTATCCAGCCGAAAGCAAAGTAGGTTAGAATCGGGCAGCTGCAACATCTGTGCATACGCCGCCCATACATCACACTTCCGCTCGTATCGGGGCTTTGAGGGGGGAGGGGGAGTGTGCGGGATTAGTGCCAGCTGGCCTTCCCACTGAGAGTGTGCGTGTGCGTGTGCGTGTGCGTGTGTGTGTGTGCGTGTGCGTGTGCGTGTGCGTGTTCGTCTCACCACGTCTGCATGTCTATCTATACAACCCGGGCTGTAATGTGAATGCTTATACAGTGGGAGGCGATGAGGGGGAAGTGGTGGGGTTTAGATTAGAGACCCACTTGTTCGCTGGTACTGTAAAGCGGAGCAACAGAGGTCTTTTTTGGGGGGGCGGAGAATTACAGCGCGTTAAGTCGCTAAATAAAGCCAGGGCTAAATCCACTCCCAGCCACGCAGCAGCCCATGTTAAGTGAGCGTGGGATTTTCACTCTCGCCGAGCTCCACGTGCTTGATAACAATGTTGCCCAACCTTTACTAAGGCAAGTGTCAGGTTTATCCAATTTGACACTCAGGAATAAAACACAAGGAGGAGACAGGAGACTCAATTCTGGTACCAGGAGGGAACGAGGAGAAGCGTTAGGTTTCAGTTCTCCGCACGTCACCCCTGCCGATCTCCTCCTTCACCACCTTATTTATTGGGAAATCTACTACATAGGTGTGTCCAACCTAAAGGGTGGGGGCTGTTGGAGACACACTGAACTTGTTTGACTATGTGTGTGTATGTGAGTGTAAATTACGTACATGTGTGCCATTGTTACAAAAACAATCCCGGTGCAGCTGGTGTTGATGGCTCCATCCACAGTTGAACCTTGCTTCAGTTTATCTGAATCCCAACAATCTCATTCCAACCACGTCCTCGAAAGGGTGGTAAACTTCTCCATAACCTTTCACACAGTGCACTAAGCATTCATAAGTATATAGGTGAGCATATAATGAATAAAAGGATTATAAATGTAAATGTTAATCATTCACATTTATAATCAAGCATTATATCTTTATTAAAAGCATAAGCGTTCTTCAATTAATGATTGCAGGCATAAGCGTTCTTCTTTGCAAGCATAATCAATCAATCAATATTAATGTAACATTAATAATAAGCGAATGTATGATAACTAAAATAATCAACCTATCATTCCCCCCTGTATATCCTACATTTGCTCATATCATCGCACAGAACCTACCTGACGGACTTTATTCAGTGGAAACCTATCAGCAAGGCACATGCTGGATTTTTTACATGAGGCAAATCTCACAGCGCACAGTCGAACAAAAATGTCACCGTAGGGGACATACTGGAGCATCGTAATGATGCCATTTTAGGGCCGACATTTGAATCAGGTTAAATACAAAAGAGACAAAGTATTGGAAAACAGCCAAAGTGTTCTTCCTTGTAATCCATTCATACCTTTATGGTTATAAGCATTAACCCTTTCGGGGAGAGCGGTTGCGACAGTGGACGGCTTATCATGTCATCGGGTTCTGGCGTGAGTGCAAAGAAGCCAATTTGCATGAACAAACGCCTCCTCCTAAAAGTTATGAAAGTAAAGATTTGGGTGCATTCATTTAAATTAAGCAGTTAAAGCCAGTGGGTGGGTTTTGTTGGGGGGGACAGTTGGATGCACAGAGAGGCGGGGGGATTTACTCCTAAAAGTAGATTTAAGGGGATTTGTTTTTTTGGGGGGGAAGGGGTCGCGGATGAGATTACGATGGGAGCCTCATGCGTGGTTGGACACATGATGGACGTTAAATCTTCGGGGGCTCTCTCAAAGCACTGTTACAGTGCAGCCGAAAAAGTATTGGAACTTTTTCAACCTATTGTGTTACAGCTTTATCAAACAGATTCAGTAATCGTTGAATTCTTTATTCAAAATTCTACACGCGACACCATATCATGACAAAAAATAAATAAATTGTGGATGTCCATTATGCAACACGCTCCCGGTGTTAAGAATGTGGGTAGATTATCAATAACCTGGGCCTACGCCTTCTCGTCTGCTTTCTGAAGCAACCCATTTAAGAAATGAGTCATGGAAGGAAGGTCACTAATGGAAGCGTGTTAATAATGGAATTGGCAGTCCTGTTCTGCTGAAAAAGCCCCTCCCGCCATTTCCAAACAAGATTATCCGCTGGCGCAAAGATGGGAGTGCTGATTGTACAGTCGATTTTATGAGTTTGGAGAGGCCAATAAGACGCCGGCGGCGAAGAGAGGCCCCTGGTTGGAGAATCGCGGGCGCAGTCAGATCATAATGGGGGTGGTCTTTTATGGCATGGAGCAAATGTTTACCGTTCATTAGATTTGGAATGAATCAAGTTTGTAATCATGCGTGAGTATACATTAGCTACACGAGCTAATGTAGGGCCCCGGGGGGCGTACAGTACATGCGTAGGGATGGCTGTCCTTTGCACATCGTCAGGATAAATACTCACTGAGACTTGTGCTTTTCCAAATTTGGTTTGGCAGCTTGCTGATCGAGTACTGGTAGAGTTTACATTTCGGCCGAGATGGACGTGACGGGGTCGTAACACCAACGTTTTCCTGCAAATAATGAAGACAAAAAAAACATGACGTGATTTAACACTGGTGTTTTAAATGAGACACTCTGTCATGGAAAAAAAAGGATGCGAGGTAGGACACAAATGCAAAGGCGCAAAGCATTCGGGGCAAGGGAAAGTCAACGGTATCCAAAGACGAAAAGGCAAAGTCAACGAAACTGGCTGCACATACAACGTGGGCATGACCAACGAACAGCACGTACGTGTAAATGGAGGGAGTGATGTTCTTTTCCTCCCAACGCGTAGACGATATTAGCCCCGCCGAGAGATTTGTGGCGCCTAATGACAAGATCAAACATACTTAACGTCCCTTCGTAGGATGAACTGAGATAAAGAAGTTGTACTCGTCCGTTCTGCTTTCTCGTATTTTCCCCCGGAGCTGAAAGTTAAATCGGGGAAATCCCGCGTGGTAGAGAACGAATCTGGATCGGTTTTATTAATAGAATGATCCCCCTCGGGCCGAGTGGAGACGGAGGAGTGGGCCAAGTCACTTTGAAATGGATTAATTAAAAAGTCTTTCTCTCTTTCTCGAGTTAATTAAGATTGAAGGCATCGCCGCTTCAGCCAAACGAGGTGAAACAGTCAGTGAAGCAGCAGCGATCGCGAGCAAAACATTTTTTTCCTTTTTTTTTTTTCATGTTTCGCTGATCATTCGCAGCTCCGAGGCGCCAGATTGGATCCTCTTTGCGAGCCCTCTTTTTTTTTTTTTTGCCTTTTGATCTTGGCCGTGTCATCGCCCGTGCGAACTGCGTACAAACGAGCGTGCGCTTCACGCCGTGCTTTCTCCATCATGCGTTTCAGTTCCTGAGGATCTCTCCCTGGAAGAGAGGGATGAGCTGTGCAACATCCGGCGCAGGAAAAGAGAGCTGCTCGACGACATTGAGGTGTGTGAAACCGCACGACGGCCGGCATGCGTTTTTTGCAACAGGTCACAAATTCCTATTTCCCGCCGGCGCAGAGGTTGAAGTTTGAGATCGCCGAGGTCATGACGGAAATCGAGCAGCTGACGTGCGTCGGCGAGAGGTAAGACGCTGGAGGCGGGGTACCCTGTTCACATTTTTTTTTTTCGGGAAGTTGACGAGATCCACTTAATTCCTGACTGTCCCTGTCAACAAAATCTTGCAGTAAAACATCCCAGAGAAACAAACAGATCGCCATGGGCAGGAAGAAATTCAACATGGACCCGAAAAAGGTACTTTTCTGATTCTTCGTCACTGTCCTCACCTTTTTCATCTTGCTCAGGGCTGCCGGTGAACCTTGAAATGGTTCCGGTTAGTTCTTTGAGAGGAACTCACGCCTCTCTGATCTCCATCCCCTTGCTCTAGGGAATCCAATTCCTACTGGAGAACGACCTCCTTCAGCACACCCCAGAAGACATTGCCCAGTTCCTGTATAAAGGCGAGGGGCTCAACAAGACCGTCATCGGAGACTATCTCGGCGAACGGTGAGTTGGCGAACCTTGCCGGAAATTTGTACTTGGCGCCAACGGCACCTTTGACCATCTTGTTGCTCTTCCAATTTTTGGAAAAGAAGGCAGAGGAGTCCCGAAGGGGTAGAATTAACAAGGGTGCAGATAGGTTGCCATGGCAACCGATTTACAAGGTCACCTGACACTTTTATAATCATATATTTTACAGTTGTGGCTGCCAAAAAGCTTCATTCACGGACCACGTTAAAAGGGGCCCACCTACCATACACAAAAAAAAAAACAGAATGAGGCTTGTCACTCTCTAATTATCAGTAATGGGGCTATTGCGGGGAGGGGGGCAGGAAGCTATCATTACACACTGAGGAGGGGAAACAGGCAGCACAACACACCGAAACACAGTAAGAGACACAAGAAAATGAATGCAATCAATTTCATGTGAATTTGATAATCAGATGGGTGGGGGGTAGGGGGACTCTTAAATGGAACTTCATCTTATCTTTCACATCACATCATTTCACTGGTCTTAATAATGAAATAATGAGGTTATCACCCTCCCCCCCAAAATAATTAATCGGGGGGAAAAAAAATTGGTGTAATTTTTGTCTGGCTGCACACGACGACTTCAACAGGAAGAGAGCTCGGCGCACGCATGTCAAGAGACAAAACAAGGCCCAGTCCAAATAATGCAAGAATGTGATTTAAAACAAAAGTTTGCTTAAAAGACAAAATGGAGGGATCATGAAAGCGGGGGAAGTTTCACCGCAGAACCCGCCGACGGCCCGACAAACCGCAGTTGTGTGTGTTTTTTGGGTTGAGCTGTTTTTCATCAACCGGGCATATGCGCCAATGCCTGGAGGGGGTTGGATACGCAAAGCCCGGGCCAGCTGTTTAAATGGATTCCACACGCCACCTCTCAGCATCTTGTGCGAATAAATTAGTAATCATGACAGGAATGCTGAGGAAAGGCCCATTTCAACACCTGCGTACGGATTGCGTTTTGCTTTTCCGACATGGATTGTCTCTGCTCATTCGCCAGGGACGACTTCAACATCAAGGTGCTGCAGGCTTTCGTGGAGCTGCACGAGTTTGCTGACCTCAACCTTGTCCAAGCGCTACGGTTAGCGGAATTATTATTATTTTATTTTTTTTTAAGTTGCGAAACAAATCCCGACAGCTCGCGACGCCAACGGAATCCACCCCCCTGACTTCCTGTTTGAATTCCAGGCAATTCCTGTGGAGTTTCCGTTTACCAGGTGAAGCTCAGAAGATTGACCGCATGATGGAGGCCTTTGCTTCGCGCTACTGCCAGTGCAACCCGGGCGTCTTCCAGTCCACAGGTATGCGAACGCATCGACAAGAGTTGCCGCACCCGCGAATCGAGCAGATTCAAGTCGCATCACGCAAACATCACAGCTTCCGTGCGGGAGATGAGCGAACGAGCAAAGAGCTGCTTACATCCATTATTCACCGAGACGCACACTGGCCGGGTGCGAGCACACTCTGGTGACTTAACACGTTAACAACAACACACCGGTAAATATTTGACGACGTTTTACAGCGGGGAAGAGGCGGCTTGTGCGTACATCAGGAGGGCAAAGCGGAGGGTAATCGAGCCGTGCCCGCATTTGCGCGTAGCTAGCACATCATTCTATGGAAGACATAAAGAATGCAAAAATCAGTACTTTGAATGAAGACGAATCCGAATCTCTTAGTTCCGAATGAGTTCATCCATCTTGATGCGAACTGCACGCTCTTACGCCCAGTGAAGGCTGCAATAGAGGAAAGAAAAAAAAAAGAAATGACACCTTTGATTGGTTTACAGATACTTGCTACGTACTCTCATTCGCTATCATCATGCTGAACACCAGCCTGCATAACCCCAACGTCAGAGACAAGCCCCCCGTGGAGCGTTTCATCTCCATGAACAGAGGGATCAACGAAGGAGGAGACTTGCCAGAGGAGCTTCTCAGGGTGAGGCACTGTGGCACGAGGGGGGTGGGGTGGGGGGTTGTACGACGGTGGCCTCATTTGTCATAAATGAGCTTTTTCTTTGCAGTTTTCTACTCTGACGATCAGTGTGTCGCCCCCTACCCCTTTGCCTTTTTCCGCAGAACCTTTACGACAGCATCAAAAATGAGCCATTTAAAATCCCGGAGGATGACGGGAATGATCTGACGCACACTTTCTTCAACCCCGACAGAGAAGGCTGGCTCTTAAAGCTCGGTATGTTCAAAAAAATAAAAAAACGTTCGGACAAATAATCGATCAAATCGACGAATCGCCCAACCCAACAAATCTATGTCATCCCGACATTGGTTGATTGACAAGATGAAGGACAATACACAACAGGACTAGGAGGCCACCTTTTAAAGACCTCCTAGCCCCCCCCTCGATCCAATCCTACAGTGAGTCAGACCATGTAGTCATGCTGAAGCTTTTACAGAATGGACTTGCGGGGAATGCGTGCCCGCTGCTGTGTGGCTGCCCATGTCGAGAAATAATGGAGACCTTCTCCCCTCTTTATTATCCTCCCTCTCTGGTCCTGCCCCTGCTGGACCTGACGGGCTGCCAGCACTCCACTCCAGCACGCCCCCACCTTCCTCTGCATTCTTTGGCTCTGGCTTTTCAGTCCCCCGGCCAGACACACTTGCCAGATCAGCAAGTTAGGTCCCGCTTCCCCCCAATCACTGAATTCCATTTTCATTTGAACAGCATCGGAGGGGACGGATTGTTTTGGATGAATGAATCGCTCCGTTTTACTCTCGCCGGTCCCAGTTCAGTCTGAGAAATACTATCGCGGCGCACCATGGCGGTCCCGAGCATCCTGCTGCGTTTCCATCTATCAAGCCAAGCGTCCGGTGGCGGCCGGTAGATTTTAGTAACAATGCGCCAGACCTCACATTTGGAACGGGGGCACTCAACAGTTGTCGGATACAGAATCAAAAAGTGAAAGGCCCTTGGGTATTTTTTTTCAGAGAAATACATTTTAATCATAAATTCCTGCGTCAGACGTGTTCCAGATTGTGCAGAGTGCTGAGCTCAAAATGTCGTTTGGTATGATGCAGGTTAATTACATCACTGAATATCCACTAATCCGAATAATCTACTTTTATGAGATGATGGCGGCAGATGGCGGGATCGCGTCTCCATAAACGGATATTTCCTTTCTGAGAAAAATTGCAACGCCAGCATTTTTGCCTCCAAGTTTGGCCCAAGGCCTTTATTTGTCAGGGTGACTTGTCTCTTAAAAAATATAGATCAATATTAACTCTTTCATGCACCTTGTAACCTGAGCTGTCCACTGTAGTAACCGCTGCTTTATTTTTTTTAATGCTATGAGAACGACAAGCCTTGAATGACGTCCCTGCTGACCCCTCCCATCTTGCCGTGTGTTCACACTTCCACCTCCTCAGCTGGAATTCCTATTCAAACCCTTGTTGATGCTTTTTTTCGCCCCCTCGCTGTGCGCAGGCGGCAGGGTGAAGACGTGGAAGAGGAGGTGGTTCATACTCACAGACAACTGCCTGTATTACTTTGAATACACAACCGTAAGTATCATTTCAAACATGCAGGATTCACCCGTGGGCAAATCGATTTCTTTTGCTCGAGTGCCGCATTTGATTTTTAAAACGACGGGGCAACAAAGCAAAGAGTGCCCCATTATGGTTCCACTGGGGAGTGAACCCAGGATCTTATGCGTGTAAAGCAGATGTGATAACGACTCAACTATAGAACTGCAATTTGTTCGCTTTTCATATTCTGAGCGGCGGTCTTAAAATAAAAAAAATAAAAAACGGCTGACTTGTAGAGTAAGGTCAAAAGGTTCTTGCCTGCCAGCTTGGCTCTTTGACTCTTTGACCCTCACGCCAACATCAGTCCTCATGGGAAACATCTGCACGCTACACGGCACACATCTGGCCCTGTGCAAAATGATTAAACCTGCTACATGTCAATACAGCCTGGCACTGCGAGACAACACATACACACACACACACACACACACACACACACACACACACACACACACACACACACACACACACACACACACACACACACACACACACACACACACACACTTTGGACTGTGAACATTAAGTGTTAGATGGACACACACACACTCCCCTTCCTGTGCATGCTCATTTGGTGTAAGATGACATGAAGGATGCAGGGCTCTTCCTCAAGGTTCACACGTACACAACACACACGTGGACACACACGTGGACACACACATGTGCGCGCACACATCCGGCCCTGTAGCTATAATGCTGCACGGGCAGGAGGCAGGAGAGCGCAGGGTTACATCTCCCTGGGGCACTGTCCCCTACATGACCGGGATGAACAAGAAAAACATTTAAATCGCCACCCTCGAGGTGTTACTCAGACACATTTTTCTCGGCTCGGGTTAAAATTGGATGGAAATGTGCACAGCAAATCCTATTCCATTTTATTTGGCTGTTCTACCTGAGAAAATATGTTAGGCATTTTTTTGTTAAGGACGTTTTTTTGGGGGTTTGTTTCTTGAGACTGAAAATGGCCACTTCTGTCATCGATTAAAAAACAACAACTATTCAGTCATGCAAAAGTTGTGCACTTTTTTTCAGGGGGAAAAACATGCAATATTTGTGGAGAAAAAAGTTAGATGTCACCAAAGTACGACCAGATAACAACAACGTAATCTAATGGTACTCTGCCAAATGTTTAGTTTTAGTCTTTAATTGCAAGCAAAAATGTGGAGAATTCACTAACCTCACTTCCCAGCAAGCAGCAGTTTGGCAAGCAATGGACGGTTCTTCGAAATAAAGAGCTGTGAGCTTATTATTACCACTCCCAGGTGAATTTCACTGTGAAAGAAGAAATAAAGAGAATTACACAAGGTGTGTTAAACAAACCACTTTGTCTTACAAACGTCTGCTAGCTTAATGCTAACACACAACGCAAAACACCATAGATGGGCTACTGAAACTAGCACTGACACGCATATTTGAACAACACATCTAGACAGACACCACAGTAATAATCACATTTATATATTCTTTATCCTCAGCAAAAAAACAACTAAGAATATTACATCTGACTGAGCAGCATGAGCATCTTTTTTGTGTATCCACGTATTTTACTCTCTGCTGGCCAAGGCATGGGCCCATTGAATTCAAACATAAAACTAATCGTTTAGTTCTTTGCATTCTATTGCCGAGATAACACTGATGCTTCTTTCCAGGATAAAGAGCCACGTGGGATTATCCCCCTGGAGAACCTGAGTATCCGAGAAGTGGATGAGCCCAGGAAACCGGTAAAGACACACGTCAAGATTCCTTACATGTTCTTTAAGGGTGATTTTCACACCATCTTGGCTTTTTGGTATGCAAGAACTGCTTCGAACTCTACAACCCCAGCCACAAAGGGCAGGTCATCAAGGCCTGCAAAACGGAAGCGGACGGGCGCGTGGTGGAGGGCAACCACGTGGTTTACAGGATATCGGCCCCCACACCCGAGGAGAAGGAGGAATGGATCAAATCCATCAAGTGAGCACGGCTGTGTTTGTACGGATCCATTTACACCGAGGGGGCACTTAGCCACATCCCATGTGTCAGCTTCTCATGGGTGACCTTGACGATGACACGCCACTTGTACGTGTGTGTGTGTGTGTGTGCCATGAATATCCAACACAAACACACAATGGAACCACACACACACACACACAGACTGGTGACCAAACAGGAGTCTGTTTCTCACACTTCTACACAGATAACACACCGAGGTGACTTCTGCTTTGTTGGATAAGCTCACTTCCTTTTGATTAGTACAAGCAAACACACACACGTACACACGTGCATGCACACACACTTAGCGGGGTTGATATCAACAGCGGTCTAACTAATGTGCCACATTAGATTTTTAAACTGGACAGACAGGCCAGATCCTTCATAAATGATTCATTTGAATCGTAAGTTACATTTTAAATCACCGTTTCAGAGCTGACCGGCACAGTGGGTCGTGGTTAGCATGTGGGGGGTCAAATCTCAGCACTGGTCTTCCTACGTGGAGTTTGTCTGATCTCTGGATCCTCCAACTCACTCTAATTTGACCCTAATGAGTACAAGTGCTGAAGAAAAAATGGATGGGTAGCATTTCAGAGCTCTAAATTTGATTTTCGAGCTCATGTGCCCTCTAATGGTGCTACAATCCATTTAGTATTGAAGTGCATGTGAATGGTGCAATTTTTTTGTTGAAGTGTTAGGCTGCTTCAACAACAGAAGTTCACCTTCACAAAGCACGAATGACCCCAAGGAAAGTCAGCGTAGAGATTCAGACCTCAAAAACTGTGTGGCGGGTATGCTAACCTCTATTACACTGTTTCCGTCACTCCAAAACATTTACCAAAAAAGTGTATAGACTGACTTGATAATAATGTGGATTAATGCCCAAATTTTGTGAGAAAGGGTCAATTTAAAAGAATCTACAACATAATGTCACACGGTTTATATATGAAATCAATGATGGTTTCTGGCATGCATGTGCAATTAGTGCAGTGGCACGGGATGGCAAGGTTTGCTATGCTAATGAATGCATCTTTTTACTTACAGTTTTTACATCGGCATTAGGTTGCTCAGTCATGTTTTCTCTCCAATCTTCCCAGAGCCAGCATCAGCAGAGATCCTTTCTATGACATGTTGGCCACCAGGAAGAGGAGGATAGCCAATAAGAAATAACCAAAGGCTTCTTTCAACGTCTCTCTTTTGCATCACTGCCACGTCCAAGGCCAGCAGAATCAGACTTTGACTTGTGGAAACTGGGTAGAAAGCAGTGAAGAACTACAGTCACAGTATGTGTAACATTTTGGTAGGACATGTCTGGAAAGACTTTGGCACCCTCTGGAGGATATTACATGACATGAACGACAAGTACTTCGTTCACCTGAGGGTCGTGTTCTGGAGGGAAGCCTCAAAGCTAATTAAATCAGCTGGTCTGATTTGTATATGCAAAACGCACTGATTTACTCAAACACACAATCCTAACACACTCAAAAACGGTTTGGGCTATACGGGTGAAATTTCACGATGAACCTAAATGCATTACAGTGGTGTCTTCAGATACGAATGAGCCGGCATACGAGCTTCTAACTTAATGCTAACACGCGGTGTAAAAATAATATTGACGCTACGGTGTTGTAACATTTTAAGCAACTGAATTGAACACGAATGTGAACAAATACAAAAATAAAGCCCCCACATGCGTATATTCTTTTCCCTCGGCGCGAAATGACTGCTTGAGAGTGGACACAATCAAGACGTTTTTGTCCCACTTTTGCCCATTCCCGACCAGTGACGTCAGACGCTCACCTGTCTTGTGTCTTAAAAGATTTTCCAATAAGATTATCATTACGTCTGACATGTGTTTAGACTCGGGGCCCACAATTTGGAAAATTATACGTGTTCCATATTAACGTGCAAAAATCTTCATGGATTGTTGAGCCGGAAGGTATTGAATTCCGCGGTTGTGACGTAGGCGGAATGTAACCAATCCAAGAAGCGCCCTGACTGCCAGGCAACAAGGCGGCGTAAATAAAACTAAATATGTCCACCATACCCAATGTCTTTTTTTTTGTATAAAAGGGGTTCCCCAGGCGGAGTTTCCAAAGCATCTTTTCTGCTCCGCACAGCTATTTTATAACGCTTCTGTTCGGAAATACTCGGCAACCATCGGCTCATAAACTGAAGTCCTTGCCTGCTCGTGTTCGCGTTTGTGAGATCACGTGTTATCACGCGAGAGGTATGCCTCAAAGGACTGGTGTTGGAGCAGAATTTATCTGTTGGTGTATGTCTCTGGTGTTTTGTGTTGCGATTATAGGAACAGACCACAAACAACACGACGAAAACTGTCAAGTGATTTTCAGTCTTTATGTAGGGCTGTCAAAGATGGGGAAAAAAATCGTGTCCATATACACCGCCTCCTAGTGGCCAGGTCACACACAGCGTGGGCATAATAGCATCTCTATTCATTTTCGTGCGGAAAGGTGATGTTGAGTGTTTTGAGAGGCAAAGGTCGTGCTCACAGAATGGATTTAATTTGCGTTGGATTAGAATATACACCCGAACAGTTGAACATGTGCTTTCAACGGTTTAGAGGTCAAATTAATATCACCCATTAAATGTATTTTAGGTCATCCTTTAATTCCACCTAAGCCGCAAATATCTAAACTTTTTATGAGTAGTGCATTTCATTCGTTGAAAATACATATTCCCTTTGTTGGGATACTGTTTAGCAGATTGGGAATTATTTGCACTATGATATTATTTGATGTCCATAGGCAAGCAACAACTGCATAAACACATTTGATGAAAATCCACCTTTGTGATTATTTCTTTTGTAATTTATTTCCTTGGGGTGTCTTTTGGACAAAATCACCAATTTTACAATCTGCCTGTATATGATGTACATTTTTTTGTTTTGTTTTTATGCATTTTGCAAGTGATTGAGAGGCCATTCATCGTTTAGTTGAAAACTTTACAATCATGGAGATGTGTGTAAATGACAGCAAGAGAATAAAGATGCAGAATGATACTAGGGGTGTATTTTAAAAAAATTACAGGATTTTGAAAAAAAAATTAGATGACCACTGAGCAGAGTTCTTTGGTTATTTCATAAGCCATAAATATTTACCAATGACTAGATCTAAAAAAAACAGATTATAATCTTGCATTAATTTAAGTGTGTATTAACTGTATGGTGTCCACATTGATATTACAATCTATTTTGTAAAAAATACAAAACTTTTAACCTCCCCCCAAATATTTAGAATTCATCACTTTCCCAGCTATTACAGTTCCGTTTTTCTACACACAAAGACAACAGTACAATTTCTGACATTAACAAAATGTATTTTAAGGCATTTTTACCTTGTACAATGTATAAAGGCTGACATGCTAAATTAAAGGAATAATACAAGTTTTTAACTTCTGTCAAAAAAGTTGCAAAACAAAACACAATCCGTACTCACGGCTGACATAATTCCAGAGAATATGAGCAGAATTAACAAGTTTGTCTAAAAACAAATAAAGCAAAACAACATCTACTCAGAATCCTGATACAGGAGTTTTATATATATATATATATATTTATATGTATGTATAAAAGTAACTGATAGTACAGTTCAAAAATTAAATTCACAGTATTCCTTATGACGCTAGAAGACGCAAACTGGATTTTCTGATTTTTCTTTTTCGTCGCCTCCCCCATTGAAAACTGCGATCAACATGACCTTTTTTTTTTTTGTTCGGTTTCATTTCTAAACAGATTGTGAGTTGAAAGAAAGCCAAAAAAAAAGGAATGATTCGGAGAAGAGAAGCAAGTTAAAAAATACTATCGGGTGTTCGAAAAGGAACGAAACAAACGCAGGGGGAAATGTGCTCAAGTCAGTCCAGGGTATCGTGGAGGTATCAGTGAGTGAAGCTTTGCTTGCGTTTGTTCATAATTTCTACACACACCTCCCATCCCTACCCCCCCTCCACCCCCCCCAGTGGTGAATATGAAATAAACTCAAAATCATCCATGCACAAAGCGACCTTCCAAACTTGTTTTCAGCAGCGCGTGTTTTTCCCTTTTAATGTGAAGCGAGAGGATGATGATGAGTTTTCATGTCCTGAGTTCCACTGAGCAGCAGTCGAGATGTTTTAAAGCGCCGGGCTTTGTGTTCCACACACACGTATATATTAATATTTGTCATTGTTCACGTTCGACAGGAGTAGGAGAGTTACTGCAAATAAAATCAATGCTTTAAAAAGTGAATATTGGTAACACTTGACGTGTGGTAAAAATACTTTTTTTTGTGGTCCCAATGAAGCACCATGTCGTTGAATCATTCCTCTGCTGTATCTCGGCAGGGGTTGTGGGTGGGGTTGGGGGGGGGTTCTGGAACCAAAAAATAAGTATTTTAAAAAAAAAGTGAGATGGAAAGCAGAAGTTTTATAAATGCTGTGCCCATCTTTAGGGATCTAATTATTTGCGGGGCTAATGTAGCAGATGTAGTAAATGGCCACTCACAGTCAGTGCTTCATGGTGCTGCTCACCACAGCGGACCATCAATGGGAGACAACGTTGGCTTGGCTGTAACCGTTTCCTACCAAACAGGAACAAAGCACCGTGAGCTTTTCATTTCAGACTTCATGTTGACCTTCACATTTGCTCATGAGCGGGACCCTACCTGTGTATCCATTAAAGTGGCTGTGAAATGCCCCGTGTGCGGTTGCGGCGGGGGCGGCGCCGTCATGGTCATCGTCGAGGCGGCGGCGTTTGTCGGGCGAGCAGTTGTTCATGTCCAGCCTGTCGTCCTTGGAGTGACGCCGTTTGCGGTTCTCGCGTTCTTCGCTGCTGCGGGCCTTGTGGCCGCGGCCGTCCGGACTGCGCTGCTTACTCTGGTGCCGGCTCTTTTTCTTCTTTCTTCCTTCGTAGCCTTGCTCCGAGTCGGAGCTCCTGGCAAGAGATTGGGAAAACAAACAAAAAAATACTGTGGTCAGTAACCAATACTATGAAATAAGGCTCGTATCGGCTGGTTATTTTACCAGAAAAAAAAAAGTGACTAATTTAACAGATTTGAATTGTATCCATAAAAGAAATGATTTTTTTAAACATGTTAACAGGACAAATCATAATTAACAGATTATAAATAAAATAATTCAAAGAATTATTTTTATGATGAAATAAAATTACAATCACTTTTTTTTTTTAAATAAAGCTCATCTCCCGATGATCTGGCCCATTTGAAAAGCCAAACATGGCACAAATGTTTACTCACCCCCGAGACTAGCAGGACAAGCAATGAAAACAAAACAAGAGTGTTTCCTGATAGGTTCAATGACTCACCCACTCTCACAATATCTCTCTTTATCCTTGGACTTCTTCTTCTTGCTCTTCTTGTGTTTCTTGCCGTGGCGCTCCTCAGAGCTCACAGACCGAGCGCTCCTTCGAGCGTTTTGGTCCTCCGACCCCGGAAGAGCGTGCCAATACGGTGACCTGTTGGGCACGGTCGACGATGACAGCGTCTCTCTGTAGAGGTGGTGGTCCCTGTCCCTGCAGTCGTCCCTCATCCTGCGAACTTCCCAGCCCTCCTGCTGCTGCTGCCGCCTCCAGTGGCCTTGCGACTTATGTCGATAGGCGTGATCGGAACTTCTGCGCTGGTAATCGCGGTCTTCCCTGGATCGGTGGTGGTGGTGATAGAAGTGGTAGTGGTGCGAGCACCGGTCGCGGTCCCGCTCCCTGGGGTGGTAGGCGTTCCTCTCCCAGCGCCGCTCGCTCTCCCAGTCCCGGTGGTAATAATCGGGATCCCTGTATGAGCAGCGGTTGTAGTAATGGTGGTCTCGGTAGTCCCGTTTATAGCGATGAGTGTCCCGCTCCTGACTCCTGTCCCTGTAATATTTCTCCCTGTCCCTGCTCCAGTCGGACGAGTACTGCCGGTCTCTGGCCCTTTCCCGCGACGACTGCCTTTCGTAGCCTCTGGAAGCAGGACTGGGCCGGAGCTGCTCCTTGGCATCCGCGCGGCCTTCGGAGGCCGCCGCCGATGAGCTCTTGGTCGGCGGGGCGTCCGCAACTTCATCTGGTAACTTCGGTCGAGCCGGGCATGCGACGCTGGCGCTCTGAGAGGAGTCGGGAGAGGCGGCCGCAGGACTGATGGACGCAGACTCGCTAGATGGAGAGGAATGGATTTTGTCGGCGGAGGTGGCTTCGCAGGCCGTTTGCTGAGGCGGGGGATCGGACACACGTGCGGCCCTGAGGTCGGGAGAGATTTTCTGGCTTTCGCTGGCAGCAGGTTGGGCCGCAGTAGCCTGGGACGCCTCTTTGCTGCAAGCACTACAACAAGACATGAAAACAAAGTCACGAGTGAACGAAAGTGAAGCCTGTGCAGTTTGGCGTTGGCTTTTGGGGGTGAGGGCAGCTGTCCTCTTTTATTCATTAAAAATCTGTTCTGTTCCCTGTTGTAGTGCCTTTGCCTTTTTTTTTTTTCCTTATCGTGTGTAAATGTCAAAATGTGAGTTGAAGGCTGATGATTGAAGGCTGATATGAAGGCTGATGATTTTTAAATTGTGATTGACACTCCATTTGGGTTGGCTACCTTGGTTGACAGTGGCCAGTGTCCAGTCCGTTCACAGTCAAAGTCCCCTCTGACGCCAAACTTCCATCACTACAGACAGGGATCTGAAAGGCAAAAATTCAAGTCATTTTAGAGTGGTGTGTGTGACTGAACATCGGATCTCGTTACATTGTAAAGACGTAATGCGGCGCATACCAAAAAGGAAAAGCATCGCTTACCTTTTCAACACTATTATGCCCATTAACTTTTTGAAGTCCATAATGGTGTCCATTTTGGATGTTTTTCGAAATGCTGCGTGTAATTTCATTCAAACCGTTTCCGTTCTGGTGCGTATCAGAGTCCCCGTTGGCCAAATCATCCCCTGTTCTTTTGTTTCCATTCACGTGACTCCCCACTGCGCAGCCGTTATCCAGGGGTCCGCCGTTCTCCTGGTCCGACTCCTCTGACAACTCTTGGCTGTACGGCACCAAGAAGGACGAGCCGTTCCCGCCGCCCTGATGATCCCCGTTACTGCGCGCAGCGCCGTTGACGTGGTTAATTTGTCGTGGGATGAAGCGAGCGTCTGAGGTAGACTGGGAGGAGGAAGAGGAGGCTGAAGAGCTGGAGGACGAGCTGGCCGAGGAGCTGCCGGCCGATGACGAGGAAGAAGCCAGGCGAGTCGGTTTGCCTTGGCCGATGCAGAAAGACAGCTTCAGGCGCTTCTCATGCTCCAGGATCGCCGAAGGCTGGCTGGCCACCAGGTGCGACGCTGAAGAAGAGGAAGCTGCGCCGTGGTTCGGTTTTCCGGCAACGCTGCTGCTGGTGCTGGGCTTTGGACAGTCCCGCAGAGATCCGTTGCCATTCATGTGGGGAGGATTCTGCGGAGGGGACAAAAACGTGATCAAACGCTGGCTGTGTTTTGTTTTTCAAGCCTTCAGCCATTTTGTTTGAATTTCTTTCAATAATATGTGTGAAATGTCAATCTCGTTTTGGGTTCGGCGATACCTTGGTCATGTGCGGGGGCAGCTGCGGTCCGATGAAGCCGACATTGCTGTTGTGATGGCTTGCGCTGTTGATGCGGGGTATCACCACGGGTCTCGGCGACGATTGACCGGGTACGGCTGAGTTATGGGTCATGTGACCATAGTCCCCTTCTTTCTTTCCATCACCGGACCTTGTGACACAACACGATGGCGGAGACATCGCCAAGGAGACGAGAGACGAACGCAGTAAAAGCGAGAGAAGACAGACGTGTCAAAGGAAGTCAAATGTGAAGGCTCCACGTCGTGATTTGATGTTCAAAGTTGACTCACTTGATGTAGAAGAGGACATAAGCCTGCTGGTTAAGAACAGACCTGATGTCACTGACGGTCACAGAGGAATCATTCATCTGAAACCACTGACCGTTGCTCGCCTGAAGAAGGAGCGGCAACTTTTACAAAAAGGCAACCGCAAATGTCTGCAAACTGGCCCAGAGTCGGCGCGGTACCTTAATATAGCAGAAGTAGTGCCCGGCGTGGCAGCTGAATCCAGAGTGGACAAGAACAGCAAACAGCCCGTACAGCTGCGCCTCTCCTTGCGACTGGGACATGAAGGGCCTCAGGTCCAGGTACTCGAGATATTTCACATCCTGATGAGCAAAGACAAGCTGATAAATATGAAAATAACTTGCAAAGACTCGAGTCAAGTCACTGGAAATTACTTTTGTGATTTTTCCTCCGCTGAAGTTGGCAAAGCGTTTCAGCGAGAGGGTCAGCACGTTGGAGCTGCGATGGATCGTGAATCTCTTTGAGGCCGTGACCATTTTTTTGCACCTGGGAAGAAACATTTTCCCTGTCAGGGGGTTGCAAAACAACGGGTAAAGCCCGCCTTCTGAAAAATGTTATCTTTGTACAAAAACGTACTTGGAGCACTTGTAGGCATTCTCGCCGTCCAGCTGCTCTGGCTTGACAAACTGCTCAAGGGCCTTCGAGACACTTGGTGCCATCTACAACGACAGGAAATCTACGGGTTTAAAAAAAAAAAAAACTTTCCAAAATGTGCAGTTATTTGGACAAAGCAAACTAGAAAATGATTCAATTTATTCCGTGAAGTTACTTTGATTTCTAGAGTGATGTCCAGAAAGGGGTCGAATGTATCGGAGACCGCTTTGCAGTTTAAGCATTTAACTGAAAAAGAAACCAAAACACAAAAGGTCAGCAGATTGAACATTCTGCAAACATAACTAAAAACCATAAACCGAGTTCACAAACTTACCTCTGGACCTTAGGTAGCCACCAAATACCTGATGAATGAAAGAGGTTGCCTGCGTTTGCCTGTCCAATCTGCCATAAAACAGATGAGATGCAACAAAGGATTGGTTTTTTTTTTACCTGCGTGTTCAATGAAAATCTGCATCTCAGGACAACAACCTACTTGGTTCCAGGTAAGCAGGACTTTTGCATAGCATCCACCGTGTACCTAAGGAATTCATGGGCATCCTCCTGGCTTCCATAGCGGAAGTGCTTTGCAATCCCTGCATTGGGGAGCAATTAAGCATTGGTCAGGATCCCCCGCCCCCCAAAAAACTAAACTTGACTGCAACCCTAAACCGCAGTTCCCTCCAAATTCATGAAAGTAAACAGATAAACAGCGCCGCCTGTCGTTCATTCTGGGTACATACAAATGTTTTGAGTTCCCCAAAGCACTTACTTTTGAGCTCATTCAGCACACCGATTGGCTTTATAACATTCCCAGAGTTGGCAAAAACCTGAATGATGTGGTTTTGCATGGTGCACATCATACAGAAGCCCGGCTCGTGACCTGTGGCAGAACCAAAAAAAAGCATGACACATAACTCGAGCTAAAACCCGGACAGCGGGACTTGCCATGAGCACCAAAGGAAAAACCTGCGTACATGTTTTCGAATGCTCCCGCGACAGCATGTAGTTGGCAAATGGCGGCGTGTAGGTGAGACACTGCAGAGCTGAGTTGAGGAAACAAGTGTTGCCCATGTTCTGGAGCCCAGCGCCTATGCGGTGAACCTGGTTCCACTTTAGGCTAAGACGTTCGGGAGAGAAGAGGACCTTCTGCGGCATGTCAATGCCATCGCCGCTGCACAACACTGGACACATAACAGACTAAAACTAGACTTGTGCGTATTTCTCAAGGGCAGCACAGTAACCAGTTCCTGCTATTGTGCTCCATTACCTATTATGTAAATGGCAAGGAAGCCGGGCCATTATGTTTAACATGTTCTAACAACAAAGGGATAGCGTAAAGCCATGTGAAGACAAAGCCCGGCTTTTGTGACACAGCATTTTTCTACTTTCTATTCTTTTGAGGCTCATCTTAATATCACATCACATTACTTTTCAGCTTGGGTAAAAACATTACCTCGACTTAATAATGGAGCAATGTGCCATTTAAAAGTAAGAAAAGGTCATCCCACAACATGTATTCGTGAGTTGACACGAGGCACAGATAAAGACTGATCAGCTTAGATTAAATTCTTTAAAATTATATTGAAGGAGACAACACACTCATTGGTCCCCCTACCTTGCTCTTTGGGTCGGTCCACGGAGGAAGGCGTGCTATTGTAGACGACAGCGCCAGGCGTCGGGCCCAAGCAGCCCCCCGGAACCTTCAGCCGCGGCGAGTCAGTGGGGAGGGTGGGGCCCACTGCCCAGCTGCTGGAACAGCTGCTGTCCATCCCGTCTCCACTGGTGAAGGGGGATCTCTTGCAACCGACTGACTCGTGGTCAGAATTTTCAGAGGATCTGTCAACAATGGTCATAGTTCATTGCTGCGGGTGGGGGAAACATAAAAGATTTTAGGAGAGGCAAGAATCACAGTTTTGTTCCAAAATTCTTTAGAACATTTGTCCTCAAATGTTTGCTTCATGAGTGAGTTGACTTTGACAAGAGGCAGAGTACACCTTGGATTGGTTGCTGGCCAATCACAGAGCACATATTGACAACCTTTCACTCAGATTCACACTTCTGGACATTTTGGAGTAATCAATGAAGCTAACATGTATTTAACAATACAATATATACAAATTAACTAATTTATTACGAAAGCACATTTTGGCCTCTATGTTGTTTATGGACTGTTCTCTGGTAACTGGTAAAGTGACGTCGTGGACACAATTTAATTGAGCACACAAAAACAATCGCAACAAAATGACTAATAGATCGTTACCTAATCTCACTTTCATAGTTGTTACAAAACATTAAAAAATAAGCTGAATGCGATCACGTGTGAATGTGATTATTTCAACGTAGGAGCCTCCACTTCTCCACAAACGACATTTCTCGGAAGAGCAAAAAAACGTCCTTCTGTCGTCATAAAAAAAACGGTCATGCGTTATTACAATTATTCAAGAGTTGGCCTTTAAAAGCTTTGAATTTGCCGTTGGATAAAGTTACAGAAGAGAAGAAAAAAAAAAAGACAGGGCGAATTTCCTGGTCGGGAAGCAGCTGTTCCCTCCCACTCCTCCGTTACTGACTCACGTTGGCGGCTAGGCCTGTCGCACGCACCGCCATTCAGTTACAATAAAGCATTCCTCCAACACGAGTAGCTCGCGACGGGAACACGCCACTGGCTCCCAAACATAGCCCCGTGCAGTCAACTGAGCCCAAATAACCGCCGGCGTGAACGTTACACGGACGAACGCCATGGAAACGGCGACCATTACGCAAAAGCTAAGAGCGGGGCTAAAACGTCTTGCTAACGTCGTTAGCCGATTTAGCACGATGGACGGGGGGGCTGACATGGCGGAGAGCACAGCGACCTCCTTGGCGATCAAACAACACACCGCAGTTGCGGTTTTGGAATAATTAAAGCGTTTTGGTTCTACAGAAATGGGGGGTGTGGGGGGCATAGTTCACGAACAAGTAGCTAGCATAGAAAGGAGGGGCTCGATCGACACCGGTAGCCGTGCGTTCACTGCGCTGCTCAAGTAGACATGACAGGACCGGTGTAAGGATGCCACAACAAACCCGAGCGGCTCGGGTCCACCGCATCGCGACGGCCGCGTCGTTGAATCCCCACTCGAGCATAAAGGCGTCGAGACACTCACCTGGAATGTGGTTAAAAGCACGTTCGTAGCGATTGTAAAGCCATTCCTTATTTCCAAGCGGGTGTCCGGCGGTGAACAATGACGTAGATGAGCCTTCCACGGCAACATCCGGGTATCGGGGATAAAACGAGTGCCGTGATTGGCTCCCTCCGCCGTTTGACTGCGTTTTGTGAAGCTCCGTCGCACGTTCGTGCCGCCGACCTTTGTGTACATGCACAATCATCACCGTGCGCGTTCCAATCAACTCATAAATGACGCCGATGAATTCGAAACATATTTCGTCTGACGTTATCGCATACATTACCGTATCTTCGTAATCGATCCTTTTAGAAGTGGCGGCTCAAATATTTCAACTTTAAAAGGCTCAAACTACGTCGCTCGCTTCCTGACCACAATAAAACACCACAAAGGCATCAAACATACAGGTTGCAGACATTTAACATTAATTCATTCTCCGAACCAAATAATACTGAATTAAAAGCGCTATTTTAAAGTATATTGCTGATAAAGTACCAATTTTCTGTACTACTTATCCTCATTTGGGTCACATCCCAGTTGACTTCTGGCAAGAAAAGCCTTTTCCGCCCCTGGAATCCAAGTGTACATATGGCAAACCATTCACACCTACATTGTATATATAAAGTCTACACACCCCAGTTCAAATGTCAGGTTTTTGTTGTATTAAAAAATTAAACGGATACAAATCATTTATATATAGGCTGTGTACAGAATGAACCAACCGTATTGAAACTCATGTTAAATGGAAATTAGCACATACCTGCTACCATATAAAGTGTGTCTGAAATTTAGCATGTTCGAGTGGGCTTTTCCTGTCATTTTATTTTACGAGCAGAGGGCTAAAGGTTTTGTGCTAACACTTGGATTTTTAAAAAATGTTCTAGCTTGTGGGAAAAATGCTCTAAAGCATGCTGTTGTAGGGGAAAGTAGTGAGCAGTGTTGCATTCCCATCCAAACATTCCTTTTGGAATTACGGCCCAAAAAGGTCAAACTTTTTTTTCACAGGGAAGTAATCTCCCAAACACATGTGGCAAAATGTGTCACAGCATCTTGTGCATTCAATTTCCTCTTGAGGGATGGTGAAATATGAAAATAAATTAATTCCACAGATTTGTGTATTCATTCAAATTTGTCATATTGCAAAAGTAACTTTATGTGAACTCTATACAGAATAGTGCCATATGTAAAAAAAAAAAAGTCTTCAAAATATGAATTTGCTTTTCAAACTGCTAACACGGGGGAAAAAAATCTTTGCCCAATACTGTAAAACATGTCAATAATTTAATATGACACAAACCATGTTTTCAATGCACCTTTCCAGACACGCTTGCAAGACCACACGCACAAATTAAGCCACTAAATTCAAGACACATTATGAACCTTTAAAGTGTCAGGTGTTTTCCCAACTCTGACAATTTGGAAAAGTGCTGTGTGAACTTTGGAGCCGCTGGATTTGTTTCCTCAGATGAAGGATTTCTTCCTCTTGCTCTTCAACCTTTCTCTGCAAACCACAGATTACCTGAATGACGGGAACATTTCAATCAACTGGATGAAGTTAAAAATATTCTAAATCAAAGAACACATTTGACTTCATAAAGCTACATACCACATCTTTATTGCAGAAGAGTTCACTCTGGAGAAGCTGACTGGTCGTGGGCCGCACGCTGGGCTCAATACTGGTCAGCTTCAAAATGTAATTGGCTAGGACGGGCCATCTGTTGCTGAAGCAGTCTGGGATTTTGCCTTCTCTCAGGTCCCCGAGTGTCTGGACTCGCTCCATCTCCGTTCCGAAGGGCTGGAAAAGCTCAAGCGCAAGCACCCCGATGCTGTACATGTCCGACTAGGAGAGAAAAGACAAATGTTAGGCACAGAAAAGTTTTTTCTTTTGGTCAGCTATCATACGCCAACTATAAACACCTTTGAATCATAATGGGGGCTCTTCAGTTGCTCTGGTGACGCGTAGACAAATGTACCGACGCCTGTTGTATGTGGGGAATCTGAAGAAAAACACACAAAAAAAAAAACAATTTGAGCTCAAACAATTTGCTATTGTGGTGTTTAGGGGACAAACAATGAGGCGTTACCACTGAGGGGAGCAATGACGCTTTCATGACTATCGAGTATGAGACCACTGCAGGCCAAACCAAAGTCGCCGATGCGAACGTGACGGTCGTGACCGTTGAGGAAAATGTTCCTTGGCTGTCAAGAAATAAAAAGAAGAATTAGCCTCAAGTACCACTATTTAAAAAAAAAAAAACACGATGCACAAAACTCCAATAAAACATTTACCTTGAGGTCTCTGTGAATTATTCCCCGCGAGTGAATGTATTCCACCCCTTCCAGTATCTTTCTTAGCAGACTGAACGAGTGCTCAGCGTTCACACATCCATAAGGACCTGGGAAGAATGTCGGAAACGTTTCAAACCGCTAAGTTCAACGAATGTGGCGCCTTCTCTTGTATTCGAATTATGAAATGGATGCAGAGCGAATACATCGTGAAGCGCGCTCCTCTCTGGGCTTCAAATTCCTCTCAGTCATCCAGTCCTTGAGCGAGCGTTCGCAGAGCTGCATTTGGATGTAGAGCATCAGGTGGAGGTGGACCTGTGCACAGCAGAGACCCACAACATGATTCAGAAATGACTCGGAACATCCTCGGGGATGAATCAAATACTTATCCGTCAACCAAAACTTAATTTTAAGAGCAGCAATAGGAAACACTCTGCCCCCTTCTGAGCTTTTGTTGAGAGCGGGGAGCAGCTGGCAGGAGTGTCGGGGTAAAGCAGCTCAGCGAGGTAAGTCGAGGCGAGGCGGGCATTTAAAGATTTAAAAACTGCTAAAATCCTTTTCAAGTGGACTCTCGATATGTCACATCATTTGCAAGAAAGAGCAAAAAAAAAATCTCCTGAAATGACACAGCAAACGGATTTTATTGCACGTACCTCTTTAGCGGGACTCGCCGTGCGTTTATTGCTCTGATACTGCTCACACTTCTTCTCAACACACGAGAGGCTGTTGTTGTTGACCTCAACGCTGCTCCTGCTGGACTCCGCCTCAAACAGTCCCGACGTGTCCCAACCGACGGCGGGACATTTGGAGGCTTGAGCGGGCCCTCTGCCTCCCAGGAACACGCAGGGGACGTAGTTCTCGGGGAGACGTCGCATCATGTTCGGGCACACCCCCTGGCCCTTCTCCTGCGTCAACGCGAGCGGCTTGGCGGGCGGGCCGTGACTCGGGGCACGGCGGCGTTTGAAGAGCCATTCATTTGCGGCTGGCTTTGGCTTTCAAAAACGACAGAGAAACTTGAGCTACTGCTGTCGGGGTCCTCGTCAGAACTGCAACAAAAGGGACAATACATGTTCAGAGTTCGACTTTTGGTTTAATGTTTTTATTTGTTGAAAACAAATAAAAACACGGGAAGAGACCCTTGAACAAAATAATCGCGAGGTCGACCGCAATGGCAACATTCAGGTATAAAAATTGGAAATAAGTGCGAGTATAAATGCCTTACGTGTCTTCTTGAGCAGGTGACGCCAGTTCAGGTAGGAGATTCTCTCCATCTGCAAAGGGAGAGAAATGTTGCCATTGCAGATTTATCCGGGGGTTACAACTGCATTCCCATTCACACCAACAGCAGCAGCAAAAAATAAATAAAAAATAATAAAATTGCAGGAGTGTCCTCACATGTCGTGGGCTGCACATGTTCCATCCACGCCGTGTGATAGCCGACGATGTTGACGTGCTGCAAACTGGACAGCACTTTCACTTCCCTGAGGACCTATTGCATAAGCGTCGACAGGAACCCCCACTGATGAGCTGATATTTGGACGCCAAAACAACCCCCCAAAAAAATTTAAATTGCGATTGACCGCTCACCTTCATGCAATCCTCCTTGGAAACTTTTTTAATGAGAATCTTCTTCACAGCGTAGGATTGGCCATCCAGTTTGTTCACCACCTTTGTTGCAGGTAATAGAAATTTGGTGAACAAAGCTCACCAAACCCAAATTAAAAAATATAAAAACATGCAGGAAGCAAGCACCTTATAAACATTTCCATAAGATCCTTTCCCAATTCGACCAACTTCTTCAAACTCGCTCAGATAACGTGACGTCTGGGTTTGAAACAGCCCTTCCTTCAGCCTGCGGGAGGACAAACAGCCACTTAGAACAGGTGATCATTCTTCACAATCATACCGGATTTTATTTGTATGACGCTTTTTGTAGCACTCTGACGTGCTTCAAGTATTTAAACGGGTCAAAGTAAATTCCACCTGATTGCAGGATTGTGTGCGCTGGGGTTAAGCTGTTGCTGTTCCTGCAAAGTGAGAGGAGAGCACAAACAACACATTTCTCAAAATCTTTCAGCCGTACTAGAAATGCATGATGTCATAGATTCCGGTTAGAATTGTTTACAACACTGTTTATGTAACATCAAAGATGTTCAACAAAACAACCAGATCGATAATGTCAACCCATATATCGACACGAGTGAGTATCAATACTCAGGTATCGGTACCACGCCTTTATTTTAAGGCATCGGGTAGTCGCGAAGGCTGCCGATACCAGTCACCGATAATTCAGGCAAACCCAAAAATGTGAGATTGAGTAAGTCCTCCTCAAGAACAATTACGACATTGATGATGACTATTTGATTTTTCTTTTTTTAATTTCGGTTTTGCTTTTACCTGTGGGTACAGTGAGGAGCTAGCAGCATTTAGCAGCTCGGCGAAGGCCCGGTTGTGTTGGAGTCTGACTGTGCTGAACTCGTCGCTGATGGCCAAAGGCGAGAGAAGATTCATAGAAGCCAAGCGCTGGCCAATAACTACAAGACAAAACAAAAATTGCAAAATTTCAGGCGGCAGGAGGATTTCATATCATATCAACGTTGCAGTGCGTACCTTTAAATAGCATCCGCGAGCGTGCTGGGTTACTCTCGTAAACAAAGCACAGGTGCTCCAGCAGAGAGCCCAGTAGGAGGTGGTTGGGGATGGCTGAGGCAAACTCTTGGACGGACGGGTAGCGTCTACCCGCCATGAGCACTTCATGGTGGCTGTCGGTGTCCGAAGCTGGAGAGATATGAGCCAGATATGAGTGAAACTTGTGCCGTTTCAAAAAGAGAAAGAACTACATTATCAAGTGTTTGTGAGTATTCAAATGCAAGTACTTTGACTCGCACCGCACTCCATTTGGAAACAGAGCTATCCCTACATCCTTACTGACCTATTTTTTTCTATTTTAGGAACTCCGCTTTGAAAAAGAGCAACACTGCAGATATAAAGGCCACCCAAGATTTGACACTGAACAATCTCTCACTGGCATAATACACACACGTTATATCAAAGTTTGAAACCTCTTACCTTCTTCAATGACTTTAGCTATTATTTCAACAATGTTTTTTCCCTTTTGGTCCATGATCCCGTAACGACAGCAGAGCAGCGTAAATGAGAATCCTGTTCAATTTTAAGGCAAATATACGCATCTAGTTGCTACATATGGGGGCGTGCACAGCCTTCATGCTTATCTTGAAGGGCCAGTGTCCACCAGACCTTCACCTCACATAGACAGGGATGCAGCATTGGATGAGATAATATTTTAACAGAACCATCTTGAAGATCTGTTTTATAAAATAATTTATATATTCTTCAAGCCTCCTGATACAATGGGATTATTTTATTGCCAATTTGTTTTTGTACATCCTCCTACCCACATATAATAATGCTAAACTTTGCACGAAGATAAATAGATAAGTATTGCAAGCAATATAATTTCCTTTGTTTTTGTTGCATTCGGAAGACATACTTGGGTTTCGGATCAAAACATTGAGACAAACGTTCTGAATTTCAGTTTTTAATTCGTGGTATTTACATCCATTGTAGATGCGATAAACAACTGAGGATAGAGCAAATTAATCAAGTCTCCGAAATAAGGTCGTGGTGGGGGTATTGCTAGCAATGTGCATGTTTTGCATGTCAAACCCAGAGTGTCTAACACGTTAAGCTAGTACTGAATAGTCACCTCCTGCTATCTTTACGCGTGTCAACGTTACATAGGACAAACAATTAAGAAGAAAAGCTGCTTACTGTCAAAGTGTACTTCATCGTCCTCTTCGGTGGCAAGACTTGGCAGGCTACTGCAGTCATGATTACTAACGGCTTTAAGCAGATGGCTTCGGGGAACGAGAAGCTTGTTACTGCTACTAGAACATTCCTCCGATCGCAAGAGCCTGCTGGCGGAGGTTAAACTGTACATGTTAACTGGCCATAATAAATCACCTAGGATCAACGTGAGCAGACGCTAACCGGCCTTGGTTAAAACGAACTTGGCTGCATATTTCGAAAATCAGGCAGAAACTCTCACGAGTTGCTCTCCATGTCGGCGGCCATCTTTCCTCTGACTTGAATGAAGGGACCGTCCACCAATACAACTTATCGCTGTAAAATATAATTTGGTTGTATTAGAAATATGAAATGGTAAAGCAAGCACTTTTGATTTTGAATGTATAAAGGTACATTTAAATACATTTTATAAATAATATGTAGCTCCCTATGACAACACTTTATTTGTATGTTTACCACTGTGGCACTTACATGTACGTGCACCCTAAAAGCATACCCAGCCAAAGTTAGCAACGCATTCGGTGATGAAACATTACACTCAGAGGTAAAAAATTGATATGATTTATTTATGTAGTACAGTAGTCTTATTTTCGTTCATATATTTTGATGGACATGTTTTTATTAACATTTTCCCTCTCTAAACGTGGTACATGCGCTTTCCAAATGCAAGATTTACGCAATAGTGACTTTTTACAATACTCCATTTACGGCGCGCGGAAGGTGTCGTGCCGCATGGCGAAGTTACATGTAGATCTGAATTAAAACATTTTTGATCTTATATTTTCATTCTTTTAGCTCGGTGAATTATTACATTATTTTCTACCACGGCTTGATCCTCTTCATTTGTTTCAATGCGCAAATAATACGCAGTTGTGATTCCTTGCAACGGTCCTTGTACACTGCGCGGTACGTTTTGAGAGCTCGTTTTTTTGTTTGTTTACAACATAATGGCCAACTTAAGTTTGGCTGTTTTATCATTGAAAGCTGAGTAAAAAAATGAAAAGTCGATAATGGCAACATAATTTCTTCTCCTGTGCGCTGCGTTATACGAATTAACACTTTTCTATTTAGCATTACAACCTCTGGCCGTACTAGTAGTGGCTAAATAGTTATAACATTTCCCGAAAGATGACTGACACATGGTGAGTTGATTTTTGATTTTGAAGTAAGAAGAAGCAAAAACCAAAAAAAGTGCAGTCGTTGTAATTGCCTGTTTTGGTAGTTCGGATCCTGCTGGAGCCATCAGGGCAATTGACAAGCACTCGGTGCATCAGATCTGCTCGGGGCAGGTTGTGCTGACCTTGGCCACTGCTGTTAAAGAACTAGTGGAGAACAGCATAGATGCTGGGGCCACCCACATTGGTAAGAAAAGGATCAGGATTGGTAAAAACACTCACACTCTGTGATTATGTAGAAGAACAGTTACTTGAAATTGTACCCATTCAGCTCCTTCAGCAAATTGCTCAGTGGAACTCAACTACATTTTCCAGATGTCAAGCTGAAGGAGCACGGAATAGAACTGGTGGAAGTATCCGATAACGGAAAAGGAGTCGAGGAGGCCAACTTTGAAGGCTTGAGTACGCGTCTAGTTTATTTGTCCGTTCTAATTGATAACATGTTTTGAATGATGACATTTCAACTGTCGCACAGCGTTAAAACATCATACTTCAAAACTGAGGGACTTTTCCGATCTCATCCACGTGGAGACGTTTGGCTTCAGAGGCGAAGCCCTCAGCTCTTTATGTGCTCTCAGGTAAAAAAAAAAAAAAAAGCATCACAAAATAAATGCAACAAATGTGCGACCCACCTTGAGAAACTGTTCTTCAATGTCCTCAGCGAGCATCATTATCCCTCTGTCATTCTCCCTCCAGTGACCTCAGCGTGGTGACGTGCCATGAGTCCAGCCCCGTGGGGACCAAGCTGGTCTTTGATCACAAAGGCCACTTGGTTCAGCGGCTCCCTCATCCACGGCAGCAAGGTACCACGGTTAGCCTGCAGCAGCTCTTCCTAACCCTGCCCGTCAGACACAAGGAGTTCCAGCGCAATATTAAGAAGGCCAGTTCAATATTGCTTTCTCGCACGACGCAATAATATGGGAGCGGGGCCTCCGCCAAGGTGGTCGTGGAGTGACTTCAGGCTCATGGATTTGCCGTTCACCCTGCAGGAGTTCACCAAAATGGTGCACGTTTTGCAGTCCTATTGCATCATCTCCACCGGAGTGCGTCTCACCTGCTCCAACCAAAATGGACAAGGGAAGCGCAATACAGTTGTGAGCACAAGCGGGAGCCACAATATGAGAGACAACATAGGAGCTATATTTGGGCCGAAACAGGTTGGGGGAAAATAGGATTTGGCAGCACTCATTCCACTCGGAAGTCGGACTTGTTGAACTTTCTTTCTTTCTACAGAACCTTCTCCCCTTTCAGCATGTGCCTCCTAATGAGAAGATCTTGGAAGAATATGGACTTCAGAATGCGGAACTCCCCAAAAAGCTCTTCAAGTGAGTAACACTGTTGGGAATCTTGTGCTTTTTGAATTAACAATTCGACATATTTGGCAGCATCACAGGGTTCGTGTCACAAGCGGAGCACGGCATGGGAAGAAGCGCCACGGACAGGCAATTCTTTTTTATAAACAAGCGACCGTGTGATCCCCAAAAGGTTTGTAACGGATTTGTTGGCGGGGCCCGGAGAAGAAGTCGCAAGGGGGACATTTTCCCACCCAATCTGAATTCTGGTTCGTCTCACCTTGCAGGTGACCAAACTTGTGAACGAAGTCTATCATATGTACAACCGACATCAGTATCCATTTGTTGCCTTGAACATCGAAGTTGCCTCTGGTGAGAAAACACACTTGTACGCATGATACAGTGATGTTTTGTGAATATATTTTTAAATACAATGCAGCCGTCGTTTTTGTGGTTTGGCTGTCACAAATTCAGCAAGTATTGCTTTGTCGTTGTCATGGTGCCCGAGAACTATGCTGAAGTGAGGTGAGGAGCTTCATTGAGAAAACGTGGTGTTTTTGTGGCATCTTGGCCCGAAAGAACTTTTAATTGAGACAAAATTAGTTCAAATTGGTCGTGATTTTGAAGATTTTCACCTTTTGTGGTTTGGTCTCACTGTCATTTTGTTTTTCTCCAGAGTGTGTGGATGTCAACGTGACCCCAGACAAGCGTCAGATTTTCCTTCAGGAGGAGAAACTCTTGTTGGCCATTCTGAAGTCTTCTCTCATCAGCATGTTTGAAGCCGGTGTCAATAAAATGAGTGTAAACAACGCTCTCATCCCTAGCAGCGGTGAGATGGCCTTATTTTATTCAGGAACTTCGAAAGAATTGTCCGTAATACCATTCGTGACATTACTTTTTTTCAGCGCCTGCATCCAAACAATCTGAAGAGAACATGCGGAAATCTGGCGATAATACAGGACTAGAGATTGACAGCCCAAAGTCATCCCTGAACTTGGCTGGTCTGAAAGCTGCTTTTTCAAGTCACCGCAGCTTCAATTCTGGTGTCAAGTCCAACATGTCAAAAGCTGCCAATCAGGGCCCGGCGCAACAAACACTCAAGTCTTTCTTGAAGGACACTGGAAATCCAGGTGTAAAACCTCCTTTCGGACTCACACGTAGTTTAAAAACAGGCTACTCAGCGGGGGGGTCAGTGCTGGATGGGTTCAGGTATGGCAAGGGGACAGCTTGCACCGATATTAACTCCAAAGACACTTTTCTATCCAATTTGGACAACAATCCTTCAGCAGATAATCCGAATTGTGATCGGCACTCGCCTACTTTTGATGCGGAAGAGCCCAGCATAAAAAAGGAAGCACTCACAGAGACAACAAGCCAAGTCCACAAAGCTCTCCAAGAGTCACATTCGCAACCCGAAGCAACTTCTCACAGTGAGGGCAGCTCAGCGAGTCCAGATTTGAAACGAGCCAGGAAAGAGAATACGGGCTGCGCAGTGGATGCGCCGGTCAGTGTACAGAAGAGGGCGGTGCCGCTCCATTTTACGTTGCAAGAACTGACGGGGAAGATTAAGAGGTTACGGGACCAAAAGCAGAAGCGCGAAACCGGTGAGGAGCTCCGGTACAGACGCTTTAGAGCCAAAATTAACCCGGGAGAAAGCCAACATGCAGAAGAAGAGCTGAAGAAGGAGATCAGGTAGACTCGCATTGCAAACACCATTTTAAATGCAACAACATTGTGTTATACTGCCCTCTGGTGGACAAAGTGCACACACTATAAGGAGCAGCACAATGTCCACTGTATTGATGCAAAAAAAAAAAACACTGCACTATTTATGCCAAATCTACAGTCAAAATGTGTGTTAGTGAGCACTTCTCCTTCAATAGCATAATTATGACATGTGTGCCTTTGCTCAAAATAAAAAGCCTAAAATGTGAATAGAACAAGCGTAATACATTTCAGGGTTTGTCTTGCACATTTAAAATTGATGAGCTTCCATTGTGCGTCTCTCGCCGCCCAACAGCAAAGACATGTTCAAAGAGATGGAGATTGTGGGGCAGTTTAATCTGGGCTTTATCATCACCAAACTCAACTCGGACATCTTCATGATCGACCAGCATGCCACAGATGAGAAATACAACTTTGAGATGCTGCAACAGCACACGGTGCTCCAAGGGCAAAAACTCATTGCGTGAGAAGCCAAACGTTTACTTTTTATCATTGTATTTGTAATTCGCGCATAAGTATTTCTTCCACAAACAAATGTCGGGAAAAGCCTCCTAGAACATCCGAACTGGATTTGAGGTTTATACCACTTTTGTCCCACACTGTATTGTATTTCTATATACAGTATTCGTTCTCTCAAATTGGATCTGAGTAGATTGTGCCGTTCAAGTATTGTAGTTATATATAGGTACTCTTTATTTTTCAGCCCTCAAAAACTTCACCTCACCGCAGTCAACGAGAACGTACTTATGGAAAACATTGACGTTTTTCGAAAGAATGGCTTTGAATTTCAGATTGATGAAGATGGTATGAACACAATTTCGTATTAAAAAAAAAAAAACGCTTTCTAGTTTAGTAATCATATTCAACCATTCCCCCATCCCCTATTGTCAATGCAGCTCAGGTGATGGAGAGGGTCAAGTTGGTGTCTCTGCCCACAAGTAAGAACTGGACATTTGGTCCAGCGGACATTGAGGAGCTGATCTTCATGCTGAGTGACAGCCCAGGGGTCATGTGTCGGCCGTCACGCGTCAGGCAGATGTTTGCCTCCAGAGCTTGTCGGAAATCTGTGAGTTTGTACGCCCCGGGGCGTTCCCGCTTTTTGTCGGATTAGTTTTAGTTTACAGTTTGACGTATGATGCTGTCTGAATCTGTGTTAGGTGATGATTGGCACCGCGCTGAGTACAAGCGAGATGAAGAAACTGGTGGGTCACATGGGTGAGATTGAGCAGCCGTGGAACTGTCCTCATGGGAGGCCCACCATGAGACACCTGGTCAACCTGGACATCATCTCGCAAGACTGATCGAGAACAAGAGCAGTGCCACTTAAAGAGTACGCAGGCCCAAGTTCACCTGATGAATCAAAAGTTTTTTTCAGTCCTGTTCTATATATATTTTTTTACTCGTAAATTCCATCAAGATGTTATATGGTATAGTTTTATTCGCGAATAAACATTGTCACATAAACAATGTGTACTCTATTTTTCCGTATTTTAAAATCAGAATACTCTAACCTAGCTAACTTAGTTTTAACTGGTGTTGAAACCTTTTTATTTTCTGCCACAATATCGATTTACACAAATTCAGTAACTAGAAATATTTTAGTTCATCTATTAGCCACCAAGTCATGAGTTTGTTACCGCAAAATTTCATTTACAAGCCAAATACAATCAAAAGTAATTGTTCAGTCTTACGATATTTGAATATATTCAAAAGAATGAGGCATCCGCTCCAATCGTTCCACTTTGCCTCATTCAATATGGCGGCCCTTTTGACGTACAATAAGCGTTGAATGCAGCGCGGAAGCTACGGTAGCTTCTAGTTGCCACGGAAACCAGTTGTTTATTTTTGGTTTCGGGTTCTTCGGTTACACTCCGCACATTTCACTTTTGAACACACGTTGAATAGAAAATTACATTTGTTTTAACAATGCCAACACGATGGTGTATTAATATTAATGATTTTCAAAATAAAGTCACATCGCGATGCTATACGGGAGTCCAAATTTAGCAAGTTATTCTGCTGCTTCGAAACTGACGCATCACGACGACGACGAGCAGCACGACGATGGCTTATTTGAACTGCCTTCGTTCTTTGTTTTAACTTTTCAGAGGTAAATTAACTTTCTTTTGGAGATGACTATTTTGTACGGAATAGCACAACAGGGAATGAACACGGTCACGGCGTCTCTGACAGATATGAAGGCGAAACAAGAGATGGGCTCTTCCATGGGAGAGGGACTGCCAAGTTTAAAGGCGGTCATTCTTATAAGGTAAAAAAAAACAAATAAAGCCATCAACTTTTTTCCGAATGAAATCAACTTACACATCTTCCAGGACATTTTTTAACTGAGCTACAGTGTGATTTGCCTCACTTATTAAATCAAACACAACACTACAACGCGTTTGCATTTAAAATGAAATATTTGTTCCAGTTGTCTTTCCGCCTAAAACGTGTTCCTCCTATCACATGATTTTAAAAGACAATATGAAGCACGAGCATTGGGTTTTTTTTTTTTTTTTTGAAGGGTATGTTCTCCATGGGAGTCATGCAAGGAACTGGGGTCTTCACATGGGCTGACAAAGTGACATATGAGGTAGGATTGTATTAGAAGGGGGCTAAATAAATAAATAAATAAATAAATAAAGATGCGTGATATTTCTCGGCAACAGGGAGAGTTTGTTCACAACATGCCGATGGGCCAAGGCAAGTACATTTGGCCAGACGGCAGCTCTTATGAAGGCGACGTGTGCAATGGCGTCAGGCATGGCAACGGAACCTACAAAAGCGGCAATGCCACCTACAAAGGTCAATGGAATCACAGCAAGCGGCACGGAAAGGTAACACGCAACACTGTCAATATGATTACATTGAGAAGGAGATGATGACTATGGCTAGTTTTTGTTTTGTTGTTTCTCTTTCTTGTTAGGGCACTGTGTATTATAACCAGGAGGAGACTTCTTGGTACAAAGGCAACTGGGTGTTGAACAAAAGAGAGGGATGGGGAATAAGGCGGTAAGACTGTAGGTGTGAATATAATCAGTGGCAGGAATGAACAACATTGCAAATACTTGGTTAACTCGACCAGAATAGATTTTGCAGATTTCGGTCCGTTTTATTTTACTTGGAGTCGCCAAATTTGAAATATTAGTCATTTTTGTGTGGACTTTTTTTTTTTCGAACAGCTACCCTTCTGGTAACATTTATTTTGGCGAGTGGAAGCATAACTTGAGGAATGGCGAAGGCACCATGAGATGGCTGAATCAGGGACAGGTCTACATTGGTAACTGGCATGACGGAGTCCAGGTAGAAGAAGAAAATAGGACATATACACTTACTTTTCAGTTCTTTTTCAGGGGACCGTATTCAGCTGATGATTTTTCTTCTCCGCCAGCAAGGCCACGGTACACACGTGTGGCTCATGAAACGGACTGAACCCGGAGCTGAATTTCGTCCCAGTAATCAGTACACGGGGAATTTTTTCCATGGTTACAGACACGGACCGGGCATCTTTTACTATGCTGGCGGTGCCACCTATGAGGGTGGATGGCAAGACAATAAAAAACATGGGAAGGTGAATTCAATATTTCGTTTTCTTCTTTGGATCGCTGCTGGGGTTTTTGTGTTTTTTTTTTTACAGTATGTAATTAATTATCAATATGAATGTATAGGGGAATAATGTCTCTACCTCACTAGCTACAATTGTGCCTATGTACTTCCTAGCTACATAACTAGCTAGCTATATCTATTTTGACCTACTGACCTTCAGTTTGACTGACAAGTAGAGACAGCTAGCTATCAGTTAAACTGAAGGCCACACATATTTACAAAAAGTGTGAAAAGGCGCACATTTTGTATTTATCTTTAGGGAAAAGTTACCCTCAAGGACGGCTATGTTTTCCAAGGACAATTCCTTAATGACAAGATGGTGACCCCCATTATGACAGCAAACCAGGCCCCCGTTCTACTTGGTAAACAGCCTTTGCACATCATTTTAATCAGCAATAGTGATATAGATGATAATGTATGGATGAATATTACAATTAGCTTTTTGTGTCATGGGCATTTCCCGCATCAGGTTCGGACGAATCTTCTCTTGGACCAGACATGACCGTCAACTTAGATTCTATTTTGGAGAAAATACCTCAGAGAAAACGAGATATTGAGCACAAACAGGTCAGTGCCCAATTTGTGAGCACATCTGTGACGAAAAGCTCTTTGTAAAGATAGTAATGATCGATTTGAATGACAATGAGAGGCTTTTGCCGCCATTGCATTTCAAAGTTAAATAAAAATGTTACCTGAATGAATTTTGAAAACAAGCCTTTTCACAGAACTAAATACATTGTATTTAAATGAAATACAACTACTCTACTGGATTTAAAAAGTTGAAATCATTGTACCATTGAACATCCAAGTCAGTGATTCTTTCCTTTACCACGAGCGGAAGCCCACATACCGTGGGTGGTACTCGTGCGTTGATGATGCCTGTGATGCTTTTCTTTACCGCTAGAGGGAGCCCACGTACCGCTGGCGGTAGTTGAAGATCCCTGCGATGCTTTCTTTAACCACTAGAGGGAGCCCATGTACCGTTGGTGGTACTCATACGTAGAAGATGCCCGTCACTTTACTGGCATAGACGGAAAAACAAAGATACATACATTATTTGTCATCAAGAAATGACTTGCAGACCAATCAAGTAAAATTGGATAATTACTTGCCTTAATTTGCTTTGGAACGCTCATATGCGGTGTGCTATTTCTTCATGCCTGCCGCTCACATGTTGTTCACTGAAACAGGTGCGGTTTGTTCTGCTGAGGCACAAGACGGAGCTGAGGTCCATCTATCGTTTCTACAGCCGACTCGGCCAACCTCAGATTCCCGGCGGCGCCTTCCTGCTGTCCCGCATGCAGCTGTGGCGCCTGCTCAAAGACTGTTACGTCCACCATCACGGCGTCTCCTTGGCGGAGCTCGACCTTTTCATACGAGGTGGATTTGGCAACAGTCAAACAGCAAATATGTCAGGGATTGGCCGATGCATACGAAGTGTCCGATTTTAGTCTAATCAGCGCAGGAACTTGTTCACTGATCCGCGCGTCTCTGATCAACTCTCCTCTTGTGTCAGATAACCCAGACCCAGCGGAGGTTCACTCCCCCTTTACTCCCATCATGCTCAGTCGGTTCCTCAGCTGCCTCGTGATCATTGCCTACCACATCCACCACAGCGACATGGAGTAAGCAATCGAGTAGACATTTGCTCTGTCGTGGAATTTTTTTTCTTCCCATTTTCATCCCCTTCGCAAAGTTTTTACAAACAAAGCTGGAAAGTTTGAAACGTACAGTGGGGGAAAAAGTTCTCCCTACCACGAGTCATTTTCTGAAAGGATGAGGACTACTCTTGTTGCAGGTCATCAAATCACCTTCTGGCTGCGTGTTTCGCGAAACTATTGATCGATGATATATTTCCGCATGCCAAGAATGTAAAAGGTAGGAAGAAGAACTCAAACATCGATGGAATATTCTGTTATTTCTCATCACGATTGTCAATCTCAACGCTCGTCTATCCATAAATTGTGATTGACCATTGCGAGGTGTCCCCCAAAGGTTTCCTTTTCAAGCCGCCAGAGCGCACAATTGTGGCCGTGGACTTCCTCGTGAAATGCTGGAAGGTATACCGGGCCTACTGCAGGGTCAACAAAGCACCCAGGGACGACAGCACCATGACAAACCGCCACATACTGTGGCTGTATCAGGTTCACGCCGCTCATGCCACGAGGAAATCATTCCCCGTCTTTTGGAAAGCGCACGAGAGTCACGTTTGTTTTCCCACGCTAGGATCTCCATCTTTACGACAACGATTTGACCATCGTGAGGGTCATCGATATCATCTGCGCGGAGACCCTGGATCCCAGCAACCGCTCCGCCTGCATGGAACATGAGGTAGACGCTTTGTCCAGTGGAATCGTTGACGCATGCGGACTAAAACGTACGGATTTTCCTGACGCTACAGATTACGTTCCTGGAATTTTTTGAGGTGCTTCTTGGCTGCGGCGAGGTGAAGTGTCAGCAGGTCAGAGGTTTTTACTTGTAAGAAACACTGACTACATAAAAAAATATATTGAATTGTACGGCGTAAGAAGTCACAGTAACAGGCCAGATGACGTTTGCTCAACAGATGACGGGTCCTTATCCCAAGATAGGACCGTCTCGATCATCTTCAGGTTTGTGTATTCACAAAACACCTGAAATTTTCTCCAGCGAGTATGCAAAAGGTTTTCTCGTGCGCCTTCTAAATGTTTTTGACTTTCTCCAGCGCTAGCGCGTCAGTGGCAACAAACGCTGGCCCAAGACCGTGAACTGGATGCTTGGAGTCACAAGATCCACCACTTCTTCAAACGCATTTTCTTCCCCGCCGTTGACCTTCTCCGCTTACTCTGACCGCTCGCTCGACAAAAGGCGACTCTCGCTCCAATTTGAAAATGAGCAAACTCTCCTTGATAAAGTGTTTCATTATACCACGAAGACTCCTTTCTTTGACAACAATTTTATTGAGGGTAAAAACAAGTTAATGCTTTCAAAAATAAAACGGCAACTATTTTTCTGAAGTCGGGGCTTCTCTTTTACACAAATGACAAAAGGAGATTGGATTCATAGTTACAGTGGCGGCGTGAAGTACATGAGGTCAGCGGGGCAAACAGACTGCCGGATCCTGTCCTTGGGGTTCGGCGTGAATAGAAACAAGGACGCCTCTGCCGTCTCAGCCTACAAAATAGGCAAAATAAACGTGGTGTGAAGATGAAGAAAGCAAGTTACGGTCAGGGCTTGTGTCAATTTCAAAGAAAGGTTTGAACCTGTGGTGGCTGTGGGGTTAAAGGAGAAGGTTCTTTGGTGACAGTGAGCAAAACTGTGAAAGGGAAACAAAAAAAAATACACTAAACCAAGAGTGTACCAATAATTGAAGTGCAGTGACCCCCCCCCCAAAAAAAGTGATCCCCAGTGCAGTCCATAATCCAAGAGATAAATTAAAGAGCTGTGACTATTACTCAAAAATAAAACCCAAGCGCACATGCATCATATATATGTGTGTGTGTGTGTGTGTGTGTGTAAAATCATCATACCGTCTTCCTGCAGCGTCAGATGCTCAGATTGAGCTCTGGCGGCCGCTTCCAGCTGGCCCCCGCCCAAAGGTGCGTCCACGAGAAGCGAGAAAGGAGCGGGGGCGTCGGCATTCTCTCTTTGGAAGGGCAGAGAGGTGACGGGCAGCGGCTCTGGGGAACAGCTGGAGCTTCGGCCGCCAGGGCGACAGAGGGCGGTCCAAGCGCCCTTGGAGTGGGGGGCTTCTGACGGCCCGCCCCAATGCGAGGGAGCGACGACTGGCCCTCCTTGGAGTCGAGTAGTTGGTGAGGGGCGAGGCGTGCGGCGGCGCGGCGGCACTCAGGCGGCTGGATCGCCTCACGCCAGCTGGAGTGCGAGGTCGGCACGAAAAATGATTTTTTTGGTGCCACCTCTGTATTTCAACAGCCATCCACACCTCGCCGCGGAATTTCTCACAGGCTTACCGGGAGTCTTGGCTGGGCTCTCCACACAGAAGAAGCCCCCGTCAAAAACCACAACGTCAGACCGACGCGGCGATCCTCGAGAGGGCGGGCGGGGCTCGCCGTCAGCGGCGTCACCTGCGGCCTTTGCAGCCTCGGCCGCCTTCTTTTGGGCTCTCATGGCCGCTTTCACCGCTGCCAGGCCGGACTTGGCCCCCGCGTTGCTTCCTGTTGGCTTGGCAGGCGCCGGTGCGGGTTTCTGCGGCGACAAAAGTTGTTCAAAAACTGGATCTATTTACCGCGCAAGAGGGTGACCCTCAAACGGGACTTCAATTAGTCACCTTGACTGTTTTCTTCAGTCGGGGTGACGGCGGTTTGGGTTCTTCCGGCCAGTTTCGCGCCTCCGCTTCTTTGAGGGCGTCAAACTTCCTGTGAACGTCTTCCACCTGGCAAAGAGTGGCGCTCATCTTCCAGCGCCATTTGGAAACAAGCGACAGCGCTCGTACGGGGGACTCACCTGGAAGTAAACCATGTCCCAAAAGCCTTCCAGGTCGCTGCAGGTGGTGAGCTTCGCCCCTCGGCGCAGCTCGCAGTCGTCCACCAGGCCGCCGAACTGCTTGAAACGCTCTTTCATGAGCAGCCGGGCCTGGCCCACCGTTGTACGCACGCGGCCTCGCACTGATCACACGCGGAGGGAATGCGGGCATTGTCTCATTTGCGCCGAAAACGAACCGGCGCGGAGCGGTCGCTTCACCCACTTTCCTCAGGGATGGACTCGTCTTCCCCTCTTGTCTGCCACTGATCACACAGCGATGTCAATCTGTCCGACTCGTTGGCCAGCTGTGACCTGGGCATCGTAAAAAACATCCACAAATTGACAAAAGCGTTTTAAGATTTGAACAACTTCAAAGTCAACAAGCTAACCTGAAGTATGGCACATCATGCTTTGGTTGAAGGGGGCTGCTCGGCATCGGAGAACCCGCCGTGAGGGGAGGAGGAGGAGGAGAGCGGCGTGGAGAGGATCGACGTGGCTCAGCCCGACGTTCGCGTTCGAGTCTGGCTTGTGAGCGCGTCAGGTACGGCGACACGGACGCCGGGTCGAGGAAGCGATTAGCCGAGCGAGGTGTGAGAGGCACAAAAGAGAAGGCTTGCAAGCCGGCGGGAGCCTGGAACACAAAGCCCTCGGGAGCGAACGAGGGCGGCTCGACTCGTCCTTGGTCCACCGCTGCGGTGGTCTCCTCAGAGCGAGTCGTCAATTTGAGTTTCTCAGATTCCTCCTCTGGCGCCGGATTGTCCTGCTCCAAAAGCAAGTTGCAAGAAGAACCAAGAGAGACATGAATTGCGCTGCCGGTGAAAAAGCGAGATTCCACAAGCGTGGCGTGTGTCAGAAATGCTCACCCGGGTCACGAGAGGATGTTCGGCCGGGTTGTCGCCGCCTACAAAAAGACGCATAATAGACCAATCAGTCTCATTCGAGGAGGGGACCAAACGAGCAGCTCGTCTGTCCACACGCCACGATTCTGCACCTGTGTCGTTGCTCTGGCTCGCAGAGGCCCGTGGCGAAGGGAAAACAACGGCTGTTCTCCTTGTGATTCTCTGATCTACGTGAAATGAGTATCTGTTGAAACAATGCCATTTTCTCGCAAAGGAGCCTGGCATTTCATACCTGGCAATGTGTCCTTTGGTTGATTTTGGACTGCAGGGGGCGCTGTAACAGTCCTGTTGGCCGATCTGGTCGAGTGTCCTCTTGCAACGGTCCCCACTGAGAAACAAATAAGGAAATACAATGAGATCAGGGGAACAAGCGCAATAGGTTTGACGACATGCTTTTTGGTAGTCACCGGCACAAATGTCTATTTTTTTATCCAAAGCTGACGCTGCTTTGACAGAAGTGGCCCTGGTTGGTCTTTGAGCAGTTGGATCTGAAAAGAGGGAATAAAAAAATATAGATTTGCAGTCACATTAAATTGTTTAAAAACTCCAAACACCCAATAATTTGCATACAAATATGAAAGAAGTATTTTGTTTGATAATTCCCCTTTTAGGAAAATAACAATGTACCTTTCTTTGCGGCCGTATAAGAACGGAGCGTCTTGAGAGGCTGCGCAGAGTGAGGCACAAGAAAGCTACGATGACGCAATGACTCATCTGAGCATTTGAAAAGTTTGAAATTAGATCAAGTCGCACCTTCTGCAATTGCTGCTGCTGCTGCTGTTGTTGTTGTTGTTTCATTGAACGGGTGACTCTGCTGCTTTGTGATAGAGCCGTGTTTGTTTTGGTCTAGGATAGAAAAGTAGAATTGCAAGTCAAGGTACTACAAGACCTGATCCATTACGATAATTTCTTTTACAGTGTTTAATCCTCATTAGGGTGGCAGGTGAGCCGACGACTCTCAACTGCCTTTGGGCGAGGCGGTCACGCTAACCTCTCTTGCTTTTGAGGCCGCCGGTACCGAAGGCAAAGAGAAAACAGTGTCTTTTGGATGATACAGGCCAGTCTTAAACACTCCCTTCCGTTCCCTCTCTTGCTTTTGTTTCTCTTTCTGGAGGGCCTTTCTCTCTTTCCAGCGAGCAAGCTTCTCTTCTAAGGCCTTCTCTGCAAATAAATATGATTGGAGAGCAGCAAGTTTATCAATGAGGTGCACCTTGACACTCAACACGAGGGTTAAATCATATGAATGCATGTGTGTGAGATGGAGACAGCTACTTTTGGCAGATTTTTCCATGACGTTTGTGACGTCATTCATTGCTGGCGTGTCGGTCACAGCAGAGTTATCCAGATTAGTGTCATGCTCCAGGAGATTGTCCAGTTGCCTTCGTGCATCCACAGCCCGCCCTCGATTCTCCTTCTGGTTCTGACTGATTCTGCGCGACATTTTCACCCTCAACATGGCCACACTGCTGTCCCGGCGACGCAAATAAGAAAATTGGCAATCCATGGTGATGATATGCCTGTAGTATTAGATAGTAGGGGGTGGGGAGTGGTGGGTAGGAACATGTCAGATACAGAATAAAAAATATATATTGTGTCTGTACTTGGTTTTTTTTTCCCCCCCTGGTGATTTTTACGGTACATTACAGATTATGTACGTTTGACTCAAAGCTTCTTTTCTCAGTCTTCGTTTTTACAGGCTGTACTTCTACTTAAACATACAATAAATACACACATTTGGGGTCGTACACAATTGTAAAGGCAATTGAAAACAGTGTGCACCGGATCGATCGGGTTAGCTAACAATAATACCGTCCCTCACGGTAGATAGCGTTCAGGAGGCTACGAAGAGAGAGAGTGAAACCTTGAAAACCAAAGTTTTGCAAACAATTGATGTAAATTCCTCTTACCTTTTGGTTAGGAAGAGAAAAACAATTTGAAAATAATCGCAGTACACACCCAGCTACGACCTCAAGCGAACATGAGAGGTTGACTACTTTATTTGAATTTAGTCTTGCGATCTGATTGGCTTGACGTCAAACATTGCTGGTTTTTCATTGGCGCTACAACTCCTCTACTTCCGCTTTTTCAATTTAAGTCATTAGTATCCAGCTGGAGACTCGGAGGAGGTAGGCAATGGTAGATATACGCCGGAAGTGGCTGTGGTAAATTAAGATTATTAATATTTTATCAAACTAATTTGAGATAGAATTACTATGACTTATTTGATGACCTACTTTGCAATACAACTAAAATTTGTAGCTCTTACACTCCGTGGTCAACATAACAGGTTTGACGAGTAGAATCAATAATTCATAAGGTTTTAATATAATACAATAATTATAAGTAACATACACAAAACGAAATAACCAAAGACAAACAAACGGGAAACATGTCAAAGGTCCATCAGAAAAGTTTTAAAAACTTTGAAGACGTTAAAACGTGAGCACAAAATTGACTTTGTATATAAATAGGTAGCAATACTAAAATCAAATGTGAAATTACTCAAAAACCTTTAGTTATCTACCTAGTTCTGTTATAAGTCACGTGAAACGATTACAACATCATTTTGGTCCTCACTAAGGTCAGACAAATACTTTTGATCAGAAACAGAGGGTTCTTACAGTATGCCAAATTATTACATAATTTATTCAAATTTAGTAGCTTTGTTTACAAACCACATGACATGATAGTCAAAAAGGGATTGGGGATGAAAGCCACCTGAAATAGCAGTTATGCATACACCAGTTTGAGACACAGAAAAGGTGTTCAATGAAAGACACGTGCTGAAATCTTAACAGAAATCTCTTGAAAGAAATTATGTGCAAAGACAACGACATGACAAAATTCCAAGTACACGTAATTACAAAAGGGAATGACATCTCAAAAGTTCAATAAAAAAAAAAGCAATGGGACATTTTTTCGCTGTTTTTATTTTTACAGTGCAACTATTGCGTGAGACCGACGCTGCCGTGACACCCTGCGACGCTGACAGTTGGTCGTGCGGTCAAAGAGTCTCTGTGCTCAGTCCATCAATCCAAGAAGAAGATGTTGTTGAATTGTGTCGCACAAAGCCTCTTCACCTCCTCTGCGAAAGAGGAAGGACAGACAAGGTTGTTTATGGACATCTGGCAGTGGGTATGACACAAACGTTGCTGCCGACCTACCGTTGACTTCAATGAGGTTGGCGTTCTTCTGATTGAGGATCACGTACAGTTCTCTCTGGTCAGACTTTTTGCCAACCACCCAGTAGTCCGTCATGGCTTTGACGATAATCTCTTCATCTTCATCAACTCTGAAAGACCCACAAAAACATTATTTGACTCATTTTGACTAACTTTTTAAAATTATTATTATTACGCGGGCGTTGCATTACTTTGGATTAGCAATCAGCAAATTTCAACGTTGTTTGGCGTACCTGGCGAAGTCACAGTTGATGTCCCCCAGGATCTTCATGAGGTCCGGATGGACAGACGTGAGGCAGACGCTGGCCGTTTTCCTCATGTGTATCGTGCTTTTCTCTGCCAGGTTCATGTGGTTGAAGTAGATGAACTTAAACTGGGGCTCCTTCTCTGGCCTTTGTGGGTGCAACACGGCGGACACGAGACAAAAAGATTATTGGTCGTGAAATTGGAATTGCACAGCTCGACTGTGACGAGAGGCTGTCCTTTCACGCTGAAGGAAAATGATTTGTGCAAGTAATTTCTGTCAAGCAAGTTATAATGTCAGCTTTGAGTCAGTCAGTTAAACGTAACGGCAGTTTAAAAATAAATAAATAAATAAATAAACAACCACCGTGGGTCAAGTATGTATGAATTATACACTGCGATAAGTCACTCTGGAGGATTATAGCCGCTGGGACAAGTAAGCTGAGGACGGTGTCAGTGACGCGGTTGACTTGATGGCGGCCAACCCGCAACCCGCTCGGGCGGATGAACGCTTGACGGCTGTCCATCGGGATGACACTGAGATGAATTGGGATGAAAAATAAAAAAGAAGCCCAAAAAAAAAAAAAAAAGGGCTACCTCATAAATTACTAGTGTGGAAATTAGCTGCATTTTGGCCAATTTAGGAAACACGACAGCCGTCATAGCCAACCACTTGAAACTACTGAATACAGCCGTTTATGTAACTTAGGTTCTTGAGTGTGTACATGCAATAAGCACGGTGCTGATGCTTCATGATGCGCTAATTTTGTTGGTAAACTTGAATATTTCTCTTTTGAAATACAAAGGTTGGCCTTTTGAAAAGAATGTTCCTTCATGGGCAATCAATAATTGGTCGATAGCTCCTCTTGCATAAAATCGTGGCTCAGTCAAGCAAAGCAACGGGGCGATTAGCCCGTAGCATTGTTTCAATGCTGACGCCTATTGATTCTCTTTGGATGAGTTTGCTAGCCAATCACGCGCAGCAATTATCTCCGGTCACTTAAGCAGTAAGTTCCTTTTTTTCCCCCATTACTTAGAACCGAAATACAAACTTGAAATATTTCTGTACATTTTTAACGAATGCATACAATCTGCGCTTCAGGGACACATGACTTGGGTGACGTTTTCAACGAGGGGTGCGCCGTGACATTTTTCTGATCGGAAAGACATGCCTAGGCTCAGTCAAGGTCGCCAAACGTTAAGAAGTCGGGTCATGTGGACATTTCTGAAATGTTGAGCAACGTCCAAGCGTCAAAAACAGGCACGCCTCAACCAACCCCGATATCCTGCGGTTGACGGTGAACTGCTCGCATATGTCAGACGCCAGCAAGGTGAGCTGCGGCCCCACCAAGCCATCCAACTGCTCGCAGAACTCCCTCGTCATGTCCACGGAAGCTGTGTGGAAAGTCGGCGTGAGAGAAAAGCAGCTTTCTTGACAAAGCCATCATCTATGGGTCGGACTGAGCGATTTGACGCTTACCGTTGACCATAAAACAGGCGGCGGCGCTCATCGCCTGGAGGAGAGCAGGTCAAACCCAGTTAGAAGGTCACACAGGTTTCGAAATGACATTGCCGCGCTGAGACTCACGGGATGCGCATCCTCGTTATTTTTTTTTAAATGCACGTCTAATCCTCCAAAATCCATCTCCTGAGTTCGAGCGCTGGGCGTATTTCACACCGACGCCATCCGCTCAAGCGATCAAAGTCATTTGACGATCATCCCTTTCACGCGGCGGGACGAAGAGGGATAATCCATTCGTAGACGCGTGGCAAAATATTCAAGAATCAATTATTGAGAGAGCAATGCGGTAAAAATCGCCACGGCTCCTACTTGGTCGAGCAAAAGCGGGCCGACACAATTGGTTTCACTTTACAGCATTAGCGTCTAATTCGTACAAGGACATTGATTTGATATAATAACCCTTTGGTGCATCCTGTAACCGTGTAAACTGTCCGCTGTCATGGCCGCTGTCCCTGAGAGGGTTCATCTCGCAAATGCTCCAAATGTCCCTCTTCGACATGGCATCAGTCCTCCGACACGCACGGCACCGGCACGTCATCTGTCAGGTTACCTTATAGACAATCAGGTGCAGCTCCTCGTGGCCATCTTCTGCACTCACAAATATTTTGGGGAAACGGAATTTGGCCTCCGGGTCTTTAAGGTTGGGCGGGCCTGTCAAAAACCTAAAGAGAACAGCATGTGGAAGTATGGTACACAATCCTTAAAATAATAGAATAAAATAAAGTTGTTATTGCAATGAACGATGTCATCGATGCATTTAACTCAATTAGACGCGAGCCTCGAGCAGCAAATCTGCCCAACGGCAATTTCGGGACTCACCTCCCATAATGCAACAAATTGCCTGCGACCTCCGGCCTAAGAGGAGAGTCCCTGCCAGCCAACTGGGCACGGGCGGAACGAATCCAAAGAGGGGGAAATGCGCATCGCACGTGTGTTAAGTATGGACGGACAACATCCTCAGCACCTGAAGTGCACACGCAGCTTTTTCCTTACCTCCGGCTCGGAGTGCCTGGGGAACAGCGACGTGGTCAGGTACTTGTACAGAATCCTCATGTCATCTTGTTCCAGGCCGCTCCTGCCGCGCAAAAAGATAATATAACACCCACCGCAGAAGCGGCGCGAGCTGAGGCGAACGTGTCCGTCTCGTTACCAGATGAGCTGGTCGTTATAGAGGAAGGCGGTGTATTTGATGAGGCTGAGATTCTCCTCCACCCGGTTGACAAAGGACTGGATCTTCAGGTACGTCATTTTGTCCAGCGGGAAGAAGCTGATGCCGCCAAAGACGTCCAGCAGGTCACAGGACTGCAGGTGGAGAGTCTGCAGGTACTGGAAGAGGAAGAGAAAAATGCAGCGCAAACATGAGGTGTAGGGAATTATTCGCCAGCGTCGTTTAAAATTGCAAATATATGCCACGGGGACAAACAGCTTGAGAATTTTTTTTTTTTTTACCCTGTAGAAGAACTTTTCAAGCTTCTGAGTAAGCAGCTCCACTCCGCCGGCATCCATGGCTCGGCTAAAGGTACCGTTGAAGAGCTGCAGCAAACATGAATGTGACGAGACGCTTAGAACTCAATAGAGGGGAAAAATATATTTTGGAGAAAGGAGGAAAAAATATCGGCGCTTACCTTATACATGCTGTAGCACTGCTTCACCACGGCGCCGTAAACGGTGTCCTTGAAGGGGGCGCAGGAAGCACGGTGAACAACTTGGAAGCGGATACTATTCAAGGAGAGGACAAACACTCACAAGGATTTCCTCTTCCTGGTACTCGATCGTGGGAGGCTTTCCATCTTTGTTTGGTTTTTCAATCATTGGGTTTCGAACCACCTGAGCAATAAATGGGACACCAAAAAACAAAAACAAAAAAAGTGGGAAATGAAAATGGATCGCATTCCATTCCCGGAAACCAGAGGAAAGATTTAACAATTTACCATGACCATCCAAAAGTTTTCCTCGGGCTCAAAGAAAAACTGTCGGTTCTTCTGCGTGTGCAGGGATTTTGCTGGTTTTGTTGGGCAGAATGTTCTAGATAAGAACACAAACATTAGCTACTCCCTTGGCTCTTCTACAACATTTTCTAGACATCATTAATATCTTATTGCAATAGATCCCATCTATCATGACCACCTTGTGAATTGGACGATAGCTTCACAAAGGCCCACGTTTCGGATCTTTTCATTCTTCTCCACGTCGCTGGGGTGATAAAACAGTATCTTTTTCTCTTCCTAATGTGATTTAAAAAAAAAAATCACCTGACATCAGTACTTATCAATTCGTAGGGAAAGCTATAATAACGGGACCTCCTAGTTCGGGTGCAAATTTCAATGCCAAATTTGAGATGCCGAGCTCACCTCTCCTTCCCGCGGTCCAAATGTGGGGTTATAAACAAAGAAATTAAGTAGACATGCTGTGAACTGTTTCTCTTGCGTTCCCGAGGCCATTCTGGGGCTGCAAGACAATAATAATAATAATAATAAGTCAATGTAAAATAATACCAGGTTATTTTCACGATCGCCTCGTGCAGTAAATAAAATAATCTGTTTTTACCTAATCATCAGCATCAGTGTCACGTTTGTCTGGATTTCCTTTGCGCTAATAATTGTGTTGCAAGCATGCCGTTCACCTGCAGAAGCAAAACAAGCACTTTATGTGTAGCACATCTTTATATGATCATTAAAATTACAATTTCACTAATTGATGTCTTTTGGTTGTAAAAATTACACCTTATACAACAAGTCTTTTCAGCAAAGAAAACGAGTAAAACATTCAGCAGCAAGACTGTACATCTTATAGGACGTTTTTGCACGTTAGCTTCGCTAGCAAGACTTTCCGATATGCTGAATGACGTCCAAAGCGGATAGAAAAAACACCAAAAACAAAACTGTTGGAGGAAAAGGAAATAAACTCTCACCTTGCAGCGCATAAATGAACAGTTTCGTATGCACGTCGTTGTGTAACAGCTGCCACTAAGCAAGAGAGACAGTTTGCATCGTCTACTTCCTGCTTTTGACAGCAGTGTGTTACACCTAAAACTAGCCGGAAGGAAAACGCAGCGAGCTAAAAAAAGTTGAACGGTCCCAGCGCTGAATAAATAATAATAATAATAATAATAATAATAATAATAATAATAATAATAATAATAATAATAATAATAATAATAATAATAATAATAATAATAATTTTACTTCATAGATAAAGCGAAGATAAGACCTTCCACTGGAAAAAAAATAGGGGTTAGCGACTCGCGAAAGCTATCAACAAGATTGGTAATTTCGCATCACTGTACAGTATATGCTTTTGAAAACTGTCCTTATTCTTCATTAGCATATAAATTATGGAAAAGTTATGTTAAAAGGCGCTTGAATAGAAGTAACTATTGTTGCCAACTTTATTTCATAAAACAGAGAGGCCACACACTTTATTTCTTTCATTGTCACAGGTTTGAAGGACTTTTATTGTTATTGTCAATTCATGAGAGCAGAGCAGAGCATAAACAAAAAAAAAAGCATGTCCACTGAAATACAGTACAAGCCAATGAGAAGAAATCCAAAACAATCAGTGGAAATGGAAGCAAGAACTGATCCATGGAGGCCTCAGGACAGGACAATCATCTGGAACTCTAAACAGAAAGAGTCAGTATTAAACATTGTGAAGATATATATCTATATATATATATTTTTTTTCCATTGACAGTTAAAAATCATCCCAATTAAAATTTCCTGATGTCAATTGTGTGCACTGAACATGTTCCAAGTGATCTCAATGGCACCGAAGAAAAAAAAATCCACCCTAAATAAAATATGTATATTTTATTTAACAAAACACACAAAACCGTACCGCAAATACAAATTTGTCCAACATCATAAATAATTTGAAAGCTTTAGTTCAACCTCAATGCGTCAGGAAAGCAACCTGCAATGGAAAAAAAAGTGTTCTCCTCGCATCAGATGCCCGGTTGAGCTGCAGGAAATCAGACACTGACCCTCTGCTCCGATCCTGCCATCGCTGTCGTCATCCGCTGCCGAGATGAAGCTTTTGGTTTCAGCCTCAGTCAGCGTTCTCGCTCCGGGGACGAACCGCTGCAGGAAAAACCTTCACAAACACAAAGGTCGCTCAGTCGCATACAAGATGCATTGCGTCAATATTACACCAAATCGTGAGGATACACCATTTTTTGCGGGGAGGGGTGGGGTCAAATTGTAGTACAACAAAAGGTGAATTATGTAACACAAATGCCACGATAACACTTAGATCATGATAATCCACGTGGATTACAAAGGGACGGCTTTATGTGCGAGTTGGTCGCTAGGTCTTAATCTGTCTGTCATGCACACTGTGACATTTTACCATTAGAGAGGTTGAAATAAATAAACTGCAAAGAAAAAAAACAATGAAATGTCCCACTTGAGCTCCGACTCCTCCAGGTAGCCACTGTTGTCCTCATCGAGGATCTGGAAGACATTCTGGACCTCCTGAGGCGTCTTGGAGGACAGGCCACATAGTCCAAAGAACTTCTTGTGGCAGAATGAGTCTGGAGCTGCCCCCGCCCAAAAGACCCCCCCCCCCAAAAAAAATAACCCAGACCATACAGTAATACAATAATTAAACAGAATGTAAATAATTCACTGCAGTAATTTAGTAGATTATTTTTTTGCAGAGGATAAAGAATATATGCCTGTGACTGTCATCATGTTGTTTGCCTGCATGTGTTGCTATCATTTGTGTTCAAATAGAATCGTTTTAAAAGTTGATAGCTACCGGGTTCCGACGCTAGCTTTGTTAGCCTGTCTATGATTATTCCCATTATGCGTTAGCATGAAGATAGCGGGCTTTCGTAAGCCACAGCTCAGTACACAATGTGAAGCTCTCTTTGCGCTTTGTTTCATTCGACCGTAAGATTCAAGTGGGACTCGGCGACCTGCCGATCGGCTGCTTTGTTATGAAATTCGCCGCAACATCTAAGCCGCAACTTCAATTTTGCCTCAAAAGTCAAAGCAAAAAAAAATATCAGCCAACTCGTAGAACGGGTCACTTGTAAGTCAAGGCACAACTGCTTTATGTAAAATTGTTTGAGGGAGAAGCCAGATGAGGTGAGATTAAAAATGCATGTGGCTGCTTTTATTTATTTATTTTTTGGGGTTAAGTTTAGCAAAGTCATGCAAGCACTAAAACAGACAGGATGATTGAAAAGCTTTTGCAATCATCCGGAGGTGCAGATAAGAGTGTACTGTACAAAAGTGAAATGAACGCAGCCCAAGAAAAGATTACAAACCTCGTCTTGACCTCTGCTTGAGGTGATGGAAATCGCAAATTGATCTGACGCATATAATATATAGTTTGGCAGGATGGGTGTTACCTTGACAGTCTTTCACAGCGTTTTCAATGTCTTCGGCCGAGAGGATGGAGGTGAGGGACATGCTGGTTCTAAAAAAATTAATTAGACATTGGGTTTTCTCGCCTACTTCAAGCGTCCCCATTTTGGGCCAGAGTCAAGACTCCTTTTCTTCCATTGATCAATTTTTATGTTCTCATGCGGTCCACTGATATTATGACTTCATCATACGCTTGACTAAGCAGGCTTATTGATTACATTGTCTCTCGTGGGGCCTTTTGGTTACATACGGCTATTGCCTTTCATGCACAAATAACGATAACCTACATCAGGATTTTCTTCCTCAAATGTTTTTATTAGTCTTGAGGCATGAAAAAAAATGGCAGTGGATGGCAACACACGTAAGGGTCCATTGTAGTGGTTGATGCACAACTGTGACATTAAGATATGAGAAAAAGGTTATTCGATTCAAAACTGTTTTTTTTTTGCTGCACCCCTAATAGCTGGCTGAACCAAAAAAAAGAAGAATCTCTTAAAGGTTTTGCATAAAATTTGAGTATTTCTTCTTGACTTACTCAAGGCAATTTGAAATGTGAAGTTATTTAGACTTTTCAAGTAAGAGTGCTTGAAGCAAGCCAAAGACTCTGACACAAAGTACCCGCTGGCCGACAGCTTGCCTCGATTTACATTATGTATATATTTTTTGTGGTGTTGGATGACTTGCACAGATCGTGATGTGGATGCTGCAAAAGATTAGAATGCTCCCTTGAAGCGACACCGGTGCTAATTTAAAGTCTGTTTCCAATATCGTGGGTGTAGTTTGCAGAGGCGCAAGAACCGCATTTGCCTCACGCAGGCGAGTGTTTTCCAACGTCCATCACCTGACTTTTTTTTTTTTTATTAAAGATGCGTGACTCACCTCTGTATGCCGGGTGTCCCCTCAGGTTCCAAAACAACCGCAGTTTAAAAGAGTCGTCGTGGTGAGCCCCCTGATAGCCGTCTGACTTTTAAAGACTCTGCTTGAATTTCCACTGCGGCATATCAGATGTTCCCCCTAGCCGAGCTCGTGTTGCTCTACCTGCCCGATAAACTTTTTATAGCTCCGCTCACTCTTCCTTTCAGCTACGACGCGTGTAGGATTTTTTTTTTTTTTTATCCAATCAAGTTTTCTGTGCTGTCGTTCTCTCTTCCCCCCCCCCTTCTACAGCCTCCCCTCCCTGCGTTTGCTCGCCCCACGAGTGCACAAGAGAGATTACACACATTTCGCATTTATTCAAGGTGCTTTAAGATGTCTCACAGGGGTGGGAACTATTGTGCTCAAGGGCCAGATTTAATTTTTTTTTAAATGGACAGCTGATGCGGAAAGGGGTGAGATGAGCCGGTGAGGAAGGAATGAGGGATTATGCCTAAAGAAGGTAAATAAATGAATGAATCCAATTTATGATACGATTTTTAATTTCAATAAATCTGTCATTTAAAAAAATCTGTATTTATTGAAATGATGAATGAGGGAGATGATGATGAAAATGGCAATTGTATTTTATTTGCAATAAATTCATTCATCTATTATTTCAACGTGATAAAGGAAGAAAACTTTGACCCCAAAAAATAAATAAAATGAAATAAAAAATACACAAGAGGCTGAATTTTTCCAAGAGTGACACAATGAGTAGAAACGACGCTTGACACTGCCTGGATTAAGACTGGAGGGGGCCGTATGCAGCCCATTCTTCTCCTTCTTCTATATGCTTTTTCCCAGTAAGCCGCTAAACCAGGATAAAACCAGATCCGCACAAAATGCATTTCGTACGCATTCCTATGGATCATCTGAGATCCCCCCCCCCCAACTTGTGACAACATCTGTCGACAAAACAATGCGATTTGATGGGTACTCACAAAATTATTATTTGTTCACATTTCACAAATCCATACAAACATAAACCCCCCCACACACACACACACAGATATGGATTATTCAGTGGCTGCGGGACGGACAGATTCAAGTTCTTTCCATCTTTTTTTTTTCAATAATCACACCCGGTTACCTTGACGACCAGCTACTTTCTCACCAGTGGGTTTCCTCTTCAATGACAGCATCATCTCTGGTGGTTTCAGTCAGCATTTCTGTCAAACCCAAGGGAATAAAGGTCATTATTTCTCCATGTTTTTTCATCTGCGGTCTGGTGTGTCAGCAATGCTGTTCGTTCTGCACCACAACTTTGTGTTCAATTAATTAACGGTCAGGTGTTATCGATATTTAGTGTGGAAACTATCGGTTTTGATTAAATCAAAAGGCCCTCAAACGCGTGAATGAAAGCAGATTGGAGCAACAGTGCCGCCTTGTGGTGACAAACGCTAAAAGCAACACGACGGCCATGACATTAGGTACACCGGCGAAATGTCATCGGAGCCTGGACAAGTGCAGAATCAAAAATCTGTTAAACTGAAGCTTACAGAATGACAAACACGTGATGTTTGAGGAAGTATCTTTATTTAGAACCAATAGAGCAAACAAAACATACTGTAACAGAGAGCATCCCTTTTGTTTTTTTGAAGACCCTACTTGGAATGCTTTTCTAATCTACTCGCATACACGCTCTAGTTAACATCCACCCTGAGATGATTAACATCCAATACACCGGAGACGTAAGGCTGCTCTTAGGAAGACTTGACCAGTGCAGAAAACTCTGAAATATGGAACAAAGAGGAAAAATAAAGGACACGTTATTTATAATAGTTGCATTCACATTTTTGTGCTTAAGCCGAAGCAAGACAATTTTTTCCTTTGCTGCCAGAAACCTACAATGAGTTATCTTGCTATGAAATGGTAAAAATCAAGTAAGCATGGCGCATTTGGTTATATAATTGGCTATTTATGCTCAGTGGGTATTATTTAAGTCAAAACAAATCTTCTCTTGAAGATTATTTTTAAGTACAAGTCTTCTTCGAGATCACTAAATCATAAAAGTCAAAATATCACCTTCCCAGCCAATCTTGCCGTCACCGTCAGAGTCGCCTTCGAGCAGGAAGCCTCTGGTCTCAGCGGCAGTCAGCGTCCTGGCTCCTTTGGAGAAGTTCTGCAAGAAGAGTCTAACGGCAAAGTCATCAATGCGTTTCTTATGAAATGACACTCAGGAGAAGAAGGCAAAGTCAAGCCTGAAAAAAATAAAAAATAAATCAACGATGAACTCAACTGTAGCTCATCCTGCTCAATGAAGCCACTTTTGTCCTGGTCCAAGATGTTAAACACCTTCTCTATCTCTGTTGGAGTCTTTTTTGATAGACCCACCGCTTTGAAAAACATCTTTGGGTTAAAGGAATCCTTTGCTGGAAGAAAAAAAAAAATCAAGCTTGGAATCTTGGCCCTGGTATTCTAACCCCAGACCAAAAAGAAAATGAAAAGCTCTTACCTTTACACGCATTTAGAGCCGAGGTAATGTCCGAGACGGCTAGAACGTCGGTGATGGCCATGACGACGGAGATTGTTGTGGTCCAAGTGAGCGGCCACCGGAGGTTTGATGTGCGACGGCTGATGCGCGGAAAGAAACAAAGCGGCGTGGTGAATAGGCTTCACCCCCCCACCGAGTGTCAGAAACCACCAGCGTCCTTCTGTCCGCTGCCACCCGCAGCTGTGACCACTTCAGACGTTATTCAACGTACGGGCTGTTCCAACCAACAAGGTGGAAGTCTCAAAGCGGAGGTGGTTGGTCAGTCGCCTTCACAATGTGAAAGTCAAAAGCGCATCTCAAGTCTGAACTTTTTCCAAACGAACCCCGCGACCCAAATATGGACAAGGAGTATATAAGAAGGACATAGATTATATGCACAGTGCTTATGGAGAGACGCAAACATTTCCCTGCAACCTCATTCACTGGCTCCTTGCCATCCTCTTATTCATCCATGCAGCATTTCCACGAGTTATAAACATCCTGTTTATATCCGGGCCTCGGTCACTATCAGGCCCAACTCCATGGAAAAGTCTTCTTGTCCCTCCCACATGCTACATTTAGCATATGGAAGTATGGTTGCAACCGTGGGCGGCACATCTGCCTCACAGATTTGAATTTAGGACTCCTGGTTTAAGTTGACTGTCAAACTCACTATAAAAAAAAAAGGGACAAAATTACATCGGGGGTTCAAAACACCCACATAATTTTGCTTTCAGCCCGCTAGCTTAATGCTAAGACATCATGGGAAACACCATAGATGGGCTGACGAATAGCATCTATATGCCAGTGTTGTAGCGGCTTTGAACAAAAATGACACACAAGTGACACAGAGAGAGAGAACAGAACAATACTCACCGGCATATATTCTTTGTCCTCAGTGAAGAAAGACTTGGGTCGTAAAATATCCTCCCTCTCCGTTTTTATTCGTTCTTCTGCTATGCTGCCCTCCAGTGGCCATGGCATGCACTAAAAGAAGCAGCACAACACACATTTAATCGAACCATTCCATTGAATGATGTCATCATTTTGTGTTTAAAATGTAAAATATTATAAAGGGTCACTTTTCAAGACAACATTTGTTGTTTTTAAGAAGCGAGAAATGATTATCGGCATTTCCATTCGTTTTCATATGATGCATCACACATAGGAGTAGCAGAAAATAAAGGTTTGTACCTTCAGCGGGCAGCTGGTTAGCACGTGGTCTGCTGGTCTGAGGTTCAGGGTTTGAATCTCTCATCTCTGTATAAAATGTAGATAGCAGGTCTACATCTGGCCTGCAATTATTCTGATGCGACTATTATCGCCACTTAGCTCGTGTGTATGCAAAGACACGATGGCGACTATTTAGTTGTCAAGCAGTTTCACAAATCCAGCGTGCGGGGGTGAGGGGGGAACGCTGGAGTGAAGCGGACGTTACGGTATCACACAGGCACCACGTGAGGGTCTTTGGCTCGGCCACACGGTGACGCCAGCCCCGTTTCCTCAGGATGGGCCTACGGGTGAGACCTGCGACAGGCCGAGGAGTGGAGCAACGACAAAAACATCCTTTGCTCCCCCTCCCCGCGCACTCCCCTGCACATCTGCGCCCCCGCCGCCCACCCTCGGCCTTGTGCCTTTCCTTACTCCCGGGCTTGTTTTCAGGAAGACCAGGCTTCCTGTGTGATGGATGAGAGGCGGGAAAAAGGGGGGGGGATGGGACGGAGGCGGAGAGGGATGGGTTGCAATTGCATTTTCGGTTCTAGGCGTGTATGAAGCGTTCGGAGTTAGTGGTTGCACAGCTGGATTGGAGAGGAGACACTTGCTAAGTTGGGGAGTGGTCCACTGGTTGTTTTGGGACTTGGAGTTATCAGCATGTCATGGGAACAAGCACAGGTAGGAACACTTAGTTGATAAACAATGTTTGCTTGTTATTTACTGCCGAGGTTCATGCAGTGATGGGCACATCTGATTTTTAAAAGAGACAGATAGGCCAGAAAAGGGGCACATTGTTTTTTATGGCTAATAAGAATCTACAGTGCTGCGAGTAATAATTAGTCTTCCCGAACTTCCTGTCAGTCAAATTGAAACCAAAGATGTCTCTCTCGTCTCATCCGTGTGACATTTGGACGCAAGACCCCTGTCGAGCTGTATCCGATTCTGAGCAACCGAGATGGGACCCCATCCATCATGAGTCCAATTCCAAATACAGTGGGAACAAGCCTCATCATGTCGAAACAGAAATGGCATACTTGTTGCTTGGCGACAAGCTCTCATTGTCCATTCTCTTTTTCGTTGCAGACTCTTTTGCTTTCTTATGACTAGGGAGGCAAAGATGGCCCGTTGTTAACTTCTGACAACAACATCCTGATGCTGTTTGGGTGTGCCACGGAGAACTCCAGCATCAGTGATTTTGTTGCCAGCGGGAGGACACAATCGGCAGGGGTCGACTAACGCCAGAAGTGGGACGGTCACAGCTGACAAGGCTGGCAAACCGTTTTTTACCCACTCATGTACCATTGCTGAACCGTAAACCAACCAAGAAATAGTGAGCATTTTTTTTTTTTTACAAAAATCAACTCGTTTTTATTATTCCTGAGGTATTTGTCCTGGATGTTAGTCCAAATTCTCAAAAAATAAATAAAATCAGGGTATACTGTATAAGGAAGACGCAGTACAAGAGCAACTAAGCCATGTCTGCCATCCAGTGGTGGATGGTGATATTACAACTTAAAACTATTAAGCAAAACACTGCTATATTTTATGTTTCCTAGTGAATAAAACACACACGGCCATGACGGGTCTCAGTTTAACACACGAGTCATTTATTCGCGTGCTCATCATTGAGGCACTTGACACAAGTTGTGGAATCTGCCCGTCCAACACCAGCACAATTTTGACAGAAAAATTCACATTCTTAAATATGTAAACGTGTTCAAACAAGCGTTGCTCACGCCGAGCACGGAAACATCGCTACAATACAAAAACAGTGTCACATACAAAACGAGGTGCTGCTAAAACGATTTCTCCACGTGTACAAGAAGCCGTCTCCATGTACCAGTGTACATTCCAGAACCAGCTTCCATATGCACTAGATGAAAGTTAGTTATAAAAGGAAAAAAAAGGGTTTCAATTGACGGCAACAATATTAGAAAATAAAGAAATTTAACACCAACGGGCTCAGTCCAAATGTCATCTTTGGCGATTTATCATTTCCTCGTTCCATACAGTATGTTTGTTTTTCCATTGACATTATTAGTCGGTGTAAGGCAAAAACTAAATAAGGCGTAGAATCATCAATAAGGCTGCAGTGGGGCTACTCTGAATGAGGTTTGAATGTGAACGCTACACTTCACTTTGAAAAGCTGTCCAGACGTTCAAACGGCAGATATGGGAGGTTTGATCCCATTTTGGGTGGCATGTTACAAAGAAGGCTGAAAGAAAAAAAAAATCCTTTCGGTACCTTTTCTTTTTTGGGGGGTTTGTTTCTTTTAGCCAGTCCCGTTGTGAGGGGTGAGGCTCTCCCAGGGGCAAATGATCTCCTTGGCCCCCAAAGCTCCCTGGGAGGAGGCTCGGTTCTCCTCGTCTTCATCCTCGGATTCGATGGGGTAGATCCGACACTCTGGGGGGATGTCCACCTTGATCTGGAAAAAGCTGCAGCACGCAGACGGGGTTGAATTGATCACGTTTCTTTTTTTCATTGAAAATGCTGACCGGCAAATTTATCAACTTTTTTTTTTCATAAGGGGCATCAATTACACACGGAGTTCGTTGCGCTACTTGCGGGCCTGAATGTCTGTATTATACTGCCCCCTTGTGGCCAAGGCATGCACACCAGAAGAAGGAGCGCAATGTGCATTGAGATTAAGAAAATAATGTGGCAAAAACGGTTTTATTCAATTCATTGAAGTCATTATTAAACGTTTTTGTAGTTAAAAATATTACTTTAAAAAATGTAATCAGAGATGCACGTAAACTTAACAAATCCATCTCTGACAAAAATCTGCTTTGGAAATGCTTCACACTCACTTGCCAATCCTCCGAGGCGGGGCCTGGCTGGAGGCGTCCGGACTAATAGGCCGGATGCGTCCACTGGCCCCGGCGGCCGCGTGGCACTTGGGCGACAGGCTGGCGAAGACAGCGGAGGGGCCGCCGCCCACCCCGCAGCCCCGCCTCAGCAGCCGCCGCAGCGAGAGAGCCACCCTGGATTTGCACGTCGAGGCGGGTGCCCGCAAGGCCTCACCATCTTGCTCAGCCTTGCCCTCGGCTTCCGCCCTCCGCTCGGAGCCAGAGGTGCTGTCCGGGGTTACGCTGACCGGGGACGGGCAAGGGGCGAGGACGGCCAGGGAGGACGAGGCGTTGGCGGAGGGGGAGTCGACCAGGCCGGAGTACACCGCCAGGTGCGGCACCGGGGTGGTGAAGCGGCACAACTGTGGGATGAAAAACAAAAATAGGTTACAGATGTTGCTATTTTTAAAATGGAAAGAAATAGGGCTGATCATTTTATTATTTATTAATTTTTGTATTTATTTCTTTTTAGCAGGCCAAAGCGTGTCCCTGTGGATGTGTACTGTTTGCACTAACAACATGGCTGATAAATGGAAAAATCACAAATCAAAGATAAGATTTTGCTTACGTTTTTTTTTCTCATCAATAGACTCTTCGGTTGGCAATGCAACTTAAGATGGTCATCCTTAGCCGGATGGACATCGGCGGCGGGGATGAATGACGGGACAGACAGATGAGGTGCTGCTGGATGTTTTAATACAGTTGCCATAACATGTATGCAGACAGTACAAGTTGCGTGTGGAATCATGGATCGGGGTGGGTTTGGGGAAGGAGAAGGAGTGTGGGGGGACGACAAACAGTAAACAAAGCCAACATACAGAAATATAACACGGACATTGTGGGTGATGCTTTCGATGCCGACACACGATGCTTTTTTGGTTTCACCTGACAGAAGCTGAAGCGACAAATTTTATTGGCTAAAATATGAAGTGTGTTAAGTTGTGTATTTTATGTAATATTTTAAATTCAATAAAACGGTACGTATTTCCATTCTATGCTGCGTCATCATTTGTGCTTGCTGAGTTTGCTCATGACCTGCGTGATGTCGACAGGTGCATTGGCGGCCATCCTGGCTCGCTCCTCCAGCTCCCGCTGCCGGAGGACGATGGGACTAAGGCTGGGCCGCCGGTTCTTGGCATTCTGTTCTAACTGGGCGTCCCTGGGAGAGCATGGGTAATTTTTTTAAAAATGGCTTCAGGGGAGATTGGGTCAAAAGAAGGGGCCGACCACCTACGTGAACTTGTGCTCCTCGGGGCAGATGGCCTTCTTCAACGTGTCTTTGAACACCTGAGATTTCATGTAGCGGCCGTATGAGTCCTGCAATTCCACACCCAGTGGTGAATTCTTTCAAAGGAGAACGTCGACAACGTTCGGTGAGCGGCCGGTAACTGACTTTCTTCATGAGCATGTAGATGTGTGTCTGGGCGGCGTCCAGCACGTATCGATGGGGATGCTTCAGGCCGTTCACTGTGACCTCCATCGTCTTCCCGTCGATGTTGATCCACCTTGGGGCGCCGCGGGCCAGGAAAGTCCTGATGATCACAATGATCAGTAATGCGATTACACATACTCTCCTGCCCTGACTAGAAAGAATCCACAGAGTATAAAAAAATACATAAATTAAGTCCCGAACAAGTAATTATTTTACTTATAGATCTGCTCGGCCTTCTCCCGCATGGTCGCCGCCGTGCCCCACTTTAAATCCTCGCAGCCTTCCCAGAATGCCAAGTTTTCACCTGTCAAAACAGCCACCATTATTTTGTCTTTCAAAATGTCTCCCCCGACGGCCGCCGTCCTCATACCGCTGAACTCTTTCTTCAGAAAGCGCCTGAAGTCGTCGCGCCCTCGAGGGTCCGAGAGCAGCTCGCCGAAGCTGAACGTCCAGCGCTCCACCCGCATCTTGGTGGGCGTTTCCACACTGCCGCAATGAAAAGGAAAAGATTTCAAAGCCATCGAGTCGTGTGCAAATCTCATCCGATTGTGTACTGACTTGGCCATGTTCAAGGTCCAGTACGTGACATCGTCCGTGTGCCAGGGGTTGCTGGGAAGACATTTGGAGAGGAACGGGTCGTGGCTGTTGTAGGTTGCGCTATATTTCACCAACCTGTTGGAAAAAAAAAAAAAAGTAAACGTATTTATTAGCTAGTCCTCATGCGCAACAGAATTGGACAAGAAAATATGGACGACAAACGTACGCGCCGATGGACACCGACGACTTGACTCTGGGCCTCATGATGGACTGCTGGGTGAAGATCATCTGCAAAGAGGAAGAGATGAAAATCCAAGATATAGAACCCCCAAAAAATGTTTCTTAATCCATCGATAAAAATAACATGTAAAATTCTTACAATCCTCTCGTAGTAGTCGGGCGTTTTCACCTGCGAGGAGGAACCCAAAAAATAAAAATAAAAAAACACGGGGTGTGATGACAGAAATGACACGTAAGGACCGTGTGACCGACGGGCACTTGGGAAGAAAATGAGCAGCGAGAAAGGCCTGCAGGAGACAGAAGACAAGAGAAACAGGAAGCAGGCTGAGTCAGGAAAAGGACAAGAAAAAGCATCACGGAAGAGAAGCTGACTGATGAGAGTCGCATCCACTCACCTGTTACCTCATCTGTGTTTGGATCGATTCGCCGGTCGAGTCCATAGTCCATGGCGCTCACCGTACCAGGCTACACACACACACACACACACACATACAACTTTTCAAAAGTCTAACTCATAAAATAAAATAAATAACGACAGTACTTGGCTATCAACCCTTACAGGGACAGCGGTGACTACGGTGGACAGCTGATCATGTTATCCGCTTTCAAGGTGCCTGAAAGGACGTCATTCTCATACGCGGCGTGAAATATTAATCGGGCGTGACCTTTTGGCTCCGATAGGAGATGTGAAGGTAACGAGGCATCGTGGGGAGTGATAATGAGATTCCCCGCAGAGAAAGGAGGCGCAATTTATTTTCAAGTGGATGGTGTCCACATAAAGCCGGCATGTGTACGTATGTGTGAGTGTGTGAGTTTCTCACCGGGGGTCTGTGGACCACCCAGTAGGCCCTCTCTTGACAGTCAAACACCACGCGGTCCGGTTTCTTCCTCTCCTTGGCGGCTCTCGGGTTACACACAACACCCTTTGTTACTCATTTTTTGCAACCTCATAGTGCGGCGTGCATGCATTTTAGGGGGTAGACAAAAAAAAATGTTTTGCATTGGCGTCCTACCTGTACTGTTCTTTCGCCTGCATCACGATGAAGTCCCACTTGTGATTCATCCACTTGTGAAGGCGGTTGTACTGCTCCTGAGGACGCCCCGGAGACAACACAACCGTAAGCCTCTCCGGCAAGCAGCAGCAGCTGCGTTCTCGGCCTCTCTGACCTGCTCGTGCATCTCCAAGATCCCCATCTTGCGTATGTTCCTTTTGGCCAAGTAGATTGCTACGGCGCAGGTACACGTATTAGGGTTGGTTGACGTGTGCTTGGACCTGATCACACTCACCGTAGTCGGTATCCTCCACGGGCCACTGCTGGGCAGGCCAGAAGTATGGCGTCTGAAATGAAAAGTGGGCCGCGTGGATGACAATGAAGACTCACGTTTTTTCCTAACTTTACCTTGATTGAACCAAGGCACGTAATTTATTACCTGGAAGCGATAGAGTGACACGTCGGGCTTCAGCAGCAAGCGCTTGTGGTCCTGCAGCGGGTACACGAAGCCCAATGCCACCAGCATGGAACCCAAACCTCTGGCCTCTGACCACACAACACAGGGCGAAACTTTACAGGTGTTTATTTGCCCCGTGTTGGCTTTCTCAAGTTGTTCAGGCGTTAAACTGACCTCTGGTGTCGATTTGGAATCTGTCTGCCAGCCACGCAACTATGTCTTCGCCTAGAGACCACATATTCAAATGACATCATTTGACTGAGAGTATGCGCACGTGCACATGTGTGTGCATGTGTGCAAATGCCGGACCCCCTCTGACACACGACAGCTGACTACCATGGCTGCCTGTGGGCCTTTCTGGCTAATATGATGCAGCGAAAAAAAAAAAAAGGACAGGGAAGAAAACAGAAGGAAGTAAACGTCATTAGCGATGTATTCTCCCTCTATAATTGCCTCTTCTGTCTGCTTTTCTTTCGCTTCCGTCTGTTACTTGTCATTCCATTTCTCCCCTCACTTTGACGAGTCCACGGGGGTTGTCATGGCAACAAAATCTGAAGCTCTCGAGTTTGAGGCGCTGCGTCTCGGCCGTCAGACGCTGATTACACAATCACTCAGCATCAAGTGTGTGCTGCTCATCAGTGTGTGCGTGCGGGTGTGCTCACCAGTCATAGCGTGCGGTATGGTGGTGATGACCAGTCGCTGTGGCTGAGACTTCACTCCCGATTTGGGATCCTGCATCTCCAGCAGTACCTTTTCCGCCTGTGGGGGGGGGGAAAGAGGTTACCATGACAACTAATGTGGGGGATGCTGGCTGGTGAGGAGGCTAGACGGGTTGCTTTGACAACAGATTGCGAGGGCAGTTTGAGATTGAAAATGTCTTCCAGGTTCTTTTAGTGGCAGAACTTTAAATATGTAACATGAATATACTTTGTGTGTCACTCTTGATTTTTTTGATGTTGCCTCAACTTTGGAGCTAAATCAACACAGAAGTGTCAAGAGGGGTGCACACGCCTTCCTCCTGCACGCGTGATGTGGGAGAGATGAGTCAAGATCCAGTCGCTGGATTAACTTCTTTCTGCATGGGCCCCACTTCACTGACAATGATCCTGTCTTAATGCTTATTAAACTGCATGACCTTATTACTGTGAGGAGGTGAGCGGTTTATTAAGGAGGTGATGACATTCTGATAACATGTCATGCATTTCTAATCATCTGTTCACTGATTTACATTCAATATTAAAACCATGCAAACAGCCTCATGGCAGCTAGTCAGAGTAAATAATCTATACAAAAGATTCAATTAGATTATGTCTCCCCCACAATACGTGCTTTGTTTTCCATACCCGTAGATATGCTGTCATAGAGGCTGAGGGCTGGCTGTGTGATGGATGAGAAGAACCTTACCTTTTTAAGACACGCCATCCGTGGCCGATATCTCTGCCCGTGATCGCGCAGAGTGTTTCTAATTGTCATGCTGCCTGATGATAATAATGTCCACTGACCACACGCTCAATGCAACTGCGAGCTGTGTCGCCGAGGGATGCTGGCTGGAGAGGATAATCAATATCGGTGGTGCCTTCGCGTACTCACAACGAGCTCGGAAAAATTTAAATTGTTTATAAATAGCAAATTGACATTGCATTGTGTTACTGCATTTGTAACAATATACACTCCGTGATCTACGTTTCTAAATGATGTTACGGCGCCATTAAATTTGTTCGAACGTAAAGAGTAGTTTTTTTTAATATTACTGTGCTCATGTCCGTTGTCACTGAACGACGTACCATACCTCAAAACTAATAGGAATCGACCAATGAAAGGCGTTTTTTTTCAGAAGAGTTACACATCAGTCCTCTTGGGGGCGCTATTCCATTATCAAGAGTTTAAAGTTTAGTTTTATGACCGTTCCGTTGTTTTATATATTAATAAAATGCTTTTTGTCACCTATTATTTGAAATGTGTCGTTATGTTCACCTCTCAAGACCTCAGTTTGAGCTTACATGGCGTCCCACTCCTCCGACCTAGAGCCGTGTGTGAACGACTCGATATAAATGCGTCTTTTTTTGTGGACGTCTGACCAGCCAGGTGATAAGATATGTCGGCTTTTTAACGAGCTAATCTGGCCGTGTCCGGCGCACTTCGCAGACGGCCGTCCAAACAAGTCTACTTCCTGAATGGAGGGAAGGGGCTTGGTCCCGTGCCTCCTTACGCCGCCGTGCACAGCGCAGCCAAATTAGCATCGATGAGGCTCTCGCGAACATGGCGGATTTCCTGCCGTCGCGCTCCGTGCTTAAAGTTTGCCTTCCCGTGTGTCTGCTCAACAGCAGCGAGGTGGAGCAGGTCCGCCGCTCCAAGGAGATCGACCGGCGGCTCTCCCGGGAGAAAACCTACGTAAAGCGCCTGGTGAAGATACTGCTGCTCGGAGCGGGCGAGAGCGGCAAGTCGACGTTCCTCAAACAAATGCGGATCATCCACGGCCAGGACTTCGACCAGAGAGCCCGCGAGGACTTCCGAGCAACCATTTATAGCAACGTTATCAAAGGTGAACTGAACAAAAAAACAAAGTACTACAATGTCAATTTTTTGGAAGCGTGAATGTGAGGCGAGGCCCGCATTTTGTTGGTTAATAATGGCCGGGAAAAGTTTGCCAGAGAGGCACATAAACAGTCCTCGACACACCCTACACGAGAGCCCCCTTCTGCTTGTCTAAACTTGTTTTTGGCATACATTATCGGTTTGTACCGTCGCTTAGTTTCAAACGTTTTTTTTTAAAGCGACTAAAGCAAAATAAAATAGGGAATTGTTGCTCACCAAGCAGTTCAAATGTAATGGTAGTAACTAAGGTGTTCCTGCATGGTAACTTTTCTCATGGAAAGTAAGACTAAGGTCAACTTGCTATACAATAAAATAGACACCAGTATAATGTATAATAACATCGTCGAAGCAGTCTCTTTCTAAAAACATATATTATGTAATAACAAACTTTGCCAGATGGTGCTTTAGGCGTGTGACCTTGGCAGCAGTGCATTGTTATAATCCAGTCGTTCCCAACCTCTGTTGAGCCGAGGCACATTTTACATGATAACAAAATCACCCGTACGCCACCAGACAAACATGTAAATTAGGTTACGTTAATTTTACTATCTGCAGTGTAGCAGAATGTCATTTCATTGCTCTGCCTGTCAGTTAATGTTGCTTGCATAGATTGATGAGCAAATTTGTAGTGGTGAGCCCTGATCGGGAAATGCCAAAAGTCACTTTGTCTCATCATTTACAGACTAATTAACTTTAATTCGCCACAGCATATTAATGTGTCACAGCACACTGGTTGGGAATCACTGACGGAATTATTTTTTGACGAGGGGATGTCCCGATCACATTACTGACATTTTAACATTGCGTCGCATAGTTTTCGAACCATCTTCGCACACATTTTCACCCATCATTTTTTAATAACAATTGTGACTTAATATAGTTAATGTATTTTATTTCCTAATTTGTTATCCAAACATTTTTCTGCATTTAATTAACGTGCCAATCTTCTCCCCCTTGCCAGGTATACGTGTGTTAGTGGACGCTCGCGAGAAGCTGCACATCCCATGGGGGGACCCGGGCAACCAGCAGCGCGGCGAAAAGCTAATGGCGTTTGACACGCGTTCGGCCAAGATGGTCCGCGGGCAGTTGGAGACGCCCGTCTTCCTGCAGTACCTGCCCGCCATCAAAGCCCTGTGGGCCGACACCGGCATCCAGCACGCCTACGACCGCCGTCGCGAGTTCCAATTGGTAAGTCGAAATGCATCGACTCATAAAATTCAACCTTGTTTTTCCTTGCAGCTGACTGTTGAGTGGACAGTCATGTGACCCGCTCAACTTCCTGTTTACACCTTCCTCCCTGTCATAAGATGCTGACATTCCGCCCAGATGGTCACTATAACCACGGATTTCAATAACCACGGATTGAGATCCACTCCGCCCCTTGCGACGTCTGACACTTCCTCATGTCGCTTTCACATGAAAATCCACTTTTTTTCTTCATCTTCTTTTTATGGGTTTGTTTGAGTTGCACAACGCTACTGCCGCAGGTTCTCAATGGTGTTTTGTTAACGCCGGAGCACAGACACATGTGTGATCAGAGCAGGAATGTTGATCTGTCGTTAAACTGCTTTATGCTTACCGGTACAAACAGGGGGGGGGGGGTTATTGGCTCGCCCACCGAGTGTTACTTACGTGGTGAGCTCACGCAGCCTCACATGGAAATTTAAATATTGTCAGGCTTGTTTATTTATTTGTTAACTATTTCATGCATCAGTAATGATAACCTGTAACCTGACGACAGGATAGGCTGTCCAATGTAGTAACCGCCGTTGCTGAAAGGGTTCAAATGCATTCCGTCAGTCTCGGTGCTACTTTTCAGGGCGCCGTTGTCATCGATGGAAACAGGAATTGAAATCTATGCGGGGCGATTTTGAACAAAATTAATCTTAAAACCTGCGGCAAAGAGTAAAATGTATCAGAAAGTGAATCAAATGAGGTTCCGCGTGTGGGCTGGAGGGACCTTTGAATTGGGTGGTGGGTGAATGATGTCATCACCCTTCGAGATGCCACTTTTGTTTTTTTTAATACAATTAGCTTGATAGTTCCATTTGACGTTTTTGTAGCCTGATCTCAATATTCTAATTGTGTGTGTGCATATGCATGGGCTGAGTGTAAAAGGATGCGTGCGCCGGTAGGCTCGTGTGTACGCTAGAGCGTATCGATCCATGCGCGCGTGTGTGAGTGAGTGATGAGTTGTATAGAAATACAATCGTGTTCCAGTTTTGCTTTCGCAGCACATAGCAAAAATCTCTTATTTCTTGTCTCGCTTCTCCTTTTTTATTCCCTCTCTCGCCCCTGTCTGACCGATTTGTCGTCAATTTTGAAACGCCGCCCGCGCCTGTCCTCCATCTTGAGTGCTCTCATCTATTCGTGCATGTGTGCCACCAGTAAATGTGCTGATTTAGAAGTGTGTCACTGGGATTGTTAGCAATTTGTGTGTGTGTGTGGGGGGGGGGGGTTCAGGGGGGTCAAAGAGTGAAATTAACACAAAATGCATGCAAAGGTTGTTCCAGTGAGAAATTGTAACATAACTGAAACCCCGAGAGAGACACCAGGAAAAACGATAAGGGAAATCACGACACACACACACATGCAGATAAAGGAATGCATGCGAGTCTCTGTGGTTTCATGTCCAGGCTTGCATTAATTGCCCCCTTCAGCAGAATCTTCCAGAGGATATGCGCACAAGCTAGTGTCTCCATTTTTGTGTGCTCGTGTGACACGTCCAACTGCATCATCCCACATGTGACTTAACTGTAACGTGCTTGTGCGTGTGTGTCTTGCAGGGCGAGTCTGTCAAGTATTTCTTGGATAATCTGGATAAGCTTGGCGAGCCGGTAAGTTTTTTATTTTTTTTGGGTGGGGGGTGTTTTGTTTTTGGGTCGATTTCTACCTTCCATCTACATGCGCTCCCCCGCTCCACCCCACTTTTTTTTTTCTTTTTGAGGTCGCGGTTCCTTATCTTGTGTCTAGACAACAACATCGCCGCTGGGGGTTCCGATTTGAATAACCGCCTCACCACCACGGCATTCGATTCACCCGCAACAATTTGTGTTGCTGTTTTAACAACTATTGAAATTATTGTACATTGATTTGAAAAATGTTTGCTGCGGTCATCTGCAGGGAGCATTTCTAGTATTCTTTCAGTTCAAACTCATGGTCAGAGAAGATACAATTAAATTATATATCTATATATATTTCTGTTTTTTCATGATAATAAGGATAGTGTTATGCAGAGGTGTGCTTATAACATTTGTATTTTTTTTTATTTACCGTAAAAGTAATGTGTCTGTGTTTCTGCCAGAATTACCTGCCGAGTCAGCAGGACATTCTGCTGGCGCGAAAGCCCACGAAGGGAATCCACGAGTACGACTTTGAGCTGAAGAATGTCCCGTTCAAGATGGTGGACGTGGGCGGCCAGCGGTCCGAGCGGCGGCGCTGGTTTGAGTGCTTCGACTCGGTCACCTCCATCCTCTTCCTCGTATCCTCATCCGAGTACGACCAGGTGAGGGGATTTCTGTTCTCTCCGGACCTGACTAGGGTAGCAAAGAGAGACTTCTAAGCAACTTTCCTGACGATGTGGATTATTTTTAGTGCTGCTATCAATTTCAATTTCGCAAGGTGGGGGTAATCATGACTAACGTGAATGTTCCTTGAAGGTTTTGATGGAGGACCGTCAGACCAACCGGCTGTGTGAGTCGCTCAACATCTTCGAGACCATCGTCAACAACCGCGTATTTGCCAACGTGTCCATCATCCTCTTCCTCAACAAAATGGACCTGCTGGAGGAGAAGGTGAAGAGCGTGCCTCTCAAGGACTACTTCCCCGACTACAGCGGGCCCGAGCACAGCTTGCCCGACGTGAAGGACTTCATGGTGGAGTGCTTCCGGGCCAAGCGACGCGACGCCACCCAGAAGCCGCTCTATCACCACTTCACCACCGCCATCAACACGGAGAACATCCGACTGGTGTTCCGGGATGTCAAGGACACGATTCTCCACGACAACCTCAAGCAGCTCATGCTCCAATGACCGCCGTGCGCGACTCTAGAATAAGAATCTAGTAGCACGCGTCGGCTGCTTTTACAGTATATTAGTCGTGGTTTAGTGGTTTGCGACGCGGGGCCCGCCGACACGATGCTGACGAGACGTCCTTTGGCTACACGCTACGTTAGAACGTTTCACGCGATGGAATCGAGAGAACGCTCAATGGTTACATCTATGTTGGGTGGTCCGTTTTTTTTTTGGTTGTTTTTTTGGTCCAAGCACTGAATTCATGCAAGTAACTCGAGTCGGTTGTTGCACTGTTCCACACCCCCACTGCTGCTTCGTGAATAGATAAACAGCAGACACTCCTACTTATACCTTGTTTCTCCCAAATCGTCCTGGTCCTGACCTTGTCCCAGGTCACAAGTGGAACATCTGCAGAAAAAAACTGAATGACCCTGTGATGCCTTAAGAGACCAAGTTATTGTGATTCGCAGCCAGTGTGCTTTGTGATCATCAGGTGTGCTGCAGGAAATTTTCCAATTTCACAAATTATGTATTTAATACAACGAATGTCTTTGTTCATCAATATATGCCAGTGACAAGTGAAACAATTAAATGCTCTTCCACTAGATGGTAGAAGATGCGTCATTAACCTGCGTGTCCTCTTTTTGTCACATTTGTTTAGCGTGCTGAGTCATTTGTGCTAATGTAAATACGTGCCTTGCCTCAAAGATTGGGGAAAAACTCAATTGCAATGTTACCTAACCTTTATTGAGCCAGTGCACATAAATTTACATTCAAAAAATCCCACAGCACCCAAAACAAATGTGACAAAAATTAGACAAAAAGCAATTGGCGCTCTTGAAAAGGATTTCAATTGCCTATTGATGCCACAAGATGGCGGAAATGCAACACCTTTTCTGTCAGACAGGGCTATGGCCTACCAAAACACACTAAAGCTCCTTCCCTTATTTCAATGTTAATTCCACTGCACCAAAGCAGTATTGATAGGGAAACACTGTATACTGAATGATAATCTACAATCAAGGTAATCAACCAATCCAAAAACAACAACTGGCATAAATACATGAACAATGTGTTATGGTAAATAATTTTGAAATTTGATCATTCCTACAACACTGTACATTAGAACTTTCTATGACTAATGTAGTAGTGTTTTGTCTAATAACCGACACAAGCCTACACTTCTCTCAGGGTTGATTTTTAAAAAACAGTCAATAATCCACATACAGGTTTTTGTTTCCATTCTTTGCTAAATACCACACACACACACACACACCTTCTTTGAGCTTCCCAGTTGTCCCCCATTGACCCCACCCCGCCTCAAGCTTTTGGTTGTAGATAGTCAAATCCGTTTCTGTTGTAAATAATACTTAGGTTTATCTACTTGTATGTAAACGGTTGCAGAAACGTCTTTGTTCCGAATCACTGCGTTTTCCAATGAAGTTTTTTTTTGTCATTCTTCTGCCATATTTTGTTAAAAAATAATTTCCCTGTGTCAACTCATGCCACTCTAACTTTATCAATAAAACAAACTTTTCTAAAGAAATGTTATTATTTAATGGCACGTTTTTTTTCAGTTTTAACATTATTTTACACACAGGTCATATTGAGGTTGCGCACTTGCTTTACCCGCAGCAAATAAAATCGCTTCATCTAGTTGGAAGATAATTTTTATGCCAAACCGGAAACGCGAATACAGTACATTATCATTACATCGCGCCTGCAAATTCAATTAAATGGATGACATTTAATTGCGTCCCCCCTTGTTGTTGTGTTTTTTTTTCGGTCTCAATTAAGGCGCTTTTAACGACCAAACGTATTTTAGGGCCAAGTTTAGCCATTTCTGTTCAGGCTTCTGAGTGACCACCCAAAAGTAACTCGGGTCCTTCTACTTGCCTGCAACAACACGACCGTGAAGGCTATTCGGCGATTCAGCGTGTCAACCCTCATTGATTGCAGGTTATAACTTCTAAACTATTACGACTCGTTTAATTCACGCTCAGAAAATATAATAAGGTGTATTATTTTTCTTTTGTTCGTTGGCACGTGCGAAATGAGCCTGGGTAAGTAAAAAAACAAAAACACAAAACAAGTGTAATTACTCGTCTAACGGTTCTAAGACAGGTGGAAAATTAAAATAAGAAATCTTTTCACGCACATGGTCATATTGAGTTTAAAAAAAGACATATTCCATTTTGGAATAAAGCTATTTATGAAAAAAGCAAACTGCCATGAATACTTTCTGGATGCACAGTAGCAGGATTATTGTAATTGTGAGGCGTATTGCTCCTCATTTAAGTTCATGACAGCAGCATGTCTAACTATTAACGTGACTTCTAAAAATTCCATTCCATTGATCGTTTCCCCCCTCCCAACTACAGAGGTATGTCCATTCTGTGGCAAGTCCTACAAGAGGTTAAAGAGCCACCTACCTTACTGCAAGGCAGCCAAGCCTCATCCCCTCCACCATGAGCGTCTTCAGTCCCCTCCGTCCGGACTAGAAGCTGACTCGTCTAAAATGAAGGGAAAGAAGAAGAAGACGACGACGCTCAGTGAGAAGGCATCACCAGAGGTACCTGGGAAAAACAGACAAACATCCACACTGTCGAAGCCAAAGAAAAAGAGTATTCACACCTCAATCGAGGTGGCAAAGTCCAGCCAAATTTCTCCAGGATCGGATTCAGCTCCACAAAGTCTGGAAACTGTCCCTCTAATAGCCACAGGCACAAAGTCCAAATCCAAAAACGACTTGCCTGAAGAGTCCCCAAAACCCCAAAGTGCCTCTAAAAAGAAACAAATCAAATCCGCACAAAAGGAAATAATGGACAGAACGAAGGACATGCCCAGGATTACGCTACAGCACGTTGGCAGCACATTGGGTCGGGCCAAGACCAGCAGACCTGTCTTCCACATTGAAACCACTCGAACGAACACTAAATCCAGTCCAGATTTAAGTCCGACAAGTACGAGTACCGTACAACCAAAAGAGTCTCTACATTTGCAAAAGGATGATTTGTATGGATCCAAAGCAAGCCCTATTCAGCCTCCGCTTCTACCCAACCTCCGAACACCCAAAGTTGTTTTTCAACAGACAGAACTCACTTCAATGTTAACAGGTTGCCTTTCCAACCTTCAGTCCAAACCCGAAGATACATTAGCGACAATAGAAAAGAGGAAAGACAACTCCTCAGGTCAGTATTTGACCGTACTGTGCAAAACACACACAAAATACACACAAAATAAATCAAATGCAATATAGAGCTTGTTTGAAAATAAAAACAAGTGTTGCATTTATAAAGCTAAAAACCAAAACACAATTTATATAAAGCCCAAATATATGTTTAAATGCATTTTATATAATCTTGTAGCAGAGTGAAAAGCATACCACATCCTCGTGGACAGCGTCTCATTTTTGCCATGCAGGACGCAGCCTGGGTCAGGTGACATTGAGGGAGCTTCCTGAGTGGATGACCTGCAGGATGCCGCGCCGCCCGGGACACGCGGTGGAAATGATGCAGAGAGGTGAATAAATAAATAAATACAGTATACTCTCAACAGCCACATAATTAGGTACTCCTATGCATTGGGTCTGTTAAAAATCTGTTGTGCATCCCTAACAGGCTGGCAGTGGTACTACAGAAAGTATATTGACGTGAGGAAAGGCGGCGTGGGCGGCCTTGGCATGCTGCTGGCCGGATATTGTGTGCTCAGCTATGTCTGGTCTTACCCTCGTTTTAGTAAGCACGCACATATCGTGTCTTTATGGTGTCAAGACTTGGGATTATAGTTTTTAATTGTTTCTTTGTTTTTTTTTTAGAGCATGAGCGCTGGAGGAAGTACCACTAAGACCAGAAGGATATGCGAAAACAAAAAAAAGTGCATAATAGAAATAAACAGAAACGACGGATACATTTCCTGAAAATAAGTGTGATCAAATGTAGGTGTAATAATTGTTGTCGCCCCTTTTTGCCAGTTATCGACGATAATCGCCACCTTACAGTAGTTGAAGTCATTTTATTCAAGTCACACCCACTGACGCAGTACCTCAAGTCGCCACTGGGCGTCGCTGTTAGCAGTGTTCTCATGCATCACGTGTGCTGGCTTTGTAAAAGGATTAAAATGGAAAAGGCACAGTATTTAGATGGATAAATGTTCAATTTCAACTCTGTCAATGGTGCAGATATTCAGACATATCTCTTGAGGGCCCCCCACAACAAAAGTTCCTCCCACCCACTCAAATTCACTTGACCAGAATACCAATGGAGACTCGTTGCCGGTTTGTATTCAAAATGAATTTATTGTTGCTGCTACGGGCAACACAACAATGAACAACTGACGCCAACATAATACAAAATAATTGCCATTTTCTCTGATTGTTTTTTTTAAACATTTTTCCTCTTCCATACAAAAATTATAAATATTTTGTTTATACAAAACGACAAACTATACAGGATCAAGTCTGACAATACGGATAGAAAGCACGGGCCTGTATAGTGATGACAGAATGGCACCGCGGGGCTTAAAAACATTTTTTTTTGCTTGATAACCGGACATTGTTTAATGCACAGCAGCGGCTAGAAGATGACGGACACTCTGTCCATCTATTTTCTGTAGCGCCTGTCCTCATGAGGGTTGCGGATGAGCTGCAGACTGACTTTGGAGCGAGAAGTGGGCTACAGCCTGGACTGGTTGCCAGCCAATGACTTGCAGGGCACATTTAGACAAACCATTCACACCCAGAGCGAAGGACAATTTAGAGTAGTCACTGAACCTAAACTGCATGACTTTGAAATGAGGGAGGAAGCCAGAGGAGAATGTGCAAACTTTGAGATTTGAACCCTGAACCTCAGAACAAACACACTAACTACTGGTACACCATTAATGGTCGCTGAAAATAAAAAAGGCCTTCAGTCTGCGGTTGAAGCTCACTCGCAGGTTTAAACATTGGACTGAAATGGACTGGATTGAATATCTTCAGTCTGAATCATTCAAGCTTGATTTTCACAATGGAGAAACAAAGTTAGTTTGAGTCCCGTGTGACATCAATAACAGATGCTTTGTTTTGGTTGTGCTGTTGAGAACAAAGAAAATAAAAGCGGACAAGACAAAAGCATACAATCAATGAATCCTCCAGTTTAAAACCAAAGTAAATAAAAACACAGATTAAGAAAATATGAGCAAAGTAACTTCCTCAATCTGAGGATTAATCTACCCCTGGTGCAAACACAGTGAAATGATAGGCGAGTTTGCGTGTTTGACGTGTAGGGGCTCTCGTACCTTTAAGGTACAAAAAGAAGGGGCGTGGGGGAGAGGGGAAGCCAAAGAAAATGCCAAGTAAAAGTGAGCGCGTGTGGCATGGCGGCTTACGGGACGCTTGTGTGCAGTCCAATGTAAACGGCTTTTAGTGCAATTCGTCAAGGAAATTTCGGAATCTTCATGTAAACCGTTTGTAATAAAAGCCGAGGAGGCACGGAGTTGCCACAGCGAACATAGAATTATGGATCTTTCAATTGCACAAATTCCCACAGCATTGTGGGTGATTAGAAGTGCCTGTTTTCAGAGTATAGGGGGTCCTCGTTTTTTCGACGCTTCACCAATATGAAAAACGCCGGCGTTTTTTAATTGTTAGTTATGGCACGAGAAGGCACGCTCAGTCGCCGCTGCACTAACCATTTGTTGAATTGTTTTATAACTATGGCCTAAGTCTTTTCATAGAAATGTTATTTGTACTTATGACACTTTCTGAATGTCGCGTCAGGAACAAGTTTGCATAGTGGCATAAAAACACAGCGGTCACGCGACACAGTAAGGCACGCTGAGATAGTGCTGTATTTACAGTTCATTGGTTTTATATTTAGAGTCTAAGTGTTTTTCACGCAGATACCGACGGTAATTTGAGGTTCTGAATGGTGGGTAAATGAAGCCATTTGCGCAGAGGTGTAAGAATTTGTCACCACCAGGCGGTGCCACTGTACTTCCTGTTTTTCATTTATGGCCTAGAATTGTTTTTCATTTACTGTAATGGTGACATTCCGAGGTTACGTACAGCACAAAATCAATTAATTTTTCCTATCAGCACAATAAATAAATGACACAGCACAATAAGGCACACTCAGTCATCGCCATACTTAGGGTTTATCATTGGAGTGTTTTAGATTTATGGCCTGCAGCTGTTTTTCAAATTATGACTTTCGTTATTTTGAGCTTCCGAACGGAGCGTAATGGAAGTCGTCGGTGCCATGGCGTAAAAATAGTCATCACCGTCTTTTCTGGCCTGCAAGTGTTTTTATTTGAAATATTTACAATAATTGTGACTTCATTAAATTCATTAGTGTCAACTACACGACGCATTTCGACAAGAAACTCCGTCATAAACCGAGGACCCCCTGTATCTGACAAAATAAAACAAAAGTAGTGCTACATCAAGAGCAGAACAAACTACACAAATCGACTACCAACGAAAACCCATGTGGTTTGTTAACATTCCAGGATGCTGTTGACAGCCGCCTCCAGAGCAGAGTCTGTGTCCAGGTGTGCGGGCGAGGCCGCCTGGAGGTGCGTGTGACCCCTTGCAGGTGCTGCAAAAGATGAGTGGTTACCTTCCTGCCCCAAATGCTGCTGAGATCGCTTCAGTTCCAGGATGCTCTTGTTCTCCACAGATGAAGCTTGAAATCGATCTCCACCACCGCCTCCTCCTCCCGGGTCGCAAAAGCCAGGCTGGGAGTCTGTCCTGTATGCCGGCTCATCTGAGTCTGTGTCAGGCGGTGGTGGCGGAGAGGGCACGGGATCTTGCAAATGTTTGGATTTCGGTCCACAACAGAAGTCCTCCAAGAAACCGTCTGGGAGAACAGAGCAGAAAATGAGATCTTGCATGGACTGGGGGGCAAGGATTGGTACCTGGATCCACGAGTAGCATGCGTTTGTCCTGGGTCAGGCAGCTGCGCTCCTCTTGGTTGAAGGTCCTGTCGATCATCACCATCTCTGATGACGGACTGGAATGCTGCCCGCAAGGAAAGAAGATGACTTGTCAGGTTTTTGATGGTGCCCAAATATGGTGACAGAAATGTTTTCAAGAGCCATTAAAGAGACGTTTAAGGTATATGTTTCATAATTATAGAAAAATGTAATGTTTTGCAACTCCATAAAATACATTGATGTGAAGGTGTCACAATCCCCACAAAAGCATGCAATTAAAACGTGTGTTTTTTTTGGGGGGGTGGAGGGATACTTAAATGAATGTTATAGTTAAATCAACTTTTTTTAAACCCATCTATTTTCAATTTGGATTAAGGCAGTAAAATAGGGGAAAAATACATTTGAAAGTAATGGTGGAAATGCAACTGTCCAATACCTCGGATTCAGCCAAAAGCAGCCGCCGGTACTTATTGATCATGGCCTGGGTCCTCATCAACACGTGCGTCGCAACTGACTCAAACTCCTCATCCACTGTCAACACACGGTAGAAAATTAAAATGGCTGCTTCAGAAACAAAAAATGGGGGTTGAGGAGGAGTCAAGCTACCCTGCAAGAACTCCTCCTGGCTGGGTGGCGTGCCTTGGAACACGTGGAAGGGCAGGAGCCGTTGCAGCGCATCACTGAACGACGTAAAGTGCCGCCGGTCGGGCATGTCCACCCTCTCGTGATGTTCCCTTAGCTGCTGTAAAATCCTGGGGGGGAAAAAAACATTAGAAAACCTTTACATTTATGAATTTATCATTTGTAATTCTACTGTTTGGACAGGTGATTGTTTCATGATGTACTTGTGTGTATGCCATGAACTTTTATGACTGCATTATTTCTAGTCAGTCTCGATTGTGCGAGCTGTTTAGAATCGGCGCCATTACTGCGATTGTGTCACATACTGTATCAATGCTCAACTCACATTCCTCCTTTGGTCAGCGGCGCGGGCCTCTTGTGTGCGCTGAGCTGCACTTGTTTGATGGCAGCTCCAGAAGAATTCTGGGAAATCAGGAAGTGATTTGTCAGACTAACAGAGACTGGCTATGTTTGGAATTGTTCATGACATTTTCAGTATTACATCAGTAGCTCCCTTTTCAAGATGCATGGTAGATTCATCGAGGGCACTATATAGGGGACCATTTTTGCCCTCTAAACATTTCAATAGCATTATAAAACGGCTAAACAATAAAATAAACTTAACATTAGTGATTCCAAACACAGGCACTGAAGCAACATTCCAGGGTTTCTCTCACCTGTCTGTGTTCTTGTGCTGGCGTCGCTGTGTTAGGTAAAGGGGACAGTGATGTACAGTTAGCTGTTTGCGTTACTAGGAGGCGCTGCACGGGGCTACCCGAGAGCTGCCCCTGACTAACAAGTGCCAGCCGCCCCGCGGTGCACGTTGTGGGCGTGGCGCCCTTCCATGTTTGTGTCGCGCCGCCACTTGCCACGCCCTGATTCAAAATGAGCTGCCCGCCCGCTTGGGCTGTAATTTTTTGCCCGGCAACAATCTGCACCGCATTGTGGGCAGTGATATGGGCAGCGGAGTCTGCGGGGGGGCCATTGTGAACTGCCAAAGAAGTGGGCAGCAAGTACTGTCCCGCTTGTATGTTGGTATGGCCCTGCTGCTGATCCACCACCAAGGAACCATTGGCGGTGAACTGCGTTGCACTTTTAGCCGTATTTGCCAACGGGGAGATTGCGGTCTGTAAACTGATGACAGTCTGAGCCCCAGCTTGATGCGGTTTAGGCTGGATCGGCCTCACAAGAGTCTGGGTTCCTCCTGGACCTCTCTGAATGATGACGTTCTGGAGGGGAATGTTCTTGAAGCCCACTTGACCAAGATGGCCCTGGGTAGGAGCGTACACCTGTCCGCCTGGAGCCGAAGACCCCGCAGCGGCTACGGGGCCCGCCGGCCGCAGCACAATCTGAGGAGTTCTTTCCAGACCGCTGAGTGTCATGACCCCGCTTCCCGCTCCGAACGAGCCGAGCACCTGGATGTGCTGCGTGGAACCGTTAGGCAACGAGGAAACACCCTGAAGGAAATGTCCGGCCGGTAACGTCGCCGCCGCCGTGGTGACCGCACTCCCTCCATAGCCCCCAGAGACCAGCTGGGACGGGAAGGACAAGGGGGCCTGCACGAGGGTGGGCGCGGGCTGTGTGTCCAGCAAGGCCTCCTGTGCCAGCGTTTGCTCAGTGATGTCAGCTTCCAGCAGAGATTTCTGGAGGATATCGAAGGGCTGCTCTTCGCCGAGGTCCACGCCACCTCCGGGTGGGCTGCCGGCCCCCAAGTGGTCCTCGATAAAGGAGAGGCTGCTGGAGAGCTGGAGGCCGTCTCTAGCGGTAGCTCTGCCAAACTCGGCCATTGTGGAGGAGCCATCTTTGAGTCCGCCATTTGCCTAAAACGAGGCATTTCGAGAATTTAGGAAGCATGTTAACATGCGCTGGGGATTGTTACTTATTATTAGTGGTGCTGTTGCAGTGAACTTTTTGAACATTCAAACAATGACTTGCGTACTCACAGCATCATCACCAGTGAAGAAAGAGGCATCTGAGCCGTATGCAGCATTCGCTACATCGTCCTCTTCAATCTGCAGGAGGGAGAAAACACGCTAACGCCCACCTTAAGAGTTGAAATGTGATGTAAACATGCCAAACATATAACTATTCATTCATTCATTCATGAATGAATGAATGAACATATAACTAGAAATCTTTTATTTATTTTTTTTTAAAGAGCCACTCACGGACTTGCTGTTGTTGCCGTGTAGATAGTCATTCAATGCATCCACATCTCTGAAAACAAAGCAACTTCATCAAGGTCAGCGATCGTTTACAATAACTGAACAAAAATGTTGCATTTATGCCTGGTTGGATCTACTAATTAAACTGTTATGAAATACAATGTTGAATGTTTTTATTTTACCCTAAAATATCCAGAAGATGGCGATCATCCTCATCATCCATGACACCTGAAGACAAAAGGACATTCAGGGTATCATGTGTTCAGTTTTATGGTCACAGTGAAAGTACATATATATATACCGGTATATATAAGTGAGTTAGTGTGTACCTCAGTACATTCCAGCCTTTCGGCAACTGCGAGTGATTTGGCCCTATGTGAGCAACATTTAATGTAATGGGGGTTCAGGGATACTAAATGTTGTGCCCAACATGTGTGTGTGCATTCATTATTTTGCCTCATTCACTGATTACTGTCAGGCCACATGGATCCAGTCCTCTTAACACCCTACATTTCCAGTCACTGAATGGGCTGCGGAGGGGTGAGGTGATGGATTGACAGCGATGTTAAGTTAAAAGCAGACACAGTGTAGGAGAGCTAAAAAGATGATGCAAAGTATCACCATCTGTGAACAGTGTGACCTTTCAGATATGACCAATGTGACACACTACTTCAGCGGCCACACCAATCCCCTCACATGGTGCAAAATTACATCTGTGCAGAAGTAACCATACTATGCTCTAAATAACCTGGAACGGCAGACACAATGGATGATTGGCTTTATTTTAGCCATGGAGTGTATTGTTTGGCAAAGAATAAAGGGGGCAAAAACACTTCGTAATTGATGCCAGTACTTGAGAAGCAATAATATTGTAGTAACATTCATTTTTTAATTTGTGGTGCATGTGTCCAGGAGCAAGATTTTTTTTCCTGTGGTAAAATTAAATGCTGACTTTCCGTGCAGTGAGTAATGTGCGGCTGAAGTGACATTTTCTACACTGGACAACACTGGACACGCTGAAGTGACAAAATGGCTGCTGGTAAAGCCATACTGTTTTTTTTTTGCGCTGCGCCTCGCTCAGACTCCATCTTTGAACCACTCGGGTCAACAACAGAGCTAAAACATGTTCTTAAAGCTATTTTCGGAGCAAAAATCATCATGCAAAGCTATACTGTAATAAAAAATCAAGCGTTTAATTGTCACTGTTGGGGAAAGGGGCTTTTGATTTTGGGAGAAATATTGTTGGGACGCCATTGTTTCTCACATCACAACGAAGGTAAAATGCAAAAACATTTAGCTCACACTCCTATATTACTTGTAAAAGGTACTCATTTATTTTAGGATCAATTTAAAACAAAAAGGCTAACGTGAAGCCTAAGAACGAGTCCGGAAGGGTGCCGCGGCCAAACAACAATAATGTGAAATGGCGTCATCGCTAAATAAGTAAGTGTGTTAGGGTATTCACAAAAATAGCATTTGAAGAAAAGGGTAGGGCAACAAATTAAACATATCGCTGTACGGGACCAAAAAGGCAAAAGGACTCCAATCCAGCTTCAAAGCTCGAATTGCCCTTCAAGTCTGCCCTAGCTCTTACGCCATGTTGTCCGGGCGCAGTGAAAACAAAACTCTTCAAAAATGAGCCGACAAACTCAGCTAAATGTGCAGCCTGTTAGCTTTTATTTCCAAATATAGCCCAGAATCGACATAATCGCAATCAGGGTGCCAGTCGACGTGGTTGCCTTGACGCGTTTTGGGCAAGGCTTTCTCACTCATCCCGAGCGGCGCAAAACGTCACATTTCCCCCGGAGCCAAAGCTGTGCCGGGCGGGCGTACTCTCTCTCGAACCCGGTCCTCGTCCCTGTCAGTTCGTTCGCTCTGGAGACATTTTACAGGGCCAAACGGCCGTTTTTTCTGTTAGCTAGCCTGCCGACGTGTCGTCGACGCCCTCCCCCTTTTGAACGCGCAGTTAGGCGGAAAAACGAATCTATAAATATTTATCCCGATTAGCATAACATAAGGAGTCGCGGAGGCAAACCCTTTTTTTCCTTTACTCCCTTCTCTACTCCACTTGAAACCCAATATCTCCATTTGGCCAACTTTTAATTCGCTCGCCCCCTCCTTCTCCTCCTCCTCCTTCTCCCTCTCTCCCACCACTCGTGTTATTTCGCCTGGCTCCTGTCTCCCCACACTGTGGTGCCTCGGCTCCATTTTCAAAGTTGTCTCCCTAACCCTCCCCGAAGGAGGAAGAGGGAAGGAGGCCGTGTTTTTTCCCTTGCAATTTTTATCCCAAAATGATAATACACTCAAAGGGGGAACTCACCGTCATGAAAAAGCAGTGCCTTGTCAACGGGGTTTCCTCGCCATGGCTGCACGGGCTGTGGGGGCTAGCGCGCGCGCCGCTGGAAGAACAAGTTCAAGGAGGGCACAGCAGCACCGGCGGCCCCCCTCCCCCACGTACCACAATCCTGCGAGTGCTATCATAAAAGTTGCCATGATGGGGGATTGGCTGCAAAAAAATATGAATTAATGTTAACTGAATTAAAATACCACACGTACTGCAATTAGTGAACTTTGTCCAGCAGCAGAGGGCGGGCCTGTGAAGTATGACGTCACTCGTGACAAGGGACTGTATATAAAGGTGTGGCACAAGTTACCTGAGAGTGGCGCTCATCTTTCATATACAGGACCAAAAGTTTCACATGCACATTTTATCATCTCTTTTGCTGGCCATTCGTAAATGTTCACACAAACTGACCGCTGGCCAAAACCTTGCTTATCATTTGAACTTCAGCAATGGCACTTTTTAAACCAAGTACCACCTCAAAAAATGCTATGCTCTCCAAGTACAGTGCAGTGATGCGTTGAGACACAATTTTATTTTATACTATGACCAGTCTCTTAACATAAAATACTTGTACAGTATCCTTCATCAACTTTCTCCATTCTTATGTGAGCAGTACAGGGAATAGGTAGTGGTTAACACATCTGCCTCAGATTTGATTTGTGAGAATGCTGAGGGTTATGTCTCTCTTTTGCCACCCATAAAAACATAAAATTACTACTGTCCTATAAGTTAGTTTAGTACACAACCATTCAAAAGTTTGGGGTTCACTGAGGAATGTCCTTAATTTTTTCAGAAAACAATTTTCAACACACCTTACTTACTTGCAGCTTACTTACTGTATCTTAACTTGAGCAGCTCACCATTACCAGATGATGGTCTGTTAACTTCCACCACTGCCGATAATGATCGGGACCTTTCACTGCATCATATTGAGAAGTTAACCATCATGACGGCCAGCTAGGGCAGTCCTGAGGACAAGCAATAAAGAATGTGAATAAAAAAAAAAGAATGCACATTTGACAATATTGACATGCTACATTGGAAATCGTCAACTTTTTCCAATATTGGAAGGCAGCAAAAATGCAAAAGGTAAAACTGAATGGAAAAAAAAGGTAAGAATACATGATTATTTTATTGATTCACAGCATCATTTACCACAGTGGTTGTGGCCCACAGTCTTATTACTTCAAATTTTTTGACATCTGTGAGCGAGTCAAAATATTGGAAAAATGCAAACATCCATACATACCGAGCATATACACTAACATTCATGCCTCTGAAGAATCTAGTCTTCAATTGACCGAACATGCATGTTTTGAGGGTGTGGGAAGTCGCCCACGCAAGGATGGGGGGAACATGCAAGTTCCATACAGGAAGGCTGGAGCAGAGATTCGTGCTCTAAACCTCAGAAAACAGATTGTTTCACCTTAATGTCTTTTATTACATAGTATTTTTATGCCGCATCTTCTATCATAAGGCCAACGCATCAACAATGGTATACAGATCCTACATATTAAAAAGAAATCAATAAAAAATTACAGTATATGGCATAGGGTTTTGTATTTGTCAAGATCCTCACACCCCTCCACGTTGTTCTGGTCAAAGCGCATACGTCACGTTAAACATTAAAGTAAAGTAAAAAAAAAAAAACAAGCAGGCCAGGTCGTGGTTGCTGAGCATCTAATATGCAAACACTGCCCCTGCTTTTCTACTCCATTTACAACGTACGGTTACCAACTCATTACACGCGTGGACAAAACAATAACGCTCCCATTGGTTGTTGGATATTAATATGACAAACGAAACGAAAAAATATTATTGTACGACTGTACTGTTAACGTTGTAGTGCCGCCATCCTGAGCAGGGGGCGCAGGACGCCTTCAACATCAAAACGAAGAAGAAAACGACTGTCGTCATACAAGGCGACAACATGGAAGCGGCGGACGAAATGGCGCAGACGGACGAGCCGGAGAGTCATTCGGGCGCGTTTAAAATGAAGGAGCGGCTACAGAAGCGCCACAAAGCGAGGTTGGAGGATGTGGAGCGGCGCAAAGAAGCCAGAGAGAACCAATCGGTCGCCAAAGAAAACGTCGACTACTTCTTCAGCACCTTCCACGACGAGCGTGCTGCCGTGGAAGAGCTGCTGTGCGGATGTTTGGGAGCGGACGAAAAGGCGGTGACGCAGAGGCTGGAAGAAGCTACGAGCAAAACGGTACAGTTGCAAAAGTTCCTCAACGACAGCATGGTATTTCTGACCCCCTACGACCAGAGGAAAGCCCAGATGGCCCTCCAGAAGCTGCAGACATGTCTCAACGAGACGAGGGAGCAGGCCATGCCCAAGAAGAAATTCGGCTTCCGGGCTCGCACCAAGGCATCATCAGCCACAGCGGAGGACTCTGTCGTCTCTGCACCTGCAGATCACAGTGCTGCACAAGTGGATGGAGACCCTGCTGGTGCACAGTGCGGCTTCTCAAACATGAGCGACATGGTCCTCGTGAAGACGGCGGAGGAGATCCAGAAAGAGGATGTGCTTTTGTCCTACCTGTCCAATTGCAAGGTGCGCCTTTACGGCGCGCCCAGCACACTGCACCTGAAGCACATCGACCGCTGTGAGATCCTGTGCGGGCCCGTGTCCACCTCTGTGTTTGTGGACCACTGTGAGAGCAACACCCTAGCTGTGGCGTGCCAGCAACTGCGTACGCACAACACGAAAGATACATTCGTCTACCTGCACGTCACAAGCCGTGCCATTGTGGAGGACTGTCACGGCGTCAGCTTTGCACCATACTCGTGGTCTTACCCCAACTTGGACGAGGACTTCCGCGTGGCCGGCCTGGACGCAAAGCAGAACAACTGGGAGCTGGTGGATGACTTTAACTGGCTCGCTGCAGGGACGCCGTCGCCTAACTGGACCGTGATGCCCGAAATAGACCGGAAGACCACATGGGACCCCTAGGGTCCCCTCGGTGCCTTGAAATTGCATTGAATTGTAACATGATAGAATGCATTGAAAGAAGTAAACTCCTGTGATAAAGCTTGTCTGATTATTTAATAAATGATGCATGTGTAAAGAGTCTAACCTGAATTATTCTCGGGGTTTAACTATATATATATATATATATATTTTTTTTTTTTTTTAGATTGGATTCATTTATTCGAAAGGGGACAGTGGAATGGTTTAAAAATCCAGAATTCGCCAAAGTTTTTTTTCTTTGAATATATGTTTACCGCGGTCTTGTTTTAACCTGTGCAATGGGGTCCCCCCCCCCTTCCAATTTCAACCTGGGACTTTATGGAGCAGAACTGGACCGCTTTAACATTCAGTTGACGACACGTTTGCAATGAATTGTGAACCGTGGATGGCTACCGGAATAGGTCCTGTCATGAGGGTAACCAAGGCGACCACGTGATCACTCAAACCAATTAAGGCCCCCCGGGACTGAGCCTTCAAATCGGGCTCATCTTGTGTGGGGGGATTTTTTTTCTCGCAAATTGGATCAGGCTGCTTACAGGAGCTTAGCATGACGTACAGCAACTTGGCGAGTTTAGTCATGAGGATCCTTGCAGAAATCCTCCGGGCGAAATCCAAGCAAAGTGAACGCATCGAACTGGGAAGTTTTCGGGGGACCAATGGCGGTGGCTTTGAATGAATAACCTCCTTGGGCTTGATGAGGGCACGGCGAGAATGGTCTGTGATGGATTACTGATGCACCAAAGGGGATTGCCGAAGTTCAAACCGCGACTTGGTTATTAAAAAAAAAAAAAAGACTACCAGAAGTTCTCCTTGGATCTAACTGGCTGTTTTGTTTTGTTTTTAAAGGCCACATCTGATTGAACAATGGCTTTGATGAAGGTCAAGTTTGATCTGAAAAAGCGAGTGAAGCTCGCCCAGAGCGTGTGGTTTCTGTTCTGGTTCGCCGTCATGGCCGGCGTGCTAGTCCTCAGCATGGGTCTCTTTTTCAAGATCGAGCTGCGGAAGCGCTCGGAGCTGATGGACAATAACGAGAGCCACTTCCTGCCCAACCTTCTCATTGTGATGGGCCTGCTGGCGTGTGGCATCAACGCTTTCGGCGGCAAGGTCTGCTACGACTCTTTGGATCCCTCCAAGTTTGTCAAGTGGAAACCCATGCTCAAGACCTTTCTGATGGGCTGCGTGGTCTTCAACGTTCTACTGGTGGTCACGGCGCTGCTGTGCTTCATCATGCGCATCCCGCTGCAGTTCACGCTGGCCGAGGGGCTACGCAACGGCATGCGCTACTACAAGGACACGGACACGCCGGGACGCTGCTACATGAAGCGGACGCTGGACCTGATGCAGATCGAGTTCCGCTGCTGCGGCAACGACAACTACCGGGACTGGTTCGAGATCCAGTGGGTCAGCAACCGCTACCTGGACTTCAGCGCCAAAGAGGTTAAAGAGTAAGTGGAATTTTCGGATTAATTGAATGTGTCATTTGCGGTGTATTTCGTATCTGGGCCTTCAGTGGAGACTTACGAGACATCATAATCTAGAGAGGTGCTACATTTATTATTGTACGCATGTCACTGGGGAGTTTTGCTCATCAAAACCTCGAGAGGATGAGTTCAGCATAAGTGGATTTGGGGTGAGGGTAGGTCAGGGCATGTATGTTTTTCTTCCTCACCCGTTTGAGGATTAGCGGGACAGAAATGGTGACGGCAAATGACGAAGTCGGTGTGGGTTACTAGGCACTTTGGCCAGGGTGCTCGCGGGAGGGGTGGTGATTAAGTGCAGAAAACGATAAGAGGGATCAAAACAGCACAGGGGCAATTCAATTGTCCTCGCGACAATATTAAGTAGATCCGCTGGTAAATGCGAGAACAAGAGCTATTTTTGACCTTGGAAATGTCCCCTCACTGTAAGAGGATGTGCAAATATTGAAATTAGCTGTCGCAGGTGTGTAGCTAATGTTGTGTCGGTTCTTTTAAGTCTTCCCACCATGACGAGTAAATCGCCGGGATTAGCACTTGGAAGTATCAGTGTCCTGTCCAATCAGCCCCGCTGGGCTCGGGGAAAGCTAATTTGCTGATGTTTTTTTTTTTAAACAGCTTTGCAGTTAGATCGAGAAGAACCGAAAGTGATTGTGTTGATGTTTCCGACATGCACTCGAGGTGGAATGTTGTTCATTCAACAGTTTAAGATCGTGGTGGATCCTTTTTAGGGCCCCAAAAGTGTTGTGGTTTTGCGCACTGACCTATATGTTGCGTTTCCTGCGTACTCAAAGAGATTTACTCAATTTGAGTCTGGATTAAGTGTTTCCGACTCTGACCCACAAATGTCAGTCAAGTGTCTGCGGAACAGTTCCGGCACTTTGCAACGCGATGTTGACGCTCTTTTCAAGGTTAATCAAGGATGTTCCAAGAACCGATTGTGCTCAATTGTTGCGGTTCACAAGTGCAAAGTGTTGATAATAAATGATGTCATTACTTTTCAGTTCATAGCTCAAACTTCAAACATTCAGGACATTATTTTTTGAATGTATAACATGAAACTCTAATCACATTAAAATAATAATGTAATTTATCTAACAGTTTTATTTTATTCGCATAGTTTTAATGTAAACTGTAAAAATAATTGCAGTTCACACTTTTTACTTGACATCCTTATTTGAATGTATTAAAAAAAATACAGATCACATAAAATGTCTCACATTATTTTAACTTCATTCAAATTGAAATCGATTAAGAAAAAAATACAAATAAAAAATCTGATGAAATATTTGCGATTGATATTTTAAGCATAAAATGAAAACTGACTGAAGCAATTATGTTATTGGGCTAACAACACACAATATAATCCTGCAAGGTACACTCTATACGCTAATAAAAGTGTAATATTTGGTTCCTAGCCGCATCGGGAGCAACGTGGACGGCCAGTACCTGATGGACGGTGTGCCCTTCAGCTGTTGTAACCCGGGCTCTCCGCGTCCGTGCATCCAGCAGCAGATGACCAACAACTCGGCGCATTACAGCTACGACCACTACACCGAGGACCTCAACGTGTGGAAGAGTGGCTGCCGCGACGCTCTGCTCTCCTACTACGGCGGCATGATGACCACCATCGGCGCCCTGGTGCTGCTGGTCACCCTGTTAGAGGTCAGGCAACGTAACAATGACACCAGAAGCGGAACCAAACGACCACTCAGCAACCACAATATTAATATCGGGCCTTCTCATGGAGCTAAATGTGCCAAAGAAAATACTAGAAACTCCTCTCAGTACTACTACTATGTACACAGCGGTGTCAAAAGTCTGGCCTAGGGGGCATTTGTGTCACTTTTTTTTGTTGGCCTGCCAAGAGTTTGAATAATAAAAGTCAGCATGCTCCACATCATAATATAAGAATGCATTTAAATTTGTTTAGGATTCAAAACCACAAAAGAGATGTGTCCCACCCCCCTTCTTCAGTCAAAGTCAAACTATTTGGACATTCTTGGTATAAACATACAATCAATATTCATAAAACGGTGCAGATTGTATGAAGTGTGAGAGGAAAGTATGATGGCAGGACATCATTGTTGTCGTCGCATGGTGCGAGGTGAGCAACATTTGACACAGTTGGTGTTCCCATCGCCCACTTCCTTTTCCTCGTTTGCACATGCCGGCCCCCCCTTCCCGAAACAACCTAAAAATAATTCCTCCTTCCCTTCAGCATCTCGCATGTAAAGACAAAGAATCCCACACCAATCCCTCCTTTTTTTTTGTGGCTGCTTTAAATTGGCCCCCCCGACTTTTCCTGTCTGAGCTGCAGACACTTTTAGGTATCTTAAATCCAGCAGACAGGAGTTTACTCTAGAAACCTGGATGGAAGGCAAGTCCCTAGAAGCTGATCCAACTTGGAGGAAGCCAAGATTGAAAAGGTTTATGCAAGTTAACTACGCTGGCACAGATCGTGGACTGATGTTATTGACGGTTTACTCGACAGAATATTCGGTGCAGCTGCACAGCATTGCAAAAAGGTTACAAGTACACCTCTACCAGGGCCCAAATAAAAAGCCTATTTGGATCGACACCTAATTGCTAGCTTTCATAAATACCTGTTGACATTTTGTCTATATTTGCCATTTTGTTCACTCGAACCACGTTTTCCCCGCCCTGTGACAGATCACCGTGACAGCAGGCCTGCAATACGTCGACAGCTCGCTGTCCACTCTGGCCAACCCCGAAGACCCGGAGAGCGAGAGCGAGGGCTGGCTCCTCGAGAAGACCGTCAAGGAGACGTTCACCGATATCATGACCAAAATGAAGGCCATGGGCAAAGGCGGTAAAGTCGAGGAAGGGGGCGATGAGGGCGGCGTAGCCACTGTGAGCTGAGTGACCTATTGACTCCCCTCACACCCTGCCAAAACTGACACCGCCACCACGCCCAAACGGAAGTAAAAGGACTTGTGAGAGGATTGTTGTTGTTGTTGTTTTGTTTTTTTAATTGGCTCATTGCGGGAAATCTACTGTAAATTTGTAGTAAATACAGAGCCGTAGTTTTCCAAGACGGCGTTACGAGTCCACAACATTAGTACACCTCCAGATGAGATCTGACAAAGACATTTGGATGGGGATGGTGGTTACTATGCAACCCCCCCGTCGCAGCAACCCGAGATTCACAATCCAATTGAAGAGATAAACTATTTATTTTTTTTGTTAATAGGAATATTATACCACAAATGAATTTGGCAGCTAAATATTTTGTCCCCTCCCCCAAAAGCCCTTCACATCCCCTGTCAGACTTTCATTCGGCCTCTGTATATTTAACAACGGTGTGGCGGTCTTTGTACATAGTGTAGAAACAGCAACGCTGAAGCTTTTTTTTTTTTAAATACATATTTAAATATAATGTAATCTGTTAATATACCGTATATATACACTGTATTAAAATCCATGTAAATGTGTGTATATGGGCTGCGTGTTTAGAAAAAAGGGGAAAACTAATAAAATCACATAGCGTTTGTGTGAGAAAATGTGGTCGTCTTGTCGTCTTTTGACTTTGCGTCAAGGAGGCCCGAACACACAGCGAGTGCCACAAGGCTCCCGATTAAGTCGACAACCGGATCAAGGCAATTATGCTCTTTACTGCTTTCACATGCACGGACATGGGATGACTCTTCACATGCCCTGATCTAACAATCGTGTGTGTGTGTGTGTGTGTGTGTGTGTGTGTGTGTGTGTGTGTGTGTGTGTGTGCAATCAGAGTGGTCATTGTAGTTGTGTGGTAGTCTAAAGTTTGTGTTTGTTATTATTTGAACGTAAAACCCACAAATTCTGGTGATTCTGTATTTTTAATGGACAAAACTATTGGGATGAGTAAAATGTAAAAGGAAACACAGATGTATTTCCAAGTTTAATTTGGATATAAAAGTCAAGAAATTTGCAGATGCATGCTGTATGAGGACAAATTCAATCCAACAAGTGAAAGGTGAAAGGAAATACACATGCTTTTCCATTTTTAAGCCCTTTTTTAGAGCTATGTCAGCAACAAGACTTTGGAGTGTGTCTTCTTTGCATGGTATTTCAGGAGTCTCCAAAGCACATAAAAGCAGGACTGAGTAGATAAGGAGGCTAATCGGATTTGAGATTAGCCTGAGTCCCCTTCAGCCAGGTGAGCGGCTGATGTCCTACTGCGAGCACTTATACGTCACGTACATCCAAGAGTCAGGGAGGAGAAGGCACATGGCGAGACGAAAAACAGGGAGTGGATTTGAATTAATGGCACTATTGTCTGTCTGTCTCTCTGTCTGTCTCTTCGTCTGTTTCCAAGTCAAAAACCTAATCGACATAAATGATTGAATATATACTATTCATTATGAATTAAAATACATTATTTTTTATGTTGAATGCAGAATAACCAAATGTTTACAGTGCAGTGTTTATTTTCAGTCAGGTGAAGCTTTGCCCATCACCTTGTTGCTCTGTCACCCCCTGTAGGTGACTGTAGGTAAGGCACATAAACTTTTGTCCACCCACTTGGTTTAAACAGAAGAAGTTGCTTGCGAGGTCATTTGCAACAATTTCCCGCATGTAGATTTTGTAACACTCACCTTTTTGGTGTTTTCCTCATATTTGTGTCTTTTTCCACATCTTGATCAGAGATAGTTGCACCCCTCGTCCACAAGAGGGCGTCTTTTTACAAACCGGCACTGATGAAAAACAAAAGTAAAGACATTACATTTCAAACACAAACACCTGAAGGCATTCCCATGACTTTAGCATGAGATGGGCAATTAATATTTTGTCATTTTATCAGAAATATCATCACAACTGTTGAAAAAGCTTTTATCAGCATTTTTTTCCTGAAATATAAGTGACTTAGCTATGAAACTATTTTATGTTATTTGGGGGAAAACAACTCATTTGGAGATACGTGTGTTTCAAATGAACAAAGGTTTTGCCTTTGTAGACATTTGACGTGTGTCTGTTGGGATTCGCTGCCTTTTATTTATATATATTACATAATTGTTGCCATTCCAATGACAAACATAAGACGGACAATCAATCTGTTGGCATTTTATCTCAAAATGCCATCAGTTATGTGCACATATGCATGACGGGAGCACACTAGCTTTGAAAAAGGCCTTTCAGAACGGATTAAATTATTCAGCGCGTGCATCATATAATGACGCATGTATGGAGGTATGTATGCATCTTGGCAGCTCCACCGTGATTGACATGTGCTTTGATTTGAAGTATGGTGAGTGGAGGGGTGGGAGTGGGGACAGCAGGGGGTCTCTAGCTGCTTGACCTTCGCCCAAATGGTCAGGAGCACCGCGGCTCTCACAACAACCATCGCGTCTCACTTTACGCCTCGCTCCGGCTGAATAAATATGGCCGATAGAAAGCAAAGCAGCAGAGAGAGCGGGTGAGCGTGAGGCCCGTGACTGGTAGATGTGTGGCGAGCTACTCAGAGGGGCATTGTTGGGGAGCCATGAGAGGACAATGCACAGCCCCCGCCCTGAATACTCGCCATACCAGCTGACCAGCCATTACCATGCTGCCCCGTCACAATTCACACACACAGAGATGGCCGTATCGCACCCGCCAACAGCCACACACACAAACTCACACTCACACACACACAGTCTCACCTACGTGTGCGTGTGTGTGTGCATGTGTGTGATTTACAGCAGGTTATGTTTAGACTCTCGCACCTATCTGTTCCTTCAGCGCTGACATTTCAGGCAGCCACCCAGCAAGAAGAAGCGCACACTTCACGCCGTCTTGTTAGTTCAGCAAAGCATCCACCTGGTTGCACAGCCGCAAGATCCCTGGGTGTGCCACCCCACTAGCCTTACTTCCCTGTAAAGAAAACAGAAGATAAAACACATGATGGACACTTGTTGCCTTTCAAACAAAAATACACTTTGTCGCCTGGTGGACTATTTACTGCGTTGCGAGGCGAAAACTTCTAATTGCACGTGATTATTGTTAAATGTTCTTTTTGTAAATGCCTTTCAGTGTTGCGTGAAGCACATTGAGTTGCCTTGTCTATCCATCCATCCATCCATCCATCCATCCATCCATCCATCCATCCATCCATCCATCCATCCATGTTAAATATATAATTCTGGAGAATTAGTGGATACATTCTGTTAAATGTAAATTAAAAATACACACTTATTTATGTTGAAGCTGGGGGAACAAGTGTTCTAATTTGTAAAGTAACAGTATGCTAAACGATGTGGCCAGTTAGCCAGCCTTCCAGCTGAACAAGCCGGCTACACGCACGCACGCACGTACGCTCCCGCCCCAGGTCGAACGGGACAGATGAGGTGAAGCAACAGATGCGCATACCTTCACGTTGCCTCGCATGTTTTGTTGTGCGTGCGCGTGCGCGACGCCACGCGGAAGGGAGGGCGGGAGGCGTTTGTAGTACGCGCTGCTCAATGAGGACGAGCACGAGCCTCCACCCCTCAGGCGTTGGCGGCGACGCGCAGCGCGCTCCCCGGAGCCCCACTCGTGCTCACCCGCACTACTGTAATCATATGATACCGAGCCCGGATCCGCCGTCACCAACTTGTTCGCGGTCCACTTCGAACAACTCTCCCAAGGAACTTTTCCTCCCCCCTCCCTCCATCAAAAACAACTTTAAATCGCCGGGGGTGGTTGAGGAGGGGCTCGCATCATCCGGAGACGAGTCGGGCTCGGAACCGAGCGGAGGGGGGGGCGGCTGTGATTTGAAGAGTAGCCGCTTGAGAGACACGCTCGTCGGCCGGAAGACGGTGGTGTCCTGGCATCGCTTTTTGGGGACTTTTTTTTTTAACAAACCCCGCCATTCTTCTACATACTACTTTATATTTAAATCCAAGCAGAGTGCTTTTGCATCGACGCTTGAGCCATGGTCGGGGAGACAGAGGTGAAGGAGAGACCCAAGTCCAATCCGGACTACTTAATGCAACTGATGAACGACCGGAAGGTGATGAGTTCATTACCCAACTTCAGTGGCATCTTCACACATCTGGAGCGGCTGCTAGATGAAGGTAAGGTGGTGGGTGGGTGGGGCGTTGAGTGTTGAGAGGGGTGGTGGTGGAGGGGAGCTCGTGCATGTCACTTTTAACAGGCCAAATGTGACATTTTTTAAAGTTTATATCTCGAAAACAGTCCGACTTTTCTCTGTGCCTTATCAGTTGCACACAAATTCAGAGTGAGCGAGTGAGTGTGTATCGAGTGAGTTGGTGATGGGAACAAATAGACAGTTGTTAAGTCTTTGCCAGTGACCTAATGCGCAGGCTTATGGTGGGAGTGATGCAGCCCAGCCCTGCACTGGAACGACACAACATGTCACTGGGCGACTTCTTCCATTCCTCTTCACTAACGCGCCAATACTCAAATAATGACATCATTCCGATAGTCATTTTCAATATACAGTATATTTTTTTAACTTGTCACCCCTGACTTGAGTTTTTCAAAAGCATTTTTTTTTTTTGCAACAGGTCATGTCATTATTTGAAAGAAACACATCAGCGGAAGGCCGAGCGTTTCCGTCTTTCGCACCACATGATAGCGTGACAGCCGCGTTTAGAATCAAAGTGGCCCGTGTTCAGCGTGTTCTGGCTCCGGCCTGAGTTATGTGGACAGGCGCCCAATACAGTACAGACAGCCGCACACCCTTTAGTCCATATCAGAACGATGTTTACTCGTGCTGTACTGTACATCAACTAATGCTAACTGACTGACAACTGTTCATTTGCGACATGAAACAAACACGAGATGACTTGATGATGAGAGCTTTTTCTGTAGCCTCTTTCACTTCTCATTTCCCCACGGCAAAGTGTCGCCGTGACCCAAAAGTGGAGGGTCACAATAGGGTTGGTTAAGGGATTGCAGCTCGCCATCAAGCCTGCTGAGGTCAGACGATATTTGCGCCTCAAGGCAGCCATTGGGTCGTGTTTGTGGACGTGCGTGCGTGCGGTTGGCATGTAAGCACTTATTATTGCGCCGGGGTGTCATTACAGAGGCATTGTGGGCCGCCGGGTCGAGCCTAAACAAACATTACAAGCATGACAGTGTTTTAATGGGGCCTCGGCGCATAAGAGCAGCACGTGTTTTCAAAATGAGCAATCCTTTCGGTCCAGTTTCGTTATTGGGTCACAGTGACCTCCCGAGCATATTTACTGGGTTAAAAGGGAACAGCATGTGTCAACATAGCAGGAGAAATTGTCAGCGATGTTTCATGACTCTCTCCTTTCTTGTCCGGCAGAGATCGGGCGGGTACGAAAGGACATGTACAACGACACGGTGAACGGAGGCATGTTCAATGGACGCGACATGGAGGAGCTGCCCGAAGCCATCGGACCGGTGGCCCAGCTGCAGGAGAAGCTCTACGTGCCGGTCAAAGAGTACCCCGATGTGAGTGGGGGGCCAGTGTGTGACCTTCGAACCGCTCTGCCAACTGTTTATTTTTCGCCCTTGGACACTTTTATCTCCTGGCGGTGGCTGGAGGGAGGGGAAAAAGTCAGTTGGGCCTCACGAGCCACGTCAATGCCCGAATGAAAACCCGTAAGGCCATTTTAGCCGATTAGAAGCCAAATTAAAAAATATATATACTTTTCCAGAAAAAAACTACACATTCAAACACAATGGTCAAGTGCGTTCATGGTGCCGCAACTGTGAAGTCATTTGACGGAGAAGATTCACATGCCAGAAAAAAGAGAAATTAAGCAATTCCGAAAGTCATCGTGCTAATAGGAAACGAGGGCGTAAACTGTTATGTCATATTCGGAAGGCAATTTCATTCCTGGAATACTGAGAAACAAATGATTTCTAAAGACCGTTGGTTTGTTTTTGTTTTTTTTAACTCATCCCGCCATATGAATTAAGTTGTGATGTCACACAAAAGAGACAATTTACATGCTAAGCGATTTCTAAATCGTTGCACCAATAGAGAATGACGTCATCAACTGTGATGTCACACATAGGACGTAAATTAGTTGCTGGAATAATACACAATGAACAATTGTGAAAAAAAAACACAAATGCTGGAAACCAATTAACTGCATGCCAAAAAAGTATCAGGATCAAATTACAATATTAGTTTCGCCAGTTTTGTTTACTGATAAAGGCCCATTATTCATGCAGCTTTAATCAGCGTGATGCCATCGCTCATCCATATTTATTGGCACTTAAAAAGGTGGATTAAGTCTCCCCCCCCCTTGCCCTAAATATAAAACCCTATGAAGCGTGGGTGCATCCAGCACATCCTCGCGACTGCTGCCAAGTACAGTTAAGTACTTCAATATGAGTGTTGTTTATCCAGATTGAAGGGCTCACATGATTTTTTATTTTTTTGGGAGGGGGGCAATTTTTATTGTTTTTTTTTTTTTTTAATCACCTAACCTTCACCTCCCCTCCGCCAGCACCACCGCACATCAGCTCGCCAATCAGCCGGCACAATGACAGGCTGTCCTCACTCACGTGACGGCGGGGCAAACGCTTGAGATCAAGGTTAAATTTAGAGGAGCCGTTTGGACTCTATTAGTGCGTGGGCGCCCTTGTGAGTCAGAGGTCAGCGTGCCATCGACGTGTCGCTACTGAGAAAGTATTGTGTGTATGTGTGAGATGAGGGTGCACACATACAATCATACACACACACACACACGGGGCAGCTGTCTTGTTAATCACTCAGTCCCCATGACAGATAAGGTTAAGCGAGTGGCGGCGTCCTCTCATGCCGCCAAGCGCCCCCTTATAATGATCTATTTTTGATCTGGCTTGGTAACGCAAACGCATCACACAAGCACACCGCCGACCCCAAATGGGCTCAAGTCATATGCGACCCCCCCTTTGCGTATGATATTTTTATTCTTTTTCCTCGCTTGCACAGTTCAACTTCGTCGGGAGGATCTTGGGCCCGCGCGGACTGACCGCCAAACAGCTGGAGGCGGAGACCGGCTGCAAGATCATGGTGCGCGGGAAAGGCTCGATGCGGGACAAGAAGAAGGTACCCGCCACTCTTTCACATGCTCCAGGGTGGTTTGCGGATCTGGTTTTATTGCATTGACTAAAAGGCCTCGCCTGTTAAAAGCGCTGTAAGGGACAGCTGTGGCGCCAGGGCTCCCCCTTGAGTCGTGAAGTGTCATTTAATTGCAGTAAGCCCACAGAACCTGAAAAAAAAAGTGAACCTGCTAAGTGCTAAGAGGATACGTCATTATTCATTCTTCTCTGACATTGGACTCTGAATAGTACAGACGAGCGAAAACCCGCAAATAATTGACAACCAACGCCCTAAAAATCGATGCAATTGTCTATAGTCATCATTTAAATCGTGAGTAGACCATTAACAGTGATTGCCAACATTAACCTTCAAAATAAATGGCATCTAGATGATTTGATTTTGAAAAAAATCCACCAGGCATGCGCTTGTCTGTGTACAATATTCACTCTAACTTCCACTAAGAACCCAGGCTTAACCTTTGCTCCTCCCCTTGCCAGCCGCTAACAAAGCTTGCCTCTTATTCGAGATGTATCACTTCAAAATACTTCCGTGACAATTGCCAATTTTGACAGCGCTTTGGCAGAAAATAGATGCATTTGTGAATAGCGAACTGCGACTATACAATGTAGTACTGAATACAAAAGCATATCTGGCTCACAGTTCTGACATTTGGGTTTGGAAATGTGGACCACCATTTCGCTGCGTGGAGTTAGCATGTTCTTCCTGAGCTTGCGTGGGTTTGCCAAATTTCAGAAACATGCATGTTCGGTTCAGTGAGGTCTCCAGATTGTCGATCAATACGTGTGAATCTGAGTGGATGTTCGTCTATTTGTATTTTTTTTTCGTCTATAAGTTTTTTTTAAAGGATCGATTAGGAAAAGTTGTGAAACGTCCTTTTCAGAAGCTCAAGAATCCAATGAATGTGCTCAACACTAACACAATGTTTCTGCTTGTCCTTAATCGATGGCAGGAATGTGTGCACGCATTGTTAAATTACATTTACTGAAAGGAGTCACTGACTAAAACATGCGCCTCCACGCCCCACCGTCCCGCCAGGAGATGTGACGCGTCGTTTACTTTCAATTGATGGCCAGCGAGCAAAGATTGTGACCGCTAAGCAGAACACGCCTCCTCATGAATCATTGCGTGTCTTTCCTAAAAGGAACTCCTTATTAAATTGGCACTAAAGAACAGTTTTGCCTCAGAGCTAGCCGTAGCAACAGCTGTAACACTAATTAAAATTTTAATAAACCAGTGTACATGAATTCAAATGCATTACGTTCAAGGTTAAAATGACATTTCTGGGTGGCGTTACGTTCATCAGAGCAAAAGTGACCAAGCGAGGCCTCACTTCCTGTTTTCTCAGGAAGTACTGTTCCTTTGGCGCGCTCAAAATAATTGTAATGAGTCATGTCAGGAGACGTCCAGACATCACAAGTCATGATTGCGTAATATATGGATGTCGGAATTGGGCGAAAGTAAAAAAAAAATAAAATAAAATAAAAAGCAATGAAATTGGAAGTTGCCTTCAGGGACTGTCTGAAATCATAGCTTTCCTCGGACTGTCTGTCTCTCTATTTCTCTATCTACAGAATGTAGTGAAGTTTTACCAACGACTGTGTGAAATCAGAGCTTTTCTCACATCGCCGACCTCTCAAAAGACTATGATCGGGCGTAGCCTTTGGGAGCTATCCCAAATCAAAGACTTCCTCACACTGTCTGTCAGTCTGCCTATTTGATACAGAATCAAATCCAGCGCTGCCTTCAGGGACAATCTGAAATCACCGTATTCCCTCCTACAATATATATTTCTATATTTTAACAGAATGTAATCAGGCATTGGCTTTCGGGGCTGTTTGAAATCATAGCTTTCCGCACTATTCATCAATCTAGCGATCCATATATCTCTCTATTCTACACCAGCCGCAATGTGTTTTTCGTTTCTTTCCTTGTCCCGCTGCTTAGTCCATCTGTCTTTCCTTCTCCCCTGGTGTCTCCTCACATTGGATGGCTCCAGATTTGCAAACGGCAAGTGGAGCGAGTCCAGCATTCCATGCAACGCCCCCACCCACCCACCCACCCTCTCTCTCTCTCTCTCTCTCTCTCTCTCTCTCTCTCTCTCTTTCGAACATTCCCTACCCCGCACACCCTCTGAGAGAGACGCACACACAGAGGAAGGAAAACAGAGACACAGTAGGAGAGGGGGGGGCGCCGAGAGAAAGATGTTGACTTTTAGTGCTCTTCAAAACGATACATCTCACTTGACAAAACATTTTACCGAGCGGGCCGCCTCTCACCCCCGCCTGCACGCCCCACACTGCGACGGACGCTTTCGTAACTCCGTTTTCCGCCAGCGTGTGGTTGCATCAAATATTAATCTCCTATTACTTTTTTTTTTCCTTGGGGAGTTATGAAATATGAACTAGAGCCGAGATGCTAAAAGTGCTCACGATTCCTTGCCTGTGGGCAGGATCGATGGCACGCTGTCGCGCCAATGTTTCGCTTGGCCTTGTTTATCAATGGGTAACTTTCTGCAGTGTCATGCCGGCCCACAGGTAGGTTGGACCCAATTCCAAGTGACGCCGGGATTTCCCATTTTATGATCACAATACAATAACCCTCCACCCATTCGCAGACACGTCTACTTTCAGTTTCCTCTGTAGAGCCAAACTAGCCACTAGCGGAAAAAACTCCTGATAGCCAACCGGCTTAACAGCCAACAGCAGCGTGATGGAAGATTCCAATAGAGGCCCGACAGGCGGCCAAGGTTCTTTGTGGGGGTTGATGCCCGAGAAAGCAGGGTGGTAAAGTTACCAAGATGACGCCGAGAAAGCTTCCGATTGTTATTGGCAGTGGGAGAAGGTGAACAGCTGATCAAATGCAAACACCTACCCGCGCAACGCATGGTACAGAGTCCTTTGCGAAACAATGAGCACATCCAGTCATGTCAAGGTCAACTCTCCTGTGACAGAATGTACAGAGTAGCTTCATTGTTGCAAACGGTGGACTGAGATAAAGGACAAATAATGACGTGTTGCAACGATTGTGAGTTGTCAGAAAATTGCGGGAAGGTTTGGTGATTCGGGGAGTTTGAGAAAGTTGCGCAACCCAATGACAAGTTATTTCTTGAATCAAGTTTCTTTTGTTCTCTGGAATTACCGGTATGTCATTATCAACTCAAGTGAGAGTAATCATTTCTATTGTAGAATTTGATGTTGATTGCACATCTTTGAACTATTTACTGGGAATCACAGTTTATTCTTCTTATGGCTCTCATCTCTTCTTGGTAGAATACAGTGTAAACTATTGATGAGGTTTTAAGGACTTGAAATGAGAAGGTTGACGCTTGTAAATTGAATTTCAATCCGTCCCCGACACCAGTTTCACCGATCGACGCAAAATTGGGTGTATGTGTTTATCATGGCAGTCTCACTTAAAATGGGTCACATTGCCCTGCAACATAACAAGAGGATTAAAAAAAAAACTCCCCACAGCACATTACATGTCACTCGTAGGGTGTGAATGGGAAAAGGCCCACGCCGCGCATACTAACACGAGTGTGCTTGTTGTTCTCCTCCCTGCAGGAGGAGATGAACCGAGGCAAGCCCAACTGGGAGCACCTGAGCGAGGACCTTCATGTCCTGATCACGGTGGAGGACACGCACAACCGCGCTAAGATCAAGCTGCAGCGGGCCATCAACGAAGTCAAGAAACTCCTCATCCCCGCTGTGAGTATCCCAAAAGAAACGGGGATGAGAGTTTAGCATTTTGGTATGCACTAAAGGGGGGGGGGGGGGGTGCTGTAGCGGATTGTCGGTCCAAAAGTGTGTGTGTGAGTATGTGTAAGGGGTTAGGGTAATTAGGGAACATGCACAAAAAGGGGTTGCCACGGCAACGCCGGGTTGTTTGAAAGGCTGCACGAATGAATGGCAAGTCTGTTCACTCGTCCTCCCCACTCCATCACTCCTTTCACTCGTTCACAACTCACTTCATTCCCAACGACCGGCTACAATATTCCCCCCCCCCTTCCCCCCCGTCATCGTTGTTGTCCGTGCACAAGGGCACATTTTGATTGGACTCCTCGGCATGGTTCACATTCTCCGGCGCCACCTACAATACATCTCACCCTCCCTCTGGTGTGGAAAATCGTGCACCCCCCCCCAACACACACACACATAAGCGTATATTGTGAAATCACAAAGCTGCTTCCGCTTGCAACAACTGGGTCAGAAAGAAAAGACCAGCGGGGGTTGGGGTGGGGGGATTCTATTGCAGCCGGGCCGAAAAGGTTACGGCCATCAGGCGTCGTGGTCATCGGAAGCTGCAGCACCTGTTCATTCCATGGCAGTGCTCATGGGCAGTGCGCTCCGACTCATGATACGCGTTGGCTTCACCCGCACAACTTTGCCTTGATGCAGTAAATCAGACAAGCTTCTCAGCGGCTAGTAACTGGAGCTAAGCTGCAACTAGCTTGTTGGACACGGAATAGTACAGACCGGGTGGTGTTGGTATGCTAGGGAGTGCGGGGGCCACGTGTTTCGCTGTTTGCAGTCTCCGATGATGACAGAACGTTGACTTGCAGACTCTTTTGGGCCAGGTGACGTCAACGTGTGTGATGTTTGGAGTTTTTCTTTTGTGAGAGTGAGAAGCAGCAGTGTGGCGGAAACCACAACAGGCAGGTTGCCGATATCTGCTTCCAACGTCAACAAATAAGTCAATGTTTTACATCACATGATGAGGAAAGCGCAAATATGCTGCACTTGAAACTACACTGCTGCACTTCCAGTATCACAACCTGACCTGTCTTTCTCGACCATTTTGAGATGACCGCACAGATATTCTGTGCCCTTTGACCTTGACACTGACGTTGATTGAGATCGCGTGTGCCTTTGGGTAGGCTGAAGGTGAGGACAACTTGAAGAAAGTGCAGCTGATGGAGTTGGCCATCCTCAATGGAACCTACAGAGACGCGACTGTCAAGACACGTAAGGATCAGAGCACAGGATGGGAGGGGCCTTTGCACAGGAGACCACTGTATATACAAACAATGGCTCTGTTCCTTGTAACATAGACTGTTTGTCCCTTCTTCGTCCCCTGTCCATTGTGTATACGCTTATGTGTGGGGGGGCGCACACGCAATCATTGTGCATCTTGTGTTCGTGTGTGTCCGTCTGTCCGGCAGCCACCGCCGGCTTCCCACTCGGCACCCCGCAGGCCCCTCGCATCATCACCGGCCCCACGCCCGTCCTGCCGCCCACCATGCGCAATCCCGCCCCCGTGACCACGCCGACCCTCATGCCTCTGATCCGCCAGATCCAGAGCTCCGCCCTCATGCCGGGCGGCAACCCGCATCCGGCGCTGTTGCAGCAGGGACCCGAGTCGGGGATCATCTACACGCCCTATGAGTACCCCTACACATTGACGCCCTCCATATTGGAATACCCCATCGACTCGACCGGCGTATTAGGTAAATAATCGCTCCGGCTCATCATGCTCCTACATGGACAATGGATGTATTATGAGATCTGGATGCTTGGTTCAAGGCATCAACTAAAAAATGGAAATTTAGTCAATGACATGCATGCAGAAATTGCACTTTGCTCGAATTTACGCTCTGCCGTAAATGTCAGCTTTACAGATGCCACGTCTGCTCTTGAGGCATTGTGTGTTGCGATTAGGCCGTACAGGGTACCGCGACACGTGGCTGAGTCGGATGTCCAAGTCAAAGAAACTAAAGCAACAACTGAAGCGGCGCATTTATTTACTTGCGGAGCAGCACGTTCTGTCAACGCTGTCGTGAACTTCAGCTTGACAGATGCCACGTCTGCTCTGCAGGTGGCGTTTATTGTGGTAAAGATGACTGCCGCGCACATGTTGGTCAGTCGATTTGAGGTGCAGCATTTATTAATTCAAGGGGCAGCCCGTTCTCTTGAAACGCCGCTGTGAACTTCACCTTGACAGGTGCCGTGCATGCTCTGAAGGCGGCGTGTGTGTGTTTTGTCATAAACGCAAGCTTTAGAGAAGCCAGGTTTGCTCTGCATTTGATTCCTCCGCTTATAATGTCACTCAACTTGATCGATGGCAAGAGATGACGATGGGTGATGGCGGGCCATCAGTGTCCAGCTCTCGTAATACATCCGTTCACGTGTAACCCTGCATGCAGAAGCTCATCGTCGGGCTAATAGTCCCTTCGTCCTGTGTTTTCGCAGGTATGGCTTTCCCAACCAAAGGCTAAGCGATTAGCTATCCATCTTAGCGCACATGGACTGGCTTGCAGAGACCCCCCTCTCCCCCCAACCTCCCCCCCTCTTCCTGAACCAACACCCCAACCCACCTTCCCCTTCTCTCTAAATGCTTCCAGTATGCTACGGAGCAAAGGCTCAAAGCTCGCTCACACTGTAGGACGACAGATCCCTCGCGCTATAGTCGAGTATCCATGGCTTCTTCTCGCTCGTGACATTCTATTAGCTGACTAGCGTGGTGGTGTGACACCTTCAATTCTAACCTTTTCTTTAAAACAAAAAAGTACATTTATAGTTCCACTTGTAATTTTTAACACTTTTGTTCTAGTGTAGATGTTCTAGCGCGCTGTTCGTGATTTAATATATGTTTTGTTTTTTAAAGCAATTTTATTGATTCCAGTGCCTCACCAGCGTGATTTTGAAGCTATTAGTGAAGCTTTTTTTTTAAAATAGGAAGTGGTGGTTTGGATTAATCTTTAGAGAACAGAAGATCGCAAAACGACATGATTCTGTCCTTTGAATGATTTAACCCTCCTGTTATGGATGAACACTTATCTCCTGTGTTTGAGGTGAAATGAGGAGGAGATGTGTATGTGTGACCTGAAATACAGTAGACAATGAGTGTACTGTATAATATTTGCAAGGAAAAGAGTTAGCCATTTCTGCCATCTCCCTTTTAGCTCGTTGCGTCGCTGCCGGGTCGATATATTTGATGGAGCATGCATAAGGGGAGGGGTTTGCAAATTATTTTTCTAATATATAAGAAAAATGATGAAAAGACTTGCGGAAGACTGATCTAAATCTCTAATTGTGAAAAGTCCAATGCAATTAAAAATATATATTTAAAAAAAATAAAGAATTAAGACCAGCATAAGAAGATCGGAATTTTTTTCCATTTAAAAAAAAAACTGTTATTTAATTCTTACCCACAACGTGACTCGCTGTGTTTAATCAACGTATTATAAAATCGGATTATATATTTTACATTTATTTTTTGGAACACAGAATAGAAAAAAACACACCTAGAGAAGTAAAATTTTAATCTAAATTTACCTAATAAAACCAAAATGTAGATTTTCCAAGTGATCAGTTGCACCCACAGCATAATAGGAAGGTTAAATCTTTACCCCCTCCCCGCCCCACAACCCCGACCCCACCTCCCCACCCTCTCACCGGCAGTTTTGTGCACGTTGTCAAACCTCCCGGAAGTGGCCGCTGACGTGTGATGTGTCTTCTTCTGATGAGTAACCTTCTGTGTTCTGTTTTGGCCAACGTCGTCGCGCTTGTTAGCAGGTGCCATGACCGCTAAGGTACGCCGCCAAGACAAGAGAATCCATCCTTACCAAAGGGTAGTGACCACAGACAGAGGTTAGTTAGCTCACCAGCCACTTTATGTGTACATGTGCGTGTGCGTGTTGTGCATGCAGACCAAGGGACCAGTATATGTGCGTGTGTCTTAGCATGGCATGCCCAGCTCGGTGTCAAATGTGAAAACAGTCTTGTTGCAGTAAGGGCGAAATTATGGGAGGAGCCATGTCAAGAGGGAAGGCACGATGGGCGGGGGAATGCGCTTATCTCTTGTTCGATAACCCGGGCGGCCAATCTCAATTAGAGTGAATCACTCCATTCATGTGACTCCCTTCCTTGTGACTCCTGGACTTGGAGTCCCGCCCCCCCCCCCTTTTTTTATGCTACTTCTTACTACCCAGCACGTCCGATGGGAACCTTTTATTTATACCTGATTTCATTCCACTCGTTCCCGCATTTCTTTGTTGGTGATGGTGCCCGATGACTACACGCCACTTAGTCCCATTTTACTACTAAAACACAGCGTGTGATGACTACTGAAGTCTGTGTTCCAAGCTCTTTTTTTTTGTATGAAATACTGTTTGTTTTTCTTTTTGTGGTCTTACCAGTCGCCCACTGGACTTTATCATTGGGACTGTTTACATCTTTCATATTATATTACCTAGCCAGAGTGGTGCTGTTGCCATGTATTTAGCTGCAAAAGAGAAAAAGAAAAATACATTTGTATATAGGGATTTTAAAGTGCTTATATGAAGCTAATGGAACAAAATCGCTTGAAAATATTAGTAGGGTTTTTTTTTTACGGTATGCTTTTTATAGATAAAGTGTCTCCATGTAAAACTTTTATTCCGAGTGTGTAGCTCCTACTGTTCCCTGGAAGGCAGCGTTGTTGCTCTTGTGTGTGTGTGTTTTTTTTGTTGTGTTTTGATTTTGTTGTTGTTTTTAAATATGAGGTGACCTTCTCAATGCACAGGCCTCATGACTGTTTTATGCAATATAGACATGGACTAGCTAGCTGCAATATGTATGTGTGTGAGCAGTGGTGCTCCTGTTGAACAAAACAAGCAAAAAAAAAAATACTAAAAAAGGCAATAAAGACGACTATTGAGAACAAAATAAATCTCCAAAGACAAACTAAAGAGCTCTAAATTCTTGAAGTTAGGCTGTCTATTTTGAATTGTTTCCTCTAAAAACAAACAAACAAATCACCATCTTTTAACCTCTCATTGCTGTCTCTTACTATGGCACCTCTCTGCTCACAGTAGCCATTAGCCGCTCTGCTAATACTTCCTAGCCAATGGAGCAAAGCATAATCAATATTAATAAGAATAAGTCAGCCTTACTCGCAAATCTAGCTGCTTACAACGAGAGGGTCACGCTCTCACCCACATGAAACCATGCCGTCCGTCCGTGCTTACCCAAAGCGCACGTGGTGCCAAATCTGCAACTAGCAACCACACGGACAACCGACATGCCACAATCACAAAGGTGCAATTTTTTTTTTTTTCGCGAATACCTAGACACATCTAGGATGGCAACCGATGCGTACATGTACAGTCACATCTTCATCCAATATATTTCCCACGCGTACACTTTGGGTAACCACAGCGTCTCCTCCTCTGCCTCATGGTTCCACCGTCTGGTAGCATGAGTAGCAACATGGTAGCGGCGGTCACATGACGCGAGGGGCGGCCAAGCATCTGCCCCCGGCACCATGTGCAACCGCCGTAGGGAGAAAAAAAATGCCTTGTTGTCATCCCGACGCCACTAGCTGAAACTAATCTCTCTTCTATCTTTTGTTTTTCTTTTTATGTCCCCTTCTGTGTGCCCTCTTTTTTTTCCGCTTCCTTTCCTGGTCTGTCTGTGTCCTGTCTAACTCTAGCTGCCACGGCAACTAACCCATGACACCTTTTCCACTGATGACCCCGACCCCCACCCTACCCGTCTCATTGGCCAAATGCCCCCCCCCCCTTCCTGGCCTTGCCACTCTCCTCCCCTTCCCTCCGCGCCACACCCCTTCCAACCCCTACCCGGCTCAGCCAACCAGAGGCCGGCGCCGGGAGCGACCCTTCCATCTAACCAGCAGTGGATGGCGGCTGCAGTGCCGATAACCCAGCAGGGACCGCTGCCATCGAACTTTTAGTCCACGTGCCTTCCTCTCGCATATCGCCCACTGTCGCCATTGCGGGGGGTGTCCAAACGAGCTCCCGCATAAGCAATAATTACTACTCAACTACTGAAGATGCTAATTGTTCTCACCCGGCACTCAAACCGTCCACAGAGAGAGGTGTTGATATGATGCATTATACTTCATTTCAACGAACAAACAACTGCTAACATGTTAGCATTTTGTTAGCATTATTTGTTGGGTCATAAAAATACCCAACCACGGAAGTTCTCATTAGAAATAGCGCCATCCCAAGGGAGTTCTCATACAATTCTGAAAACAAGCTGAAAAGCACGTTAGCATTTTTTCAATTCTCATTTGTACGGTGTGCTACTACAAGCCGGGATGTCAAATCCCTATTGATCCGTCGCAGTGCGTTTTGTACTCCGGTTGCTAGCTTGCGATACGTGAGCTATACAACAGTTAACATGTTAGCATTTAATAGCATATAAATAGAACCTGACTACAGAGTGAGATGTCAAAAACTTGCTAACCAGTTTCAGCCCTTTCTGTACTCATGGTGCTATCTTCCTATATGTTAGCATGCTAGCATTTTATCAGTCTTTATGAGAAATAGCACCTGACTGCAGTAAAAACAGTTCCGCGGGGGGTTCATTTGATTTTATTTTATGAATCCTTCCTTTCTAAAAAAAACAAACAAAAACCCAAGCCCCCCCCCACAAAATTGAATAATTATGGAAATCAAAGCCTGAAATCGCACTTGTTTTCTTTTAAATGTCACTAACATTTTAAAGAGTGCCTTTAATGAATTTTGTGCTTCCAATAACCTCGTCAAGTGAAGTAAAATGCCAAGGCGGATCCTCTCTCGCCGCAGAAAAGAAAGTGAGATCCAAAAAGGCCAAAGTATCACAGTCATCGGGTCAAGCGTTCTGATGCTTCTTCCGCAAGCCTGTGATTCAACACGCGGTGTTTAAATGCCACTACACGCACATGAAGGGAAGTTTGCACAACAACTGAACAAAAGTGCCTTTTAAAAAAAAATAATAAAATAAATCACCAGAAGTACATTTTTATTGGAATTTACCTCTTCCCGTTTAACTGCCCAATCCCTGTCCAAGTGCCACACAGTATTAAGCACTGATCTATACAAGATGTCTTTTTATGTATGTGTGACGATAGAACACTGTTTTTGTCATAACTAGCCCGCACAAACTATATTAACGAGCACGTACAACACAGCCAACTGAGGCCTTGGTATCAAACATCGTGGGGTCGTAACACCTGTAACGAGTTTATATGTATTTTTATATGCCATTTTGTACATTAAATGACCTTTCCAGAGTTGATGCCTTACTATACACACCCATGCAACAGTGTGTCCTGAAATACTGGAGATGTTTGCCGTGTTAACTGGAGCCTCGGAGCTGAGCGCCACCGCTTGCCTCTTGTGCCTTGATTTGATTTGAAGGTATTTTTGACAATTAACAGTGTAGTTCTCCACATTAATCTGCCCTTCAGCGGGCCACTGTATAGGCTTTACTAAACTTTTCTGTGTTTAACCACTTAATTGTATCTGTCTATATGAGAAAAAAGGAAAAAGAGGGCAATGGGAATGATGGATTCTTTAACATTGTCAGCGGGAATAACGTTGTAATCATTAAACTCTTTGTGGTAAAAACTAACTAACTTTGTTGCTTCTCTCACTCTCTCTGTAGCACTTAATTATGCAAATCGGCTTCCTTTCTGCATACTAATCATCAAAAACAAGGCCTTTTCACACACGCACACACACACACTAAAAAAACCCACACCCTGTTTAGATGAAATGCAGGGAAAAGGCCACAAATGTTCCATCCCACTTCCCCCCCTTTTGCCTGTCTTCTCACCATCCTGTCTCCCACTTGAGGAGGGCATTACAGATATTTGTGCAATAAGAGAGAACAAAACACACCCGGCTCTCCATGGTTTCTGCGAGGCACGCACATGCATTCTAAGGAGGCGGGGGCCGGTGAGGGTGTCAGGTTTGGAGGTCTAAATGTCGGGGGAATATAAGGGAAATTGATTGCGCAAGCTCGCCCTAAAACATCTGCGGAGGATCACGGCGAAAAGTGCAACTCCTACAACAACAGCCAGTCCAGCGACTCCAGACGAAGACAACTTTAAGGAAATGCGAGCATCAGGAGTAGAACGATTTCATGTATGTTACCCTGCCAGCGGAGGGCGAGCCCCTGATTAATCTTTTGAGGATGAGACCATCACACACAAGATGATTAGTTCACCTTTGAACTTGTGGAGCTGAATTTTTATGGCGAGTCATCCAACTTTGCCGACAACACAAAATGACGACAATTTATGTGGTTCATGTCGCCAAGCTGTCGAGTATATGTTCTTAAAATTTGGCTGCCAGAGGACAAAATCTATGGTAGTTTTTGAAGCCGAAATTGCCATAAAATAAAAATAAAATCGGCAGACTTCCTGCATCTTTTCAGGCAGGGTTTCTTCAGACTATTTCGTTGGTCCACCCAAGTGTAACTGGCTTGAGGGACAAATTTTTCCTAAAATTCCTAGGGACTGAAATGGCCAAAGTGACCATTAAATGACTAAATAGCAGTCTTCCTGTCATTTCATACATTTTTTTTTGTGGGGCTACATATGATAAACGTGTCTACCAAATGTCATGTTGGCCCGGGGGCTAAATTTTCCAAAATTCTAAAGGCTTGAATTGGCCAAAATGAGCCAAATATCAGTACTTTGATCCAAAATGGTCGACTTCGTGTGCCTCTAGAGACTTTTTTGTGCCTCCACGTATAATTGAAATGTCTACCAAATTTCATGTTGCTTAGAGAACCTGTATTTTCAAAAAGTTCCCTTACCAAACCCAAAAAAATTTTGATAGCTTTTTTTTTTTGGGGGGGGGGAGTATGGGAAAGCCCTCAAAGGAGGACGAAGAAACTCCAAACTTTCAAGAGGGGCCTTCTTGGCATAGGGTGCTTGGGGCCCTCGACATAAAAATATAGTCACATCACGCGCGCTTCAAACAAAGTTTCCCTTTAAATCCCAAAGTTAAACAACAACACAGCATTTTTCCACGGTGAATGCAGCCATGGGTGGCTCATTCGTCCTCTGCCTGCCCTTCCTGCTTTCATTGTGGAGTTTTTGTTGGGGTGGGTGCTGAAGAGGGGGGTGGCGGGGGCTTGATATTGAACTTCAGGCTTGGAGTTGAGCCTGCTTCACCCCCTCCCCTGATCACTGAGAGAGAAAGAACATAATGTGACCGCCGCTGACAGTCCTCTGGACAGGAAGATAGCAATAAAGGGAGAGTTTTTTTTTAAAGGGGTGTGAGTGGTTTGGGGGTAGGGGAAGGTAGGGGGTTCATGGATGTGTTTGGATGGGTGTGTGCGCTCTCATCTGTTTTTCCTGTTTTCAATCAAGTCTTCTAACCCTCTTGTTACATTTCTCAGGAAGAGCAATAATGTTCCCCGGTCATTTCGACCTGGGGTGAGTTAAATTGTCCAAGTGTCAGAAACAAAACCTAAAATTCTATTTCTTTATTAACTTTGCAGAAAAACTTTTTTTTTTCAGGCTTGTCTGTACTGGTGAGAGTGTACGTACCTTATTCCAGATTTCACTCAGTAGCGTTTCCTGGAAAGTTTCACCGATCAACCCGAGATTCAACAGCCATGTCTAAAAAAAAAAGAAGAAAAAAAAACCAACAATTTGAGTCATGCAGTCATTTTTCATTATATTTTCATTGTGTTTGTGGTGTTGAGTGTTTGCCCTGTTCAATAACCGAAAGTGGTCACATGGGCTCCTTGCCCAGATCTGATGGCATGACAGTAAAAATTGCTCGGCGGTGTATCTTAAGCTCATGTGATGGCTTTCATCACTTTAAAAAATACATAAAATAAATAATTAATTGTAAACTGGGGCACTCTTAAGTCAAACTTGCCAATTTGAGGATTGACATTCAAATTTTACAGTGGAACAAAACGAAAACAAAACCTCATGCATGCAGTTTGAATTTAAATTCCTCAATCCCTCTACACCAGTTTCACAGATGAACACGAATATGGCCAAACGTCTACTTTGCTAGGAACGACAAAATAAATTCAACGACCAGTGGCCAAACTTGGACCGGAAGTCAACCATTTTGGTTTGGAGCAGCCATTTTGTGCTAATTCTATGACTCGATTCTATAACTTTGCCCGGATGAGCCCCAATCGGAAACAAGTACCGGTAGATTGGAAAAGATGGGCGACACTCTATTGCAAAACATTTTTTTGCCGTTGCGTGGTGTCAAAGCTTGAGAACATCAAAGGATTTTCCATTAAAAAAAGGGGCCCATTAATTGCGGCTTTACTTTGTGTTGCATTTCTTTCACTTGCAAACGGGTCAATCTGACTAAGCAGGAGGGTTAAATCGCTTCGCTAATGTATTCTGCAGTCAGCTCCGGCCAGCGAGCCAACACACATCGAAGCTCCCACCACCATCAAATTGTGTGTGTGTGTGTGTGTGTGTGAGACAGGTTGATTTAGAATGCTATGCATTCTCCACATAATGAACAGCTCTACATTTCCTCCGCTCTGTAAATATTTGATGCGGCGGAATGATTTTTAGCAGTGACGACGGGGTTGGTGGGGAGGAAAAAAAAACGTGGATTTAAAACCTCCAATCCTCTCTCTCACCCTTGTCCTCGTCCCATGTAAATAAGCCCCCCCACCACACCCCCCATAGAAACCCCACACACCCCTCAGTGAGGGAAGTTTAAAGACCCGACACTGTCTCTCCGTCTCCCTGGCAACCAGCATACACTGGGGTCCTTTCGCGGCCTCCCCCTTGTCTTTTGTGTTTGGGATTTGAGAGAGAGAGAGAGAGAGAGAGAGAGAGAGAGAGAGAGAGAGAGAGAGAGAGAGAGAGAGAGAGAGAGAGAGAAGGGAAGAAAGACGGGAAGAAAACGAGAGAGTGAGTGAGGGGATGAAAAGCAAAAATAAAAGATGACATCACAGCTATTTGACAAAAATTTGATGATGATTATGGCACCTCTTCCTCCTAACGGGTACAAAAAAAAAAGCCAAAAAAAAAGAGAGAGAGTGGGAGAGAGAGGCCCTGTGGCCTCAATGGGGCATTGTGGGAAGACAGTGGGCACACTGGGCAGCAACACAGAGAACACTAACTCACAGATGATGCCAGATAGTCTGAAAAACACCCACACTGGGCGACAATGGCAAACTTCATCGCTCCACTTGGCCCCTTGTGAATACACACACACACACACACACACACACACACACACACACACACACACACACACACACACACAATGGTAGAATACGCAGCCTAAGATGCTGTGTTATTTGGGAAATTCGCTAGCAGCACACTGAATTCCTTCAGTGGCCCTTTGAGCAGACAGATGGGACCCGGGGGGGGGCGCGTTTTAAAACGTGCTCGTACGGGAGCGTGCGTGTGGTCCATCTCAACGTTGCATCATGGGGAAAAAAGGTGCGGCAAGGCCTGCAGTATCCAAGTATTCTGCATTCTCTGCATCAAACTAGGCAAATAATTCTTACATCTTGATGAATTAAAGCTTTCAAGTTAGACTGTACTGAAAGTGACATATGGAACATCAGCTTTTTACATTTTGAATAATAATCGTCGTTTTTTTGTAACTAAACAACCACGTACCCAAGTTAACCAACTATTAGCTAACAGTGGTCTTCCTTAACATAAGAACCACACCCATGTTTCTCCATTATTGACACAATCAGCTGGGCAGGACGCAGTTCCAGAGTGTATCACTTTGATTCAGTGGCCGGAGCATCATATGAAAGCCCTAAGGTAAGCGGAGCAGCAATGTTCACACAAATTACCTTCCAATAATAAGTTCAACTAAGTTGTCAACATGGTACATGTACCACACCGCTACACGAAAAGTATAATACTGTTCAGGCTTGGTGATGAAATGCCACATTCTTTGGTGTTAAGTGAGATAACAGAGATAGCTACAAGCAACGGTTCTTTGATTGCTCCATGAACTGGTTGGCGAGGTGGTGGAGTCCTTGTGTTTGGCAATTTTGGAAAATTTGGGCATGAGCCACAAAAATGTTGTGTTTGTCTCGAGTGCTCGCTTGTTTTCCACATTCTGCGAAACCAAAGCTTGTCTCGCCATTGTCCCAACAGTAAGTGGGGATGTATAAAGGCTGGCTGGCACATTGCATGAACCAAAGCCACTCCTAAAATGAGCCCATGGTAGGAAATACGCTAAAACATGTGCATAATTCCTGATCTGAGTTATTTTGGCGAAACAATACCACAGGCATGTTATTATGAAACCTGGAATTGTTTTTAATTAAAAAAACATGTCTCCTAAACGCATAAATCAAAAGTACTGTATTATACTCTTCTTCAACTTGTCCTGATTGTTAAATCTTTGCCGCCCTCTAGCGCAGTAACCATGAACTACAAGCAACGCCCAAAAGTCAGTGCAAGGTTTCCCTTTGGGGAAAGGTTTGGAAATAAAATATTTTTCATTTCAACAAAGAAAACCAACATTCATTTAAATAATTACTTTTTAATTGGTTTATTCTCCTCTATCCATACAACCATTCAAAGGTTTAGGACACACTTTAAAGCTAATTGATTGAAACATTGTTCAAACTTATGACTGGATGTTTCCCTATGGTTTTAGTTTGTTTTACTAATGAAAACTTACAAGTAAATGAATAGGTGGGTCGATAAGGAATGTATACGTTGTTGAATCTTTTGTTTTGTGAAATATTTGCTGACAGACCTAATTTAGAGTGTAATTTGGGAGCGATGGCTCCCCCAAGGAGGATGTCCACTTTGGTTGACGAGTTTCGAATGTATACAACCCAATTGCTACATTGGTAAATTTGAAGGGTATTAATCTTTGGATTCAAGAAAATGTCTCACATTTTTTGTTTTTTCGGCATCGAGGGCAAATGCCGCCGCCGTAGTTTGTCCTTGTGTAAAATTAATGGCATATGTGTGACTCATAAAATGACAAAACGCACTTAAAACGATGTGAACTCGCTTTTCATGATTTACTTACTTCGTCACTTGGTCGTTAAATTTCAAGTTTACATCGATATTTCTTACAACACCGTGGCGTTTTTTTGGTTCCCTCTCACTTGACGACGGGTGTTCTTGACGTAATTTGACGACATTGATTTACGGCAAGAGGGTACAGTATTGCTACTGCCGTAGTTCGTCCTTATTTGGCGCAAAACGGATGCTAGGTTTGTGGCTAATAGAATGACACAATCTCCTTAAAACTGTGTGAACACTCATTTCGTGGTTTACTTACTTCAAGACCTCGTCACTTAGTCGTGAACTTCTAAGACACACACCGATATTTACAACAGTGGTCGTTCTCTCCCTCCGCTCGGTGACCAGCGTTGCTGAGGTAACTTGACAGCATTGCTTTACGGCAGGAGCGTGCTGGTGCTGCTGTTGCTGTGTGTGTGGAGGTCAGGGGCATGACAGGACAGCGAGTTCCCGATACAGACATGCTGCTTCTCTTTGTACAATACACTTGATTTAAAAAATAGACGCGATCGGTCAACTATATTATTGTGATTATTATATCGGCGTTGACAGAACAGCTCAGCGTTGACCATCTCGATCGTTGCATCACAAGTAGCGCTCCCTAGCCGAAGCAAGCAAGGACCTGTTCTTTTTTTTCTTTTTTAAGTTCCTACCATTCACCCAGACATGGACAACAATCCACAAGGCTCCGGGGGACTCAAGGCTAGTCTCGGTGGTCTCTTCGGTGGTGGAGCACCGGAATATTCCAACACGGAGCTCGCCGGTGTTCCATGTACGCATCCTGTTAGCTTCGCGGCTAGCTAAGAAGCTAACCGGCTAGCATGCTGAAGTGAGTGTTGAGTGCTATTTGATGTTGACATTTGGGTCCTCTTTGTCATTTTAGTGACTGGAATGAGCCCTCTGTCGCCTTACCTTAACGTCGACCCTCGTTATCTGATTCAAGTAAGGCAGAATTTAAAATGAAACAATGTTCTCTGATAAATATATGGCAGAAGACATATCAATAATTGTGTGTTTTCAGGACACAGACGAGTTCATTCTGCCTACAGGCGCTAATAAGACGAGAGGAAGGTTCGAGCTGGCTTTCTTCACAATTGGGGGGTCTTGCATCACAGGTAAATGTTTGGCATTTAAAAAATATATAATTATCGTTGAAGCAATTAGTCTACACGTCAGCTTTACTACAGCACGACAATATTCCAACACACGACCATGAGATTGCCATTCTAGTTACAATTTGTCTTTTCTCTTTTTGGTTACAGGAGCTTCGTTCGGTGCTTTAAATGGCCTGAGGATGGGCCTGAAGGAGACAAGAGACATGGCTTGGTCCAAACCGCGAAATGTACAGTGAGTATAGAGTCTGATGGTTCAAATACCACCTCAGTGTATGCAGCAGTGGTTAATTAAAATTGATGCTGTACCCCTGTGATAAGATGTTGAAATGTTGTGCTGTCTGACCAGGATCATCAACATGGTAACAAGGCAAGGAGCTTCGTGGGCCAACACTTTGGGTTCAGTAGGTAAGACCCAATGCCGACTCATCATACAAACACATTGATGTCGTTGATGTGGCATTGACGTCTGTTACATGATCGCAGCCTTGCTGTACAGCGCGTTTGGCGTGGTGATCGAGAAGGTTCGAGGAGCGGAGGACGACATCAACACAGTGGCGGCCGGCACGCTAACGGGGATGCTCTTCAAGGCGGCCGGTATGTGTCTCTTTATCTTGTTTGCCTTTTTTTTTGTATCACAAAAACCTGGCATTTCAATTGTGGTGTTTAGACTTTTTCTATCCACTGTGTTTTTGCAGGCGGCCTGAAAGGTGTAGCCCGCGGGGGTCTGGCCGGCCTGGCCCTGTCCAGTGCCTACGCTGTCTACAACAACTGGGACCACCTGACTGGAACATCATCACCATCCTCCTCTAGGCTTTACTGAGTTCCTCCTCCTCTTTTTTTTTTTTTTTTTTTTCCTCTGACATTAGGGCCAAACTATCTCCAGGAGGCAGTGCTCAGACTCTGGGATGAAAGTGCGTTCTGTGTGAACATGTGTGTATGGCTGTAGGTCCGCAAGTGGACCTTTTAATGATGAACTTTGCCTTACAGTCAGTGCTACTCTTGTATTTATTTCACGGGGATCATCATTAGAAGCTGTACTGCAAGAAGAAGAGTACATGTCAACCATCATCTGATGAAATAAATCACGAGGAAATACCATAAAAAAGCCAACATCATATTGTTGTGGAAACTGCGTCAGTGCAGGAAGAAGTCTCGGATGCGCGTGGCCTCTATCCAGGGGATGTAAGCAACAGTGCGGGTGAAAACGCTGGGCTTGTTTTCCACCGTGCAGCCGATGGGGCCGAAGCTCACCACGCCGTGGACCTCCCAGCGCTCGCGGCCAAGCTGGCACAAGAGTGGACCGCCCGAGTCCCCCTGAATCGAACAACCCTATGATTGTTTTCTTTCCTCACCGAGGCCGGAAGGAACGTGGCAGCGGAAACGAACCTGACAGGCAGCGGGCGGATCCTCTGTGTCCCTGAAGCCGGCGCAGATCATGGAGTCCCGCACGCGGTCACCCCAGAACTTCTTCTGCCGACAAGTTTTGAAGTCGATGATGGGGAGGCGGGCTTGGTTCAGGGACTCTGCCAGGGAAACATTTTCCTTCCCACCTGGAGTATTTCAATGAAACTGATGTATCCGCTTCTCTAGTCTCTTACACAAACGTTTACAATGCACACAATCGCCCACAATGTCTCACGAAAATAAAGAAGCTAGTTGTCGGACAGTCATAATAACTGAACATCCCCTCAATTTGGCCACCGTTTTTATGTAGAAACGTACCAGTAGTCGTCCATGTCAATAATTCCCAACGACTGCGCTGTGACAGATCATATGGGTATTCATAGGGAAATTGTATATAATTATGTAACTCAGTCTGAACATTTACATTTCCAACAAAATAATAATCTCTGCAATGTTTAGTGACTGGCAGGACAATTAATTGCTCTTCCACTAGAGGGCAGAATTTACAATTAACCTGTGTATCCACTCGTTGCCGTTCATACAACAGAAAGTTGAGTAAACTAATCGAGACGAGATCATTATTTAATTAAACTTTTTGGGGGACATTATTGTTTGGTGGGTTCCGCAAAATGTAAAAGTCCTCCAATTTGAAAGTGTCTCAAGTGGCGCTTTTGCAAAATGATAGCTGTTCACCAAAGTGCAAAACAAGGTAAGTGCGCACTTTATAGCTTGAGCCAGAGGAACTTAATAAAAACAAAAAAATAGTAACTATCTTCTCGGAATCTTGAAAATATTCGTTTTGCCATAAAGAAAAAAAACCGCAAACTGGTATTGCCCAATTCCAATATGGTCAAGGCATCAATTTGTGATGGATACAGAGTCTATCTGTATTACAGACACTGTCCTTCGCCAAAATTGGCCGTTCGTTTTAATTTTCCGTCCAGTCAATTACATAAACACATACTTTTGTATCTTTGAAGCCACTGTTTTGCTGGTCATACATCTTAAAATGGTGCATTTGCTAAAAAGTAAAGCTGTAAACTGCACACTGGTTTGATCCCAATACCAATATAGGGGCTCAAACTTTGCGCTTGCTTTACAAGGTTCCACTTTTCTTTACAAAATGGTCCCTTGGGTTTTAATTTACCATACATTTATCTCCAAAGCAACATTTTGGCATCAATAAAAATGGTGTATTGCTGAAATTCACTAAAAAGCAGAGACCTCCTGGTGACTATGTGTCCCAATACGTTTGTCTGTGTGATATGAATTCCTTCAAACTCACCCCGGGTGTCACCCCAGCCGGTCACCCAGCAGTACTGTCCTGGCTTGAGGATGGTCTTCTTGCGCGGCAGGCATGCGTAGCGGATGAAGTTGGACGGGAGGATGTCGGTGGTGGCCTTCACCAGGGCGATGTCATAATCCAGCTCACTGTGTGCCGGGTAACGGAAGTTCTCGTGCCGGTAGATACGCTTAACAGGGAAGACCCTCTCGGCCGTTTCGGAGCGCCTCAGCTGGTGCTTGCCCAGTACAATCCTCCACGAGCTGGCATCCTCCGCCTTCCCCCTGGAAAAAGGACGGTTGATTTGAACAACTTGAATGTGAAAATTGGCTTTTTATTTCAGGGTTACTTTTGGAAGCAGTGAGCAGCAGTAAGAATCCAATTCTTGTGGATCAGAGTTCCTCCGCAGACGTGAATGTGATGTTTGCTGCCTCTGGGACGAACCTGACAAACAAACAGACCGGAAGGTGCCTCAGTTTCATCATGTGGCATTCTCGACGCGGCGATTCTCAAACTCTTTCCACCAAGCCCATCTGCCCCTTTTGAGAAATCAAAAGTGGCCTCGTGAGCAGAAAACTTTTCCCACCCTTTGGCATATATTCTATTTTCCTCTGAATCTACCTGCAGGGAGACCTGCCAGGGCCAGGAGTGCGGCCTGGCCTCGTTCCCCGACACAATCCTCTCGGCCATGTTGGGATTGAAGTAGGCCATCCCGCAATCTCGGGGCCAGTCTACAAGAAAAAACACACAGCCGGTATCGTCAGGCATGTTATGATTCTGCTGATTATATGCGTGTGTATTCTCACCCAGGTGTAACACCTTATGCTGCTTGCCGGGCACGTACGTGAACGCGGCCTCGCTCAACAGGGGCAGCATCAGCAAACACACGACACGAAGCGCGGCGGCCATCGTCTTCCACGCAAAAATCGCCAGGCCGCGCGCCGCCCGCCGTTTTTATAGCAGCAGGTACAGATACACGCACGCAAACACACAATGAGTTGTATCGCGGAGGTGCTGGATTGTTCTCCTTTTCACATGCACACGTCAGTGGAAGCAAACATCATGTCATGTGACATACAGCGGTGGCACAGTGACCTTCAAATGACATCCGGGGATAAACAACGCTTTGAAAAGAGCCAAAGCTGGCCAATTCGATCGGCCGGTCGATTAATCGATCAGGCTTTAGTTGTGATCGAGATATTTGCGCAACGATCCATATTCTGCAAGACAAAACACCTGCTACCCATACAACTTACTTACTTCCACCGCCACTCTGCATGTTGTGGTGTGAAAAATAAGAGCACACTGGAAGTCACCAGTGAGTTGTTTTGTTGGTTTTTTTTAAACTCTGAATGGGAATGTGCACGCTCATCTGAAACGGTGAATGGTCGCAGCCCCTTCAACGCGGTTCAACAAGTTGACTGTAGCGGAAGAGCATAACACGAGGCGCAGCCGCGTCGTCCAACCGACGAGGCGTGTCAAGCGATCAGGCGAAACGGCGCCAACGATATTCGAAAAGGGTCTCGTGTTGGACGCCACGTGAGCTCGAGGCGTACCGAATGAAATGTCTCTCGGTGTCTTTTGAATCCACTATTAGAATTAAATCACGACAGCTCGTAATTCATCAATCTAATATTTATTATCTCTCCCCATGTGAACAGAATTAACGGAAGAGGTTGGATGAAAATAAAATCATAAACTAACACATGACTAATATATGAAACATGTACGCAAATGTTAACTAGAATTACAGTCTATTCATAATAAATGAAATACAGGGTGAGACAGAAGGAATGGCGTAATTAAATAGCATTCAACTGTCGTCGTCACGCCGCATGAGTTTTTTTTTTGGTATGCCCAGCATGAGATCAATATGAAACAGGCAGACGGATAAAATGCCCATTTAGACTTGTGCACTCCTCTCAGCTCATCAGTACGGCACTGAGGTTCTTTGCAGAGGATAAGGAATTTACGAAGATAAAGAATATACGACTGCGACGACTGTTATGTCGTCTTGATAGCAGCTCAACGTAGATGCTAATTAGCATTCGCATTCAAGTAGCTCGTTTGAAGGCTAGGCTATGTTTATTTTAAATACACGAGACACAATACGTCATTCTTTTAGTTTGATTGTAAATTTGAGAGAGGCAACGCACAGCTCGAAGTATCTTTTTTTTGGAATTTTTCTTCACTATTTGCCAAACTCAAGACTGAACCCGTCCTGTAGTAAATAAGTTAAACACAATGAATACATAAAATAAGTCAAATGAATAAAATAATACAATAAATAATTTTAGTTTCGTGACTTTGGTTGAAATTGTCTGTGCAAAGAGCAGCGATAGAGAAGCAACGTATTTTGTTTTTTAAAAATAACATTTTCAATGTCACTTATGTGTCATAAAACATAAAGTGCAATACATCTGTTGAGCCCTTTGAGCAACTAACTTTTTTCTCTATTTTTTTTTCATCTATACATTTTAAATCTGTTGCACTGTCCTTTGCTACTGTAAGCTGTGAATTTTCCCGCCGTGGGATGAATCGATCTCATCTTTTATCTTATTGGTCTTCCTTTTTCGAGCCTCCACACCACCCCGGCCGAAGTGACCTCATCACGCTCCTCTTCCGGATGGCCCCGCGCGAGAGCGAGGGGGATTTCGGAGCGTTGTGGTTTCCTTCCTCCGCTCTGCTGGCGTCACCAGGCGCCTCCTCCGTTTCGCCACCGCCGTCTTGCGTCGCCTCCCCTCCGTTGGCCGGAGGGGTGGCGTCGGGGAGCGCCGCAGCGGGAGGAGCAGGAGGGTTGGGTGCTTTGGTCTTCTTCTTGGAGGGCCGCTTGACAGCTTGGGGACTGTTGTGGACCTCCAGGTGCTTCCGTATGGCCTCGGTCAGCACCTCCGGCTCCATGGACGCGCCGTGGACGTCCCATGTCATCCCGTCTTCGTCCCACTGCACTTGCTTCATGCTGCTCCTCCTTTTCCCCCCCAGCTCGTCCTTCTCCTCCCCGGATTGCACCTTAAGACACGACCTTCGTCGCTCCAGAATGTCTTTCAGCTTCTCCTCCTCCTCTCCCTCGCTCAGCGGGAACATGCTGGAGGAGGGTGACACCAGGTTGGAGTTGGAGCCCACCGAGGCTTTCAGGTCCAGTTTGGATCCGGGTGGCGAGCCCAGGAGGGAGTGGGAAGTGTTCCTGGGAAGGTCCATCCAAGAACTCGCTGGGGAGAGCGTCTGCACAGCCGCGTCCACCATTTTGTGCCTGGCCTTCTCCTCGAGGAAGGGCTCCGTTTGGGGGCCTCCCCTGGAGCATCTGCACCCATCACAAAGAATGGAGTCGCTCAGTGAGGAGACCAGAGGCGGCCTCCTGAACTGCGGTTGCCACGGCAACTGGAGGTGGCGCACCGAAGCTACTTTGTCCGGTTCTCGCTCTTCATCCTCTGAACTTGACACCCGACCTTGGGGATCCGATGTCGGGGGCGTCTCTTCCTCCGCGAGGCATCCAAGGAACGGTGAGGCGCCTTCCTCTGAACACATGGATGACGCTATCGGGGAGGGATACTGAAAATAAAGTAAACGGTTACCGGGAAAGCCCTCCTCCTCTGTGCTCGTCGCCGGGAAAAAGGGCGGCGTGGTGGATGCCGGTGGGGACCTCGGCGAGTCTCCCTGCTGGGTGAGAAGTCCGCTGGTGGACTCCAGAGGTGATGTGACGCGGTGATCCACAAACGCCAGAGTGGGCGTCAGCAGCGGGGAGATGAACGGCGAGGAGGCGAGAGTGGTCGGAGAGCCGGGCGCGGCGCAACAAGCCACGTCCCTCGCCAGGCTGCCGGGCCGCGACGTCCCGCCGCCCCACACCACCGTGTCGGGCGTGCTACTGCGGCTGTGCGCGCTGCTGCAGCGGCTCCAGCGCCGCATGTTGGAAACCGGGCGCTCGCCGACGGCGGGTGGGTTGTGGGCGTCCGGCGACTGCAGGCTGCCCACGCGGCGCCGCCCGTGGAGCTGCTGCGGGGGGCCCTGTTCGGCGCTGGCGCTGCGGCGCAGGTCCGCGCCGCTCCACGCCGGGTCGCGCTTGAAGACGTCCATGGAGCTCTTGGAGACAGAGAAGATGGGCGTCTGGGGTTCGCCGTCATCTGCCGGGCCCTCCGTCAAGCTGGAGTAGGACACGGACGGACTGACGGAACAACACACCGGCGGGTACATCTCGGAGTGGGGTCGCACGGGCCTTGTTGCCATGGCAACAACCTGAAAATTAGGATTCCGTTCAGGTCGGGATATAGGCGTACTTTTACTTATTTTAATTTTTCGAGCGAGTTGCTCATTTTTTTGAGGGGGGAGGGGGTACCACTACTTACACACACACACACACACACACACACACACACACACACACACACACACACACACACTACTACTTGGAAAGAATAGGAAACTCCCCACTTCCTACCTCAAAGTAGCGTCCTTTTCTTTGCGGCTAAATGGCGTCCCGTTTTCCTCCCGACATCTTTTCTCGGCCCCTCAAAAACAGCCCTCACTTCTTCCAAGTGATCCTCCGTCCGGTGAGCGAGTGTGGTTTCTGTGAAACAACCTGTAACATGAATATGGCGCTGAACAAGCATGCGAATCGAGTGCGTGCGTGAGAAAGCGGGTGCCGTGGGTGTGGCGCTTCTTGGCCACCGAGGATTAACTCGCCACCTGTCATCCTATTAGCTGATGGCCAATCTCTGGACACCCTGTGTGTGTGTGTGTGTGTGTGTGTGTGTGTGTGTGTGTGTGTGTGTGTGTGTGTGGCTCAAGAGTTAAAATCAGGTCAGCTGGCAGGATTTGCATGCACACTTATTCTTGTACAGGATAAGATTAATGACTCTTTCCCCCCCAAATTTACTCTCGCCATCCATTTTCCACCCCGCTGATTTTATTCAGGCAGGGGGTGTCCAAATTATGACAATAACTGACGTGCTAATCTGTAATCCGTCGGTTCAGTCAATTCCTCTAGTTCGATTCCACTCTGTCCCGAATAAAATGACTGACCAATAGAGGGCGCGGAGATCTGAGAACCAGCCAGCTGTGTCCATCTCACACGCAAGCACATACACACACTTCAACAGGCAACGTCGCTGAAAAGTATCAAGAAGAAAACTTTCAATTGAAGGTAAAAGAAAACGCATCACGTGAGCTCCCGCGCCGCTTGACTTTGCGTCCGTGTATCATCCGATTCAGGTCCGATGATTCCGGTGGGCCTCGTCGCAGGACTTCTGGTGCTGCTTCTTTTCATTCTTCTCCTTCTGGGCTTGGTGATGTTCTATCTGTGGAGGAACAAGAGGAGACGCGATCGCAGACAATACCAGGAGCTGGTGGCCGCCGCGCCTCACATCCCACCATGCACTCCAGCGGTCATCCCGGTTTCGCAAGGCTCCTGCGCCAAGTCCGTACCTTTAAAAAAAACAAACGTCAAACCTAGCTGTGCACACTACAGAGATTCTCGTGATGTAAGCTTATGCTTTTTTTTTTTCCTTTTCTTTTATGAAGGCCTGTCCAGATCCCATTCGCGTTGCCCCCTCGCTTTACAACGCCTCAGAGGGACACGGAGGAGGGCGAGGAGAAGACAGAGGTGATGAATACGGAGGCTCGCAGGGACGTTCTGGCCCATCGGGGTTCTCTCTCCGTTCAGAGTAGGTCACCGCGTCACACCAGGTTTTAGGTGTATTCATGTTCAGGTTTGTAATATATAAAAAGTAGTCACACGCAGAGAGACCCCTCGGCGGTGATTTCTTTTGTCTTCACAAGAACCGTTGACTGTTCGTTGAAAGGTCATGAGGATTGACTAACATTTGTGTCCTTCATACATGTACATGGGGTCAGTACAGACCGATGCACTGCCTCATCTTACTTATATTCATGTTGCAGGTTGGTACCCGGTGGGGGCGGTGCTGGCGGGCCTGTATTCTGGCCCGGGGCTGAGTGAGGTGGTGGTGCCCCCGCCCGGCATGGCCACACGGCTCTGCTTCTCGGTGGAGTACCGTCACAGCAGCGAGCAGCTGGCCGTCTCTTTGCTCCGCCTGGGCAACCTTCCGCCTCCTTTTCACGCCAACGTCACCATGGTGCAGCTCCGCCTGCTGCCCGACGACCGGCGCCCCCGCCAGGCCAAGGCCAGGACCACCGGGCCCGACCCGGAGTTCAATGACTCCTTCGTGTTCCAGGTGAGAATGTGACAACACACATGCGCACGTTTGATGAAGTGACTCCAGTTCTTCAGTAGTCGCCGCGCACGCAGGTCTCAGGAGCGCAGGTGTCACGGAGCACGCTCAGTGTGTGCGTGCTGAGCGTGTCACATGACGGCAAACGGCACGCAGTGGGCCAGGTGCTGTTTCCGCTGCAAGGAGAACTGGGACAGGCCGGCAGAGTACTCTGGAGGGACCTGGACACCGAAAAGCACCATCACGTATGTGCATGGGTGGCACAGTGGCGCCTTGACTTATATATGGAATTCGTAACTCGGGACAAATCATCTTTCCCAATTGAAATGAATAGAAATGGCCTTAATTGGTTCCAGTCCCCCATGAAAGACCAACATTTTTTAATCTAGTTTCACTATATTGGGGGTCAGTCTGGAATGGATTCCTCACAGTAAACTGAGGTTCGCTGTACTAATGCTTGTGTCCCTGTCAGTATTCAGAACTTGGTGACGTCTTAGTGTCCCTGAGCTACAACCCAACTCTACAGCGCCTATCCGTAGAGGTCCCGAAGGCTCGAGGAATGCAACCTCTCATGGACGCGGGTGGGAACTCATCCAGGTGGTCTCTTCTTGCTCTATGTGCTTCACTTCACTTCTGTTCCCAGGTGTGTGCATGCGGGCGAGCTTGCAAATCCACACTCAGGTGATTAAAATCAAAAGCAGTGGGGTGGTGAAGGCGGACGGCGAGCCGGCTTTCGAGTTCAGGACGAGCTTCAAGCTGCGGGTGGAGCACATGGACGAATCCTGCCTCCGCTTGGAGGTGCGGCGGCAGACTGATCACCTTCCCTCAGGTGACTCACTACCTCCTGGAGGAGAGTTAGTCATTAATTGTAGACTGCAAAATATGTGACTGTACCAGACACCGCGGGATGCCATAAAACCACCCAAGTCTATCTATCTATTTATCTCAATTTCTCATTGTTTCTCACCATTTCTGCCCAGAACCTTCAGTCGCTCTGGGATTTGTGGTGCTGGGGCCGTTCATGTATGCTCGTGGCCCGCAGCTGCAGCACTGGATGGACATGGTCAACACACCACTCCAGCCGGTCAAACTGTGGCACGGACTCTGCACAGCCAATTAAAGCAAGCATGTGTAGTGTGCATCCGTAGTATATATTCCGCTGAAGCTGCTAAATAGAATTAAAACAAACTGAATCAAGGGTTAATTCAGTCAAATATAACAATAAAGGTGTTCAGTTGTTTGTGGGGAAATGTTTCACACAAAAGGGGAGAGAGAAAAAAATTAAGTGCTTTAGTACCCAAATGTAAATACCGCATATATCCAGAGGTGGCGCACATCTTCTCTTTTGGCGTTGAATTAGTAGCGTAGAGTGAGAATGAACGCGGAAGTCCTGTTCACGCGAGCGTGTGCTGACGTAGCGACGTTTTAGTCAGATGTAAATAATGTACAGATTTTCATCATGAAAATAAATGAGAACACATTACTGGAAGGACAAAAAGTCGTTTTGGTGCCATACAATGCGGAACACGTGCCGAGGTAATCGCAGAGTAATATCAGGCCACTCAGAAGATTAACTTTGTCTATTTTTTTATATATGTACATGCGGTTGGTCAAAGTTATATGTACAGTATACACGTTTACGTGGATGTTTTTATTTTATTACGGGTAAGTACGGTGAATAATGGCAAATTGAGTAAAAAATAAATAGGATATTTTACGTGACGGAAGGAAGGGTGCAAGTAATCCGGTCTGAATAGTGCATACGAACGGGGAAAAAGGAAGGAGGTAAAAGAAGAAAAAAAGCATGTATGAGGTGGAAGTAAGACAGAAAAACTGGTAAAATACATGAATCAAAAGTGGGTCCGAGGGAAAGAAGGAAGAAGGTCAGGGAGAGTGTAAATGTAATTAAAAATGTGTCTACCAACATTTGCTTACTCTGTAATATCTCATTAAGTCATTTTGTATTTATCCATGTGAGGTACCACGAGTGGATGAAGTCTGTGGAGCTGCAGCAGCTGACGGCCTCAGAGCCTCTGACTCTCGAGCAAGAATATGATATGCAGCGCAGCTGGAGGGAAGATGCAGACAGTAAGTCAAATGAGGCATTGACACCATTGCAAAATATATGCTGGAAAAAAATATATCTACAATTCTTGAGCCACACATTCCACGGACATTAAGAAGTGTTTTCAAGTGCGGTTGAATGATACCGTGTTGTCACAGAGTGCACCTTCATCATCCTGGACAAGAGGCGCTGGGCGGACTCTGGCGCCGAGGAGGCGCAGTGCATGATCGGAGACGTCAACATCTTCCTGACCGACCCTGGGGATCCTTCCTTGGCTGAGCTGGAGATCATGATAGCAGGTCAACAAACAACCGAGATTCGCCACCAGCCCTCTTGTTTGACTTAAGTCACTATTTTGAATTTTTTTTTTTTTATACAGAGCCCAGTTATAGGGGTAAAGGCATTGGGAAAGAGGTGACGCAGATGATGATGCACTACGGTGAGTTTGTTTTTTACTGCATTAATACTTGTACATTCTCCATTAAAACACTACGAACGTTTTTTTTAATAACGTTACAACTATGGTCATGTTTTTTTTAATTATTTTTCCCCGAAATGAAAATTATTATAAAGTGAAAACATTTTTATGTTGATTTAAAAAAAGGTTTTCGCTGATCATTGCCTTGTCTACCACCAGGGGTCGCCAAACTAGGCATCAGCAAATTTCAAGCAAAAATTGGCTTGGACAACGAGGTCAGCATTGCTATGTTCAAGAAACTATACTTCCAACAGGTGAAAAAATAATACGAATGAGACAATCTATTGTTTTGATTGCAAAAACGGAGATCTTGTGATTAAAAAAAAATATGTTGTAGTCATTGGGCCATGAGGCATCACACAGTATTTGAATGCAAATGTACTGTACGTGTGATGCAGGTGTCCGTGTGTCAGGTGTTCAAGGAGGTTACCTTGGAGACGGCGGTGGACGAGTCGCTTCATCAGAGGCTGTTGCAGGAAGTCGGTCACGTGATCGAGCGGGACTACCTGGCGTCCCGCGGCGCGAGACGGGAGGCGAGGTCATAGACGGTCACGGACACTCCCATGTGAGCTTGAGGCGTAGCCTCAGCACGTTTATTTCATGGCGTGATCACATTGCAAGAGGAACGCCGCAAAGTGGCGTGAGAAGACAAAGGACGCTTTTTAAAAACAGCCGGTTGTACAAAGAGCGACAATTCCATAGGAATTTTCACACGTGTGCCCCCCCCCCCTTTTTTTTTTGTCTTTCTGCATGAACGAGAAGCGACGGCCATCTTAATGAGAAGATTTTTTTCTTCAAATCCCAGTTTTAGCTTTTGGACGTTTGCATGGATTCCAGGAAGTCCTTTAGGGCGGCGGACAGGTCGCCGAGGAGATGGCGGACCACGCCCTCTTGTTTACGGGCCCAGGTCAGACTTTGGTCCAAGGCGGCATCCACTGACACGCACACGTCCTCCCGCTTCAGCTCCGTCAATCGGCAGGTGGCAATCATAATGGCTGCGCCGAGGAGCAGCAGCAGGGAGAGCTTGAAGAGCATGCCGAGCACCGAGCGGCAAGGCTTGGACGCCGCCACCGCTACGGACTTCTTCCCAGCTGATGTGACACAAAGACAGAAGATTGGTTTAAAAAAGTCTGATTGTTATTATTATTTTTTTTAATCCTAGAAAGTAATCTTCCAAGAATTGCCTGATTATGACCCCAAAAAATAAAGTCCTTTCCTTTTTTTAGTCCTACAATTTTTCTGTTCTGACATTAGTATTTGAACTGAGCTTGTTGGAGTGCACGTGCGTTACCCGAGGCCTGTCCGTTCTTCTTTTTGCTCTTCCGCTCCTCGGTCTTCTTCTGCTGATGCTGTTGCTTCGGCTCCTGCATGACGGCAGCGGCGGCAGCCACCTGGGCGTTGTACTCCTTCCGGCGCTTCTCCTTCTCCTCAGCCTTCTCTCGCTTACGCGCCTCCTTCTCACGGGCCTCGCGTTCCCGCTTTTTGGCCTCTCGCTTCTTCTCCAACTCTGATGAAATGAGAAAAAGTGATTTTCTTAACCCCCCATAAAAAGTTTGAGGATTACAAAAATGTCTTTCAGAAAAAAAACTACTTGTTTTTTGTGTTGTTTTTTTTTTAAGTGTAATTTTAAGTTCACTGAAAGATCAAGCTTTCTGTTCCCTCACCTTTTTCCCTCAGAAGTCGCTTCTCTCGTGCACGGTCAGCCTCATCCTGCAGGATCTGCATATGCTTGAGAACCTAATAAAGGGGAAACCCCCCCCAAAAAACGTGACTTACTTGGCATCTTTTGTGCTGTTTTCTTTCTGCGCATCTTTCTTACCCTGGTGGCACACTGCTTGCACTGCTTCTCGTCGAGGCAATCTCCTGCGGCTTTGGCCAGGCCCGCATCCAGAGGATTGTCCTTCAGGTCCAACCACTTCAGACTCTGACAATTAAATACAAAACCCGAGCTATTAGCTTAGCTTATCCTAACGACAGCAGCAAAAAGAGAAATGCCACTTTTGTTTGGTGCATGGGTCCACCGACCCGCAGCTGGGAGAAGCTGACAGGCAGCGTGCTCAGCTTGTTGTTGTACAAGTCCAAGTGCTGCAGGCCGGTAAGGTTCCCCAGGTCATCCGGCAAACGGGTCAGTTGGTTTTTGCTCAGATCCAGCTTAACCAAGTGGGTTAGGTTGCAGAACTCTGGCTGCAATGTAAAGGAGAAAAATTGCTCGGCAAAAGGATTTCAAGCCACGGTTATGACTTCAAAGTCAGGTTTTAAAGCAGGGCTAGGTTACAATTTCAAACTTGGGCAAGGGTTTTAATTAGGGTTGTGGTTTCAAATTAAGGTTTCAAAAGCGGGTGAAACTTGTTCAAAACTACATAATTCCGCCATTTTGCATCCACGTGACAACCGTTTCACCTACAAAATACTCAAAATACATTTGTAGGTTTAAAAAAAAATTCTTACCGGCAGAGAGGGGAGGTTGTTGCACGACAAGTCCAAAGTAGTCGCTTTTGTGAATAAGGCCTGTTGGGATTAATTCATTATTATTTGTTGAGTAAAGAAAGTGCCAACGTCTTGTCACTCAAACCTTGAAGATTAATAACGGTGCGTTTTCCAAGCTTTCACTGCACGAACGCAAACTCACCAGCTCCTTAAAGGGCACCTCGGTGAGGTTGCACAGACTCAAATCCATCTCATTATCGCTCAATTTATCTTTTAAATTAAGCACTTTGTTGCTTTTGCTCATTGTGTCTCCCTGTGGAAAGAAAAAAAATTACTCGCGTGACGGCATTTTTAAATTCTGATTATTAATATGTGTATGTAAAAATATATATGTTTATTTATATTACACACAAATAAAATTACCATTTTCTGTTCATGGTACACTCACCTGTTTTATTTTTTTACGTCGTTTCAAAAACTGTCTCGAAGCGAGGCAAGCGACAAAAACAACAGGAACTTGTTGAAAACGTCAGAAAAGTGAAGCAAAAAGAGGCGCTGGTGCGACGTGTGCTGTTTTGGGGCGACTTGGAGTCTGAATGAAAATCCACGTCACTGATTTGAGCCGCACAGAGGAGGCGGGGTACAGACTAGCGCCCCCTACACTACCGGAGGGCGCATTACACACACACACACACACACACACACACACACACACACACACACACACACACACACACACACACACACACACACACACACACACACACACACACACACACACACACACACACACACACACACAAAATAAAAACGTTACACCGCAAAAATTACTCACGACAATGTATCAAATTAGAACTTTAAAAAAATAATCTTACTTAGAATAAGGTATTACACGATATCCTCCTACAAGACCATAGAAAAAAAAACTGAACTTTGCCATTCAGCTCATTGTTACAAAATAGCAAGTTGTGCATATCTGCCTCACCATAGAAAATGGAAGGAATGTTTTTTTTCATAAGACGGGGTAAGGCTGTGAAATGCAATTTTTATTTCAGGCATGCATGTTGTTAACAATTTACTTAACCCGTATATTTAAAAAGAAATCTGTTGTGCGTCAATAATACTACATAGCAACGGCATGCACATGCTGTAGAAAGCCTGTTTACTCTGAGGTGTCACCATAATAACGACATTTTTGGTCTCTCATTCTTGGTGATTTCTTTGCCAAATGAAGCACATGACGGCTAAAAACAAAGACACAGCAGCGACATAGATCATGAAAAAGATTCTGTTGATTTTTAAGGTCAGTCTGGTCCAGTAGCCGGGCTTGTCCTCCTTTTCCTTCTTGCTGTCCAGAAGCCGTGTTAGGGCCTTCATCAAGTCTTTCGTCTCATCGGAGAGTCTTTCCAGAGAGCTGGACTCCGTCATTCGGGCGTCCTGGAAAGGGTTTGGTGGATTATTGCTAATATCTGAGTGACAAAGAACATTTGATTTTGCTGAGGTATACACACCTTTGGCATTTCAGGTGGATTTTTATCTGTGGGTTTAAATGGCACAATTTATTGTTTATTGATTGCAAAAACTGAGAAGTAGGAAAGACATTTTGGATTTGATTTCCTCTTTTAGGTGGACAAAAAGTATTGAAACACCATCACAAGAAGCCTTCTCACCAGTGCCGCTTCGATCTCCGCCGGCCGTCGCCTCCTCGCCGCCATTATCTTTTTCCATCAGGTACATAGCAAAGATGGTCTCCAGCAGGCTGAGCAGCATCAGAGCAAAGATACCGAAGCAGTAGACGGCTGAGGGGGGAGTAGCGGACGGCGTCAATGAATGCAAAAGCGACTCCGTTTATGTTTGGGAGCTGGAATTTCACACTGCTAACCTATGAGAGGGATTTTGTTGGAGGAGCAGGGCAGGATCTCGTTGAGGATGAGTTGCATGACGGTGACGGCCAGCAACACGGTCACCTTGAAGCTCAGCTTCTCGCCTCCTCTGTCTGAGATGAAGAAGGAGGCCAAGTCCAGACCCAGGAAGAAGAGGACCGGGAACAGAAAGTTGATGATGTACAGCATTGGCCTTCTCTTCATGTTGATCTGCGACATCCCGACAAAAATTTTGGCAACAACGAAATTCAGAGGTCGAGGACAGTGATTCTCAAAGTGTGGTGCAGTATCTGGAGGAAACGACTTACAGTATAAACAATCATGTCCTGTTCGAAGCCGAAATCGCTGTTGGTCTTGTTGACGACGGTCATCCCGACAAAGATCCACTCGTTCTGCGTGCGCATTACCTCTCGCGACCAATTGGTGGCCTCGGCAGAGCTGAGCAAGTGAAGCAGCTGGAGTTCCTGCACTGAATGTTCATATTATTGTGGTACGATGTTTGCCCTGCATATCATTCCAAGTTTCCAAAATGAACATTAGGCCTATTTATGTTATAGGGCAGTATAAAACCTGAGCGCAACTACGCCATGTCTGCCATTGTGCGGAGTGTTTTGAGGAGCCTCACTTGAGTGGACCACAGATTTGAAGGTGAGGTTGCAACTCTGCCGGTCGAAGGGGAACTGGTAGATATGCAACTTGCACGTGCTGACCAGAACCTCGTCATTTTGCACGCGCACGCGACCGTCGCTCAAGATGGTGAGGTGGGGGCTCGGCGGGGCCTTGTCCTTCTCTATCCTGCACGGCAACAGCAGAAAGTCAGGCTCCATATTATCAGATTTAGTTTTTGCCGTCAAAAGTTAAGAGGGAGGTTTAAGGTTGGGTTTGTTGAATAAATGGAACTACTGTACTTACATTTCTTCAATGGTAAGATCTGGTTTCCAAAACAATTCAGTGGGAAGACAGATGCTCTGAATCCCGCAAAACTGCTCCGGGTCCCAAGAGATGTGATCATTCTGCCAGCTCTATGCACAACACAATGAAACACAATTAGAAAAAAATATTTTAGAAAGGCTGTCCATTTTAAATTCACAGAAAAAAAATGGTAGAGCAAAAAAGTGCTTTGAAGGAACCGTGAAAATCCAAACGTAGGGAACGAAGGTCTGGTCTATCTCGCTCTGTTGACAGACAAAAAGAAAAGTACAAATATTAAAATGCATTCAAGTGTAAACAACAAGTTGTTGTTGAAGGGGAGGATGACCCTGCCCCAATCTGGCAACCCCACCCCCACCCCGAAGGAAAAAAAGCATTAATGGCTGAGTTAATTATTCATTGAATATCATGGAAGCCACAAATTACAGTTTAGACAGCCTTCAAGCTGCGTCACTGTCAGATGGGTTAACCGCAAAGTGATTCTGAAGCCTTTCATTTTTATTTAACCCTTTCGGGGATGGTGGTTACTACAGTGGACATCTTATCATGTGATCATGCATTATTAATGCATGTTGTAGCTTTGATGCCAGCCTGATTGCAACACAGATATTTTACTTTCCTCATTGAAATTCGGTAATCCACAATCAGATTTTTTTATTGAACTGTCCACTATAACAGCATTTATATGTTACATCTTATTCAATTAATACATTCCAGAGGACATGTGAGACACCTAAGCTGTTAAAAAAAAAAAAATTACCACATCAAGAATGGCATAGAGGACGACCTCCAGTGACACCACTGTTGGCTTTTTGTAGTCTTTGACAGGCCTCGTCATGGCGTACAAAGAGCTGCGTGCGGTCAAGTTGAGGTGGTCCAGCACCTCTTGGTAAGAACACACTCGCTCCGAGGACGCCGCCGCTCCTGCACAGAGCATAAAAGAAAATAGAAAGAAAGAAATAAAATTTGGCCCAACACAGTTCAAGTACAACCAACGATAAAGGCAATCATGAGCTCACCCGTGAGGAGTAGCATGAAGAAGAAGTATCCAGAAGCGAGCATCCTGATGCAGTGAGCATGTTCTCTTTGATTGGTATCAAAACAGAGAAAGTGGGGCTGGGCCACATTTAAATCCCTCAAGTCCAAATTGCAAATGCAATTATGCATGGCGCCAGAAGCTGCTCGTTACATCCTCATTTGTGGTCATTTCCATTTTCGTTTGTCTGACTGACCACTTTAACGCCACTCTTGCTCCGTGTTTGATATTCAGTGATAAAAAATGTCAATGTCATGGAAAGAATAAGTGTTTTCATAATACTTTTGGCAATTCAAAAATAATACCTCTGGGACATAATATTTTGTTTGGAAGGGGGGGAAATGGTTTGGGGTCGGGGGGGGTGAAATCTTAAATATTTTAGCTTCTTTGAAGAAATTATGTTTAGGTGTCAGATATGTCATTGCTGTTTCAAAATCTAGTATGAGGATGAGCGGCACAGAGAATGGACGGATCTTTACAAAAAAAGAGTGCTTTCATGATAGAATTGGTTGTTTTTGTTGTGAAATACAGTGTTTAAATGGCATGGATTCGTGTTTTTGTGGCCAGGTGAGAAACAAAACGCCATTTTGATTTTGTCGTTATGGCAGCCCATCCAAATCGCAGATTTGATCCCAAATGGGTGTTATCGTGGCATTGAAAATGCAGATGTTGCACACTTGAAGCAATCTATTTATTTATTTTGCCGGTCGTATTTTTCATTTTGGGTGATATTTAAAAACTGGGGGTAAGTTTAGAGTGTGAAACGGGTGAGAAATCTCACGCCATTTTGATTTCATGGAAATGAGGGGAGATACTGCCACCTACGGGCGATAAAGTGCAATTACGGCCTTTTCAAATCGAATGGAAAGTTGAATAGCAGGCAGCACGACTGTTTTAATTCAAAACGATCAGTACAAGGATATGTTTTTTTTTTTGCTCCAACATTTATTATTCTGTATAATCATGCTAAGCAAAGACAGCACACACAAACACACTTCGACATACGTTAATGGCAGTAATGTGCCTCATGGATGAGCGCTGCAAACAGCGCTAGGTCCACTTGGAAAAGAGAATCGTCAAAAAGAGGCTGACCACAGCAAGATAGAAGATGAAAAAGATTCTGTTGACCCTGGCGGCCACTTGTGTCCAGTAACCCATTTTGTCCTTGTCCTTCTTGCCCTTGAGCAACACGGTTAGAGTTCGTTCCATCTGGCCAAGCTCACCCGACAGCTTCTCCAGCGTTTGGCACAGGGCGCCGCTGTGAGCCTTCAAAAAAAAAAACCAACAACAACAACGTGGGGTTAAATCGTACAGTCTGATCTTGGCGCCAAGTAGGGATGTTGAGACTCTCCTCTTTAGTTACCGGCATCAGTCCCGTTGGAGTTTCAGGCATCGAATAAAAGACTCCACCTTGCGTCCAAGCTTGCACCTCTACAAGCAGAGCGACCAATCACTGGTGTTCATGCAGAATACTTGTGACCGCTGGTTCTCACCTCCGTGTTGTTTGTCGCAGCTCGTTTGCATGTTTCGCTCCTCGCTTCTTCCGTCTCCGTCGGCGTCATCGTCTTCACTATGATTGTCTTTTTCCACCAGGTGCATCACAAAGATTGTCTCCAGCAGGCTAAGCAGCATCAGCGCAAAGATGCCGATGCAGTACACAGCTGAGGATGGTGTCATTTAGATTGCGATTTTCATAGACTGTATAAAAAATGAGTCATTTATCATATACAGCGCATCCGGAAAGTGAGCACACTTTATGTAGGCGTAAAAAGCGGGATTGAAGAGGATGTTAAATACGTCCTGGTTTCATTCCTCTTCTTTCAAATTTTACAGTTTCAGATATAATAGTTAGCCTTCACCTAGTGGTTCACAGCAGAATTACGCAAACCCGGAATTTGATTGGAGAAGGAATTACTGTATCTCAGATCATAGTTCCTCATTAAAATGAATGGAAATACAATTAATCTGTTCTAGCCTCTCAGAAAAAACGTTCTTCAGCAAATGAAACGTGCATACCTATGAGAGGGATGGAGTTGGAGGAGGAGGGCAGGATCTCATTGAGGATGAGCTGTAGCACAGTGACAGCCAACATGACGGTCACCTTGAAGCTCAGCTTCTCGCCGCCCGAATCCGAGATCAAGAAGGAGGCCAAGTCCAGGGCCAGGAAGAACAGCACAGGCAGCAGGAAGTTGATGATGTAAAGGATGGGCTTCCTCCGCATGCTGATCTGGGCATTCATCGCAACGTCAGCTTCACACCATTCAACACAATCACACTTCCGTGGATCCTAACTTGAAACCTCAGTCCCACTTAACCTTTATATGAAGTTGCAACAGTATTTTTTGCTGTATATACTAAAATGAAACCCCAATCCTCAATGGTGTCAACTCTAAAAGCAGTTGTGTCAGAAATAACCCGAATTGGGTGAAAAATGGGCTGACCCAACTTTTTGGGTTCTTCACCTAACCCACATAGTTGGGTCGAATGAATAACCCACACCGATTCTACCGATGTTGGGGGGGGTGTCTCAAAGCAGCAGGCCAACCGTGTAGACGATGACATCCTGGTGGTCCGGGCTGCTGGCTTTGATGGCGGTCACGTTCAAGTGGAGGAAGATCCACTCGAACTGTGTGGGCATCAAATCGCGTGACCACTCGGTGGCCTCGGAGGAGTTGTTGCTGGGCTGCAGGCGCAGGTCCTTGGCTGGAATAAAGTAGGGGAGGGGGTTGCCAAAACATTTCAATTCTACTGTAAATGTTGTAAATATTTTCAACTATTAATATTGTTAAATATTCGTTCATGTATTTTGAATTAAATGTACATTGATAACATTTGAATTCATTTTAAACAACCATACGTCAACATTTTTTATTGTGTGTTTTTCAAACATTTAATATGAATAGTTTTAAAATATTTTTGCCAAAAATGTCCTTTTACTTTTATAATTATTTGTTCCAAGGGTCTTTGTATTTAATTTCACATTTTTATTTTTTTAAATTTATTTTATGAAAAATTATCAAAATATAAAATGCATTTTTAACATTTACAGTTGAATATCATTTTTGAAATCATATTTTAAGATGATATATTTTTTAAACCCCTGTCACCCGTTCCGACATTTTTGGGGGCTTACCTTTAAACCTTTATTTTCCTCGAAAATACATTTTCAAATGCCAATGACGTTCGTTGCACTTCGTTGTCGTTTGGCGCGACTCACCCGAGTGTATGATCGACTTGAAGGAGAGATTACATCTCTGTGTGTCAAAGGGGAACTTGTAAATGTTCATGCGACACATGCTGAACAGCACTTGGTCGTTCGTGACCTCCACCAGGCCGTCGGCGCTGATGGTGACGTACAGATTCGGCGGGGCTTTGTCCTTCTCTGCCCTGTAGGGAGACGTTTTGAATTGGTGGCACGGGGGGAGGCGAGGGGCGGACGCGAAGGACACTTTGGCACTTACATCTCCTCGATGGTGAGATCCGGCTTCCACAGAATGCCAACGGGAATGGACACATTATTGATCCCGCAGAACTCTTGGGGATCCCACGAGATGTATTCGTTGTGCCACCTCTGAAAACCACACACAAAAAAAAAGCTTTTAACTCACATGCCTTGCCTGAATGATCTATTTTGTCTTCTTTGACTGCATGAGGTTTTCAGTAAACAACATCAGCTATTGGTATTAACCCTTTCATGCACCCTGCAACCTGATCACAAATGCACCGATGGGTGGTCTGCAAACCACCGATGGACCCCCACAGAAGAACAATAAGGAAAAGAGAATACATTCCACAAAGCAGAACTCACTGTGACGGTCCAGACGTAAGGAACGAACTTCTGCTCCTTCTCCACCTGGAAAGTGGCCATGTCATTTGAATACATTTCGACGAGAACGCCAACTACAGTCAGCATAAGTGTAAGGAACATTTACCACATTGAGGATAGCGTAGAGCAGCACCTCCAGGGACACGTGAGTCGGCCTCTTGTAGTACTTGACGGGCCGCGTCATGGAGAAGAGCTCGTTGGTTCGAGTCAGGCCCAGGTGGTTTAAGACATCCTGATAACTGCAGCCCGCTGGCTCCGATGCCATGGCGTCTGCTAAAATGGATAACACAACCAACAACCTTGCCTTGAGATATGAGTGAGCAGACCTTGAAGACTTTAACCGTTGCTATGACTGTTTTTTGTTTTAATCTCATCAGTCCACATAATATTTCTCCACAAGTTTTAGGAGACATCGGGATTGTTCTTAGTGAATGTTCTTTATTGTCAATAATGGTTTTCACCATGAATGTCATTTTTGCCCAGTTTGGATGTCGTTCTGGGTTCTTTTGTGACTTTCTGCAATCGTCCTCAATTGACTCTTGGAGTAATTTAGGTGGCTGACCACTACCGGAGAAGGCTCACCATAGTTCCCAAAATTCTCCATTAGTGGATAATGGCTCTCTCTGACTGTGGCTGACGACTGGCCAAATGACTTCACTTTGTTTCTCATTTCTTTTTTCAGTGCTTTTGATTCACGGCAGGACATGTTTTATTAGCTTACTTCACTTTGTCTGACAAGTATTATTCAAGTGGCTTCTTGACTGAAACAAATCTGGCAGGATCAGGTGCGGGCGTGGCAGGTGAAAATGAACAGAAACTATTAGAAATAGCAGATGATTTAACAAGTTCCTATTTTTACATTTCATTTTTTAGAAACTGCATTTTGCATTTTATGAGATTTTTAAATTGCTTTGATGATCCAAAACGTGTGACAAGTTAGCAATTGAACATCCATTTGCAGCTGGGCATCAGTCTCACCACATTAAAACATAATCTTGACTTGAGTATCGAACAAGTCACCTGGCAAATTCTGCTCATCTTCCATATAAAACAAACTGTGACAGACCTCGGGGGATCCACAATTTGACATTTTTAACCACAACCATACAGTCACGAATAAACAGTCACGATAAATGCGAGCGGTATTCTAAAAATCAATACACATTCATTCAAGTGTGAGCCTGCTTACCGGAGAAGACGAGAAGGGAAAGGAGGGCTGCGAACATGATGAAGTCACTGACACACAGTCAAGTGGTCGCTTCGCTGGTGTCCTTTATGAAGGAGGAGCGATGAGCGGATGTGGAGTTGCGGTTCTTCCATGTCCATATTTCATTTGTGAACAAAGAGTTCATGCAATACAAGTTGCGTAAGACATGAACATACACACGCGGCCATTAACTAATTGCGAACATCGGCAATCAACTTGCGGATTTGGAGAAGCCTCAAATAGCCTCATAAATAAGAAAAATAACCCTTGTGTTCGTTACATTGACCAAAAGTAATTGATTGTATTATCATAGTAAGCCAAAATATGACAATACATCCTCATTTCAACATAACTGTAATAATAAACAGAAACCCCCTCCCCAAATGGATGTATGGATGGACATATTATTAACAAACTAAAGTATTACTAAACAAAAATAAACAAAAATAACATGATAACACGAACAGATTTGGTATATAATGACACATTCCGTGATAACTGAATGTTGTTTCCCAACCTTTATTAAGCCAAGGCACGCCACAAAAACGAAAAATATCACACAAAGTATACATAATGAAATAATTATGATCTCCTCTTAATTTAATTACAAAATCTGAGCCCGTTAAATTCAACAAAAAGCGATCATTCTGTTCTATGAACGACAGCATGTACCTTCTGCCATCTAGTGGAAGAACATTTCATTACACTTCCTGTCACCATACTGTACATCACTGGCATCGATGGTCGACCAAAGATACATTAATTGGAGTAAAGAAATCTGCATTTTGGGGTTATATCTTTAAAAAAAAAAAAAAAAAAAAAAGGAAAAGTTACACTGAGGATATTTAAAACATCTAACTCATCCAGTCCCGGTACAGAAACGAAAGAAAGAGTGTGGCAGCGGCGAGGTAGAGGAAGAAGAAACCTTTGTTGATTTTGCTGGCCAAGCGCGCAGACTTCCTGTGGTATCTCTTGCAGCGATGCTGCACGCTCAACATCCTCTGGAGCTCCCTCAGCTCGTTCACCAGCAGCAGCAACAGCCCAGCCTCGGCGCTCGGCACGCTGCAATCGACCTGCTTGACACGACATGATGCTTTCATTCACACTGGCGCTTCATTCCTAAACTTTACTTAACATTCAATCAAGAGGAAATGCTTTTGCGACAGGTAAGCTAACCTATAAGTCATATAACCAAACTACAATGACAGCTTCTAATGATTCTGTAGGGGGTAATGTGTCCCAATATTTTTGTCCACACATTTTGATGAGTGACGGTTTACCTCTTCTGGTTCAGGTCGCAGGTCGTGTTGTTTCTCTCCGCTCAAAACGCACGTACACAAAAATTCGGTCTGGTTTTTCTCTTCTGAAAACACATAAGCGGGTTAGCATGACAAAATCAGTAATAGTTTCAGAAGTCCCAAAGGGAAACGTACCAGCGTCTGACTTATCGGTTCTATTTATCTCTGGTTTGCTCCTGGCGCACTTCGCCGGGTCCTCAGGCGAGTCCCCCTCAAACAGGTAGGCCACCATGATGGTCTCCAGCAGGCTGATCAGCATCAGGGCGAAGATGACGATGCAGTAGGTGGCTTACGAGAGGAAACCCATTTTTTTTATGCCTCGCCAAAGCGAGGATACGCGCAAGTCATGTCAAAAGTCAATTTGTTTCCTTTTGTTTGACTGGTCGCGCTGTGGGTTTTCGCGTTCATCCCACTGTTTGTTGCTCTGCTCTGCCAGTTAGCCACGCCCACCTCATTAGTTACTGTACTCACCTCAGCCCCCCCCAACTACAAGTTCTGCCTTGGCACTCCCTGCTTTCTGTTTGCCAGTCCTCATGGCTGGTTAATGTTGTACCACAATGACATCACAATGCGAGTTTCCCTGTCGTGCTACCAGCGACTCTCAGTCTGTGCTTGTTACTGACCAGCGTTCCCACACTGCAGTTTGACTCTAACGACTGTCACGTCGGATATTGAAAGTCATTCCCAACAACTAGTGCGGCATACCTATGAGCGGCGTCTTGTTCGACATGGAAGGCAGGATGTCGTTGAGGATGAGCAGCAGCACGGAGATGGCGAGCAGCACGGTGACCTTGAAGCCCAGTTTCTCCCCGTGGCGGTCCGGGATGAAGTAGGAGGCCAGGTCCAGGCACAGGAAGAAGAGGATGGGCAGCAGGAAGTTGATGACATGCAGGAGGGGTCGCCTCTTGATGACGAACTGGAAGGACAAAGGTGGTGTGGTTCACGGCGCGCTTGCCCGTTTGATGGGAACTTTTCGAAACTGCTGTACCGTGTACACCAGTTGGTCCCACACTTGGCTCTCCATGGTGATATTGTGGCTGCTGACGGACAAATGGAGGAAGTCCCACTCTCCTTGGGAATGCATCATGGCTTTGGTGAACTGGGTAGCCCGTGACGAGTTGACCACCGGGATGACACGCAAGTGTTCGTCTGCGCAGAGAGGAAGATAAGCACTGGAAAAATACCCAAAGATAGAAATGGATGTTTGGAAGGCCGGAAACAAGGCAGACGCAAACCCCAAACCATCCAGTGTTTTACTTCCCCGTAAGGCCGCTTACACAGGTGAACTGCAGAAACCAACGTTATGTTGCAGCGCTGCGTGTCGAAGGGGAACTTGTGCACGTCCATCATGCACATGCTCACGGCCCGTATGTCCTGATCCAGGGCGACGATCCCGTTGTGATTGACGATCAAGTAAGGGTTGTACTGCGAGTTGTCTTTCTCCACCCTGACAAAACACGCGCAATAATGGGGCAAGCTGCGCTACGCCTGGGTCATGTATTCTGTTGCTGACCGCGGCGGTGTTTACAGTGCTTTCCAACATAATGGGAGTCTAAACAGTCATAAGTGTATGTACACAAGAAGGAAAAAAAAAAAGGGATACCATATACAGTACTCTATGTGATCCAACAATTGCTCCTTATTGGCATTCCCAGACTCATATTTGTCAGCAAACATCAGAACCTCTCAAAAGAATAAAGGAAGGGATGGCGTGTGGAAGGAAGCGACAATAATTTAGCATTCTGCACCGCTGCCGAGGCAACAACCTGTTTTCCTTCTCCGTGACTAATTTATACGATTTTGTGTGTGTGTGCCAGAGACTTACATCTCTAAAATGAAGACGTCGGGTTTCCACAGCATGTCGGTGGGAATGGTGATTTCCGTGATCCCGCAAAAGTCGCCCGGTTCCCAAAAGATGCGTTCGTCCTTCCAGGACTGGAGAAGGCGGATTACGGACTGATTAAAAGGAGGGGGCACAGCGTGAAACACGCACACGGCGACGTGATCGTCCACTCACCATCATCACCCAGAGAAACGGAATGAAGGTTTGCGTTTTCTCGATCTGCGAGAACACGGGGATGTGGAAAACGTCAGCGCCAAATTCATCCGAACGTGAACCGAGCAAACGCGACGACCTACCACGCCCAGGATGCCGTACAGGATGATGTTGAGCTCCACCAGGGTGGGATGCGTGTGGTCCAGGACGGGCCGGGTCAATTGGAAGGCTCCGTTGCTTGATGCCAGTTTGAGATGGTCTACGACATCCTGGTAGCTGCACACCTTGTCCGGAGAGGCCCCTCCCACACCTAGGGATGCAGTTACTGAGTGAACCTTGAACGATTTACACAATTTGGTTTTCACAAATTGTCTCAAAAATGTTTGATACAGTTCTCACATATGAATTAAAAGCATCAGATTTTTCACCAGATATGCATGCATTTTCACACAGGAATCTATTTTGCGCTTACCTGAGAGGATGAGGACAATGAGCTGCACTTTCATCCTCACTGTGATGTGAGGCTCGATGGTCCAAGAGCTTTTTAAACCCGGAGATGTGAATCCCCTCCCACTGGCTTTTGTAATGACATTGGGCGCTAAAGAGGAAACGCATCCGGCGTTGGCGTGGCTTTCGGAAGGGGCCCGTTCTTGCTTTGAAGGCTGCACCGTGAGAAATAAAAGCAGGTGGGCAAAACGGAGGTGGTTGAAAAGAAGCAGGTAAACGTCATGCGGTTTGGAAGAGGACCCTGCAGCACCGTGAGGGTAACTAATCAAACAGTGGGGGAAAAAAAAGACAAAGCTCCGTACACGTGCACCAAAGTCCATTAGAGTGACACTTGATCACCAAAATGACATTGTAACAATATTAAACACACAAAAAAAAATCATTTTTACACGAGCTCGCTAATTATTGCCCAGTGAAGTTGCAAAATAGATTTTCAAGGCTCGTATAACTGAATTATGTACATTAGAACATCGCATTTGGTTCAGACTTTCAATAGTTTTACCATACTTTTGCTTGGAGAATTAATAACATGATTCACATTTTTCCTGGACTAAAACATTTTTTTTAATAGTTCTTGTTCATCCAGTCTGGATAATGCAAGAATTCTTTGCCAGTAATTACACCGGACAACAGCAAATTTGAATCACAGATGGCTTCCTAAGGTTTTTGAGATATTTTCTTTTTTTTTTTTGTTTGACCTGTTAAAGCCTGTTCAGTACGGATTTTACCAACCTTAACCCCTAAATATGACTAAATATATTGTCATATATTATATTGTATATCATATTATGATGAAAACCTGATGTGCTGGTGAAAAGAAAGGAGGGCAGATTTGGAATCAGTGCAAAATAAATAAATAAAATAAAACAATATCATCTGGAAATCTTTAGTTGCATCTCCGGTTTGAAAAAAAAGTTGTTAAAAACAAATAGATAATACAAAAATATTATTTTCCCATGATCATTGTGTCTCAAGATCCTAATTTATGGAAGGGGGGAAAAAAAATAAACCACACCCTGATGAGAATGGAACCGCATAGCGATGAGTCGACTTTGACAGAGACAGCACAATCACAATATTAAATTGATTTTTTTTTTAAAAACAACACGCTCAAACTCGACGAAGTTGCAACAAAAAAACGAAACTTTATTGTCTGTCTCACGTTCACGCCTACAATCCGACAAAAAGTGGGCTGCTCTTACAGATTCGGATTCACCGATGACGACACATTCCGACTGTGAACATGTGACAGCCCGGGGAAATGGAGGTCCCACCCGAGACGACCACTTCACGAAAAAGACGCGAGACCTGCCACCCGGACGTATCATGCTTCACCTTCAGCTTCATGCACCGCAACGTTACGTCGCCAAGGAAACGGCTTAAGAGTGCATTCATGTCCCTTTACGACCGGCTATGGTACGTGAGTACATGTGAGTGTCTGCTCTAAACCTTTACAAACGTTTCACATGGTTTGAATCCACATTCTAATCAACAACACAGTGCTTCGCAACGGATAAAAAACACAAATTGACATCAAGAAGAGGTTAAATAAAAAAAAAAAAGATATGAATCTGTTACTAAAATTGTCATGACAATAACAAAGTGTCTAAATGTATCCGTTTAGTGCAAACTGAGGAGAAAATGAAGCCATTTTTATTGCTGGGTGATGGCTTTGAGAGTCGCACTGCAACAATACTGACATGCTAACACAGTCTTGGGTGGTTGGGGGTTTGATTCCAGTTCATGGAGTGGATTAGTGTAGCCAGTGATGGGCATAATAATCACGATCCAACCGTTCAATGTTTCAGTACTTTTTATAAAGCTTGCTTTTTTTCTTTAAAAAAAAAAATAAAAATAAAAAAACGTGAATGGCAAAATCAAAACATCCATTCACAAGTTCAATCCACTTCTATGCCTTTCAGGTGACTCTTCCAGTCTCTCTGCTGCAACCTGCTGATGACGCTCCAAGCTCAGAGGCCACACTTCTGTCGATCAATTATTGGGGTTCATCTTGGAAGAGGAGCGTCCAAATATCAGTTCCAATCAAACCACCAACTTTATTGGCCGATTAACGGCTGTAAATTTTAACATTCAGCTCCTTACAGCAACTTGTACCCCCCAAAAAAATCTAAAACATCAAACAGTTGGACGTGAGCATTCAAAATTTGACAGAAGTTCAAACTAAGTCCACCAGTAAAGGTTAGTGCATTTGAGATTCGTCCTAAAATATAACCCAAAAGCAATATTACGCCTTACTTTTTTTGTATAGCATATAGCGATGAATCGAGCGTGCTCATTTTCCAAATAATCAAGGAAAACGAGTCCCATCCTACCTTAATAGTAGCACCTCCTTCTGGGAGTTTACCTTCCTACATTCATTTAATGTTCAGGTCCCGAATCTGCTTTCGTTTTCACATTCAGCAAAAGTCGTCCAGAGAGGAGCAGGTTTTGTTTTGAGCATTTAGCGCACTGACACGGTGATTGCAGATCACAGTAGCCCCTGACTGATTGGCTGGTGAAGGAGGAGGAGGAGCAGCAGCAACTTCTAACCAAAAAAGTCACAACATAAAACGATTACGAGTAAGTTCAAACTACAGGTAATAAATAAAAACAGACCGGGAAATAAAATACTTATAAAAGTGCTCAGATAACACCTCACTGGAGAAGAACCCGGAGGTGGTGTTGGTGGGTGGTGGTGTTCCCTGCTCAGCCGTTATCCAGCGATGAAGCACTGAGTAGGAAGTGCTAGTAGTACTAATAGTAATAGTAGTGTTTGTTCGTGTGTGTGCGTGTGCGAAAGCGCGCTACACAATGAGAGGTCCACGGTGGGAGGGTTTGGGACTCTGGCCCTCCAGGTTCTCCACCCTCTGCTCCTCCCGGTTGCTGGTGGAGTCCAACATGGGCCTGTAGCCGCCGAGGTACATCAGACCTGAACAAGACATGACAAAGGGAACAGAGATGGTGGTGTTAAGGGAGCAAAAAAAAAAATAAATAAATAAAAATCATTTTCTGTCCTTTGTTATGGGTCGCTGCTGTTGTGAAAGTGTTACGTAAGTAAAATTGTATTGTATGCCAGCTGTCAGAATCTGAATCGGCCTCACAAAGTCCAATCAGACAGGCCCGATTGATAACGCAGTGTGTTATTGAAGAACATTTCATAATAAAATGAAAATAACTCTCGAGTTAGTTCTACGGTCTGAGGCAAACACTGCATACCTAGTCCTCAATATGTATCGGGCACGACTCCTCATCTTTCCATCCAAAAGAAGGCGAGAGAAGGGCAGAAAGGGAGGGTGGGGAGGAGAATACGGGATGGGAGGAATTCACGGGAAGGAGGGAGAGATAACAGAAGACATTTTACGACACACACAGAGAGAGAAAAAGACGCCACGCGCTACCTTTGAGCTAAAAACACAAAACATGGGGAAGGGAAACGGGTTTGTGAAGAGGATGGAGGATATCGAGGCAAACAAGTGACACTTGGGTCAATTACAAATGTTTATATAGAGCAAATGAACGCATTAGCTTATTTGAGTCGCACTCGGCCATTCAAACTGTGCTCAAGCCTCCTCGACAACTAACGTCCATTACGCTCTACTCGTGATTACATCATTTTGCACAATAGAAATAAAGGTAAAGTATATGGACCTAGAGAATTGAAATATGCTAAGATCTAACTGCTCCTCGTAAGTCATTGACAATGGCCGCCACCTTGCGCAATAGAAGTCATCCAAGACTCATGTCATGACTCTGCGCTCACTCCTCTGGCCAGTAAGTCTTAATAACCGGGACTTTGAACGACAGAAATAAAAAGCCACTCAACACAGTTCAAATGGCGTTGTGTGAGTCCGCCCTGAGGTTGGTATGAAGGAGAGGAAAGGACAATACGGAACATGTTGGACCAAGACTCTTTGTTGCCGCGCTGACAGAGAACATGCTTGTATGAAGCACAAATGACAATCATGAACACACACACATGCACAAACATCGGAGCTGAGGGACGGAGGGAGTGCACGGCTATTTGCTATCGACAAGCTATGAAGCAGCAGAGGGAAGAAATTAAAAAAAAAAAGAAGAGCTGCATAGAAGCCCACGTTAGCTTCTGCCGCCATTCGTTCTTCTTTGTGTTAGCCTGGCGTGCTAACGTGTGATTTGCTCGCGTGCCCCATCCCATCACTTCTGGTCGGCGTCCACTCACCGGCGAATCGGCCGTCAGGAGCCTGCTCATTGTCCAAGCCCAAAGAGGGCGTGTCACACAGGGCCACGCCCTGATTATTATTGGCCAACTCGGGACACCTGCTCCGCCCACCTGCAAGCGAGGGCACAGGTCAAACAAGAGCAGCCAGGCACAGCAGGAGGGGGGCGGACAGGCGGGAAGGGGGTGGGCGGCCATGCGAGAATGAAGCGCCGCTGAATGCATTGAGCTTCATGGCATTTGTTTTTGTCCGATTGTTGACAATCACTCTGCGATGTGCATTACCACCACCTACAGGACTGGAGTGGCACAACATTAACTGTGGCTTTTTGTTGTTGTTATTGACATTTTTTTGGGGGGGGGATCATTTCAGCCATGACGCAGCTAAATGATCTGCTCCAACTTATGTGAATATGTTTGCTGCAATTTATTGAGGAATCATTAAAAAAAGGAAACATTAAAATAAGAAAGAACAAAAAAAACGACTTTCTGACATGCGTACCATGTGACAGCAGCTGTGTGCATGTTGGCACTAATGAGGACAAAAAGGCACGGGTGGCCACATGACTGGCAGCGCAACACACACACACACACACACACACACACACACACACACACACACACACACACACGCATAAGCCATCTGGCAGTGCTAGTGCTGTCACACACACACACACACACACACACACACACACACACACACACACACACACACACACGCACGCAGGCACGCACGCACACGTCCTGCCAGGCAGCACTTGCTCCCGAAAGAACTGAAGGATCATTCAGTGTGCTCACTTGTGCTGCGCACACAACCACACGTAAATAATTACATGTCACGGGCTGTCTGTTGAAAGGTGACCTTGTTTGTTGTTTGCTTCAAGCCATTTGCTGTGTGTTTCTTGGCTCGCCGCGCACACAAGAGTGTATAACGGAACAAATGAAGTCAAACTGCAATTATGATGAATGGCATGAAGGTGTAGTACATGACATGCAAAGGCAAGCTTGAAATGGCCAACAAACTCTCCGTGCTTTCATCCATGAAAAGGGGACTTTCCAAACCACAGTTAGTATGCCAGGAGCGATTATCAAGTGTGTATCAAGAAATGATCCAAATTGACTTAATCGGACCCAATGATGTTTGCCGCATCGGTTTTGCCTGGAGCATGTTGTCAACGGTGTAAAGCGAGGGGTGGTCACCGCAGTTACCTTTGCCGTTCGATGGTGAGGAGCGGTCCTCTTCCGTGACATCGTTCCCCTAAGAAAAACAAAAGAGCTCAACTAAAACGTTGACGTGAAGCACCGATGCGAGTCATCAAGTGGCAGTCACCTCGGAGTCCTGCTCATCGACGGCTACGGAGTAGTTCAAGTCAGTTGACTCCTTGGAAAGAGAGTGAGCCAAAAGTCAGTGAAAATTCAGGTGGAGAGGGGGCGGGAGGATCTTGTTGCCAATGGCTACGCATTTACAATTTTTTTTTTTGATTGACAGATTAATCGGGATTAAAATAATCGCTGCAGCCCGTTTATCCACCTTCACTAATATTTACCCCTTCAAACTGTGAGGGTCCTCGGCTCTCCATGGGGGTGGCCCGGTTCTCCTCGCCTGGGCGTCAAGCCCCTCCTGGCCCCCCCCGGGCTCGCCGTCCGCCCCAGCCAGGTAGGACCCTGACATGGAGGACATGGTGTCAGTGCTGATGTGGGAGTGCTGCGAGTGGGACGAGGCCATGGACATCACTGACTGGGCCAGGCTGCTGCTCACTGGGTCTGGCAGATACACGGAGACACACATCACGATCCGACGCCATTTGTTTTGTTTTTTAAAGCATCGCTCCCGCCGCGCAAGACGACTGATTGAAGCTCGGCCAGCTTTTCCTCTCAGAAGTGTCCCTACGCTGCCCGTTTGATGCCAAAAATCCTCCCCATCAGATTCGCCAACTGCTGCGATGGAACCGGCTCATAATTTATTTATGTGAAAACGCTCCATAAACTGCACTGAGGGTTTGGAGTTTCACAATTTGTCGACATTTACAAATTACTGCGTACATCTTGCCCTCCAGACGGGTAAGTAGTACTTATACTGTAAATGGAAACCATAATACGTTCCATCTTGGAATCTTCTTCCCGACAACTTCTGCTTTTGGCGTGCGGTAAATATTAGGAGCGATAGCAGCTTCCTTTGTAAGAACCACCGCATACTTTTCAAACGGCGTATCCTTGACGTTGTTTTGGAAGATGATTTGATGGATTACAACGTTTCGTGTTACCTTCGGGGGAGGTGATAGTGGAGGAGAGCGGCGTTCCGGTGCATGGCGACTGGTCAATGGCCCCGGAAGAGGAGAGAGTCAGGTTTTCGCTGTCTGGCGTGGCTCCGCACTGTCAAAGCAAAGAGAAGGAGCGTTCTAACAGGAGGTCAAAACCCCACTAAATATCTCTCAAAATAAGACACACCTCCTGCGGATCCACCGTACGTTTGTGGCGACGAGCCTCTGATTCGCTGCAAGACTTTTCATCCTCCTCCTCGGGAAGCACTGAGGAATTCTGGGACAACGACCTAAAGTATGCAGACTTGTGGTTAGGAACGGCTTTGAAGATGTTTTAGAACAATCAACAGCAGACAGGAGGAGATCATCAACTCACTTGGAACCGCTCTTCTTGAGTTTGAGCCCCTGACTTGAGCTGGAGTGGTCCAGAGGGGAGAGGGAACGGGCCGGCGTCGGGTGGGCTTCGCTGCCGTATGCGGGGAGCGCCCCCGACACGTGACTGGGGCCGGAGTGGAGCGGGGGCGCCACGGAGGATGTGGCCAGGGGGCCGTTGAGAGCCTCCAGAAGAGACACGGCCTCGTAACCCGGCGGGATATGCTCGGATGCCTGGAAAGAATAAGAAACGCGCATGAATTTCTGTTTTGGTGTCTTCTTTTTTTTTTTTTTTAATTACAAAGCTAGACATTTAGCTCAGATTAGTGCCATAACCGTACCGAGTGTTCCTCTGAGTCTGACGTCTGTGAAGTGATGACGGGGTTAAAGTTGGTTGGCGTCAAAGGGCTGAGTTTCTTCCTCATTGCTCGGATCTGCAGCAGAGCTCTGAAAGCTATGAAAAAATAAAACAGAGAATTTTGGGCAAAAGAACACTTCCACACAATTTGTGTGCGTGCGTGGGAACTCACGCAGTCTGCAGATGGGGCAGCAGTTGGCTTGGTAGCGCAACGTGTCAGCGCAGGCGTTGCAGAGACACAAGTGTCTGCACGGCAGAATGAGCGTGTCGCGCACGTCCGACAGACACACCACGCACTCGGCGCTGTTGTCGCTAATTTCGTCGTCGGCAACCTGTGGGGGGGTAAAAGACCCGCGCTCGTACAAACGCGCACTTTGAAAGGCGGCAGGCGGGAAAAGCCTTCTTGTCGCGTTTACCTTTGATTCCTGGCTGTTGTACTTGTTCTCGATCCCGTAGATCTCCTGCAGGAGATAACTCACGCCATCCACCTGGGAAATAAAAGACGAAGAGAAAGCGTCAGGTCTCCAGGGGACATAAAAGCTTTCGTTTCCAAAAGAGATGTGCACTCACCACTTGTTTCTGCTTCAGAGGCTTCACGCAGTAGCTGCCGTCCATGTGCTGCCATGGAAAACCACAGTATGAGGAATTCTACTTTCCACGCGCATATCGTGCATCTTCCAAGACCAAAGTCCCATCAAGTTTACCTTTTCAAACGTGGCCAGCAGGATGTGAGAGTGGCCCAAGTGTTCTGCGTATCGAAAACATGGAGACGTTCGTCACTTGAAGCTTTACGTGCGCCACGTCGGCGGCGGAGCGAAACTCACCGTCGCCCTCGTCGACCGCGGCCTGCACAACCATGGGGAAGATCTCCCGGTCCGGGTCGAACAGTAGCTGGGGAGAACAAACAAGAGGTGTCAAACTCAATACGGCAGAGGTCACGAATGGAGCAAAGGTCAGGTCAGATGAAACTTAACATAGCCCCAACTTACAAGTCTTGTCTCACGAATATCAAGTCAAAGTCAAGGTGAGCCTTTCAGAAACAAGTACCAAGTCCTAAAAATGGGCGACTTCAGTCTGACCCGAGTCAAACAACTGGCGGGGGTGAACCCACCTCTTCGTCCGCCCACTCGCTGAGGTTGACGGTGTGCGAGGGCAGACAGAACTGCTGGCTCACCCCCCTCTTGAAGTGCACCGTCTCCGATTGCAGAGAGCTGTCCTGGGGCAGGTAGCTAAAGGGAACCACAAATCAGAAAACCAAAGCTACCGCTACCCTATTGCGCTGTCTTTCTCCAGAACCTACACTGGCACGCCGTTGTGAAACTCCTCGATGGCCTGGTAGTAGATGGTGATTGCCACCTGCGTGTCGGCGTCAAAAGTGAACTCCACGTTGTAGCAGGCCCGCTGCTTGCCCGCCTCATCATCGCCGGGCAACTTGAGGTCCTCGCTGCACCTGCGAGGTCCAGCAAAGAACCTGCGCTCATTTTTCGGTCCTAAAAATAGTCATTTTATGAAGTAGCGCTGGATTGTAATAAGGGGATGGTTGTTGCCCCGGAGACACCGGGATACCAAAATTTCGTGCACATTTATTTTGTCAAGAGTTGCTAACAGTTGGGTCTTTGCGGCTGAATTCCAAAGCCTCCGTTTAGCCGTTTGCTGCTCATTCTGAGTCAGCGCTTGTGCGCGGGTGCGGGCAGGGGGTGGAGTTGTATTACAACCGTACCGTACAAGCCGCAGGGTGTCTTTGCGGATGTTCATAAGGCTTCGTAGCGTCTTCACCGGTTCCTGAGGTGGAGGGGCTGCGTATGGGAACTGCAAAGCAAGAAGAAAAATAAGAATAATTTGAGTGAGTTAAATACACGCTTCTGTGAGATGACGAGGAGTGGCTGAAACATTCCTCTCGTATCCACGACAGTTGTGGATTCATCTTTTGACGAACCCTTTGAGAAAGCCCCGCACTTTCAGGCACAATTAGCTCTCGGTTAAAAATCGATTAACTTAATCCCGGTTGTGTTTCTCTTTGATTTGATCAACGCCGCAAGCTGCTGACTGTGCATTAATGGACAACTAGAGAATGTGTGCGGACTAACTCCACCCACACACACACGACACAAACCTCACTCGTGTGTTTACGCGACCGTGAATGGTAGTAGCGATCCACATCTGGGTCTCGGTGGGAGTTGTGCCGGTAAAACACACACGCGCGCACACGCGCTAAGGCTGAAAAGAGCCTTTCAGTAGACAACAGTGGACGTCTTATTCGAAATGCCACAGTGGCCATTCATTCACGCTTGTGTTTCCTAAACACCGTTTGATGAAACACTCAATTCCTTATGGGAGATGATTGCATGTGGGGCGGAGGAGAGTCTCTAAATATAGCTTGCCCGTGATCATATTTGTGAGAGAGCCGGAGTGCAATAACTTAAGATGGGTTTAGGCTTTTGACTGTGCCATCTGCTCGCAGCACACCACCGAACATTATATAACACTGCTTTGAGCGTCTCATTCAAAGAGAGATGAAGAGGGGGAGAAAAGGTTTTGGGTGAATTCTCGACCCGCGGGAGGATTTAAACGCCCACATAATCTGGGCGGAAAAAAAAAAAAAACCTACTGCTAATTTTAGCCCGAGTCTAGACATAAACGATAGTTAAGACCGCAAGCCTCACTTCAAAATTCTCTGCTTGTGAGCTCAGCATTCCGGTGACGCGATTACATGTTTTTTTTTTCAACGCAGGAGCACGCCTTTTTCGCTTGGCAGAGTCTCCCCTTTCATTTTTAATTACTCTGACAGGAAGACACATCCATGTCAATTGCAATCGGGCAGAGTGTGGAAGGTTGCTAAACGCTGCAGCAGGGTGCCGTCAGCTGCAGGCAAGCGAGGTTGCTGTGCAGCGCATCGACACAAAATGAGTGCCGGATGATGGAGTTAGCTGTCAAGTAAGGAGTTGTTTGACAAATGGGCAGAAATCATTAAAAAAAATTTTAAATATATAAACTCAACTTTGTAAATACTGTGGTTTTGTGTTGTTGTTATGTGCTGACATTATTATTATTTTTTTTTTTAATATGCAGACATATTCAGCAATAAATTGAGTGCGTGTAGCAACGACTGTGAAAAATCTTACCGCTACTGGTCTTGTCCCGAGGAAGTTAAGGTCTGTGTTTTCTCCAAACAGGTAACCTTCCGGGTGGGTTGAATCAAACTTCTCTCCGCCCATGATGAAGTGGCTGGCGAAGTAACTTCCTGCGGACCGGGATAATAGATTGCAAAATTAATTGAAGTGACATCACAACGCAGATTTCCAAATTTCATTTGCAAAATGTAAAAAAAAATAATTAAAATTTCGGCAAGGCAAGAAATCTGTGTCTACATGTACTTCTTGGGGGAGTTTTGAAAGCTTGGAACATCCCTTTATTTTTTTTCAGCAGTCTCAGGTAATAACAAGAAAGCCACTAGTTTCATCGTCTATATTTCACTAAGAATGATGTTGCTATTCATTCGTGTGACATCAGAGTGCAATTGGATTCCCAGATTCAGTTTGAGGTGTCTTTTATGGTGAGATGAGAGCAATGTTTCTTTCAACATCTATCTCTGATCTTTCAAATCAGATTGCAGCTCAACTCCCCTGCGAGTCATGCTGCAGTCAAATTGGAGACATACAAACACAAACAGACACACACACACAAACGAGCGTATCAGTCTGAGATCCAGAAAGCGGGAATTTGGATTTATACCATATTGCTTAGGTTTAATTAAGTAAGGGGGGGGCACCACAATCATCCTGTCCTACGTGTCGACTTCAGATTGCTGAGTGCTGCAGCACGTCTATAAATCCAGAATGACAGCAAAGTCTTATAAATTGAAAGTTTGCTTTGGGTAACAGTGCGTGCTTTCAGTTGGAGTGCCACAAAACAGCTAAAATGTGCTTGCATCAATCAGCACCCAATGTAAGGTTTCAATTAAATATGAGTTTATGAAGGCGGTGAGTTTCATTTTGGTTACCTTTACAGATGCATCAGAGGTTCAAAATATTATGACCAGGTACACGACACAGTGCATGAAGCAATCTTCAGTCGTGCATTGTTGTTATTATTATATGCTTTAATGTAATTTTACAGAACAGGAATATGACAAGCTATGTACCGTTGTCCTGAAGGCCTTACTGCAGCTCTTTTCCAGTTTGTCAGCAGCCGCTGTGCTTATGTACGTGCTACTTTTTCATCATTTTAGCCCAAAGCACAATCACCTGCAACACGCTCTGCTGCGTGAAACCGTGACAAACACACACTCAAATACACGTACACACACATTGGTCTGACCTGTTGTTGGCGACTTACCAGATTTCGGTGGGTAACGGTATACAGAATTGGACGGAATATCGACTTCTTCCACGCCTATGTTTTGTCTGCTCGCGAAAGCCCCCATCTCCACTCAAGTGACGATAATAAAGACCCAATGGACATTCAGCTTCGCTTTGTCGAACCCCCTCGATGATGATTACTTCGACTCATTTAATCCACTCGGTCCTTGTCTCTGTTTATTTATCGTAAAAGGACATCGAGTTCGCCCTTCGACAGCGTGGATGTGACCGTCCCGGGGATTAGTAGCTGGTCTGCTGCTTGTTTGTCCTCGCCGGTCAGCGGTGGAGCTCGGTTGGTAGGTTCAAGGAGGCGGGGGGCGGGGGGTTAGAAGCAATAGTAGGATTAAAAAAACTCTTAATTTTGACTTAAAGCAACAAAACGCAGCATCGACGAACAACCAGGTGGTCTTGGAAGTCAACCTCGGTCCGGTCAAAGAGGTATCTGGTTCCCTGTGACGTCACAAATCCGGACCTTGGTTTTGGCGCAGTCCTCTCTCTCTCTCTCTCTCTCATGTTAGCAGCTAACATAGCCGCACAATATGGAGCCTTCACCCCCTGGCGAAGACTGCAATGCAGAGAGTAACTCGCTCGCAGTAATACACGATCGAGGAAAAGCTAACGGGGAGGGGGGGGGGGTAATTTAATGAGCTAGCTATGCGAAACATGATATTTTACACGATACCTCGGGGGTAGTAACGTCGCCACCACAACAGCATTGTAGCTCAATCAGAGATCCTCCGATTTAATGGTGAAGTGAAACATTTTGAGGTAGACTGAACAGAACAAAAAGGAGTGCAGCAGGGTTGCTAACTCGTTATTTTCAGGGGATGCTGCTCCAGGCGGGCCAATTTGTTGCCAAAAGTTGCTAAATGACGTTTACATTGCGCGATGATGTCATTGCGTAATTACGTAGTTCGACACTCCCAGTGCATCGACCAAAATTTTGTGATCTAAAAATATGAGCCCCAGGTATATTATTTCAAAACCATTCACCATTACTATGACCGACTCAATGAAAAAAAAGAAACTTAAACGTAAGTCTGTGCACAAGCGTGTACATTCTCTTTTAATTTGGAATGTGTTCATAAATGAGCCAATCACTTTCAAATTTGTGTAAATAGTCCACAATTTAACCATTTCCAGTCTCTTTGACGGTTAAAAGAGTATGTACACATTTGTGCAACCACAATACAGTATCTCAATTGATTCGATGGGTTGAAATGCGCATTCGAGACACTTTCCAAAATTGTGAAAAGGTTTTCTCTAAGTAGGAACGGAAGTTGCCTTGATTATAGCCATGTAACCTCCCCGTCACCAGGGTGTAGTGAAGGGCATCGGGCGCGGTGGAGGCGGATAAAGCGCGCGAGGTCATCAGCCAATCAGAGAAGGGCACCACGGGCGGAGAAGAAAGGGAGTGAGAAGCTTTGTTGCCGCCATTTCGTGTATTGGTAAGACACGGCTCAAGTGGTCCACACGCTAGAGTATTTCTAAACTCGGTTTTGAATCGTGCCAAGATTTCAAAACCAGCGGCGCATTGTTATTTTACAGCCAGGAAGTCCCACGAATATTTTTGTTAGTGGCCCCAAGGTTAGTTACGCCGAGAAAATGAGCTACGGAAGGCCGCCGCCAGACGTGGAGGGGATGACCTCCCTCAAAGTGGACAACCTGACTTACCGGACCTCGCCGGAGACACTGCGCCGCGTATTTGAGAAGTACGGTCGCGTGGGGGACGTGTACATCCCGCGGGACCGGTACACCAAGGAGAGCCGCGGCTTCGCCTTCGTGCGCTTCTTGGACAAGCGCGACGCCGAGGACGCCATGGATGCTATGGACGGAGCGCTGCTCGACGGACGAGAGCTGCGCGTGCAGATGGCCCGCTACGGTCGGCCGCCTGACTCCATGTACAGCCGCAGAGGACCTCAACAGCGACGGTACGAAGAATACGTCTGTTGTGGGGGGTGAAAAAATGGCCAAAGTTGTTACATTGCGAATCAAGATTATCACGCGCTCAAACGGTAGTCTACTAGATTACATTTCCGTTTCCGCTTTTTTTTACGTTTTCACTTCGTGAGATGCCGCCATTTTGTTTTCAGAACCCACGTGCATTGCAAAATTGTTTTTGTTTCAAACGATGTTAATTTTGCTTTTATGATGTTGGAGTCCTAATCGAGGTCTGTAAACGAATCGTACTGTGCATTTCCCCCCATTTAAAGCAGTTCGATTTGTTCATGTACCTGTTAAGTGTAAATATGTACGGATACAAATTACAAGTACACATAATCAATTTCTATTGGAATGCCTACCTAAATAAATGCAATGGAACAGCTTTAAGTCAAGTCAACTGTATTTATAGAGCACATTCAAACAGCCATCGCCGCATACAAAGTGCTGTACATGGAGCAATTTAACATATACAATAAACAGTAAAACAAATCGGTAATAAAGACGGTAGAAAGCACCAAACAATAAAACCAAGAACAAATCTAAGTCATGCTTTACAATGTCGACAAAAGAGGCACCTTTTAGTTTGAGTAGATTTGTCCCTTTTAATTACACTGGCAGTTTGCCTTTTGGACTCTGCTCCCTATAGAACACAGTAAAGCGAGGGTTAAGATGTAATTTCCTTGAAATGGCAATGTTTCTCTTTGCAGACGTTCAGCGAGCCCCCGTCGTCGCAGACGCAGCCGTTCCAGGAGCAGGAGCCGCTCCCGATCCAGGAGTCGCCGTCGCTACTCCCGATCCAGGTCCCGCTCCTACTCCCGATCCAGGTCCCGCTCAAAGTCCAAATCCAAGTCCCGAACCCCGCGGCGGAGCAAGTCCAAGTCCCCCTCTCGGTCCAGGTCAAGGAGCCGGAGCCCCACCTCTAATCATGGGTCCAGATCCAGGTCCAAGTCCAAGTCCAAGAGCCGGCCCAAGTCTCCAGAGGACAACGGAACAGAGCCATAGCTCAAAGTTGGACGCAACATGACGGTATTTAGTGGGATGGGTGGAATATCATGAATACATGTTCAATGTTTAGTATTCTGCTTTCTTGAGGTTGCTCTTTTAAATTTTGCACAAGCAACAAAGTCAGCAGAACCATCTCTATTTTAGTACTGCAATAACCAATAATAATTTGGCTCTCAAGCATGCGTGTTACAGTAAACAATTTCAAACACGCACACTAGAGGGTTTGAATTGGGCTAATGTGAGTATATATGGGTGTGCTTCACTCCATATGTTCACTTAATGTGAAATTCTTTCCTCCAAGCTGCTGAATCCTGTTTGCAAAGAAAGGAGGAGGAGATGGGGGTGTGGCAGTGTGAGAGCAGTTATAGTGTGTGAGCCGCCCAGGTCAGCTGCCCGTTGCTGGGGGGGTGACGGCGGTTGCTCGGGAGCAGGTCACCCAGGCAACGCTTGGTTGCTCAGGAGCAGGTCGTCATGGCGGCGGTGCTGGGCTGTCAGTTGGTGTTTGAGGCGGTGTGGTGAGGTACGTTCACGGGGATTGCGGGCGGACCCCCACCCGCCGCCTGCGCTTTGCCCTCCCGCCTCTCAACCCAAAGGTTTGTTTGAAAATGACCCCCCAGTGCCAGAGTCCTGTGTAGAGCTAGTCTTTGGGCATGTGGTACCACGGAAGGTGCGTAAACATACATGAGGCGTACTCGCAATATGTAAACACTCAGGTCAGGAGTTAAGTGGGTGCCTTTTTAGATGTGCTCTTGCTAACTGTATGCTGTGTTTTGTTGCAGATCTCTCGGGCGATGCGATTGCTTCTTTTTGCCGAGGACATCAGGACGAGTCTCACCATGTTCAAGAGACTCTACTATTGCCACTGAAAGCAGACTGAAAGGTTATTTGGAACTTGGTCTAAACATTTTCTAAATAGCTAGTTTTGCTTGCGCTACCGAAATAAATGTCATGTTGGTCGTTCACAAAGTTGGGCATCTTCAAGTAAATATGTGATTTTGTTTGTTTTTTTGTTTCGTTTGATTCCCCTTTTAAGTGACTTTATTTTTGAATTTGTACTCTTAAATAAAACTATTGATTTATTTTGATTCATGGAAGACCTTGTTATACTCTTTGTCTTGGCAGGAGGTTGTCAATTACAAATATCGGTTTGTTACCCCACTCAATTGGACAAACATGCTGTATGTTAATCAGTCTGGCTTCATTTGTCTTTGACAGATTTTTTTTTCTTTCTGTCAGCTCTTTCTGTCTGGTTAAAATTGCTTCCTATGACTCTAACCCTCTTTCTTGTGTATCTTTTGTGCACTAGGCGCAGTTGTGTAGCAGTTGAGTAATGCTGGTTAGCTGTTAAGATGCGGTGCAGTGCAGTGGTGACATGGTGTGGCGTGTTGCGGTGCTGAGTGCCCGGTCACTGTTCCGGGGCGCTCGACCCTCCGCTGCTGTTTGCCGGTTTGTAAGCTCACAGGTGTTGCAGATCATCCATCCCCCTTCCTTGTCCCTATGCCTTCTTTGATATCCCTTCTGTGTGCTCTAAAGCTCTTTGTCCATCCTTTCTTTCCTCCTATGTCTGGTTCATCACTTGATTTTTTTTTTTTTTGTGGGGAAGTGGGTCCAGTGTGGCTCACATTGCAGGGTTGATGAGGAAAAACCAGGGGGCAGCAGCTCTGGCTGCCTCATTTATTTGTGCCAGCATTCCCCGTTGACCTCTCTGTTCTCTTACATTTTCTTCAGGTGAATAAATGTATTTGTTGAAAGTGGGTCGCTCTTGTCCTTAATTTGTTGACTAAGGTGCAAACTCACTTATAAACTTGCCTTATTCGAGATTTACCCTGTTTGATTTGGATACATTCCAAATTTGAAGTTTTACCACAATTTGGTAGGTATTTGTCATATATTAGGGGTGTGCATCTCTTCAATAAAAGATGATTTGATTTATTTATCTTGATACATGGCATACAACACAATTCAAGGGAGGTACATTTTCAAGTGGGATGATGACAGGTATGGTACTCCTTTTGTTTCAGTGATGTAAATGGCATTTCCTTAAAATAAAATAGCTTATGCCACACACCTACAGTATACAAAAAAAAGAATATCAAGTTTTATCTCCTGAATGAGTTGACACTTAATAATATTGAGCCTCACATATACATTAATTCGTTTGTTAGTGGTAGCACATTTGCTTGAGGGCATCTTAACGCGTTCGAGTGCACTTTTCAATTTTAGGCTCGGACACCGAAGTAACACATCGCCCATTTGCATTGAACACGAATGCCAACAGAGATACGTTATGACTTCTGCCTCATAGAGAGACTTGCACTTGAGATATCACTATGTTATTGCAAGTCATTCGGTGTACTTTTATGTCCGCGTAAAGAAAATGCTACTCATAAAACTTGATGCAAGTACGGCCAATCTGATCTGTCGTCCTGGAAACTAATGTAATCACACCCGGAAGTATCCTCGGATCAGGCACGCGTCTTCCGCTGACCTGTGCTTGACTTGTTTTTTTTTTTTTTGTAAGTCACCCTGCACCTACACGGGTGCTGTCACGAGCTATCCATCCACGGTACATCTGGACACTGGTCCGCTGATGCGATTAACACCGAGATGACGAGCCGAGCACGTTGAATGTCGGCGCGCCTGATCGCCAATTGAAAGGGACGGGGCGGTGCCAGGTGACGTGACGTCAGACACTGACGGCGCCTCTTGCTTGATCCAGTCAACGCCGCTCGTTTAGGCAGCTTGTCTGGGGGAGATTATATCCGCAAAGCGTCGCCATGGCTGCCGCTCGAACCACGCGAGACTATTGAAAAAAATAAACAAAAATTTATCAACTATGGATTGGACTTTCATCTTATTCGCCATCATCTTCACACTGCTCGCCCTGGTGGTCGCGACGTCGCTGCTGAACGGTTCCTCCCGGTCATCTTCAGCCGGGAGTTACCCAAATGGACCCATCGCGAACGCCGTCAAAGGGAGCGAGCCGGAGGCAAAGCAGAACGGCCATTTACCGGATAATTCCAACCAGGGGACGGCGGAGGAGGTGGCGGTGGGGGACGACTGGTGCGAGATGAGCGGCAGCTCCCACGACCATTGGGACGTGGTCAAATCTGTCCTATCAGTGAGCGTCCTCCAGCTACATTTGTTTGTTGTGTTAAACTGTAATAGATTACGTCACAATCTTAAGCAGTTTACCTTCCCCTGCCACTCCGTCCTGGCCAAGGATCAAAGGAAGTTCGTTCTCTGTCAACTTGTAAATGATCCACCTGGCTCACTGCACATTATAAACAACTTTCTTACTGCACGTCAATTTCTTGTATCGTGAAATCCACTAAGAAACAAAGGCTCAATGCACATTAGACACAATTTTTGACTGTGAGTCAATTTATTGTATATAACACGAAACAAAAGCGTCGATGCATTTCAGTAATATATAAATATTTGTTCTAACATATTGACGTATTTGTTTAGATATTCGTAGGTGAAGTAATCTCAAATTATATTACAACGGGTGCGCCTCCTCTGCGCTCGGTTGCCATGTTTTGCCGCCATCTTTCGGCTACGGATATTCGTAGGAATCAAACTTAGTGAACGAAGGTCCTCGACGTTATAAAATCTGTAATCACTTGAGGGAATACAGTACTAGAAGTCGGTTGAGATAACATGTTGCTTATACATTTGCTGCACAAATTGGTAGTAGTTTTTAGATGAGACTAAATTCTACACACTGTACTTTTAAACATACATAACATATGAGGTTGGAATAGACATAATACTTCAATTCAGATCAGAAAAATCAAAGGTTATTTTCAAGTCAACTTCCATCATCTCAGCAGGGATGGTGAGCGGCACCATCAGCATCCATCCAAGGTGATGCCGCTCTCTGTCTCATTGTTGCACACAGGAGGAGGCTGAAACCCGTCCCGCCAGCGAGGAGCCGGAGGCCGCGGCGGTCGCGGTGACGGCCCCAGCCGAGCTCTCCTCCTCCTCGTCGGCAGCGTCCAGCCTGTCCGTGCCGCGGCCGGACTCCAGGCATGCCAGTTTTGACTCGTCATCCGAGGCATCGTCGGGGCGTGGCCGGCGCTCCTTCATCGGGCTCTCTGATCAGGAGCTCCTAAAGTGTGCTTTCTCTTCCCCCCAGACTGACGGAGACGCAGAGAGCCCGGACGTCAATGGTGAGCACCAAATATGTATAAAATTACGTATTTACTTATTTTAGAATAAATTCATGAACCAAATGTCTTTGTCTGCAGATAAATCGGAGTTTCAAACCAACAATTCCTTGAAGTATGTCCCCGGAAAGTCACGCTCCCATCACCTGGAGATGATGATGTCCAAAGACGAACTAGAAGAGGAGCAGAGGTCAGTTCAAAACGTGCTTCTGCTTGTGTGGTGGCCACATTTCACTCGCAGCTTTGCGCTCTTAAGCCGCTGTGCGATGGGGGCTAGACTGATTTAAGGCCAGATTGAGTCCCTGCCAACATGCAAGACGTTTGACCCGAGGACATGGCGCAGAGACACAGCAGAAGAAAAGACGCCTGGCGTTGACACAGGGAGTTGCCCTGCGGATTTTGCTTCGAAACGTATCGCCTTTCCCTGCACTGTTTGTTCATCAAAACGTGCTACTCCCGGGTGTCACGGGTTGGGATCCAAGTGTTGATTGGCTCTCTTGGCACAGCAGTCACTTGCAGCCTTGTTCATTAGTCCTTCATATAAGCATAATGAGCTCGTGTAGCCACAATTTTAATTGATTCATGGTCAGATGGTGAGCACACAATTAGAATCTGTATGAAAAATGCTGCCTTTAAAAAGACGACTTAAAATAAATAACCAAAATGGTAGAAACTACAATCATAATCAAAACACACATTTTAAAATAAATACCTTCCTGACAATGTCAACCAAAATTGAGCCAATCTTCATTTTACCAGAGTATCATAATTGAATTATAAAATTACCGGTAAAGGCAGCTTTTGCTGCGCCATGAAGGCCACTAGAGGGTGCTATAGACCCATTTTGGAGAAAAAAACGACCTCGGCCGATTCACAGCATTTTTATTGAGAACGCTCTGATTTGGCAAAAACTAATTATTACTGTCTTGAAAAGTTAAATTCATAAAAAAAAAAAAAATGTAGTGCATCTGTAACACAAACTGGATGTAATTACTTAAATGGTGTCCATGTCAGAGTGGACCAAAACTACAGTAGAGTATACACTTTTTAAAGTAATTTAACCCTTATGAAGGAAGGCAAGAAAGCAAAGGAGGAAGGCAAAAAGATGGAAGGATGGCTTGGAAGAAAATACATCAAGGAGGGATTTAAGAGCAGAGAAAGGACTGTGTCGGAACAAGGGATGGATTTAAGGGTTAGGGTTAGGAAGAAGGAAGAAAAAATGGTATCTAAGGAACCTTGTGGATGTGGATGGAAGTAGGCATGATGCATGCAAACAAGGATGTGTGCAAGGAAGCCAGGAGGGATAAAATGATGGCAGCAAAGGGATGCAAGAGGGATAAAAGGGCGTATGAAAGGAAGGATGGCTGGGAGGAAGCAAGGATTGTTTCGAAGTGAGAAAGACTCGATGGAGGAGGCAAGGGAGGAAGGGGCCGTAAAACCCTCACCCTTCCTTGGAAACTTAATTTGAAACCCATGCAATCAAACTGTTTGATCATTTTCATTGCAATAAATACGTGTCACTTAAACTTTTTTCAGTGTATATTTAGTGATGGCCAAACCTGAAGACCTCTTGTTTTATGTTGAGAGGGAAGAAATTTCATCTGTGCTGTATGTTACACATACAGTACATTTGACAATAAAGTTTATCCAATCCAATCCAATCCAATCACCGCCTGCGTTGTTCTTTTTTTTCCCCACCAGGGTGCAGCGGGAGCAGCTGGCTGCCATCTTCCAACTGCTCAAGGACAACACGGAGACGTTCGGCGAAGTCTCCGAGGGCGACATGGAGGAGCAGCTGCGTCTCTACTCCATCTGAGGAGGAGAGAGAGACAACGACGACGTCACATGCGCTGCCTTAACCTGCCGACCAAACTCACCAGCACACTTGTGACAGTATTCCAGCAGCCGCTATTTTATTGTGACCCCCCCCAAAAACCCAAGTGGTCCGTTCGTCTTGCTTTTTCGGTTATTCCCAGGCTGGACTTTAACGCAGCACAAAGACACCAAGTGAGCAACTTCCAATATAAATGTGATTCCCCCGTGTAACATTCCGCTGTTGTGTAATAAATTAAAAAAAAAATGAACACGCAGGTGGAGTTTGTCTGTCTGTGACCGTGCAGTGCTCTAGCCGGGCAGGCGCAAGGTGACATGATGGTCCTCCACACCGCCAGGATTTTTTCTTGGCTGCTCGTCGGCTCCCTCGGTATTGTGTTTTTTGTTTTATTTCAGGGAAATTTCTCGGTAAACGTCAGGTAAGTAACTTTTTTTTTGTGCTCAAGCCTCGGATAACTATTAGACAATGCGTTTTACTTATCACAGTAAAGGTAAAAAATGTTTTTGTACGTTTTGTGATTTTATTTTATTTTTTTGCAACTCGCTCGAGTCATCCTGGTCCTTTTCGTGTAATGCAGGGCGAAGAAAGTTCGGTTCCATGAGCGCCATCTCCTGTTTTCGATCCCTCCCGACTCCAACACACTTGATTCAAACGATCAGCTCATCAGCAAGCGCTATCGAGGCCTGAAACGATCATGAACAATTGAATCAGGTGTGATGGAATAGGGAGGGATCGAAAACAGGCAGGCGATGCCTCGAGAGGAACTGGAGTTGTCGCAAGGAGTGACGCACTTTTGGGCACGTGTGAATATTTAGTAGAACATCCGGGCACTCCTTTTGGTTATGTCCGTCGTAAAGGGCGTTGCCGCCATATTGCTTTTGGGCACCCAGGATTTTCCCAAAAGTAGTCCAGTGCAGACAAATACTATCACAAAACAGCAATGTGGTGAAAGCGTAAAAAGCATCGTAGCTGTCTTCGCTAATCACGACTACAAGCTGGAAATGAGATGCTGGGTGAGGAATCATCACAACAGCATGATGATTTTACCAAAGTGAAAACGAGTCCCCCCCCTCCAAAAATAAAAACTAAGAAATTACATGATAAGAATAACCCAAGAATAACACTAGTGTGGAAGATTTAACATGGGGTGCCACATTCACATTTGTGGCTTTTTTAGAAGGCACTCCTTCAGTTTGGTTTCTGATAAGGGATTATGTGATATGGTATGATTGTAACCGTTTTATTTTGAAAGTGCAAATAAAAACAAAAACAAATTTAGAACAGGAAATACTTGTGTAGTGTACCAAGTGCAGAAGTCACTCTTCTATTGACAAACCGACGCTCCTTTTCCGCTAGCAGTTCATTGTCTTGGCCAAGCCCAATTAACCTTGGGAAGAACATCAGTCAACGTTGCACAAAGCAATGTGTTCTTTCCCATTCAATAAAAATGCATTGCGCTACGCGTTCGCCCAGAAATAAATAGACAACTATGTTGTATTTCTTGATTGCCCTGTCTCTGGTGAATAAAAGTGCAAGTCAGAAGTAGCGATGAGTGCATGTGTCATTCATCAATTTCTTGTGTATATGTAATATGAGCCAATTGTACATTCATTGGGGGCTCCGAGTCATAATGAGCCCTCTGAAGGAAGGCATAACTCCAATGTGCCCTGCGGCAAAAAATCAGATGGATACTTCTGCTGTAGTGAAATAAATATCATGCTGTGGATTCAGAAAATACCTGTGATCTTGGTTTACTTGTTGTGCAATGACAAGGCAGCAGGTGTTGTGGATGTGCGCGTGGGGGTAAGTGCCGAGCAGAAGCCCTTCCCATTTTGTGATTGCGGCATGGCACAATTTGCATGCACCAACAAACAGAGCCAGAGCAGCAATCTTTCCAGCCGGGCATTCACCGGTGATAGTATGACCTTCCACACATCCAAGATTTTTGCTTGGCTGTTTGTCATTGGCGTCGGAATTGTCTTTTTTGTGGTTTTTCAAGAAAATTTGACAGTGAACAAGTAAGTTTTTGTTCTTTGAAAACCTTTTTTTGGGGGTGTGGGGGGGATCAGGCTCCTTGTATGTTACCTAACCCCATAAGTTTGCGTGGATTCTGCGGTGTGCCAAAAATCGGAGGGGGAAAATTCACCAATTTACCACACTGTGTGTCGCTTGCTTTCAATTAACCTCCAAATTCTAAAAGCACGAGGGTGGTGGTTGCACTTGAAATTGTATATGAAAATAAAACGATTTGGTGATGAGCATAACTTGGGGGGAAAAAAAATGCACATCGACAACACAAAGACATTCACTCTACACGAAGGTTGTGGTAGAAATTAAAATGTTATGTATTAGGTGTTATACTTTCGTGTTGTATTCTGGTAGATTTTTCCCACTGTCCAAAATCTTATGCAAAGGAAAAATGCCAAGGCATTTACCGCAGGCACCTTATGTAGCCGGTGATTAAACCAAGGCATGAAACTTCCTGTCTGACTGACTTTCAATTTGACTTATTAACTACTCAACACTTTCAGCCCTTTTAAGGGTTGACGGCGACAACTTGACAGAATTCTACCACGTGTACAGTAAATCGCGTGTTAAAAAGCATCTGAACACTTTTTGGAGTATTCAGCCCCTTAATTGCTATCGTTTCTTTTCCAATTCAGATGGATCACCTTCTCCGGGAACTTTGATACTGTCATCTCAAAACAGGATTACGAGGAGGAGAACGCCACCGGACGCGCCATCTTAAAGGCCACTGGTTTTACCAAATCATTAGCCTCATTGCCCGTCACGCAGTTTGAACGGCAGACAGAAATCACGTCCACGCCTGCCGTCGTCCCCGAGACCCCCATTCCCATCCTCTTTAAAGCCAACTTCTCCAGACTTCCCGTGTGGGATTTCGAGGACGTTTATAACCAGGATGCTCCACCCGGAAACAGAGTAAGTGCTCGTCATGGCAGGAAAGAAAAGGAAAGCTTGAATTTAGGTCCGTTTTTTTTCTCCCCCCCCCTTAGAGGTGCCCACAATCTCTGAGGAACTCCAAGGACGAGAGCTTCAAGAAGGCTTTCCTTCCCAACGTACGCTTGTTCATGCACAACAACATCAATATGAGCGAATGGAACAGACTCTCCCATTTCAACAGTCCGTTTGGCTTCATGGAATACGCTTATGATGGTACGTCCAGGCATTTCCACTTATCCTTCCGAGCCCAACTCATAGAAACTAACAATCATTTGTCCATTTTTTTTCCCCCCCAGACATAATGTCCTCAGTCAAGTTGATCCCAAAGCCACAGGAGCCCCTCCTCTCTCCAAAGGTTGGCGGCGACGGTTGCATTCGTTGCGCTGTGGTGGGAAATGGCGGCATCCTGAACGGCTCCAATATGGGGAGAGAAATTGACGCACACGATTACGTGTTTCGGTAAAATGGAATACACTACCTGGTGTTAAAGTAACGCTGACACAAGTGTTAAACGTTCAACACCTAACAGCAACAAAATGTCTTGGCAGCGCAGTGTCAATGACACTATTCCGTGTTTGGTAGACGGAGCAAAAGCTCATGTCCCCGCTACCTTAAATAAAACACACCACAAAATTTACATTCCAAACAATTTACTCTAATTAAACCCGTTTCAGACAGCTCATACAAAAATAGCAACAGGACGACGGCGTGTACTGTGGTTCTTTTGTCACTGAAAAAGTTGATTGACTCACACCAATTTAAAATGTGTCAAGAGTCAACGCCGCCATCACCAAAGGTTGCGAGGATGACGTGGGGGAAAAAACCTCCGTTTACGTCCACACGGCTCATTCCCTCTATCAGTCTAGGAGTCAGTTTGCGGAAAACGGACAGATGTATGCCCCCCACGACCAGGTAAGCCCGCCTTCAACCTCATTTATCGATCGTACCGTACATATATCGGTCACTCATGCAGCACACTTTTCGTGCAGGGCATCAAATATGTGATGATTCCAGAGGACATGAGGGACTTCCAGTGGCTCCAAGGACTCATCCGAGGAGAGAAAGTGGAGTTCGGCCCGTACAAAAACCAACGGTGATGAACATCCTGGCCTGAATGTGTTGGGAATTGTTCGAGGTGGTTGATGTGACTCATTTCCGAACCGATATGATACCTCACAGAAAATGTATCACTTACCTCCAATTTTAAGATTGTCCTCATTATTATCGCTCGTAATTACCGGTATCATTGAAATACTTATTTACCAAATATTTTAAAGATGGTATGTATGGAGTGTCATATGTCTTGCCCCCCCCCAAAAAAAAAATTAGCCAGTCGTGTGTCATTTTTATTGACCTTATTATGAGGCTTTGTAAGTCAGTAAAACCAAGTACAATCGCAATTTCATGAGATCTTGCTAAAATGAATCATATTAAGAATAAAAGCATTGATACAGGCTGATTTCAGGCAAGATGTTTTAACATTTCTGTAAGTATTACGTTGGAAAAATATACCAGGAGTCATTTTTTCCCCCATATACAATTAAAGTTGAATTTCCAAGTACAGCTTTTTGTTATAATTGCAATAAAGATCGAAGTTATGGTGGCCTGAAATAACAAAAGTTGAAAAATAAACGATACATTTTTATTTTTGATGGATACTTTGTTGCATGATTTTATTTTATTTTATTTTATTTTTTATCTCAGGCCTGAACGGTACTACGCGGGGCAGTACAACAAGAAACGTTTTTACGTCCTGCACCAGGACTTTCTGCGATATGTGCGCAACAGGTCGAACTTCACTCATGAACTATTGTTCATCATGAAACTGTTTTGACTGCAAGCTTATTTTTGTCCCTTTTCAGGTTCCTCAACTCTCCGAACCTGAATAAAACTTTCTGGTCAATAGTCCGACCAACCAACGGTGCTTTTGCAGTCTTCTTGGCTCTTCACACATGCGACATAGTCAGTTTGTCTTGTTTTTGAGCCAATAACTAAATAACTCCAAAATATTTTCCTCATCCAAATCTTTCTGTTTTCTACCCAGGTTGACGCGTACGGCTTCATGACGAGAGACTACGCAAAGTACCCCAACTACTATTTCCAGAAGCACGAGAAGAGCCGCTTGATTTTGCACATCAATCACGACTACAAGTTGGAAATGATAACCTGGGAGAACTTGCACAACAGCAAAATCATCCGTCTTTATCAAAAAAATGAAAAGGAACCCCCTCCAAAGCATGGGAAAGAATAGCCAAATGGTTTGACTTTTTCTTGGTTGTAGCCATACGCTACATCGTACAGCCAGCATCACTCCTAGACTTTTGAGGTGCTCTTTTGAACACTATTTACGTACAATATTCTCATTCCCTCCCAGCATTCTCATCTAAAAAAATCTTCACTTGTAAACAGACCGTGTTAGTGTGTGAGCGTCATAAATATTTTTCTGCGTTTGAAAATCCACTGCAGCCTTTCTTATCACCAGCAGACGTCACTGATATACGTCAAAAATGAACCCATTAAAAAAAAACATCTTGTCCAAGCTCTTCAGAGAAGCTCGTACGGAAGAGGATTAGGGCTAGTGAAGAAAAAAAAAACAAGATTGGCAAGATTCTGACTTTAAAGTCAGAATTCTGACTTTATTCTCAAAATTCAGATTTTTTTGACATTCGTGGAGCTATGAATTGTGGGGGGGCGGGGGGCCGTCAGCGTGTGGTGTGGCTTGGAAGAAAGGACATTATGTCGTCACCTAGCGACTTTTTGCGTGGCCGAGGACATCCTTTCACTTTTGGAGGAGCAGAGAGTGAGTAACGGTGCGTCGTGTTTGTTTCATTTGGTGGCTCTCGTGTCAATGAAGTTCTCCACAGCGTCCACAGCGTCTGCTTATTTGAAAATAAAGTCGATCCTCCTTTCTTTTCTCAGGAACACTTCAGTGGCTCTGTTGTACAGTTTTTCTCTTCGTTTCAGGTCCATCAGCAAGTCCTTTTCTATCTATAAATAAGTAAATAAATAAATAAATGAATGAACGAACGAATGAATGAATGAATGAATGAATGAATAAATAAATAAATAAATACATAAATAAATAAATAAATAAATAAATAAATAAATAAAAATAAATAAAAATAAATAAATAAATAAATAAATAAATAAATAAATAAATAAATAAATAAATAAATAAAATAAAAAAAATATATATATATATTTATTTTTTTCACAAAAGTCCACATTCATGTTTTTTTGGTGCTTTGTGTATGGGTGCACTGTGTGTCGAAGGAATGTGTGTGTGTGTGTGTGTGTGTGTGTGTGTGTGTGTGTGTGTGTGTGTGTGTGTGTGTATGTGTATGTGTGCCAGGGTGCGAGTGTGGAGCAGAAGCCCTGCCCAGCGTGTGCTTTCCACAAGATGCCACTTCCCCTTCACCCCCAACCTCCAGCAGAGCAGCGATCCTTCCAGCAGGACAGATCTAAGGTGACGGCATGGCCTTGAAGATATTCAGAATTTTTATGGTTGTCATCTCATTCGGAATTGTCATTTTTGTTCTTCTTCAAGACAATTTCACAATAAACAAGTAAGTCTTTTTTGTTGTTGTTTTTTGCAAAACTTTTCGGCAGGAAGAATTGTCTAATTTTATGATTTAATCAGGATTCTAGTTTTGTAAAAAGGTCCTGTGACTTTAGGTGTGTGGGATGTGGGGCGGGGGGCTGATTAATTATCGTGGCACATTGCAATACAACAAAGCTGGGCGTATAAATAGCATCAGTGTCACAGTACAGTATTACAATCCTTTAAGCAACAAATATTTGTCCATAAACTGTGCAGCAACGCGGTTGGACAGACAATTTAACAATACAGGCATACAATCTGTATCCAGCAAAAAAGACTAATATTACTGCAGCTTATTAAGTATATTTGTGAAACTCTTCTTTATGCGTCTCTCTGTGGCTGTATTATATTGCCCAAGGTGGACAAGGGTCACGCAAAAAAAAAAAAATGTTGACAGTTTTTTTATGACAAAACAGTCAACACACACTCAATCCTCGAGAGAGAGAGAGAGAGAGAGAGAGAGTTTGGTTTTGTTTTTACAATTGAGAGTTGCGTCTTTTTATCGTAAAGGTGTCAAAACAGAAAATTCAAGTGTTAAAAAGCATCGAAGCACTTTTTGAGCATTCAGCTCCTTGCTATGTGATCGCCTTCTCCTCCAATTCAGCGGGACCACTTTCTCTGGGAACCTCGAGACCATCGCCTCAAAACAAGATTATGAGGAAAACCCTGCCAGACACACCACTTTAAATATCGCACATCTTACCAAATCATTAGCCTCATTGCCCGTCACGCAGTTTGAACGGCAGACAGAAATCACGTCCACGCCTGCCGTCGTCCCCGAGACCCCCATTCCCATCCTCTTTAAAGCCAACTTCTCCAGACTTCCCGTGTGGGATTTTGAGGACGTTTATAACCAGGATGCTCCACCCGGAAACAGAGTAAGTGCTCGTCATGGCAGGAAAGAAAAGGAAAGCTTGAATTTAGGTCCGTTTTTTTTCTCTCCCCCCCCTTAGAGGTGCCCACAATCTCTGAGGAACTCCAAGGATGAGAGCTTCAAGAAGGCTTTCCTTCCCAACGTACGCTTGTTCGTGCACAAGGACAGCATCAACATGAGCGAGTGGAACAGACTCTCCCATTTCAACAACCCTTTTGGCTTCATGGGATACACTTATGATGGTCAGTCAAGGGATTTTCCTTCTAAAGCGAAAGAGATTTTGTCCGATGGCTACCAAAAGTCTTACAAAGTCAGACATTTTGCTTTCAAGTGGTAGTTCGAGAGTTATTCTGGCCATTTTTAGGGCTACGGATTTTCGGATATAATTAGACCCACAAAAAAAGTCTCGATAACCTGTTGCCTGAAAAGACACAGAAAGTCGTCCATCTTGAATCAAAGCAGCCATTTTAGGGTCATTTTTGTTTTCTAGGCCCCCTTTGAATTTTTCCAAAATTCTGCCGTGAGGCAATTTTCACCTCGCGACAAGACATTTAAATCCCCCCACTCATGAGTAGACCAACAAAAAGTCTCAAGGAGTTACACTTGAAAAGACATAATAATTTGTCCGTTTTTTTCCAGACGTCATGTCCGCGGTCAAGTTGATCCCAAAGCCACAGGAGCCCCTCCTCTCTCCAAAGGTTGGCGGCGACGGTTGCATTCGTTGCGCTGTGGTGGGAAATGCCGGCATCCTGAACGGCTCCAATATGGGGGAAGAAATCGACGCACACGATCACGTGTTTCGGTAATATTTTTTTTTGGTTTAAATTTGGAGCCATTTGGCTCGGATTTATCACGCCGCTATTCTCTCGTCAATGTCTCTGATGTACTGTATATAAAAAACAAAATAGAGTTGCCTATCGCTTTCCTGCATGCGGCTTCTAAACATCCCTGCTCTCAGGCAATATTTTCCGTTGGTGGACCGGACAAGCCACTTTAACCCTTTCAGGGACGGCGGTTACCACAGCGGACAGCTTACCATGTTATCAGGTTACAGGATGGACGAAAGGGTTAAAGTCAAGTGCGTTTGCACTATGCACCAATATCAGGCGATAGAATGATGAGCTGTCATGCAATGTTATTTCAGTCCATACTTATTCTCGTCAAAACATCAGCAACGTTCTTTGCACTTGGTATTCAATAAGCTTCAGGATGTCTTGAATAAATATTGAGCGAGGCATGAGCACCAAACGAATGCAAGATAGAGCCAATGTCAAATTCTATTCGCAAAACCAGTTCGCCCACATGCGTCGTCCAATACAAAGGGCTTTCATGCGGTATCATCCCCGCGGCATGCGATTGTGTTGCGATCTATTTTGATTCAAAAACTGTTACGGCAAATAAATGTGCGACGTCAACCTTGAAGGCTCTTGTGATTGACACATAACTCCACGGGGAATCGTATCGCTTGATCGCTGAAGATGATCTCATGTAACACACCACCCGCTCGACCCACAGGTGTCCCAATACTCTCGTCCATCTCGTGTAAGTGGACGGAGCTGTCCTCCAAGTTGTGACAGTACATTCCTGGTGTATGCGTCTCACCTCGTCTGAGACAAAAACAAAAAAAAACAAATACGGCATTGGCTTGTATCTTGTATCAGCGAGGATTTTTGTTTGTTTTCTAAGGGTATGTTCACAGATGAAGCAGACAAAAGTGTTCTGCCCACCAGACAGGAGAAGTGACATTCTCTTCCAGCCAGGCGTGTTACAAGGACAACAAAAAAAAGGTCCTGAGGAGCTTTCCGGAAAAGACAGAAAGTCTGCCATTTTGTTCTGAACTGGTCATTTTAGGGTTCGATTTGATTTATTTTTAATTTTTATCTTTTCTATTTTTTAAAGCACCCAGAAATTTGGGAAAACCCAAACCCTGAATGCAGCTTCACTTCATGACACGAAATTTGGTCTATCACGTGTAGTCTCAAAAAAAAAAAGTGTCAAAAAACCCTGTGTGAAAAGATTACAATGGCCATTTTAGGGTCATTTATTCATGACCCTGGAATTAAAAAAAAAAAAAAGCATCGTCTGGAGCCAGTATCACTTAGCGACATGAAATTTGTCTGTATATCTGTCAAGACTCAGAGAAGACCCACAAAAACAAAAAAAATCTCCAAAAGAGTTACTGTCTGAAAAGATCAAACAAGTCTGACATTTGAAGTAGTACTTTTCAAGAATCCTCGTCCTAAATATTTGTTCCTATTCCTCCCAAATTTGAACCTTTTATATCAGACTGAAGGGTCACGCTAAATTCTCCAGTTCCAACCATCCACTTTTCATCAGCGTGTTGATGGAGTATGCTGGTAAAGTCGACAAAAAACACAAAAATAATAACTCTTATGATGCGTGTCAGGATGAATGGCGCGGTCGTCCAGGGTTACGAGGAGGACGTGGGGAACAAAACAACAGTTTACGTCCACACGGCTCACTCCATCACCACGTCTTTGTATCTGTTCAAGAAATACGGCTACAAATCGGCCCCCCACGACGCTGTAAGCTTATCTTCAACTCCATTTATTGATTATATCGGAGTCGGTCACTCATGCAGCACATTTTTCGTGCAGGGCATCAAATATGTGATGATTCCAGAGGGCATGAGGGACTTCCAGTGGCTCCAAGGACTCCTCAGAGGACAGAGAGTGGAGTTCGGCCCGTACAAAAACCAACGGTGATGAATATCCTGGCCTGAATGTGTTGCGTTTATTGGAGCCTAAGGATTTATTATTATTGTAATTATTGAGTCCGAAAAGTGTAGTCGTGTTATGTACTCCAGTTGGATTAAAAAATGAATTTCCAAGTCGTGGTTTTCAATGAGTGTGCTATAAAGTGTTAAGTTATGGGCGAATTTTTAAGAGCAAAATGAAAGTTACATTTTATTTTAGATTGTCACTTTACAATTGTATGATACTTTTTTTTATTTTTTTTAAATCTTTCACATTCAGGCCTCGGACGTATTACACAGGGCAGTACAACGAGAGTCGTTTTTACGTCCTGCACCAGGACTTTCTGCGATATGTGCGCAACAGGTCGACCTTCACTCATGAATTATGTTTCATTAATATACTGTTCCTACTGCAAGCATATATTTGTCACTTTTCAGGTTCCTGAGATCTCCTAACCTGAATAAAACTTACTGGGACATAGTCCGACCAACCAACGGTGCTTTTACGGTCTTCTTGGCTCTTCACACATGTGATATAGTCAGTTGCTCTTGTTTTCGTTCTTGACCCAATACTTAAATGTCTCAATCATATTTTCCGAATCCAATTCTTTTTTTTTTCTACCCAGGTTGACGCGTACGGCTTCATGACGAGAGACTACGCTAAGTACTCCAACTACTATTACGAGAAGCATGACAAGAGCCGGGTGATTTTCTACGCAAATCACGACTACATTCTGGAAATGAAAACCTGGGAGAAGCTGCACAACAGCAAAATCATGCGTCTGTATCAAAGGAGTGAAAAGGAACCCCCTCAAAAGGAACCACATCAAGAATCATAACTTGGAAGAATGTCCGAATGGGTTAACTTATTCTACGTTGTAGCAATAGGCTATAGCGTACAGCTATAGCATTACTTTGAAAGACATTTGAAGGGCTCTGAAAAGCTTGTAGGTCCAAACAGGGTTTATTCTATAACAACAATAACAACAACATAATAAGTAGGAATAATTAGGACAGATTCATTTGCGTATGACTAAGTTGTCATGGGGGTCTTCTAACATTCACAATATATACACACACAAGTCTCACCTAACATTTGCTGTGTTTAAACGATTGAAAGGAGCGTGAGTGTATTACGGGGAGGAGCTAACAGCTATGATGACGCCCCCAACCGGAAAATCCTAAAACATCCCAGCATGCTTTGCGACAAAAGAACTGTTTTTAAAGTGATTTATACTGCTCTGTTAATACTTCTTTTCCATATCTTTGATGTATTTATCATATCCAAAAGTTATCTTTATTTCGATGTTTTGCGGGAGTTTAGAATTTATATTTTTATTTTTTTACACCGCTAGTTTAAGTCGTACCACTTACGATGACTTGCCTGTTGCTTCAGGATAACAGGCAGTACACTCTTGTTTCTCTTCAGATCGCATAAATCTTTCGCCTTTTACTAAAGATTTCCGTGGGGAGGAACATCAAGAGTCTTATCCAATTTTTTGATGCCCTGCTAACGCGGGGCTTTCTAACTTGGTAAAAATAAACTAAAAAATCTCTCTTGTCTTATACGTGCCGGCGTCGATGACTCCACGTGCACTCCAGTCTTCTAACTCATTCACATATCACAGCGAAAATAAGGGACTGTATAACATTTAGCGTAATTCTGGTAACTAGTCTTATCAATTAGAAATATCATCTATGAGGCATTTCTTGCGTGGGTTGAATAAGTACACAAAGTATAAACAAATTCTTAAATGGCACGAATTATTTTTCCGAATTCACTACTTTACACACACTCCGCTTGCACACACGTTTTGAAATCTATTTAATGAACTAATTTATTAAGCCATTATAATCAGAGATAAAAAAATATATTATGAACTATTTATGTTGAAATAAATGCCATGTTTTTTCTTTCACCGCATCTTTATTAAACGAGCTCGCCCAAAACAAAGATGCTCACCTTACACAGCAAAATACTTTCGCAAAATACTTTCGTCGCCTCCTGCAGGCTGTATTGAGTACGACTCAAGAAACGTAAAAGTTTGATTCGCTGAATCATGTAACTCAAAATATGGAGTAGCGATATATAAAGAAAGCGGTTCATGAAGCAGTGTGCGATCCCGAAAGATTTAGTATTGATTCGATACCAAGTAAATTTCAGGACTGTTTTGAGATGGTTTTTAACAGTGATGCAGCATGAAATAATTCTGAATGGATTTTCATGGCCATAAAAATACACTTTTTACATTTGTACTAAAATACATTTCATATTCTGTAGCCCTATTATTTTAGTTTCACTTAACATTGAGGAAGTAAATCAATACTTTGACTTTTTTTTAGACAAGTGTCTGTACTTCTATTTAAGTACAGAGTGTAAGTACTTTTTGCTGTAAGTCCTCGGCACTGGTCGGGAATTGTTGATCTAAGGTGGTCATGAAAGAAAAAAAATTCTAGAAGGTTTCATGCAGGATTATAGGGGTGCTTTTTAAGGCAGACCACCCTGACTGAACCGTCACAGATGTATAAACATAGCAAAACAAAGGCATTCAGTGGCAGACAATACACAATATGTGGCCTCCGATAAGGAACCTTGAAACACAATTAGCCAACTTATAGTTTCCTGCTGTATGGACACACACACACATTCACACGCGTGAACACGTCTGTTGCGTGGTGCGTCACGTGATGACCTCAAGGTCCATCCGGACGTAGGTGGAAGCTGGGGAGGAAGGAAAAAAGGAAGGTGGGGGTAGATGAATCGATCTGGAAAGAACCGCAGTTGCACGACTGCTTGCCTTCAAAATGAAGATAAATAACACTTGAAATCTGAAAATCTCACGAAACCTGCAATCAGGGTGGAGCAATAGGATTTAGTGTGTTTTGAGTCAGTGTGAGGATAACCATAGAACATCTGGTAATGCTAACTGCTAGGCTGTGTCCGATAGTATCATGGCTAATGACGAGCACACAAATCACAGGAGAAGTACATTAAAAATATATTATTACTATCATGTGTTTATTATGATTAGTAGTATTATATATTTAGTTATTTAGTTATTTTAAGTAACTTGGGACTATCTTGACAGCTGAAGGTCCGAACTCTATATCGGGTTTAATTTTGAAATTCCGGAAGTAGCCGGTTCGCCTACGTTGATGCTAACCGAAGGAGGCATCCAGTTCGCCCGCATTCCTCCTCTGTAGACTGCCTGGCTGGGGCAGAGTGAGGCACAAGAAGAAAGGAGGCCATTAAAGAAGAAGAAGACACCAGATGCTATATTTTTGTCTTCCCATTAGCACCAAAGCAAGCTGGATTTTTATAAAGCCGGAGTAGGCGACTCTTCCACCGGACTCTCTGACCAAATATGGGCCGTGACTAAACAACAAGCACGTCAGGACTGTCGACTTTTGGACCCGAGGAGAAGAGCATGACTAAAGAGCCACAAAAAACGACCGTTGTTCTGTTCCGTTTCGTCGTTAATACCGCGTAAAAAGGCGAAAAAGCTTAAGTGGAACGACCTCCAACCTTTTTCACCGTCGATATCCAGTGTGTGTGTTTTTAATATCAAGATGGCTGATGACAGCAGCTAGCCCGTATAACAAGGACGGCAAAGCGACGTCCCCTTTTAATAGCCTCCTATTTTTTATATTATAACCTTGGAATAGTTACAAATATATATTTAATAAAATAATGCATATGTTCTCAAGCAAGGGCCGCGTTTGTGACGAAAGTGCGGTTTAAAATGTGTACCTGTACTACAAAATGGTGAGGTGAGTCGTTTCGCTTTATTCCCCCCACGATTTTCGTCGAGATAAGTCGATTAAATATGTTGTTGATCGACGGTGGAGGTGAGAGCAGGCGTATAAGCAGACCGCCGAAGATTTAAGGAATAAATAATTGAATAATAAGTGTATTTTTTTGTGTGGAGGAGAGGGGCTTATTCGATCGATGGGTGTCGAAGCAAGCAACATTCCTGCAGATCCTTAAAGCTAAATAAAAGCTCTTTTGTTCAGTAGCTTCGATTGGAGCCCTTAAAAAGCGACAACTATGCAGTAAAACCGCATCCAAAGCGACGGTCCGGCTATGAATTTATGATTTCTCCATCTAATAAGATTAGTAGGCCCTTTTGTTATCGAGTGGAAAGTGCCAGAGAGAGCCGCGGCCTTGTCTGTATATGTGCGAGTCTGTGGATTATTATTCATCTCATGGAAATGGCGTTTCATATCAAAACGAAACTGAGGCGTTATTATTCTGAATCTTTTGCGGGGCCGCTGTGCGCTTAACTGGACCTGCTGTGCTGCTCCGCTCGGGATTTTTGGGCAAAAAAGTGACTGTTAAAGGTTCAGAGTCAGGTTAAAATAAGAGAGAAATAGAGTGTTAATCAGGGTGTGGAAGCAGGTTAATGAATCAAGCGCCAGGCAAAGCTGCGAGTGCACGTGCAGGAGCTCCTGTACTCATTTGCATATTGGTCTGATCCTGGTTGAGTTATCTGTGCCTTGTTTGGATTCCAAGGTTTTACCTACAGGCTGCTTCTTCGTGCAGGCCACACACAAACACGCCCTGTGTTTGTGTGTGTGTGTGTGTGTGTGTGGGTGCGCACGTCCGCGCGTGTGTCACAGTTTACAGTAATCTCGTAACGTCAGCCTCACTGTGTATGTGTGTGTTCTCCTTTGGTCAGTTTTCCGGAACTTGCCGCAGCAATAACTAACAAGTCAGGGTGTCGGCGCAGTGGTAAACACACACTTTAAGGACAGCGTCCGTTTTTTTTCTGGGAAGGGTGGTGTCGGGTGGGACGTTCGTGAGAACACACAGACCGACATCCGGAGGGACTTTTGTATGCCTGCCCCCGCCGCCATGGCATCCGACATGGCCGAGACATGGAAGAACTGCTTTGAGGAGGAGCTCATCTGTCCCATCTGTCTGCACGTCTTCTCTGAGCCCATCCAGCTGCCCTGCAAGCACAATTTCTGCCGGGCGTGCATCAGCGAGGCCTGGGCCAAGGACTCCACGCTGGCTCGCTGCCCTGAGTGCAACCATGCATACAGCCAGAAACCCAGCCTTGAGAAAAACCACAAGCTTTCCAACATCGTGGAGAAGTACAACGCTCTCAGCGTGGAGAAGGCATCGGTGCCCCCGCCCCAGTGCATCCTGTGCCGACGCGGCCCTCCGCTGCCCGCCGTCAAAGTGTGCCTGCGCTGCAACGCGCCCTGCTGCCAGTCACACGTGCAGACACACCTGCAGCAGCCATGCTCGGCGCTCGGGCACCTGTTGGTGGAGGCCGAGGCGGTCAAGGCGTGGACGTGCCCGCAGCACGACGAGTACCGGCTGTACCACTGCGAGGCCGAGCAGACGGCCGTGTGCCAGTACTGTTGCTTCGCCCGCTGCCACCCCAGCCATGGGCACGCTGTCGCTGACGTGGAGCTGCGCCGCAATGACATCCGAGTAAGGCATCCACACGCTCACATTAGATTGACATGGTAGCACATAGAGTAGAAGAGAATACACTGTTGTGTTTTTAGTGCTGTTTTCTAAAACAACCTACTGACACTACAAGATAGTGCTAATGTGCCGTCCAAAGGGAATGTAGTTTGTTGGTGTCAATCAAGTACAAGGGAAGGGATACATCTTAACTGCGAGGCAAGCTTTGTATGTCAGGGAGGAGCTAAGTTTAGCCTGGGTTGTTAGCGGCAGAGATTACAACAGAGTGCATGCACTTGGGCCGCTCTTTGTTTTGCAGGGTAATTGTGTGAAATGATGCACTACATTGATCCATTCAAAGATTATAAATTTAAAATACGTGCCTGATAGATTATTTTGATCAGAAACATCAAGCTACGGCACAAAGTCAAGCTAACGCCGAAATTGGACTCCACAGGTATATCCCCCCCCCCACCAGTGCGTTCGTGGATTAGTTGTTGTCTTCTATTGACTTTTGAGGGAATTCTGTCTCGTTTATCTGTGATCAATAAGTGCGTTCACGGCTGCATCGCACACACACACACACACACACACACACATACGGGCACAAAAGCGATCGCTTTACATTTTGTGCAGTCGCCAAGCAACAACAATCTTATTTAAACTGGGGCCTTGAAAGGGTCCCATTTTATTTACTCAAAGGCCGGAATATGCATCCAGCTTGCTGCAGTTGTCCTTCTCATCTGTTGGAATGCCACACAATGCAGCGGCAGAGGGTGCGGGGCTGCGGGTGTAGGGGACAATGAGGGTCCCTCGTTGCGAAGGAAGGAGCGATGGGCTTATCTCCCCGGCACAGGTGCATCCTCGTTCGGGTATCACCAGCGAGGGATTAGAGTGATTCGTCACTTGATTGTGTGGCTTTTTTTATTTTTAAATGACATCTCGGTTTCCTGCTGTTTCGAACCCCCCCTTTACACACATGCTTCTTTTTCAAAGGCTTGTGTGTGTTGTGGGGGTGGGATTAGTCATAGAGGGGGAAACGTGAAGGGTCGACTGACTCATGACACCGGCTTTCGGTGTCGACCCTGTCACGTTGCCTTGTCCTTCCTGTCGCTGTGAGTCAGCAGGAGGGGTTACGAGGTTATAGTCGGGGGCGTGGTGGCCCATCTGAACTCGAAAGCCATGCCCCCGGAAGAAAAAGGAAAAAAAAAAACAACCTTTGCCATCTTTTTCTCTACATTATTAATGGTCTGGATGGTCGCTAATTAGATCCCCCTGAATTATTTAGGCCTGAATATTTACACTGCATTAGCGTTTTGCATTCATGTCCATAAATATGAGCCTCTATTTAACATAGATTTACATATTCACCAAATCCACCATGGCTCTTATTTTGCCAGCCAGGCCTTTAAGATGAATAACCGTTGATTCGAGCTGCATCGGCCATCTTTAATGTGATTTCACCTCCTCGCTACGCCACCCCCCCTTCCCCCTGCACTTCCATTAGCCCCCCGCACTTCCAAATCATCTCCCTGCACCAACAGGGGCAGCCAGACCTCCCCCTGGCCCCCTGGTCCTGATGGAAAAGACTCTGTGCTGAAATGACAGCTAAAGAGGGGCCCTCCAACCCCCCCCTGACCCCCACTGCCCGATCACACCCGCCCATCCCCTGCTCTATGTATCCATAGTTGCAACCTCCTTCTGCTAAGCGTCTTCTCTTCCGACCTCACAGTTTTTTTTCTGCTTGCAGCCCGACTCAATCAATCAGCACAACCAGGTCACAGTCCTGCATGTAACACGGCAACTGTGTGAGTGAGAGAGTGAGTGAATGAGAGCAAAAGAGAGTGCGCTATCTAGGACAGTGGAACCAATGATAAAATCCGCTATTTGCTTTGCGGCTAACGTTTAAAGGGGTGCCTTGTTAGCCACGTTGGACTCTCGCGACGCTGATCCCCCATGTACTGAAATGGCTTGTTGTGAGCATGCTAGTGTTTCGCGCACTGAGCTAGCGAAATAAGGGAAAAAAGATGGGCTCGGTGAACACACAGCCAGGTCTGTGCACTGACATTAGCATTTAGCTGCAAGCGCTAATGTGACTGCAAAAGGGGGGTGGGGTTGTTCATTTGAATCTGGATCAAGTCGACGCCAACCGCGGTAGCTTTTTCGTTTCTGTTTAGCCAGCACGTGTCTGTTGGAATATTGGAATTCAGTACATAAATGTCATGAATTCATTCAAAGAGAATGTGAAAATAAATAGATCCACTGTTCATTATCTGTTCATCGATCATAGACACGTCATTCGACCTTTCTTGCCCGTTATTCGTGATAGCCTCCACCTTTCCCAACAGAAATAAAATCCAAACTGGTGAAAATCCACATACAGCTCACATCGGGCTCACGTTCATGCGCAAGGCAACCGCTTCCCCTCAGCAGTTGTTCATGATAATCACCACCTTGCACAACGAAAATAAACACGACTTGAAATGAAAAGCATTCCATCATTGTAGCCTTGCATTCTTTCTATCGTCATGAAAACACGGCCGTGCTTTTAGCCGGCCGCGAAAGCGGCGGAGAGCTTTTTTCCTCCCTGCTTATGTTGGTTCATTTATCAACTCAAACCCACACACACACACACACACATACACTTATGCAAGCACAAAACAGCTGCTGGTTGCCATGACAGCATGGTCCTCCCCTCCTGTGGGGATTGTGCGCCTCGGATGGGGACTAACTAACTAAGGAGGGAGCGGGGGGGATGTTGCCATCTTTTAAAGACCTTCTTCCCCCTGTTTTCTCTTTTCTGTCACCTTGCAGCAAAGCCTACTCAGGCAGCAGGAGCGCGTGGAGGACCGCGTGCAGGAGATTGACGAGCAGCTATGCAAGCTGGATTCGGACAAGTGCGTGGTGGAGGTGCGTTGGCACATGGAGACAATGCACTTTCCCAATACTCTGTACCAGAGCTTTAAAAAACCCAAATCTGCAATGCTAAAAATCCTAAACGTTACTTTGACACAAAGGAAATGTTTATTTTGAGCCTCCATTTTGTGTTGACGCTGGTCTCCGTTCCTCCTCCTCCACAAGGACCGCGTGCTGGAACTGAAGGAGGACGTGCGCCTGCAGTACCAGCGCATGCACCAACTCCTGGAGGAGGACCTGGGCCGCACGCTCGAAGCACTGGAGCGGGCGCAGGCGCGCTTCTGCCAAGAGAACGCCGCCCAGGTTCTGGCGCTGGGCGAGCAGAGGCACGAGGCGCACAAGCTGCTGAGCGCCATCAACACGGCGTTCGGCAAGGCGGAGGAGCTGGGCTTCATGAAGAACACCAAGCCCGTCAAGATCCTCGCCGACAGGTACGCGGGTTGCCGTTCTCGTTTGCCACGCCGTCTCACTGCTTGTCCCCGGAGTCTCATCTGGAATGTTCCTTAGGTCTCAAGCATGCGTGGGAAGCACGCTGCCCCCCTACAAGGTGGGCAATCTCAACGCCAAGCTCTTCCTCTCTGAGATTTCCAAGCGGGAGAAGAGCTTGAAGAGAACGCTGGAAGGTATAAAGTCTGATTCTAGTTTTGGTCGCCTCCTCCAAGGAAATGATCAAAATGTCCTTTTAAGAGTTTTGTGTTCTCATGTCTCCCCACAGCTCCTCTCACCCCTCCCGCCACCTTCCTGCAGTCCGTCCCTGCCTTCCCCAGCGGGCAGAGCTCGTCCTCGGCAGCGGAGAAACGGAAACATTCCGCCGCTTTCCCGGAAGGAAACTCGGGCAAAAACAGCGCAGCAAGTTTCAAAGACGCCTCCTCTTCCTCCTCCTCATCTTCTTCCTCGAGCAAGCAGCCCTACCTGGGCTCCTCCTCGACCTCTGGAGAAGGTCAGTCGGCTAATCAGCCGTGCGGCCCGCCGCACATTGCGGATGGCGCTAACCACCACTCAGGCGCTGTCTTCGGCTCCTCGCACTTCCCCTCCGGCGGAGGCGGCGGCACCGGTGGCTCCTCGCACTCCTCCCAGCAGAGCGTGCTGCCCCAGTACGGCGGGCGCAAGATCCTGGTGTGCACCATGGATAACTGCTACTGCTCCGGCGTGCCGTCCGTGTCGGGCCACCGCGCCCACCCACCTTACCCGCGCTCGGGCTCCTTCCCCTGGGTCAGCGCGCAGGACTACCCCCCGCCGCCCGGCCTTGCCTCCGGCGGGCCGTCCATGCAGGGCCTGTCCATGGGCAACTGGATCGATGCCTCACAGTCGCACAGACACGCCGACTTCTACGGGCTGTACGGTCAGCCCTCCACAAAGCACTACGTCACCAGTTAACACACACACACACACACACACACACACACACACACACACACACACACACACACACAGTGTAAAATGTGTAATCCCCTGCTATTTGTGAGTAATTGACTCCCTCCTAATTGCCGATATTAATAATTTCAACTGTAAATTACCACCAAACGGATACTACAACAATTATCATTTCTAACTCATTTTACACTGCCCCTAAAAATACATGGATTGTGGATTTTTTAAATTTGGGGGCGGGGGGAAGAAAATATGTGTGTATATGCACACGTGGTAAAGACTCAAGCTCCTCCCCCATGAAACAATTCACATAATATAATTACATAAAAGTAGGTCTACTTTCTATTAAGCAGGAAAGAACACTACTGTGACATTAATGGCCACAGATGATTTGATTTTTTTTTTTAAATGTCAAAAGCATGTGGGGCGCAGACTGGATGCAACAGCCCAAGCTAAACTGGCTCCTCCCCCAAGAAACAATCTCAATCATGTCAAATATAAAAACAAACGTAAAAATTTGGGCTACTTTTCCATGAAATATTTTGAAATACTTCATGGAAAAGTGAAAACTGTAATTCAAACAAATTCTTTCCGCGACTAACACCAATGCATCATCTTGTTCAGAAAGAGCTAAAAAAAAATTGTGAATATGTAAATTCCTTAATTGTGAACTGCAAATGTGCAGGGGATTACTGCTTTAAAGCCGTTATAGCCTACACACATTTAAACTACAAACACACACACACCTCTAGAATACAATGTATACACATTCGGGGGCAGGGTCAATCGCTTTTTATTTTGACGTTCTTTTCGGTCAGTGTTGTAAAATGTACATTTAACTAAAAGAAAACAACCTTTAAAAAGTATAGAAACATCCGAGCAGTCATTTTAAGAGACTCTGAGGGAGGAGGATGAACGCAAGTTGTATTTTTATTTATGGAGTGAGAGATGGAAACAAACTTTTCAAGGGTGCCCCCCACCCCCACCTCTGCACCCCCACAAAAAAAAAAAGAAAGTGTCCCCAATTTAGCGTCCACAGAGGTCCGTTGCCTTACGTCGTGACAAAATACTTTTTTTTTTCTCCCCCCCATGGCACTTGTTACTGCTTCACAGGCTCTTCCACCGCACACCCACAATGCACTTGGAGGACACTTTACCCCACCCAGCAGATATTTACGGAAATTTGAGACCTCAGAGTGGCAGGACAGACCAAACGAATCAGGCGTTGACTAGAAGAGGATCCGATGAGGCTTTTTCACGTACTTCCTTCAGGGCGACGATGTCACTTCCTTTCAATAAGCACACACACTCAACACACACGCGTGCGCGTTAGCTCTTGGCTTCCTCTTTGCAGCTGTAGGCACGCAAAGGAAGACATTTTTTTAAGCACTCAGAAGAGACAATGTATGCAGTTTTGAAGAAAAAAAAAACAAAAAGAGTGTACGATGATCTACTTTTTCTAAAAGAACGAGAATGGACCGGTCATCCTTCTTACAATAGAAGCCATTAAGGACACTCGACTAAGAGAACGGACAGTACAACTTGAAAGTATCTTGTTTTGTAAATATTTTGTGAAATGGAAAAATGACACGACGTGATTTGGAGAAGTCCAAATAAAGAAATGAATTTAAAACTTTACCGTCTTCCGTTCTGTTTGTCAGCATTATGACATCACTCATTTCCGACCTCACCCCACTGCCACCTACGCGCCCCTCCCTCCCAGAATCCTTGACAGTACCGCTTTATTCTATTTTTTTAATGGTTCGTCTGCCTTCCTACAGTATTTATACAGACACACACACAGTATAAAACACCCCCCCCTAACATTCTCCCACACAAGTATACACAGCTGTCGTGCAGCTGTCCGACGCAACGGAAAGAAGATATGGTCGCCCACGTCTAAGTAATACATCTGAGGAGGCAGTTAGTCAAATTGGGGGTAAAGGCGGGTATTGTGTTGGATCATTAGTTGACAGAAAAACGACATAACCGCAAAGAATGGGATGAAATATTTGGTGAGCAAATGTGTTCTCAAGTGCCAAAACGGTTAAAATGTGGATGTAAATAACTTAATGGCACAATCTACTTTTGTCATCGGAGCTAATTCAGAAAATTAAAACCAAATATTAAACATGGATGAAAATTGCTAGATGAGTCAAAATGGATGTCTGCGTTTGAGGAGGAGCCCTTGAGGCCGCCGATAATCTTTTTGCAACAGCAGGATTCGTCTTTGCTTTCATGGTATGTGACCCGTATTGCGCACCACGAGAAATTCTCCGATGACCCATTTGAGTCTTTTTGTCCAGTTGAGTTCAGCCGAGCTGTCTCCCCCACACACACACTCCGCAGAGACCTCTCCGCCGCCACCGACAGCTGCCCAGCACACCTGCTCCACTTGAAGCCGCTTCCATTCACACAAGTAAAACAAACACACCTCTTTTTCCCTTCCCCTTATTTCTTCTTTTATTCACATACAGTACTTTCACTTCTGCACAGATCACATTCGGGAATATCAAAAGCAATCTAACCCGAAAAAGTGTCGCAGAAGTGCTACGAGGACTACAAAAAAAGCAGAGCCATGTGCATAAAACATATCAACGCTGGGGGCGAGGTCCCACGCTATTTACAGTGGATTTAAAAACTCCTAATTCTGCACGCTTCTTTTTATACATAACATGTACAGTATCATTCTTTAGTGGGTTTGGGGTACACTCTACTTCACTCCTGCCTGCCATAAATAAAACACAAAAATAGAAGACCGCACATCAAACAGAGCCATGAAAGTGTGTGTGTGGAACGATTAATCATGACACACTTTGAGACGATAATCAGGCGGGAGCCTGCAGTTCGACGGGAACGCTCGTGGTCAAAGTGGAACGGGGGGAAGGAATGCAGCAGTTATGTCAAAACCTCCATTTCGGATTAGTAGTGTGTGTGCGTGTACATTCACAAGTGTACCCCGGAGTGTTTTAAGGCTCAGGAGGTGTCGTCGCAAGTCCCTCCCCTCCTGAGAAGAAGATGACTGAAAAGCCAAGCTACTTCTTCTTGGAGTTGACGCTCTTGCACACCCAGTTCATGCCCTCCTGCAGGTGAGATTTACAAAACGGAAAAGAACAGAATTTAAAAAAAGAAATAACATTATGATTCAAAGCTTGGTGTGATTGGCGCAGATAACAAACAAAAAAAATGATGCCGGACCTGGATGCCCTCGCCGGTGAGGGCGGAGCATGACTGGATTTGCCAGATGCGGTCGCGGATGGTGTGAAGGTTGAGTCCCTCGGCGATCTCGGATGCCGGCGCTGCCGTCAGGAGGTCCTGCTTGTTGGCAAAGATCAACACGGGTACGCCGCTCAGCTTCTCCTCGTCCAGCAGCTCGGCCAGCTCCTGAAAAGATTACCCCCCCCAAGAAAGCAAGAACATGTTAGTCAGTTGGCATTACAAGGATTCTCAAAATGGCTGCCAAGTTGATACTGTGCCGGAAACCAAACATGTTAAAACATGTTGCTCAACAGTCGCTAATAACCTTTTACAGGGTGCCATACCTGCCCCGTTTCCTCAAATCTCTTCCTGTCAGCGCTGTCAATGACGTAAATCTGAAAACCAGGAAACAATGAGTTACCACGTGGACCGTGACGGAGCGGCTCCACGACCTGTCGATTAGGTTACAAACTTACGAGCACGTCAGTGTTTTCAAAGTAGTTCCTCCAGTAGGGCCTGATCTTCCTCTGGCCGCCGATGTCCCACACGTTGAGCTTAAAGCCTTGCGACTGTACGCTTTTGATGTTGAAGCCCTGGAGGTGGAGAGAATTTGTGACTCTTAGTCATTATTGTTTTTTGGGGTGGTTTGCAGGGATATCTCATGCTCGTCAAGCGTTGAGAAATCGGATCATTTCCCCACCGCGGTGGTTACGGGTGAGTCCTGACCTGTGTGGGAGTGATGTGGCTGATGTCCTCGGAGGCCAGCTGCTTGAGCAGGGTGGTCTTTCCGCCGTTGTCCAGCCCCAGCAGCAGTATCCTCACCTCCTGGTCCGGTGTGCTCTTCAGTTTGCGCAGGATTGACAGCAATCCCTGTGCACGCACACACACACACACACACACACACACACACACACACACACACACACAAATGACATTAAAAACTAACATGTCAGCACGGTGGTGATCGCTGCCGTTGTTATACATCTTCCAAACATAAGACCATCCATTTTCTATCGATAGTCTTCTTCATCAATGCACAATATCAGCATCGACGCTTGTGGACAATTTAGAGCCTGCAATGAACCTTTTTTTCGTCTGCAACATCTGAAGAACAACATGTTTTTTTAGCAGTTTCTTTGCTGAATGGACATAGTATATTTTCATCAGACTTAATTTGAATGCAAGAAATACCAGAGAAACTGTATTTTTTCATTTTTCATGCTGCACACAGGAAGGCCGGACCCGAGATTCGAACCCCGAACCTCAGAATTGTGGGGCAGATGTGCAAAACACTATCGGACACTGCTGCCGTCTTCCAAACGTGTATTCAGTATACAATCTAATCGATCTTGGTCCAAATAAGATCTGGAATAGTGTCCTGATGTGTTTTCGCCGGGCCCGGATAACGACAGCACGGGAGATGCTAAACGGGGCTAATTTGCGAAGCTAATCTCTTGGCAACCGAAGCAAACGCAACAAGGCGGCTTTCACGTTTGGATTGCCCAGGCGAACAACGTTAACAACTTTGCACTCCCCCCTGTGTCCAAACGAGTACATTTCTACCCGTTTACAGACAGTTAACGGTCATTCCGTACAAATTACGGACACTCACCATCTTGTTGTCTTGTGTCGTGGAGACGCCGCCGCGGAGGGTTACCAAGGACTATGACGTCACTCACACAGGCACGCGCGCCAGTGGGTGACTAAATAAGCCGGAAAAGTGCTGAGAGAGCACTTTAATATTATTTCCACGCTTAAATGTACGAAGAGGCCCTACCTAAAAATGGTGAGCAATGAAATAAACGACTGCACGTCAGAATTCAATCAGTTGTTCTCACTCTATTCCACAGGTGGCGACAGTGAGTAAATTTGCTTGCGCCAACAACGATTTGTATTTTACAGACATTTACTCTCATGAATTAATTCGTTTTATTTCTACGACGACATGTGCGTGAACAGTGTAGCTGGACCGAGAAGAGTCAGTGAGCTAGAGTAAACTCGAGCACCGATTTATTTTCACTTTGCGGGCTTTAGGACCCACTCCACTCGCTGGTGGCTGCTATTCCATGCCACGCCACAGATGGCGTGAATGAGCCAAATTTTCCTGACAACCGCCAAGTAAGCGCACGCACGCACGCACACACAATGTCCTGTCTAAATGTATCTTATCTTGCAAAAAAACACAGTAGCGTTAATAACAAGACATAGGAGTACGGCTGATTTGTAGAAGGTTCATTTCGATTGTTCGAAAGGTCATTGCCGGTCTCGTAACCTACGAAAACAACTATTTAAACCGGACTCGGATACTAACTCGTTCCACATTTACTCGCTTCCGGGTTCTCCACCAATCACAAGCCTCACTCGCGGCTCGTCACTTCATGTAATAGTAGAATTTAGATACATATTGAATTATGAATGTAATTGTCTCTAGCGCACAATCCAGTCGGTCAGAATGCATTTATTCCGATACATTTTCGTAATGTTTTGTGACTCAATCGTTTGTAATATGACTACATATTTAGTATTTAGGTCGTACATTTTTTACGGGCTTTGGGACCCGGCGGGTTATAGTGTCGTGGGGAGCTGCCCCGCCTCGCTATTGGCGGAGAGCTTGCCACGTGCAACATTTTCTTGACCGAACCTGTCAGTTTTTTGCTCACAACCGGCGGATCACCGAGGTGAGTTTTGCATCTTTACGTGCATTCATAAGGACAAAAATGTGTTTTATATGCGTGGTTTCCTTCGTCGCCGCGAGAAGAACGCCAGTAACATGACCACACAAGTTGCATCAGTCTATCGGACATAGGTTTTCGCTCCTCTTTCTAACATAACTTCCCAACCCAACTTCCTCCTAACTCCCAAATGCAATTTAATCACATCTTCCTTCGGTTATGTTTTAATGCAATTAAATTCATTTTAAACATCTAGACCCTCTCGGGACAGCGTGGACTACATGCAGATACGCTAGAGCTTGTTGATCCAGTTTGTCAAGCACCAGTTGCACAGAGGTGCTTTTTTTTAATTGCCGTACGTGAACGATAATGTATTGATCGGGATTGAAATGCTGTCTGAAGTTGCTGCAGTCGTTTAGCGTCATGATCGTTGCGTTTGTTTACTAACCCAGCAGGCATGTGAGGAGCTAAACATCTGGAAACTTGAACGTTCCAAAAAAGAAAAACTTTATATATATATATTTTAAACCACGTCTTCTTTTTCTAATGACCTACTTCTATGCATGTTAATGTCCTTCAGGGGCCTATCAGTTGCTGGTAAAGCTCAGAAAGTGTGACGAAAAATGTTGACTTTTGACTTTTGCAAGCCCACATTTTAAAGTAAACAGACCCAGAGCCATCTAGATCAAGCCAGGCTGAGGGTTGAGCAAAGTTCCATAAAAGCAACAATTTACCAACATCTGTGAATATCTAACTCCTCCTGTGAATAATTACGAGGTTTTGTTTTGTTTCGTTTGGAATCTAACTTCTCCCGCGGGGCTCTGGTTGGTTATTGGAACGCTGCTGCAGCGAGACAATCCGAGGAACTATTCACTCTGTGCCTGTCAATTATTTCTAGCGGGGGACTTGTTTCGGGATTTGGGTCAACTACTGGTGGCAAAGGGCACATTTCATCTCCGCGTCCCCTATTGGCAGAAATGTAATTGCGCTCCCTTGCTCAGGTCTTCATCCGAACCTTTTCGTAGGACAAACGTCAGCCCTCCCCTGCGACTCGGGAATCCTCCGCCATGGCACTGAGCCCCACGTTCAACATCGACGCCCCGCGATGGGACCAGACCACCTTCATGGGGCGCCTCAAGCACTTCTTCAACATCACCGACTGGCGGACGGCGCTTCTGCCCGACTCGCGCCTGGACGAGGCCAAAGCTTTGGTGGAGAGCTGCAGGTAAGGAGGCCTTGGCGAAATACAGCGTGTCCCCACCCCCTTAAATCAAATGTTTGTACGGTATTTCTACATGACATGACGACACATTCGGTTGCATGTTCTTTGCTGCAGGGCGGGTTCGGTCCCACCGGGCACCACTGAGGAGCAACTCCATTACGCCAAGAAACTGTACGACTCGGCCTTCCACCCTGACTCGGGTGACCGCATGAACATCATCGGCCGCATGTCCTTCCAGGTCCCCGGTGGCATGGCCATCACCGGCTGCATGCTGCAGTTCTACAGGTGGAGTTGTGCAAACGTTACCGCGGACGTGTTCGCCTGCAGCGTTCTGTTGATTTTTATTGTGCAAGGCGGGGAGGTTTATCTCGACTGACAGGAGAAAAGAAGCATTGCGTTAATCAGATGACGTGGCACTTTGCTGACACCCAATTGACCGAGTTCATTCCACTAGATCATTTCTGGCCTGCGTCTTTCCAGGACTGTGCCCGCGGTGGTCTTCTGGCAGTGGGTCAATCAGTCCTTCAACGCGCTGGTCAACTACACCAACCGCAACGCCGCCTCGCCCATCACCCCCAAGTAAGATCCTCAAAGCCTTCTTCGGGTCCGCCCTTCAAATGACATCACCTTTTGCGGGTCGCAGGCAAATCGGCGTCGCCTACGCGACCGCCACCAGCACTGCTTTAGCCACGGCGGTGGGACTCAACCTCTACACGAAGGTACGGTTGCCACGGATGCCGAGTTACGTCAAGTGCTCTTGGATATGAAGTCTTTCTGCCCATGGCTCCACATCACACTCCCCCCCCCTCCTGCAGAAAGCACCTCCACTGGTGGCGCGATGGGTCCCTTTCGCGGCCGTGGCGGCGGCCAACTGCGTCAACATCCCCATGATGAGGCAACAGTGAGTCCCTCAGACGCACGATTATTCGTCCAATGAGTTACAAATTGAGATACGACTTTATATGCTTCTATTTTCTTCAGTTTGAAAATGTGTCTAAAATGTGTCTTCAGGGAAATCTTGAACGGCATCGCCGTCACCGATGAAAACGGCAACAAGCTGGGCTACTCGCAGGTGAGCTATTTGTACGAATAGTGAAAGCAAATACATTCGCTTCACATCTCGTTCATTTTTTTTCCTCTGTCCAGAAAGCGGCGGTGAAAGGCATCACGCAAGTGGTCATCTCCAGGATCACCATGGCCGCGCCGGGAATGAGTACGTATATGAAAAAACCCCCAAAACATCCCAGTCTTACAAACAGCTCTTTATTTTGTCACCTGCGTCCCCCTCATTTGCGCTCTCCTCCGCAGTCATCCTCCCGATCATCATGCAACGGCTAGAAAAATACAAATTCATGCAGGTTCGTTCCTCTTTTTTTTTTTTTTTTTAACCCCTCAATTCTTGACTGAGCGTGGACCCCACGATGACTTCTGTTTGTCTCTTTTGCAGAGAATCACGTACCTCCACGGGCCCATTCAAGTGATGATGGTGGGCGTCTTGTAAGTAGAACACCTGGCCGGACGAAAAGGGCGGAAGGAGTTTTTATGATACAAGTCTCATGGTGGGGTCGACTCGCTTTTGTTGCGCTTGCCTCTGAGCAGTTTGACCTTCATGGTGCCGGCAGCCTGCTCCCTGTTCCCCCAAAGATGGTAAGTCAAGTCTGATTTCTGATTATTTTTTGGGATATAAGGTACTTTTCAGTTCTTAACCCTGAAATTAGTTTTCACACATTTATCTTGTAAAATTAATTTTGTGCTCATTACAAAGATTTCAGTACTTGGCAGCAGCCAACAGAGGGCACAAGTAAAAAAAAAAAAGTTAATTAGTAGGTTTTAATAATTTTCAGATATTTGCATTTAATTTATACACATGTATATTTTTCTTCAGATATATTTCTGGATATTTTCTGAACTTTTTAAATGCGATTATTATTACATTTGGTCAGTTAATTTAAAAAATGATGCAGTCTGAACTTGGTGGCTGCCTCGACCTGAAAGGCTGCAAAAAAAAAAAAAAACCAACCTTCATTTTTGTTTTCCTTTTTCAAAACGAATATCGAGTGCCTTAAATACAATTTAATAAAACATGCTCTCAATTAAGAGTAAAAAAACAAGTAATTAAAGTCCAACTCGTTTGCGGCGTCAACAGGCTGCAAGATAATGTAATTTTTAAAAAATGACATGAAATACTGTATCTTCCCTTTTTCAAATGTTACTTTATTTATGTTGTTACTTTTTTAAAAATACCATTTTAATTCAATTTTATCATTGCTGCCTCAATGGTCTGCCAAAAAAAAAAACATTCTTGTTGATGGGTTGCCGACCTCTGACCACGTCCGTCGTCTTCGTCTTTGTGTCGCAGCTCCATTGTCGTGTCAAAGCTGGAGCCCGAACTCCGCGACGCCATCACGTCCAAGTACGGCGACGGCGTGCAGCGCGTCTACTTCAACAAAGGCCTCTGAGAACTCCGCCCGCGGGACTCACTGCACACTCACACTACTCCTTTCCTCAATGGTTACTCACATTTTTAAAGAGGTGCTTATTTTCTGGAACTTACACCATGTACGTGGGGATGTTTCGACGAATGCTTTTTAAATCTGCTGTGCTGATTTCTGTTTCGCTGTCATCACAAACCAAATAATTTTTTCTCAGGAATTTTCTTTTTCTGGCTTTGCGAGGTCGGAACCGAACAAAAAAAAAAGTCCTGGCTCTTCTCTTTTTGTCTTAACGTTTACCGGTACTTGCCTTGGACAACGTCTCGACAACAACAAGGCTCCCTGGGTGTTCCCAAAACACAAATGGACTTCTATACATGGTTCAAGATGGCCAAACGACACCGCTGCTTTCAGAAATATCGGAGTGCTACGCAAAATGGAGGACATAACTGACTCTGATTTGCCTGAATTCAATTGAAGCTGTTTCAAAGAAATGATACCACAATCCTCAGTTTGCGTTGGATTAAAGCACCTGCGATATTTGATATTCATTGCCGTGCTGGTGCACGAGTGTTTTTTTGTTTGGTAAACAGTGCAGTGGAAGGGCAGAAACAACTTGCTCACAAAATTTTCAGAAATAGGCAGATGACTAAAGATTTTCCGTTTGTTTACTTTTACACTTGATGGTGGGGGGGCAAGCAGCTCCCTGTATACAAGACACTAAAAAGTCAATTTTCCATCATTCAGTATGTTGCCTTTAAATTGTCGTAATAATATTCCTACAAAGGATACAGTTTAGTTAGAATTCGAAGGATTGAATGGGTCCCTGCGGAGGCACCACAATGGAGAGTGGTAAGCACATCTGCCTCAAAATGGAGGGGTCCAAGGTTTGAATTTCTTTTCCAGCCTTCCTCCGTGCTGGTAAAATGTTCTAACCATGCTTGCTTGGGTTAGTCTGGCTTCTGGTTCAAAATTGGGCATTCCAGGTCCATTTCTGACTAAACTCTCCATTAGTGTGAATGTGTGTCTGATGCGTACTATGACTACCAATTAACGTAAATTAGAATGTGTGTGCGTAATTATTAATACAGCCCTATACGCGTGGGTGTGCAGATTTTGCTACCACATTATTCTAGTTGTCGAGTATTACTTCCCCCAATTCCCGTTGATGCGATTGGGAGCTTTTCGGTTGTTCCCACTTGCCGTACCCATGAGGGGGCGTGGCCAGCGAGCGGTTTCTATAAAAGACCCGAGCACCAGACGAAAACAAGGGTCTTGAACGACAGTTCGAAGCGCGCGCGCCCTCGAATGAGACACAAAATCCGACTTCATCTTCGCGACTTACGTCAAACGCTGGTCTTGTTGACGTCGTGACTCGCTCCTTGAAAAACAAAGAAAAAAAATCTCTGCTACTTAAATTAGGGAAAAAAACCGAGAGTCGCTTCTCGTTGGCATCTGCACTGCCAACACTGCAAAAAAAAAGGAGAAAACTCGCGTCGCCGTTTCTGCGTCAACAATGCCGCTGAGCCTGAACGGGGTCCTGTGCACTCTGGCGTTCCTGCTCGTGTGGCGGGCGGAGGAGCTCGCCCAGGCGTGCAGCTGCGCCCCGGTACACCCGCAACAGGCATTCTGCAACGCCGACGTGGGTGAGTACGCCGCCCACACATGCCCCGACACGCTTGTGTTGTTGTTGTTGTTGTCGTCTGCTCCACACGCCGCACCACTCGCATCCAAATCATTCATCTGTTTCGTGGTGGTGTGCTGCTCAAGGCCACGACTCGCTTTGCATACTGATTTCTGTGTTCGTACAGCAAGCAGCACCCTTCTGCAACACCCCCTTCCAGACCACCACAGATCCCCTACACTGCAAAAACTGGGCTCCACCGAGCAAGCAAAAAAAAAGTTGCATTTCAGCAAGATTTCTTGCAGACGTAGTTTGCCTCAAAACCCCCAACATTTTTTTTTATCCTGTATTTATTTATACTACCTAACCATCAGTCATGACCGACTAATTTAAGAATGATTCATGTTCAAAATAACCTTTCAAAATGTTTTTGTTGTACATTTAAACATCACTTTTAGAGCATCATATTAAATTAAGAAACTGGGGTCGAACACGGCAAACTGGGTTGTAGAAAAAAAAAAACATTGTGACAAATTTGCTTATGTTGACCCAAAATATCACAAAATATAATCCCAACATTTTGACATAATTTCATACTCCTTTTACAATGTTGAATTTAAAATTAGAATTACAGAGGATTTAATTTGTTTAAAAAAAAAACCTGCAGGATAACTCTCCTAAACATCTGTTAACAACCCAGGCTAAACTTGGCTCCTCCCTCACATAGATGGGTTTAGAATAGACAGGATGTATCACTTCCCCGTACTTTCTTGACACCAATTACTACTTTTTTCTGAGACGAGGCTTTGGTGCCATCTTGTTGCAATTACTGGAGCTACAGAACAACCCCTCAAAAAAATAATTCTGTGAGTGTTTTCACTGAATATCTGAAGTTGGGCACGGTTGGGGTGTGCATTGTACCTTTCGTGGATCCTAACTTGGCAATTGTAAGTTTAAGCACGGATGCATCTTAACCTTTAGCCTTTTCTGTGTTTTAAATTGTGAAACATTTAATGATGGTGAAATGTACAAGTTCCTCTTTGTGGACTGGAAGTAGGATGTCGTTGCATCATGTTCGCCCGCATGACGGAGGTTTGAAGGTTCTGCTCTACTGTGTTGCCATCTATGCAATACATGTTTACTCAATGCATCTGAAAGTGCAATAATGGAATAAATTCACCCCCCTCCCCTAAAAATAGTAATTTTTCCTTTTACCAGTTTGTCTCATAACAATACCTAATTTTAACAAGAAGTATTGTCGACCCTTGCTTAATACTTTGGTGGATTTGGCGGCCAAAGTCTTTTTAAATCAAATGCCAATCTTTTGGCCACTTTCGCCCATTCTGCTTTGCGGTATACTTCTCAAGCTCCCATCAGGGATGGATGGGGCGCGTCTGTGTCTTGCTGGCCTGTACATTACATACAAAGTGCTGATTCGGTTGTGACATGAACAAATATCCATAAATGTGTTTGCTTGTCCCAAAGTGACCTCGGCCCGAGTTTGCCAAGGAAACGTCATAAATGAGCGGGCTGTTCTTTGTGAATATGAATGAATGACTAATATGATGGGTTCAGTTCCCGTATGCCTTGTGATTGGCTGCTGACCATTCCAGGGTGTGGTCCCCCTTCCCCCTGAAGTCGGCTAGGACAAGGGATCATCTTCCCGGAACTGGAAAAGACATAAAAAGAAAATGGATGGATGGATAAGTTGTCAGTATTTTCACATTGAGTCTCAAAAGGTGAAAACGTCAAACTGACTGGGATCGAAATAGTCCGCATTAAAGCATTCATTATTGCTGTCGCATGCCTTTTTTTGTTTTGTTTTTTAGTGCATTTTTCTCGTATCGCGGGGCCAAGTGGGGCAGTGACCCACATCTGTCTGTTTGTGGCTGATTTCATATCGGATTATTTTCAAGGTCCTCTTCCCATGTTTTGGATCACAAATAGAAGCAACAAATTAAACTGCAATTAAAAATACTCGCTTGATTTATTTTCCCCACCCGTTTTTGTTGTCTCTGCGCAAGTCCAACGCACAATCTGGGAGCGAAACGGCGCTTTTTACGAGGCCTTCGGGATGCCGACGCGGCTTGGCTGGGGCAACGTGGCACCGCGGAGGGAAAGGAGAGAAGCAGTGTGGAAAGGGTCGGTCTCACATAAGGGCGGGTGGGGGTGCGTTTGGAGAAGAAATCGAATCTCAACCACACTGCAAACTTTCCTCTCGACCCAGTCTGTCTTTTTACTTAATTTCCACTCCCTTTTTTTTTCTTTTGTGAGGAGGGGTGGGTCAAGTTTTGGAATTAGAGGAATGCTTCACAATATAGGCTCGTGCTTTAAAATGCCCCCTTTCAAAAAAAGGGACGGGGAGAAGTGGCGGATCGCTGCAGCTGGGGTGACATCTGGATGACATCCAGGGTTTGTTTTCAAGCGAGGGAGAAGAAGCAATGCCAGTGAGGGGGGGGGGGAAGTTGCACTTCCCTTTCGTTGTTGTTTGTTGTCGTTTTTGTCTATTTACTGACTCGGTGGCCCATTTCGTCAGACGAGTGGGAACGTTTTAGTGGTTTCACTCAAACTGCCTCTGATGAGGAAGAGACGTGACATGAAAGTGCAGCAGGGATTTCAAAAGCCCTTTGAAATGGAAAAACTTTTTTTTTTCCACAAAAATCCAACTTCCCCTTTTGCAGAAAACGACAATGATGTCGTTCAGCCTTGCATTAGCTTCTGCAGAAAGAATAAAAATTTGAAAAACAAATGACTTGCCTTGAGAAACAGGATGTCTGTGTTTGGTAAGCCATTTTTTAAGGTCTTTCGTCAGTCAATAAACCCATTACAGGAAGTTTAAAATGTGGTTTGGGGTTTGCACGTGACACAGCGGCGGCACGGTCGTAGAAAGGCTTTTTTGTTTTGAGGCCGGCCGCACATCAAAACGATGCGGTCGGTCGCTGGGTGTTTGTGGAGTTGAAATGGCTCCCGTACTGTAAATAACTGCCATGTATGACCAGCAGTTTTCATGCTTGTCGATGCTGCAAAGCCGCGGAGGTCGTGCGGCGTCATGCCCCCCACACCCCCCGCCGCCGCCGCCGCAAACGACGGTGACAAAACAATTTTAACCTGCTCATTAGTGTGGCAGAGCTTCTCTCAAGGTTATGTGAGCTGCTTGTCGCTAGGCGGAATTTCTGGGACGTTGGGCAGGTGCCCCACATGGCAGAGAAAGGACGGGGAGAGGTGGCAGTAAAACGCAGAAACGTACTGTCAGGATTGGGCAAGAATACAAAACTGGTTCGTGTTTTGAAAGTGGTTAGCTTTCCTGTAACTTTTGGTGAGCCGAAGCCGTAAAGCAGGAAGTCCAAAACGGGGTGCGGGATTTCAAAATAAAGGTGTTTGTTTCACACGCCGCTGTTGCACATTAGCGCTGCAGACGGAATCCGGCTGACGCGAGGGGAAATTACTGCTGACTCTTTCGCTTTAGCACGGCCTGATGTAATTGGCTCAACATGTGGCGGCGGACGGGAGAAGACGAGGCTCGTCACGGCGGTGGCGGGCCGAGTGGTTTGCGCATGGAAAAGTTGCTCCAAATCTGAGTCACGTCGCCGCATCCTGAGAGCGCTAACAAGCGAAATGTGGGTCACTCGGTGGTTTTCTGTTGGGATTGGAGGGCCTGGCGCGGATCACGTGACCTTGTGGTGTTTGATCTGCAGTCTGCCGTCATGTCTGTGAGATCATGCGGATCAGGGTTGTCCAAAGTCCGGCCAGGCTGGCCGGGGCATCCAATCAAACGCAAAAAGCTATCAAGTCAAAAATGTTTTGATTTGGATTTTTTTCCCCCTCTAGAGTTCATCTACAAGTCCCATTTTGGGTTCATATTGTCCTACTAGCGTTCCCGTTTTTGATGCGTCTTCTTCAGCTCGCTTTCGCTTCGTCTTCAATGTTGCCACTTCTCCGGTTCGCAGAGTTTTCTTCCCCCAATATTTTTATATTTGAGCCTCTCTATGATTCTCATCTTCGGCGGTTTCTCTCCTCCGAGCTCTCCATCTGCTATTCAGGCGGTCTCCCCCATCCTCCGCGGTTCGGCATTTTTGTGAGGCCTATCTGTCTGGTGGCCGACCGCGTTCGTTCGGGACCGCGTCCCCGACGTTGCGAGTTTAACGGCAACTTCCTGTCAGCTTCGCGCCCCCGCCGCCGATCCTCCGCTCGTTAGAATCCCAACTCGGAATGAGGTCAGGAAGCGAAAGCGGTGGGGGGAAACGGAGAGGAATGCAAGCAAGAGCGCCAGCCAGGTACAACTACACTCGCGCGTGTGTGTGTGTGTGTGTGTGTGTTGTTTGCAGAGTGGAACTGAAAGCGCTGAGGTTTGCCCACAGTTCCGAGCGCAGAAAGTTGAGCGTTATTCAACCCGTACGAAATGCTTAAAAACCTCATTTGAAAGACTTCTCATTCAAGCACCGCGCCGTGCTGACGATCCAAATCCCTCTGACCCCCTCTGAGAAAACGGTGGAGGGAGCGTGACGTTAAAAGTGTGCAAAATCAACTTTTTGAGAGTGTGTCTGAATGTGGATTCTCCACTTGGGATATTCCCCTTCACTCCCTTGCTCACAGTTTCCATTGAGAGTTTAATGGCGTGAGCATAGCTGAAGCTGGACGTCGTCTCACACACACACACACACACACACACACACACACACACACACACAGGCACGCACACACCGTTGGCCTCAGCTTTCAGGTTCTTTAAATAGAATAGAATGAAATGCCTTTTTTAGTCATCGTATGGCGTCTGCAGTTCAGCTCCTCATGTCTGGAAACAGGAAGTGTCAGTCCAAATGCAACTCGAAGAACCCCCCCCCCCCGAACCCCCCATGTCATGTTTATTGACCGCTAAAGCTCATTTTGTCCGCTTTTACCGTCCGTCACGCTGGCATGGAAAAGTCACTCTTCCAACCGACTTGTTTTTTCCACTCGTTTTTTTTTTTTAAACTGTGTTTTTCGTTCACAGTGATCCGAGCGAAGGTGGTGGGCGAGCGTGAGGTGGACTCCGGCAACGACATCTACGGGAACCCCATCAAGAGGATCCAGTATGACGTCAAACAGATCAAGGTGCGTACTCGCCAATCGGACGGCTTGCGCGCGTTTGGCCGCAAAGCTTCACGTTGAAACGTTTTTTTTTGTTTGTTTTTTTTTTGGCGTTGCAGATGTTCAAGGGACCCAATCAGGACATCGACACCATCTTCACCGCGCCCATGTCGGCCGTGTGCGGCGTCACCCTGGACACCAGCGGCAAGAAGGAGTACTTGATCTCCGGTGTGTACTCCTTTAACTCGAGTGGTGGGACTCCCACAATGATCGATACTGCAGGTGCAGGGATTAATAATTCGGAAGTATCGTGGAGATGTATTTCTGATTAATCGTTGACAAGCCTCTCAAGAGTAAATATAAGTAAATGTAAAAAAAAGGGGGTTCTTTTTTTTCCTGTCCCTTATTGATTAGACCACATGGGAACTCTGTACACCTCTGTAGTGAACTCGAATATTCCTCCCCCCCCCCTTAAAAAAAAAAAAGGCATTCAGACAGTTTCAGCCCTAATATTCCCTTTTTGATGTGGGATGACTCATCTTCCCTGCAGCTGCAAGGAGTGTCCATCTATGAAAAGAGATGGCTGCGGCGCGCTCCGCAGATGACAATCCTGCAAACTCTGCGGATGTTTCAAAAGCAGACCCCCCCCCCGAAACCCCTCCCCCCCCACTGATTTTGTTTTGCTTGTCCGCTGTCTTTTTCGCAGGCAAGTCCGACGCCGGCGGGCAGATGCACGTGACGCTGTGCGATTACATTATGCCCTGGGACTTCTTGAGCAACACCCAGAAAAAGAGTCTCAGTCAGCGCTATCAGATGGGCTGCGAGTGCAAGGTAAGAGCCGAACGCAAATTTGTTTTTTTTTCGCACCCAATGCAGTTGCTTTGAGCAGCTTAGCGTAAAAAGAAGTAAGAATTTAAAGCTACAAGTGGCATTGAATGGACTTTAGCCACCTCCAGCACGCAGGTCTTGGGTGTACCCCAAGGATTTGTGACGGGCTCTGGAACTTTTGGAGTTGGCCAATTTCGCCAAAAGTGGCCAAGCTTTCTTGTCCTTTGCGACGCTCTGCTGCGTCCTATGAAGAAAAAAAAAATGTCCGTTTCAAGTCAAGTCAAGCACAACTTTATTGTCATTGGGGGTTGCTGCAGATCGTGCGCTGCCCCTCGCTGCCCTGCGAGATCTCGGCCCCCGAGGAGTGCCTGTGGACGGACCTGATGATCGAGAAGCAGGTGTACGGTCGCCAGGCCAACCACTACGCCTGCGTCAAGCGAGCCGATGGATCCTGCTCTTGGTACCGCGGCGTGGCCCCGCCCAAAAAAGAGTTCCTGGATGCGGAGGATCCCTAGGGGAGGCCCTTCCGCTGCGGCCTGAAAGTATCGATTCGTACCCCGTGAAAAAAAAAAAAAAAAAACATCATCAGGCCATTTCGATTAAGAGGTGGGGGGAAAAAAAAGAAGAATCTGTAGCCTCTGTGTCCATTTTAAACCAAATGAAGGTTCTTTGTTGTTGTCGCATTGGAAGCATGAGACTGGTCAAGTGATGATGTATTTTCCTCCTGAGGCTGGCGTCAGGAGGACGCAATGTTTTGTTTTGTTTTTTTTTTCCTTTCGTAGCAATGGAGCACTTCCTCTGAAGCTCTTCTAAGTCCAAACCAATCCATCCCCGAGCTGTGCAAAGATGATTCACTTCAATGACCTCATCGTCCATTTTATCCAAAGCCAAAATTCCAAGTTGCCTTTTTTAACATTTTGGGCTTTTTTTTTTTTTTGTATGTCCTTTGTGAAACACGCCCACGTCAGGCTCGTCTTCTTTCAAAACAACCCGATTCAGCATTTTCGTTTGGTGACAAACGACTCACTGGACCAGTCTATGGTGTGTGTGTGTGTGTGTGTGTGTGTGTGTGTGTGTGTGTGTGTGTGTGTGTGTGTGTGTGTGTGTGTACTCGACCAGAAAGATACACATTTGCTTGCTCCCATTTTCCATCAAGTAGGGTGAACCAACTTCAAATGAGAGGCTTATTTTTGACAAATGTGTAAAAATGATCCAAGTCGACTAAGTCGAATCAATTTTACTGATCATCTGAGCCCGCAAGGTCCCCCCCCCCCCGAGTCAGCTAACTGAAGTCAGTGACCTGATACCATCTCTGAACCGGTGCAACCGAGTCACCCGAGCTGCTAACTTGAGTTCGTCCAGCGGTACAAAAGCGTCACAAAGTCCACCGACTCAATCTGTGAAGTGATACATCTTCTTAATCCTCCGACTGGCGGATCGATGCAACCAAGTCATCGGGGTCCCGCCAACTCGAATCAGTGAACGGGGCACATGTCAGCTGATTCTTCGGTGGAATCATCCAACCGTGTCAATGGAGTCGCCAAGCTTCTTAAGCCTCTCGTTTAAACTTTTGTACTGAATTTCATGTTAAATGGGAGCAAGAATAACCGTACAAGTGTTATATTTTTAGGAGCGTATTCAAATCAACTATTAATTGCATTACTCGCCTGTCACCTTCTTAATCGCGTCTCACCCTGCAGCTGTACAGCACCTATGCATCTGTCATTTTGTCCTGACTTGAGCATTTAGTATTATTTCTATGAATTATTTACAGTGTTAGTTAACTAGATTTGCACTTTTTTCTGGGGTTGGGGGGCGAGGAAGCGTTACCAAAAGGCCTGAACACTGATGTTACAATTCGTATTAGTTGTGTTTTCATGTTGATGGCACGCCTCCCCACAGCAGGTCCTTGGTGAAAGGAATTGAGTGACAAAAAAAAGGGATTTTTTTTTCTTTTTTTTTTTTTTAGATTTTATGGCTTATGTTAGTGTCTTTTCATTGATTGTACATGCATTTTCACCGTTTGCCAATGTATGGAGGGCCCAGTGTGGCATTGCTTGTCTTTTGGCCCACCAAATTACTCGCCAAAGCTTTCTCACCGCCTTTTAGATCGCACATTTACAGCGCTGCTTTAGACGCAAAGAAATCAGCTTAGAAAAAAATAACAAAATTGCGTACTGGCAATTTCCAGTTTAAAAGGTAAAAACCAACAAAACGAGATGGATCGGAACCATTTTAAATGTATTTTAACACCCGTTTTTAATAATTACACATTCCAAAATATACAGTGGATCTAAAAAAATGTACAAATATATTTTTTGTTGTTATAAATTGTCACAAAGATTAAAAAAACTATTTGTTCAAACTTACGCGAAATAGGAGTCAGCACACACCTCCCGCTATTTCCAGTGCCGCTAATAAAGTTCAGATGTTCTAGTAGGCTTTTGTTGCCTTTTTTTTTTTCCTTTCCTGAATATTTTGTTCTGACCGATTTAGAATTTGGAAGTGTTCATAATTTCCCCAAATAGCCACTGCATCTCGCCAAATGGTAAAGCATTTCCCCCTCAAAATGAGGAATGCTTCGTTGGTTTTCTTCAAAGTGAACCTGATAAATTGGCAAGTGATTGTTTGTATGGAAAAGGAGTATTAGAGGCATAATTTAAACTCAAATCTGTTTGGTGTGTGTTTTTTAATGTTTTTTCCATTCATTGTCTTAAAAAAAATGCGTTTAGCCTTCGAGGCGAGGTCCTCTTGCGCTGGAGCACCGTGAGAGTGAAGAGAGAATATTCCTTTCTTTTTTTTTTTCTTTTTTCTTTTTCTTGCGTGAATAATGAGGATGATGATGATGATGGTGATGATGATAATAATAGACCACCATGCATGTGTCTGATGCTTTGTGTACATCCGGTTAAAAAAAAAAGGACCGAAGTATTCCATATTATCAAATAAAAAGACGCCTTTGAAAGGATCGATTGTTGTCTTTTCCCATTTTCTTTCCCCGACTTTAGTGATACATTAAAATACAATGCAGTACTACTAATATAAAGAGTACAATAATACATGGTGAAAATGGTTTAAATGATTTTTCATGTAGCTTTCTAAAAATGTATATAGTTGTTTAGATTGTTTTGATTAAAAATATATATTTTTAAACTAAAATGAAAAGGCAAGTGATTTTTAAAAATTAAGCATACCACCAAAAATATTTTGAAGTTGGTCCTTTTTGGAAATAAATAAAAACATGATAGTTTTTTTGTTTTGTTTTTGTGGGGCCTCTGATTTCCAAACTACTTATTCATTATTAATTGGAAGCCCAAACTACCTCATTTGACGTCGAAGAAATGCTTTTTATACATCTTTAAGCCTCAGTTGGGAGGTTGCTAGCAAGTGTGAAAGATGTCACAGACAAATCATTTGAGTTCCTTGACTCCACTTGGAAAATATTTGGAAAATGTACAGCCCAGCCCAGGAAGCAGGTTTTGTCATTTCTGTTCATTCCTGTCTTTTATTTTTTTTACTCTGGCTAAGGTTTGTGTGAGTGTGTGTGTGTGTGTGTGTGTGTGTGTGTGTGTGTGTGTGTGTGTGTGTGTGTGTGTGTGTGTGTGTGTGTGCATGAGAGAGAAAGAGAGAGAGCGCGGCTTGCATTTGGGGTTTTTTTTTGTGTGTATGCGTGTGCTTGTGTGTGCTTGTATGTCAAGCAGCTTGTGATCTGCCTTTGACTTTGGTCTTGGGTGTTGACTCCCTGGCTGCACAAACGTGCAAAATGGGTCAAACGCTCAGCTTTTTCTTTTTTTCCCCCCCTTAAGTTGATTTTTATCGCTGAAAACTCGTTTATTTCTAAAGTCATGTTGTTTCCAGGTTAGTATGTAAATTCAAGCGTAAACATGACTTTTGTGTCATAGCCAGTAAAACTATTCTTCCTTTTTTTTAATGAAAAACTTTAACAATGGGAAATCTGTAGGCTGTCGCCCTCTAGTGGTCATTCGAGGTAAAATCGTCTACTCTCCGGATTGTGCTCCGCCATCGAATGACAACCGCAGTCGTGACGCCACTGTTTTACAAAATATGTTCAGTAAACTGTGCCATTGCGGAGATAGTTTTTGAATTTGTAAGTCCACCTATGTGTTTTATTCTTGAATTAGATACATTTATGGAGAAAATGGAAGATAAGAATAGATCCTCATCATTTTTAAAAATTAGTTCACAATGCTTGTTTTTTTAACGTTGTCTTTAGACTCTGAATTCCTCAAAGAAGACAGTTAAATCTTTGAGGCTGTTTTTGCTCTGAAGAAAAAGTGAAGAAGATGCTAATTTTGTGTACACTTTGCACCATACACTTTTCCCGATGAGTCACAATGTTAGGTTGTTGTTATTAGCTGCATGCAAATGACCTGGCCAGGCTGCTTGCGTTTCACCGCCTACACCCGTATTACCATACAGCAGCGAGAAGGGAAAACGTGCAATTGTGGAAATAAACAGAATGTTTGAGAGAAAAAAACAGCTGTGAGTGGAAGAGGTGAAACGGCTGGTGGCAGTAAAGTTCAAGAGTGAGAGAAAGGGAGAGGTCAGCAGAAGGAGGTCAGCACAGCGGGGAAAAGGAGAGTTATTATTGGACCAAAATGGAGTGCAAGGGAAAGAGAATATTAGTATTACACAGAAACCTAGGATATACGTTCATTTTATTTTACTTTGCGTTTTATTTTTTGGATTGACCCACACTAAGAAATAAATGCATACTTTGACCCAGAGACACAGCACAAATCCTTGGGAGTAAATTCATCCACGCCTGAAATTAAAATAGCTTTGTGTATGTGTGTGTAAGCTTGTGCGAATTTGTGTATATGTATGTGTGTCCGTGTAATACTTGAGCAACTGTTCAAAGTGTCAAATTGGGCGTTTCTGTGTGTGTGTGTGTGTGTGTGTGTGTGTGTGTGTGTGTGTGTGTGTGTGTGTGTGTGTGTGTGTGTGTGTTGAGAGTCAGGTCAAGTGTGTGAGCGGTGCTGAGGGAGGAGAGAGAGTGAGATGAAGAAGAAGAAGAAGAACATGCTTCTTTTGTAACAGTGTGTCGCAAAGTGCTGGTGTCGTTTGGATGGAGACAAATCCTGATGGTGCTGTGAGCCTCAAATATTTTGGAGTCGTCAACCAAAGAGTGACTGCATTATGGGGAGTGTCAGTGAATTATGCGCTTCCAGTTTTCAGGCGTTTTTGTGTCCGACGGTGACGTCTTTGGAATCAGCAGCTGCTCCTGCTACAAAAGGTCAGTATTTGTTTACCTTATAGATAGATGGGTAGATGGATAGGTTGACATGTAGCACTGCATGTGGCATATTAGGCTCTTGTGAGTCATGAAATCTACTTGTGGCATAACAATCACACACACGTGTAATGAACACAAACATTCCGAAAGCTAACGTAAGAATCACATTCTGGTAAATCACAAGTTGGTGTAATCAAAACCATCACTCTCCAACCCATGTGGGGCATAACAATCATACACATGTGGGGCATAACAATCATACACCTGGCGTGTGTATGATTGTTATGCCCCACATGGGTTGGAGAGTGATAGTTTCATGCAGGATGACTACATGCTGGTGTAGTCAAAACATTCTCAACTCTATGCGACATAACAGTCACACTTAGGGGTAGTCAAAACAATAAATGTCAAAACTATTTTTGAGTAGAACAAGCACACACTGGTGAATCAAAACAATCGTTATCAAATCCATGTCTTGCTTAACAGTCACACACCGATGGATCACAACGAAAGTCAAAATAACAATTCACGTTAATAATAATGAAAAAAAAACATTCCTACAGCTAAATGTGACATAACGATAACATGCTGGTGGAGTGAAAACAATCTTAAAGCCATGTTATTGAGACATACAAGAGGGAAAACCACTGTAATGTAATGTCCACCCAAAACTTCCACATAACTGAAAATGAAAGATTAGAAATGTAATTTCTTGATAATGATAATGCCATTAGTATTAATGTAAGACCTTATCTCCATCCCTCATGTGAATATCAGGGCAACATGTTGCGGCCGTTGCCGTGGTGATTTCTGAGTGTGTGTGTGTGTGTGTGTGTGTGTGCCATGCTGTGTTTTATTTCATTTATTTATTTGGCATTTTGGTGTACACACACGCACGCATGAGTCAGGCAAAAAAACCTGCATGCGCAAAATGGTGGGCTCGATTCGAGAGCGTGACGCACAGTCTTCGCCCTCTCGGGCCCAGAATGGATCCTCCTCTCAAGTGGGTGCCCAAGTGATATCATCTCCACGGCGGCCCACCACTCTCGCCCTTGTAGCCCGTGTGTCATTTTACCTCATTCAAACTCCATTTGGAACACGCATGAAATGTCAAAAGAGTTGTAGTGGACTTGGACTGTGTGCAGATTTGTCAGTTTTACTGCATGGTAAAATCAAGAACAAATTGCTCCGCTCAGGTGTTAGATTTGGATTGAGTCTCAACTTTTTTTTTGGTAACCATTTCGATTATCTGATTCAGGAAAAAGGCCATTAGGGAGTTCCTGAGCACTTCCTTTGACCCATCCTCAGCATATCCTGTTGTTAGTGTGTCCAAAATGGCTGATTAAAGTGGACAGCTGCAACGCTCTTTGGCTAATTTGCTTCCATCCAAACACATCCAACACGGCAGCTGCATCTCCCACAGTAAATGATTTTTTTGTCATTACACTGTCAGAGAGGTATTCATTGTTCCTCAGCAATTTCCCATACTTGAGTGATCTCATTTAGAAACACAAGACATGTAAAATGACCAAAACATGAGAGCATGACTTTGATACAGTGATTGTATTGGAGCTAGAGTAACGTGTACCTAATTTATTTACTATTTGTTGTATGTAATGTGTATAATTTGTCTACATTTCCAAAAAAAACTTCCATATCTACTGTACTCTTCATTTTTTTATACTTTTAACAGATGTGTCTCCATTTCCTTTTATAATCTAAATAAAATAGTTTAATTGGAAAGATACTTTTAATTTTAATTTGTGCAATTTCAGATGATAATTCGCTCCTCCAGTCAAATATTAGATTAGATACCAGCCGCTTTTTGATTGGCTGCTTCTGCCGAAGCCACGCCCACTGCACCGACCCTCGACACCGGTTGTCTTCGCCGATGGATACAGTTGTCATTTTTTCACCCCAAGTCAGCGCTACTTTTAAGTCTCCCCCATTTTACCCTTTCAAGTTACTCAAAGTTGTGTATTTTTGCTCCACTCGGGCCTCGCTTCACCGGAGGACCGTTGATCAGCGACGCGAACATGGTTTTAAAGTCGGAGGACGGCGTCGGTAAGTTCCCCTGGGGGTACGTTTAATTTAACCGAGGCTAACTAAGTTAGCTCGGCGAGTTGAGCTAATTAGCAGCTAACGTGATGTTATTCAGAAACACCAACAATCGCCCTCATTCGCGTTTTTTAAAGTTAGTAAGTAAGTAACTTGTCTCCTACAGTGTCAATAAAAGCTCTTTATGGCCATACAAGCGAGCCATTATTAGTCAACTTGGACCGAGGCCACACTTGATGAGGTTCTGTTCTCATTTATTAGCACTGTAAACCCGCGCATCCATTTTAAGTCTTTTTTTTTACGTCGTTTAAGGATATTTTAGACATTGGGACTTTGTGTGACGTTTCATGAATGTTCATGTTGTATTAAATTTGTCTCTCAATGTTGGTTCAGCCATTTAGTAGAGGCGGTGGCTAATATTTATGTTTTTCTGACCACACCCAGCAATGCATGTGTTAATCCAGTCCGGTTTATGTGTTAAATATAGAAATGTAAACGAGTCTGGAAATTAACAGAGCATAATATATACATTTTTTATTGCAGGTGTCCCTGCTAATATTTGTACTGTCACACCCAGCAATTTGTGTGTGAACTAAGGAAAGGTTGGTGTTGGGGAAAGAAAAAGCATATTCCCTTGTTGCTATGTTGAAAAAAAGAAGAAATAACTCTAAAAAGAACACAACAAGAATTGGGGCCACTTTGTTGGTTGGTTTGTTTAAAAAATGCATAGTAGACAATAATATCCCATTTGTACAATATACAACAAAACAGCAGGATTATTCTAATCGCAAGTGTCTCTGATTTTGCGTCTTTCGAATATCTATACTGTCACATCCAGCATTGTGTGTTGACAAGAAATATCTAAAAAAAAAAAATACTAGTCACACCGTATTAGTTTTGTTGCAAGTGTCCGTGATGGTGTGACTTTCTGCAGTTTATGTAGTTTGTGTCATATGTCCTGTGTCCCAAAACAGCTCCAGCTCATTCCTCATTCTTTCTCTCTGGCCACATGTCTGCTGTGCCGAGTTGAATGCACGTTTGAGTTTCTGGTGTTGAATGCCTCCCAGTCTTCGGGGCGAGTTCACCGTAACCGCTGGATTATATCACGCTGCGGCGAGCTGGTTAGCCTCGGGGGGACAGCTGCCGTGGCGATGGACAATCCTCGCTCTATGAGTGGAGTGAGGCGACCAAATGCATCATTTTCTTTTCTTCACAAATAAACCCGTTTGGCCTCGGGTCCCGGGTCAGCTGCCTCTGACGGTCCCAGTGGGGTAAAACTGGACGAAATTGGACCCGGCCGGGAGTGCGGCCCAAGTTTAATTTGTGGCTGTTGACCACAGCAACGTTTTTGTCCTGCCATGCTCCTCATTCCACTCAAATACATTTCTGGGGAGCAAAAAAAATACATTGAATAAAGCTACAGTTCTTTTTCCACTGTTTTTATTCATAAGTCAAAAAGATTCCTTGACATGGTTTAAGTTTGTGGTTTGCATGCAATAGCCTTTGAAAGGAAAAGACTTTCAGAAACGAGAACATTTGAATTTGACGCTGTTGTTGTGTACACGTGTGACTCATTCGAGTAACTGCCTACTTTGTGGTGATGGCGTGCCCACTCCCCTCAGGGAAAACGACTTGGCGGCTACAATGCATCGGCATCAATGTTGTGCAAAGCTAAAACTGCATCAGCTGCTAACCATAAAGGAATTGAGGAATAAACGGCTTTGATTCCTCCTAGCCATTTTGGAACAAGCAGCGCTTTGTCCAGCAACGTTTACAGGTTTTAAATGACACAGCCGCAGGAGGTGACTTTTAAAAATTACTATTAGAGAGAACAGGGAACTGAGAATGGTGTGTTGTTGACAATTTGGCAACTACCAAATCAGTGGGAAATTATATCATTGTTAGGTTTGTTTAAAAATATTCAAAATATTCTATGACATGTGATACATGAGAAAATTATGAGTGTCATTTAAAAAGACTGTAAGTATCTGAGAAAACATCATTTGCATAATCATATGTAACGCGGTCTAGGTTAGGCTCATGCTAAAATAAAGGCAGTTTATTTGACACCAGTTCAAGCAATATTTCGTTTTTTACTTGAACAAGGACTGCCTGTACTTCAAATAGCACTCTTTATTTGCATGACATGTTGCCAGAACACCGACTTCCCCTTTCTCTTGCAGCCGGTTTTGACGCCAGTGCCTCTGAATAGTGAAATCCATGATGCCTCCGTCGCTTCGGGACTTGAGCAGCTCGGCCAGTGTTAAATAAATCAAATTCCACGTTCGGCTCATGATGCCCAATTCGAAGGTCACGCTGGGAGGGAGGAGATAGACGAGACCTCGGAGGGGGGAAGTAAGGGGGGGTGATGTTCAAGGGCTTTGCCCCTCTCTCGCAGTCACACATCGTGTTGTTCTCCCATGCTGGAATGAGCGCCTGATCCGGACCGGAGTTCCTAATTACTAAACCATCTCTGTAATTCCCGAACGAAAGGACTGAAGGCCAATAATGTGGACTGATGAACTCAAAAATTAAGACAGGTGGATTGGCTTGGATCGAGGAGTTCTCTCCATATCCTCTGACTGGTAAGAAGCAGCGTGACATGTGATAGGCGGCACGTTATTACTTTTCCGAGCAACTTCAGTGGCCACCATTTGTCGAATTGAATTTGTGCGCGTTTGAACATCGCGTGCGAAGTTGCGCGTATGTTGCACGGTCCCGAGCAGCTGGCATTATGACGAGGAGTCGCGTTACTCACAAAAACACACACTCAGTGGGCCTCCGCAGTCTCTTGTTGCTTCAGTGTGTGTGTGTGTGTGTGTGTGTGTGTGTGTGTGTGTGTTATAACTTAACGTGTTATTTTGAATGTGCTGATGTCAATCCTGTGTTCGCGCTGCCGTCTGCTCACAATGCCGCGTTGTTATTCTTGTCATGGATTATAATAAGAGCGACTGCAGTCGAGTTATATATGTCTGTCTGGGAGCTGTGAGAAAGTATGGACCTCCGGATCACAAGGCAAAACTATTATCACCATCATTCTGGTGACTATTGAACGCCAGCGTGTCTTCAGGGTTTGCGTTTCGAGATTTTTCGACAACAACCGCGGCGCTTGTTTTCTATTGTATGAATATGGATCGTGTTGGAAATGTGGAACTTCAGGGACTGCATGTGTTTATTTGGATTTGGGGGGGGTCATAATGGATACAAAATGTTGTTGCCATAGCGACCCAGCCCAATCTCTTTTGTCGGTTTGTTGTGTTTACACATTCTTGTTGGCCCTCAGTGCCCGACGACCTCAGCCCAGAGGAGAGACAGGAGCTGGAGAGCATCCGCCGCAGAAAACAGGAGCTACTGCAGGACATACAAGTAAACACAAACATACTTGCTGTCAACCTTGTGGCAAAAGCTGCACCGTCATGTCTCACTTTTCGGGGGTGGGGGGAGTTTACCATCTTGCAGTGAGTTTGAAATCCATGTTTTGTTTGACATTAGCAGCATTTTTTTTAATCCAGTAAATGTGCCATGTACCACTTTTAGAGTTTCTGCGTTACGTAATACAGTATGAGACATGACACACAAAAAAATTACAGCCGCCTCCAATTGACGCGATTCTTAGCCATTCATGAACCTCACTTGTCTGCTTCCACGTGCCCTCAGGACAAATGGGCAATGGGGCGTCAAATATTCCAGTCATGGAGAGACAGGACGCCGTCGCTTTCTAAAGAGGGAGGCAGGGAGGGCCCGGCGGGGGTGGTTGTAACCATGGAGATGCATGTGGAGCAGTCCAGACTGAAGTTATTTAGTCGGGATGAGGCTTGTGTCTCGGCAGTATCGAATCAGATAAGCATTCCTTGTAACATTTTTGGTATCTTTTCTGCTCCTTCGGTCTCCCATCCCGTCTTTTTTATTTTTTATTGCCATTCTTCGTCATCGCATTCATCCCTACTTGCTCCAGTCAGTCTGGGCCAAGTGTCAGGGGGGCACTGTGGGGGTTGGCTGAGCAGGCTAGTGAATGTGGGTCAGGGTGTGAGGACACAAGAGAGGGGAAGCAAGGTCGCCGGGCTGACCCGAGAACAGGTGCTCCAGATCCCACAGAAGACTTGTCGGGACAGAGAGAGACTGAGAGTTAGAGAGTTTCACTCGTGTATGTTTTGGAAGGTTTGTCAATTGTCTTTTTTTTTGTTTTTATTCTCTTAGAGGCTGAAGAATGAGATAGCAGAGGTCACCAGCGAGATTGATAACTTGGGCCTGACTGAAGAAAGGTAAATATTTCGACCACGACTTCTATTGTGTGCAAGTGCAGACCTCCGCCGAGGTTATGAAAGATGACCCTGAAAAATTTAGGGCACCATTTTGTCTGCTTATTTGTCAGCGGGCTAGTTCCTGGTTCACCGGAGAGGCCATTTTCAATCTGGAATAAACTTTAACTCGATTTTATCCAGCTCTGCGCTGACTTGCGTACGAATTTCGTTTTTTCTGTAGAAACCGAACCAAACCAGGGACCGTGTGTACAATAGTACCTTATTTTGATGTTGTTGTTTTTTTGTTTGTTTGTTGGTTTTTGTTTTTTGGGGGGGGCTCATGTTATTTTATGGGTCTTTAGGAAAAGCATGCAGAGAAATAAACAGATGGCCATGGGCCGGAAAAAGTTCAACATGGACCCCAAAAAGGTGAGTGGAATACTTCCAACAAATAAATGAAGACATTTTTTTGTTGGAACGATAACGTTCAGTTTTGATCATGGATTTATTATTCCGCTTGTAAAACTGCAATACAGTACTGTATACTGAGAGATGACGAGAGAGCATTTGGATAGTAGACAACATATTTGAAACAGTCGTCGCTTTATGATCCATTTGTGACATGTTGTCCCAAGGGGATCCAATTCCTGATTGACTGCTCATTGCTGAAAAACACCAGCGACGACATCGCACGCTTCCTCTACAAGGGCGAGGGCCTCAACAAGACGGCCATCGGCGATTACCTCGGAGAGAGGTCAGTGATTTTTCAAGACGCTCCCTCCAGATAAGTCTCCCAAAAGGATCATCTGAAGCACGACATCGAATATGGTCGTCTCAATAAAGTTACTATTCAAAGATTTAATGCGATGTACAGATTAAAAACAATTTAGTCCAAACAACAGGAAAAAAAACTTCTTCAAGCCAACAAATATTCCTGGACGAATGTAAACAATCCGTGGGGCAGAGTGGGCCGTGAGCGGCCCACCCTCGATCCCTAGATTGACAACTCTTTGCGTGTGATTTGCAGAGACGACTTCAACATTGAGGTGCTGCACGCCTTCCTGCAGCTGCACGAGTTCTCGGACCTGAACCTGGTCCAGGCCCTGCGGCAGTTCCTGTGGAGCTTCCGTCTTCCCGGTGAGGCCCAGAAGATTGACCGCATGATGGAGGCCTTCGCCCAGCGCTACTGCCGCTGCAATCCCGGCGTGTTTCAGAGCACAGGTGAGTGAGGCGATTATTTCAACCGCAGAATTCCGATTGACTCCACCCCTTGTAATAAGGACCACTTTTTATTCCCACAGACACGTGTTACGTGTTGTCCTTCGCCGTCATCATGCTCAACACCAGTTTGCACAACCCCAATGTGAAGGACAAGCCCTCCGTTCAGAGATTTACCGCCATGAATCGAGGCATTAACGACGGCGGAGATCTGCCAGACGAGCTTCTCCGAGTGAGAGACTTTGCTTTCTCTTCTTAGTTTCCGTCATTTTGCGCGGCTTTTTGCAATGCTGAACTTATTGTCTGGCTTTCTGTGTGTAGAACCTGTTTGAGAGCATCAAGAACGAGCCCTTTAAAATCCCAGAGGATGACGGCAATGACCTCACACACACTTTTTTCAATCCCGACAGAGAGGGCTGGTTGCTAAAACTCGGTACGTGTTTGCCAGGAGCGCCCTCTAGTGGCTCCTCCCAAGGGAGAACTCTCATTCATGATGGAATTTGATACCATGTGAATATCAGCACGTGTCTGGCAAAAAAACAAAACAGTTGACTGTTTTCTTCTTCTTCTTCTTTCTGTTGTATGAAACCAGGAGGTAAGTACTGTCCGACTTGGCTTAAATGCACCGACTGCTTCGCCTCCTTTCACGGCTGTGTGCGCATTAGCTTTGAGCTTCCACGCTAGAACGCAAACCACATGTCACGCCTCATCTCCCCACGCTGTGCTTTTCATCTGACAAACACGCTGGCTTCTTATCCCCTGAACCTATTTTTTGTTGTTTTTACTACAGCCAAATCTCCCCCCCGCTCTAACAGCAAAGGTTGCAATCGAGACCTCGCGCCTGACCTGTTGTTTGTCAACAGGTGGACGCGTAAAGACTTGGAAGAGGCGCTGGTTCATCCTGACAGATAACTGCCTGTATTATTTTGAGTTCACAACAGTAAGTTGACTTTAACCCGCCATATGAATATTTTGTGCCGATAAGTACTCTCATGATGAAATATCTTCTTATTGACGCTGCAAAGGACAAAGAACCCAGAGGGATCATTCCCTTGGAAAATTTGAGCATCCGCGAAGTGGATGACTCAAAGAAGCCGGTAAACAGTTTGAACTTTTCACGCTGGATGTGGTTTTCCAACGGCTCACTGGTGCTCTTTATTCTCGTCACGTTCCCAAGAACTGCTTTGAGCTCTTCATCCCGGACCACAGAGATCAGGTGATCAAGGCCTGCAAAACGGAGGCGGACGGCCGCGTCGTTGAGGGCAACCACACGTTTTACAGAATCTCCGCCCCCACTGTAGAGGAGAAGGATGAGTGGATCAACAGCATCAAGTGAGTCTTACCTGCCGTGTTTTTGTGATCGTATTGGAACTCTTAACGTCATGTCTCTCGTAAAAAAGTGAGTCTGTTGAATTTACAGAATACGTGCACGTCATGGCGCGTGGTCAAGATGGTACTACCTCTGCCTTCATATCTTGTCCAAATTTGTAATTTTAATTTCATGCTATGTAAAATGAAGTGTGTGTTCCATGTGTCCCTTTGCAGAGCCGCCATTAGCAAGGACCCCTTCTACGAGATGTTGGCCGCCCGCAAAAAGAAGGTTTCCTCTTTGAAGAGCGTTTAGTGTGCGCAAACACACAAAGGTATGACTGATGAGTGCTGCTGGGGGGGAAAAAATGGAGCCCAAACGCGCATACCAATGAACCACTTTTGCACCTTCATTTCCCCAACTGCAGAGTCAACTCATTTCATATATGAACCACCCTCTTGTCTATTTTGGGTGGGAAGCTGACTGAACAATTTACAACTCATGAAAGACAATCCAAAAAAACTGGACCTCTTTTCACATTTTCGCTTCCACAACCCCCCCAGCCCCCTCTCCTCCATGCTTTCAAAGCACAATTAGTGGAACTGGAAGTGATTGAAGGCGTTGCTTGGTATTTATTTGTCCTTATTTATTATTTTTGTCTGATTAAAAGTTTACAACAACAATCAAGGTTCTCCTTCAATCTTCATTCTTTGGTGTGAATTTCACAAAAGATCTCTCAGACACAGGGAAAAAAAAACCGTCACTTTTTATTATGCAAAGATATTGGCTCTCATTTCACTGCAAGGAAGTAGATCTGTAATTGCACGATAAACGATATGACACATGTTCTTCCTCTTTTTCACTGGGTTCAACATTCACTCTTTGAAGATCCTTTCAATTCTCCAGAGCAGAAGATAGGTTTTGAAAGGTCGCATGGAAATAAAACTATCTGTAGATGTCTTCGTGTATGTGTGTTTCAATTCCTGGGAGACACCATTTCAGTGTTGAGAAAACGGTTATCTCAAGGATACTCGAGTCCATCTTTCGAATGTGCAGCAGAAACGACATTGCCTCGATGCTCACCACCTGCACAACAACACAGACACGACGTCAAGGAAATAAAAGGCCAGGCAGGTAGGTGTTTTCTTTAAAAAAAAAAAAAAATGTAATCATAATTTACGCCTATAAAAACATGAGCAGTCTGTTTGTCTGAGACAATTCCTGTTTTCACCACTAGAAGGCACACGGCTCCAGCATAGAATCCCAAAGAAGACTCGCACAAAACCTGGACTGGGCCCAAAAGCTAATCTTTACAATGTTCTGAGAGTGTTGTAACAATAACACCGTCCCTCCGCCCAGCGGATGATAATGATCTTTACAGTTGTTGTGTGTTTTAAATGTTTGCTGCAAAGCTATTGTTTTGAGCGCTGCTTTTTGTTTTTTCCTGACAGGAACAACGTGAGAGCGGATGCAAAATCACCGTGTCTAAAAATGGCTCCTGAGGTCAGACAATCAAACTATTTTTTTATGAACATTTTTAGTTGCTTTTTTTTTAATAGAAAAAAATGTTTGGGGCAGATGGGATGGATTTTTTGCTAATTGTATGCTCTGCCAGGGAGTGGTCACATTTTTTTTGTTGTCATGCACAGCGGAGGTGAGCCTCCAAAGATGATGGTCATAAATAAATGTGAGTAAGTCAGAATGAGGAGGGATGAGTCAGTCCATGGCGCTTTTTGGGGGATGCTGCTGGGAAGACGAGGACGGGGGTCCGGGACGGACCACAACGATTCTGGAAAGTTGCTTTTGAAAATTGCCCACAGTTTCTTCAGAGCTGGATTCGAGTGACTGTACACCAGTCCAAGACTATTAATCACATCCATGTATGGATGATGTCACCAAAAAATATAAAAATGTCCAAAACATTGAGGAAAGCCAAACTTGAAAAGGAAAAAAAAACCCTGAAGAAGCTTCAGTGGACTCTTTTCTCCATGCGTTAATTTTTTATAGGGGGGGCAGTGCCTTTTATACTGTATACTGACATACAGTGATATGTTATCGCCAAGCCAAACAGTAAGCAGAGCTGCAAAGTCGTACTCTAGCAGGGTTGTCGCATTACCTTAGAAGAAGTTCTTGATGAACGGCGTGACCAGTTTGACCCAGAGCTTAACATGGCGGTCCGGCTGCTCGAATGTCAGTAGCGACACCTCCGAGGAGCGCTGGTATAACATCTCCTGCTCCTATTAATTGACATATGACGGTTGAAGGCCATCGGCATGTCGTCCGACTATCGGTCGATGACGGAACAAAAAAAGAAATGGACCTCCCGCAGTTGGTCCTGCAACTGCTCGTTGTCTGTGACGATGGCGATCTGAGCCTCCAGGTCGCGGTGAACTGAACGGTAACCAAAATTGGGGGAGCCGATAAGTGTGAGGCAAGGCCGGTCCTGCCCGTGGAGGTAGTACCACAGACCTGGAGGATGAGAGCACATCATTCGCACCTCTCCCTTTTGAGAAAACAATCATGTCAAGTTCAATTTCATCAGTATGCGCTGGATGATTTTTAAAAATACCATAATCTAATTCTGATTGTTTTTCCCTTTTATAATGCGATTTAATAAGTGATTCTTTTTTTTTTTGCCGTGATTTCACACAGAGACCCAAAATGGAGTCACCTTTGGCATGGAAGGTCCACTGTGGCCTGTGATACTCGTGTAGTCGGATGCGGCCCTGCTGGCCCAGCTGACGCACGCGCTCGTAGAACTGCCTGGCGATGTGCGTGTAGGCGTCTGGGATGGCGCCGGCGACGCCCTTGGCCCCAAAGAAGCCGTTGACCTCCGGGGAGGCGGTGAGAATTCGGTAGTCGGCCCCAGCCCCGAGCACCAGACGCATGTACGCCCGGGTTAGGTTGAAGTAGCCTGACGTCAGGTAGACAGTGGAGTCCGGGTCAGCGTCTCGCAGCAGGCGCTGGAGGAGATGAGATTGTTACCATCACCAAGGAAAAACTGAGTGATCAGATGATTTCTGCGATCAATTAACATTTTTGCCAGGAAAAATTTGTCTTTAAATCTTTCCGTATTATCATTATTTTTAAGGGGCAGTTGTAGCTCAACGCATGTCCCCGCTGACCTGCACTGTTTTCATGAATAACATGGCTGCCAACAAGAGCGGGTTTACAAAAGCAGACTGCGTGGTGCCAACTTGGCGAATTGGGCCTCTATATTTTGTGACTTTTCTGACACCCTCTAACTTCCCTTAAAAAAAAAAACAGATCAATATGTGAGTTTGAATACGTTTTACAAACGAAGCTTGAAGTGTTGATGCACTAGTTTACATTCCATTGCGCTGGCGATTGTTTTTTTTGAATTTATGCCCAGAAAATGTGACTAACAACGAGCTCAAATATTCCGCCGTTAGTCATGTTTTGAACTCTGAGTCACACGCGCAGGGTTACAAACACGCCGCCCTCGCCCACCTGTGTGACCTGTTCGTCCACCTGGATGCCAAGGGGCTTCATCTGGACCAGAGGGAACACCCATGTGTCCTCGTCCTCGTCCTCGTCCTCCTCGCTGTGCTGCTTCTGGCTGAGGAGCAGTTGCTGACGCACCCGGGCCACGTCCACCACCTCCATGATGCGCTTGCTCGCCGCCACAGAGAACTCTTGCCTGTCACCTGGAAGTCGTGAAGATCCAAACAAGGTCAAGACATTTCAATCATTTTTATTATGTGTAGAATTCTGAGAGGGGTGGGGGTCGGGGGGGAAATTCCATTTTGGAATAGGACTAATATGAAATGTTGAAAATGTGAAACGCTATCATATCCTTTCCAGATGCTTTGTAAATAGCCGCCATTGTTTTTAAGACAACAGCACTCATTACAGAATCTTTAACAGGTTAGTCACGGCTTTTATATTTGCTCAGCAACTACAAGCGTTGACAGCTAAATTTCACCCTCCAAAGTGTTCCTATCATCCGGAAATGTTGACTGCATTTTTATCAATTAACCACATGGGTGTGTGTTTGTATGAATGTGTGGGTATTCTCTCAGGGCATATCATCTTACAGCATCACCGTCACATCACAATGCTATTCCCAGCGTTTTGGTTTCCGCAGTCTGGCAGACATGATGTCATTCGCTCCTCAGAAGTGCCATCTTGGAAGTCTGGACTCCGCTTATGGCTGTGCAATGTAAGTGAGAGAGAGTGTGTGTGTGTGTGTGTACTCTGAGGGAAGACGTAACTCCAAAGTGGCCCATGAAAAAATGAATTTGACACCCCTGATTTACAGCTTTTGTTGATTTGTCAATCATTACAGACTCAAGTCTTTTTTAAATCAATGATGCTACAAGCTTGCCACACCTATTTTTTGGGTAGTTTCACCCCATTCCTCTTTGCAGCCCCCTGCATGGTTGCACCCAATGAAACAAACAAACAAAACAAAAAAAAAAGGTCCAGGTGTTAACCTTTGTATGGGTGTACCATGCCGTCCTGCATGGCCACTGAGTCGTCGGGCCCAAGCTGCAGTGAGATGTCCCCGACAGCCTCCACCAGCTCGGAGAAGAAGTCTGCGAGCTCGCTGCAGTCCTCCAGCAGGACGTAGCGGTCCTGCCGGTTAGTGAAGTACGAGTCGCTCAGATTGGCCCTGGAAAAAAAAATGACGGCCAGGCGTTTATTTTTTTTGCGCCTCGATGCCACTTGGATGCCGTTTAAAGGTCAAAGGTCAAATACAAAAAAAAATGTGTACAAAATAGGACACCACAGTGCATATGAAGGGTTAGCACGTCCTCATAGTTCTAAGGTTGAGGGTTTGAATCCTGGGACTTGTTTGGAGCTTGCATGTTCCCAACTCAGACCCTGATTAAATAGACGGACAATGTCAAAAAATAAATAAAAAAGGAAAAAGAATAAAACGTTTTCTATGACAGTGGCCTCACAACTATGGCAAATGAGAAGCGCTGCCAAATTATTTGAATTACAGGTTTCAAAGATTTACATGCGCACTTCCTGCGCAATCTCTATTTGATTTTCTAGCTCGTTTGCCTTCTTCATCAGCCTCCGGCCGAACGACAAACAGAACAGAAAAAACACACTTGACGCCGTCGCTCAAACATTTCCAAGAACTGATTGGGATCCCCCTCCAAGGCATAACTGGACGCAAAACTTTTCAGCGCTCACTTGGGCAACCCACCCGCTGATGATGAAGCTGTCGTCAAATAGGTAGACCTTGATGTGTTGCACGCCGATGGTCTCGTTGAAGCGCTGCGGCATGAGCAGCCTCAGCAGGCCCCTCAGGTCGGGTGTGTGGTATAGGGACACGCGCATTTGCGAGGTGAAGCGCGCAGCAGAGGCAGCAGCATGGTCCTCGAGTTCACCTGTCCTGAGGAGAGGAGCGATCAAGGGAGGATGAGCGCGGCCCCCCTTTGCCCCTCTGATAGACACGTTGGGGCCGCTGACCTCGAGAGCCTCGTGTGTAGTCCAGCAACACTGAGACTTTGAGCTGGGGCGCGTGGCTGTTTTCTTGTGAGCTTTCCAGTGCTTCCTGCATGCAGTCCACCTGCAACACAACAAAAGAAGCATTCGGAAGTATAGAGTGAACCCTCGCTAGTCACAAATATATTTAAAAAAATAAAATAAATTGCAACCTGTCATTATAGCCCAAATTTTTGCATGGACACTCGCATGTGCCCCTCCTTGTTTTGTGTCGTTCCAATATTTTAGTGGACGCCCTTGTCTTTGCTCTTGGAGCGCTGACAGCATCTACATGCACTATCCTGTTCTCTCTACGCCTTCTGGAGTTCAGCCAAACACAACAAAAAGCTTATTACGAACCGATAATTTCCAGCTGACGCTAATGACAGCTTGTTAGCACTGTGGCTGTTTTAATAGTGTAACAAGCCACATTGTGTGCAATGATAAAATGGGCCACGGCGGTACTAGACATGGCATTGTTTTTTATTTGTTTTTATATTTTGTGCATAGATTTCACACCGAGTAAGTAAACTGAGAGGACATCATCATTGTTTTAATAGAATACTTTTTTGTGTGCATTTTTATTTTGAAGTGGTGTGCCCTGTGATATTATTTTTCCAACTAAGGTACCGATATGGAATTGGCCGAGTAGAAGTTGGCTCGTTGTCTAAGCGGCAGAAAAGAGTCGGAAATTCCCGGGCCACACCTCTTTTTGTGAAAAGTACCGGTACACCAAAACTGTAATGATCTTGAATGGAAGTCACACGGCTCCTTTTGTCATTTTGGCGCCTCATCGCAATCAAAGTCGTACACAACATTGACGGCGCCTGGGATTTCTTCAGAGCGGGAATGAGTCACCCTCGGAAGATTTTGGCAGCGACGCCAGCTCACTCGAATGCTTTTCAACGTGTGACTCAGCTTCTCTGTGCGCCATACTTTTTTTGTGTGTGTGTGTATAAGTATGCGTGTGTGTTTTTCAAACAAAAACATCAGGAAAAGAGCTGAATGCGAACATCAGGCCAGACTGTGGTTTGTATGCTGTTATGCCTGGCTTCCAGGCATGAAGACTAGCATGCCAGCGTAGGCCAGCGCTGGTGTCCTTATACCCGTAAAACCTCAACACTTTGCAGTCATTGCTTTAGGTTGGCGCAGGGATCGTTTTCATTCTGGAACTCTTGTGCCAGAGTGAACTGTGACTCACTTTTTCTGGCATCTCTGAGCGCTACTCTGGCCGGAGCCTGTGTTTTGGTATCGCTCTCACCTGCCCAAACTAAAGATGGCCGTTCTCTTGAGAACACACAGAGTAATACCACGTCTTTCTCACCAGGTCCTGTTCCAGCTGACCCGTTCCCAGATACAGGGAGGCCAACACCACTCGTCTCTTTGCGGTCCTGACACGTGCCTGATGGGAAAGAAACGCTGAAAGTGAGTATGGAGGACGCGATGTGAGTGCGATTCCCACAAATGAGAAATGACGAAAGAATTTCTTTGTTTTTTTTTTATTCGGTTAATTTGAAAGAGTTTTTAGTGCATGTTTGTTAGTTTTTATTTTTAAATAAATGCCTTGTTTCAGTTTTGCTATAATTAGATGGTTTTGTAAATGTAAGCTATAGTCTGTTGTTTATTTCTTTTCTTTTTTTTTTTACATTTTCATTTAGTTATTTATTTTTTCAATTTTAGTTTTTGTTATTTCTAATAACCTTGCCTGAGACCTTTCCAAGTTGCATTCAAGACATATTCCCTATAAAGTGACCTTGAGGCTTGATGCCTATAAGACTTATCCTTTCAAATTTCATTCTAAATCTTTGTTCGTTGATTATACAGTGATTTAGCCTGCTGGGGAAGTAGCACTTCCTCAATTAGCTGCATCTGAACGAATGTCAGGACAGCCAAAACCTAGGTGCGGACTACTTGTCATTCAACTGACCTTCAGCGTCTGGTAGAACTGGTCAGGCGAGGTGAGCACATGGACACGTGTGCCATTGACCCGGAAAGCTGGCACCCGCTCTGCCATCCATCGGAATTGGGCGTGAAGGCTGCGCGGCGCGCCTGGCGCCAGGGCGCCGCTCTCTGGAGCAGGCTCGGCTTTGACCAGCAGGGGCGCCAAAAGAAGAACGGAGGAGCTGTGCTCACAGAAATGGAAAAATGGATTGACTGCAGAAGAAGAACGCTTCCTGGCCATGCTATGCAAGGATCTGAACAATGCTAATGCGCACGGTAAGTATGGAATGTCAACTCTTGACTCATTGATGAATCCATTATTCATGTGGTGAGTGGCAAGTGTCCAAAGCAGTTTAAGGAATGCCACAAAGAGAGTGAAGCTGTTACAGGTGCGCATTTGTCTGAAGGTGACTCATCTTTTGCTGCATCGTTTTCCCACAGACACATCCTTTCGGCGTCCAAACCATGCAAATTAACAAAATCTGGCATTTCCCATCACTGATATGACCATCCTCCAGGTTATGGTTGCTATTTTACAGAAGAGATACGCTTCATGTAGCCACCGTAAAAGTGAATGGTCTATCATCGTTCATTAACCCTCAAGGGTCCTCAAAATAAATTGTAATAAATGTTTGTATCAGCTCCAATTGGGTAGTAACTAATTCAGGGTTTACCCCGCCTACCGCCCGAAGACAGTTGGGATAGGCTCCAGCAAGCCCTTGACCCTTGTACCACATTTTCAAAAGTGTCTCTCTGACTATAGGGACCCGCACGCCATTCAAACAAAAAAGAGGGGTTAATGGAACACTCTAAATTGTCCCGAGGTGTGATTGTGAGCGAGAATTGTTGTTTGTCTACGTGTGCCCTGCGATTGGCTGGCAACCAGTTCAGGGTCTGCCCAAAGAAATTGTTATTTTATGCAGGAGGGAATGAGCTATTATAATATAGTAATTAGAAATAATTTCCCCAGAATATGGCTGCTATTTGGTTACCTCTGAAACCTCACAAAGAATCCAGCAAACCCAACTGGGTGGGACAATCAGTGAAACCAGCCAATGCCGTCTCAGAGCAGAACAACCAATCATGAAGCAGCGCAACACAGGGAGAGCCGATGATTATCGAAGATAGCCGAAAACTACCGAGCGCCATTCAAAGTGTATTTAAATAGCTCACGAGTTCTGCCGAATAACACAACTTGCTGAAACGACGATTGGCGTTCATTTTATGGCAAACACCTGAAGTGACGTTTGTTTGTATTTTTTTAATAATTCGTGGGAATACTTTCTCGGATTTCGAAGGATCGTAAAGCCAGGAAGAAGGACGTTAAAAGCTCACAGCACCATTCGAAGCGTCATAGACCGTGTTACTACATTAGCATAAGAAGGTTGCTACTGTTTCTGTCAACGGGATGCCTAGCTTACGATACGAAACGTCGGATTTCACTGTAATTTCGGCGTTTTGTTTCAACGTCGTCTCTTACCCGCCTCGTCGGTCCCGCGCGCGGAAGAGCCGGTCGGATATTCGCATGAAAGCCCCAGCCAGGGCCGGCGAGTACATGGAGGACACCAGCCTCCTCCACGACATGGGGGCCGCCATTGCTGCCGCAGCGCCCATTTGAAGAAGGGGGAAAAAAATAAAAATCCGAAACTTTATTGGCACAAAGTGGTGAGAACGTGACAAGACAACCCGGCGAAGCCTTCAAGTGAGTAAAACTGGCATCACTCGACGCACGTAATAACTTATATAAATATCACACGGGTGAGGTCAACCTCACCTAAAATACACGATCAGATACTGCATTTGGATATTCATTGAATAACACTGTAAACAAAAGTATGACAGTCCCCCCGCCCCCGCTTGCATATTTGCATTTATATATATTTAAAAAAAAAAAAATATATATATATATATATATATATATATATATATATATATACATATATATATATATATATATTAGAGCTGTCAAACGATTAAAATATTTAATCTAATTAAAAACTCAACTGTCATAATTAACTCAAATTAACTAAAAATTAATCGTGATTCCTCACGCATTTTTTATCGTTTCTGAATTTCCTTTTATATTTTTGTCCTATTTTCCCCATTTTAATGCTCTCATCAACATGGAATCATGAATCAGTTTTCCATGTGCAAATGCAAATATTTACTGAAATAACAATTTCGATTTTCAATTTTACATGAACATTTTTCACTTGGAGCAGTTATTCACACATTATCTCTCACACAATATTACTGTCCATCAACAACAGTGAAAAAAATATTTTGTCACACAACAGCTGCTTGAACAGCTCTTTTAGGAATCAAAACAGCGCAATATAACATTATTAAGTGCACATCTAAGGTAAACTAGTACTGTAATAGAGGCTCTCGCTGGCAATCCGTAGTGGAGTTGTTCAGTTAATTCCGTTTTTCACGGCCCCCTGAATAAGGATTGTCGGTCGGCATGGAAGGATCTCTCGTTCTGTACTTTTTGATCATTTATTGGAGCACTTTGCAGCAGAAGTAGTAGTAGTTGTAACAGAAGTATCAGAAGCAGGTAATAACCTAAATTACACATACATGCAGTAAAACATTAATATATCTATCTTTCTGCATCACAGTGTAAATATGTTTATAATTGACATTATTTAATACCTTTATTTGACAATACGTTTAATAAATAATTTAATCAACCCTGATTTCACTATGTATCATTATCGTCATCATTATTCATTGTTTTAAACGTAAGAAACCATACAACAGAAAAATATCAAGTCGAATCGAACAAAAGAACTACAAGTCCCAAAGGTCCAACCCGGAAGTGGAGCGCCGCATATTTACCCCAGCTGCAACGCAATTTACTTCGTTTAAACGTCAGATTGCAGACGGACAAACATGACAACTATGCAAAAATGAGCTAAATAAAGACAGCCCTGTTCTAGCAACATTTTAGCCCACGCTGTTTAAATTGCCGATTGCGAACGGTAACTGACTGTGATTGCATAGCGATCGCGGCAACCAAAGCAACCGATCATGACCGAATCTAAAAGCTAACTTTACACATCTGACTTGATAAGAAGCACTCGCGTAGCTTAACATTGAGCCATGCCGACGACGAAGCGAGTGTATTCACTCACGAAACAAAACGCTATTTATACATCGCGCGAACGTCACCTGTCAGTGGCAGCCCCGCCCCTCTTAAAGCGCCAGGTCAATCCAACAGGAGTCGTTCAGCAAATTTGTTCTTCGTCGTGTCATCCATTTTCTTCGTTTTGAAATTATCCATAGCTGTCTGTCTGAGACAAGGGGGCGGAGTAGAACGTCAGCTGTGCGCTTGGCCATTAAGTGGTATTTCAGACTCGACGTGCTATGATGATAGCTCGGTTTACGACTGCAAAACATACAGGTAACTTTGGTCTTGTCAGTGGAACAGTCTGGCAACTTTTTAAAAGTAAACTTTCCATTCATGAGCTATTTAAGTATCCGTTTTCAGTGTCTCGCGCTGCCGTGGCTGGCAAAACAAACGTGCGTGGACCCGCGCAGCGCGCTTGATGTTTTGTTTCTGGTTTATTTATAGGGCAACGTAACATCCGCTGTGACGCCTCCGCGTTAATCTCGCGAGAAAAAATTTGATCCCGATAAAATTCATTTAAATTAATCCCGATATAAACGCGCTAAACTGACAGCTCTAATATATATATATATTTTTTTTTTGCACACACACATTACCCATCCTTCTGCTTTTCGAGGGTTGCGGGCGCGCTGGAGCTTGTCCCATCTGTTTTCGGGCAGTAGGCAGGGGACACTCGGAACTGATTTCCAGCTGATCACGGAACAACAACCATTCATGCTCACAATCATCACCCCATGGGACAATTTAGAGTGTTCCTTTAACCTATCGTGCATGTTTTTGGAATCTGGGAGGAAACCGGAGTAACCGGATAAAACCCAAGGAGGTACGGGGACAACATGAAAAATCCACAAAGGATCGAACCCTGCACGTCTGCACTGCGAGGCGGACGTGCTAACCAATCAATCACGATCCATTACATACTACATTTACTGTATATGTGTGTAGTGTGTGCGTGGGTTTGCGTGTTTTCCATTTGGACATATGCACAAGCAAGTTATTTGTGTGCAATTTGTTTTATTGTTCAAAACTGAGAGGTTACATATCACAAATATAGTCACGGGCATGAAAATAAATCTTAAAAACTGTCAACAGGTAGTCTATTTCTGTATTTGTACCGTTACTTCATACTAAGTCAACATCAAAATCTTTAAATCGAAATCAAATCAAATCCAAATTGAATTGCAACTTCAAAAATGGGAATTGAATCTTAACAATACCCAACAACACTGGTTTACAAATACATCCTTTAGTTAATTCAATAATTAGTGAATTAATTATAAGAAATCATATAGTGTCATTTCATTCTTCAAATAATACTTTTTAAAAAATGCATCAATTAATTACCATTTCATTTTTAATAAATCTAAAGAGAACAAAAGCACGCCCACCCCTGATAAATGTAATTAGCTCAAAGTTAATTAGAGGACTTTGAGCCGTATAACATGTGCATGACTAGCACATTTAGTGGAACAAGTACACCTTACAACCCCCCGACCCCAAAAAGAAAATCATATATATCTTTATATATATCGGGAGAATGTGATGAATTATCACGATGAATATTTCATGCCGTCTAAAATGCATGTGGAACGGCTCGAGCGGTACCAGGAAGCGGACCCTGCTGCAAAGGTCACCGAGATTATTTACTGGCAATACGCCAGAGCGAGAGCCGCGCGAGCACGCACGCGTGTGCCCGTGCGTCAAGACCGTGCGCGCGCGCGAACCCATGCGTTTACTGGAAGAACCTCAGGACAGAAGGGGGCGGGGCCTTACGATCGGCTTTACTCACTGGAAACAACCTCCGGTAACCTTCCGCCACACACATACACACAGACACACACATACGGTCCGTCTACCACCTCTACCGCAGACGGCAGTGCCGCCGCCGACGAAGACGACCGTCCTCGGCATACTTTTTGGGCAGAATATTCCGTCGGGGGGATTTTAATGCCTGAGCTAATCCACCTCCATCTAGCACTACTCTCGGGTAGTTTGCCGAGTGTATCTTTTGGCGACGTGCTGCGGCGCGGGGCTGTATTAATCCGCAAGGTAAGTTGACTGCTCGTACGCGAAGTAGACCGTGTTGAAATGTGATGAAAATTCAGTCCCGGGATTTACGTAGTTGTTTAATAGTCAAAGCGGGTGCTGGTTTGACTGAAATGGCGGCGCCGAGCTGTAATGGGGGTCTTTTCAGGGAAGTCCCCCTCGCTTTTTTTGTACCCCAGACGCCAGTGCAGACAACATTCACGGGGGCCCCATTCTGTGTGTGTGTGTGAAACCGGAGAAAGGGGCCACTGTGACTGTAATGCAGAGGAGCTGAAGTGATTGGGAGAGAGAGAGGGTGCAGTGACCCCATTATTTTTGAACCCCCCGGCCCCCCAATGATCGATTGCAATCAGACTCCAGTTGCAGAATTAGCTGCAAGGTGCATTGCAATGTCTTTAACCTTTATGTGCTGTTCGTGTCTAATTTGTCTACCTTCTGCCCTGAAAAGTGTTTCTGAAAGTGACCCCAAATACACAAATATGTAATTCATTTGTACAGGTGCTACCAAGGTTGTGTACACTAAGGCTTTTTGAAATATACAAGTGTGTGTCACATTCAGGATCATGGAGGGGATGGTGTTCAAGAGGGAAATTCAATCAGTCCTGAGAACTGTCTCTGTCGCCACCACATTTGCGCAGCTTCCTGCAGAAATGTGCACCTGTTGGTCTTTAAAGTGTCACGGGGGAATCTGGAAATAGTACAAATGGAAAACAGCAAAATAGTGAACATATGAAATGACACTTGCCCTTTTCGCTGAAACATTAAGGAAACATTAAAGATTAATTCATCCGTTTTGAAATGTCAGACAGGCTATTAATAGATTCCTTTTAATAATTGAGGATAAAAATTGACCTGGAACATAGTCTGTGTGCATGGAAAATGAATTGTATGAAAGGTGTAAGCTCTACCCCATTCATGCATGTGTGCCATTTGACTCAACTGACTCACTGATTCATGAATGGCAACTGTCTACTGTGCAGGTGTGTCTCGGTGGTCTCTCCCAGCCCCTCTCTGGATGCATCCAGCTCCTCTGCCCCCGGGCCCTGGACCCGGTGTGTGACCCCGCCGTCCTCCCCTCTGTCCCCTTCAGCGACCGTCGCCTTCCCGCCGCCCGTTCTCTGCCCGGAGGCGGTGGACCGCGGCGACATGGTGGCCTCCCGCCGGCGCGAGCCCCTCACCGTGAACGGCGCGGCCGCCTCAGAGGGGAGGATTCCGCAGCCCGACTGCACCCCGCATCACTTCAAGCCCTTCAGCTCGCATGCGCACTACCAGCAGGTTAGTCAAATTCCTGTTACTTGTGTTTCTTCCAGGCACTTCCCAGCTGAAATTGACTGTAAAACTAAACACAAACATAGGGAATTACATGTAGCTACATTTAAGGAAACCACTAGCTTCATGCTAACACATAATGGGAAACGCCATAAGCAAACAAAACTAGCATTACTATTGGATAGGTTAGAAACGGTTAAACAATTTATATCTTAACCCAAACACGAGCAAAACACAAAGAAAAAGAATACAATATTACTTGCAAGCATATATTCTTGATCCTCTGCAAAAAATTGCAGCTTATTTGAGACTGTTTTCATCAAGTCTGTCATGTGTAAATTTTATACTGCCCCTTGTGGCCAAGGTACACACATCAGGGGGCAATGCCAATTCCAATATTTGACAGACTAAAATTTTGAAAACGGATTGATTGGCTGATTAATTAAAGAAATGCATAATTGAAGAAACTAATTTACTTTTTGCTCGCGTCACCCTTGCAGTGATAAAGATATAGACGGAGCATGTGACTGACTACAATCGTTTGTTATTTTGTGCCAGAAACAACAGCAACCATAACCATTACTTACCATTTTCATCAATATTAGTACATTAACTATCAAAGATCCTGTTCAAACCCCCCCCCTCCTAAAAAAAAAAAAAATCCAACAACAATTCACCTGTTTCAGGTGATGCGTGCATTGGGTAAGCTTCAGGAGAGCGGCTTCTACTGGGGAGCAGTGGGAGGCCGCGAGGCCAGCTCCCTGCTCCGCTCGGAGCCCCCCGGAACCTTCCTGATCCGTGACTCGTCGGACAACCGCCACTTCTTCACGCTGTCGGTGCAGACGGCGCGCGGCACCAAGAACCTGCGCGTCCACAGCGAGTGCAGCGGCTTCTTCTTGCAGCCCGACGCGCAGTGCACCCAGGAGCCGCCGCGCTTCGACTGCGTGCTCAAGCTCATCGCGCACTACATGGGCAAGGGCCCCGCCAGCCGCGCCGCTGAACCCGGATCCGGACGCACCGTCTATCTGATCCACACCGGCGGCGAGCGGATCCCGCTGGAGCTGCAGCGGCCGCTCCTCAACTCCCTGTCATCCCTGCAGCACATGTGCAGGAGGACTCTGAACAGCCAGGGCCTGGGTGGGGCCGAGCGGCTGCCGCACACGCTCAAAGACTTCCTGGAGGAGTACGACGCCCCCATATGACTGAGAGGGCGCTGGGCTCGGACCGGTTCTCAGCGTGGGACGTGACCGATAGAAGAGGTAAACGGTCAACCTTCTCCCGATGACTGACTTAGACGCCGAGCAAAGCCTCGTAGAAGACTAAAACAAGAAAGCGTCTTGTGTACATGCGTTCACACGGGACCAAGCTCGACTTTTTCTTCTTTTTTTAAAAATCCAAAACCGGCTGCAAAAACACCATGATGATGATGATGATCTTGAAGATGGAGAAAGAGGAACGGCAGGAAATGAAATGAAGAAGAAGTCGGGGGGCATAGTCGAACAAAAAGCGACGTCTCGCGCTTCGAGGAAATGACACGCGGACGCCCCAGAGCCAAAATGGCGTCCAGTCTTAAGATTTTAAGTCCTAAGATTTTATTTTTCTTTGTAGTCCTCATCTCATGAAGCATGTTTGTCCAGACTCAGAGGGTCCTCGGCTTACGACGGATTTACGTTTGTATGACGGCGACGTAACCCGAATTTGTTCACTAGTTGGAATGCGCCAAATCACCAGTTTAGTTCAAGCCATAATGACAGTATTTGTTTGGAAAAACACACAATCCCTGGGTAGCGGTAACTGAGCGTGCCTTCTTCTGTGGCCTGACGATATATTCTTACAGCGTAGCGCAAATTGGTTCCTTTATTGTGCTGGGACCATCGGAATTGAAAGAAAGTCAAATCGACTAGCCAGACACCATACCTTGCAGTCCCACTAGAAACCATTGGGGGCGATGTTGAGATTAGCGACTCCAGCCAAATTTTTAGTCTAAAATTGAATTGAATTGAATACAACTTTATTGTGCACTGTAGCCCCTCACTAACCTAACCTAACGTAACCTATTTTCGGAGTGAAGTCATTGTCACGGTTAAGTACGGTGGTAACTGAGCGTGCCTTTATGTGTCATGTGACCGCATATTCGAACAAGTTCATTGCGTGCCACTCGCAACGTCAAAACCTCATTCATCGGAATCATCTTAATGTCTCGGCCGCGTCTCCTGACTAATTGACACACTCACCAAACATTAGTTGCGAAAGTTATTGTTTTAATTGGGGGGGGTAAAAAAAAAGAAAGCGGTAAAAAGGTATGTCACATGCTTTGAATGCGGTCAAAAGAAGCACCATCTGGTGGACAAACTTGAAAGCCAATACAGGGGTGTCCTCATTTCGCAAAGCGTGGCGTTCATAAAGCCGGCGATGTAAACGGAATGTGTACGCAAGTCAGAATGCGGTCACCGAAAATGTAAAAAGACAAACGGGAACCTTGAGACTTTGTATTTCGCAACCGTCGTGAATCGAGGGACCCCTGTAAATGCTTTTCAAATGACAATATGGAAATATAACTTATTTATAAATACATGCACATACATAGATGCACGAGTGCGACCCCGCAAAGTCCGCTCACTCATTTCGCATCCGTATCATTAATTCATCGTGGCGAGCCGCGTGACGTCATCAAAGGCAAGCATTGATTAGTCGATTGAATACGGCTCAGTTGCGAAAGAGAAAATATTCATAATGGATCCAAACGCCTGCTTTTCCTTTATACCGTAGGTCACTTTGTTCAGTATTAATCACCACATTTCAAAGTTTAGCAGTAAGCTAAAAGAGTTTTTGAAACTCTGGTACACGACGGTCACCGAATTGAAGATTTGCTATTGATTGCTTATGTAATTAAGGCTCAAGCACATGCCTAAAAACTCAAGTTTGTGGAGGACTAGTGAAAACTTGCTCATGAGAAAGTGAGCAAAAATTGGCCCACTCACAAGAGTTTTACTGATTTACCTGAAATTCAGCAGACGTGTGTAGCAAATCAAGATGCACGGAAGAGTCTCAAGGGCCCATGCCCAAAATTGAACGGGAAGTCGGCCATTTTGTTTTGGGCGGATGACGAATTTCAATCTTCATTGGGCATATGAGGCAGACGGCCCAGTAATAATTGTAGCTTTTATTTCAAGTACCCTGCGACGCCATTTTGATCAAAATTGCGTGGACGCGTCTATTGGAACGGAAAACGGCTCAAAGATCCATACCCGAAACTGAACAGCAAGTTGGCCATTTTGGTTCAAAGCCACCATTCCTATTGTGACGGCAGGCAGATTAAACAGTTTGGTATTTTCTTTTGGTTTTTCTTCCAGTCGTACCTCTCAACAGCACGTCTTCCACTCCCCACCCAAAAGGGGACTTTTTGTTTTTTTTTTACTTATTTTAACACTCATCTTTGCTTAAAATGAAAAAAAAAAAACCTCTTGGAATGGCGCTAGCTAACGTGATCCACTCGGGAGCTGCCATCCAAAACACTAAAAACACAATTTGAAAAGTCATAACGTTTGTGCTGGTGGACCCGCCGTCAATGTCACGTCATGTGTATGTATGTGAAATCATTTTGTCTTTTATAAAGACTCCAGTTAACCACAGCCGGCTGGTGGCCACTTAGTGTGGCACGACACAAGCTGTAATCTCAACAACAACAACAACAACAAAAAGTAAGAATAAATGAGGAAAAAAAATGGAACGTTGCACATATTTATATTTCTAAAATATTTCAATAATTTATATTAAAGAGCACTATTTTTACAAAAGCCAACTGCCATTGTTTGCCTGTTCCTTTTCGCCGAGCGCTTGATAGCTTTAGCCTGGGCTTCCCTCGTCACAGAGTTAGAATTACGACTTGGTTTTGTTTTGTTTTTTTCTCCTTCAGCTGCTGCAAAGCACTGTGGGTAAATTCCATAAAGGCGGGCCTATAGGAAAGGAAGACGGTGGGGAGGGATAATGCGGGGCTGGGGGGGGGGTGTAACAAAGGGATTACCAGAAGAGCCGTTACACACTTGGACACAGGCCTTACTGTGCAAAACGCTCATTTTGGGTCGGACCTAACTGGAAAGGAATGCAGCCGGGCTTTTATACATCCTGCTCGAGGGGCTGAAGAGGATGTGTGTGTGTGTGTGTGTGTGTGTGTGTGTGTGTGTGTGTGTGTGTGTGTGTGTGTGTGTGTGTGTGTGTGTGTGTGTGTGTGTGTGTATATATATATATATATATATATATATATATATATATATATATATATATATATATATATATATATATATATATATATATATATATACACACACACTCACACAAGTACTCACTCATTGTATGTGTGTGTGTGTGTGTGTGTAAGTGTGAGTGAGGTGAAACGTGAAAGTCCACGCACGGGAGATTTACATCATTTGCCATACATAAAAACGTCGGTCTCGGAGCTCAATGTGAATTGGTTTCAAAAGTGACACGCTCATATTCTCATTCTCTGTCAGGTCTCAGTCTCACACACACGCACATGCGCGCGCGCACACACGCGGTTCCCATTCCCTGCATACCTAGTGTTCTGTGTGTGACTGGCTTCCAGGAAAGAGGCACTTTAATTGAGTTGAGTTTTTACGGCTTGCCTGGTGTTAGTGTGTGTGTGTGTGTGTGTGTGTGTGTGTGTGTGTGTGTGTGTGTGTGTGTGTGTGTGTGTGTGTGTGTGTGTGTAGACAGCAAGGGGAGGGGCGGAGAGTGTGAGGGAGGGACTTGAAGTGGAGAAAGAATACATTTTTTTCAATGACGCAAAAAAAGGCCTCAGCTGCGGAGAAATGATGTAAAAGTCATTATGATGAACATTCCTGGCATGCACACACACACACATGCGCACACACTCGCACTCGCTCACACTCAGCGACATAATAAACACTCCATGTACATGCTGTCTCACACACACGCAAGCACTGATGTGACTCCAAATGCAACAATTTGTCCACAGGCAAATGTTGCGCAAGGTCAAGTTGTAAAGTGTATGTCACACCTCCGCACGGCTTGGGAACCGCAAGGTCGACAGTCAGAAACCTTGAAGGAAGTCATGTCGGGGAAAAGGCAGTCACGATAGGAAAACATGTTGATATGTGACCACAGTAAAAATAATTCATCCTACAATTCCAATGAAAATTAAAACTGAGCGATTACAATTTTTTTTTATATGCAAGTGGTAAAATAAATTAAATACAAATCAAGCGGAAGCGTGCATGCAGTTCCATGCACAAAGAACCTCAGATGTGACTCAAGTTCCCCAAATACTCTCAGTCTCGTGGAATATTCTTTCCCCGCATCCTTTTGTCCAGTCTCACACACCCTGCCAGAGCCTTTCCAGCATGATTCATTTTTTTCGGAGGTGGGCGGGGGATTGGGGGGGTTACCAGCTCAACATTTGTCAACAAACGAGACACAACTGAGCTCTGCTTGTAATGCATGACCTCATACGTGTGTGTGTTTTTTTTTGGGGGGGTGGCGGGGGGCTGGTTTTTATTTTAAATAGCCCCACTCTTAGGTCACAGTAGTGTGGAAGTGCGTTACCAGTTCGCTCACCTACGTGTCCTGAAATCCGTCAAGAACGGTTTGCTAATTTCACACCCCGATGACCCGTGGCGGCGAAAAAATATCAATCCCATCATTGCCTGCGCCGAAAAAGGTGTTCCAAAGGTGAAAATGAGGAAAAACAATTTTTTGCGTCTTGAACCCCCCCAAAGTGCCGCTGTCGTAAAAGACTCCGCGAAAGCGGGCTTACTCTATAAGCGCGCCCCTGCGACCGGCGCTCCAGCGGCGCTTTTCCAGGAAGAGGCTTTGCTGATTGTTTCTTCCAGGAAGGCTTTTTTGTTGGCCGATCAGCGCTTATAGGAAAGACGTTCGGGGCCCGGCCCATCAGCGCCAGTATTGTCACAGCCGCTTCTGATAAAGCCAGAGCGGCTTCCAGGAAAGCAGAGATTTACCCTCCAAGCATTCCATCATTCCTTCAGCGCCATCACTGTGTGGAGAAAAGGGGGAGGGAAGGCGAGTGGGGGTATAATAGGGATCTGGATCAATAAAAACCATATGGCAAGCATGCGCTTACTCTATAGTTGAACGTGCGCGTTATTGTACAGCCGCCAAGTGTTGACCCGCAGCTCGCTTTGGTCACCGCGCCGCCGCGCTCGCTCAAACCGCATTGTGCCTCGTTATTTGGACTGTGCACGCATGCCTTGCTTGATTTGATTTTCAACGCGATGGCTCACGAGGTGATGTTATTTGGCCCATGTGATCATTCATACCGATGCCGATACTTGGTTTGATTGAAAGTGGAAGACATTAAAAATTGCTCTGAATGATGATGAAATGTAGCGATGGCAATTAAAAAAAAATGAATCAGTGACTGTGAAAATGGATTGTATTTACAATGTTTAAAATGCACGCTGTTCATTTAACCCTTTCGGGGACAGCGGTCACTACAGTGGACGGCTTCTGTTGCTCGCTAAGTGCGTCCTCACCGTCGCAACTCAAGTTTCTGTCGCGACTTCAGTGTACTTTTTTTTCACGCTTGGTGGTGGTCATCGTCTCTTCACTTGCCATTGTTGGCGGAGCAATCCAAAAAAAACCTGCAGACGTGGAATGTTTTATGTCAATTTATGCGGCTCCGGGTTCTCTCAGCTCCCCATTAGATTTTGTGTGTGTGAACTTTGGCCGTGACAGGGGTTTTCGAGTGGATGAAAATGGACCGGGATGCTGGGAACGACGGGAACACTCCACTCAAAACAAACAGCGCTTCCCAGTCGGAATACTTTTATTTACCTCCTCCTCCTCCCTTTCTTCTGCATTAATGCGAGGGGGGGGGGGCACGCTTCGTCTTCCCGTTAGGAGAAAACAGGGGGTCCTCTGTTGGTGTGTGTGTGCGTGCAGCATATGAAGAGCCAATCACAGCTCGGTATAGACACTGAGCCCCCCAAGTACTGCCGGTTTATAGGGTTCAGCTTCAGAGAAGTCACATGACTTCCCAGAGAGAAACAGAGAAGGGGGGTTGACGATGTGGGGGTAAGACTGATGAAAAAGAGGAGTGAAAAGGAGGTGACAGAAAGGGTGAAGTGAAAGTCTGGCGGAGCAACGACTGAATGAAGCGTGACAGGCCACTCAAGGTGACAGATGACTGAGCCAAGGAGGACGTCTTGAGTGAGCGGCTGCAATCGGCAAGGTCAGGGTTACCCCCGGTTCTGGCGAAGGCCCGGGTGCCCTTCCTGGAAATGGCGCGCTGCTCGTATGAAGATGATTCACAAAATTGACATGAAATGCGTCTTTCCCCTTGAAGTGATGGATAAGTAGTTGCAAGGAAAACACTTGAAGGCTTCTGTGGAAACACTTTTCATCCGTTTGTCCCACCGCAAATGAGCAGGCATTCATCACCGCTGGATTCGGATCAACTATAATGCAGTGTTACTCAACAATTACTGAACCAAGGCCGCATATTTCACGTTTGAAAAAAAAAAAAATCTCACAGCAAACCACCAAACAAAACTGTCCCGAAAATATATCCGCTGAAATAATGATCGTCTCTGTGTGAAATCTGGTCCTGTTTAACGTGAACACAAAGCTCATTCTCTTGTGTGAATGTCAACATGTTAAATGCATTGGTTAAAAGTACATTCTCTCATCAAGTGGGAGATTTTTGTTCTCATTAAGTGAAATTTGAGTCTTAATGTTTTACATTTTGGACATTAATGTTTCGGATTTGTGGCAGGAATTTAGAAAAAACAAAAACTTTTGTGCCCGTATAGGTAATGTCGAATGTTGATTCCTAGCCACTGTGCTACGAGCGATTAGCATTTGCCACTTTCCCGATATCGCTTGGTGGGAAGCACGGATGTAGACTGACCAATCATACGCTTGAAGCTTCATATCATCGACCAATCACTGATTGTGGCATGCGATGATGCGGAAGTGACTTCACCAACCAATCACAGTTGCGGTGTGCGACAATTGCCTGCCAGCGGTTGCCAATGGCAAACTTTCGGTCATGATGTCCCAGTACTTTTGTCCACACTTTACGGGACGTGTGACACATTCTCAGGGCGGGACACACTGATTTATGCCACTTTGGGAAGTACCCTGGAAAAGCGCGTGCGCGCGTTTGAGTGTGGTTATGGATGTTTGTGCGAATATGTTTGTGTGTTCCTGTGTGTATTACGCTTGAGTCAATACGCATGTGTGCGTGTGGTTGGGGGTTTGGTTGTGATCGCGTGTGTTTGTGTGTGAATACGTGAAAGCGTGGTCGTGTGTGTTGGTGCAAATAGAGTGTTTGCGTGAGCGTTCGTGTCACTGAGAATGTGCAATCGCGTGTGGGAAGGGGTCGCGTGTTTTGTTGTAAGTGTATGCGCGTGGTGTGTCATAACGTGTGTTTGCGTGTGGACAATGTTAATTTGTGTTTGTGTGAGTGAGTGACATGGATGAGGAGGGGTGGGTGGGGGGGATTAATGTGAACCAGATGTACGCACGTCTCAAGCACTGATGTCAACACCTTTTAAGCAAAGAACATCTTTGTGTTTGTGTGTGCGTGCGAGTGTGTGAAGACTTCCCATAAACACCTGCTTTTGTCGAACAAGTGATGGTAAAAGAGAAGCAATGAAGGGATTGGTGGTGGTGCGGGAGGGGGGTCTATTTCGGGCCCCCCGGCAGGCTTTATGGTTATTGAAAAGGCGTTGCCGTCTCCTCGCTGCTTCTTCCCAGAAAGGGGGTCAATATTTCTCCTGCTTGATTTCTGCCTTATTCAATATTTTCTCTGTGTGCCATGAAAGACGCTGGCCACAAAGACTCGAGTGTGTTTAGCGTTACGCAGCTGGATGGCCCATTACATTACAAGCAGACACGCTTACTGGCACTGCACACAAACACACTCTTATCAAGTGATTAGAATCTCACGAGAGTGGGAAGTGTGTGCGTGCGCGCGTGTGTGTGTGTGTGACTGGAATTCACGAGTCCCACGCCAGCTGATATTTTGACATGTGCAGTATGCAAGAGTGTCAGTGTGTGGGTCAATGGTAGGTGGTCAATCGTGGGTGCTAGAAAGCCACCACACCACTGACAGTGGTCAACATTACTCTCCTTGAGGATAAAAAAAAAACATATTTGTAGAATTCAATATACTAAATTATATTTGCTACACTATATGTTTCCTGTACAGTATACATATGTCATAGTTGTAAGCCACAAAACCATAAGCTTGGATATTAATTATATAGTTGTTATGTTATTTTCCATTATTAGTATTACTGTTAATATGAAGCTACTACATTAGTCTCCAAATATTTTATTTTCCAAAAGACCATATAGTTTTTGTATCAAACAAAATTACTACTGTAATTACAAACGTGGAAGGTAACGTTTAACTTTAAATTTGACAATATGTATGTGGCGCCATCCTGTGGACAATATTGGTCGGTGCAACGTTAATCATCTTTTCGGTCATCCATTAACCGTCCTTCATGCTTTCAGTGATTCTCGATCAAAGTTCAAACTGCATCGATGTTGACGTTGCGGCTGCAGCAATGTCCCTCAAAACATTTTGTACCAAGTTTCATATTTGGGGTCGAACTGTCGCTCGACGAGATGCCGGCAAACGAAGTTACTACGACAACGGGAGCTCCCGACTCCCCGAGCCTGGCCGGGCGGCTCATGTCCGCGTTGTGGACCTCCGCAGCGACACGGTGACCAAACCCGGAGCGGCGATGCGACGGGCCATGGCTGAGGCCGAAGTCGGAGACGATGTGATGGGTGAAGACCCGACAGTGAACGGTAGCTTTCAGTTACTAGTTAGTTAGTTAGTTAGTTAGTTAGCAGGGAACCTGCTAGCACCGAGCACTCGCTTCATTTAGTGCCTCAGTCCAACAGTCACTCACACTTTTTATGAACATGTATTTGACTTTCAGAGTTGCAGAAGATTGCAGCCGATATGTTTGGGATGGAGGCAGCACTTTTCGTCCCCTCGGGAACGATGAGTAACCTCATCGCAGGTAAGACATTTATCTGAAATATTGTTTTTAGTGGGTGTGAGGTTTAAATGACTATCGTGCGTCGTTTATAGTGATGGTGCACTGCAGAGAGCGCGACGATGAGGTGATCGTAGGTGACCTATCCCATTTGCACATCTACGAGCAGGGGGGCAGCGCGCAGGTGAAAATCATCTCTCTCTCTCTCTCACACACACACACACACACACACACACACACACACACACACACACACACACTATGTGTGTGCCTAAATATCTAAATATACTGTATATACGACACAGCTGGCTGGCATCCATACTACCACAGCCACCACCCTCGCCGATGGGACCTTGGACCTGGACCAGGTGGAGTCCAAGATCCGTCACGGCTACCCAGACCCCCACTACCCCCGCTCGCGTCTCATCTGCGTGGAGAACACGCACAACATACAGGGAGGACGCGTCATGCCGCTCCACTTCCTGCAAGAGGTGTGAGCCCATATTGTTGTGGTGGTGGGGGGGGGGTATTTACTCACCTGGAGATGTGAGGGCTGCTGTTTTGGTTAGCAGTTTCCTCCTTGACATCCGCATGTGCATCCTCCTCTCCAAAGGTGCGAGCGCTGGCCGACAAACACGGCCTGTCGGTGCACATGGACGGTGCGCGCCTGATGAACGCCGCCGTGGCGCTGGGGGTGCCGGCGGCGGACATATTGCAGCATACGCACACTGTCAGCGTGTGTCTCTCCAAGGTGACACATTTCACAGCCAGATTTTTTATTTACATTTGTTTTTTAGTCATCAGAAGTATGCAAAAAAATACTGAGAACTAGCAGTCTGTGATGGATGATCGCGTATTAGGACTCCTGGAACTGTTGTCCAAATAATTTCTGGTGATTAATACCAAAATTGTGATCTCTTCTCCATGTCACTAAGTGTAATTATTGTCCTCGACCACATGATGGTGCCATCTTCTTTTTAAAGATTTTACAAGCTTATCAATGCACATTAAAAAAGTGTGGAGCACACGTTTGTCAGCATAAAAATAAATACATATGCAGTATGAGAATAAAATTAAAACATAATATTTCCAAAATCAACAAGTTTACTGGTTCCCTGGGTATGTTTTGAATGTTCAACAGGGACTGGGCTCCCCGGTGGGAAGCATGCTAGCTGGGCCCAGAGATTTCATCTCCCGGGCGGTGAGGTGCCGTAAAGCTCTGGGCGGCGGCATGCGGCAGGCTGGCATACTGGCGGCAGCGGGAAAAGTGTCTTTGCTGGACATGGTCAAGAGACTCCAGGAAGATCACCGCAACGCGAGAACCTTCGCTCAAGGTTTCTTTGAGTTCCTGCTCTTCGTCCTGCTGTCCGTCGCCATCATAACGGCTTATTTGTTTTGCCTCTTGACAGCCTTGCAAACCTGCGAGCCGCCTCTGTTTGCCGTGGACATGGCGGCGGTAGAGACAAACATCCTGCGCTTCGAAATTCGAGAACCCGCCTTGAATCCGGCAGAATTCTGCGACCGCATGGCCCAAGTCGGGGACGGGGAGGAGGACGCGCTGGGCCAGGGCGTTCAAGTCCTCATGTACCCTCATTTTGGCAATTGTGTCCGAGCCGTGTGGCATCTGGGGATATCGCCCGAAGACACGCAGCTGGCCATCCAGAAATTACAGTTTGTCGCCCGTCGCTGCTTGGAGAATAAATAACTGTGGGGCTTGAAAAATGTTTGGGAAGTGTCTCTTATCATGAGAGAAGGACAACTGGAGAAACTTATTTTATTATTCCTTTTGCTCACTCTGTAATGTGGTCATTGATTCATTGTAAATGATCAAATATATTTTTTAATGAAATTAAATAATATATAATACACTTTAAACACTGTTGGAGTAGCTATTCATTTCTTAAAATCGGTTACTGAAAACGTATGGAATTAATTTAGCACATTCAATTATTGGAAAACAACTGATTCCTTTTAATTTATTAAACAATTTGTTAACTGTGATTGAATTAACTGAACACAATTAAATGCATGAATTTCAACTGGACCCATTTTATGTTTGTTTACATTTTTAAGTCTAAACTTTTTCCTGATTATCTCTTGATGACATCACTGTCAATGAAAATTTGAAACGTTAGCGGCGGTAACCGAGTATGTTTGCCATGATTTTTCTTCCGTGTTTTTCATACGATTGATGTAAAGAAAAGATACTTGGCAGCGGTGGGATTCGAACCCACGCCATCGAAATGACTGGAGCCTAAATCCAGCGCCTTAGACCACTCGGCCACGCTACCACGGGTAACCTAGTGAAGAATTTATTATATTTACCCGTATTTTCAAAAACGTGCATGCGCAATCTATCCTTAATGCGTTGATTTTTATCTGTATCGTGACTTTCATTGCACAACGTGAACGTGTTTTTTATGTCAAATCGGTGGTTCCGAAATGTAATGAAGCAGCAGGTAGGAGAGGAAGCAGAGAAGGGGAGAATGGAGTTGTTTTTTTAAACGGCGATGTCGAGGACGTGACGTTTCAAAGGTTTTCTTAAAAATGGCTTTGAAAAGACGATTGACTGAAAAAGTACCACAAGTGGTTAGCTTTAAAGCAGTTTTCAAAGTGCGAGCATTTCCATAGCACAAATCGCTGTATTCACAAGGCTCTTCCCGGTTGCAATTTAAAAACCTTTTCGTGATGGGAGGTGTTTAAAATCGTTCGCATTAACATATGTCACATTATTATTTTTGTATCGTTATTTTAGTTTACATTGCGCCTATTAACTTTTTTTACGGCTCTTTATTTTCGCCTCGCGGTGGGGCGTTTGTTTTGACATTTCCGACAGCCTGAAAGGCTGCAGAGGCCGTGTGGGGCGGGGCTTCCGCAGAACCTTGTTGTTACGTGCGGACGGTCGGTCTTGGCGTGGCGGCTGGTTGGAACCGTCGCGAAAAAAACTCCAATCGAACCGCTTGCCTCGGGACCCGCAGGGCTCGCTGGAGAGGCGGGGAGTGATCCGTCAGAGAAATTCGTCAAACTGCGTGACATCTTGTCGCCGAGAGGAAAGTGCTTTGGTTCGACCCGAGAGGTGAGCGCTTGTTCGCACGCCCGTCACAAAGTATCAAGCTACAGGTTTGGTGGGTTAATTTAGCGCATGCATGGCGTATTAGATACATTTTGGTGTTTGTTTTGAGGGGGTTAGAGTGGGGCAAATTCCCTTTGCAGAATGCTGCAATCGAATATGGTGCATCCATGAAAGCGTGGTCCATTTTTGTCCCAGCTGCAGCACACCATTCCAAATGTGCAGAATCAGCTAGCGATTGACGTACAACAGGGTGGATTAGTGGTTAGTTAGCACGGCTGCGTTACCGTTTTGAGGTTCGCGTTCGAAACATGCATGGCTACAGCCTTGCTGTCTGGGGCCACCACTGTTCATGACACACTGACACACAACGATCATGTTCCAACACTAAATGTCGCCCTTAAATATCCACAGAGGGCCAAAAAGATCCTCCAAATTGCTGTAAATATAATAAATAATATGTAATAAACCTATCAAATGTGAATTAGATTCCTTAAATTGGAGACTTATTAGAGGAATGACTTTGAAGTTGGACATGAATTTGATGTCAGTAGCTAGGCAGCCTTCCTGAAAACAGAAATAAGTTTACAACTATTGCTGCATGCTTTGAATGCGGAAAACAGTAGCGCCAATAAAGTACGTGGCGTACTTTACAGTACTTACAACAGTACCCCTCAATGCACCTGAAATACAAACAAGTTTATTTATTCAAATAAATTGATCATTTCAGTTGCAAGCCGATGTTCCGCCACTTCCAATCACATCGTCTTTTGTTTTAATTTTTTTAGCACACCAGTGGACATAATGGAAGACGAGCTGATGTTCAGCATGGAGGAAGAGGGCAGCAGCTCCAGGTCTTCGGACAAAAGGTGCGCGCCCAAGCAGCGGGTGTCCTCGCTTACCGACGATGACGACGGTGAGGAGGACGAGGCCTTCATCTGCTCCATCCTGGAGGACGACCCCGTCCGAAACATCTGCCAGTACATGCAGAACTTGGTCAACAACCGCCAGCTTTCAAACTCGTTGCCTAAGACAGAATTCTTGTATAAGGTGAGGAGGCGTCGCCCCCCCCTCATTTGTTTTCAATGATTTTAAATAGGATTTTTTTTTTTGTCATTAGAAACAGTTTTTTTTGGGGGGGGAGCTTGTGTAGCTTTGCCAAAGCATTATAGTTTGTCTTGTTGCATCATGTGCTACGCTGATGAAAAGTGGTGCATTTTTTTTTCACCTTTCCCCCCCAACATAGAATCAAACAGAGCATTTGGCGGAAGGTTCGTACCACGTTTTGTCTGAGAGTGCACGGGTATGTTATACCATTTCAATTACTATTCTGTACCGTCCCTTTACCACTTATCTTATTTCCAACCTTCCTTCTTTCTTTTGTAATGCCTTTTTTCCCCTCTTTACCTGTCATCCTTGTTCAAACGTTTCCATTTTCTCTTCTATTCATCTGCATGATTTATGTTTTGGAACATTCCACCGACAGTACACCTGCACAAGAAAGGAGTCCTCAGGTGAATTGTGTACGAGACGTTGACTAGTTAGTTAGCGAACGTGTCAACGGACGAGGGAGACGTGCGCACTGCCCCGGGCGGCGAAGGATTAAATTACTTGACATGATGAGCGAACGACCCCGCCCCGCCGAGGAAGTTATTTTCAGACACGGCCGCAGTTCAATCCTCGACATCACACAGCGTGCCGGCCAACTTGCTGCCTCCTTCGTTGCAAACAAATCCATCCCGAGCGCCGGTTTACCTTAGGCGTGTCCCTGAGTTCATTGCGGCAATTAATTGATACACACACAAACAAAAACAAAAAAAAAAAACGGGAGGAGCAGTTTGGTGTGTTAATGCAAAATGCTATCCAACATGTCATGACTGAGCGGAAGTTTAGTCCCAACCCAGCAATATTTTAAAAGGTGACTCACTCATATTTGGATCGACTTTGAGGAAGTTAGTCCTTTCAAATCACTTACAAATGTCAATTATGAATGATTTGTTGCAGGAAAAAAAAAAGCGTCAACATTTTTTGCCGCATGCAGCGAATGAGAAAAAGTGACACCGTGTGATGCGCAAATTTACCAAAAATCGAAATCTGTTACCCCAGATTGAAATTTAAAAATCCGAAAATGACATTTTCAATGCTTTTTCTAATTTCTTGCCCGTGTTTCCATCTAAAAAAAAAAAAAAACAAGCTTATAAAATGAAGTCATTTCACATTTACAAATGAACGCAATGTGCTTGTTCCTAAAGGAGACGTGGAAAAATGCCATCGTGAAGGCCAAAGCCATGCCGGACCCCTGGGCCGAATTTCACTTGGAGGACAAAGAGACGGAACCCTGCTTGCGCTACAGGTCAGAATGATTGATTTCGACGTCTCTGCGCTCCCAGTCAATGTCCAGAAATTGAATTTGATCATCCTATTGACCAGAAAACGCGAGTATCTGAGGCGTGCCTTTAAGCAGAAAACATTTGTTTTCAGTTCTTCCACCAACATGGAATGCAGACGAGTCACCATTTTTCAGCTCGTGTGAACATTCCAAACCTCCGTTCGGACACCTCGGAAGTGAACCAAACTGAACTTTTACACCCTTCGGTCGGCTTTCTAATCCCAAATCAACCTCGGGGGATCTCTGATGCAAAGCGGTCCCTGCTTGTAAGCTGATCTCATGAAAAATGCGTCCTCGGGACTGTTTTCCTCACTCGTCCACTTCTGCCGCAAGAGGAGAAAACAATCTTAGGGGAAGGGGGAGGGGGGGGCGGTGTCGCGTGTCATTTTGGTGCTCTTTGTGAACAGGAAATGAACGGGGCAAATTTACAACGCAAAAAAATAGCGTTGCTCCGCCGACCTCCTTCCTTTTTAAAGTCTTGGCGAAGAGGAACTGCGGTATGAACGCGTGAACAGGAAATAACTTAAAAGCATTTGCCAATCGATTAAAAAATATTCGTTGTGAGGTCAGCAAGGGCAGGGCCTGCGCGCGCCTGCTGATTGCTGCCGAACCCCAAAAAGCTTCAGCGCCGGCCCACATCTGGCCGCGCGCGCGCGCGCACGCCACGTCACGCCGTTGGCAGACGCACAATGCAGGAGGGGTTTATTTCGCTGAGTGCACGGTTCGCATTCACTCGCTTATATAAGCCACAGTCGAGCGAGGGGGAGTGGCGGCTATTCATGTGCTAATTTTACTCTCCCCATCCTCCTCCTCCTCTTCTTCTTCTTTCTGCCCGCTGGTGTGGCGGGGCGCATAACGGCACATTGTGTTCCCGGCCTGATGTGGTTTCGCGAGGCAAAAACAAAGCTGTCCAAACTCTGTCGAGTTGAGCGGCGCTCCGACATTCTGAACTGTTGTTTGTTCATTTCCACGAGGTCCAAAACAAACAGGCGCGCTGGCCAGGTGGTATGCGTGCACGCAGCAGGGGGGGCAAAGTTTAACGTGGAGATCATGCAGTGCTTCACTTGCTTCATGAAGTGTGCGTGGATGGCTTTTATGGAGAGCGTAACAAATCTATTTTCAGCGTCACCTTTAGTTTCATGAATGCAGTTCGACCCCATTTAAAACCGGAAAAAGTCAAAACTTCATAAACTTTACATGTATTGAGAAATAGCGCTTGTAAAATACACACGAAAAAAATGCTCTTTGATCACAAGGAGTCCAAATTCTGAATCCGTTGCAGGTATAACGCGATCACGGGCGAGTGGGCCCAAGATCGGGTCCACATCAAGATGGCCGCCCAGGTATGACGACGTCCTGACATTGCTTGCAAAGTACAATTGATTTCAAACCTGAATAGTTTTCTCTCTTTCACAGCCATTTGGCAGAGGAGCCATGAGAGAGTGCTTCAGAACGTAAGTGCAACTATTTCCTGGGTGTGTGTGTGTGTGTGTGTGTGTGTGGCTGGGAAATCGGGGGTCTTGGTGACCCAGGCTTCCAAGCAATTCCATACAAGGCGTGAATCTGTACCCATAAAGATGCTTAAGCTTTTGCACGGAGACTTCCAGACCCAACGAAAGTAAGTTCCCACAACAGAGCCAGCGGTTAAGACGAGCAAGAAAATTAGCAATTCGGCGCTACAGAGCAAAACGTGTCCACGACTGAGACGCCAAGCGTTAAACAACTTCCAGCTACGGTTGTCCAACCGACGTGCGGAAGGCGCGCCAGCGCTGGCACTCGTATGCTCCATTTCGTGTCCCAGCTGGTTGCGGCGGCGGCGGCGGCGGCTTCCCCACCCACATCCCGATCACCTCCAGTTTTGGGCGTGGCCGCATTCATCATTATGATGTCAGAGCACCTTGAAGGCTCTAAAAGTGTTCTTGGCTCGTAGGAAGAAGCTGTCCAGCTTCTCGCACAGCCACAACTGGAAGATGGCCTGCAACTACGTGGCCAAGCGCTACATGGAGACGGTGGACAGGAACGTCTACTTTGAGGACGTGCGTCTGCAGATGGAGGCCAAACTTTGGGGCGAGGAGTTCAATCGCCACAAGCCTCCCAAGCAGGTAGACGAGACCCCCCCCCTCCCTCCCCCCAGTGCATGAAATCCAATTGGAGCAGCAAACTGTAACATCTGGGGGGGAAAAAAAATGTGTGGCGAAACGTGGGCTAGGTGGACATCATGCAGATGTGCGTGGTGGAGATGACCGGGAGGCCCGGCAAGCCGCTCTTCCACCTGGAGCATTACATCGAGGGCAAGTACATCAAGTACAACTCCAACTCGGGTTTCGTGAGGGACGATAACATCAGACTGACGCCGCAGGTGAGAGCGCGGTCGTCGTGAAAAACCGCCGCATTGTATTCACGCTTTCCCGCGGAATTGGAATCGTAAGATCCAATCTGTCGCCTTTTGTCCGTCAGGCGTTTAGCCACTTCTCCTTTGAGCGTTCGGGCCACCAGCTGATCGTGGTGGACATCCAGGGCGTCGGCGATCTCTACACCGACCCTCAGATTCACACGGAAAAGGGAACGGACTTCGGCGACGGGAATCTGGGTATGCCTCTCCCCTTTTTATGTTCGGGGCATCATGCGCGGTGAAGTCAGGAGTCTTTGTGCCGCCAGGGGTGCGAGGCATGGCGCTCTTCTTCCACTCGCACCTGTGCAACAAGATCTGCAAGTGCATGGGCCTGACGCCTTTCGACCTGTCCCCGGCTGAGAGCCAGCAGCTGGACTGTACCAACAAATTGCTGGTTAGCCCTAACTCGCACCTGCCGCCATCCCGTCGCGGCTTCCGATCGCGTCAGCTCGCCTCTGACGTTTTTTCTTTTCTCTCTTGTTAGAAGTCCGCAAAGACGGTGCTGAGAGGCTGCGAGGAGCAATGCGGTTCCCCCCGCGTCCGCACCATGTCCGGGAGCCGGGCGCCGCCGCTGCTGTCCCGCCTGTCGGAGACCTCGTCGGTGGACGAGAGCATGAGTGACGTGGACTCGGTGCCTTGCTCCCCGCTGGTGGCGCCCGTGTGCATGTCAAGGTCTCCAGCCGGTGTGTATGCTCACCAGTCATGCCCGTAAAGCAGACTAATCTAATGTGAAGTAATCCCACTACAGTTACTCATCAAAGTCACTGAAAGTTACTTTGTAATTATCACATTGAAAAAACAAAAGGTGCCACACTAATCTCATTTAAAATGGCTCTTCGCTGGCAGGCGCAATTGCAGCCGTTCGCCACTAGAGGGCAGCAGTGAGAAACATTTATCAAAGGCAGATAGCAAATAACGAATATGGAACACGTCAGAAAAATGAACTAAAGCGTTTACAGATTGAAGTGAAGCATTCTCGGACTTCACAATTTAGCATTGGATTCTGGGGGAGTGACGTGACCTCTGCCCCACGTCACATTTTCAGCATGTGAACAACTCTCATGTTCATAGCCATGTGACAAAATAACAATGGAGGAAGGAGAGAGAGATTTGCGTTTACAAGATCGATTATCCAGTCACTAAAAACGATTATTTAAAATTGTATTTTTTAAATTGTTCCATTTTTGCAGGCTTATCCTTCACTGGGATGTACGAACAGGAACGACTCGACAACGCAGGAGAACACAGGGTAGGAAATTCCAACTTTTGAGCCGTTAGGGTGGAGTCCACTGAGCTGAAGTCTCACATTTTTTTGCGGTCTTTGTGTGTAGGAGTCGGACAGCGGTGGGGACAGCGGCTACCCCAGCGAGAGGAGGAGTGAGGGAGACCCCAACGACCACGCAGACGGGGTAAACGGTCCAACGTATTGATGCATTCTGAAGCCTGTTAGCGTCCCCCCTGCCCTGCTACTTTTGTGTATTTCATTCTCATTTCTTCCCACGGCAGTCGTTTTTATGATGCATGTCCTATCTCGAAACGCTGTAGGCCCGCCACCACTACCAAAGACATTATTCCGAGTCGGACGAGGACAGTCTCAGACGGGTAAAGCAACATACGAGACGCCGGTGTGCCACATTTAATCATCACCGCGGGAGGTCCAACGACCTCTCTCCATTGCATCTCCTTCCACTCGTTCCTTTCTCCTCTTCTAACCTCACGATCCCAAAATTTATCATGTTGCTCCACTAGAGGGCGCCGGTTGATATACCAAGAGGCTCAGAGATCTTAAATCCAAATCAAGAAGGGGTGATCCCCCCCCAACAACCATGGCATGTCTCTGTACAATGTCACAGAGCACAAATACACAATACGGATGAAGGTTTTGGGTCAGCGTTGCACAAAACTGCAAATCGCTCATGTTTGAGGTCAGGATGCTCCGCACGCAAACGCGCATTGAAGAGCAACTTGAGAATTTGTCCAAAAAAGCCTGACCCAAGACTTTTGTCCACGTCGTATCGATCCAGCATGAGAGATTTGGTTTTAATTGCACTGGACAGAAAAATCAAAAGGCAAACCAACCATCGACCTCTTCTGTTTCCATGTACTTGTTGCTTTGTGTGTGCGTGTGTGTGCGTGTGTGTGTTTTTGCATTTTTTCCCCATCCCCATAAATGTTTTGCTTTCCATTCATACCAACAGGGATGTACTCTTTAAGTTGATCAAGTCGAGGGGTACAACCCTGCACATTGAGCTTCATCGATGGGGACCCACGTGAAGGATTCGCCACTAAACCGTTGTGTGTGTGTGTGTGTGTGTGTTTTCCACACAGCTGACCGAGGAGAAGTGGAGCTTCTTCCACTCATCGCGCGCTCACGTGCACAGATCCTCCTGCGTGGCCACCGAGGTGGAGCGACTCAGTTTGCTGATGCAGAAGCACATCGGGCAGTCCATCCTGGGGAAGGTGAAAAGACACGCTTAAAAAAAATAATCCACAGTGTCCAAAAATATAAACCCTCGTCCACATATGGTATGTCTGATAATGCAATCGGGCCTCTCGCCATGGTAACAGCGCCCTTTGCAGAAGAGGACGAAGCGGAAGAGTAGTTTGCGTTTTGAGATCTGAGCATTCCTGGTGTCCAGGTTCACCTGGCCATGGTGCGCTACCACGAGGCGGGACGCTTCTGCGAAAAGGACGAGCAGTGGGACGAGGACTCGGCCATGTTTCACCTGGAGCGAGCCGCCCAGTGCGGCGAGCTGGAGGCCATCGTGGCCATCGGCCAGTGCTGCCTGCAGCTGCCCCACCACATCCTGCCCAACATTGAGCTGGAGGTACAAATTCCTCTTCACCCGGCTCCGTTTTTCTCTCTGACCATCGCTTGACTGTTGAAATCGCGGTGTCGCTTTCAGGACAACGCAGGAAACAGAATGAAAGGCTTCAAGTACCTGCTGCAGGCTGCCGAAGCCGGCGACAGATCTTCAATGATCACGATGGCCCGAGCTTTTGACACGGGAGTGAATCTGTCAGCAGACAGGTGAGTTCTGTGAGCCCTCTGCCTCCGTTTGTGTGAACGTACTGCCCCCTGGTGGAAATTATCTGCTATCGTTCCCTGATTCCCAACCAAATTGCCAAGAGATCATCTTCTCATCATATTTGAATCGAATGCTGCTCATACACGATTGTGCAAAAATATTTCCACAGCGTGGACGTAGCCTCGATGCTATCGCTTTCCGTTTTCTTCATCACAACAGACAGCGAGACTGGGAGGAGGCGATCCGCTGGTACGACAGCGCGTTGAACATGGACGAGCACGACGAGGGCGGCGAGTTCGACGGCATACAGGACGACCCTCGTTACCTCCTGCTGGCCAGAGAGGCCGAGATGTTCATGGTGGGGGGCTACAACCTCGCCGCGGACCCCCAGAAAGCAGGTAGAACCACAAAGAGAAGCCATGACAATACAGTCATGCAGCGGCGGGTCGTTCATTGTCCTGCATTTGCAGTCTTGGCAAATTTAAAATCTCGGCCGCTGAGGTGTGTTTCCCCATGACCCTTTTAACCTCTCGCATCATTCTGTGCAGGCGATCTGTTTACAGAAGCCGCAGAAGCTGCCATGGAGGCCATGAAAGGGCGCTCGGCAAACCAGTACTACATGAAAGCCGAGGAGGCGTGGGCGCTGATGGAGGAGTAACGGCACTCGATGCGCACTTTTACCACCCCAAAAAAAAAAAAAAAAAAAAAAGCTTCATAAACCTGCCAGATGCTGAATGGGTTGCGTTTACATATTTTTTTATATAACAGGTTTTTAGCTAACGGTGCTTTGCGTGACTATGCATGTTTAAGCCTTTCACCATTTAAGATTCTTCAAAACTTCAAGGCAAGATTCTGGTTTTTGGGGGAAGTTACTCTTTTATTGTTGAGTTTGTATTCTGTGAATGTGGTCCGTGGAGCCAGAAACAATCCAATTGTTTACTTAACACATTTCTATTGGAAGAGTGTGTCTAAAAAAAAAGATATCATTAAGTGACTGTTAAAAAAAAATAAATAAAGTTTGCATTGAATTTTATGAGTCAATATGTTGTTTTTATTTTTAATTATTGGTATTGTGGGAATTTTGAATGATAGGTTGTGTGGCTGTTACACTCATCCCGGACACATGCGGGTGCATTGCCCCCCGCCCCCAAAAAAGTCCTCTCCTATGGATTCTCCTCTTTAGCTCACTCCGCACGTTTTCAATGGGGTTGAGGTCTGGGGACTGAGATGGCCATGGGGGCAGCATGATTCTGCGTGTGACGAACCATTTCTACAATTCTCAGGATGAGAGTTTCCTTCTACAATAACTGATTTCATTTTACAACCTTTAACACATATGAACCGGGGGCGCCAATGATTATGGATGCTTTACAAATGACAGGGACCAAGATGAAAGTCAAACAACAAATTTTAATGTAGGAACATCCCGTAAAACACCCAGGACAAATCAAATAGAGATTAAAGAAAGGATACAAACCCTATATTGTAAAATCTGCACCCGTTAAAATGGCGCCCTGACTCCAGAGATGAGAAACCCGATTTTGTATGATTTTGAGACTTCGTTTATATATCCTTGTATATTTTTTTTATATCCAATAGCATGACTTCCTTTGAGTTTTCTTCATATATATATGAGGCAGGCTCCGTACGTATCGGTAGCGTGGCCGAGCGGTCTAAGGCGCTGGATTAAGGCTCCAGTCTCTTCGGAGGCGTGGGTTCGAATCCCACCGCTGCCATGAGTTTTGGTACTCGATGTTGTGCAAACGCACAATGCACATTGTCAACCATAAAAACGCCCCCCACCCCCGCCCCTCGCTTCTTGACAACACCCCAAAAGTGACACACCTGAAAATGATCGCAGTTGATTACTCGCTTTGCATTGTGGGCTCGGCCTCGCTCCCCACGTGTCGGCTATGGATCCGAGTTAACATGGTGCCCGCTTCATGTGCGTTCGCTCTCCTCCTTTCTCTGCGGCGTCCAGTTTGTCGGACAAATGTCACGCTGGTGAGATAGCTCGACACACTCGGATCGGTGCAGGTAAAGTATTTCGTGTTGTTGTGATACGCTACAGGGCTAATTTACGCTTGAAAGCACCCCCCCCCGCCCCTGTCAACTCGCCCAAATGTTATTTCAACCGGTATGTGTGAATCAAAGCTAGGTAGCTATGCTAACGCTGCTAACCAGCGGCGACTTCCAAGGTTGGATCATTTCGTCACGTTTACGTGTGTTATTCGAACATATTGTTCTTTGCGTGGGTTTCATGGAGCGGGTTTTGGAAACGCACGTAGCGTGGTATTTTTGGACGTTATTTACTAGTTTGGCCGACTTTAGTGCAGGCCCGCCTGACATTTTGCTGTGTTTTGCTAATGTGCTAACCCACCCCGAAATATATATATATTTTGCGGAATCACGACTCGGGAAAAAAGACTTAAAATCAATAATTGTTGCCTGGCGGTGTCGGTTCGATTGTTTGAACGTGTTTAGACCTTGAAAAGTAATTCGATTTCACGGTCTTGCATCACCTGTTTTACCTCATTAGAAGCGTTTACCTGATTCTATTAGCATTCGAGCACCGAGTCATCACATGAATGTCGTGTTTAGACATTAAAATGCAACTTTCCGACGCATAACAGTTGATTTTCTTGCAGGTGAAACATCGTTTGAGCTGCCACGGCTCACACAATTGAGGGAAAATGTTCCACTGAAGCTTTTAAAACTGACGTGATGGAAAATTTGAGTTTTTAATGTTTGTATGCAAATAATTGCTGCTTTATAGTGCTTGGCCACGTATTAAGTGTAGCAAGTAAAACGTTTATCTGAATACCTCTGAATAAATATCTACTGTATGTGTTGCACCTCAAGCCCAATAATGAGTATAACCACTAACACACCAAGTTTCTCTTCCAAAGTTTGGAAGCCATAGAGCCACTTTGACATGGCCTCCCCTAAAAAATTGGCTGCTTGGGAGGTTGTGGTGTCTGTTGATGTCTGCCTCAAGGCTTCATTGCATAATGTGGACTTCAAGGGCCAGGTGATAAAATGCAACAGATTATGCAATGGGTGCACGCTCACTTGGAATAAACTTAAAACTCCGAGCGACTGAAGTCATTTCAGAGTGACGAAATGATGCATTACATGTAATCATGCAAAGAAAAGCAATGGCCGCTCGCTTAGAATAAGCTAGGTTTGTCATAAATGACACTTAATTGCTTTGTGGCATTGTTTTCTTAGGGCAGTCGCTTTAGTTTCTCTCTGCGAGCTCTGCAACGAGAGGCCTCAGGGAAGTGCCGGTCGAGATCCAGGCCACTGGTTGTCAATCTAATGAAAGCAGACCTCGTCATTGGCCCAGCAGGATAGGATGTGGTCTGCCCCTGCAATGAGCCACTTTCACCAGAGCAAGAAATAACATTGGAAAATTGTCTTGATTCTTTGTTTTGACAAAAGTATGCCACAGACATGTTTAACTGTATCAAATTGTCTAAAATTCTAGACATTGTGTCTCCTTTTGAAAGGTTGGATTCACTCTCCCTATACCTTCTGACTCCGCTTGCTTAAAATATGGCCAGCGGCGATGACGACGACCCCATTATAGAGGAGGTATGCGCTCACGGGAAGATTAAGCGTTCTTGCTGTTGACTCAATCAGCACTGATCACTTTTTTTTTCTCCCCTTGCCACTCCAGATTGACGTCTATCTCGCCAAAAGCCTAGCTGAGAAGCTGTATCTACTACAGGCGGGTGTCATTGGTTTTGCATGCAGGGTAAATTGGTTCCCTATATAAAATAAAATATACATTTTTTTTTTTCTCCCGTCACAGTACCCTGTGAGACCATCCACCATGACCTACGACAACGTCAGCCTTTTGGCTGCCAAGATCAAACCCAAGCAGCAGCGGGTAGAAAGCAAACCTCTGAATCCATCCGTGCCTTTTTCGAAAGCGATTCCAAAAAGACTTGATTGTGGCGCTGTCCTTGCCGCTAGGTGGAGCTGCAGGTTGCCATGGACACCAAGAGCCCCAACTACTGCAGCAGCAAGGGCGAGCAGATAGCGCTGAACGTGGACGGCATGGGCTACGAGGAGAACAACACCTATTCGATGTAGGTTTTGTGGCGAAATGAGCCTTGCTCCAGAACATTTAGCGTTCTCTGTCAGGCTGAGAAAAGCACCGCTCGATGTCCCGCTGTCTTACAAGTAACAAAAGTGATGTATCATATTTTCGCCGCTATTTCCATAGATTGGGGTTGCAGGGGGTTTAATCCATTAGTGTTTAATTTATATTTTTAACTAAAAATAAAACCAAATTAAAGCTATTTAAAAATATGTTTAGGCTTTGTCAGGATTGTACAAGTATATGTATAGTAAAAAAAATATATATTACATTCACATATTTTTGAATATCTATTTTTAAAAATTTAAAAACTACATTTTTTAAATATAACTTTTTATTGGAAATCAGTTTTAGTTCAAGTGAAAACAAATTTCAAGAACTATAGAACTTTTTTTTTTAACATCTGCATGACATTTTTTTGCGCTCCGACCACCCCAGGCATGAGTGTCACATTTACCTTCCAGGTCCTCTCTGAGCCCTTGGTATTTCTTGAGTTTCTCGTGTTCCTTCTTTCTGATGTTTCCATCATTTGGGACCGCTACATCCACCACAACGGCTTTGCCCTTGATCTATGGTCATGATATCTGGTTGGTTCGCCATTACCATCTTGTCAGTCGGCATCTGGAAGTCCCACAGGATCTTCGCTCGGTCATTCTCCACCACCTTTGGAGGCGTTTCCCCATTTTGACCTCGGGGTTTCCAGTCCATACTCCACACAGATGTTTCGGTAGACTATGCCAGCCACCTGGTTATGTTTCCTGTAGGCTTTCCCTGCCAGCATCTTACACCCTGCGGTTATGTGTTGGATCGTCTCGGGTGCCTCTTTGCACAACCTCCACCATGGGGCTTGTCTGGTATATCTGGGCTTCTATGGCTCTGGTGCTTTCAAGGCCTGCTCCTGTGCAGCCGGGATGAGTGCCTCTGTGCTGTCCTTGAGGCCAGCCCTCTCTAGCCACTGGTAGGACTTCTTGAGATCAACCACTTCACTTATGGTCCGGTGGTACATCCCGTGTCGTGGCTTGTCCTCCCATGATGGTCCCTCTTCCAGCACCTCATCCTCTGTTCCCCATTGAGACATTCTGAGTACTGTACGTCATCCGTCTGAGACTTCTCCTTGATGTATTCATGGAGCTTGGATGTTTCATCCTGGACAGTGGCTCTTGCACTCACCAGTCCCCGGCTTGGGTACAGCCACGGGGTGCTGGATTTGGGATGGAACCCTTCATGCATGGTTAGGAGCTTTCAGGTCTTAACATCCGTGGTCTGAATCTCTTCCTTTGGCCACCTTTTTATTCCTGCAGGGTATCTGATCACTGGCAGGGCATAGCTGTGTATTGCCAGAGTCTTGTTCTTGCCATTGAGCTGGCTTCTTAGTTCTTGCTTCATGCGCTGGAGGTATTTGGCCGGAGCCGCTTTCCTTGTTGCCAGTTCGAGATTGCCGTTTGCAAGCGGTATAGCGAGGTACTTGTAGCTGTCCTCAATGTCTGCTATTGTTCCTTCAGGGAGTGAGACCCCTTCAGTGTGGACTACCTTGCCTCTCTTCGTCACCATCCGACTCCATTTCTCAAGGCCGAAAGGAGGCTGCTGTGCTCCTCTCTGAGTCACCAGCCATTGAGCACTGCTGTTATGTGCGGCCTCCTTTTCCCATATGCCTTTCCAGTACCTGTGAGTTTCCAGTCTTGGTGGGTCTGCTCTGCTGTTCGAACCCTGCCACTGAGCGTACACTTTCGCAGGTTGTGTTGCGAACAGCCTGTTTATTCGTCTGGCCTCATTCTCTTTCGTGTACCTCTTTAGGCGACTGTTCGAGTGCTTTAGGTATGGTCATCTGGATGTCCCTCTCGGGTATCGGCCTTTTCATCACACCTCTCTGGGCATCCGTCAATTGACTCACATCTTTCTGAGCTGCCTTGTTCTTAGCCTCAGAGTGTCTTTTCCATAGTTGGTGACATATCTCATGGCTCCCCATGGTTGCTCTTCTAGTCAAGCATCTCTAGGATCACTGATGCCGAAGCGTATATCAGCTCATTGGTTTCTGTGATCGTTAAGGTCGGGAGATCGCCCTCAGTGCTGCATTCAGTTTCCATGAGACTTTCAGGTGGTACTTCTACGAGGTTGTTAAAAGAAGCGTATACAAGTAACCCCGGAGCTGATGTCTTTTGTGCAGGAAAATGATGGACAATCAGATCTTCTCGTCCATCCAGGCCACCACCAACACTTCCCGATACGCCGCTGCCGTCTTCCGAAAAGGTATCAACTTTTTCTTTTTCTTGAAAAGAAAAAATGAAATGCAAATTGGGACCCGTGAGGAAAATGCCCAGAGGTACCAATTGTGCTCATCGAAGAAGCTCCGCTTTTGAACATGGCATAAATGCCTTTAGTTCTATCTGATTCAGTACAATAAAAGTTTCGATGCAGCTTGTTGTTGCCGCCGTTGTTGTCCACAGGCGAGCTTCACATGACTCCACTGACGGGAATCCTGCAGATGAGGCCCAGCTTTGCGTACCTGGACAAGGCCGACAACAAAACCCGGGAGCGAGAGGCAGCCAATGAGGGTGCGAGTTGACTTAAACGACCCCATCCCGTGTTTTTTCTTTGACTCTTCCATATGTTGTATTCCCTTCCACGCAGGTGGAGACTCGTCCCAGGACGAAGGCGAGGATGAAGCCAAAGCTATTTCGGCGAGTGCTGACTCCCCCCCCCTCAAACTGATCAGTGGTTGAGCACCCGTGCACCCCTGAAGTATTCCAATGGATCGTGAAATTTCTTTTGATTAAATCGTATTCAAATACGGAGTAAGAATACAAAAATGATGAATTAGTTCAACTGAAGGCCTGTGCCTTTGCAGGTTCGTGGAAGCGCACAAAATGAGTCGGAGGTGGTGGCTTCTAAAATTCATATGCCCGGGGGGCGGCGGGGAAATTGAAATAAAGCACTTGTGCCGACTCAAAACGCATCACGTTATAACTTCACGTCCAGCCTGTTTTTTTCCTGTGCCCGCAGGTGAGATTCGCTCGGCCCGAGTCGGAGCAAGCGCGCCAGAGGAGGATCCAGTCATACGAGTTCCTCCAGAAGAAGCAAGCCGAGGAGCCCTGGATCCATTTGCAGTACCACGGCGTCCATGTAACATGTCTTGACAAACCCCTCCGCCGCCCACCAGGTATTGTTTATGAGCGCCGCTAATGTGGGTCCACCATTTTGTTTGGTCTCAGGACGGGCGCTCGGAACATGAGAGGCAGTATTTGTTCTGTCAGCATGTGGACGCCTCTGACAACTCTGAGCTGGTCAAAACGCCCACGTGAGTGCTTTCAGGCGTCTTTTACAGCCAAGTCGCAGACAGGATTTCCTCACATTGTGGCCATTTATTTGTGGCCATGTTATGGCAGATGTTACTCTCCATCATACAGTGTTACTAAAATCTGTCAATGGGGAATTCAGTGGAGAGGGGGCTGATTTTACCACCGTGAAAGAATAATGTGCATTTCAGAAAGTGCCCCTTGTCGCGTTTATTTGACGCCAGGCGTCTCTTGATTCACGTGATCAAAACCAAGGTCCTCGTGATCAATTACGGCATAGTGTTTTAGGAAGTTATACATTTATGGCAGACCCTCCATTAAATGCATCGACACTATCAAATACAAAATAGACATCCAGTACAAGATGTCTTGTCTCCATATTGATGCTGTCTTTTTTAAAGTTTGGTGAGAACAATTAAATTATTTTTTTTTGTCCTGGCAGGGAGTACCTCACCATGCTGATGCCACCGCTGGCAGAGGAAAAAGTGTAAGTGTTCCGTCTCTTATTTCGCACCAAATTTTTATTTTTATATATATTTTTTATGACCTATGTCCTTGTTCCCGTGGCAGCGTGAAGCCCATTGGCCCGAGCAACGTGCTCTCCATGGCCCAGCTGCGCACGCTGCCGCTCAGCGAGCAGATCAGGACGTTGATGAAAAACGGTGAGCTAACACGAATGAATCTACAGTATGTATTCGACTCGGCGAGCATTTACATTTTCCAGAGGAGAATAAGGACTATTTGTTGCGTGATTTCTTTTTTTGTATGAAAATGGGTTGCCTTAATTGTATGGATTCACTATTTGTTTACTTTTATCAAATAAAAAATAAATTGCATTTTCCACACTATCAGGCGCACCGAAAAGTCTTCTATTTTCTTAAATGCTTACAGCGCGCCTTAAAATCCGGTGCGCCTTGTGTATGGTCATTACGGTAATATGTCGACCCCAAGATGCGCTTACAATGTTCTAACTTGCAGTAATAATAATACATTTTATTTATAAGCGCCTTTCAAGACACCCAAGGACACTTTACAATAACAAAAAACACAAAACAACTGTGTCGCTGCTTTATTAAATGTTTTTGTTGCAGCTCCGAAAAAAGAGCTGTGGTGTAATTTTTTAAAAACACTTAGTTTTCAGTCTGAACAAATACAGCTACGTCTTTGTTCGTCTCCGTGCCTTCTCTTCTTCCGTTCGCCTCGAGAGGCGTTCTTGACCGCCTCCGAAAAACGTAAATTAACGATTCCTTCAATAAAACTACGAAAATGTTAACTAATGCATCAAAACAGAAAATCACAAAATAAATTCTATAGCCCCCTACAGAATTTATTTTGTGATTTCCTCATTTGTGAATACAGTACACAACACAGAATAAATAAACACTTCTGAGACAGTCCAGTCTCCTACATTTTACATCTCATTGTTCTGTTGAAGCTACGCTCACGGAAATGCCAAAATAAATTCTGTAGGGGGGCTACAGAATTTATTTTGGCATTTCCTCACTTGATTTTCTGTTTTGATGCATGATTTAATTTTTGTAGTTTCATTGAAGTAATTGTTAATTTGCATTTTTCTGAGGCGGTCCCGAACGCCTCAAGTCGAACGGAAGGAGCGTAGCTCCATCTAATAAATGCATTGTAGTTTGCGTCTTATAATCCAGTGCGTCCGGTATATGAAAAAAATGACAAAATAGGCCATTCATTGAAGGTGCGCCTCATAATCCAGTGTGCCTTTTTAGTGCGGAAAATATGATATATATATATATATATATATATATATATATATATAATAAATAAAACGGCAAACATTGAGGACAGCTACATGAACCTCGGAAGCTCCTAACCATTGCATGGAGGGTTCCACCCCAAATACAGCACCCCGAGACTGTACGCAAGCCGAAAGGAAGAAGGCCGCCAGGGACTAGTGAGTGTGAGAGCCACTGTCCAGGATGAAACGACCAAGCTCCATGAATACATCAAGGCTCAGACGGATGACGTACTCTGAGAATCTCTCAGACAGTGTGGAACAGAGGATGAGGTGCTAGAAGAGGGACCATCATCTGTGCGGAGTATGGACTGGAAACCTCTCCAAAGGTGGTGGAGAATGACCAAGCGAAGATCCTGTGGGACTTCCAGATGCCAACTGAAAAGATAGTAATGGCGAACCAACCAGATATCGTGACCATTGATCAAGGGCAAAGCCGTTGTAGTGGATGTAGCGGTCCCGAATGATCGGAACGAAGGAACACGAGAAACTCGAGAAATACCAAGGGCTCAGAGAGGACCTGGAAGGTAAATGTGACACTTGTGCCTGGGGTGGTCGGAGCACTCAGGGCAGTGAACCCCAAACTAGGTGAGTGGTTGCAACAGATCCCAGGAACAACATGGGACATCTCAGTCCAGAAAAGTGCAGTGCTGGGAGAACAGCAACTTGCGCAGAGCCCTCAAGCTTCCTGGCCTCTGATAGAGGACCCGAGCTGAATGGGGGTGATGGACACCACCAGAGGGGTGAGACAAGGATTATGTATCTATATTTTTTAAGCTCACCTGTAAACGTTTTGCCTTGGATGTTTGTTTTAAAAGGACCAAAGATTTAATGAGGGACACGTGCCGTGTGGTCTTTGTCGCCTGCAGTTAAGGTGATCCAGTTTGCCAGCCTGATGGGCCTGCTGGCCTCAGGCACCGACGCCACCGCCGTGCTGCGCTGCATCCAACAGGTGGCGCTGCTAGTCCAGGGCAATTGGGTGGTGAAGAGGTACGAGGCCCTGCTACTCTGTTGAAGTCTGAGACGGCTGGTTTGAATTCTTTTTTTTTTTTTCCTTTCAGTGACGTTCTGTATCCCAAAAGCACATGCAGTCCTCACAGCGGAGTTCCGGCTGACGTGCTGTGTCGGGGGCGAGACTTTGTGGTGATGGATTTTTACTTGATCAATGTTTTTTTTTTCCATGCTACTTTTAAATGTGCCCAAAAAAAGCGAACCAGAAAGGCGATCCCTTCGGAATTGACTGGATTTCTTATAAAATGTGATCTGACTATCGAAATCACAACAAGACACAAACCCTCGTTTAAAATTTTGTATTTTTAAAAAGAAAATTTGAAGGCCATCGTGGCCAAGCCGAAGTCATTGCGTCCCCGCCCTCCTAAAATTGTCACTGTGCAGATGTGGCGGTTTACTCTGGAGCGCTCCTTGATGAGGAAGGAAGTGGCGGCCGTGATCAAAGTAAGCCTCTGTCGTTGAATTGGTTTGGTGTTGCTCAAACTTAATCATTCAGGTGAACGTGAGCGAGCGCTTCCTCTCCCTTATTGCTCTTTTTTGCAGCTTCCTCCGGAGGATGTGAAGGATTTCCTCGAGCAGGTGGCGGTGCCACGTGTGAACCGTGGCTGGGAGTTCCTGCTGCCCTCCGACCCCGACTTTGTCAAGAAGCATGCCGACGTGGCCCACCGGCAGCACATGCTTTGGCTGGGCATCCAGAGCAAGTGGGTGGCATCGCAAGTTTTGGCCAAGGGAACGGACCCGTGACTTCTGACAACTTTTTATCTATTTTTGGTGTTTTGTCTTTGAAGGTTGGAAAAAGTCTTCAACTTCTCAAAAGACGACTTTGTGCCAAAGAATGCTCCCCAGTCTGGTATGTAATGAGCCGCTTCAGCCAGCAGAGAATCCTAATACGAGATGCTTCATCCATCATTGGAATGCTGAGAAGAATTACCCCCCCCCCCCAAAAAAAATAGTCGTGCCTCTGTGCACAACCCCGAAAAGTTACTAACACTCATAGAATCTTATATATTATGTAAGGTGTTGAAAAAAGCATCAAGGTAATGTCAATCCCCAGTGATGATGAAAACACCAATAAGGCGTTTTAGTTCCCGAAATTGTAAGAGCCAAAAAGGTGATCTCGGGGACTTCAATAGGAACCTCCCCTCCAAAATTTGGATGAAACTCCTTTTAGGTTGCGGTTTGGTTGGACATGAATGAATTGCTGGCTGGCTTGCCGGATAAAATAAACTTAATAGATCATGCCAAGAAAACAGAAAATGGTCAAAGCTCGTTTGCTGTTCCTACAAATGACTCTGATTCTCCATATCGATGTAGCAAGTGCAGAGCCGGTCCACGTCAGTGGCGAGCAGCGTCTGAAGTTAGCCCACGAGCGCGCTCAGGAGAAACGGGCCTCTCTCCAAAAGGATCTGGAGGCCAAGCGAGCAGGCGGCGTCCGCGTCAAACAGGAGGCCCTCAGCGACGGCGAAGCCGAGCCCATGGACACGTCCTCTCCTCCGGCGTCCCGGTCGGGCATCCCCAACGGCTCCCTCAACGGTTACGCCGGCGCCAAGAACGCGAACGGCGGCAGCCCCGCCAACGCGCCCTCGCCAGAGCTGCTGGACTTTGTGACAAAGACCTTTGGGAAGAATCCCGTGCTGACGCTGAACGAGCTCAAGAGGCTTTTCAGCCTCCACCTGGCCGCCATGCCGGCGGGAGACATCCCCTTGGACCCGTGTCGGATCACATGCTGCAGGACGCCGTGCTGCTCAGCCGCTGCAAACAGATCATGGTGCCTGTGAGTATTCATGCCGGTCTACTGTGCTCCATGCTCTGCTCAGTTTTGCCGGATTTATTTACCGCCTTTGTAATTTTGTCCCGAGTTGTGGGTTACACTTTAGTCCCACTGCAGCCTCATCTGGCCACCGAACACAATTATTGCCCAAGTGGAACTGAATTTGGTAGTCTTTGAAGAACCATACTCGATACCCCAAGCTTAAGAACAGGTAACTCCAAGTGGAACCCGACATTTTATCCGAGGTAAAACAAGTGTTGACATACGATTCCACTTAAATGACTGGTTTTGCCGAGTGCACCAAACATGTTTGTTCTCGGGTTATTGAAGAAGCACCGATAACCCAAGCGAAACCAGTATCCTTAAATGCAGCCCCCCCCCCATGCTTTTACTTATATTTTCCCCTCTTTGGTCTCTCGGTTGCAAATGTGCTTTCATGTAAATATGCTCTTCTTTCAAGTTTCTAGTCATTTCAACCAGCTACTTTTGTCCTCCCTGCTCTGCAAATGTTTTCAGTCATACTTTATTTAGATGTTGGTACTTTTGCTTTTAGATGTTGGCGTGGAGCACATTGAGTTGTCCTGTCAGAAGTGTGCGATATATAAATGTTTGCTGAAACAGAACACTGTTGTTTCTCCTAAATGTATGCAGTTCCCCGCTCTGACCGCAGCTTCTGCTGATGAGCAAAAGGTGTTCGGCTTGTGGGAGACTGGAGAGGACGTGGACAAGGTAAACCAGAGAAGAAAACAACCATGTAAACAAATCCGAAAAGAGGCTTTTTAAACGACCGTGAAGTAATGCGCTTAAAAAAAATAATGTAAATATGGCCCCACAGGTCCTTAAAGTTAATAAAAACCCACAAAAAAAGTTGTAAAACGATGTTCTGAATTGCCCTAAATTTTCAGGGAAAGCTAAAATCAATAAAAATCCTTCAAAATTAACCTGTGGTGTTAATTTCATTAGTGTATGTCATTGAATAAAGATGTGCCCTTCCTTTGGCAGCAATGATTTGATATGTGGCTTTCTGTTCATTCAAGCCACCGTGAATCCCCTGTTGAATGGAGAAAAAGGCCTGAAATAACTAAATTAGTCTTAAAAAGTCCTTAAAAGGTCCAGAAATAAAAAGCAAGTGGAAGAGTAGGAACCCTGCATACGCCCTCACCCCCAAAAACAAAAAACACCAAACGTCCCCCAAAAGAACACCAAACGTCCCCCTAAAAACCCCCAAACGCCCCCCCCCCAAAACCCCAAAAACCCCAAAAATCCCCAAACATCCCCAAAACCCCCAACCCCCAACCCCAATTCAGGCTTCCCACTCTTCAACTTGCTTTTTATTTCTGGGCCTTTTGAGGGCTAATTTAGCCATTAAAAAAAAAAAAAAAACTTTTCTTCATTCAGTAGGGGGTTCACAGTTTCACAGTGGATTGAATGAACAGAAAGCCACATATCACTGAGCTGGTACTCAAATCATTGCTGCCAAAAAGCACATCTTTATTTTTAGGGGCAATCAGCTAGCCCTTTATTTGACATACTGTAAATTAAATTGGCCCAAAGTGATCACGTGATCATCGGAACTGATCGGAAACTGTGGGAAAAGCAGAGCAAGGAGCAGGAAGCTGTGGAGCCCGACAGCGGGGTTTGAAGGGAAGGGCGCCAGGCGCATTTTCTGACAAAACTATGAATTGGAAGGGTGGGGGAAATGACAAACAACTTATTTTTAAGGACACGTGGGAATCCTGGCTTAGGCGTTTTAAAAAAATTATATATTTTACAACCCTGTATAGTAAGCCGTTTTCAAAGAAAATGTAAATAAGGCCTAAAAAATACCCCGTTTTTTTAAACCATGTATAGTAAGGGTTTTTTAAAATCTATTTTTTGACAACCCCGTATAGTAAAGGTGTTTTCAAAGAAAGTAATGTAAATCAAGCCAAAAAAAGACTGAATAGTAAACCGTTATTTTTTTCCACAACCATCAATAGGAAGGCTTTTTTCCCCCCTGAAACAACCATGTGTGTATGTATATATATATATGTGTGTATATATATATATATATATATATATATATATATATATAGTAAGCTGTTTTAAGAGAATCATGTAAAATAAGGCCTAAAAAAAGACCCTCGAGAGTAAAGGTTATTTTTTAATGACCACGTATAGTAAGGTGTTTTCAAAGAAAATAATCTTGTAAATAAGGCCAAAAGACCATGTATAGTAAGTTTTTTTTCCACAACCATGTATTGTAAAACTTTTTTCCAACGACCATGTGTCGTAAGGCGTTTGTAAATAATGTAAATAAGTCCTTAAAAGACAATGAATAGTAAGGCTTTTTAATAGAAATTGTACAGTAAGGTGTTTCCAAAGAAAATAAAAATAGTGCAATGGATAGTTTCATTTTACCACAAAAACTCCCCAGCTCATCTTGTGCTCAGCTCATGTATTTCTCCTGGGGCGGGCATAGCATCGGCACCTGCTTTACGAGATGTTCACCAAAACCTACCGTGTGAAACGGAGCGCGGTGCAAACCCGACTTGGCGAAGAGTTGGGCGACGTCGCCAAGGCCGATGTGGACCGGCTGCTCAAGGTGAATCCCTGCCGCGGAGACGGCGAGCAGTGTCTTTCGGCTATTCATTCCCAAAAAAGTGAACTGACTGTTCTTTTTCATTTGATGGATTTTTGTTGTTCTCCAGGAATGCTGCAGCAGCCACGCCGGGATGTGGTACCTGAAGGGAACCATCCAGTCTTGACCCAAGCAGCCTGCCCCCGGGGGCACCCTTAGCCAAACAGTGTCCCAAGGGAATGTGACCGAGGTGAGAGCCGGTCGCGGCCGGTCACGACGATGATGACATCGTCTGCCGCTTGGAACGATGAAAAAGAGGTCTCTGGACAAGCGCTCGAAACGCAAATGCCTCATGATTGAAGCCCCCTCCCCGATGGACCTTTTTTTTGAAAGGCTTACACGGCTGCCAATTTGCGTTTATCCACTAACATGAAGGTTTAGGATGCAGCAAGACACAAGGAGCCTCAGTCGTGTAAATCACTTGACAGCGCTTTTCTTTAATCATGAACCCCAAAACAGAATAAAACTGAAGGTCATTTCCGACTTTTTGCACCTGGACTTGTGTTCACCACCAGGACGGCGTTTTGAAAGAAGGGACAAATGTTTCACTGCTGCATTTTGTTTGCCAGTTGTGGATAATCAATAAAACGTAAACGTTTAGTTGGAAGTGTTGAGTTTGGTGGCGCAAGTTATTTGAATATTTTAAGAGACATCGGAATTCAGAAAAGGATATGATTAAAGTGAGTTCAACTGTGGTCCACTGTTTAGCGCAGAGGTGCAAGGCTCGCTCTCGCTCCGGCCCTCCTGTGAGGAGCCTGCAGGCTCCCACCATCCCTGGACCCTTGCCCCCCCCGACCAGGTAAACACGAAGGCGGTGACGAAGCGAGTAACGACCATGTATAGTAAGGTGTTTTTAGCCGGAAAAAAAAGACCATGGATAGTCAGGCGTTTTTAGCCCGGAAAACCCCCTCATGTATAGTAAGGTGTTTGGGCCCAAAACACCTTACTATACGAGTTTCTTTTTTTTCCTGGGCTAAAAACACCTTACTATCCATGGTCGGCGTTTTTAGCCGAAAAAAACGACAATGTATAGTAAGGCGTTTTAGACTAAAAACGACCATGTATAGTAAGGCGTTTTTGGCCGAAAAAAACGACCATGTATAGTAAGGCGTTTTTGGCTGAAAAAAACGACCATGTATAGTAAGGCGTTTTTGGCGAAAAAACGACCATGTATAGTAAGGCGTTTTGGCGAAAAAAGCGACCATGTATAGTAAGGCGTTTTGGCTAAAAAAGCGACCATGTATAGTAAGGCGTTTTGGCTGAAAAAACGACCATGTATAGTAAGGCGTTTTTGGCTGAAAAAGCGACCATGTATAGTAAGGCGTTTTGGCTGAAAAAGCGACCATGTATAGTAAGGCGTTTTGGCTGAAAAAAACGACCATGTATAGTAAGCGTTTTGGCTGAAAAACGACCATGTATAGTAAGGCGTTTTGGCGAAAAAGCGACCATGTATAGTAAGGCGTTTTGGCGAAAAAACGACCATGTATAGTAAGGCGTTTTGGCTGAAAAAAACGACCATGTATAGTAAGGCGTTTTGGCTGAAAAAAGCGACCATGTATAGTAAGGCGTTTTGGCTGAAAAAAGCGACCATGTATAGTAAGGCGTTTTGGCGAAAAAACGACCATGTATAGTAAGGCGTTTTGGCGAAAAACGACCATGTATAGTAAGGCGTTTTGGCTGAAAAAAACGACCATGTATAGTAAGCGTTTTTGGCTGAAAAAACGACCATGTATAGTAAGGCGTTTTGGCGAAAAAACGACCATGTATAGTAAGGCGTTTTGGCGAAAAAACGACCATGTATAGTAAGGCGTTTTGGCGAAAAAACGACCATGTATAGTCAGGCGTTTTGGCTGAAAAAACGACCATGTATAGTAAGGCGTTTTGGCTGAAAAAACGACCATGTATAGTAAGGCGTTTTTGGCGAAAAAACGACCATGTATAGTAAGGCGTTTTGGCTGAAAAAACGACCATGTATAGTAAGGCGTTTTGGCTGAAAAAACGACCATGTATAGTAAGGCGTTTTGGCTGAAAAAACGACCATGTATAGTAAGGCGTTTTGGCTGAAAAAACGACCATGTATAGTAAGGCGTTTTGGCTGAAAAAACGACCATGTATAGTAAGGCGTTTTGGCTGAAAAAACGACCATGTATAGTAAGGCGTTTTGGCTGAAAAAACGACCATGTATAGTAAGGCGTTTTGGCTGAAAAACGACCATGTATAGTAAGGCGTTTTGGCTGAAAAAACGACCATGTATAGTAAGGCGTTTTGGCTGAAAAAACGACCATGTATAGTAAGGCGTTTTGGCTGAAAAAACGACCATGTATAGTAAGGCGTTTTGGCTGAAAAAACGACCATGTATAGTAAGGCGTTTTGGCTGAAAAAACGACCATGTATAGTAAGGCGTTTTGGCTGAAAAAAGCGACCATGTATAGTAAGGCGTTTTGGCTGAAAAAAGCGACCATGTATAGTAAGGCGTTTTGGCGAAAAACGACCATGTATAGTAAGGCGTTTTGGCGAAAAACGACCATGTATAGTAAGGCGTTTTGGCGAAAAAACGACCATGTATAGTAAGGCGTTTTGGCGAAAAACGACCATGTATAGTAAGGCGTTTTGGCGAAAAAACGACCATGTATAGTAAGGCGTTTTGGCGAAAAACGACCATGTATAGTAAGGCGTTTTTGGCGAAAAAACGACCATGTATAGTAAGGCGTTTTGGCGAAAAAACGACCATGTATAGTAAGGCGTTTTTAGCGAAAAACGACCATGTATAGTAAGGCGTTTTGGCTGAAAAAACGACCATGTATAGTAAGGCGTTTTGGCGAAAAAACGACCATGTATAGTAAGGCGTTTTGGCTGAAAAAACGACCATGTATAGTAAGGCGTTTTGGCTGAAAAAACGACCATGTATAGTAAGGCGTTTTGGCTGAAAAAACGACCATGTATAGTAAGGCGTTTTGGCTGAAAAAACGACCATGTATAGTAAGGCGTTTTGGCTGAAAAAACGACCATGTATAGTAAGGCGTTTTGGCTGAAAAAACGACCATGTAAAGTAAGGCGTTTTGGCTGAAAAAACGACCATGTATAGTAAGGCGTTTTGGCTGAAAAAACGACCATGTATAGTAAGGCGTTTTTGGCTGAAAAAAGCGACCATGTATAGTAAAGCGTTTTGGCTGAAAAAAGCGACCATGTATAGTAAGGCGTTTTTGGCTGAAAAAACGACCATGTATAATAAGGCGTTTTTGGCTGAAAAAAACGACCATGTATAGTAAGGCGTTTTTGGCTGAAAAAACGACCATGTATAGTAAGGCGTTTTTGGCTGAAAAAACGACCATGTATAGCAAGGCGTTTTTGGCTGAAAAAACGACCATGTATAGTAAGGCGTTTTGGCTGAAAAACGACCATGTATAGTAAGGCGTTTTAGCTGAAAAAACGACCATGTATAGTAAGGCGTTTTGGCTGAAAAAGCGACCATGTATAGTAAGGCGTTTTTGGCTGAAAAAGCGACCATGTATAGTAAGGCGTTTTGGCTGAAAAAACGACCATGTATAGTAAGGCGTTTTGGCTGAAAAAAGCGACCATGTATAGTAAGGCGTTTTGGCTGAAAAAACGACCATGTATAGTAAGGCGTTTTTGGCTGAAAAAACGACCATGTATAGTAAGGCGTTTTAGCTGAAAAAAGCGACCATGTATAGTAAGGCGTTTTGGCTGAAAAAACGACCATGTATAGTAAGGCGTTTTGGCGAAAAAACGACCATGTATAGTAAGGCGTTTTGGCTGAAAAAAGCGACCATGTATAGTAAGGCGTTTTGGCGAAAAAAGCGACCATGTATAGTAAGGCGTTTTGGCTGAAAAAAGCGACCATGTATAGTAAGGCGTTTTGGCTGAAAAAAAGCGACCATGTATAGTAAGGCGTTTTGGCTGAAAAAAGCGACCATGTATAGTAAGGCGTTTTGGCTGAAAAAACGACCAAAAAGCGACCATGTATAGTAAGGCGTTTTGGCTGAAAAAACGACCATGTATAGTAAGGCGTTTTGGCGCGACCATGTATAGCAAGGCGTTTTTGGCCGAAAAAACGACCATGTATAGTAAGGCTTTTTGGCTGAAAAAAACGACCATGTATAGTAAGGCGTTTTCGGACGAAAAAACAACCATGTATAGTAAGGCGTTCTTGGCCGAAAAAACGACCATGTATAGTAAGGCGTTTTGGCTGAAAAAACGACCATGTATAGTAAGGCGTTTTAGCGAAAAAACGACCATGTATAGTAAGGCGTTTTGGCTGAAAAAACGACCATGTATAGTAAGGCGTTTTTGGCTGAAAAAACGACCATGTATAGTAAGGCGTTTTGGCTGAAAAAACGACCATGTATAGTAAGGCGTTTTGGCTGAAAAAACGACCATGTATAGTAAGGCGTTTTGGCTGAAAAAACGACCATGTATAGTAAGGCGTTTTGGCTGAAAAAAACGACCATGTATAGTAAGGCGTTTTGGCTGAAAAAGCGACCATGTATAGTAAGGCGTTTTGGCTGAAAAAAGCGACCATGTATAGTAAGGCGTTTTGGCGAAAAAAGCGACCATGTATAGTAAGGCGTTTTGGCTGAAAAAACGACCATGTATAGTAAGGCGTTTTTGGCCGAAAAAACGACCATGTATAGTAAGGCGTTTTTGGCTGAAAAAACGACCATGTATAGTAAGGCGTTTTTGGACGAAAAAACGACCATGTATAGTAAGGCGTTTTTGGCCGAAAAAACGACCATGTATAGTAAGGCGTTTTTGGCCGGAAAAAACGACCATGTATAGTAAGGCGTTTTTGGCGAAAAACGACCATGTATAGTAAGGCGTTTTTGGCGAAAAAACGACCATGTATAGTAAGGCGTTTTTGGCGAAAAAGCGACCATGTATAGTAAGGCGTTTTTGGCGAAAAAACGACCATGTATAGTAAGGCGTTTTGGCGAAAAAACGACCATGTATAGTAAGGCGTTTTTGGCCGGAAAAAACGACCATGTATAGTAAGGCGTTTTTGGCCGAAAAAACGACCATGTATAGTAAGGCGTTTTTGGCCGAAAAAAACGACCATGTATAGTAAGGCGTTTTTGGCCGAAAAAACGACCATGTATAGTAAGGCGTTTTTGGCCGAAAAAACGACCATGTATAGTAAGGCGTTTTTGGGCGAAAAAACGACCATGTATAGTAAGGCGTTTTGGCGAAAAAACGACCATGTATAGTAAGGCGTTTTGGCGAAAAAACGACCATGTATAGTAAGGCGTTTTGGCGAAAAAACGACCATGTATAGTAAGGCGTTTTGGCGAAAAAACGACCATGTATAGTAAGGCGTTTTGGCGAAAAAACGACCATGTATAGTAAGGCGTTTTGGCGAAAAAAGCGACCATGTATAGTAAGGCGTTTTGGCGAAAAAACGACCATGTATAGTAAGGCGTTTTGGCGAAAAAAACGACCATGTATAGTAAGGCGTTTTGGCGAAAAAACGACCATGTATAGTAAGGCGTTTTGGCGAAAAAACGACCATGTATAGTAAGGCGTTTTGGCGAAAAAACGACCATGTATAGTAAGGCGTTTTGGCGAAAAAACGACCATGTATAGTAAGGCGTTTTTAGCGAAAAAACGACCATGTATAGTAAGGCGTTTTAGCGAAAAAACGACCATGTATAGTAAGGCGTTTTGGCGAAAAAAACGACCATGTATAGTAAGGCGTTTTTAGCGAAAAAACGACCATGTATAGTAAGGCGTTTTTAGCGAAAAAACGACCATGTATAGTAAGGCGTTTTTGGCGAAAAAACGACCATGTATAGTAAGGCGTTTTTGGCGAAAAAACGACCATGTATAGTAAGGCGTTTTTAGCGAAAAAACGACCATGTATAGTAAGGCGTTTTAGCGAAAAAACGACCATGTATAGTAAGGCGTTTTTAGCGAAAAAACGACCATGTATAGTAAGGCGTTTTAGGCGAAAAAACGACCATGTATAGTAAGGCGTTTTTAGCGAAAAAACGACCATGTATAGTAAGGCGTTTTTAGCGAAAAAACGACCATGTATAGTAAGGCGTTTTAGGCGAAAAAACGACCATGTATAGTAAGGCGTTTTGGCGAAAAAACGACCATGTATAGTAAGGCGTTTTAGGCGAAAAAACGACCATGTATAGTAAGGCGTTTTTAGCGAAAAAACGACCATGTATAGTAAGGCGTTTTAGCGAAAAAACGACCATGTATAGTAAGGCGTTTTTAGCGAAAAAACGACCATGTATAGTAAGGCGTTTTTGGCCGAAAAAGACGACCATGTATAGTAAGGCGTTTTTAGCCGAAAAAGACGACCATGTATAGTAAGGCGTTTTTGGCCGAAAAAAACAACCATGTATAGTAAGGCGTTTTTAGACGAAAAACGACCATGTATCGTAGGGCGTTTTTGGCCGAATAAAAGACCATGTATAGTCACAGCCACTGGTGGCGTAGCGGTATTCACGCCGGCTTTGAAAGCAGATGACCCCGGTTCAAACCCCGCTCAGGGAAGTTTGAAAATACAACCCCAAACACTTTGTTACTTTTTCCTGGAAACCCTCCAGAGTGCATGTCAAATACGCCTATAGTGCAGGATGAAACACAGCCACTGGTGGCGTAGAGGTATACACGTCGGCTTTGAAAGCAGACGACCCGGTTCAAACCCGCTCAGGGAAGTGTGAAAATATAACACCAAGCAATTTTCTTGAAAACCCTCCAAAGTGCATGTCAAATACGCCTATAGTGCAGGATGAAGCACAGCCACTGGTGGCGTAGAGGTATACACGCCGGCTGTGGAAGCAGGCGACCCGGTTCAAATCCCAGCCAGTGATGTTTGAAAATACAACACCAAACACGTAGTTACTTTTTCCTGGAAACCCTCCAGAGTGCATGTCAAATACGCCTATAGTGCAGAGCAACTCCAAGTCACTGGTAGTGTAGAGGTATATACGCCGGCTGTGGAAGCAGAGGACCCGGGTTCAAATCCCGGCCAGTGACAGCCTAAATGTGAATTGCCAATGCTGGGTAGGCTCCAGCAAATACAATGTCGCTGGTGGATAGCGGTACGCCCACTAATGGGGTACTCGAGCGTGGGCTCAATTTCCACCCAGTGGCATTTGAATTGCCAATGCTGGGATAGGCTCCAGCAAAAACAAAGTCACTGGCGGTGGCAGGTACACCCACTAACGAGGTACCCGCGGCGTGGGCTCAAATCCCACCCAGTGGCAGTCGGCTGCGGATGGCAGAACCTGGGACAGACGCTGGTGGCCAAAAACGCCTTACTATACATAGTCGTCTTTTTCGGCTAAAAACGCCTTACTATACATGGTCGTCTTTTTCGGCTAAAAACGCCTTACTATACTTGGTCGTTTTTTTCCGCTAAAAACGCCTTACTATACATGGTCGTTTTTCGCTAAAACGCCTTACTATACATGGTCGTTTTTAGTCCAAAAACGCCTTACTATACATGGTCGTTTTTCGCTAAAAACGCCTTACTATACATGGTCGTTTTTTCGCTAAAACGCCTTACTATACATGGTCGTTTTTTCGCCAAAAACGCCTTACTATACATGGTCGTTTTTTCGCCAAAAACGCCTTACTATACATGGTCGTTTTTCGCCAAAACGCCTTACTATACATGGTCGTTTTTTTCGCCAAAAACGCCTTACTATACATGGTCGCTTTTTTCGCTAAAAACGCCTTACTATACATGGTCGTTTTTCGCTAAAAACGCCTTACTATACATGGTCGTTTTTTTTCGCCAAAACGCCTTACTATACATGGTCGTTTTTCGCCCAAAACGCCTTACTATACATGGTCGTTTTTTCGCCAAAACGCCTTACTATACATGGTCGTTTTTAGCCAAAACGCCTTACTATACATGGTCTTTTTTCGCTAAAAGCGCCTTTTTTTTCGCTAAAACGCCTTACTATACATGGTCGTTTTTTCGCCAAAAGCGCCTTACTATACATGGTCGTTTTTAGTCTAAAACGCCTTACTATACATGGTCGCTTTTTTCGCTAAAAACGCCTTACTATACATGGTCGTTTTTTCGCCTAAAACGCCTTACTATACATGGTCGTTTTTTCGCTAAAAACGCCTTACTATACATGGTCGCTTTTTCGCCAAAAGCGCCTTACTATACATGGTCGTTTTTTCGCCAAAAGCGCTTACTATACATGGTCGTTTTTCGCCAAAACGCCTTACTATACATGGTCGTTTTTCGCCAAAACGCCTTACTATACATGGTCGTTTTTTACTAAAAACGCCTTACTATACATGGTCGCTTTTTTCGCCAAAAACGCCTTACTATACATGGTCGTTTTTTTTCGCCAAAACGCTTACTATACATGGTCGTTTTTCGCTAAAACGCCTTACTATACATGGTCGTTTTTTCGTCTAAAACGCCTTACTATACATGGTCGTTTTTTCGCTAAAACGCCTTACTATACATGGTCGTTTTTCGCTAAAAGCGCCTTACTATACATGGTCGTTTTTCGATCTAAAACGCCTTACTATACATGGTCGCTTTTTTCGTCTAAAAACGCCTTACTATACATGGTCGTTTTTTCGTCTAAAAGCGCCTTACTATACATGGTCGTTTTTCGTCTAAAACGCCTTACTATACATGGTCGTTTTTTCGTCTAAAACGCCTTACTATACATGGTCGTTTTTAGTCTAAAAGCGCCTTACTATACATGGTCGTTTTTTTTAAAAGCGCCTTACTATACATGGTCGTTTTTTAAAACGCCTTACTATACATGGTCGTTTTTAGTCTAAAACCTTACTATACATGGTCGCTTTTTTCGTCTAAAAACGCCTTACTATACATGGTCGTTTTTCGATCTAAAACGCCTTACTATACATGGTCGTTTTTCGTCTAAAACGCCTTACTATACATGGTCGTTTTTAGTCTAAAAACGCCTTACTATACATGGTCGTTTTTAGTCTAAAACGCCTTACTATACATGGTCGTTTTTTTTCTAAAACGCCTTACTACAAAACGCCTTACTATACATGGTCGTTTTTAGTCTAAAAACGCCTTACTATACATGGTCGTTTTTCGTCTAAAACGCCTTACTATACATGGTCGCTTTTTTTCTAAAAGCGCCTTACTATACATGGTCGTTTTTAGTCTAAAAACGCCTTACTATACATGGTCGTTTTTAGTCTAAAAGCGCCTTACTATACATGGTCGTTTTTTAGTCTAAAACGCCTTACTATACATGGTCGTTTTTTAGTCTAAAACGCCTTACTATACATGGTCGTTTTTTAGTCTAAAAGCGCCTTACTATACATGGTCGTTTTTTTAGTCTAAAACGCCTTACTATACATGGTCGTTTTTAGTCTAAAAGCGCCTTACTATACATGGTCGTTTTTAGTCTAAAAACGCCTTACTATACATGGTCGTTTTTTTTTTCTAAAAGCGCCTTACTATACATGGTCGTTTTTAGTTTTTTCGTCTAAAAGCGCCTTACTATACATGGTCGTTTTTAGTCTAAAACGCCTTACTATACATGGTCGTTTTTAGTCTAAAACGCCTTACTATACATGGTCGCTTTTTTCGCCTAAAACGCTTACTATACATGGTCGTTTTTAGTCTAAAACGCCTTACTATACATGGTCGTTTTTAGTCTAAAACGCCTTACTATACATGGTCGTTTTTAGTCTAAAACGCCTTACTATACATGGTCGTTTTTAGTCTAAAACGCCTTACTATACATGGTCGTTTTTTTCGCTAAAACGCCTTACTATACATGGTCGTTTTTCGCCTAAAACGCCTTACTATACATGGTCGTTTTTCGTCTAAAACGCCTTACTATACATGGTCGTTTTTCGCCTAAAACGCCTTACTATACATGGTCGTTTTTTCGCTAAAAACGCCTTACTATACATGGTCGTTTTTTCGTCTAAAACGCCTTACTATACATGGTCGCTTTTTTCGTCTAAAACGCCTTACTATACATGGTCGTTTTTAGTCTAAACGCCTTTTACATGGTCTAGTCTAAAACGCCTTACTATACATGGTCGTTTTTTCGTCTAAAACGCCTTACTATACATGGTCGTTTTTTCGCCTAAAACGCCTTACTATACATGGTCGTTTTTTTTAAAAACGCCTTACTATACATGGTCGTTTTTAGTCTAAAACGCCTTACTATACATGGTCGTTTTTAGTCTAAAAGCGCCTTACTATACATGGTCGTTTTTAGTCTAAAAGCGCCTTACTATACATGGTCGTTTTTAGTCTAAAAGCGCCTTACTATACATGGTCGTTTTTAGTCTAAAACGCCTTACTATACATGGTCGTTTTTAGTCTAAAACGCCTTACTATACATGGTCGTTTTTTTTAGTCTAAAACGCCTTACTATACATGGTCGTTTTTAGTCTAAAACGCCTTACTATACATGGTCGTTTTTTTAGTCTAAAACGCCTTACTATACATGGTCGTTTTTAGTCTAAAACGCCTTACTATACATGGTCGTTTTTTTTTAGTCTAAAACGCCTTACTATACATGGTCGTTTTTAGTCTAAAAACGCCTTACTATACATGGTCGTTTTTAGTCTAAAAGCGCCTTACTATACATGGTCGTTTTTAGTCTAAAACGCCTTACTATACATGGTCGTTTTTAGTCTAAAACGCCTTACTATACATGGTCGTTTTTAGTCTAAAACGCCTTACTATACATGGTCGTTTTTAGTCTAAAACGCCTTACTATACATGGTCGTTTTTAGTCTAAAAGCGCCTTACTATACATGGTCGTTTTTAGTCTAAAACGCCTTACTATACATGGTCGTTTTTAGTCTAAAAACGCCTTACTATACATGGTCGTTTTTAGTCTAAAACGCCTTACTATACATGGTCGTTTTTAGTCTAAAAGCGCCTTACTATACATGGTCGTTTTTAGTCTAAAACGCCTTACTATACATGGTCGTTTTTAGTCTAAAACGCCTTACTATACATGGTCGTTTTTAGTCTAAAACGCCTTACTATACATGGTCGTTTTTAGTCTAAAAACGCCTTACTATACATGGTCGTTTTTTTTCGTCTAAAAGCGCCTTACTATACATGGTCGTTTTTAGTCTAAAACGCCTTACTATACATGGTCGTTTTTAGTCTAAAACGCCTTACTATACATGGTCGTTTTTAGTCTAAAAACGCCTTACTATACATGGTCGTTTTTAGTCTAAAAACGCCTTACTATACATGGTCGTTTTTAGTCTAAAACGCCTTACTATACATGGTCGTTTTTTAGTCTAAAAACGCCTTACTATACATGGTCGTTTTTAGTCTAAAAACGCCTTACTATACATGGTCGTTTTTTAGTCTAAAAACGCCTTACTATACATGGTCGTTTTTAGTCTAAAAGCGCCTTACTATACATGGTCGTTTTTAGTCTAAAAGCGCCTTACTATACATGGTCGTTTTTAGTCTAAAAGCGCCTTACTATACATGGTCGTTTTTAGTCTAAAAACGCCTTACTATACATGGTCGTTTTTAGTCTAAAAACGCCTTACTATACATGGTCGTTTTTAGTCTAAAAACGCCTTACTATACATGGTCGTTTTTAGTCTAAAACGCCTTACTATACATGGTCGTTTTTAGTCTAAAACGCCTTACTATACATGGTCGTTTTTAGTCTAAAACGCCTTACTATACATGGTCGTTTTTAGTCTAAAAGCGCCTTACTATACATGGTCGTTTTTAGTCTAAAAGCGCCTTACTATACATGGTCGTTTTTAGTCTAAAACGCCTTACTATACATGGTCGTTTTTAGTCTAAAAGCGCCTTACTATACATGGTCGTTTTTAGTCTAAAACGCCTTACTATACATGGTCGTTTTTAGTCTAAAACGCCTTACTATACATGGTCGTTTTTAGTCTAAAACGCCTTACTATACATGGTCGTTTTTAGTCTAAAAGCGCCTTACTATACATGGTCGTTTTTAGTCTAAAACGCCTTACTATACATGGTCGTTTTTAGTCTAAAACGCCTTACTATACATGGTCGTTTTTAGTCTAAAACGCCTTACTATACATGGTCGTTTTTAGTCTAAAAGCGCCTTACTATACATGGTCGTTTTTAGTCTAAAAGCGCCTTACTATACATGGTCGTTTTTAGTCTAAAACGCCTTACTATACATGGTCGTTTTTAGTCTAAAAACGCCTTACTATACATGGTCGTTTTTAGTCTAAAAGCGCCTTACTATACATGGTCGTTTTTAGTCTAAAACGCCTTACTATACATGGTCGTTTTTAGTCTAAAACGCCTTACTATACATGGTCGTTTTTAGTCTAAAACGCCTTACTATACATGGTCGTTTTTAGTCTAAAGCGCCTTACTATACATGGTCGTTTTTAGTCTAAAACGCCTTACTATACATGGTCGTTTTTAGTCTAAAAACGCCTTACTATACATGGTCGTTTTTAGTCTAAAAGCGCCTTACTATACATGGTCGTTTTTAGTCTAAAAGCGCCTTACTATACATGGTCGTTTTTAGTCTAAAAGCGCCTTACTATACATGGTCGTTTTTAGTCTAAAAACGCCTTACTATACATGGTCGTTTTTAGTCTAAAAGCGCCTTACTATACATGGTCGTTTTTAGTCTAAAAGCGCCTTACTATACATGGTCGTTTTTAGTCTAAAACGCCTTACTATACATGGTCGTTTTTAGTCTAAAAACGCCTTACTATACATGGTCGTTTTTAGTCTAAAAGCGCCTTACTATACATGGTCGTTTTTAGTCTAAAAGCGCCTTACTATACATGGTCGTTTTTAGTCTAAAACGCCTTACTATACATGGTCGTTTTTAGTCTAAAAACGCCTTACTATACATGGTCGTTTTTAGTCTAAAACGCCTTACTATACATGGTCGTTTTTAGTCTAAAAGCGCCTTACTATACATGGTCGTTTTTAGTCTAAAAGCGCCTTACTATACATGGTCGTTTTTAGTCTAAAAGCGCCTTACTATACATGGTCGTTTTTAGTCTAAAAGCGCCTTACTATACATGGTCGTTTTTAGTCTAAAAGCCTTACTATACATGGTCGTTTTTAGTCTAAAAGCGCCTTACTATACATGGTCGTTTTTAGTCTAAAAGCGCCTTACTATACATGGTCGTTTTTAGTCTAAAAGCCTTACTATACATGGTCGTTTTTAGTCTAAAAGCGCCTTACTATACATGGTCGTTTTTAGTCTAAAAGCGCCTTACTATACATGGTCGTTTTTAGTCTAAAAGCGCCTTACTATACATGGTCGTTTTTAGTCTAAAAGCGCCTTACTATACATGGTCGTTTTTAGTCTAAAAGCGCCTTACTATACATGGTCGTTTTTAGTCTAAAAGCGCCTTACTATACATGGTCGTTTTTAGTCTAAAAGCGCCTTACTATACATGGTCGTTTTTAGTCTAAAAGCGCCTTACTATACATGGTCGTTTTTAGTCTAAAAGCGCCTTACTATACATGGTCGTTTTTAGTCTAAAAGCGCCTTACTATACATGGTCGTTTTTAGTCTAAAAGCGCCTTACTATACATGGTCGTTTTTAGTCTAAAAGCGCCTTACTATACATGGTCGTTTTTAGTCTAAAAGCCTTACTATACATGGTCGTTTTTAGTCTAAAAGCGCCTTACTATACATGGTCGTTTTTAGTCTAAAAGCGCCTTACTATACATGGTCGTTTTTAGTCTAAAAGCGCCTTACTATACATGGTCGTTTTTAGTCTAAAAGCGCCTTACTATACATGGTCGTTTTTAGTCTAAAACGCCTTACTATACATGGTCGTTTTTAGTCTAAAAGCGCCTTACTATACATGGTCGTTTTTAGTCTAAAGCGCCTTACTATACATGGTCGTTTTTAGTCTAAAAGCGCCTTACTATACATGGTCGTTTTTAGTCTAAAAGCGCCTTACTATACATGGTCGTTTTTAGTCTAAAAGCGCCTTACTATACATGGTCGTTTTTAGTCTAAAAGCGCCTTACTATACATGGTCGTTTTTAGTCTAAAAGCGCCTTACTATACATGGTCGTTTTTAGTCTAAAAGCGCCTTACTATACATGGTCGTTTTTAGTCTAAAAGCGCCTTACTATACATGGTCGTTTTTAGTCTAAAAGCGCCTTACTATACATGGTCGTTTTTAGTCTAAAAGCGCCTTACTATACATGGTCGTTTTTAGTCTAAAAGCGCCTTACTATACATGGTCGTTTTTAGTCTAAAAGCGCCTTACTATACATGGTCGTTTTTAGTCTAAAAGCGCCTTACTATACATGGTCGTTTTTAGTCTAAAAGCGCCTTACTATACATGGTCGTTTTTAGTCTAAAGCGCCTTACTATACATGGTCGTTTTTAGTCTAAAAGCGCCTTACTATACATGGTCGTTTTTAGTCTAAAAGCGCCTTACTATACATGGTCGTTTTTAGTCTAAAAGCGCCTTACTATACATGGTCGTTTTTAGTCTAAAAGCGCCTTACTATACATGGTCGTTTTTAGTCTAAAGCGCCTTACTATACATGGTCGTTTTTAGTCTAAAAGCGCCTTACTATACATGGTCGTTTTTAGTCTAAAAGCGCCTTACTATACATGGTCGTTTTTAGTCTAAAAGCCTTACTATACATGGTCGTTTTTAGTCTAAAAGCGCCTTACTATACATGGTCGTTTTTAGTCTAAAGCGCCTTACTATACATGGTCGTTTTTAGTCTAAAAGCGCCTTACTATACATGGTCGTTTTTAGTCTAAAAGCGCCTTACTATACATGGTCGTTTTTAGTCTAAAAGCGCCTTACTATACATGGTCGTTTTTAGTCTAAAAGCCTTACTATACATGGTCGTTTTTAGTCTAAAAGCGCCTTACTATACATGGTCGTTTTTAGTCTAAAAGCGCCTTACTATACATGGTCGTTTTTAGTCTAAAAGCGCCTTACTATACATGGTCGTTTTTAGTCTAAAAGCGCCTTACTATACATGGTCGTTTTTAGTCTAAAAGCGCCTTACTATACATGGTCGTTTTTAGTCTAAAAGCGCCTTACTATACATGGTCGTTTTTAGTCTAAAAGCGCCTTACTATACATGGTCGTTTTTAGTCTAAAAGCGCCTTACTATACATGGTCGTTTTTAGTCTAAAAGCGCCTTACTATACATGGTCGTTTTTAGTCTAAAAGCGCCTTACTATACATGGTCGTTTTTAGTCTAAAAGCAGCCTTACTATACATGGTCGTTTTTAGTCTAAAAGCGCCTTACTATACATGGTCGTTTTTAGTCTAAAAGCGCCTTACTATACATGGTCGTTTTTAGTCTAAAAGCGCCTTACTATACATGGTCGTTTTTAGTCTAAAAGCGCCTTACTATACATGGTCGTTTTTAGTCTAAAAGCCTTACTATACATGGTCGTTTTTAGTCTAAAAGCGCCTTACTATACATGGTCGTTTTTAGTCTAAAAGCGCCTTACTATACATGGTCGTTTTTAGTCTAAAAGCGCCTTACTATACATGGTCGTTTTTAGTCTAAAAGCGCCTTACTATACATGGTCGTTTTTAGTCTAAAAGCGCCTTACTATACATGGTCGTTTTTAGTCTAAAAGCGCCTTACTATACATGGTCGTTTTTAGTCTAAAAGCGCCTTACTATACATGGTCGTTTTTAGTCTAAAAGCGCCTTACTATACATGGTCGTTTTTAGTCTAAAAGCCTTACTATACATGGTCGTTTTTAGTCTAAAAGCGCCTTACTATACATGGTCGTTTTTAGTCTAAAAGCGCCTTACTATACATGGTCGTTTTTAGTCTAAAAGCGCCTTACTATACATGGTCGTTTTTAGTCTAAAGCGCCTTACTATACATGGTCGTTTTTAGTCTAAAAGCAGCCTTACTATACATGGTCGTTTTTAGTCTAAAAGCGCCTTACTATACATGGTCGTTTTTAGTCTAAAAGCCTTACTATACATGGTCGTTTTTAGTCTAAAAGCGCCTTACTATACATGGTCGTTTTTAGTCTAGCCTTACTATACATGGTCGTTTTTAGTCTAAAAGCGCCTTACTATACATGGTCGTTTTTAGTCTAAAGCGCCTTACTATACATGGTCGTTTTTAGTCTAAAAGCGCCTTACTATACATGGTCGTTTTTAGTCTAAAAGCGCCTTACTATACATGGTCGTTTTTAGTCTAAAAGCGCCTTACTATACATGGTCGTTTTTAGTCTAAAAGCGCCTTACTATACATGGTCGTTTTTAGTCTAAAGCGCCTTACTATACATGGTCGTTTTTAGTCTAAAAGCGCCTTACTATACATGGTCGTTTTTAGTCTAAAAGCGCCTTACTATACATGGTCGTTTTTAGTCTAAAAGCGCCTTACTATACATGGTCGTTTTTAGTCTAAAAGCGCCTTACTATACATGGTCGTTTTTAGTCTAAAAGCGCCTTACTATACATGGTCGTTTTTAGTCTAAAAGCGCCTTACTATACATGGTCGTTTTTAGTCTAAAAGCGCCTTACTATACATGGTCGTTTTTAGTCTAAAAGCGCCTTACTATACATGGTCGTTTTTAGTCTAAAAGCGCCTTACTATACATGGTCGTTTTTAGTCTAAAAGCGCCTTACTATACATGGTCGTTTTTAGTCTAAAAGCGCCTTACTATACATGGTCGTTTTTAGTCTAAAAGCGCCTTACTATACATGGTCGTTTTTAGTCTAAAAGCGCCTTACTATACATGGTCGTTTTTAGTCTAAAAGCGCCTTACTATACATGGTCGTTTTTAGTCTAAAAGCGCCTTACTATACATGGTCGTTTTTAGTCTAAAAGCGCCTTACTATACATGGTCGTTTTTAGTCTAAAAGCGCCTTACTATACATGGTCGTTTTTAGTCTAAAAGCGCCTTACTATACATGGTCGTTTTTAGTCTAAAACGCCTTACTATACATGGTCGTTTTTAGTCTAAAAGCGCCTTACTATACATGGTCGTTTTTAGTCTAAAAGCGCCTTACTATACATGGTCGTTTTTAGTCTAAAAGCGCCTTACTATACATGGTCGTTTTTAGTCTAAAAGCGCCTTACTATACATGGTCGTTTTTAGTCTAAAAGCCTTACTATACATGGTCGTTTTTAGTCTAAAAGCGCCTTACTATACATGGTCGTTTTTAGTCTAAAAGCGCCTTACTATACATGGTCGTTTTTAGTCTAAAAGCGCCTTACTATACATGGTCGTTTTTAGTCTAAAAGCGCCTTACTATACATGGTCGTTTTTAGTAAAAGCGCCTTACTATACATGGTCGTTTTTAGTCTAAAAGCGCCTTACTATACATGGTCGTTTTTAGTCTAAAAGCGCCTTACTATACATGGTCGTTTTTAGTCTAAAAGCGCCTTACTATACATGGTCGTTTTTAGTCTAAAGCGCCTTACTATACATGGTCGTTTTTAGTCTAAAAGCGCCTTACTATACATGGTCGTTTTTAGTCTAAAAGCGCCTTACTATACATGGTCGTTTTTAGTCTAAAAGCGCCTTACTATACATGGTCGTTTTTAGTCTAAAAGCGCCTTACTATACATGGTCGTTTTTAGTCTAAAAGCGCCTTACTATACATGGTCGTTTTTAGTCTAAAAGCGCCTTACTATACATGGTCGTTTTTAGTCTAAAAGCGCCTTACTATACATGGTCGTTTTTAGTCTAAAAGCGCCTTACTATACATGGTCGTTTTTAGTCTAAAAGCGCCTTACTATACATGGTCGTTTTTAGTCTAAAAGCGCCTTACTATACATGGTCGTTTTTAGTCTAAAAGCGCCTTACTATACATGGTCGTTTTTAGTCTAAAAGCGCCTTACTATACATGGTCGTTTTTAGTCTAAAAGCGCCTTACTATACATGGTCGTTTTTAGTCTAAAAGCGCCTTACTATACATGGTCGTTTTTAGTCTAAAAGCGCCTTACTATACATGGTCGTTTTTAGTCTAAAAGCGCCTTACTATACATGGTCGTTTTTAGTCTAAAAGCGCCTTACTATACATGGTCGTTTTTAGTCTAAAAGCGCCTTACTATACATGGTCGTTTTTAGTCTAAAAGCGCCTTACTATACATGGTCGTTTTTAGTCTAAAAGCGCCTTACTATACATGGTCGTTTTTAGTCTAAAAGCGCCTTACTATACATGGTCGTTTTTAGTCTAAAAGCCTTACTATACATGGTCGTTTTTAGTCTAAAACGCCTTACTATACATGGTCGTTTTTAGTCTAAAGCGCCTTACTATACATGGTCGTTTTTAGTCTAAAAGCGCCTTACTATACATGGTCGTTTTTAGTCTAAAAGCGCCTTACTATACATGGTCGTTTTTAGTCTAAAACGCCTTACTATACATGGTCGTTTTTAGTCTAAAACGCCTTACTATACATGGTCGTTTTTAGTCTAAAAGCGCCTTACTATACATGGTCGTTTTTAGTCTAAAAGCCTTACTATACATGGTCGTTTTTAGTCTAAAAGCGCCTTACTATACATGGTCGTTTTTAGTCTAAAAGCGCCTTACTATACATGGTCGTTTTTAGTCTAAAAGCCTTACTATACATGGTCGTTTTTAGTCTAAAAGCGCCTTACTATACATGGTCGTTTTTAGTCTAAAAGCGCCTTACTATACATGGTCGTTTTTAGTCTAAAAGCGCCTTACTATACATGGTCGTTTTTAGTCTAAAAGCGCCTTACTATACATGGTCGTTTTTAGTCTAAAAGCGCCTTACTATACATGGTCGTTTTTAGTCTAAAAGCGCCTTACTATACATGGTCGTTTTTAGTCTAAAAGCGCCTTACTATACATGGTCGTTTTTAGTCTAAAAGCGCCTTACTATACATGGTCGTTTTTAGTCTAAAAGCGCCTTACTATACATGGTCGTTTTTAGTCTAAAAGCGCCTTACTATACATGGTCGTTTTTAGTCTAAAAGCGCCTTACTATACATGGTCGTTTTTAGTCTAAAAGCGCCTTACTATACATGGTCGTTTTTAGTCTAAAAGCGCCTTACTATACATGGTCGTTTTTAGTCTAAAAGCGCCTTACTATACATGGTCGTTTTTAGTCTAAAAGCGCCTTACTATACATGGTCGTTTTTAGTCTAAAAGCGCCTTACTATACATGGTCGTTTTTAGTCTAAAAGCCTTACTATACATGGTCGTTTTTAGTCTAAAAGCGCCTTACTATACATGGTCGTTTTTAGTCTAAAAGCGCCTTACTATACATGGTCGTTTTTAGTCTAAAAGCGCCTTACTATACATGGTCGTTTTTAGTCTAAAAGCGCCTTACTATACATGGTCGTTTTTAGTCTAAAAGCGCCTTACTATACATGGTCGTTTTTAGTCTAAAAGCGCCTTACTATACATGGTCGTTTTTAGTCTAAAAGCGCCTTACTATACATGGTCGTTTTTAGTCTAAAAGCGCCTTACTATACATGGTCGTTTTTAGTCTAAAAGCGCCTTACTATACATGGTCGTTTTTAGTCTAAAAGCGCCTTACTATACATGGTCGTTTTTAGTCTAAAAGCGCCTTACTATACATGGTCGTTTTTAGTCTAAAAGCAGCCTTACTATACATGGTCGTTTTTAGTCTAAAAGCGCCTTACTATACATGGTCGTTTTTAGTCTAAAAGCGCCTTACTATACATGGTCGTTTTTAGTCTAAAAGCGCCTTACTATACATGGTCGTTTTTAGTCTAAAAGCGCCTTACTATACATGGTCGTTTTTAGTCTAAAGCGCCTTACTATACATGGTCGTTTTTAGTCTAAAAGCGCCTTACTATACATGGTCGTTTTTAGTCTAAAAGCGCCTTACTATACATGGTCGTTTTTAGTCTAAAAGCGCCTTACTATACATGGTCGTTTTTAGTCTAAAAGCGCCTTACTATACATGGTCGTTTTTAGTCTAAAAGCGCCTTACTATACATGGTCGTTTTTAGTCTAAAAGCGCCTTACTATACATGGTCGTTTTTAGTCTAAAAGCGCCTTACTATACATGGTCGTTTTTAGTCTAAAAGCGCCTTACTATACATGGTCGTTTTTAGTCTAAAAGCGCCTTACTATACATGGTCGTTTTTAGTCTAAAAGCGCCTTACTATACATGGTCGTTTTTAGTCTAAAAGCGCCTTACTATACATGGTCGTTTTTAGTCTAAAAGCGCCTTACTATACATGGTCGTTTTTAGTCTAAAAGCGCCTTACTATACATGGTCGTTTTTAGTCTAAAAGCGCCTTACTATACATGGTCGTTTTTAGTCTAAAAGCGCCTTACTATACATGGTCGTTTTTAGTCTAAAAGCGCCTTACTATACATGGTCGTTTTTAGTCTAAAAGCGCCTTACTATACATGGTCGTTTTTAGTCTAAAAGCGCCTTACTATACATGGTCGTTTTTAGTCTAAAAGCGCCTTACTATACATGGTCGTTTTTAGTCTAAAAGCGCCTTACTATACATGGTCGTTTTTAGTCTAAAAGCGCCTTACTATACATGGTCGTTTTTAGTCTAAAAGCGCCTTACTATACATGGTCGTTTTTAGTCTAAAAGCCTATAAAGTCGCCTTACTATACATGGTCGTTTTTAGTCTAAAAGCGCCTTACTATACATGGTCGTTTTTAGTCTAAAAGCGCCTTACTATACATGGTCGTTTTTAGTCTAAAAGCGCCTTACTATACATGGTCGTTTTTAGTCTAAAAGCGCCTTACTATACATGGTCGTTTTTAGTCTAAAAGCGCCTTACTATACATGGTCGTTTTTAGTCTAAAAGCGCCTTACTATACATGGTCGTTTTTAGTCTAAAGCGCCTTACTATACATGGTCGTTTTTAGTCTAAAAGCGCCTTACTATACATGGTCGTTTTTAGTCTAAAACGCCTTACTATACATGGTCGTTTTTAGTCTAAAAGCGCCTTACTATACATGGTCGTTTTTAGTCTAAAAGCGCCTTACTATACATGGTCGTTTTTAGTCTAAAAGCCTTACTATACATGGTCGTTTTTAGTCTAAAGCGCCTTACTATACATGGTCGTTTTTAGTCTAAAAGCGCCTTACTATACATGGTCGTTTTTAGTCTAAAAGCGCCTTACTATACATGGTCGTTTTTAGTCTAAAAGCGCCTTACTATACATGGTCGTTTTTAGTCTAAAAGCGCCTTACTATACATGGTCGTTTTTAGTCTAAAAGCGCCTTACTATACATGGTCGTTTTTAGTCTAAAAGCGCCTTACTATACATGGTCGTTTTTAGTCTAAAAGCGCCTTACTATACATGGTCGTTTTTAGTCTAAAAGCCTTACTATACATGGTCGTTTTTAGTCTAAAAGCGCCTTACTATACATGGTCGTTTTTAGTCTAAAAACGCCTTACTATACATGGTCGTTTTTAGTCTAAAAGCGCCTTACTATACATGGTCGTTTTTAGTCTAAAAGCGCCTTACTATACATGGTCGTTTTTAGTCTAAAAGCGCCTTACTATACATGGTCGTTTTTAGTCTAAAAGCGCCTTACTATACATGGTCGTTTTTAGTCTAAAAGCGCCTTACTATACATGGTCGTTTTTAGTCTAAAAGCGCCTTACTATACATGGTCGTTTTTAGTCTAAAAGCGCCTTACTATACATGGTCGTTTTTAGTCTACTAAATGGTCGCCGCCTACTATACATGGTCGTTTTTAGTCTAAAAGCGCCTTACTATACATGGTCGTTTTTAGTCTAAAAGCGCCTTACTATACATGGTCGTTTTTAGTCTAAAAACGCCTTACTATACATGGTCGTTTTTAGTCTAAAACGCCTTACTATACATGGTCGTTTTTAGTCTAAAACGCCTTACTATACATGGTCGTTTTTAGTCTAAAAACGCCTTACTATACATGGTCGTTTTTAGTCTAAAAGCGCCTTACTATACATGGTCGTTTTTAGTCTAAAAGCGCCTTACTATACATGGTCGTTTTTAGTCTAAAAGCGCCTTACTATACATGGTCGTTTTTAGTCTAAAACGCCTTACTATACATGGTCGTTTTTAGTCTAAAACGCCTTACTATACATGGTCGTTTTTAGTCTAAAACGCCTTACTATACATGGTCGTTTTTAGTCTAAAACGCCTTACTATACATGGTCGTTTTTAGTCTAAAACGCCTTACTATACATGGTCGTTTTTAGTCTAAAACGCCTTACTATACATGGTCGTTTTTAGTCTAAAAACGCCTTACTATACATGGTCGTTTTTCGTCTAAAACGCCTTACTATACATGGTCGTTTTTAGTCTAAAACGCCTTACTATACATGGTCGTTTTTAGTCTAAAACGCCTTACTATACATGGTCGTTTTTCGTCTAAAACGCCTTACTATACATGGTCGTTTTTAGTCTAAAACGCCTTACTATACATGGTCGTTTTTAGTCTAAAACGCCTTACTATACATGGTCGTTTTTAGTCTAAAACGCCTTACTATACATGGTCGTTTTTAGTCTAAAACGCCTTACTATACATGGTCGTTTTTAGCCTAAAACGCCTTACTATACATGGTCGTTTTTAGTCTAAAACGCCTTACTATACATGGTCGTTTTTAGTCTAAAAACGCCTTACTATACATGGTCGTTTTTTCGTCTAAAACGCCTTACTATACATGGTCGTTTTTCGTCTAAAACGCCTTACTATACATGGTCGTTTTTAGTCTAAAACGCCTTACTATACATGGTCGTTTTTAGTCTAAAAGCGCCTTACTATACATGGTCGTTTTTTCGTCTAAAAGCGCCTTACTATACATGGTCGTTTTTAGTCTAAAAGCGCCTTACTATACATGGTCGTTTTTTTAGTCTAAAACGCCTTACTATACATGGTCGTTTTTAGTCTAAAAGCGCCTTACTATACATGGTCGTTTTTAGTCTAAAACGCCTTACTATACATGGTCGTTTTTAGTCTAAAACGCCTTACTATACATGGTCGTTTTTTCGTCTAAAACGCCTTACTATACATGGTCGTTTTTAGTCTAAAACGCCTTACTATACATGGTCGTTTTTCGTCTAAAAGCGCCTTACTATACATGGTCGTTTTTCGTCTAAAAGCGCCTTACTATACATGGTCGTTTTTAGTCTAAAAGCGCCTTACTATACATGGTCGTTTTTAGTCTAAAACGCCTTACTATACATGGTCGTTTTTAGTCTAAAAGCGCCTTACTATACATGGTCGTTTTTCGCCTAAAACGCCTTACTATACATGGTCGTTTTTAGTCTAAAACGCCTTACTATACATGGTCGTTTTTAGTCTAAAAGCGCCTTACTATACATGGTCGTTTTTAGTCTAAAAACGCCTTACTATACATGGTCGTTTTTCGTCTAAAACGCCTTACTATACATGGTCGTTTTTTAGTCTAAAACGCCTTACTATACATGGTCGTTTTTCGTCTAAAACGCCTTACTATACATGGTCGTTTTTAGTCTAAAACGCCTTACTATACATGGTCGTTTTTCGTCTAAAACGCCTTACTATACATGGTCGTTTTTAGTCTAAAACGCCTTACTATACATGGTCGTTTTTAGTCTAAAACGCCTTACTATACATGGTCGTTTTTCGTCTAAAACGCCTTACTATACATGGTCGTTTTTCGTCTAAAACGCCTTACTATACATGGTCGTTTTTAGTCTAAAAACGCCTTACTATACATGGTCGTTTTTAGTCTAAAACGCCTTACTATACATGGTCGTTTTTCGTCTAAAACGCCTTACTATACATGGTCGTTTTTAGCCTAAAACGCCTTACTATACATGGTCGTTTTTCGTCTAAAACGCCTTACTATACATGGTCGTTTTTAGTCTAAAACGCCTTACTATACATGGTCGTTTTTAGTCTAAAACGCCTTACTATACATGGTCGTTTTTAGCCTAAAACGCCTTACTATACATGGTCGTTTTTAGTCTAAAAGCGCCTTACTATACATGGTCGTTTTTAGTCTAAAACGCCTTACTATACATGGTCGTTTTTCGCCTAAAACGCCTTACTATACATGGTCGTTTTTAGCCTAAAACGCCTTACTATACATGGTCGTTTTTTAGTCTAAAACGCCTTACTATACATGGTCGTTTTTCGTCTAAAACGCCTTACTATACATGGTCGTTTTTCGCCTAAAACGCCTTACTATACATGGTCGTTTTTAGTCTAAAACGCCTTACTATACATGGTCGTTTTTCGTCTAAAACGCCTTACTATACATGGTCGTTTTTAGCCTAAAACGCCTTACTATACATGGTCGTTTTTAGTCTAAAAACGCCTTACTATACATGGTCGTTTTTTCGCCTAAAACGCCTTACTATACATGGTCGTTTTTTCGCCTAAAACGCCTTACTATACATGGTCGTTTTTTCGTCTAAAACGCCTTACTATACATGGTCGTTTTTCGCCTAAAACGCCTTACTATACATGGTCGTTTTTCGCCTAAAACGCCTTACTATACATGGTCGTTTTTCGTCTAAAACGCCTTACTATACATGGTCGTTTTTCGCCTAAAACGCCTTACTATACATGGTCGTTTTTAGTCTAAAACGCCTTACTATACATGGTCGTTTTTAGTCTAAAACGCCTTACTATACATGGTCGTTTTTTCGTCTAAAACGCCTTACTATACATGGTCGTTTTTTTTCGTCTAAAACGCCTTACTATACATGGTCGTTTTTCGTCTAAAACGCCTTACTATACATGGTCGTTTTTCGTCTAAAAACGCCTTACTATACATGGTCGTTTTTAGTCTAAAACGCCTTACTATACATGGTCGTTTTTCGTCTAAAACGCCTTACTATACATGGTCGTTTTTCGTCTAAAACGCCTTACTATACATGGTCGTTTTTTCGTCTAAAACGCCTTACTATACATGGTCGTTTTTCGTCTAAAACGCCTTACTATACATGGTCGTTTTTCGTCTAAAACGCCTTACTATACATGGTCGTTTTTCGTCTAAAACGCCTTACTATACATGGTCGTTTTTAGTCTAAAACGCCTTACTATACATGGTCGTTTTTCGTCTAAAACGCCTTACTATACATGGTCGTTTTTCGTCTAAAACGCCTTACTATACATGGTCGTTTTTCGTCTAAAACGCCTTACTATACATGGTCGTTTTTCGTCTAAAACGCCTTACTATACATGGTCGTTTTTCGCCTAAAACGCCTTACTATACATGGTCGTTTTTAGTCTAAAACGCCTTACTATACATGGTCGTTTTTCGCCTAAAACGCCTTACTATACATGGTCGTTTTTCGTCTAAAACGCCTTACTATACATGGTCGTTTTTCGCCTAAAACGCCTTACTATACATGGTCGTTTTTCGTCTAAAACGCCTTACTATACATGGTCGTTTTTCGTCTAAAACGCCTTACTATACATGGTCGTTTTTCGCCTAAAACGCCTTACTATACATGGTCGTTTTTCGCCTAAAACGCCTTACTATACATGGTCGTTTTTCGTCTAAAACGCCTTACTATACATGGTCGTTTTTCGTCTAAAACGCCTTACTATACATGGTCGTTTTTCGTCTAAAACGCCTTACTATACATGGTCGTTTTTTCGTCTAAAACGCCTTACTATACATGGTCGTTTTTCGTCTAAAACGCCTTACTATACATGGTCGTTTTTCGCCTAAAACGCCTTACTATACATGGTCGTTTTTCGTCTAAAACGCCTTACTATACATGGTCGTTTTTTCGTCTAAAACGCCTTACTATACATGGTCGTTTTTTCGTCTAAAACGCCTTACTATACATGGTCGTTTTTTCGTCTAAAACGCCTTACTATACATGGTCGTTTTTCGTCTAAAACGCCTTACTATACATGGTCGTTTTTTCGTCTAAAAACGCCTTACTATACATGGTCGTTTTTCGTCTAAAACGCCTTACTATACATGGTCGTTTTTTCGTCTAAAACGCCTTACTATACATGGTCGTTTTTTCGCTAAAACGCCTTACTATACATGGTCGTTTTTTCATCTAAAACGCCTTACTATACATGGTCGTTTTTCGTCTAAAACGCCTTACTATACATGGTCGTTTTTAGTCTAAAACGCCTTACTATACATGGTCGTTTTTAGTCTAAAACGCCTTACTATACATGGTCGTTTTTTCGTCTAAAACGCCTTACTATACATGGTCGTTTTTTCGTCTAAAACGCCTTACTATACATGGTCGTTTTTTCGTCTAAAACGCCTTACTATACATGGTCGTTTTTCGTCTAAAACGCCTTACTATACATGGTCGTTTTTTCGTCTAAAACGCCTTACTATACATGGTCGTTTTTTCGTCTAAAAACGCCTTACTATACATGGTCGTTTTTTCGTCTAAAACGCCTTACTATACATGGTCGTTTTTTCGTCTAAAACGCCTTACTATACATGGTCGTTTTTCGTCTAAAACGCCTTACTATACATGGTCGTTTTTTCGTCTAAAACGCCTTACTATACATGGTCGTTTTTTCGCCTAAAACGCCTTACTATACATGGTCGTTTTTTCGTCTAAAACGCCTTACTATACATGGTCGTTTTTCGTCTAAAACGCCTTACTATACATGGTCGTTTTTAGTCTAAAACGCCTTACTATACATGGTCGTTTTTCGCCTAAAACGCCTTACTATACATGGTCGTTTTTCGCCTAAAACGCCTTACTATACATGGTCGTTTTTCGCCTAAAACGCCTTACTATACATGGTCGTTTTTCGTCTAAAACGCCTTACTATACATGGTCGTTTTTTCGCCTAAAACGCTTACTATACATGGTCGTTTTTCGCCTAAAACGCCTTACTATACATGGTCGTTTTTCGCCTAAAACGCTTACTATACATGGTCGTTTTTTCGCCTAAAACGCCTTACTATACATGGTCGTTTTTCGCCTAAAACGCTTACTATACATGGTCGTTTTTCGCCTAAAACGCCTTACTATACATGGTCGTTTTTCGCCTAAAACGCCTTACTATACATGGTCGTTTTTTTCGCCTAAAACGCCTTACTATACATGGTCGTTTTTCGCCTAAAACGCCTTACTATACATGGTCGTTTTTCGCCTAAAACGCCTTACTATACATGGTCGTTTTTCGCCTAAAACGCCTTACTATACATGGTCGTTTTTCGCCTAAAACGCCTTACTATACATGGTCGTTTTTCGCCTAAAACGCCTTACTATACATGGTCGTTTTTTCGCCTAAAACGCCTTACTATACATGGTCGTTTTTTTCGCCTAAAACGCCTTACTATACATGGTCGTTTTTTTTCGCCTAAAACGCCTTACTATACATGGTCGTTTTTCGCCTAAAACGCCTTACTATACATGGTCGTTTTTTCGTCTAAAACGCCTTACTATACATGGTCGTTTTTTCGCCTAAAACGCCTTACTATACATGGTCGTTTTTCGTCTAAAACGCCTTACTATACATGGTCGTTTTTTCGCCTAAAACGCCTTACTATACATGGTCGTTTTTTCGTCTAAAACGCCTTACTATACATGGTCGTTTTTTCGCCTAAAACGCCTTACTATACATGGTCGTTTTTCGCCTAAAACGCCTTACTATACATGGTCGTTTTTTCGCCTAAAACGCCTTACTATACATGGTCGTTTTTCGTCTAAAACGCCTTACTATACATGGTCGTTTTTTCGTCTAAAACGCCTTACTATACATGGTCGTTTTTCGTCTAAAACGCCTTACTATACATGGTCGTTTTTTCGCCTAAAACGCCTTACTATACATGGTCGTTTTTTCGCCTAAAACGCCTTACTATACATGGTCGTTTTTTCGCCTAAAACGCCTTACTATACATGGTCGTTTTTCGCCTAAAACGCCTTACTATACATGGTCGTTTTTTCGCCTAAAACGCCTTACTATACATGGTCGTTTTTTCGCCTAAAACGCCTTACTATACATGGTCGTTTTTCGTCTAAAACGCCTTACTATACATGGTCGTTTTTTCGCCTAAAACGCCTTACTATACATGGTCGTTTTTCGCCTAAAACGCCTTACTATACATGGTCGTTTTTTTTCGCCTAAAACGCCTTACTATACATGGTCGTTTTTTCGCCTAAAACGCCTTACTATACATGGTCGTTTTTTCGCCTAAAACGCCTTACTATACATGGTCGTTTTTCGCCTAAAACGCCTTACTATACATGGTCGTTTTTCGCCTAAAACGCCTTACTATACATGGTCGTTTTTTCGCCTAAAACGCTTACTATACATGGTCGTTTTTTCGCCTAAAACGCCTTACTATACATGGTCGTTTTTTCGCCTAAAACGCCTTACTATACATGGTCGTTTTTCGTCCAAAACGCCTTACTATACATGGTCGTTTTTTTTCGTCTAAAACGCCTTACTATACATGGTCGTTTTTCGCCAAAACGCCTTACTATACATGGTCGTTTTTCGCCTAAAACGCCTTACTATACATGGTCGTTTTTTCGCCTAAAACGCTTACTATACATGGTCGTTTTTCGCCTAAAACGCCTTACTATACATGGTCGTTTTTCGCCTAAAACGCTTACTATACATGGTCGTTTTTTTCGCCTAAAACGCCTTACTATACATGGTCGTTTTTTCGCCTAAAACGCTTACTATACATGGTCGTTTTTTCGCCTAAAACGCTTACTATACATGGTCGTTTTTCGCCTAAAACGCTTACTATACATGGTCGCTTACTATACATGGTTTTTTTCGCCTAAAACGCTTACTATACATGGTCGCTTTTTTTTCGCCTAAAACGCTTACTATACATGGTCGTTTTTTCGCCTAAAACGCTTACTATACATGGTCGTTTTTTCGCCTAAAACGCTTACTATACATGGTCGTTTTTTCGCCTAAAACGCTTACTATACATGGTCGTTTTTTCGCCTAAAAACGCTTACTATACATGGTCGTTTTTTCGCCTAAAACGCTTACTATACATGGTCGCTTTTTTTTTCGCCTAAAACGCTTACTATACATGGTCGTTTTTTCGCCTAAAACGCTTACTATACATGGTCGTTTTTTCGCCAAAACGCTTACTATACATGGTCGTTTTTTCGCCTAAAACGCCTTACTATACATGGTCGTTTTTTCGCCTAAAACGCCTTACTATACATGGTCGTTTTTTCGCCTAAAACGCCTTACTATACATGGTCGTTTTTTCGCCAAAACGCCTTACTATACATGGTCGCTTTTTTCGCCTAAAACGCCTTACTATACATGGTCGTTTTTTCGCCTAAAAACGCCTTACTATACATGGTCGTTTTTTCATCTAAAAACGCCTTACTATAAATGGTCGTTTTTTTTCGTCTAAAAACGCCTTACTATACATGGTCGTTTTTTTCGTCTAAAAACGCTTGCTATACATGCTCGTTTTTTCGGCTAAAAACGCCTTACTATACATGGTGGTTTTTTCGCCTAAAACGCCTTACTATACATGGTCGTTTTTTTCGCCTAAAACGCCTTACTATACATGGTCGTTTTTTCGCCCAAAACGCCTTACTATACATGGTCGTTTTTTCGCCTAAAACGCCTTACTATACATGGTCGTTTTTTCGCCTAAAACGCCTTACTATACATGGTCGTTTTTTCATCTAAAACGCCTTACTATACATGGTCGTTTTTTCGCCAAAACGCTTACTATACATGGTCGTTTTTTAGTCTAAAACGCCTTACTATACATGGTCGTTTTTTCGTCTAAAACGCCTTACTATACATGGTCGTTTTTTCGCCCAAAACGCCTTACTATACATGGTCGTTTTTCGCCAAAACGCCTTACTATACATGGTCGTTTTTTCGCCCAAAACGCCTTACTATACATGGTCGTTTTTCGCCAAAACGCCTTACTATACATGGTCGTTTTTTCGCCTAAAACGCCTTACTATACATGGTCGTTTTTTCGCCTAAAACGCCTTACTATACATGGTCGTTTTTTCATCTAAAACGCCTTACTATACATGGTCGTTTTTTCGCCTAAAACGCTTACTATACATGGTCGTTTTTCATCTAAAACGCCTTACTATACATGGTCGTTTTTCGCCTAAAACGCCTTACTATACATGGTCGTTTTTCGCCTAAAACGCCTTACTATACATGGTCGTTTTTCGCCAAAACGCTTACTATACATGGTCGTTTTTCGTCCAAAACGCTTACTATACATGGTCGTTTTTTCATCTAAAACGCCTTACTATACATGGTCGTTTTTTCGCCTAAAAACGCCTTACTATACATGGTCGTTTTTTCGTCTAAAACGCCTTACTATACATGGTCGTTTTTTTTCGTCCCAAAACGCCTTACTATACATGGTCGTTTTTAGTCTAAAAACGCCTTACTATACATGGTCGCTTTTTTTCGCCCAAAACGCCTTACTATACATGGTCGCTTTTTTCGCCTAAAAACGCCTTACTATACATGGTCGCTTTTTTCGCCTAAAAACGCCTTACTATACATGGTCGTTTTTCGCCTAAAAACGCCTTACTATACATGGTCGCTTTTTTTCGCCAAAACGCCTTACTATACATGGTCGCTTTTTTTTAGCCTAAAACGCCTTACTATACATGGTCGCTTTTTTCGCCTAAAAACGCCTTACTATACATGGTCTTTTTTCGCCTAAAAACGCCTTACTATACATGGTCGTTTTTTCGCCTAAAACGCCTTACTATACATGGTCGTTTTTTCGCCAAAACGCCTTACTATACATGGTCGTTTTTAGCCTAAAACGCCTTACTATACATGGTCGTTTTTTTCGCTAAAAACGCCTTGCTATACATGGTCGTTTTTTTCGTCTAAAACGCCTTACTATACGTGGTCATTTTTTTCGTTGAAAAACGGCTTACTGTATCGGAAGGTGTTTTTTTAATGTATTCAACAACGCAAAAAAATTGGCCAGCATTCAGAACAAGCAAGCAACCCAGAAACATTTGAAGTGGTGGAATAAGAAACGGAGACCGCTCAATCCAGCAAAGCGAGGCGAATTGAGACGTGCTGTGCTCAAACCCCAAATGGCGTCGTGTGCCACAAGTGTGCAAATCGTGCAACGTGCAATATTTCGTTGTGAGAAAGGGCAATAAACTTTACTTTCTTGCTCGCCTGCTGAGAGAAAGAGGCCACGCGGGCGGTCGCCATCTTGCCACACCTTTGATGAGTCACCGCGTGCATCATATCCGAACCGACCTCTTTCGTCCGCTTGCTTCCTGGAGGGACAGAAAAAGTCTCTTCCGATGGTGCCATCGGTTTGGTCCGGGCCTTTTTCATGGGTTTATATCAAAATAAATCAATGCCGCCGTTGAACCACAAATCAAAAGCACTGTCTCAGCATCATTTTAATTCAATGTCTTCCTACATTTCATGATTATTTTTTTTTTCCATTATCATCCCCTTTCATTCACAAACAGTAGGGTACCGACAGTTTTCTCCACAAAGTACAAGTTAGGGCTGGGTGGTCAATTTAGTCTTCTTATTTGCTGCTTCGGTAGTCGTCCCGTCGGCGCAAACAGAGGGCAGCGAGACGAAACAAGCAGTGGCTTCCTTTCCCTTCATTTTTTATTTTTTTTAAAGCAACAAATTCACCTCCGAGGAAGCCGCCATCGTTTTCACGTGGCACGTTGTTGACATGAAAAAGGATCCCAGAGGAAAGCGACACGCAAGTCCTCCCGCCGAGTCCTGCCAAGACGCGGCGCTCGCTGCAACGTTGCAAAAAACAGACAATAGCGGCAATCAAACGGTCACCGACGTTCGGGCCGCGTGGCCCGGCCCAAAAGAAATGGCGAGAAAGACATTTGGAATTCAAAGCGTGTCTTCCACCTGCTTTTTATCTCCCCGACGTCTGGCTCAAGCGCCCGGCCGGCATCAGGTGGGGGGTGGCCCGGCCGGCCCTGTTCTCCAGGTCCTCTTTGGTTTTCTGGATGCGGGCAAAAATTTCTCGGAAGAGTTCCTTGTACTCGGGCTGCCGGAAGCCGGCGGTGCGCTCAACGGTCTGGACGGCCTCGTGCCTCGGCTCCTCTCGCTCTTCTCGGTGCCGTTGCTGTAATCCAAAGTGCCGTAGGAGCCTCTCATACTCGACCCGCAAGGCGCTGTACTGGGCGTCCACCTCGCTGAGCAGCGAGATGCCGTCGCGCTCCTCCTCTGCGGCTCTTTGAGCGCACCGGCACTCGTGCTCGGCGTCGGGCTTGGCTCGAAGGAGACGCTCGCTCGCCCAGCGCTTGAGGGGCCGCCGGCCGCGGGGGGGCGCCCCGCCGGGCTGGGCTTCGCCGTCGCACTCCACTTCCGCCTCCTCCTCGGGGAGGGTGTAAGCCACATTCAGCCGGGAGAAGGATTCCGACTTCCAGAGGTGACGGAGTTCCTCGGCCTCTCGCTCCAACTCGGACACTCGCAGCTGCGCGCACGCAAAACAAGTGAGGACGCGTACACATACGTGCGAAGGCGACCCAGTCGTACCTTGCACGTCTCCATGCCAGCCAGCTGCTGCTCGAGCGCCTCGTTCTGCCTGCTCAGCAGCCCCGCCTCCCGCTCGGCCTCCTCCCGCCGAGCGCGTTCTCCCGCGTAGCGAGCCTGGAGGCTGCGTAGCGAGCGGCGCAGCGACGCCTGCTGCTCCTCGTGCCACCGCCGCACGCCGTCGCGCCAGTCTATGCCGAGATGGGCTTCTTCTGGATCGTCGTCACAGCGCCTGCAAAATCGGCGCGGAGAAATCAAAATGTCCGCCTCGAGACGTGATTGAAGGGATGTGGAATAAAAAAAATAGCGGCACTCGCAAATTACTGACTCACGTTATTCTAATAATAATAATAACTTAAGTCATGATAAAATTTAAACCATAACTCCATGTTTAAAAAAAAAACATTTGTTAATCATGATTCCACTTTTTCTAAAATATTTTTGTTCTCTCGTGGGAACATTAACCTTTTTTTGCAAATTTGATGAAAAAAAATAAATTTGAAAAATCATACCGCTACTGGGAAGAATTTTTTTTTTTAATCTAATCTGCTGCTTTGTTCATTTAATTGCTCAACGTTGAAACAATGTGATTGTTATGTTCAGTTCAAAAGAGCAAAAAGTACTCGATACAATTCCAAATAATTTTAGAGGAATTTGAGTTTCTCGGATTCTTTGACAGAACCAAGCAACCTCTCCTAAAATCTAATGACAATTGCGCATTTCCCTGCTCATCCAGCCACGAGCTCGCTCTCTCTCTTTCGAATGTCAATCCAAGACGTAATTCTTCCCGCGATCTCAGCCAACAGACAGAAGATCAATCGAGAGGATAATTGTCCCCTTTCTCTTGTCAATCTGTTGGGCGCCCGATGTTCTGTCTGTTGACCGAAACCTCAGTCCGAAATCACGTTGGGGGGGGAAGGGGGTCACCAATTGTTTGTTGCATTCTTTTCATCAAATATTGTCAAGAAACACCAAAAGACCACGGCAGAGGTTTCACTCGACTAAATATGAGCAGAAGTCACCCTGCAATACATATTTGAAAAATCTTCTCCAGGGGGGGCGAGGTTGTCGTTTTTTGGGCTGGGTTACCGAGTAACATCGGGCTCAAAATGTCAAACGTCTAAGAATCCAATTCAGGAATGACAGAAACTCGTGAAAGCGTCAATGTTTTGGTTTGAAAGCTGAAGTAAAAGTCCAGTGCGGGGCATGACGCAACGATGCACTTTGCACTCTGGAGAGAACACCATTTTCTCAGACCTCCACCTTATTATACGGCATACGAGTCATCCGATTTTAGTTTTATCTCGGGCGCAGGAGGCGATAAGAGGCCGGCGTTAGATTTACAAGACGGCCGCAAAGCCTTTTCACACTGCTTCGCGTTTTCCAGTGTGTTTCCTGCATGTTTGAAAAATTCCCAAATTCTGCTTTTAGTCCGCGTCGGCCCTCACAGCTAATTCGCGAGACACCCCAACAGTGCGGCGACGGCGGCGCTCTGCTGGGACGCTTCCGACGGGTCGGCCGAGAAGCCATTTTGGCTTCAACCTGAGTTTTGGCAGTTGCTCCAGACTCTGGCCGCCGCGCCACCTCCGCCGCTCCCCCCGGCCCAGCTGCGAGGGTCCCAGCTTCATGTCGTCCGCCTCCCGCTGCAGCTCGTCCACGCGCGTCTGCAGCTCCTCCACCGTTTCCGTCAGCCTGCGCGGACAAATGACACTTGGGAGCACCTTTGGCGTCGGGCTGAAATCCTAAATCCGATTTGAGCGGCCGGAGACCAACCCGCGGATCTTGTGCTGGGCAGCGCGATTGTCCTGAGTCAGCGTGCGGTTGCTCTGCTCCAGCTCGCGAGACGCCACGTCCAGCTGCTCGTACACTTTGGCGTGCTGGTCGTTCACCTGCCGCAGGAGCTCCACCTGCTTGCCCAAATACTGGACCACCACAAAAAAAAAAAAAAAAAAAAGGACCAGAAATCAAATTACACCCAAGACATTGGGCATTTAAAAACATTTTACAACCCCATTCACTATCCTTTGATTTTCCTCACGAGTGCATTTCCCTGCCTGGTAACAACGGCGCTGCTCCGACATCAGCAAAAGCTTATGTAAGGACATGTCATTAGGTACGTGAAAATATTTCTGCTTCGAAGGAGCTCCGTGCATTATTGACAAATTGAGCCAATGATGGAGGATAAGTGCACTTTTATCTTATCAGAACAGCAATTTGAACCCGTTGTCAATGAACATTGCCTTCACTCTGACACACAATCTCAAGAAGCGCCAAGGGTGCGTGTGTGCCATGACGTCTCCGTTTAGGACTTGTGGGATTAATTCGGCACGTCAGCGTCGGGAAGGGCTGGCCAGTCAGACAAAGCCGACTTAGGGGACATTAAAGTAATTCCCCCACGAGTCCAAACAGTCCACTAAATATTCACTTCCGCCGCATGCATGGGGGGGGGTCCTCTGCTCGTTTTTGTTTTCAGCGAGGATGATGCAACGGTCTTTGACGTCACACAAATAGAACAAAACAGGAGCACAAATAAATACAATTTTGAATCAATAAAATTATTCCCAATGTCTTTCAAAAGGTGTTTCATAAAGTGACATGCTTGTCTGCAAACATTCTCAATTTTAATCACCGTTGAAGATTGATTTTTTTGGGGAAGTCGAGACATTCCAAAGACCTTGGGCGTGTCTGACGGCTGATGAGCGTAACTTCGGCAACCCGGTTGTCAGGGTCCCGGGGGATGGGGGGGTTTTACCTCAATCTCCTGCACTTGCTCTTGATTGGTGGAGTACATCTGCTCCAGGCTCTGTTCCAGCTCACGGTTCCTCTCCAGCAGTGACTTGCCCAGCTCGGCGGCCAGCTGAAGGTCTGCAGAGGAAAGAACCGGTGTGGAAAACGACACTGATCAATTTAGGTTTTATGTTGGAAAACTATGATCAATTGTCACAGCTCGAATCATGCCCACCCACATCAACTTCTGAAATTATTAAAATGATCGCCCCCATAATTTGGATTTTATGGGCATCAAGTGTTTTCCTCACCAAGAGTAATTTATCACTAGTGAGCGACTCAGATGAGTGAGGCAATCGTTCAAATCATTTCAGAGGCTGAAGTGGACATAAGCGCAGATTGTCCATTTGAATTTTGGTGACGATTGTTCACAGTTTGGAAATGTGCAAGATCTAATTGGCCCCATTGGCAGTACTACTAAGCTTTCCTCCAATTAGGTTAATGCAAGAAGGATCACAATGGAAAAAACCCACCCCTGATTTAACCAGAAAGCATCCACGCTGAATAAAAAAAACTGAATTTAAATGAAATGGGACTCGGTTGTATCAGAGTGATGAAGCGAGTTAGTCAAACAGAGGTTGTGAAGGTTACCTTGTTCGAGGTCTTGCTTGTCATACCAAGGCTCTTCCTCCTTCAGCTCGAACTCCTCTTCCACGCTCATGTCGGTCAACATCTCGGCGGCTGGCTACAATTTCCAGAAATGCGAGCCCTTGCTCGTTCAGTGTCAAATTCTCGTCCGAATTGGCATGACGAACTAGGGGTGATTTTATTGATGCATTTATTTTAATGGTAACAGCGTCGCTGCTCCCGCTAGCTGCAGCCGGTGTACCGGTGCACCAGCATCGCCGGATAACGCTGATTAGAAAGTCTGATGTGTCAAGTGGTGACATGTTGTTAAGCAACTTCAAACTAAAAGCTGTTGATAATAGCGGCCGCTCAAACAGGCGTGGTAAATGATTTCGATTGCGCTTCGAAGCGCAAATTGAAGCCCTGAATGACTATTTACAACAGTATTGTTATTACCCACGTTTTTATTGGCGTTGTTCATTGGTTATTTCAGCCCTACGTTTTACTTCGAAGGTTTGAAGTGAGTTTCCGTTATTGCTGTGCCTGCATAGAAACTGAACTGTTAGCTCGCCTGCACCTGCGGCTGTGTAGGTGCATCATTAACTGTGCACACAGTTTGTCCACAAGAGGGCACTGCTGCAGCAAAAAACATTACTGTATTTCCAATCGAGGGGAAAAATTCGCTTCAAAATCCAGATGAATATATTATAAATATAATATATAAGTATAATAAGTATATATATTATAAATACTATGCACTAAAATAAAATAAAAGACGCAAAAGTGGTAGTAAGGTGATATGAGTAAAAATGACATTAATTAAAAAAAAACTGAAATAAATTATACAATTTAGAAATAAAAGTAATACAAAACTACATTTCTATTGGGGTAGCTGGAGTCTACTCCATCTGACTTCAGGCGAAAGGCAGGTGACACCCCAGATTGGCCGCCATTCAATCACAGGGCACATATAGAGAGCGACAATCATTCGCAATCACCCTGCCACCAAGTGGCAACTGAAGCAACGCTGCCTGCGCCAAAGTCACGCCAAAGGACCACGACACCATCAGTGACCTTGTGCCTTTAAAACACAAATAAGTTAACCATGTCCAAACCTCAATCGTGCTTTGACTGGAACATGTGCTAATAATAAATAACATGGCATATAACTGATTCAAATCACTCACAGTTGTGGGACGCCAGCTCCCATTTGTCCATCTTCCAGCTGTCTTCTGTCCTCCTCCATCTGTACTTTGAGAAACATGAGGGGACAGCAGAGAGGAGAATGACGAGGCACATTTCTGATCTGCGAACGCCTTCTTGTTTCCACTCGTTTCAAGGCAAATCGACAAAGTCACCGACAAGACCTCTTTATTTGATATATGTGTGTGAGGGCGTGTTTGTGTGTGTTACAGAAACTAGAATCTGAAGTCTCTTCAAAGGAGAGGAAGTCAGATAAACGCCAGGGAAGGAAATTGAAACATCACAGAGCACAGTGGGGGTCTTGTGTGTATCCCCACCCCCACACACACACACACTTCCTGACACTAACAGTTATGGCCAAATTTGCTGCCTTGCTGTGCCGGTTGCCGTGGCAATAAGCATCAGGGACGAGGAGCGTGTAACAGGATTGGCAATAAAAAGGCTCCTGGCGACGACAACTTTAGCACAAAAACATGAGCGCGTGTGTGAGTAATAATCAAATTTATAATACATTACTTTTGTCGTCATACAGTACAGTCCCATTGTGAGAGGAGGCTGGTGTGTTGCCATGACAACCAGCTTCTTTTTGGGGGTCTGACAAAAGAAAGATCAAGACAGAAATACATTGTGTGCGTGTAAACAACACACACAGGTAAATAGAGCTCCCTCAGCACTTTCTTTACTGTAATGTCTATCTTGCTATGTCAGTATGTCAACTGTTAGCATGTTAGCATTTGAGCAGATTTTTTTTTTAAGCCACGAGAATTTGTAAAAATATTACAAATGGCTCAAAACGCACCCAGCCGAGATAAACAAAGCAAGGAACGATGACAAACAATTTGGGTTATAAGATAGGCGCACCCCCCCGAAACTTAAAAAGGAAAAAAAAAATGCTAATCTCCCAGCCTGGAGCGGGTGGGTACAAGCAAAGTGTGCGAAACGGATGAGTAGATTTAAGCTCACAGCTCGAAGGCATCGCGGCATGCAGGAAGAGAGATAAGAAAAATTAAAGAACAAAGATGTCACTTCTGAATATGGATGACTTCAACGGCTTTTTGACCCACTAACCACCTGAGGGAGGAGCAGGAGGAGGTTGATAGTTTGATGGCACAGACTTCACCTAAAAAGACAAAAACACAAACGCCATTAGCTGAAGGAAAACAAATATAAATAGGATTTTTCCAAATATAGGAGTCTGTATTGTTTTGTGTTTTTTGTTATTGTAAAGTGTCCTTGGGTGTCTTGAAAGGCGCTTATAAATAAAATGTATTATTATTATTATTATAAAAGTTAAGAACAAAACTCACAAAATGATTTGAACCACAATTCATCCAAAATGTCAAGATTCTTATTTGTTGATTTTCATGACATTTGTATTTATTCTTAATTTTGTAAAATATAACTGCATATTTTTTGTTAGGCTGATTCACCATATACGAGTGATGAATGAGTGCCCATTAAGTGGTGATGTACGTGTATGGAACAACCCATTCCGAAAGGCACCGAAGGCTCACCCCCCCCTTCAACTCACCCACTTTGGCCTAATGAATGCAAATATAGTCAGGTTAATAAATTATATTTTTTAGACTATAGTCCTGCCACTCCCGCCCCAATACACACACACACAAGGGGGGGCGCGAGAGCGCGAGAGAGAGAGAGAGAGAGAGACAGAGGGGGGGGTAGAGGGTGCTTTCTGCAGAGCTCAACACAATTCCTATCCAGATCGTGTGTGTGTGTGTGTGTGCGTGCACTCTTCCATTCCCATCCGGTGCCGCACCCTCTGGTCGGTTTGGACCTCTCCCAAAGCAGCCCCATACCACCAGCATCCGCCTCATCCTCCCACGTCACTCGGCGCGTTGGTGTCTGCCTGCCACGGACGCGGCCACGCAAGGCGGGAAAAGATGTCTCCAAGCGGCCGTCGGTTCTTGTGCCTGATCGGGCCGCCTGCCTGGGGCTGCCCTTGCCGTTGGGCGCGCAGGTACGATCGTCCCATCTCATCACATTGACGTTCACATGTGGACGTGGAGGAGACATGTCGATTGAGGATGAGGAGCATTACGATGATGATGATGATGATGCTTGTTCTGTGTCAAATCAATGGAGGGTAGGAGGAAAAGAGGAAAATTAGCTCATGTATTGATATACTGTATTACTGTACTTTCCCTGTATGTGCATAATTGATTTTCGCCGCTTGCTTGTATGCAAAGAGTGCATTTTTATCCCCCATTTACCTCCATATTTCCATGCACACATTGTTTTTGGCCTATTGTTGACCACCGTTTAGCCGCGTTTCTAAGCACCATTATTTCTGCCCGTATTTTGATGAACACTTTGTATTTTCTTTGCAGACAATTTAATTTATTTTATTACCGAAAGCACAGCATCATTTTTCTTCTATTTCTCAATGCAAAGCTACTGTCTATCCTGTCGGTTTATTCTGTCTTAATTCATGTTTTCCATTTCCTTGTTTTGTTCTGCACACTGGTTATTTTCTCCTTTTTCTGAAAGGATGCGGTTATTTCTCAATCATGCCGTTTATTTTTTAATACGCACGGTCAATTTTCTTCTATTTCTAAAAGTACACTATTTTTTTTAAATATTTGTTCAACCATGCACTATTTTTTTCTTCTCGCTAATGCATGCTGTCTAGTTTCTCCAAATTAATACACAGGGCTCTACTTTTGAGATTGTCGTAAATCGAGAGTGGTGTGCAGCGTATATCTGCAGACTTTAATTTTGTACAAGCATAGCTTATTTCATTTTTTTTCTTATATTTTATTCTTATTATTATTATTACCATTTATGATGCACAGTTGGCCCGTATAAAAACTCTAGTTGTGAGTGTACCTTTCACTAAAAATGGCAATAAAATTGATTCAGATTCAAAAGCACTTGTTTTAAAAAAACGGCAGTTTGCGCCGCTGTGGGTGTGAACACAGCCAACATCATTCGTTGCCAATCAAAGAGTCTCCTTTCGTTCCCTTTAAATGTGGCGTACTCACATTTCACATGCAGACATCTCTGTGCGGGAAAATGGTGCAGAAAAATCAGGACGTGGCAGAATTTGCAGGCAAAAAGATGTTTGGAAGCGACAGTATTTTCTCACCATGTCCTCGTACATTCTCGACATAATCCAATTGGAGCGACATTTACTCTTGCGAGGGCTCTCTTTTGGAGACCCTTCACCTCCTTCTTCCTCCTCCCAGTCGACCCCAGTCTTGTGATATTACGAGAGCTTGCGAATGACAAGTCAGACCCAGATTGACACCACAGGGCTCCAATATGTTTGACTTTGCTTGAGAGGACATCAAAAAACGATCAAGGAATCAATTAATCGGGAGATAACGTTCATTTTCGCTTTGCTGCTCGTGTTGAACAAGTGTGTGTGTGTGTGTGTGTGTGGACTCATTAGCGCAAAACAGGGTGCGGGAAATTAATGATACTCACCAAATAGAAGACGAGCAGAGTCCCACATTGTTGCTAATGAAGACAACAGCAGCACAGCAACGCACGCAAGATGTTCCTCCAAATAAGCAAAACACATTAGTTCAACTTGGGAAACATCTGCCAACGTGCTTCGACTCATCAGTAGTCCCACATTTCCACTTTTTAACATTTAGATTTTTTTAAACGTCATGATTCTTTATTTTATTATTTACTATATTGTCCTATAAAATTGGTACTTGTATATATTTTTATATAATTTTTGGGGAGGGCGGGGGCGAATGTCTTGATTTAATTTTTGTTATCCGAGTTGAAAATTTGAATTAAAAAAATTAAGGTCATTTAAATCATTTCAGCTTAATTTAGATGTTATTTATTTGTATTCATCTTACATTCAGTGCGCCTCCCCTCTGGGACCTTTTGAATCGGGGGGCCTGCGTCTGTGCGCGCCTGGAGGTAGCAGGTGCAAGCGCATCAGAGCACATTAGGTTGGTAACGGAGGCGTGTGATGACATGATTGGCGATATCGCCGTCCGTGTTCTCACCAGCAGGGTTCACATGTTCCTGCTCGCAAGCTATTAGGGGTGTGCTGGTATGCGAGGCCAGCGAGCGTCCGTGTGTGCGCATCGTACGGGAATGACAAATAAATGTACGTTCACCCAGTGCTTTTCGCTTGATGCAATCATGCATCGAGTTATTTTTTCAAAGGACATCATTCACTTTAAAAATTGACAAAGTCAAGGATAATCAAAGTACAAATGTACTTTTGGAATGGTCTAATTTATTGCTGTGTGTGTTTAGGTGGTGGCTGACGAGACGTACTTAAACGAGGTGCAGAACTCAGGTAGGTGACCGGACGCATCCTATGATTTTGTCTGCCCCCGCCCCCCCCCCCAAATTGACCTCGCCGCCATTTCCTATTCTCGCATTGTTTGGACGGGAGGAAGCTCCTCTTTCGTATTCGCCTCCAGCTGGAAGCCTTCCACCATTTTTTAATTTCTTTCTTCCCTTGGAGAGGGGGTGTGAAAGGGAGGGGGGCACGGCGTACGTCGAAGTGGGGGGGGGGCAGATTGGGTGAGAAAATCGTAAAGGCTTTCACACGCAGAGTGAGGTACACCTGCGTGGTGGTCGCCAGTGCAGCCGTTACAACACATTGTGGTTATTGGTTTGGCTGGGTCGATAAACACCCTCCCCCAAATAAAACGCACCCCCCCCAAAGCCTTAATACAGCAAGTGCGGAGCGTGACGAATGCGCTTTGTGGCGGGGAAATGGATTATACGAGCAGGGAGGCTGAGTGTTCCCATGGCGATGGGGAGAGGGTTGTTGTCGTGGCGATGAAGGAGAGCGCAAATGCGCGTGCGTTCTGCAGGATGGGGGAGGTTAAGTCTGTTCGGCGTTTTTAAAAGATTTTTAGGATTCAATCGCCCAAATTTCCTGTTATTGGTAATTTTAAAAAAATGTGCGTAAATAACTACACAAGAGGAGTGAGTCCATTTTTACCACGTAAAAGTTGCACTCAAAATGTACTTTGTTCGCTCCGATTTCTCTTGCCTCCCTTTCTGCTACCTCGCGTTTGTGCGATTGCGATAAGACTACTTCTGGCCGGTGGCGCGCGTCCGCCATTGATCGCAGTTTAGCGGCAACTTGGCCTCAGATCAAACAAAACCAAAATGCTGCATGCAGGAAAAAGCAACGTCGCATGAATGGATGACAAACCCCCCCCCCCCAAAAAAAAACAATAGCGGTCTTGCTCAGCTCACCGTTTGAAGACCGGCAAAAGGTTTTGACTGGTGACAATGAACATTTTTGACCCGAGCTAACAAATATCGCCATGTCGAGCTCATTGAAAAATGGCAACAATTTCAAAGAAGCCACGAGATGTCAAGAACGGTCTCGGAATCCTCACTTTTCACCCCGGCCCCTCCCCCTCAGTCCCCCTGTCTTGCTCCGAGGGTTTCACCGAGCTGGGTTACTACAACGGCACCGTGTCCCAGACGGATTCGGGTGCCCCGTGCCTCAAGTGGACCGAGTTCCCCGACTACGTGGTGCAGTACCCGGGGCGTGGCCTCGGCGAGCACAGCTACTGCCGGAACCCGGACCGCGAGTCCAACCCCTGGTGCTTCTTCCGGCAAAACTCGGGCGCCATCGGATGGGCCTACTGTGACTGTCACCAGGGTATGGCAAAAAAAATGAATTTGGAACCATCAAAAATTTGTATTTGAAGCGGTTTCTTTTGTAGGTTTTTGATGTTTTGGAAGGACTTTCCTCTGTGAGGTTCACAACGGGATATGTTGGAAGTTTTCTAAAGACGTACATCAAAATTTGGGACTTAAAATTCGGATGTCTGCTGTTTGACCAAAAAAACGTTGATTTCAAAGGCTCAAAATTGTCTCCCATTTTAAAAAAGCGCCATCTTAGTTTCCGCTCGATGAAATCGTTTCACGTCGAGAGCTGTCACTTTGAAAGGCGAAATGGAAGGTCGTCATTTTCTTTGACGTTACGCACCTTCAAATATCTCGTCCGATAGGCGCCGTCAGGCTGGTCGGTGACTCGTCGTCCAACAGTGGGCGGGTTGAAGTGTACTTGAACGGCCAATGGGGAGCGATATGCGATTCTCACTGGAGCGACCGGGACGCCAGCGTGATCTGCAGGCAGGCGGGCTTAAGGTAGGACGCTGCGGTCTCGTCGCTTCCACGCCCCGTACGCCAGAAGGCACGCCTGCATCGGGTTTTGCGTTCGGACAGCGACATCGGCACGGTGTTGCGGCGCTCCCAGCTCGCCTCGGGTTCGGGCCTCTTCCACTTTGAGCGTCTGGGTTGCCGCGGTGACGAGAACAGCGTGAGCGCCTGCGGAAGCAGGACGTTCATCACCGGGGACTGTAACCATGGAAACGAGGCAGCCGTCCTGTGCGCGCCTCCTGAAGGTCAGACGGGAGAATTTCACACGTGAACGCACGCACCCGCACTCTGTGCGAAATGGAAAATACAGCAAACGAGTACATTGCATGCTGTGTGTGGCATTGTCAGAGAGAACTCGTGCGCGATACGTCTAACGTGCCATTTAGCAGGCGGCGGACCTCCGCTACGACTCGTCGGAGGTGAGGAAGACTTTGAAGGACGTGTGGAGGTCTTCCACGGCGGCAGGTGGGGCTCCATATGCGACGACCAATGGGACGACAGAGACGCGGAGGTGGTGTGCCGGCAGCTGGGCTTCAGGTGGGTGCTGCCAAGTCACTAAATATGATTTGATATCGATATGGAGAGAGAGTATTGATTGTGTATGTGTGTGTGTGTGTGTGTGTGTGTCTTAGCGGTGTGGCCAAGGCGTGGGCTTGGGCTCACTTCGGTCAGGGTTCGGGTCCCATCCTGCTGGACGCCGTCAAGTGCACGGGAAACGAACTCTTCCTGGATCAGTGTCCACACGGGCACTGGGAGCAGCACAACTGCGACCACATGGAGGACGCCGGAGTCTCCTGCAGCCCTTACACAGGCATGACGCACAAGTGCATGTAGACACACACACACACACACACACACACACACACACACACACACACATCTAAAGGTTTCTATTTATATCCTCCACATCAATAAATAATAACAAAGCGAAAACCCAGCCGCGGTGATGGAGTGGCTGATTAACACAGACGATGCACACACCAGATCTCAGGTTAGGTGATACACAGAGTGATGGCGCATAGAGGAGTAGGAAAACAAGTATGTTAAAAAAAAAAAAAAAAAGGAAAATAAAGGATGTTTTAAGGTGCATGTTGGGGAAAAAAATAAATGACCCAACATGAAATTCATAAACATTGCGAGTGTTGTAAATAGACCAGATCTGATGCGTTCAGACGGAGTGGTTCGTCTGGTGGGGGGCGACGATCCCTGGGAGGGCCGCGTGGAGGTGCTCCACAACGGCGACTGGGGGACGGTGTGTGACGACCACTGGACGCAAGAGCACGCGCAGGTGGTGTGTGGACAACTGGGATACAGGTACAAATGGATCACACACACACACACACACACACACACACACACACACACACACACACACACACACACACACACACACACAGGTTCAACAGAAAAAGGACAAATAAGCGAATTTGTGAACACAAATCAAAAATTAGACAGGAGTTCACCGTTCTTTTTCTCTTCCCTAAGGGGTTATGCCGAGGTCGCGTCAGGCGGGACGTTTGGGGAGGGGGCCGGTCTCATCCTGCTGGATGACGTCCACTGCGACGGCTCCGAGACGTCTCTGCTGGACTGCCGCCGCGGCGTCTGGGGTCGCACCGACTGCTCCCACGCCGAGGACGTCGGCGTGCGTTGCAGAGGGAAGCTTGAAGACGAGACCAACGACGTGCCCGTTGTCGCCCCGTCCACAGGTGATGAGGCTCGCTGCGCATGGGACGCTTCGATGGGTGCGCCCTTCTTGTGATTGCGGGCGTCTTTTTCCACTGTAATCAAAGCTAATATTTTTCGGAATATTTTCAGGTCCTCTGTTGCGTCTTGCTGGGGGGGCCGATAGGAAGGAGGGGCGTGTGGAGGTCTATCTCCACGGTGACTGGGGGACAATCTGTGACTCGGGGTGGAACGACCTCAACGCCGCCGTGGTGTGCAGGCAACTGGGCCACAGGTGACGAGCAACATGGCGGCAACAAAGAAGGCAACTTCGGAAGCTCGCATTAGGAGTCTTCCTTGGCGCTGTGGTTCCGTCAAATTAGAAACCAACTTCAGAAACGCTGGAAGCTAAAGTTGGTCTTCCTTCTTCCCCAGTGGCGGCGCTCTGGCGGCGAGGGGCTTCGGGCAGGGCAAAGGACCGGTCCATCTGGACCAAGTGAGGTGCACGGGCAAGGAGGAGTTCCTGGGGGAATGTCCCTCCCTGGGCCTGAACATGCTGGGCTGCCGGCACGGGCAAGTGGCGGGGGTCAAGTGTGATACCTCCGCTGCCTCAACGTCCTACCCGATGGTTCAAGGACGCCACCTGGAGGCCAGCTGTGGGGTGAGGAAGCTTCAAGAGGACGGCAAGGCCCGAGAGGGAGGAGCAAACATGCTCAGGTGGGTGGTCTTGCACTGGTTTGCTGGGTTTAGCTCCATCTGGTGGATCTACTGGGTCACTGCACGTCCGATGACCCGAATCAGATACATTTGAAATGTACAAAAATCATGAATGAAACAAAGTCAAATTGATCAAATTGAATATAGTTGAAATAATCTACATGAGCAGATGTTGATCACATATGCAAACCACTCGTTGCAGGATATCGTGGCCTTGGCAGGCGTCGGTGTGGCTTCAGTCCCAAAGTCAAGATGGCGGCCCCCTCTGCAGCGCCACTCTGATCGGCTCCTGCTGGGCCCTCACATCCGCCTCCTGTTTCGCCAGGTAACTCCAAATACCCGTCACGAGCCTCGTCTTGCGGCTTTTATAACACGCATCGCCGTCAGGTTTGGAACGGAGCCGTCCGGGTATGTGGTGCGGGTGGGGGCTTCGGAGCGGACTCTGACCCCAGAGCGCGTGGTCGTTCACAAGAAGTTCAAAGGCCAGAGTGGAGGTCATGACCTTGCCTTGCTCAAACTGCCCGGCGCACAGAAGGGTCACTGCTTTACCTTCGACCCCCACGTCAATGCCGCTTGCCTGCCCGACGAAGACCACAGCAGCATGCCGGCTGCCTGCGTCGTCCTGGTGACCTCGCGGTGGAGCACGTCAGGTGGGTGATGATTGTGATGATGTTGAAGCTCATGTCGGATGCCGACGTTCCCCCTCTTCATCTGATAAAAAGAAAAAGTTGTGGCAGGCCAGATGTGGCCCACCGGTTCAGTTAATTGCAGAAGCTTCTATCAGAAGATGACAGCTTGTGCTAAAGCGAACTTTGGAGGCTTTTATTGATGATGTTTCCGTGTCCTAGACTCTGTGCTGGCGTCTTGGGTTCCGATCATGTCGTCGTGGCAATGCAAGAAGCGCCACGGCGACAGCTTCTCTAGCCATGGCACCGTGTGCGCCGGCAGCCCCCCGGACACCGGCCCGGCCCACGGCAGCAGCGAAGGTTGCAGCGGCAACTCTGGAGGCGGCCTGCTGTGCCACGCCGAGGCCGGTCGGTGGGTGCTGGCAGGAGTGGTCGCCGGGCGCTACGGCTGCGCGGACCCCTCCTCGCCGGCGCTGTACACGCGCGTTAGCCGCTTCCGCAGCTGGATCGATGACGTCATCCACGCCGACTCCCAAAACGGCAGACGAGGAGAGGAAACAAACGACATCGGACATCACGCAAAACACACGCGGCACTCGCAGGTGGCGGTTTGATCCAGGCCAAACCTGTGCCACGGGACCACCGGAGAAAACGTGAACTCTGATTGCTTCCCAACCAGAGGCCAAACAAAGATGGCCCATCAGCATGTGCTTTCCCAACCCAAATTCAGTCAATAATGTGGCAGGGTGCTCAATTAAGACAACAATTAGGATTAGCGCAAACTGCTAATTCATGTACAGCTGATAAACATGCAACGACGTCAAAAAAAAAAAAAAAAAAGGGCTTTTCTTTGCAGGCTCCTAACGGATGACTGCGCTAGTTCCAATATGAACCGTACCAGTGTCTTCGACATCACATACGACAAACATCGCAGAAAAGTGCAAGCTGAAGGTGTACCTAATATTGTGGCCAGTGAGGGATAAGACGACCAGCGAAATTGGGAGTATCTGTGGTCGATGAACAACATAAGGCCATTGGAGCATATCAGGGTGCGTGATTTCATGTTTGCATTTACTCCAAATAAGAATCAAGCTTCAGTAGAACATTTAGAAATGACAATCATTTGGTTTTGCCTGACTTACCTACAAGACCCCGGATCAGGCAGGAACATAGTCATTCATGAATATTGTAATCATCAACAAAAACACTGGTATGGCCCTTTCATGTATAGAATTGGACAAAAAAAAGCCATTGAAAGTCGAGGAGTCGGACGTGTGTGTGTGTGTGTGTGTGTGTGTGTGTGTGTGTGTGTGTGTGTGTGTGTGTGTGTGTGTGTGTGTGTGTGTGTGTGTGTGTGTGTGTGTGTGTCCAGCTCTCCCTGCAGCAACACACCTGATTCAAATCATGGGCGTCGCTGCTTCGGAGGCGGCTGATGAGCTGATGAGCGGAATCAGGTGTGTTGCGGCCGCCGGGGGGGAGGGAGGGCTGGAAAACAAAGGCGGGGCAGCGGCCCTTGAGAGCAGACACCCCTGGAGTAGAGCTAGATAGAGTATGCGTGGCCTGTGAACGTTTCAATGAGAAGACGGCTTGTGACGACGAGATGGCGCCGTGGCCTGTTTTGTCTCTATGATTTATGTCGATTCGTAAGCGGTGTGCTGTAATCGTTTGGGACTTTGTGCGTCGTGTTGTGATTCATTCCGTCTTGTCGCCGGGTGCTTCTGAGTGTGAACATAAATCAACATTAAAACCTTCCATCAGCGGGTCAATCGTGACATTCTGCCGGCGATTCCGTCCGTCGTAAAGCTTCCAGCGGCAGGCCGGCAAAGATCATCTTGGTTCTGTTGTGCACATCATCGACATCAAGCTTCCTTCGGCAGTTGAACACACAAGCAGACGGCATCCGATTCTGTACGCGAGCCACATTAAAGAATCCATCTGCGGGTTATCAGCGACCTTCTGCATCTAACAAAACCATCGATACATAATCACCAATGAAGCTTGAAGCACTTCTGATTCCGTACATCATAAAAATCCAAGCTTCCAGAACTTTTGCTTCTGGACGTAATCAACATTCAAGTTTCCATCACCACCGACCTTCAACTGCGCTCCCTAAAGACAGTCGAGTTCCCTCTTTCACCTGAATTTCACATTTGGTCAATGCAAGAGAGCATTGATGATTCTCAAACAAAAGTCAAGTAATTGTCTTTGTGAGGCGACCTTTCCCTGACTTGGGAGTTCACGGTGAGCTAACCAGAGCACGTCCCCGCAGACTTCTTTGACTTTGTGCGTCTTTGAGAAAAAGAGAGAGAGAGGGGGGAAAAAAAGCGCCGGGGCTCATTAATCACGGCCGGCAGATGAACCAGGGGGAGCTGTCCTACATCCCGTGCACTGCCGTCATAAATGACACCTTCTTCAAAAATAAGACAAGATCCGAGAAGGGAGGCAGCGAGTGATGAACAAACTGTCAAGCGGTCGAGGCCTCGTGGGGGTTATTTAGGAGATTGGGCGGATTTAGCAGAACGACAGACAATTACGGAAGCCAAAGACGATGCATTACGGAAAATCGATTAAAAAAAAAAAGTCTTGTATGCACATAAATTGTGTCTGGAGATCCTGTCAAAGGCACAAGGTAAGCAGAGATGCAGCAACTTCTGATCGAAATCTTTATCGATGCTCTCGAAGTGCGTGTCGGGGGGATGTCAAAATATTTCTCCGATTCTTGATCGTTTGACGAAAGCACGCTGGACAATGTTACCGCGCCGAGGAAATCTTTTCAAATTGCGACAAATTGTTCAGTCACTCCGCATGACTGGGAAAAAAGACGCAAAGGCATCGCAAATGAGGGGGGCGGGTCTGGAGCGGGGGTGTGTGCTGAAATAGTATTTTTATTAAATACTTTCAAGATCCAAGTCTGAAGAAGAATAACAAAGCTAAGGATGAAGACCAACTAACACTCAGACAAACACTTTATAGTCGTCAATTCAAATGGTTGTTGTATTTCATTGTACATCATGATCATGCAAAAAAACCCAAAACGGAACCAGAAAAAAAAAAAACTCCAGCGTCTGCGTGAAGGCTGGGGAAGGGAAGGTTGGTGGGGGGGACGGGGGATAAAAAAAGCGCAGCCCAAATATCATACCATAAACAATGCAGGGGGGAAAAAACATCGAGGGCCTCATACCAAGCGTCAGCTCCGGCATCCCCCCCCCTTTGGTTCGTTTTTTTTTTCTTTTGATTAAAAAAAAAATTGTCATGTCACCTAGTCACATTCGAGATGGAGGAAATCTCAAAAGATGCAAGTATCTTCATCATCATCATCATAATTAATACTAGTAGAGCTCCATCATCATTCAGGTAGGTACATGGTAGAAATGCGTAACTGAAACATGCATAATAACTAGTGCTCCTGCTCGCTCGCCCCCCCTCACCACACACCCACACCTCTAGAACTGAGCAGGCACATTTTAAAACCACCAGGCGGCGGATTCTAGGTCGCAATCGTATTCAAATCCGTGCATGTGTGTGTATTTGCGTACGTCGCGTACATTTCCTTGCCTCACTTCCTGCGGGTCACGTGCAGAACTCCACCGTGGCAACTCGGCAAATAACAAACAAACAACACCTAAAAGTTGACAGCCGGCGACAAAAAGTTGCAAAAAAAAAAAAAAACACCCAAGACATCAATGCAACAAACTGTCAGGAGGCACAGGGACGCTAAGCTGTGAGGAAAAAGAGAGTGCACAACATGGTGGGCGGGGCTGCCGATAACACAACATTGCGGCCTTGTGCAGATGACATCGTGGGGTGGGTGCACATCACACAAAACAATGGGGGGGGGTCAATCACAATGTTCCTGGCCGGTTTGGATCACTACACTGTGAAGCTGGAGCACATTGTGGGGTGATGGAGTGGATCACAACGTGTATTGGGGCCGGTTTGGATCGCAACACCGTGGGGCGGGAGGAAAATACAACATTGCAAGGCGCCGCGGAGCACGCGACATTGCGTGTTAAGGACAAATCACCCCAAAAGTGGGAAGGGTGGAGATAACAGCGTGAGAGACTGGTGGGGATTCGAAAACGTGAGGAAGTGCACGCCACACAACATTGTGGTAGTGCGGACATCCTGCAACATCGTGGGACGGCCGAAGATCGCAAATGATGTGTTGGGGTTACGCAAAATGGTGACACGGGGTGGACCACACGCTTTTTTGGGGGCAGTACAGATCAAACAAGAGCGGGATGGGTGCAGATTACAACATGATGGGGCGGATGTGGTACACAGCACCAGGCGTGCGTGTTATGCGACGCTGAAAAAGTCACGGGATGCAAAGCTTTGGGCCAAAATAAATAAAATAAAAATGTAATGGAACCTGCAAACGCTCTTGAAGGAAGGTGCACAGGATGCATGTACATATGACACACGTTTCTACACAGTATTTACACAGCGAGAAGCAACAAACCAGGCTCCAACGGAAAAAAAAAACGGACGGGAAGGAAAAGGACGGACGGGGCGGTTGGGGCACGCATGCAATTGCCTCACGCGAGGAGGCTAGCCCCGCCCCCTGCTGCACCCCCCACTGCTGCATACGGACAAGACAGGACAGGACGTGCGCGGGAAGCTTTTTTTTAAACTCACGATAGATAGAAATCCCTCTTAAATGATTTTTTTTCCCTTCTAAAACGCGCTTTTCGACACAAAGCCGATCGGACGAAAAATTAAAAAAAAAACGGGGGAGAAAAAAATAAAAGCGAGGTAAAGGCTCGTCACAGGACGCTAAAAACACAACACGAGCTTAAGTCGGCTTTCCAAAGTGTGGGGTCGGGGGGAAAACGAGCAAAACACGTAAAAAGCCTAACGTTCTACACTTTGGTGCTTCATGATATCAAGTTTTGTCGTCACCCGCTCGCACTCGACCGCGCGCTCCCTTCGTTCTCGTCAACTTGCCTTTCCTGCCGCGACAAAAGCCAACGTCTCCGCTCCTCCCTCATCACACAGACAAGATAAATGCTTGCTGGGGTTTTGGTGGTTTTCTGGAACATCTAAGTCATAATTTACACAGTATATTCATAACTCATACTCATAAACTGTCACAAGTGTAAGTCGCCTCCTCCCCGCAAAGCCTCGTCAGGTGCGGGCGGGGCTGAACAAAGACGGCCGCTGAGGGGAGGCACGGGAGGGCAAAGACGTGCCCTCCGCGCTCAGGCGGGCGCCAAGATGCATGCATCACATCCCACGTGGGGGGAGGGGGCGGCGGCGGCGGCGGGCGGGCTGCAGGGGGGGCCGGGCGTTGTCTTGTGCTAGGCCGGCGCCCCCCCCGCGGGGTCAAAGGAGGAGACAGGGTTCGGTTGGTGGTCGCGGAGAGGGATGCCATCTGGCCCGGCCGGGCTCCTGGCGCTAGCCGATCCACGCGGGGGGGTCGGGGCCCCCCCGAACACACTCGCCGGAAAAAAACTGCCCCCCAAAACGCCTCCACCGGCACAGTGGAGGCTCAGGACCACTGAGGGAACAAACGACAACAAGACGTAACGTATTAAAAAGAAAAATGCCAATCATAGGCCAATGCTAACAATTTGGGTTTCATGCCAGGGATGGGGATTCAAGTCAAGGGTTTTGATGAAAACTAAGGGTTAGGGGTCACTCTGGCGAACGTGAATTGATGTCTTAGTTTTTTTCAGCACATTCAATTCGCATTTGAAGGTGACTTTGGGCGTACCTGATCACTGTAGTGGCGCGGCGGGCGCTCCCGAGCAGTGGAAGTGAACGTTGAGCCACTTGCCGTCGCGGCGGTGCCACACGCGGGTCTCCTCCGATTGGCTGGAGCGCGGCCGGCCGCCCGAGTCCACGAACTGCGTGAGGCGGATGTACGCGATGCACGCCGCGTCCTCGCCGATCAGGTGCACGTGCGGGTTGAGCAGGGTGGTGTGCACCGGCTTGTTGTTCTTGCTGAGCACTGCGCCCACGCGGACAGACGGGGTAGAAACGCACGGCAGGGTGGTTAGTGCCGCTCTCGACGAGTGGCCGGTCAACAGCAAGGACATTTTCAAATGATTAAATCCCCCCAAACTGCTCAACATCGGTACGAGGCTCAAAACAAGGGCAGAGACCCCTGCCAAAGCGAACGGAGTTGGGTTTCAAATCAGCGTGTCGGACGACTAAAGGACATGGTTCGAGTTTCAAAGTCAAGTTTAGCATTTCAAATGGAGGTTTCTAGTATGACTGAATGATTCAGATTTATTTTTTTTTAAACAAAAAATGTAATATGTCTTACAATAAACGATCAGATTGATTAGAATAAATGTTTTGCAAAATGGAAATGATTGGGTGTTAACAGGATCAGGTTTCAAGGTAGCGCCATGGTTTTAAATAAGGCTGGTACTCATTCAGTACCAGCCAATTCTGTACCAAGTCTGAAAAGACGTTTAAAAACGTCTTTGGGGTGAATGAGTTAAAAAAATAAGTTTCAGTCGTGGGTTGTCCGGCTTTCAAAATGAGGGTTTTAAAGGGCTAGGATTTCAAGACAGGATTAGGGTTTGCAAGAGTATACTTCCCAAAAACGGTTCGGAAACAGGATGTACGAGTGCGCGCGTGTCCTCACAATTTTCAAAGTAGAACTTGTGAAAGTCCATGCCCTCCACCAGGTTCCCCAGAGCCTCGGGTTCGAAGGAAGTGAGCCCGGGATCGCAAATCCTCCTGCGCGGGGAACGACCGGGACCAACGCAAAGAGATGTGAGAATCAAGGAGACGGGAAAGGCTAAAGCCCCAAAGCGCGCGCACTCACGTGTAAGCGTCAAAGTCGCCGTTGTTGATGGCTTCGATCAGCTGCTCGGTGATCTTGATGATCTCCTGCTTGCGGGCTGCGAGATGCAAGAGGACACGGACGGGGTTACAAACGCTAACAAGTGCTGACGAGGTTGCTCCTTGTCATGATCGAGCCGAGTAACACGGACAGAGGCGCCGCCGTACACCGAAAAAAAGTCCGAGTTCAATTAACTGGTGTGGTGGCACGAAATAAGCTAAGTTATTTCACAGCATGAGAGGTATTTGGTGAGCATCACAGCGGCAAAGCAGGGGGCGGAGCTAGTAGTGGCAGGCTGGCAGGCGACGCAGGTGGGTCAGTGAGTGTCTGATGTGGTCTTACTCTGCTTAACGTTGCTTTTAGCAGCGGCAGAGTTGTCGCCCCCTACTGGAGCGGTGGCGACGGCGGTCGCGCAGGACAGTTCAGAGTCACTGTTGCCCGTGCTGTTCCAAGCCATGCGCTTTACATCATGCGGTGGGACTGAAACACACAATGGATGGTCAACACCCACCATGCGTGGAAAGACAGACGGGGGGGGGGTTATGGGAAAACATTGAAATGCTCATTTCATGCTGTTAAAAAAATAAAAAAAGAAATATTTGTTAGACACAAGCAGGTGTGCACAGGAGAAACATTTGTTTTTTTCCATTTTCACTTGACAATTGAATGTCAGAAGGTGAAGAAGGGACTGATTGTATTTGTTTTTAAAAAGATGAAACATGATTTTTTTTTACATGTGAGATTAAATAAATTAAAAAAACTAAATCAGTCCCTGTTTTTTTTTTTTTTCCCATTTGCCAATTGAAAGAACAAATGTCTCTCACACACACAGAGTCAGAGACAAGATGGCAGCTGGATGAGCGTGGCTCCGACGATGACGTGCAAAGCATGTAACTGCTGTGCTGGCCCTGCGCGCTCCGCTCTGAATGCTTGTGACAATGAAACGGTGTCCTCTGAGGAGAAAGGACAGAAGGCGACGTTGGCATCGCCTGCGGTTAAGGGCGCGCCTTTCAGGGGTTTGGATGATTGTGCAGGTTTTTCTGACAGGGGGGTGGGGGGGGGGGATTAGCAGGGAGCTCTCAGAATACAATAGAGGTGAGTTACAAGATTAAGGCGACGTCCGAAAATAATACTATAACACAGCAAGGCGGTCGAGTGGATGGGAATGCAGCAGGTGGCGCTAAAAACCACAAGTGTAAGGCCAATAGAGCCCTATGGAAGCAAGAAGAAAATAATTTGTGGATGACATGCACATAGATATCAACTGCGATCCGGAAAATCTGCTTTCAGCGACCTCTGCACCATCTTTCACTTTCATTTCAGGACACTACATAGTTTATAAATAATACAGAGTAGTAATTCATTTGGTTGTCTGGTCCTGTAAATAAAAATAAAAAAGACCTCTGGTGTGGTGATGTGGTTGGGACATGGTAGATGTGGTTCGCAAGCCTGCCTCACAGTCACTGGTTCTGTGTTTGAATCTCTGAAATCCAACACGCACAAAAATTCTCTAAATTGCCCAGAGTTGCGAATACGAGTGTGAATGGTTGCTCGTCTGTACGTGCCATGTGAGTGACGGTGTAAAGTCAACCATGAAAGGCTGCAGCTCCCTTGAACACAGGTATAAAAGATGGATGGCAGTTGGGATATCTGCCTAGCAACAAGTGACCAGACCCAAAGACGATTTGTGGTATGTAACTTCCCTAAAATGTCTTCCTAAAAATACTAGATATATTAAAAAAAAAGGTAAGCATATATTAATATAGTAGCAGAGAGGTTGGGGGAGAAAGTAGTGGAAAAAGTGGGTGTGAAAAGGTTCCTGGGCACGCAGGTGCAAGGGGAGTGAGGGGTGTCGTCCAGCTGGAGCTGTCACATTAGGAACAAGAGGGGAAAATGCAGTGATCACACAAGGTAGACGCAGACACACGCACACACACACACACACACATACACACTTGAGGGTGCCCACAGTGGGCCAGACGGCTTCAATAGCTTTGTGTTCGGAGTGTATGCCACAGCTGAGGGTACTCAGGAATCTCAAGGGTCTCAACGCAAGTTTGGGATTTAACATCTACCCTTCCTCCCAAAACCACCCCCCGCTCCACCCACCATATAATTTGGGTGGGTGGCCACAGTTGGTCAAGATGACATTTCATGACACGATTTGGGAACGCGCCGACATTGCCGGAACGGATCGGGCCTCGGCTGGAAGGTCCAATTATTGTATTCCATGCAGAGAAGCGGCGGCAGCAGCAGCACACATGCGAGGGGGACTGAACTATTCAAGCCAATAGGTAGATTTTGCCCCAATCAAATCCAAATTATTAAGTCGACAGCCAAATTCAATTGGGTCGAGGATTTCAACATCAGGCCTTGTCATCCAAATTGTAGATCAATTGTCAAGCTCGTGAGGTTTATTCAACCATCGCGTTTAGTTCGTACTGTCGCAAGTGTGACAACACTTTGTGAGGACGACAGATTCATGATTGATCACAGGGTTCATACACCGTTCGCCCAACATCAAGCTCAATTTTCCACCTGAATGACATTGTCAGCAAAAATATACATTTGAGTGGATCACATTATGAGTTACTGCTGCCCAGTATTGATGCTTGTGTCGTTATTTATGTGCAATTTGGGAACGTGCGCATGCGGGTTGCTTATGCGTTCCCATCTGTAAACACAAGAACAACACTGGGAAGGAAAAAAAATAAAAAATGAAAAATACAGAACAGAAAATGGGCAAAATGACCCGAGTATAAATTCAGGGCTAAAGAGACAGTTTTATGTTTCAAGCCAACAAAAACAGACCGCATTAGAATGAAAAGCTGTTGTGCACAGGTTTATGTTCTCATTTATATTGCCACGCAGCGAACAAAGGCCTTCAAAGCATTTTATCCTGAAAATTCAAGCCCTTTTTTTAAGGCGCTGTGAGAACCCTGTGACCAATATTTTTTTTTATTTTCCCCCAAAATCATAAAATGTATTGAAATCCCAAAAGCAGTGGGAATCCGCAGCTTGGCGGGTGAGAAAGAGTGAATGTGCAAGCCATCACTCCTGGTGACCAGAGGAAGCTAAGGTGGGATTTTGTGGGAGGAAGTGAGGGTGTTGGGTGGGAGGTTAAAGGGGGGGCGGTCGGTTGTTAGCTCCACCACAAAGCTTCCTGTTTTAAAGCAAACTTACTGGCAGGTGAGCTTTGAGGTGAGGGCAGAAGTGGGGGCATCTCCTCGGTGGCGCTGCTCTGACTCAGCGCTGAACTGTCGGCTAGAACACACACACACACGTGTGTACGCACGCACAATGCAGCCAGACGCACAACATGTACAAACACACGGTCAAGAGCGCATCCCCCCCCGCGTACCGAGAGCCCAAAATACCCCCGGCCCCGCCGGATGGGACGGAAAAATCAAAACCGTCCAAAACAAACGGGAGTGACCTCGCCTACCTTTCATTTCTTCCTCGTCGTTGGTGGCGTTGCTCTCCGTTGATCCCTGCCGAACCGAAAAACAAAAAGACGCGTTACGGCAACCGGTCACAGGTGAGAAGTGGCGGCGCGTGTCGCTCACCTTGACGCCATCGGGCGGGTTGTGCACCACTGTGCTTTGGGATTCCTGCCACGCAAAAACAAACGTCAGTCCGTCATGCGGATAAAAAACCCTTCAACCACGTTTCCACCAAGTTGTTCAGTTCGCTCGGCTCAATGATCGAAAATGAAACATAAGCTGCAAACTGCTGCCACACGCAAATACGTGGACCGCTCGACCCCTTGCCAAACTTGCCAGCTCACTTGTGAATTGTGAAGTCTTGCCATTTAGGTCGTGGATGCGGCTGTTGCCATCCTGCCTACAAGCTCCACTAACGGAAACACAAGATAGCGACTTACTCCTTCCAAACTTGATCAGGATGATCGGAACTGGACTGCTTGGTGGAAATGTGCCTCGTCCAATGGGGTCATCAGGACTCGACTAAACTTGAGATTTGAGGAAACTGACTTGTCCCACTTGCCTCCTTTCTTCGGTTGACAAACGGACCAAATTGCGCATTACGGAAGCTACGTGATGCAATGCGTGCTAGTCACCCCCCCCGGAAAAAAAAAAAGCCACAACGGCGCAGCAACACAAAGTCAGGTTTAACATGGTTACGAAGAGGAAGAGGCGGAAGATGAGTCGGGCACAGAAAAGTGTCAGGTGAAGCTAGGAGATAGTAACAAAAGGGTCGTTTTTTCAAGTTGGATCGAATGCGCTACATAGCCACATACAATACTGATCTGTAGGACAAAAATCAGCAGGCATGGCGAGTCAAACCCAGATTACAGTTCTGTACTGACACATCATCATCTTGGAGCTCGTGCTCCTTTGACCTCCAAACAAGGTGAACATGTGCATCCTGACATTTGAATCTCATCAGTAACCCGTCAAGGAAAGAAAAGAATGGGTCACAAATGCTCTTTCTGTTTAAGTCGATAAATATTACAGCCAGGAGTCCAAATCCCCCCCCATGCCCGATAGTGATCAAATAGTTCCAAGTCATCATTAGATTTGCAGAATTTTTTTGGGTTTCTTTCGATGGTGGAGTTCCACGGGGAACGTCTAGCAAGGCTTATGAGCAATGTTTCCTGCCCAAGATCGGCTTCACATTGGACAGAAATGCGAACCAAGTTCCTTCTCACCGCCACTTCTTTGTTCTCCTTCCCCCTTCCAAATGCCTGTCGGTGGAGCTCAAGAGCGAGAGCCCCGGCCTACTCGGAATGTTGCCCAACCAAAGGTTGCCTCAGGTCAGATGCATATGCTCACCAGCTCCATTCCAATTTTTGGTCCCTAGGCTCACTAAAAAGAGACCGAGTGCTGGGGCAGACTAATTTTCGCTATCTTAAATTCAGGAAGCACATGTGCACCTTAGTGGAGGAGCCTACGGAGGACGGGCGCAACATCTGATGAACGAGGACGACAAAAAAAACGTGACGAACGCAATGACGATGGCGCTACAAACGACTACTGAGGAGGGGTGGGGGTGCGGTGGGCGGGGCGTTAAAATGCAGGAACCAACAACACTGCGGCGGGCCTACTGTACCATCTGGGCGTTGGTTGCCATGTTGCTGTCTTTCAGGGCATTGATGGCGCTCACTATACTGTTCTTACTGTTGTTGGTGGAAGGCTGGGACAAGAACGCAAACACTCAGAGTGAACACACAGATTACAATCGTACGCCGTTCAGGACATGGGGCTCACGTTAGTCAAGGCTTGCAAGCTGTTGAGAGCTAACGGGGCAAATGAGAGGGTGAGTGCCACAGAATGGCCTTCAGATCATCCTTTTTACTGCCTCAATAACTCTCTATGCCTCCACCACTTAACTGCACAGAGACGCCAGGGGCGGGAGGAGGCGGGAGCAAGGTAGGCAAGAGGAGGGAATGATGCTTAATAGCCGACAAAGATGGATTTCTTGGAAAAGAGCGCAGTGAACAAGTACACAAAAAAAAAGCTTGAATAGAGCAAGGGCTGATTGTTACATCGAGGGGTGGAACAAAAGAAATTGAGTCTCGGGACATGAAGGATTTCTCAGAAGGGTCAACTTAAAACGAGAGGACACACGGGAGCTAAAAACAGGAACAATCAACTCAATGGGGGAAAAAATAGGGGGCTGTGCGGGGGGGGGGCTTACATCACGGCGACGAGACAAACTTACCTTAGCAGAGTCGGCTTTCTTGTTGAGTAAACTTTTGCATGCTGCGAAAAGAAGGAGAAAAAAGGGGGAAAAGAGAAGGATAGACAGGGAGGGAAATGGGCAGAAAATTGAGTTTTACATTTGGCGATGGATTCAACGCTCGCCTCTTACGGGGGGGGGCGGGGGAAGCGCAAAGGCAGCAGACGTCAGGATGATGTCACCCACGCCAAACATGTCGACCGACCGTGCGCTTTTTTTCCCCTTTAACCTCCGCTAAACCCATTCCCATCATAATCTATTCATTATCACCTGGGGATATGAGAAGAAACCCAAGCGCAAAAGTAAACTTCCTGAATCCATTTCCTGTCTGGAAGGAAGGACCCCCACCCCCTCCCCCCCAGCACAACTTAAAAGGGGAGCAGTAAGCTGCCTTAATGGATCACCATTGATTTCTCTTCAAGGGCCCTGGTCACCTTTCAATCGACTTGATCTTATGACACACAAAAACAATATTGTGTTTCTTACCTTCCAGTAGGAAAAGTGGGGAGGGGGGGAGAGAGAAAGTGGGGTCGGACATAGGAGAATAAAGATAAGGGGCACAGAGTTGAAAGGCGGCAAAAAAAAAAAAAAAGGTCATGCTTTTGTATTCTTGCCTTTTCATTTCTCTTCAACCTTTCCATGCAGCAACCGCACAAAATGACCTTAGAGGTTCCACTGTACTTATAATGCATGCAAGGGGCAGGAAGGCAAACTGCTCCTGCACGGAACGATACACACTCGCGTGGCATTGAGGCTTCTTGAAATAATAATAACAAAGGCAACATGAGGCTCAAGCTGTCATACTTTGGGCTCGAGTCCGCATAAAAGGGGTGCAAGGAAGCCGTGACAGTATCAGTGATGCAGGACGCCATCAGTGGGGAAGGAAATGCAAGAGCTAAACAAAAGAGGAGCGCTCATGTCACACTTTATATTGAGAAGGAAAAGGGAGGGGTGGGGGGGGAGCAGGAGGGGGACAACTTACAAAACAGGCAACTTGGTCCGGGGAGCCCGCAAACCTTGAAAGGGCTCCACAGCTGACAAACAAACCTTCACAAGCACCCGCCGGAATCTCAGCACACCACTCAGACATTCCCAAAGCGACACCTGCCTCCCTTTTCACGTTTTAATCCGCCTTCATCACACTCGGATTCACTCAGTGTAGAGCAAAGCGGACCCTCCCGTGCGGCTGACAAGGGTGACGGAGAACCCGCTGTGCTCTACACTGTCCTGCATTCGGATCTAATGGAGCCACCATCGGAATCGCCGACCTTCAGCGCACATTGCCACCCGGCGGGATGAGAGCCGTCTGATTTCAGTACTTGCCACTGTGCCTTCCATGTTGGATCGCAGTAGGGCTGAATGATTCATGGCATCGGGGATTTCAAATACTACGATGAGCCAGATCTTTGCAGCTATTGATTTTGACACAGCGTTGACTTTACAACAAAAGAAATATGCGGCAACTTGATCAGCACCAAGTAGGGGCGCTCAAACTGCGTTTGATCATTCATTTGCCTGAGGAATCCATTTTACAAACCTCAGAACTGCGAGGCGAGGAGATTAGCCACTACTCAAAAGTTCTGCTTAATCCATACACAAAAATTGAATTACTACCTACTTGCCATTGCAATCACTGTTCTATTAAACGCTCTTCTTTCGTTATACGGCAACACCACAGGGCCAAATGAGCAACTCTGAAAAATGCAACAATCATAGAATACAGTTGGCATAAAAGACAGGAATGAATGACAACCTTGATCATTCAGCCCTACATTCAAGCATTCCTTCACGGAGGCACGTGTGGCAAGTACTAAAACAGATGACAGGAATGGGGGCAGGGGATGAGAGAATTACCCCCCCCCCACCCTTTCCTACATCCGCACCTTTATCCCTCCCCAGCAGACCCAGGTCCGACGATGGCAGCACGCCAACCCAGCTCTTGCCGGCCCCCTGCAGTGTCAGTTCCTCGCCCCCAGGATACATCGCCCCTCCTCATCCCCTGCTGCCCCCGAACCCCGTCCTCGCAAGCGAACGCCTGCTCGGAGGGCGTCTGAGGGTCAGACGGAGGTCTGGATGGAGCCTGTCAGCAGTGGCGACATGGGCTCGTTTCTGCAGATGGAATTGGTGTGGTGGTGGTGGCGGTGGTGGTGGTGGTGGTGGTGGTGGGCAAGGGGGGAGCAGGAGGTGAGGAGGTCGAGACTGAAAGGTGAGGTGTTGATGTGGAAAAAAAAACTTGCTCTGGAGGTCAACTGATTAGCATTAAATGTGGTTTTGCTGCATTAAATCTAATTGGACAACCACTTGTTGGTGGACAGGGTATCTGCATGTTTCAGAAAGTCACTTTTAAAGGCCTCACGCTCATTAAAGATGACATTTAAAGAGGGCCATGTAGATTCAATCAAATAACACACGTCCAGGTACAGCTCAATAAATTAGAACATTGTTAAAAAAAAACTTCACTTCAATCCAGTATTCATGAATTGACCGAGAGTTGATCTCACATGACGTTGGCAATGTCCTGGCTTAATAGGAAAGTAGTAAATAGTGCAGCGGCAGTATGTTAAAGGGGTACATCTTGAGTGAAAGACGAACATCTTTGGAGGTCGGTTTAGCGGCGGTGAGCTTGTGGTTGCTAAGTGGAGGTTAAAGTGAGTCTTTGCTGCATGTGCGTGCCAACATGCTTCTTGTTTGAAATACTGTAGTTTCAGTTCGTGGCACTAGACATATTCAGATTCATTCCAGAGAGGAAAATACTTTTGAGGAGGCAACGTTTTTTTTTTTTTTTAGCAGTAGTCTTATTTATGCAGAAGGTGAATTTGAGGTTTTCATCAGCTGCAAACTTCCATCATCCAAATTTAAAAAATAAAATCATGAACGACTTCGCTTTTTGAATCGAACCGCTGAAATAAACTTTTCCGCTGACATTCTCATCATTGAAGTGCACCTGGACGTATGCATCCACAGTTTTCTCCATACAACATTGTGGAATCGGCAGACACCCTGCAGAGATGAGCTCAATGTGTACGCATGCAGATGTGTGGTCATGAAGATGCCGCCGGAGGGTGGAGGCACATGCATAAGCCACCCCCTCATCAGTACCATGAACCCCCCACCCCCTCAAAAAAAAAGTGCGTCTGTGCGGAGTGAGTGTGGAGAGGAAGTGGATGGGCGTGTCTTCTGGGACGTACCTTCCTGAGCCAGTGAGGCAGTGGAGGAGGCGGCAGCAGCAGAGTTGGTATGCTGCCGGCCCACTATTGGACGAGAAATGCTACAGTTGGGAGGGGCTATGCAAATTGCACTTTTCGACCGCGGGGAGTCTAGGAAGCCACGGGGCGGGCGGATTCGAGGCCTGCTACATCGCCGGCGCTGGATGAAAGTGGACTGAAAGCAAAAAACAAAACAAAAAAAAAAAGGCGCACCCCGTGGATTCCTAGGCCCGGGGTCGAAATTCTTACCCATGGAATAAACAAAATCAATCCAACTAAATCAAAACCTGGGAACAAGGCCCCAAAACAAGTTATCCTCAGCAGCAGGCTCAGACAAAAAAAAAAAAAGTTTTTACGGCACCACACTTGCCCCAAAGTGTATATTAAATTTTTTTTAAATTGTCTAGACTATCTTGCAAACATGCAAATGCTCCACAGGCAGCAGAGAAGAGGGACACACACTCACTCGCTCTCACACACACACACACACACACACACACACACACACACACACACACACACACACACACACACACACACACACACGGGAGAAACATATTAGAATGGACAAAGACACAAGCGACGTCCACATACAATCAATAACACCATGTCTGCTACTGTCCATCACAATTCTGTTGACGTTGGTCCTACTTGTTTGTTCACTCGTGTTATTTCAAGGTGTGTGCGTGTGTGGTAAGGAGGGAGGGAGGGGGGGAGGTGCAGAGGACTCCAACTCTATCCAACTCTCCTTGCTCTGCGTGTGCTGCGTGGTGGGGGGAGAGGAGGGCGAAGGGCACACCCACCTGAGAAGTTTCTGGACACCAGCATGGTGGTGAGGATGGCTCCCTGCAGGAGGAGGAAGAGGCGGACGGACACAGAAGCGAGGAGGAAGGGAATTAAAAAGCGGTTGATTCTTCTTCTCTTCCACAGCGCTCGGTGTTGTGCTTCTAAATGCGAATTTCAACGGCTCTATTTTCTAACCACTCCGTGATGAAAGCGAATGAGACGGCTTTGTGTGGGGTTTTTAGACGCATTGGATTTGTTCAAAGCTGCCTCGGTGGCAGAAGAAATTCTCGCTAAGTCGAACTGGGAACTTTGTGAGTTAAAAAAAAACTAATATGCAAAATATAAGAAAGCGAAGATTCACCTTGAGTTTTCGGCGAGCGTTGAACTTGCGGAGACACTCAACAGTTTCCTGTCTGTGCATCATGGATGCCACTGTGGAGCGGTGCTGCAGAATGGGTGGGGGGGACAAATTTCACACATTTACTCATCCAACAAGGGTGTTAAAAAGGTCTTAATATAGCAAAGATGTGGGTGGTGTTTCCAATCAGATATTTTCTTTTCTCTCAATGACTTTGTTGTCTCGGAGTGACTTACGCAGACCCACGGGTGCTTGAGAGCCTGCTCGGCAGTGATTCTCTTGGCCGGGTTGATGGTCAACATCTGGTTGATCAGGTTCTTGGCCTCGGGGGTCACTGTGTCCCACTCAGGGGAGGGGAACTAAAAGTCACGACACAGGAGGTTAACTCATGGCTGATGCTGTGTCCGTACGGTGAAAGGGATACGTTGCGGACCCACCAGAAAATCGGTGAAAAGCTCTCATATGGAGAGAGAATATAAACTTTGGGATCATTTCATCCTCCCCGTACACTTTTTAAACACATTGTAAATGTTTATGACCACACAAACATACTTTGGTGCGTGTGAGTGAAAAGTGCACGGAGTAATGTAGCTCTCCTTTCCCACGTGGGAGGGCATTAAAATTGACTCTCTCTCTCTCTCTCTACATATCTATCTGCAACAACGATATAGCAGGGGTGCAATTTATGAAGTGCCACGGAGCTCAAATTCAAATAGAAAATGCGCATATTTTGGCGGATGTCTCTGTTTTACAACGACTGACCACATGCGCGCGCATACATCTCTGCAATGCGTCAGGAAGGCGGACTGGATCGATCGCTTTGGACCAATTCTCAATTGGACACTATGAAACATTCCCCCCCCCAAAAAAAATTGCTTCGCAAAGCCCTGGGCTGCACCCACGCGACGCCACCCCTTTACGCACACATGCAGACAAACACTTACGTCGTAAGCTCCGGCTTTGATCTGCTGATAGAGCTTGTGCTGATCCTCATCCCAGAATGGAGGATATCCAACTAACAATATATAGAGAATAACACCTGACAGAAAACATCAGAGCACTGTTGGATGCAATCGCTTCATTTCATTGAAAGAAACTTGATCAACAGGTGCCTGAAAAAGTAGCGTGAAATCTACTGCGGTGACTAGAAGTGACAATTCCCTCGTGAAGTGTGACCGCTAAAAGGGAGGGAAATTCAGGGGTGAAATTCTCTAGAAAAAGCAGTCATTGCTTGTTATTAGTTGTTATTGGGTTTGACTCATGACGCTTGCGTCAATCAAGCAACCGAGCCAAATCTTGCCAAAAAGCTATCACTCATGGAGGTCGACTCACCACAAGCCCATATGTCCACCGGCTTGCCATAGGGGTCCTTCCGAAGGACTTCCGGAGACAGATAGCCGGGCGTGCCCGCAAAGCCTGCCCGACATGGGAAAATGAGCCAGAGGACACAATTAAGTCATATCTTTTTATTGCTCATCAAGGCTATTTTACTGTGCTTATGTGAAGGGGGTTGGGCGCAAGCGATGGGTGTTCAGACCCCCGCTGACCGCCCGATATCTAATGCAAGGCCAGATTATGACGGCGCGGATTCACAAGTGAATGCCCGTTAATCATCTGGCCTGTGCTTAACGGTCGGCCAAATGCTCGCTGCTCGGGCCTGCGCCAAGACACAGTGAACTAAGCGTGAACTGGAATCAGTGCGAGCATGTGTGAAGAAACAAACCTTCACACCGATTTGCGGTGGTTTTGACGAAATGCGCCTTTTGCGACGAGGCCACCGGGGCCTTCATTTGGGTTTCCATCTAAATATTAATTTGTTTCTCAGGGACAGCAATCATGTTCTTGGGTCAATTTCAGTGGTCACCGTAATAAATATGTGAAATTAAGCATTGAAGCCAAGCGAAAGACCCTTAATGACATAAAACTATTTTGAAAAAAAAAAACGTCTATTTATGCATGATGGAATGCTTGAGACTGTCTCTAAATTTCTGTTCTCAACTGCTCTAGAGAACTATTTTACGTCGCGCACTATATATCTTTTATTTACTTTAAATGTCAATTAAATTCGACAGACTTTCAACCACAATTTATCCATTTGGATGTTTTGTGAAAAAAAGTTCACTCGAAACGTTTGAAAAATACTGGGCAAACTTGTTTTTGTGATCCGCATTGGCAAGACATAGCGATTAGTATGCACAAAAACATTCTTGTTCTCCTTAGAAGGAAAAGCAGAATAGCCAACAAGTCGGTGAACAAAAATAAATATATCTTGAAAGAAAGGAAAAAAAATGAGTGACGTCTGTTTGTGCTTTCTCACCGAACCAAGCCTGCTGGTCTCCCTGCACCTCAATAGCCAGGCCAAAGTCTGCCAGCTTCACTGCAGCTCCCTTCATCTTACTGGCCAACAACAGGTTCTCAGGCTGGGGAGCAGACACGCAGACACACATGGTGACGCAGAATGCGGGACAGAAGATCAAGACTGTGAGAGACAGTGACAGCCTCTCTCCGCTGAAGCCATTTTTCAGATGAATTCAATATGGATCTTTTGTGTGTGTGTGTGTGTGTGTGGAGGGGGCAGCAAAGGTGTGAGAGCGCGCAGTGATGGCAGGGGCAAAGGGGCGGGCACGAGCGGAGAGCGGACGGGTGGGTTGAGAATCTCCACAGCAGCAGCAGCAGCAACAGCAGTACCTTATATGGACGTAAGTCCGTCGCCATAGAAACCACCGGGGAGTTATTTAGGCAGCGCCGCAGACGGCACGCTAAATGGAAAGTGTACTTAGCAAGAGGCGGCGCTCTAAATGGCCGTTGTTTGGGCAGGAGGACATAAAGGGCCTGCGGTAAAAGCCCACTCAGGATAAAAGGCCAACAAATCAGACGAGCAGAGCGCGTCGAGATAATAGCGTTATGGCCCAACAAGGGGAAGAAAACCTGACATTTTTTTTTCCCCCCTGGGACAAGCGACACAAAATCCAAATTATTATTATTATGATGACTATCCTTCTTCGAGGCCGTGTTGTCCTCATCGCCTCAAAGTAGGTTGACGGCAAAAGAGGAGCCGTTTGTGTCAATCAGCACGCCGGTGAAATAAGCCCCTCCCCCTGCTCGCTCCGCGGGAGGCGTGATGTCACACCAGTTGTCCTGGCAACTTCAGGGGTTCATCTATATCTCTACCACCCACCCACATCAGTGCAATCTGTATATGTGTGTGTGTGTGTGTGTGTGTCCTTGTTTTTTCCTTGCCATAGGTGACACACACACACACACACACACACACACACACACACACACACACACACACGCTATTCACATGGTCATGACTCATCATCTGTGAGAACAAATATGGAGGATGAACCAGCGGATGTGAGAGGAAGAAGAAGAAAAAGCAGGACCAAAAAAAAAAAAAAAAAAAAAAAAAAGACGAGCCATAGAAAGCGAGCGTTGGAGCAACCGGGAGCCATCTGTGTGTTGCCATGGCCACAAGCAGAGTGTGTGTGTGTGTGTGTGTGTGTGTGTGTGTGTGTGTGTGCGTGCGTGTGTGTGAGGGAGTGCGGTTGTCACGGAAACGGGCAGCCACTCACCTTGAGGTCTCTGTGCACAATATCATGCTGGTGGATATGATTGACACTCTCCAAGATCTGACTAATGCAATGACTGGGGGAGCAAAGAGGGGGGAGGGGGGTCAAAGATAGACACGTCAGACGCTATCATTGGGAAGGAAAAACACAAAAAAACATACAGTATATCATAGATGCATCACATCGCATTTGTTTGCTATTAAGGAATGTGAAATGATGCAAGAATGGGAATCTTCACTTGCACTCACAACTGCGGGCGCGATTCGCCATAATGGGCCGCGCTACGTTAATGGCGGCGGTAATGCGCATGAAATCATGTCCAAACACAAAAAGAAAAGAGCGCACTCTGCACTAAGTTGCATAACGAGCCTTTCGCAAACAAGGCGTTCTCCCCTGAGACATAACACAGGCGCTGCGGTTTAAACAATCGATACACCGGGAACGCGTGTGGGAAGCCATCTTAATGACGGGGGCGTCCACGCAAGCTGCCGCTATTCCGCACTCGCCTCGTGAGCGTGCTGGCTCTTGGATTAAATTTTTAAAAAATTAAATAAATAAAAGTTCCTTGCGGCCAGCCGGCCCGACCGCATCACGATGACGGTCTTACGCAGCGTGCGGTGTCAGGCCTCGGCGAGTCCCCTTGCTCCGGGCTCATGTTTGTGTCACGTCTCTGCAAAAGGTTAGCGTCGGCAAGGTCGCTGTAGAAGAGCGGCTGAGGCCTAATTCGAATGTAAGACCGTGCGTGAGAGGGGGTTTCGGTGTCTCTTTAAACCCCCCCCCTGGTGTGTGTGCCGCAAGAGAGAAAGAGCGCTAATCCAGTTGTCCACCCAACTCTAAGCTGTGCACCACCCAGACGGCGCATGAGGAAACCTGAGGAGGACGATGTGACTTGAGTGTCAAGCAAAACGGCAGGAAAATGTGGAAAAATAGATTCGAGGGCGGCCACCGCGCACGAGCTACGCGCCGGCCTCGGAAACGCCTCATTTGTCACCGTGAACGCCGGCGTTGAATTTACAAGACATATAAAAGAGAGGCGGGTATGAAATATAAATGGCGGCATTGATGAAGCGCGTACCTGGCGTCGGCCTCGCTGTAGTACTCTCTGGCTACGATGTCTTCAAAAAGCTCCCCTCCTGTCACCCTGGGTGGGGGGTTAGCAGGGGGAGAATGTGCTTAGCATACACAAACAAGCCGCAGTCACGCACATGGACCAAATGTCAACGTGTGTGCGTGCGCGCGCGTGTGTGTATTCACAATAGACTCACAGGTCAAAGACGAGGTAATGAAAGCCCTCTTCTGAAATGCTGTCATGCAGGCGCACTGAAAGGCACAAGGAGGGAGAGTGAATGTTCACACTTGTGGATGAGTACACTTGCCACTTAAAAAAGGACACACCATCATTTGTACACACTTTAAAACGTGTTTCATAGGAGAAAGGGTTTGAAACATGCTTTGGTCAAAACACTCTTGAATCAAGAATGACGCTATGATTTGTTGGTTACTCCATTTGAGTCTTTTTTTTTTTAGCAGGTAAAACATTCTCTGTGGGGTTTAGGTCTGGACATTGACTCGTCACATTGCAAAACTATTTGAACCAGATGAACTATCTTGTGGGCTTTCTTTGGATACTCCACAGGCACGACTCGACGGAATATTCCATGGCTCCTCACGCTGGCACGCCTCAAATGAATGTGGCTTTTACAATGACTTGTTTTTTTTTTTCTTCTCTCAAAAATGGCTGTTCGCCACTGTGCATTTCGTTAATGTGACAGCAGCGCTAGCGGGTAAGTGGCTAACTGACCACCATTTTGTTCCAATTCTAGACACACTGTCATGAAGATAGGAGGCCACATCTTTGACGACGCACGATCAAACCGGGCAATTTTCCCTTTGAGGGACCCCCCCGGACCATGTGTGGATGAGTCAGGAAGTAGGCTCATGACAGGGTACGAATGAGCCACAAAATTAGATCCGCCTAAACGACCAGATGAAATCCAATCAAAGAGATTCTGCCTTCATAAACCCAAATTCCAGTTTGTACTGTGGATGAGCACATTGCAACACCCTGAAATACTGAGGGTGAAATTCATCGCATTCCAGAGTAAAACTGTCTCCATATTTTTTTAATTAATTGTTTAAAAACATTTCGTTGAAACTCCAAAATTTGGGGGCATTTGACGTTTGTAGTTTCCATTGAATTAAAACTAAAAATGGCGGCACAATTCTAGTTTTTATCAGCACGTATTTTGGAAAAATTATCAATAAACGTGTCCCATCTGACCTGCGCTGCTTACACTAACAACACGGCTGTGGCCACAACACAGAGGCGCGACGGTAGTTTTCAAAAGCGGAGTCAGTGCTGCCAATTTGGCTGCTGACTTTTCCGTCTCCTATAAAGATTATTTTTGTAAAAAGTGACAATTCCGACTTAGAAAAACACAAGTGGAATTATTTTCCCACTGCTTTGCATATGACAAGATTGGAGCCTGGTGGGAGGCAATTGTGGAGTCACTCAAGCCAAACATTGTGACATGTTGCCCACTGAGCAAAAACTGACGTTAATTTGTTTAACATTTAAAATGTTCATTTATGAAACGGTTTGGATGCACGTTTTGACTAACGGGACATTTTTTCCAAGAGGAGGCACTTAATCTCACTCTCTGGAAAGCCTGCAATATTTATTTCCATTATTTCAGTGGAAGCTATTTCATTGTTCTTTATTTGAAAGGCCATATCGAGCAGCCGCTGTCGGAACACAAATGTGCGCTCTTCTGTCCGTAACTACAAGAACTCAGATGTCCTCTCCTTTGTTTACTGTGTCAACTTCCTGCTTCCTTCAATTTGTTGTTCTGACGCCAGGCCATTCACGCCACATTCGGGTTTACGCCCGTCCAAATTGAAATCGTGTCAACTGTTCGGTGTTCAAGCGACACGCAACCGTCAGAGAGCCAGCTCGAGACACAGCGGAGGCCTCGTTTCAGCATGTCAAGGCTTATCGTTGCGTTGGAAAAAAAAAAAAAAAAAGAATATCACTTGTATAATATGGCCAAGTAGGATGGCTGGCCCCGCGGCGAGAAACCAGAGTGACTGCTCATTCCTTCTCCTCCTCCATCTTCACGCTCCTTCCTCCATCTGTCTCCTTCTCCTCGCTCGCGTCTCTCCATCTGTCTCTTTTCTTGTGCCCTCTTTTGTCCAAACTTTTAACACAGCCCGTGCCAAAATGTGTCAAAACCGAGCAAACGAGTGAAAATCCATAGAGCGAGGGTGGAAAGAAGGAAAGGAAGATAAAAAAGAAAGAAATGTAGGACGCGAGGAAGTGAGCGTGATGAGAAAGGTGTCATTGATTGAGTCATTTCCTCATTTCCTCCTTCCTTGCCCTTTTAACATCCCCATGAGAAGGCGAGGCGTCTATTCTGCGGGCGAGTCACAGGAGCAAACTCACCAATGTTGGGATGTTTGAGCAGTCGGCAGATGCGAGCCTCGCGCTCCAGCTTTTGGTGGTCTGAGGAGAGACAAAATGGAGGGTTTGGACTTCACAGAATCAGTTCGCCGGACTTGGCGGTTGATACGGTGCAACCAATTAAAAATGCAATCGTGCAGCTGAGGAGCCACGTTATTGTTAGCAAAAGGGTTCACTGAAGAGGTTTGCATGTGTGCTCTCATTTCAGACAATTTCAGGACAGGTGGAAATTAATGAGGGTGTATAACTTCCCCGTGTGGATTATTGCTGCGTTTGCACTTTTGGATGGGAATGCGCGTGCGCACAGTTTTATGGATTTGTTGGGCTCCTGGAATGCTCTACGGTTGTATGTTGTCTGAACAAGAGTTCACTATTTTTTCCCAATAACTATCCAGTGAAAAACATCACCATTTACATATTCTTGTGTTCTTTCTGTACCACCTGAGGATGCCACGCAAACACACTATTCCTTCAAAGACACCATGTTAGCGGAAGAGTAGCTAACATTTGCAACTAGTAGATTATCAGGAAGATAAGGAGAACCACACGTAATAAGACGTAACGCAAAAAACCCCAAAGCGAGCCCCCCCCCCACCCTTCACACACACACACACACACACACATTCTCTCGAGCTGTCATGCGGCTTCTTTGTTTCGCTTTGTCCAACCTGTTGCTACGTCGGAGAGCTTTTAAAGCAACAGTCTGTTATTTCGGATCACTCTCTCGCTCGCTCTCTTTTTTCCCCCCTTCCTCCACGCAAGGTGTAGATTTCCAGAGATGGAGGGAGAGACCCGAAGCGCCGCCTAATTACGCCGCTGACGCAGGACGCCGGGACAGACAGCGAGAAGGAGGGTGGATTACACCCGGCGTCCATTTGCTAGAAGAGGATCACACGTTTCCCTGTGTGTGTTTGGGAGTGTGTGCCCGGTATGGTGCAGTGTCACTGCCGCACTCACTAATTCATTCAATCCACCCCCCCCACCCACATTTGTTGATGTGCGTGCATGTGTTGGTAGAAGATGGGGAAAAAAAGAGAGGGATGGAGGATAATTACACTGGAACTTCCTGATGCTCTCTAATTGGCCATCTGCGTTGCCAGGGGGGCGGGCCCTGCGGCCATCTTACATCACGGACAATCCGAGGCGCCCGATGATCTACTTTTGGGCAAAAATTGTGTTACCAAGTGTCAGCAGGGAGTACGTTAATAATTCGAGGAAAAGAGACTTTTTCTATGGATCAGATTCGTGCAGAATCATGGAGGGCTTAAGATTGTTCTTGTAACAATTTTAGTTTTTATTTTACAAATTCCACCACTGTAAAATTCACCCCCCCCCCCCCATGTAATGTGACTTAATTCTCGTGTCATTACGACTTGATCTTTTATTACATTTTTTTGCCTCCGGCGGCTGCACCATGAGCACCTGCCATGCGCTGGAAGCAAATCAAATAAATCCTTGAAGCGTCAACAAGTTCTGCCAGTCCATAAAACACACACCCGCAAACCGCATTATCATCTTGGTAACATCTGATCATTCATATTTAGGATTTGAAGGGGGGGGGGTTGTCAACCTGCATGTAACATGTAAATGACGCCCTGACTCAAAGCTACCTTCTGAATGCCTTTAGTCAGGAAGCTCTCACGGAGGAAGAGAGCGCAAAACAAAAAAAAACAAAACACCCCCTCCCCCCCAAACTTGAGTGCCTCACAACACTTCCTTTCTGTTCCCATTGCTTCCGTTTGCCTCGCTGCTTCCCGACGCCCTCTTTCCTTCCCTCCCGCCTTCTCCTCGCCTCCCCTCAGATTACTGCAGTGTTTACCAGAGCTTTGCGAGACTTACCCACCAGGCCACGCGTGAGGTCACACTCGCACCATCAGGCTAAAAAAAAAAAACCCAAAACACCCTACCAGTCAAATCCCCACGCAGAGCCTGCCTGGGAGTAACTAGTAGATGTTGCGTTTGCCGTAGTGCGTGTAGGTGCATGTCACTGCAGCTGCACACACTGCGCTGCTATTTGACTCTGTGTGTGTTTCTCCACACTTGCACTCTATTGTGCGTCTCCTTGAGTCTTCACCTTGATGTTGTCCCACTGCTACGAGCCAATGAACTAGCCTTTCGAGAAAAACTCTCACCCGACAAATCATTAGGTACACCAGCATCACTGAATGAGGGACAAAATCGCTCTGAAATGAATTCACTAATAATTGGTTGAAACCTCCAAGGTCGAACATAATCCGGGACGCTCGCGTGAACGAAGGACAGTTGAAACTGAATTCATCTGTTCTTGGGACAAAATAATTGCCATCACAAATCTTAGCTGCACTGGCCATAGCGCTCAAAGCCTAAAGTTAGCACTCATAGTTTTGTAATAATATTTGGCATTTTATTTTGGCTTTATATTATTGTGACTTTTTCATGTCACGTTGCAACGATTTTGTCCCGGTGGCAGTGAACATAACTCAACTTACACATAACAAGTAGCAGTATGGCAAATAGTGAACAAGTCTTCAAAAAAAAAAGAGCCTTCGGGCTGTTTAATGCCACTCCCAGTTAGTTTACTGTCTAAGCGCCCATAAATAAATAGTATTACACTGTGTATTTAAAAGAAGCACAAGGTTTTGCCTTAGGCAGGTCCGCTTAGCTTAATGGTAACAAGCAATTTAAAGCGCCAGCCGAGCTAACAATTGGGGCGATTATATCATTAGTGTACATTTTTAGGAAGTACAATTGTACAGAATGCTATTTTCTTGCGGGAGGGTTGGAACAGATTAATGGCATTTCGATTCATTTCGATGGGGAAAGTGAATTTGAGATAAGAAATGTACTACAATTGGATTTTTGTGCAAAAAGAATACATGGAGATTTGATTTTATGGCCATATCGCCGAAGCCCACGCCAAGATGGCCACTGCTGGACGCCAGAGATGGAACAATAACTGTCGTAACGCGCACTCGCAGATGCGTGCTATATTAGTGTTACTTCACGCACACGTACACACACAAATGCACGTCGGACGACAACAGGGCAAACGGGGAGGCGCCTATGGAATCTGTGGGGTCTTAGTGCTTGACGAGATACATTTAGCATAAATGGATTAGCCTCAATCCCCCTTTTACGGAGAGACAAGAGAGAGGCCACGAGGAAGACGGGCGAAAGACGGACTTGACGAGAACAAAGGGAGACGCGAGTATGTGTGTTAATGGTGGCACGGAGCATAATTGGGTAGTGGTGGGGGGGAGAGGCAATTAGGTTTGTGAAGCCAAGGGAGGTTCCACACAAGTCCGTGCCATGCTTACAACATGGCAGCAGCAAGCCTGTGTGTGTGTGTGTGTGTGTGTGTGTGTGTGTGTGTGTGTGTGTGTGTGTGTGTGTGTGCGTGGAGCTGCGCGGCGATGCGGCGGCATATAAAATTCAGGCCCCGAGAGCTGCAGTGCTACGCGAAGACGCCACGGCAACAATTACATTGATTCACATCCTGCCCCTGCGCCGCTACCGCTGCGGTTTTTTATTTCATCCTCGCAAGCCCAGCAGTGCTGTCTAACCCCCCCGCCCCGCTACCAACCCCTCGCTGGAAATTTGGATCAATTGACGGCACAGAGGATGTCCGGGGAAACAAAGTTATTTAATACAGCCTTTGAAAGAAAGAAAGAAAAAAGGCAGGATCATTAAAGCTGATCATAAAACCTTATGATTGAATTGGATATCGCCTCGGCTGTTGGAATTATGGCGGCAGCGAAGAAGAATCAAAACAGAAAAGCGTCCTGCTTTTATACATGCGGCACTAACTGGACTACTTCATTAGGTACACTCACACCATCTTAATTGCATTCAACGCATGAGCTCGCATCTGTTGCAAAAGACATGTTCAGATAGGTAATCTCACAAAAGATTATTCGATATATGCAATGTGATACAATTCAAAGACGGTACATTCGTAATGTAATGTCATGATTTGACTGGGTTGGGTTAAATCAAAACGTATTTTCCGATTCAAATAATTTTTTGTTACACTCCTACCATTTTGTGCGTGCGTGTTAGCATACCTCGCGCAGACAGTTTCTTGGTGTTGATGATTTTGGCGGCGTATTCCTGTCCGGAGGATTTCTTGACACATCGACGCACCACAGAAAAAGCTCCCCTACAAAAACAAGACCAGAGAGTTACGAAATAGGCACTTTTCAGCACATTTCCATAGCATTAATGTGATGCCGGAGCCAGAAACTAGAGGTCCGGGAACCTTTCAGGCGTGGAACAAATCTGCTTGAAATACAAATAACCAAAAGTTCCCGAAACTGGGAGGTGGAAACACAGCTTTTATCTGTCAAAGTGATACAAAATAAGCATTATTAGACCTCCTACTACATCTGAGATGCCACCATGGTAGTACCCCAATGTAAAGCTGAAAATAAGTAGTATGAACTAAATACTAACCCCTAAATTATGTTTTGGGTTTATACACTAATTCAAAAATCAGACCATGAATTGTGGTACCTTTTCGTTCCAGGCCCTTTAGGTATTCTACCACCCTGGTTGCACTGTGTCCTCCAAAGCCCAAATTCAAAGATCACATGGCGTAATTTCCGGTGCGCCTCAACTGCACACTGCTGTCCAAATCCACCCTTCAAATCTGACCACTGTTTCCATGGAAACGGGCCCCTAGCGTAGGCTGCTTCGCAGGAACCTTTTATAGCCTACGCTGCTTCACTCTTCTTCTACGCCGCTCTTCTTCAACACTTAGTCTCTAGCAGTCGAGCACATTGCCGCCATCTTGTGGCGGTACAGCAGACAATCAAGTGAAAGTTGCGAGGCCTGTTCAAATTTGCCACAGTTTAGGGGATCCACGCAAGCTCCACAAGGAGCAGCCTTGGAAGGACACCATTTGCGAAGGGTCCTTCAGAGGACAATGTCACAGGAAGACCCCTGGGGGGTGCATTGCGTACCGTACCACTGGGGGGACCTCAACCCTCACACCGAACTGCAGCCAAAAGAAGGGCTCTCATTGACCCGATGTCAGGATTTATCCACTCCACACCATGTAGTGGTTAACTGAACAGGACCTCTCTGTGGAAACATGGCCTAATATCCGCTCAGGTCATGGACTACACAGCCCAACGACCAAGTACTTCTGACTAATCTTCCATAGACACGCAACTACAATGCTGCAGATGGAATTACATTTGTCATAATCACACAGCCCGAGGTTTATTCTACACACAGCCCCGGATGGAACACTCCATGGTCTACCACGCCGCGATTCTGCGCCATCATTTTCAGAGCACCATCATCTCCTGCGTAAGCACTCAGTTACAGGGGAGGGGGGCTCCTGGCGACCTGTCAACCCATGAGAGTATCCACCGCGGCCAATGCCGTCGCACTCAGCTCCTCACCACCAGCACTCTCCTCCCGCTTTCAATTATTAAGCAGCAAATGAGAGGTGACGGGTGACATGAGGCCCCACGTGAAATAACTTGACGAGAATGAGCGATGGTGGAAAAGATGCATTAGGGATTAAAAGAAAAACAGGAGCGAGTGGTCAGTGTTGAAGGAGAGTCAGTATTCAACATCTTTATAAGAGGCATGGCTGATGCTGCCTTTGAGGGGCGGGAGGGGGGGTGATGATGAAACAGCAGCGGTTGTGATGTCGTCATCAAAATACCGCGAAAACGTACGTCACCACCTCGTGCGCGTGCTTATTAGGTCGAATTTTAAAAATAATACAACAAAAACCGAAAGCAAACCATGATGCGTTCAAGGACAGAGCTGGTGGGGGGCAGCTGGTGCACGGGGCGTTACGGCGCAGACATTTATAAAAGCAGCCGGGACCGCATGACTTCCTCATTAGGTGATCCGAGGCTATGTAACGTTACTCAACACGGGAGCACAAATCATCTGCAGCTGCTCATTGGGGGTGGGGGGAGTTGGGTGGGGGGAGGCGGAAAAAAAACAGAAAAAGCGGTCGGCCTAACGAGTACAGTCTCCGGACGAGGGAGCCCGCGCGGAGCTGTCAAGAAGAAACCATGGGACGGGGGTGGGGGGGTTGTGGGTAGAGAGGAAATGTCAGCGGCCGGAGGGGGCTCCGCGAGGGCACAAAATGGTGGTTGCGTCTACGTTCACAAACCACCACTCTTGGATTAAAAAATGAAATGGGGCTAACACGGCAAGTGGAGTACCAGGATCGCTCTCGAGCCCATAGCCCGACTAACTGCTGCCCTTAGCGGCGGCGAGCGAGCGAGCGCGCGCGACATTTTGCCACAGCCCCGGCGGTCCCTCCCAAAGCTACCAGAAAAGGTTAGCCTGCTAGCTGGCCAGCCTTGCGATAAAGTGAGGCCAGGTTGTTGCGGGGGTGGGGGACTGGAAGACAAACCCAGTGCGTTTGTGTGTATGTGTGTAGTGTGTGTGTGTGTGCGCGCGTGCCGCTTACTTCCCGAGCTCCTCGTACAGCTGGTACTCGTCAGTGAACCGGGTGGACGTTGCGGTGGTCGCCATGGTTGGTGCCGTGAGGGGCGAGCCCGAGCCTCGGGGAAGGGGTGGGGGTTGTGACGGCGGCTGGCTCTCCGTGCGCGGGTCCGATCGAGTGGTGCGTAGCCTAGCCTTTCGACACAAGCGAAGTGACAGGCAGGCAAGTCTGAAGAGCAGAGCACAGCACACGCACACACGGAAAGGGAGGAGCTGGCGAGAGGAGGAGTGACGCTAGTGGCGCGTGTGAGCAGAGCGGAGCAGTTCTCGCGAGATGTGCTGAAATAAAATCACGCCAAAAAGACAAGCGTGAACATGTGTACTTTGCCTTATGAATGCCGAGAATCTAATCAATCTAATCTCATTTCACCTAACGCTAACATCACAAATATTTTCTTATGGGATTACATAGAGACAAACGTTCACAGTGATGTTAAATCAACATCTGTCTGGATAGTGAGAGGCAATGATTCACAACATTACTAGGGTGGATTCAATGCTGAGAGACAAGCATTCACACTATTTTAAAATAATTCCATGTTGGGACAGGTATTCTCATTATTACTAATATGTGTTAAAATAGTTGAATGCTGAGAGACAAGCATTCATAGTAGCCTCCGACTAGTTGATTGCGCGACCAGCATTCACACTAAAACGTGTGGTAAAATGGTCATGTGAATCCATGTTGAAATAGTGGAACGCTAAGAGACAATTAGTCATAGCATATGGGTTTGAATGCTGCAAGACAAGCATCAACACTAATGTTGAAAGTTACAGGCTGAGAGATAAGTATTCACAGCAATGATAATGCATGTTAAAATAGTGGAAAAATGGCAGAAAAGCATTCACGCTGTTTAAAATTTGTCAAAATGTTTGAATGCTGAGAGACAAGCCCTCACAATCATGTTAACTCCTGCGTGTTGTTCCTTGGACTGCTGTGATAAATTGTGGATCTCAACCAGTATTTTTAAAGGTAGAATACAATTATCCATGCTATGGTGCCTTTGTCACACTTAACTGCGGCAGCAAGGCGGCTGGTCGCTCAAACACACACTCACACACCCACATATTGCATAAGTATCGGCAGATAGAGATACACACAGCATGGATCAATATTGATTAATGCAGGTCTTGCTCTGAACATAGTTGGCCTTTCCGAGCCACTGATTTTGCTTTTGCATATGGTTGTGTGTCAGTCAGGGAGGGAGTGGTTGTGGGGGGCAAAGGGGAGGGCAGGGGAGTTATGGGCTAGCTAGCTAGCGATAGCAACACAGAGAGGGACTGCACCACTGTTAGCTCGGCGGCTCTAAAAGACGGCAAAGGACACTTCCAGAGTGCCTTGCTAAATGTTTAATGTGGCGTGAGGCCATTGCAGGCCAGGCCGGGTGGGGGCCGTGGAGCTCTGGAAGGCATGGCAATGCCTTCCAGAAAGCTGGGACATGTTTAGACCCTTCTCTGCAACAAAAAAATAAAAGGAAATGTGGGGTGTCGGACATCCATTTTGGCTCCAGTTACCAAGTTCCCTTGCTATGAAAATGCTAGCAACTGGATGAGGTGCTCCATGCCCCACACAATACATGGTTCATTGCCTTGTGGTGTGTCATGTTGTGTCCATTTTGGCTTTGGTTACCAAATATAGTTCATTGCCCTTTATCAACGAGCTATGTGAATGTAATACGGTTCCTGTGGCTGTGTAGTTGCCCTTAACCTATTAAAAAAATGTCTTTCTAGTCTCCACTGTCTTTTACTGAATATGTGGCTTCCATTATGGCTCCAGTAACCAAATATAGTTCCCTTATCCTATGTAAAACCAAAATTTAATTTAAGGTCTTCCAAGGCTTGACATCACATGGTTTTACGGCCTTATGAGATGCGCAACATCTGATACGGGTCCCTTGACTGTGAGAATATAGGTTCTACAACTGTGGACTACACGCACACCCATGCCCAGCACAAAAACTCTCAAAATTAATTATAAGGTCTTCCTCAGGTCCAAATCAAATGAATCACAGGGTTTTACGATTTACTAGAGTGTTGAGTGGCATTCATTTAGGCACAAGTGACCAAATATGGTTCACTTGTCCTAAAAATGTTACCAGAATTGAATAAGACTTCTTCTAAGCAGCCGAGTGAGGCACGTGGTGTCCATTTTGGCTCTAGTTGGCAAATCCTCTCCCCCTTGGCTTTTTGGAGAAGACTTTGGGTTCCTCCATCCAACGCCGAGGGTGGCCGAGGCGCGCAGTGTGTGGTTGTCGTGCGCTAATAAAGGGCTGAGGAGTTAAGCATTATGTAACGTCGTGTGGAGGCTGAGGAGGTGGTGGAAGAGGAGGCGAGGCGGCAGGGTTCGCACGTAGGAAAAGGAGGGCAAGAGCGGGGCCAGCAGCCTACGTTTTTCCGCGCGCGGCTCATTTGTCTTCACGCACACACGCGCGAGTGCGTCGGCCTTCTTTTATTCATCGCGCACACAACGCCGCGCATGCAGATACCACGTCTTCATATTTGAACTTTTCCGTGTTGCGGCTTTTTTTTTGTGTTCCCACGCTGACAGCCTCGAAAAAAAAACTGCGCATTTTGTTCTTCCTCAAGAAAAAAAGCATTATGGTCTTTTTCAGTGTTGAATCGGAAGCTCGCATGTCGCGTTCAAATACCGACGCAAAGCACGAAATTTGCCCATTACAGTCAAACTCACCAGAACAGTACAAGAGTGACTGTGTTTTTTTTTTAAACGATGCATCCATTTTCTAAAGCGAACGTCGTCATTCGGGTGTTTTCTGCAATTGTCTCTCAAAATACCCCCGGAGCTGTCCGTGGTACTGAAGTAACAGACGTTATTCAACACACCCACTTCTTCACTTATCTTTTCTCAGTAGTCGTACAAATGTTCTTCTATATAGCATGACTGCATATGCAACAGTAAGCGCATTAATACACGAGACATTTGAAAATGAGCAAGCGTAACAGCGTTTTGGGCTTTTTTTTTTCCTGGCAACTGATCGTTTGATGAATCATATAAGTACTCCACTGTGTGTCTCTGTGTGTGTGTAGTCCACAGCTATTATAAGCCACAAGAAGAGGCGTCGAAATGAAACGCAAAGGGATCTTTCTGAAGCGCAGCGTCATGATCAAGACAGCATGATTTTATTATCATGACCGTTGCATCTTTTGTACTTTTTAAAAATAAAATATTGAGACCAGTAGTGACCAGGACGCTGTGCGTGTGTTACATCATCACTAGATGATGATGATGATGAGACGGTGGGTGGGGCACGGGGCTGAATAATGGCACACTTCCTTTGCCCCTGTGCTGTGTTCTGAGTCTAATAAAATGAGTGGGCAAAAGTATTGAGACACGTTGCACCCATACATAAAGTCCACACTCTTTCGGAGAATCTCATGAAAGTAGTGTGTCCAAAGGTAATGGGACACATCTCCATCTGGAATTTGTCCTAATAATTTTGGCCTGTGCTTCCTCTGTTGAACGGGCGCAACTGCAGAGGAAAAAAAATACATTTAAGCATATACATAACGAGCTTGCTTCTCACTGACTGACTACATTAAGATAGCTTCAAAAAAATTTATCGATTTAAAGTATGCCATTTACGAAGTTGGGAGTGATTTACTAACACAATGAAAAAGTGTGCTTTTGCTGACCTCCAGTGGTTTTTCTGCTGATGCAGCACAATCCTGCTTTTAATGTTTCTCCCCCATTTATTCTGGAAAATTGACTTTTTAATGTTTTGTACACAAATCGTTGTGTCTGTACTCCCTGTCTACTCATCAAGTGTTGTAATTAAACAACCCAGTAAATCTTTTATCTGCATATTTCTTGTTGATGATATTCTGCAGTCAGAATGCAATTTAATTGCTACTTGCTTGAATTTCACCATGACAATGAATATACTGTAAAAATGTCTGTTTTTTATTATCCTTGCGGCATTTTGATGCAACAATCTTATGACAGGTGAAAACGGTTTTAAATTGTGAAAGGGGGAGGGCGAATGCAGAATGTCTACTTTAAAAATATTGAAAATGACTGGAGACACAAGCGCTTAACTGTGGCGTGCAGTCAAATCCTGACCAATGTCGGGCACGCTCAGCGAGCTGAAACAACAACCTGACAGATGCACCGTAAATACTCTCTCTCGGCTGCGGGAGGGTCAAAATTAATCCACTTTTTTTTTTTTTTACTGAACCAAGAAGGGTTTAAGTGATTTCTTTATTTCCTGTTGCTGCGGCTTAGTTGGCTTGGGTCTTTTGCCAAGTGCAAGTTTGAACGACTCATTTGAGGGGAAATTCCATCCCGGATGCATTATTTAAGAGTACAGTATCAGGGTGCGCTTTGAAATGTGGCAGTACGCTGCAAGGTTTGTTTTAGCTCCTCAGTGGAGGAAAATGAAACTGGAAAACCCAAAGGGGTACTCGCAACAGAGACTTGGATACATATATATTTTAGCACTAGACATAACATGAGGAAATAGTCGATTCATTTTTATGAGTCTTATTTCTAAATTATTGTAAAAATCTGACATTTAAAATCAAGTGACTGAAAACTGCGGCCATGATTATCATGATTAAATATTGAGATGCATTCGTTTAGACTTTTTGTTGCTGAATAGCAGGAGGAAATCACAGTTCTATTGCCTTATAATTCAGTTTTATTTAAAAAAAAAAACGCACGAGTGTAAATACATTTAAAAAGGTATAGGTATTTTTTTGCTGATTGCCTGGGGAAATGAAAAGTTATTTATTTTAAACATTTACAAAAATGTAGTACAGTATGTCAAAAAGTTAAGCTCTTTATTAAAAAAATGTATTTCTTACTATTACTTTCTCAAAGGTTTGGGGTGGGGGACAATAGAATGTTTTTTTTTTGCTATCGAACTGAATTTTATTTATTAATTACATTAAATTGATTATTTTAATATATTGCTGGAGCCATACATTTCACATTTAATTTAGTGTGTGGAGTTAGGTCCAGATTAAAAAATAAATAATTCAGATTATTTATAATTCAAATGGATTATGATGACATTGTTTTGGGAGAAAAATGCCTCGGTTCTACGGCTTGATGACACATCCATTTGAAGTTGGTGGCCATATACGGTGCTCCGAATGAAGCCAACTTGGGAAGACTAGCGTTGAATTTCACTTTTGAAACAAGCATTTTTTTTATTCGCAGTCCCAAGAGCAATGATAAAGGAGAAAACAGAAAAAGGAACAAAAACAATGACGATTACAGTGAAGACGGTGGCTCAATCAAGTCAACAGAACAAAGGGCTTCAAACACACACCAAACGCATTTATACATATTTTTGAAAAGGAACAATCAGTGATTTTGACTTTAATTTGGTGGGTTTGTTAGCGGGTCCCTCTGTTCCTCAAGAGAAAGTTCACTAGGACCGACACACGCACGCGCTCACTCATCAAAAGAAGTCAGTCTTGACATTGACCCCCGTTCATTAGTAAAAGCCACAATTTTTATATTTGCGATGGCCCAAAAAAAAAAAAAAAACCATCACATTTGGATTAGAAGCCTTTTTCTCTATGAATTCTGTACAGATTAGATATATTTGATATATTTATATATAAACAGACTGTTCGGCACGGGTCCATTCGTCCGCTTTAATCATGCCACGCAGAAATTAGAGTGCAGGACGGCCCCGCACCTGTACACTTCCTCACATGAAATGAGGACTCTTCATTTGGTACACCTCTAATGGGACCCACCGTAAATACAAGGCTTAGGTTTTTTTCCCCATGGCATTATTAAATGAAAATATGCTAATTATTGCGCTTGCCTCCATGTGCCAAGTGGACACCTCCGTTGGTACACCAATGTACAATCAAACAAGGGGGGCTTTGCAAAAGAAAAGGCTCGTTTTGGTGCGATTATGAAACGCAACGTTGAGAGGTTGCCTCCGAGTTTCAAATTGAGACATTCCATTAGGTACACATCACAGAGCCTAACCCAAGGGAACCGTACAAAAGACAATGAGGTTTTTGTGGCATTATTAGATGAGCAATACGCTAATTATCACATTATCGAGGACACTTCATTAGGTACTCCTGCACAAGCTCATTCGATCAAACATAAGGGTGTTTACATCATGTAATGCTTCTCCTGTGGCATAATTAAACAAGCACTGGCTATAAAAGAGGGGACCTTTCATTGGGTACACTCAAACACACCGGTCGTCATGAAGCCTTTGTGTGTCAATCGAAAATTCTAATGAAGTCTGGAAAAGCGAAGACACAGCATGAGGTATGCCTGGAAACCACAATTATTAGAGATAATGCTCGATTTTGGTGGCATTTAAAGATATAACATTTTAACTGTGGCGTTTATGGGTTAGTCAAAACGAGAATTATTAACCATCGTAAGATTTTGGGATTAAATGCGTGCCGAATGAAAGCCAAAAAGCCATTGAGACGCTGACGGGAACTCATTTTTCAATACAGTGACAGACGCGCACACATACGGAGGAAGCGGCTCGCTATAAGGCAATGATTAAAAGGGGGGCGGCGGAGATCAGGTTACAGCATTTATTTGATTCCACTGGTGTCTTGCTATTATGGAGACTTCCGATATAACGGGATTGGATTCTATATAAAAAGCCATGTATGGGAAAGGGTGCTTTAAACAGCCTTTAGTCAGTGCTAGTCAATCAATACATACAGTCTCATTGCATACATTTTTCTTCAGTGTGTAAGAGTGTGTGTGTGTGTGTACATATACATACATCACCTTCCCTCCCTCCTCTTCATCCTCCTCCCCCGCAGTCAATTTGAGGCGGGAGTGAAGCTCTATTAACATCAGATTATCTCACACCCACACACATTTCCTCACACACACACACACACACACACACACACACACACACACGATGTAATCTGCCAGATGCGGCGCTCCACAATGAGGAGTTTATTCAGTTAAAAAAAAAAAACAGGAAGGAGGAGAAAGAGGAGGAAAGGAGAAGATGGCGGCGGCAGCGTCTAGCTGAGGAGCTGGCGGATTTCCTTGTGCATGTGACACAGGAAGTCCACGTAGGACGCGCCGCCACTCGCGTTCTTGTCCTCCATCAGGAAGTGTCGGAATATGAGCTCCGAGCGGTCCTCCTGCTTCACTAACATCAGCTGCGACAGCAGAGAAGAAAGCAGGGGGGTTGCGGTTGGCGGGGGAATGCAGTAAGTAACAATTAATAATAAATTGTGGACTTTGACCTTGTAAATTTGAAACAACAGGGAAATTCCGCAACACGGTTCCAGTGAGCAATGACAAAAATCAATCCTAAAATGGTCGGGACTTCCTGACTTTGGATGAACAACAACATTCCGGTTGGTGCCACATGCTTCGGTTCTAAATCGAGTAATACTGAGCAAGACGGAAATGAACAACGAAGGCAGCATCTGTTTACCTTCATGTATCGTGACCGCTGGGCTCTGAAGGAGTCGATCATGTCTCTGAGTCTTTGTGAGAACGGATTATCCAAAACAGGCAGAGACGTCTGAAACATTCAATTAAAAAAATTAATAAATTGCACGGCAAATATATCGAGATATAGTATGACCGGGACCGCCAAAAACTCATTTCACGAGACTACGCATTTCGACACCTGTGCAGTTTACCAATCGGAAGGGAAACTAGTGCACTCTAGGAGACAGACACCCAAAATGAAAACAGCGGCCTTGACCGGCATCTTCTCACCATTGTCGTGTCAATCTGGCCGAAACTGGACATCCCGAAAATATTGAGCAGCAGCTCCTGCTGCGCGTTGGCCCCCACCCACAGGAAGAGATGCAGGCCCGTCTCCAGCAGGTACACACCGCCTTTGGATAGCCTCTCCTCCGACGCCCGCACCGCCACCGGCAACGAGCCGCTCTCCAGCTTCATCTATGAAAAAAATAACATCCAGGCCGCACTTATCATTGATTTATTCTTCAAGCAGGCTGGAAACTCTTGTTAGGTTCTTCTCATTCTTCTCGTACCAGCGGCAGCAGGCGCGGGTAGAAGAAGACGTGCGTCTCCGACACGTCCATGCCGCTGATGAGCTGTCGTAAGTAGGCCCTGTCGTCCAACGACACGTCGGCAGCGGGCAGCAGCACGTCGCTCTTCAGCACGCAATTAAGGTAGACGGGCAGCAGCTTCATGCACTCGGGGAGGATTAACTGGAAAAGACAAAAATTCAATAAAACATTGCTGGTAAACAGCTTTACGTATTCCACGAGGGGACTTATTGTTTAATGATAGTTTAGATTCATATTGTTTGTGCGTTTCTTTGTTCATGGTGGAGATTTTAGGGTCATACCTGACCAGCCGACGAGGGACTGGCGCAGTTCTTGCGATAGCAGGCCAGGATCTGAGCGCACTGGTTGACAAGCGTGTCCCTCACCGCCTTGGTGGGGTTGTTCAAGATGCCACGGAAAGCTGTGGAAAAAAAGAAAAACACAATTTAAGTGACGGCGGCAAAAAACAAGAAAAAAAACAAAAGCCCCAGTGAGTGTAGGTGCTCACCGTATTTGGAGAGGAAGTTGATGATTGTGTCCGTCTCGCAATTGCGGTACAGGTCGGACAGCTGGGAGCAGCAGTTGACGGCCATGTTGTGGACACGTAGGCGCCTTTGGCCGCCGCAGCTGGTGTACAACACGGCGCACTGCGGGGGGCGCAAGCAATCGAGTTTAGACTGAAAGAAACAACGAGCGGCTTCAACGGAAGAATTAGAACTCGCCTGCACGAGCGCTCCCGTCTCCTCGCTGAGCTTGTCGTCGTGCTTGAACTCCACCGTGACCGCCTTGTCGCAGTCAAGCCCGGCGAGCTCCACGTCGGTGGTGTTGCTCATGAAGAACGAGCCAAAGAAGTCTGTCGCTCGTATTCCTTATGCAGAGATTTATTATTCTCGGGAGGGCTCGGTCACTATCGTCCAGAAATAGTGAAATCTTTCTGTGAACAACAAGAGACTTACCAGTGCTGGTTCGAACCCTCATGACAGCATCAAAGCCAATTGGCTTCTGAACGTCTCGTCTTAAGTCGTTCAGGAACCTCTCCTGGTCCGAATGCGCCTGGAAAGATAGAAATTGTCAGTTAACGTTGCAAGCAGCAATTAACGGACACTTGCAGAAGGATAATAATGAACAGCCATTCCGAGAGGGCCAAGCCTGTTGCTTGGATGCTAAATATGCTATAAGGTCTGCAGGAAACATTTCAGGATGAAACCTGAAGAATGTCTGACCTGGAAGTAAGTGTACTTGTAGACCGAGCCTCCAGTGGAGACGGGGACCACGGCGAGCGTGGCCACATCCACATACTGGTTGGGGAAGAGGAAGAGATCCACGCAGCATCCCTGTGCCACGCATTCTTTGGCCAGCGTGTTGTAAAAACTCACTTGAGGCTGAAACAGAGACTGGAGAGGCCATCGACATTTACAAACAAAGATTCAGATGGTTGCGTGTCAGTCAACATTTCATGGTATCTTGAGATGCATTTATATATGATGTCAGGGAAATCCAGGACTTCTTACCTTCTCCTTATCAGTTCCAATCAACTTCTTATCTTCTCTGTTCTTCAGTTTTCCGGGGGCCTCGGCAATGGGCAGCGAAGTGTGGAAGACAAACAGCTTCCCCGCGCAATCTGCTGCCTGAGGAACATCTTCCAGTTTTACACTCTCACAGCAGAGAACCTGCCCCCAACAAACAAAAATTACCTTGAGCGCCTCCAGTCCGGCCTGTATGACGGGTCCAAAAACTGTCTCCGTCTCTCGGGTGTTTGCAAACATCTCCGGGATGTGGTCTAGCAAACTGCAAAACACAGAAAATGGATGACCCCTTCCTCTTCCATTAAAATTGGAATAAACCCGAAACCATACCGTGAACCGTACCGCTTGGTGGAAACCCGCAGTTTGTACGTCTCACCCACCTCTCGATGACCTGCCGGCTCTCCCCGACATTGACGAGGAAACCGTCCAGCAGTGGCACGAACATTTCCGACACGTCCGAGACCACCAGCATCTGAGGTTGGGCCAGGCTGGACTTGACGTTGTAGAAGTGGAGAACCTTGTTGTAGGTAACGAAACCTACTCGCACCGTCGAGTCCAAGTCTGGGTTCTCTCTGGAGAAGACAACAATGAGACTGAGACTCTTGCTGAAACAAAACATATTTTGCTTTGATCTCCTAATCAGACGTCGAAAGGGTTTTGTGGCTGTATTGTTTGTGTTGGAAAAACATTTGTTTCAATTGACTATTTCTTTAAAAACTGTAGTCAAATGAATAGCAGGAAATGAGTCACTGGTATTTTTCCAGGCTGTAAGATGAATTTGAAATAATATTTAAGTCTTTCAGGATCATAGTTTGGGAAATATTTGGAGCTTAAAGAGAGTATTCAACTAGACTTTAAAGAGAAAATTTCACAACCAAAAGGTTTGAAAGATCCTAATGTCTATTTGGTGTGATCTAAAGTGAAGTATCTGCATGTAGACAGGATTTTAAACCTGAGCTTGAGAGTCAGGGCCATTCTCCTACACATGTGGAAGGGGACATCTTTGGAGTCTGGATCGATATTTAATTTCGATTATGTTCGTTGTGGAGAAATCTGACTTGCAGTTGTGTATGGAGCCAAACATGCAACTTTTCCTGGAAAAGTTGTCTCAGTGACCATTTGGAGCCAGAAAGTGGAAAGGTCAGCTTAAATAAAGTCAACAACAAAGAAAAGGGCCTTATTTCCCTGGACCTGTTCCTGCACTGCTGGGAAGCATTCCTGGAACACCTCAAATTTCCTCTGATCAGAGTGCAGAGCTGTCATCGGGTCGACAAATTGAATTGTCCTTGGCCTGTAGCCTCAAATTTAGTTTGTTTAGATGTGAAGGGATATGAAAAGAATAAGGCCATAATGTGTGTCCTTTCTGATTTTCTAAAGAGAGAAAGCTGTGTTGCATTCTGGCTTCTTAACTCTGCCAAAAAAAGATGGGATTTTCCTCAGGTTGACTGTATTCCACTCTCTATTCATTCATGAGCACCTACCTGGGCAGGCGGTCCAGGAGCGCCTTGAGTTCTTGGCAGACGATGCCGACCATGCCGCTCTTGACGGCGTTGTAGGACACGTCAATGAGGAAAATGAAGGCTGGAGGCTGAGGAATCTTGTTGTTCTAGAAACAAAAGAGCAACGTGAGTGACTTGTTATGTATTTGAGGATGTCGCAAGACTAGATGACTCACTTTACAGTAGTCGACGGTGGCCAGGAACTCGTAGCTGCCCAGTGAAAGCTCCGGTCTGTCGTAGAAGTCCACTCTTTTCCCAGTGTGGTCCAGATGCTGGAAGTAATGAGGAGGAACTGGACAAGCACACATACATACACCCAAAGAACATCAAGAGCCTGAATTAAAACCAATAACACGCACCAACTCACTCACCTTCTGAGACACAAGAGCAAAAGCCGCATTGGAAGCGACGGCCTCCCTCAATAAATTGCATGTACGGACACATGTAGGCCTTGCAGCGGTTGCAACGGACTGGACCTCCTTCGCCGTGGTCCACCAGGTATGGAGGCGTCTACATATAATCAAACAATTGTGCTCACAAAACACATTCACACATTTTGCTTTTTACGAGCACAAAAAACATGAATCCCACTCCTTTAGCCAATTGGAAAGCATGGACAGAGGAGAGAAGATGGCTGACCTCATCCGCCGGCAGCGTGGCGAGGGGCTTGATGACGGCAGCCAACGGCACCTGAGACTGCTTGGCCATATCTGCCGTGCAGGGAATGTTGTAGGCTGTACAGCGAATAAACCTGGGGCTGGCATTCCCTACAGCCACGCAAACGTGAAAAATGATGGATGACATCTTTTGAGTGACAGCAAGCTCAGGGGATGCTGGAGGTCTCACCTTGGTCTTTGACGTGGAAGTCTGTGGTGACCAGTGGCGGCGCTTGACCCCTGACGCCTGTGCTGAACGGCTCAGTGCTCTTGGCCTTGTCATCCTCGATTACTTGGATCTGCAAGATGGATACAAAGGTTGAAGGAAGGAAAAAAAAAAAGTATGTAACACTCAACGGCAACTTTGAACAAACATGCCACGCTGACTATTCTCTTTATGATAAATACACGCTGTCCCCAACACAAACACACATTCACTCTTTTCACAGACAAAAACATTCACTCCTCTCTGTTCTGTCTCAGCGAGCAATTTAATAGCAAGAGGTAAGCTTCGGTCCCGAGTCGGGACCTGCTTTGAGGTTTGACAAAATTTGACAAAAAACAGACTCTCTGAAGAGCAATTGGCTAACGTTTCTCTCTCACTCGCACACACTGAGGCCCTCTTACATTACCTCTATGACACACTCACATATTCTGCCTCTAACTCATTCACTCCTCCTCTCCCTATCCCTTTCACACACACACATCCTCAGACACTCATCTTTTTAACACACACACTTAATGTTGACACGACAAACAAAATTACATCCCCAGGAAGAGGGTGGATTCTGCAGGCATGCAAGTGAAGACTAACATGCAGCGAATGGAGAATAAGTGGTGGGGGGGGGGTGTCAGAAAACTGATCAGTCCCTAAAAATAAAATCATTTGTGAACACAAAGAGATCCAAAACACTAAAAGCAAAAAGTGGCTTGTAACTGGCGGTGCAAGGTCAAGCGGTGGTGGGGATGCGTTGGGAAAGCCAGCACTGGGACAAGAGGAAGAGCTACGCGAGGACACTTACTGGGCTGGGGATAGCGTCTGGGTCTATTCTATGTCTTGATTTCTGCACGGTCGGCATGTCAGATGCTTGCTTTACATTCAAAAAGTTTGTCCGGCAACATTGTGCAAAACAGGACAACAATTAATCAACACCATAGATTGAAAGACAAAAAAAAAAGGCGCAGCAGTGTGAAAAGACAGCGAGATGTTGCAAGAATTGTTATTTTTATACATTGGTCAGTCGAGCTGTTAAGAGATTATTGCTATTGTCAAACATGCGCAAGTACAGAGAATTAATACACTGGCAGGAGAGTTTGCATGGATGTGAAAAGTGTTTTGGTAGCTTCTTACAGGGCTTGGAATGGCATCTGGGTCCAGCCTTTTCTGTGTCGATGGGGCAGGGCCCGGTGCTGGTCCCAGAGTGCCGTAATTCGGTTGGGCAGGATAAGGGCCTGTGAAGCCGGGCTGAGGCCCTCTTACCTGCCCAAATGCACCTGAAGAGACAAACAAAGAAAACAGATAAGCACTAGTGCACAGTATACATGTGTAGTGTTGTCCACAAATAAGTGCCATGCCTCGGTAAACTGGAAACAGGAAATAAAAGGTAGTGGTAATTAACTTGACTCTCACCGATACGAACACGTGTTGCCATTAACGTCTTTAATGCACTTCAAAGCAGCCATGGCATCTGACCAGCTGAAGCTCATATGGAGCATTCCAGGAGGAACGCTGGTACACAACATTTGGAAATTATTTGTAGACTGGCTGCATGCACATACTATCCCCCCCCCCTAACCCAAAGAAAAATATTTCGATGGGGGTGGAAAAAATAACATCTAAAAGATGCCTGATTCTCAGCAGCTGACGAAATGAACTGCGTGTCGCTACAGCGTCTTTCACTCAAATGGCTCACCATTCTGTTGGGGAGGGTACCCTCCTGGCATACCATGCTGGGGTGGGGGCATTTGCTGCAGTGGTCCAGGAGGGCCTAGCGGGCCCTGTGGTTCTGGAGGCAAGTGGTTGCTCTGAGACATAGACGTCGGAGGCATTTGGGGCCTGGGAGGAAAGGGACCTGAGGGGAAGGGGGGTTGCTGCTGAGGCGGCAAGGGGCCCGGGTACTGCCCGGAGGGGGTTGACGTCGGAGGAGGAGGATACTGCGAGGAGGTGGGATGGGGCGCTCTTGGAGGGAAAGAGCCCTGATGGGCTGAGGAGAAGGCAGACTGAGTGGGCGGGAAGGACTGCTGAGGTTGCGACATCGACGGAGAGGGAGCCTGAGCCGGCGGGGGACCGAATACGAGGGAGGAGGAGCAAAGGACGGCTGATTGGATGGGGGAGGAGGAGCGGGGGAGGTGAAAGGCTGCTGAGAAGTCGGAGGCAGAGGCGAATTGAATGGTGGCTGGGAGGAAGGAGGGGGGCCTCCGTAGTACTGTTGAGATGCAGTAGGCGGCGCCTGAGTGGGCGCGGACAACGTTGGGGGCAGAGCTTGCGTGTAGGTGGCGGGAGGTGCGGCTGAGAAGGAATTACTGACGGGAGGCTTGGAGCTGTGAGGTGGTGCTGAGGAGACACACACGGCAACATGCGTCAATCAACAAAGACCGTTCAGTTTTCTTTGCATGCGAGGGAAACTACATCGATCCAGCCAGAGAGTTGTTGGATGCATTTGTACCATATCCGGGCCCGGCGGTGTTCGGCAGCCCCGAGTTAATCTGCATGCCGCTCATCTGGCTGGTGACGTGTGACATTGCGGGCGGGGATCCGTAGTGTTGGGGGTAAGAAGAGGGTGGTCCCGACAGATTGACCCTTTCTTGGTTGTATGACTGGGACACAACTGGCCTGCAAATAACACAAAACAGAATAGAACATGATCACCTTTTTTCATAAAGACTAGCGAATTGAGAGAATAGAATCTGCTCCAGCACCTTGGGGGTGCCTGTGTCATCGGTGGGGGGCCATTCTGCATGTCGCTCTGATGCCGACCCCCATACTGATTGTACGCTTGAGGAGCCGATACCGGCGGTGGCCCTGAAGTGGGAGGAGCCCTTCCGTGACCTGAAAGATGGGTATAAATTCAATTCACCCAAAAAACAAACAAAAAAGGGGTGAGGATGACCCTTAAGTCTGCTGTGGAGCGAATTATGGGAAAAACAAGCGCCTGCAGTTACAGAGAGGATTGGATGATGGCAAAGTGAAAGGAAGCAGAGGAGGGCGTTACCTAGGTCAAGAGGAGAGGAGAGCTCTGAGATGGGGTTGGCTGGCACAGCCTTAGAGGGGAAGGTGGTGAAAGATGAATAACCTGAAATGCAAGCGAGGAAAGTCGGGGAAAAGTTTGATCATGGGAGGAGGACACGATAGGGTGAAAGTATCAAGTCACGTCAAGGCAGCTGAGATTGTGATTAGCGTCTAGGTTGACAGGTGTGAAAGTGTAAAACCGTAACCATGCATCATAATTAATCATTTGCTTTATTCATCCAACTATGATTTTTTTTCATCTAGAAATTACAACATATCTGACATTTGGACTTTCTTTCTTCTCATAAAATTATAATTGTAACTCTTTTGATTTAATTTTCTGTGTGAACACGACACATCTCTACAAATATCAAATCTAGCCACGTGTGTGTCGAGGTTTACCTTGTGGTGGCTCTCCAGTCTGGTAGGCTGACACAGGGCCATTGTAAGGTGCGTAGGGGGGCGGGTACCCGGTGTCCAAGGGTGCAAAGGCGGGCTGCCCGTAACCAGGCTGAGGCTGGCCATAAGGAGAGGCCATCGGAGTGTGCTGGTTTACATTCATCTTCAGTTCATCCCGGAATCTGAACGACATGGGGACATCATTAACTGTTTGGCACTAAATAGATAGCAGTTATAAGACACTGTTTAACCATTTCCAAACTGAAGAGCATAAGATGCTAATATTTACAAGTTTAGTGACAACACCTTAGACACACACCCTAAACTGCTGTAATGGGAATTCAAATTCCCATTACACTGCATGCCCTTCATATTTCCAGGCCAAACAAAACCACAGTGGCATCACGTTTTAATACAAGTCATGTATACAAGAGCTGCACCAGTAAGATGTGCAATTATTAAAATTAGAGAGAGAGAGAAAGAAAACAATGGCGGCAGTAGCATTTCTGTCCGTTAGGCAATAGTATCTGGAGGGTTTTATCATCACAAAAGTGTATATTTTATTTCATTAACTCCAATAGTGTTCATGTTTGTCTATACTTACATTACCCCGCACAGATCATGCATCAATGAGGAAATTATATAGGGCATCTGAAACACAATACTGTACTGCACACAACTGCATAAGTTCAGTGGACCTACCATGATGATGGAGCCAATAATCGAACCACAAACATGGCACAGAGACAGATGTGCTAACCAATGGTTCACTATACTTTGTTCAACCTAATACAGACAATTGATCATGAGGTTACTCAGAAGAATATTAACTATTTTTTGTTAAATTTAAATGAGTTCCGGAAGAAAGCGATGGGTAACTTTATGGCCATGTTCATGACACTAGATTCAATGTCAGTCACTCAGCAAACACATGTACTCGAGTGGCAGACATTTAGGCCTTTTCACTGAAGGCCTAACTTTTACAACAGAGTATCATCTATCGAGACAAACGAGCGCAGTTTTAAATAATTCAACTTCGACGAGAAACACAATCGCCGCGATGCTCGTTTTATCGCGTCGGGGCCTGTAGCGAGTGACACACGATTGCGACACCTGAGGCTGTGTCGAATTAAAAATTACTCTACTGGGCCGTATTAAATCGTTGTCAAGTGAAGTGGCTGAAAAAGTAAATCCAGTGTGGAGTTAATTGATAACGCTACCCAGGCTAAGCAGCGTCCTGGTTTAACTGCCGCATTGCTAACTCTAGCCGGGCTAACATGACCGAACCACAGCCACAACAAACACAAGATATCACACAATACCTTTACTGTGGACGACCTAGGACAAAGTACGACACTGTTGACTCAACAAAAGTCCAAAGTAATGCGGCCCGAAGAGTGGGCGGCTAACTTTTGAGTGTCGGCCAAGTCGCTGATGACAGCGGCGTTTCAATCAGCTGTCTGCATATCACCACCGTAGCTAGCGGACTAGCACGCTAGCTAAAGCTAAGTGACATCCAATTGCTTACACCATAGCTACTTTAGCCACGCTAATTAGCATTAGCATTCTAACATGGCCCCAAAAAGCCGGACGTGGAAGTCACGCTCATGTTTGAGCGTTTTTTACATCAAAACCTACCTCCGGAGTATTGTGAAAAGTAAGGCGTCCCTGTGCTTATGGCGAACCGTAAATCGGCTAAGCGACAGGGGGGCTACAGGAAAAATGGATGTCGTTCCCGTGTGTTTCTCCCTAATCCCTTCTTGGAGTGAGAAGCGGACATTCAGCGGAAGTGCTGCAGCGGTATGCCACGTCCACATCCGGCCTGCGCAGAGCCACTTCCGCCTGCAGAATCAATTTAATCTAATTCCGAAGTGGCTAAGTAGTCACATTATACTTTAATACATTTATGTATTAAAAAAAGTAAAAAGTAATATTGCATCGTCACTGTCAATTATACACAATATAGTTGCTTTGGTATAAAAAAAAACAATCCAATGCAAAACTTTTAATTCACATTTTCAGTACGAAACATAGAAGAACAAAAACATACAACTTTGTAAAAGGTTATCCACTTACTTACTATACTTTCATATATTTCTGAATGAAAAACTTCTACGTGTATGTACAAGTGGTGGGAAGTAACAAAGTAAAAAATCTCACTGTACTTAATTAGATTTCTCACATATGAGTACTTTGAATATTTATAAATTTTTTTGAAAACATTTTACTTCTACCTACCTCCTGTAGCTTCTCAGATAGCCATGTTCCTTTTGTCAACCTCTGCGGATGACAAAACGTAACAAAAAAAGAATAGAGAGGTTAAGTTAAGCACATTAAAGACAATGGCACACATTCAAACATAGAAAATAATCCAATCCATGGCCCCACTTAAGAAAATAGTTTGATGGTGTCCGCTCCAAAAAATATACACACAGCGGTGCCTTGGTGAGGCGACCTACAAGTTTTTAGAGCACAGTTGTCAAACTCTGGTCCTCAAAGGCCACTATCCGGCATGCTTTTGATGTTTCCCTCTTCCCAAAAAAGATTCAAAGATTCAAATAATGAGCTCATCAGAAAGTTCTGTAGGATACTGCTAATGATCCTGACACTTGTGTGTCGAGATGTCCATCGGCCAATTTACAGCATTATGAATGACCGAGCAAGCCCCAAAAGACAATAAACCCAGTGACATTCTTTAAAGTAGTAGTACCCGGGTCCCACTTCATGTTGAACCCCCCTCCTCGCTTAAGCGGGTGTGTGTGCGTGGGTGGGAAGGGTTATTTCTGGATGGTGTCTGAGCAAGCATCCTCTCAGAGTGACATGGCATGTGTTGAATAAAAGGGTATGATGAAGACGCACACACACACACACACACACACACACACACACACACACACACACACACACACACACACACACACACACACACACACACACACACACACACTGCCTAAGTGCCTGCCCTCCAACCAAGCATTCCCACTGAAGCAGATGCAAGCGAGCCAGGCCCCACCGCCTCTCCTTCCTCACTTGGGCTGGGTGCCGTTGGACACTGGCAAAGTGTGAGCAAGCGAAGACCTTCTCCCAAACACACATACATTGAAGGCGACCTGGTGCATCGATGGTGGCGGAGGAGATCGTGGTTACCCTTTCCGGGTGCTCCCCGTGGGGGTTCAGGCTCCAGGGAGGAAGGGAGCAGCAGAAGCCTCTACAGGTGGCAAAGGTATGGCACCGCCGTTCATTTTAGATGCACTACTTAAGATGATGATCATTCGTTGACTTGTGATGGTCGGTCTCGACTTTGTAATATTGTTAGCCTAACACCATAATTGCTCAAAAATGACTTGAAGAATGATGCTATAAAGCTAATGTTATGTATTTCAGTCAGCAAGAATGTCAATTTCAGTGAAAACATGCATTGGAATCTTGTCATCAAATTCGAAATGCTTGAATAGTGTTTGCCACATTTTCTTCTTCAAGTTCAACAGACATTGTGTGCGCGATGGCCACCATTATAATGTTGACCTATGGTTAAACCTGGGGACTGTCACAGCACCTCAGGAAGCAGCAGTCATATTAGTCGTTCTTCACAGAGGATGAAGAATTTATGCCTTATTGATTCAAAACCTTTGTTCAGAGTTTCTTCTGAGCTTAGTTGTTTTAATGAGTCCTTTTTCCACAACATGGCGATTGCGCAAAACAGTAAGTTGTCGCAAACATACAGTCACATGACCTTTTAAAATAACTTTCGAAGCTATTTGTCTTTTTGGTATCTTCTGGTTATGTTCTCAAAGTCCAAGGCTATTTTCCATTTCAGCCACATGCAGTGAGTCAAAATAGTATCCGTCCTCGATCCGGCGCCCGGTATAGACACGCTATTAATGCGACGAGGACCTACGAGCCATTTGCTCTCAACGAGACTGAAAAATAAATGATCAAGTGCTCCTCAAAACAACTCACTGTCCTATTTGAGCCATGCCCGCTGTGCCCCTGTGCGAATCATTTACGGGTTTATGGGTCAAAACAGACACACATCGGATATGGACTCAAGTTTCAAACTGAGGTACGTAGTAGCTGTCCAACCTTAGATAATGAACACACATTAGATTTTATGCAGTCATGCCAGTCTGAAATGACGTTTAATCATCCAAAAGGACTTTTGTGTTGCCTGTCATAAGAACATTTGGATTGTGACCTTGCTCCCGCCCTCTGATGCTAAAGATCAATGTGTGTGAATCCAGCTGTTGAAATGTGTGTGTGTGGGGGTGGCGCATACCTCAGATAAGCCCGGTCGGGGAATGGTGGGTGACAGAGCTGCAGGATAAGAATAGCACCTTTAAGAGGAGCTGGAACCCAGTCATGGAAAAACGGCCTCCTGTTTACGCACACAAAGATAAAGACACGTCATGCACACGGACACCACATCTACATTTTCCTGCATGTTACACCTTTTCTCCTGTCATATTTGATTTCTCCCGCAAAGGCTTTATTCTGGGTATGCAGGCGACATGTAATGACAGGCATGCCCTCCTTTGGTCCAGACGGGTGATGCAGCTGTTCAAACTCACTTTTTCATTCTGCTCACATGTGCTGTGTGCCAAGAGATCAACGGAATGTGTGCGTGTGTAAAAAAAAAAAATGGAAACATTTCAGATGGAGTTGTCCTTGCACATGTCAGCGTTGCTGATAAAGGCAAAATAGTGGGAACATGCTCATCTTCGCACCTAATTGATAAGATGAGTGCTGAGTTATTTTGATGCACAGTGACATATTTCAACAGTGTTTCTATGTGCAGGTACGGCGTCGCAGTAAAGCATGCAGGGCAGGGCTGAAAGAGCACGACGAGCTGGTTGCCATCGGCGACCACTCATGCTCCGAGCTCAGCCACGCCCAAGCCATGGTCCTCATCGATTCCCAGAATGCCACGCTGCACCTGAGGGTCAAACGGCCCCTGCTGTACCCTGCTCGCTGCTCACCTCCGCCTCTCTCTGCGAGCTCCTCCGTCGCACCCGGCGGCGTCACTTCGCCGCCGGGGAGCGAGGCCTACTACGGTGAGACGGACAGCGATGCTGACACGCGCTCGCAGGCGCAGCGCCGCCAGCGCCGCACGCCTCCTCACGCCCGCTCACCTGCTCGCTACGACAACCACGGGCGGGAAGAGGAGGAGACGTCTGAGATGAGTGGGTAAGGAAGAGAGGAGAGCAGGATCGCAGTCAAAGTCAGACAGCTACATGGTCCATAACCGCACTCTAAGAAAGAGTAGTTGCATTTAAAAATGAATGAAATCACGACAGTTTTGCCACTTGTGCCGAGGCCGAATTCATGGGGCACAATCATTTATGGCCCAAAAGCCAATTTATCATAAAAAGATGCAAGTGAGTCATGTCATTTTTTCCTTTGTTTCTTTTCCTTTCATGATTTTCCTTTGTTTGTCTTGAAGCTATGAGAGTGCTAATGACGCAGCAGGAGGACCAATGCAGGGCCAATGGCACGGCGTGCCGCACAAGGACTTCATCTATCAACCCCCCCAACTGGGGTGGACCACCCCAACCAGCAGCGTCACTCCGCATTCACTCACCCCAACCCCGGAACAGACCTTGGCGGAGGCCGAGGGCGAAGGAGACAGCGGCTTCCAGGATGCGGGGGCCTGTGTGGGGCTCACTGCCTGCCCACCATTGGTATCTCCCGAGCGGGCCAAAGAGGCCCTGATGCTGGGGTCCAGGAGTCAGCTGGTGCCCATGGTGGGACCCCAGGAGGGCCCTGTGAGTGAGGAGCTCACCGCCACCTACGTGGAGAAAGCACGGCAAGCCAGTGAGTATAAATGTCAAATCTGTTTCAAGTTTGCGTCACCAGATACAATTTTACACTGATTAAACACATATAGCCTGTGTTAGGGTTTGTGGTAAGGATTTCAACATACATGTATACAAATTAAATTGTGTTTTTAATAAATGCAGCAGGGGTCAGAAAAACACATTGAAACAAATATTACAAGAGGATTAAAAATTCTGTATCTCAATTCATATTAAAAAAAAAAATTGTGGACCACATGTGACGTTACCTCATTGCCCTCTAGTGGCCATTCCTTGTAGTTTCAGTGTGACGTCAAGCTCTATTCCGGGCCTGGGTGATTTTGTTGTATGCTCAGCCTTCTTCACGTCACTAAATATATTTATAGAGTCACGCCGACAGGGCACATGAATGCACCGTACGCTAGAAATCATAAGTATGCATGATTTTGATGACATTTGGGATGCTGACGTGTCCAATAAGTGTCAACCTCTCGGTAGTATTGTTGTGATAGTTGATAGCTGTGACTTCATGTGGAATAAAATGTTGACTGTATATGACGTATTGTAGGTAAGGGTAAAATATCGCGCGAAGCGTTCGGGGGACACGCCATGTCTCGTGTTACACATTCAGAGGGCCATAGTCTCGAGTGGCGCTGTGCATATGCGGTGGGAGTCAGCAAAGTTATGAGGAAGCATATCCTCGATGATCTATAACTGGATGCATATCATGTTAACCTTCATGTTACGCTGGTTTCTAAAGTCGAGTTGTACTAGATAAAAAAAAGGGGCCTTTTGAAATGCAAAAAGATTATACGGCTCACATATTTTAATTCGTCATGCAAAATATGTCTAGCGCTGGTTCACATCTCCCTAGCGTACTGTATTATATTCCCATGCGCACACATGGCCAAAAAGATGACATCGCTGCCTAAATATTTCCTGGTGAGGGTCTCCTGCTTCTATGTGCGCGCGCGTGTGTGTGTGTGTGTGTGTGTATGACAGGTGTTTGACGCGGGTCAGGCAGACGGGAATAGTGGCTTGACATCATGCGTCACTTTGGGTGACGGGACAGAGACAACAAAAGGTCTTTAACACTGAGAGAGAGAGAGAGCAGCCACTAAGTGCCTCCAAGTAGCACAGTGCGTGTGTGCGTGTGTGTATATGTGTGTATGTGAGCATTGTAGGATTGCCTGGGGGAGGATAAACATACACACGCGCAAAAAAAAAAAAAAATAGTCTTGAAAGATGAGGGACCCGATGTCTCATTCAGCAGGTGGACACACAAGCCGACAGAAAGGTAAGCCAAAAATGCCTAATTACAGGAAATGCAAAAAAATTGTTGTCTCTCTCTCGCTCTCGCTGTTGATACAATCAAAAGTTGAACATTCTGTTCTTCTTATGGTGAATGCAGCTTGACACTGGCGATTAATGAAATATTAAGATCAATGTTCGATTATTTTAAAATTGATTTTGAACTTACCACTCCTTGGATTTAATTTTTATATTTAGAGCTTTCAGGATACATCGAACACAGTGCTCAAAATAGAACTAAACTGTCGTATTGAATGAGTTTTTTTTTGCTGTTCAATTAAAAGCACGTCGCTCTAAATTTTGTCATAAAAATATGTACAAATATATGTATATGATATTTGTTAAATTCAAAGTAGCACTCTCCTTCACTGTATGATTATCGTTTTTCGTCATTTTCTCAATGAATTTCATGAACGTAGCTCCAGTTGTGATTAAAAAAAAAAATATTTTAGAAACGTTTGTGTTTTTGTCTAAAAAATATATATTTTCTTTTATTTTTTAAAACTATTTTTTTTTTTTGGTGTTGTACTTACTGGTTGTATTATTTTAGTTTGTAATCCATGTGAGACTAGCAAAGGTTATCATCGTTTTAAATAGGGTCAGATTCAACAGGGGGACATACTTTACACAGCATCTGTGTACAGAACGGACGCTGTGATCTAACCATCGTGGACTGTGCGGCTCATCGTTGGGAGAGCAGCAGGAATTCTTTTTTGTAAATCCGTGACACGTACGGCTGTCTGTCACTGCTAATCTTCGCTGTCACCGTACGGAATTAGTCAACCAGGTTGGGGTCGGACCACTTTTTTGCCAAGTACAACTACAGATTAGGGATGAGTCTGTACTGATATCAGATAGAACAGAAATGAGACTATTAGTCTGATACGACCTTATTTTAAGGTATCGGGCTCTCGTGGAGTCTGCCGATACTAGCCATCAATACTTAAAACAATACAAATTAAAAAGAAATCTGACATTGAGTAAGTCCTGCTCACAAAGTACTTTCATAACTGCTTTTTCCCTGTCCTGACCTCCATTTTTCCTTTGTTCTTACACAGAGCTGCAGCGCGGGGAGAGTTTAGTGGAGAAGCAGGTGAAAGAAGCTCGCACCAAATGCCGCTCCATCGCTTCGCTGCTGACCGATGCTCCCAACCCAAACTCCAAGGGGGTGCTTATGTTCAAGAAACGGCGGCAGAGAGCCAAGAAGTACACGCTGACCTGCTTCGGCAAGGCTGAGGACGGGGGGGAAAGCACCGAGGGGGAGACGGAGGAGGAAGGCGGGAGCTCCATCCAGAGCTCCGAAGTGGACGAGGAGGGTTTCTCAGCCTCGTTTGACCCCACGTGGGACAGCGGTTACTTAGACCTGCTGGACAGGAGGAGCGCCGCCTGCCCGCCTGCCACACCGACAGCTGGCAATCACGGCCCAGGGCCTGATCATTTGAGCTTCGAGGCACCTGTCAATCAAATTCCAAGCTTGGAGATGTTCGGGCTGGAGGCCGTGGAGCAACCAGACGCCGCTGTGCCTTCAGCTCCGGATGTGCCTCTTGTCAATGGGGGTCCCGTCGCCGTAAGCCGGGCCAGTGTTAAATTAAGCCCGCCCCCTTTGACACCCCCTCTTCATCAAAACCCGCACGTCAATCCCAGTCCGAGTCCAAACCACGAGCAACATTTAGCGAGTCCCGCTGCTCTCAATCGCTCGGCTCGGCCCTTCACTCCCGGCGCCGCGACGCCCCGCCCGTCGGTGACCTCCGTGATGTTCCGCCCTCCCCAGCCCAAACCGGCGGCGGCCGTCTCCATGGTGACCATCACGCCTACTCAATATCCGGCAGTGGATGGGAGGAGAGCGGTTTCCAGCACCTCGCTCTACATCCCGCCTCGCAACAATGGCGTCGCTCCCTCGGCTCTCTCGCCCCCTTCGTCTTCGTGCCCCTCCGGCCTCGTCACTCCTCAAGGTTCCGCAGCCCAGCCTGCTCAACCCTTCTCCCCTCCGCAACCATTTCACTCCCCTCCTTCCTTTCAACCGCCTCCTTCCCCGGTAGTGTCTCCCACCTGCCAGGTCCAAGTCTCCACGGTTCCTCCCACTCAGCTTTCCCCGGCTGCCCATCCCTACACCCCCACTGCCACGACTCCTGCATCCACCCCTCAAACCTCAGCCTCAGATTCACTGGCTACTCGCGAGCAGCGCATCTCTGTGCCAGCTGCCCGCACCGGCATCCTGCATGACGCCCGCGGTCGCAGCAACAAAAAGCCGATGTTCAGCGCCATCCGGAGCAAAGATGTGTCTCCCAACCCTGCCTTGATGTCCATGGTGCAAAACATGGATGACCGCTTTGTGAAAACAGCGGGGGCGGAGTCAGGTGTCGGAACGGGCGGTGAGGCCGGCCACGAGTCCGGCCCCGAGGAGGACTGGATGCGGCTGGGGGCGGAGGCTTGCAACTTCATGCAGGCTCAGCGGGGAAGCAGGCCGCCGCCCGTGGCCCCGAAACCGCACACCCCTCAGGCACCTCAGCTGGGGGGCAAAGGGGGTCAGTTGTTTGCCCGCCGACAGAACCGGATGGATCGCTATGTTGTTGAGCGGAGTCCCTCTGTTGCGCCGGCACCGTTCTCTCCTTCCCAAACCAGGGAGCCTTCACCAACACCGTCCCTGCCGGCCACCTGGAAGTACTCTTCCAACATCCGTGCCCCTCCCCCCATCAATTACAATCCTCTCCTGTCACCCTCGTGTCCCCCCAAAGCGCAAAAGAAGGCGGAGGTGACAAAGTCAGCACCGGCTGCATCCAAAGGGAAGAAAGGTGCCAAAAAGCAGGTGGACGTCACGAACCACCAGCCCTACCAGCTCAACTCGTCTCTGTTCACCTATGGGGGGCCCCGGGACTCGTCCGCCAGTCAGCAGCAGCAAGGTGGACCTCAGAAGACGGCACGAGTGTACGAGGTGAAACGCTTTTCCACACCCCACCAAGGGCCACCAGTCCTGCCCTGAAGGTGATCGTCCCTCGATCAGCCACGACTCTCGGAGAACCACTGTGGCATTCCGACGCCTCCTCCCCGCCACCACAAAGCGCCTGTCACCCTCAAACGCCTCCCGCCCTATACCAATCTCAGTGGTCCCCGGGACCGCTGTCTCCTCCGCCGCCCCCTGCGCCCAAAGCTCCGCTCCCTCAGCTTCCCACCTTCGCATCGCCTTCCAATGCAGTCCAGTCCCCCACGTTTTCCCATCCCCAGCCTCAACAAGCTGACAGGCAGTTCAAAAGCGCCCCAGATCTCAGCCCTCTTGGACCCCCTGGTGGCCCCCGGCAGGCATCCACCACCGGCAGCCAGTACAGCAGGGTTCCTCGACCCAGATTCAGCACCTCCAACCTGGGCCTACAGCCTTGCGTGTGGCGCCCCGGCTCCACCGCGCACTGAGCTTGAACATTTGAGTCTGGACTGAACATAAAGCGTTTTAAAAGGAAGTCCGCGTGTTTTGAGTTTGGTAACCTTCTTTTTCATGTCCGTGGACACGTGTTTTATCTCAAGAGCAGTTTGGACGGGCAACACGAGCAAAAATGATCCACTTTGTTTTTGTAAAGGGTGAGGGGGGGGGGGCGGTTGGGGGAGACGCTTTGATTTGGCCATCTTGACACAGTTTGCGAAAATTTAAAAGCAACACGGTGGTGGAACAAATGTACCAGAGAGAGATTAAAGGATTAGCTACTTGGAAAGGCAGCGGAATGATGTTGAATTCAGTGCGGAGGATGTGGAAAGAGACAGATTTTAGTTGTTGATTGGAAGGTGAACCAAATACGAGAAGATCCAATGAACTTTGTGTTGTCGGAGCGTTCAAAGTAGAAGTGCCAAGTCCAAGCTTGCTTGTAATTATCTAACAATATTTTGTGTTGTTGTTGTTGTTTTTTTTCTTTCTAATATTGTGAAATATTGAGGTGAAGGCTTTCAGAGGTGGCGAACTCGAGTCTTCCCTGAACTACGTGACGGCACTCAAACCTAATAAATAACCCCTCGACCCCACCGGTATTTACTCCCGCTACCTTCATAATGCCATCGTGAATCCAACTTTCTTCATTATTTCAAGACGCTTTGTTGATCAGGGCATGTCTGGGAGAAAGTTGAGACCCAAGTCTCGTCTGGTTTAAACAGGTCCGGCGGCTGAAGAACCTGCAACACACAAAGTATCATGGTGGCATCAAATAAAATTTAATCTTGTGAATTATTTCCATCTCTACCACAAGAGGGCAGTGTGAGACTGTTGAGACACTTGAAGCTCACTAGTTCTGCCCAGACACAAGCCGCTTGTGGCCTTTGGTGAAGAACCTCGCACCCGCTGTTTATTAGGGCCCGAGCTCAGAGGAGAGAAAATATTCTCATCTGGAACATGAAAATCAAAGAGAGAACCCAAAGTTGTGAATGGGGATGCGCGACAGTTGTGAACGCAGCGACTTGCTCTGATTCAGCAACACACACTCCGATTTTGACCGTAAGTGCATGTATGAAGAAGGCTTCACCCCTCGAGGAGAGTCATACATCACGTTCCACAATTTGTCACTTCTCCCCCAAACGTCTTTTTCAGCGCTACGCTCTTCTTCCCTTTTAATTCACGGCTCGCTGCCTTGCGCACAATCGCCGGTTTCACCTATTTTTGGAGCCGTTAATCTGCGGCTATTTGGCACAGTGTTCAACTCTTAATTCCGATGGGGTTTTTTTTTTCACGGCGTGATTGAGAGCAGAGGGGTTGGGGAGGGGGGGGTGTCATCCTGCCTCTTCGCATGACGATCAAAAAGCCCCTGTCCTCACGCAAATGTTTTCAGTTTCGGGTCATTGATTCATTCATTCATGGTCTCAAAGATGAAAATAAACATTCAAGAGGTTTTAGTGTCCGTGTTTCAGTTTGCTGCGCTGTATAACTTTTGGAAAGCCCCATTCCAGAAGAACCTTCTGGAAATAACAGAAGGTCTTTTTGAGTAGACAACGCAGCTCTTTTCACAAGATACTCTCATTCATCCTTTCGATCAATTCACATCTCATGATTGGCATGTGACGATTGGATGTTGGTCCTCGGACATCATTCGTAAACGGCTTCTGAACTTGGAACAACACACCCACCACCCTGGGCCACCCCACCCCTCTTTCACACCCTCCACAGGAGGGCACATGTTCACAGCTCAGGAGCGAACCTCCTGATAAGGTTTCACTCCGTCCCGGTGGGCGAAGACGAGAGAGAGTGTCGCTGGCACAACACAAGACTCCGGGACTTTAGTCTGGTGGGGGAAATTCTCTCCTGCGGGAACCTTGCCGGAGCTGATAGACCTCCTGTGTTTTACACGTCAAGTCTTGGGTAAGACGTGCGTTTGTGTGGATTACAGAGGACTTGAGCGCTGCGGCATGGTGGATGATCTGGCCCCGACGCAATCGGAGCTTTTGAATAATTCAAGAGCCGGTTGAAGTTCAAGGACCTTTTTAACAGTCAGATGCATTTGATTTGTGTTGTCAGCAAATTTTGGCAAGGCCTTGCAGGAGACCCCCTACTCACTGCTTCGATGCTAAACGATTAGCAAAGATAATTGTTTCTCAATGCATCTATGCCACCATGTTTGGAGTTTGAGAATGGAGGCGTCCTGGACAGAACGTTAACTCACCTTGGAGGAGTTTTGAGTTGGCTTTCTAGAGGATGCTGCTGACATGGGAATGTGCTGACGTGATGCCAGCCACTTCCTCCTCAGCTGTCCCCTTCCAAGATTTCTCTTGGAACTAAAACAGGCGGGTTATGGCGGGCGGGCGGGTGTTAAGTGTGATCGAGGGGCTGATGTGGTAACAGGACCTCTTCGCACCTTCGCAGCAACCAGAATATTGCAGAAAAGCACCTGTAATAAAAATCAAAAGCGGACATTATGGCGTAGTCATCTTCAGTCACGTGACCATGTAGGATAGCTGAATCCCAGGCTTGGGAAATGGCTTCAGTTACAGAGATAAAACGCAATTACATGAAGCGCCCTCCCCGCGGACGAGCCCCTTCCACCACCAACAGGGACTCACCCCCCCCCAAGCCTTACGTAATTGCTTTCGACCGGCGACGCACTGCCAGCCTACATCGGGAGACCGGGAGGCCTCGGCTGGGGAATTAGCGTCCTTTACGTTCTCATGGCGGAGCTGGCAAGAAGCCGGTGGCTGTCGTGCGACTTTATCGTCACCAATGTGCTCTTTTATTTATTACGCCGTGGCTGCATACCGCCCTTAATTGGATCACATTTCAGTGCCAGTCAAACAGTGCCGTGTTGCTAAATCCGTCATGGTCATGTGCCCTCACCCCCTCCGCCCCCTCACTTAAACTCTCCAGCACACCATTCATATCAAGATTCGTTTTGATTCAAGAAAAAGAAACAATTTAAAATAAAATGTGATGATTTGAGATAAGAACAATTATGTGAATAAAAAAAAATTACATTTATAAAAAAAAAAAAAAAAGGAAATTGATCACTTTATTATATTCGATTAAATGTCTGAGCCTCTCCAGCTGGTTGAAGCAAAACTTCAAAGTCCTTTTAAGAAGCGTTGGCTACTTGTTACTGGCGACAAATTGCCTTCCGAAAGGAGTCAAGGCCACCATTTACTTCCCGGTCGATGTGTTTCTCTAATTGCTTTAAATGCTCGTCTCCAAATGTGTTTAGCAGCTCTGAGAAGAGGATGGATGAGTACAGGGAAGCAAAACAACACGCTTAATAAATACTTTCACTTCAACACGTGTCTCTTTTTGTTGTTTTTTTTTGGGAGTTCGCCATGTCGGGGGCAAGCGGTGCCTCATCCAACAAGAGGAAGAAGGCCAACAAGATCATCACAGACTTTACCAACATCAGCCAGAATGGTAAGACACACACAAAAGTGAATATGATTTTTTTTTTTTTGTGTCATTTTTGTTTCGCGGCGTGCCGCTGCGTCGATAAAATCCGTACTTTGGCTCAATAGAGGTCGCGACCTGCTGTCACTTTGCGTCTTCTTATTGTCATCACATCTGCGCCAACACACAACATTTGTGTGTTTTCGCTCGCGCGGCGGCTTATCCCGGCTTTATCCCCGTATTTTGCTCCAGTTAATGCCCACTCATCCATCCATCATCTCTTGTCGCCGTTGGGCCTTTTATCCCACCCCCCATGCCTCGATCATGTCCGTCAGACTCAAAACCCCTTATACGAATACACCCCCCCGCCATCCTCCACCCACCCGTCTGTCCGTTTTCCTCCCAGTCAGCAGTCAAGCTCCGGTTTCACGTTCTTCGGAATTAACGCTCAAATCAATATCCCCACAGGAGAGTTCACTTTGCTCAGCAGCCTCAATTATTTTCTCTCTCTCTCCCTCACACACACACACTTACACACACTCAACAGACATCCACTTGCACAGGTCTGATTTACGAGCCCCCCCCCGGCGAACGGCTCTCCGCAGCATTGCAATGCCAACTCCCCGTTTTATAGGAAGCGGAAAAATCCATCACATGCGTCCGTCTCAGAAAGAGAGTGTGGCGAGGTGGGCGAGGATTTCCCGCTGTCCGAGCATGAAAACCAAACCGTGACATCCCCTCCCCAACCCCTACGGGCCCGTTCGTCTGATTACCTTGACCTACTGATTTTTAGCGTTCCCGGCGGGTTCAACAACACTGAATCCAAATCAACATGCTACGCTAACTTGCATCTTGTTAGCATGCATTTTTTTCATGTCGTCCAACATTTTTGAACTGTCCAACGTTGGGTCCCGTAAAGTCAATCAAAAAGCTTCAAAATGAATTGAGAAGTAACTCCAGAGTTTGTTTTCGTCCCTCGGCTGACCGTCAGATGACGAGTCTGACCCCGAAGCCTCCGAGCTGGACCTGGGCACCAAGATCAAGACTCCCAAAGACGTGATGCTGGAGGAGCTCTCGCTACTCACCAACAAAGGCTCCAAGATGTTCCGCAAGAGACAGCAGCGGGTCGACAAGTTCATCACCACCAACGAGAATATGGTGGGAGAAAACCACGGCGCGGCAAACAAGTCGAGTGGTTGCGGGGACTTGAATGTTCTCTTCTGGACTCCAGCAGAACCTGCAGAACCTTCTGATGTCACCTCCTCCTGTCCCTCCAAAGCCTGAGATGCCAAAGGAAGAAGGTGAGACTTCAGATTTACAACACCTGCTTTTCCCACTAACAAATGTGATGTCATCAACCAATCACAGGTGCTCTGTGTCATGATTGGCACGCAGACTGACCAATAAAGAGTTGGTGACCAGCGTTACTTTTGATGATGTCGGAGAAAATGCAGATTCTTTTGTCTTATTGCCCGTCCTCAGCGGCGCAGGTGGACGAGGCGGTGGACAAGCGATCCGAGAAGGAGAGGAGGAGGAGGGAGTACGTTCGCACCTACGTGTCGCCATGGGAACGGGCCATGAAGGGTAACCAGGAGCTGACGGCCACCATGAGAACCAGTATGCCCGGACCCGGCAGAGTCCAGTTTCCTCAGTACAAGAGCTTCAACAGGTACACCCTGAAAGCCATTTCTGATTTGTATGCGTTGCTAGGACAACAGATTATTATTATTATTTTTTTTTTTTTAACTGGGGAGGCTTTTCTGGGATGCGCAAACACACCTGTAATAAGGTTTCCCACCGAGACGACATGTTCGGCCCAGATGTGATTATCTCAAAGCTAATGTGATCCCTTGATCTTTGCCTAATGCTCTTAATGGTCGGTGCGGGGAGGGGGTGTGGGGGGGCTGTGACATTAGGAACCACAGCAGGCGTACAATGACATTTAAAGGACACTGGGTGGACAAAAGTATTGGGACCAACCTGTTAATCGATTCATTTTTTTCTTCTCTGTCCTAATCCGAGTGTCCCTGGACTATTTTCACACGACATTTTTTCCCCCCCTCGCTTCCCCCCCAGGACGGCGCTGCCCTTTGGCGGGGCGGAAAAGGTCTCTCAGCTGACTGTGTTTGAGCTGCCCGACCTCGGCGCCGACCTAGACGAGCTCGAGCCGCTGCCCTCCCTACAGGCCGACATGCGCTCGCGGCCCTCGTTCAACCGCACGCCCATCGGCTGGGTGTGCAGCGAGGACAACACGCACATCCACATGGACCTGGACGCCATCCCCTTTGACGGAGAGACCGACGATCTCTGAACGCGTTTGTCCGTATTCAAACAGCGGTTTTAATGCATGGCTAGGAAACGTGACTTGTTGGGGGGAAAAAAAAGGACAAAGTAGCTTCCTGCAATTTGAGAGAGACTGGCTTTGATTTTGCATAGTGTGTGCAAACATGCTAACGTGTAACTAGTAGTGAAAAAAAAAAACAAGCACTCTGCACTCTTAAAAAATGTAATTAAGCAATAAAGTTCCCCTTTAGAGATGTTGCCGTTGCTTCTCGTCTTACAATGCAGTGTAATTAAAAAAACAAAAACATTAATCCAGGGTCCAGGGTGTACTAAGCCTGTCAAACCAAGTCAGCTGAGATCCAGGATGGCTGTCGACACCATCATCACCAAACTACAAAATGACTTTTGACAACGATTTGTCTTTTACGGTCACTGACATAATGCCAGTCTCAGTTGTGGGGGTCATTAAACATTGAGTTTGCAGGGGGTGGACGCATGCCCTGGGAGCCTCTGAAAGTCTCATTATGGCCCTGTAAAGGCCAGAAAAGCATGGAAGTCTTTTATGGACTACTTTGCCTTCAAAGTCACAAATCTATTTTCAGTCTGTATTTAGCGGTCATAAATCAGCGTGCTTGCAGGGTCAAAAACTGCCATACAACCTGTAAGGTTTTTGTTAGGCCAGTCTCGGTTCTATACAGTCCACTGCTATTTGTCTTCATTGAATTCAACACATTTGTGGTGAGTTTTGGGACAACAATTTCTACTGTACAAGAGTGTCAATCTGAGAGGAGAAATGGGAAGACTTTTTGGGGGGCTCAAGCATACTGGGGGACTGTGTGTGAAACCCCGCCGAGCCGCCCCATCCTGGTCAACACATTTGAAAATAAAAATGTGATCGGTTAAGATGTCAGGTACCAAACCAGGCATTTGATGATGACTAATTATGGGGGTGCACAGATTTTGGTGAGACTCCTCTGCCACTGTATAGATTTCTTGGGGGGTGACATTTTGATCTGGTTGTGTCGAGTGAGATTTTTGTCATGTAAAACACGTGCCTCGGCTGAATAAAGGTTGGGGGAAACTGCCCTAGATAATCACCCGCCGGCATTATTAAATGACAGGCCTGCAAATGGTGATGGGAACATGATCCAAACGGAGGTGCATTATGGTACGCGCGACCTCTCACACTCGGGGGCTGTGGCTGCAAAGCGAGGCTGGCGGGTGTCAAATGTTGGACAGATGTCCTCTGCATGTCGCAGTCAGCAGCTCCAATGAATGTGAGTGTATGCGCGTGCGCATGTGTGTGTGAGGACGAGAGGCACGCACACACGCTACTGCTACCGGGGGTGAAGGATACGCAGGTAACCCGCGGCGATGACGTCACCCCCCCTCACAAATTTCAGCACCCCCGCTGGCCCGCTAGGCGGCAGTATGGCGATGAGCACAAACTGGAGGGTAGTAAGGAGGAGGTATCGCGAGAGCAGCGGCGTACCGCGCGACCGCAGCGCTGCGCGGATGGCGCCGGTGGGGGCTGCGCGGGGCCGAGTCGAGCGGAGCGGATACGCCCACGGCTCAGCCTCCTCTCCGCCGTTAAATCACACGGTGGGACACACGAGCGGACGGAGAGAGGCGGCGACTGCATCCGGGGTGAGTAAGAACAGTTTGTGTGCGCGGGCGCGCGCGTGTACTTAGCTCCATGGCCGATGCTGCTGCAGAGGTGCGCGCGCGCGTGACGGGGGTGCCGTCAGCGTGTTGCCCATCATCGTCGTATGCGTGTGCATCTTTTTCAAGTTCATCCTGACAGTCAGTCACAGGTGTCCTACACAGGGGGGGGGGGGTCTTCATTTCGTTTGTCGGGATGTGAAGGGGGGGCAGGGGGGACTTGTTGATGGAGAAGCCACAAATCTTAAACCAGTTGTGCGTTGGGGGTGCGGGGGCAGCCTGAGTGTTGGCCATCATCATAATATGGTGTGTGTGTGTGTGTGTGTGTAGGTTGCAGGGTCACTACTTGTTCGTGGCGCATGCTCATTTCTGCACCAACATCTTTTCAATTTCACCCCGCGTCCAGCAAGTCAGGCACTCAGTCAGTCAGGTTCCTGCATCTCTCGGGTCTGACTGTGAGGTTGTGAGGAGCCGCGTTGGATTCGTTGATGGATGGGCGACAAACCGCAGCCTCTTACCGGGGCCCCATTCACGCTCCACCGTCAGCCGCTGCCGGGTGGCCGCTTCATTGATTTAACATTGCGGTTGCCAGATTGATGACTCGGGACGATATCGCTCCTGCGATGCTGCCGCTGTCCGCTTTGCGAACCTGCGTACACACAGACACACACACACACACGCATTCGCGGACAAGTAGGTGAAGTGTGCGATGCCAAGAGAAAAAAAAATGATTAAAAAATCTGTATAAGGATGTCACATCGCGCACAAAAATTCTGCCCTCACTAAGATGGGATCGGTTTTGATTGACACCTTACAAATATGTCATTTTGCGACTGACCTGACTTTCAAGTTTTTCAAGCCTCGGGCGATTTCTTTTGTCTTGAGCTGCAAGCAAAAATTTGAGCGACAAACTTCACGACAAGCTGAAGTTTGGCACATGACGAGCAAGCGAATGACTTTACACGTGTCTCAAAACAAAGTACACAACTGACAAAATTATGCTAGCTTTATGCTTACACACAATGCAAAACGCCAAAATCGGGCTAGCGAAATTAGCGTGCATGTTGCGGTAGTTAAGTAACGGATAGTTGAATACAAATGGTGCAGCAACACAGGTAAACAGGCAATATGGCAACACTCACAATATATATATATATATATATATATTTTTTTTTTATCTGCAAAAAAACAACTAATCTTATTGCATATTGTAAGTAGTTACACCAAAAAGTCTCAAGAATTCAAAACACAGGGAAGTCTTTCATGTTGGAAAACAGCCATTTTGAGGTTATTTTCCTTTTTCCCCCGCTTTAAAATGTCCAAGAGTGCTACTTAAGTTCTAATGTTTAAAAATATTGACCTTTGTCATTTCAAAGTTTGATGACTCCTCAGAAAACCGGTTGCCAATTTGTCTTGTATGTATTTTGTTGTTTGAACTGGCTGGCTAGTTTTATGAATGTTATGTTTAACGCCTGTGTGGAAAAACTTATTTATGTTCAGCAAAACATGAAACTTATGTAAGGCACTTGAGTAAATTAATCGTTAGCCGTGCGTCCTTGTGTATTGAAACGTGTTTTTCCAAAGCCAACGTGGAGCTTTACAAGTCTGGGATGATATAAACTGGATGTCTTCCAGTGGCTTTTATTTATTTATTCCCCCCACACACACACACAAATGTTCCAGTGTTTGTTGCGACTGTGGCTCATCCGGGGGAAAGTGTCCAGGGGGAAGCGGGGAGGAAGTTTAATCCTAAAAATATTGCAGCTTTGGGAGAGCTTCACTTGATTTGACTAACTGTGACTGCTGACAGTCTGAGTCCGCGTTTGGTTGCTGACAGTCTGAGTCCGCGTTTGGTGCCGCTCTTGCACTCGGAACTGCTTTGTAAAGGAGAGTTTCAACAGCGCGTGTGAGGCGGATGAAGGACGACAAAAAACATTTTAAAAGGCACCTGAGCTGTTTTATGAGCGCCTTCTTTTAACGCGAACATAATGGCTTGGTGAATTTACTGTATGTTTTTATAGCCTGCCGAGATGTAATCAGCCTATTAAATGACTTCTCTGTGGTCACCGGGAACTTTGTTTTGATGTAGTGTGGGCCGGCTGGGCCTACTCAAACAACCTTACTGTCGGATGCCCTTTGGGGGGGGTCGGAAACGATCATTTTAACGGACTTTTACACGACTTTTATTATTTCTGCTTGGTGGTTCCAGTTTTCAGCGGGAAGGAAATATTCACACCGTGGTCTCATGGTTTTATGCCGCTTACCTCATCGAATATTAAACACAATTAACAGACCATTAGCGAAGGGCGGCATGCCCCCGAAGACGACTTTAAAAAAAAATTTTTACAAGCTGTCATTGGAGTTTATGTCAAAACAATTATCAAAGGTGTGTACTTTGCTGGGGATACATTGTACAATTTAGGGAGCTTTAGTTTGATATTATTTCCATTTTAAGAGGGGAAAGTCAAATCTATTGACTGAATGACTGTTGTGCTGAAAACAAATTTTTGTGTCGTTTGGTGTTCCACAGGATTCTATCTTGGGGCCCCTGATGTTTTCACTGCCGCCCTGCTGTAATTCCAAGGAAACTACTTTTGATATTTTGAATATGGTAAAAAGAGTGGCAAAATCCAACTGGTAAAGGATTGATCATCTCTATTTGCAAAAAATAGATATTGCTTAGATTTTTCGTGTGTACAGTCAGTCACATAGAGAGACCCCTGTCTATCCCCCCATCCCCCGCTTTGTTGACATTTCGAGCTGCAGCATTCCCGCCTCAATGGTCAAGCCCCCGCCCCCCTCCCCAAACTGCATGGACGGGATTATTGAGGGGTTTTGGTTTAAGAAAGAGCAGATTAAACAATAGCAGAGGATGAGGCAGGAGGGAAGGATGAGGAACGCACGCTCCGATGTCTCCTTTGACCTTAACCATCCCGCCAGTGCGCTTTCTCTCACCCCCCGCCCCTCCCACCCCCAATCACGACTCTCCTTTGACATGTTAAATCTAACGTCATTACCACCTCATCTTGTTTTTCTTCCGACCCCAAAATTGTCATGTGACTTTCCAGCACGGACTGTAAATAAGCGCGGTTATGTAACAGCCTCCATATCAAACACGTTGCCCCACCGTTTTCGATTGTGCGCTGCGATGCCGCATCTAGCTGGTGCCGCGCGGTCATACGGGCTATGCGGGAAAGTGACCTTGAAGAAAATCCCAGACTCCCCGCTGTACATTCACGCACCTAGATGCTGCGCCCGGATGTCTAACTTCATATCAAACATGAAGCGGGAGGACGTGCAGCGAGGGGAGGCTGATCTTGAGGCTCTCCCTGTTGTGAAACGGGGCTATTTGAAGTTACACATAACCCACTTACGAGGAAACCCACTGTGTGTGAGCGTGAGGTCGTGGATGTGAAGTTTTTCTTTTTGGAAAAGAAAGATGAATGGGGAGGGGAGAGGTTACTGGAGGGAAAAGTGAACGAAACAACAAGGTGAGCTTGTTGAAGAAAAACTCAAAAGAGTCTATTCAGGTTGATGTGTGTGTGTGTGTGTGTGTGTGTGTGTGTGTGTGTGTGTCAGAGAGCTATTGTCCTCGGCGACACTGGTACACTGACACGCTGACACAAACAATGGCACAAGTCGGATGTTATTGATAAACGCGGACCAAAACCCCCCTGTTGTGTTTTCAAAAAAGCGTTCATAGGTCAACGTGTCCCCTGGAATTTTCCATCACTATCGGCTACTCCTCGGCTAACATGGCGCGCCGAACATACTCACAGTTTGAGCCAATTTACATAGAATCGGATGATTTGCTATGACAAACATCTTGATAAGCCGTTTAATTGACTCATCCGCGTCGCGGCATTCGTGCTAGCGGCACTTGTGACAGTTTAGCCGAAACAGATGTCTTTCCTCGGCGCTCCCAGCCGTGCCCTCGCCGGCTCCCATCGATCCGCGAGTAATCATCGGCTGTCGTCCTGACAAAGCGTCCGGGATTATTCCGACCTCCCAAGGCGACGTCACGACTGCGTGACTCACGCCGGCCGCGCTGACTGCTCTTCACGGGTGCGAACGTCACCGTGAGCCAGCATGCTGTTTAATCAGCCAGTTTACAGTCAAATTCTTGAGAGCGTTAATTTGTTGAAATACAAAAATACTAGAAATTATTCGTTTTTTAAAATCAGGAATACATGATTGGTGTTCAGTCCACGGTCCGTGATCCTGAACGCCTCACGGGGTAAATTTACCGCCTCTCCTCTGTTTTCTTAATGGCCACCAGAGCAGGGTCAGGGAATATGATTGACGAGTGCCTTGACTTGCTGTGGCTTCCAGGAACTCTCCACCATCAATACACATCATCATCACTCGCCGGCCCCACGTGTCTGTGTGTGTGTGTGTGTGTGTGTGTTAACGTCACATGGTTCGGCTTTTCCTCCCGCGTGCCTGCTGCTTGGCCTATTTCCATGGTAACGAGCCGAAGATCGAGGCACTACATGGTCACTGCGCACACGCGGGCCATCATATATAACGGCACTTGTAAGGTGCAGTCCGAAAAGTGTGATTGCACTTTCCGCACCCACTCAGTGGCACACACTTGCTCGCACGCACACGCGCGCAGGGAAGGGCCATATATAACAGCGCTTGTGTGATCTTGATTGCGCGAGACTGTAGGGTGCCGTCAAAAAGGGGATGTGTGATCGCACCCTCCACACCTACTCGGCGTCGGAGGGACATGCACACATGCGCGCGCACACAGACGGGCGCTGTGCGCTGAAACAGAAGTTAGCGATTCTGTTTGGGAGAGGGAAAATGGCAAACGGAGCCATGGCTGCCAAATCCTTTTTATAAATCCTTTTGGCAATTTGGATTTGGTGTATTTACACACAGATGTACTGAATGTGAATTTCTGTTCGGGATGGATGGCAGGATAGACGGACGAACAGACAGACTTAACACGAACCCGGATCGCTAGCTAGCTAGCTAGGTGGATGGATGGATGGATATCGATAAAAGTAGCGTGCTGTGGCCACAATGCAACCTGGCAACAAAGACGACGGAAGGGAACTTTGCCAAAAGTAGCGAAAGGCACTGCGGCTCTGCTAGCGCGCTGCCCAACGGTGTTATGCAAACATGTATACTTACTGGAGAAGCACAGCCACTGGCAGAATCTCCCTATTTTTCGTTAAATCGTGATTATGAGTAGATTTCGGTTTCAGTGTGCCATTACTGATGTAATATTGGACCTCATTGGATCCCCCAAATCTACCAAGAAGGCTCTACTCTCTTCCGACTGTCAACTGTGAAGAGCTAGATGACGGATGAAAACTCCACCGGCTGCCAAAAGTGCCCATTAAACAGATCAGTCCACTTCAAACCGCGCCACGGCAGAACAACACAACCACGACAAGAATCATGATGTTACTGTTGTAATAAACAAAATGTCTGTCAACGCCGCACAATGGACACAATGTTTCAGTTGCGATTCAAGTTGTAACTTTGCAGAACAGAGTCCGATGGTTGGATGCGGTTCGTTGGGTGGCTAGGTGACCCATTGACCTTTCATAACCATCCGTCAAGGATACCTGATTCCGCTCTGGAATTCATCCGAAATGGCCGACTTCCTGCTTCCCCTATTATTTGAGAAATCGCCGAAAAATCGCCTTTGCATTATTCAACGCAGCAACACGGGCGTGTGAGATGCTGGTGTAGCATCGGTGACGTTGACTGCGTGTAGCTTGAAAAGGTTGCACCTGGCCTGCGAGCGCAGATTTGGCTAAATATTAACAGGCTAACCCTTTCTGCATATCGAGTGAGCTGCAGCCCGATCCATTCACTTCGCCGACCTGCCTGTGGGAATTCGGGAGAGCCCGTTGTTGTTCGCCTGCCCGACGTAGACGGCGTTTGACCCGTGCGCGGCCCTTTTTTGTGTCTCGCAGGGCATGAAAGGACATGGGAGCGTCTGGACGGCCCAAACAACATCCATCTGACAGGATCCGCCAGAGGACCACTTGCCAGAGGACGAGTGACAAACAGATGCCAGCGGCAGCGGCTCTGGCAGCGAGCAGGCGGATTCTGAAGAAGTAAAGCACGGCTGGAGAGGGGCCGGCTTGTATGGGGGCCAAATCCCCGTCCAAGACACACTGCGTCGCCTCCGTCTACCGCCTCCCTCCTCCCTCCTCTTTTCTCCCATTCGCCTTCTGTCACTCTCATGGGAGTGACATAGGCGCCTCGGTGGGACGGCGGACATCCAGGTAGGGATGTCGTGGAAGAGGAACTACTTTGCGTCCGGCGGCGGAGCGGTCAGCGGGGCGCAGGGGCTGGCGACCCCGAGAACCATGACCTCCATCGCGCCCAGCAAAGGCCTGAGCAACGAGCCGGGACAGAACAGCTGCTTCCTGAACAGCGCCCTTCAGGTCAGTGACGCTTGGACTCAGAGACCCTCAAGCCCTAAATCTCACCTTTCACCTTACCTAATTCCAAAAACAAAAGCCCTACCCCGACGGTTGTTTTCGCAAACACAACTGGTGAGCTATCACAAGCGCTCGTGTTCTTTCTTGGTTCGCCATACGTGCAAAGGGATGAAACAAGCCAAAAGTTGCCCACACACAACTGGTGGGCCTTCAGACAGCACGTTGACCCCTGCCCTCAACCTTGAAGCCCAACGCCAATTTATTCATTTATGATTATTATTATAATTATTTTTTAAACCGAACCAAGCATTGGGACATCGCATCGCTGATTCAGGACCCCCGCGGCACAAAGATAGCTTGCTCTGTATAGTCCAGGGACGCATGTGGACATCCTGTCAATGACAACGTCCAGCTTACTTTAAAGCAAGCCCGAATTCTCCCAGAAACACACGCAGACACACACGCATAGCAGCTAACTGATAATTAAACGTGACAGCGAGATAAGCTCCGTATTAATGAGTGTTTTGCACGTTACTGCTTTGCTTTTGGCACCATTCAAGAGCGACTGCGGGTATGTTTTGCTTACTCAAGCGCGCGCGCGCACGCGCGCGTTACCTCTCAAGACGTCCAGCTGGCACGCGCGCACACCTCCACGCTCCAGATGAGGAGATGGGAGGATGCGGCGATAAGCTCCAGCAGAAGCTTAGTGGAAGTTGGAGAGAGGGGCTGATGATGAACTGTTGAAAAGGGGGAAGGACAAGAAAGGGAGGACGACATGGTAGCTCGATGTCACGGCATTTAAAGAATAAAAATTAAAAAATGTCTGCCAGTGAATTGGGTTTGTTGTGCTCAATTCGTTATCTGATCTCATTGAGAGGGTTTTTTTTTGGGGGGGGGTTTAGCCACAAATTGCGCTGATAATGGCCGCCGCTTGTCGAAACAAATGATCCCCTCGAGTAGTTCTGCCTCTCGCTGGCTGCCTCGCTTGCTATTTTTTGACTACAGCAAAACGCACCTTGACGGGCAACGCGCTGGAAAAAAAACAAAAGCATGTTGTGTTTCCACGGCAACTGTGCGCCGCCGGCATCAGGCCACCGCAGCAAAGGTTTTGAGATGGTGTTTAACATTGGATTACTGTTCAAAGAAGCGCGTGCATCCCCATCTTGATTTTTTTATTTTAGGAAAGAAAACTGATCGGAAACTGGGGCCTATTTTCATCCAATTGAAAAAATTTTGTAAAGGCCACAAATAGATCTATGCCGCGTAACGATATATATTTTATTGTGACATTAATCCATCTACCGTACGATATAACCCTCCCTTGTTTACATTGTTAGATAAAGCACTCCTTTTTTTCGTGTTCTTCTTAATAAAGAAGTCAAATACCAATGAAAGTTTTATTTACGTCAAGTGTCTTCGCTGTTTTTAAATTTGAGCTTTGTTCTTTAGGTTTTGTGGCATCTGGATATCTTCCGCAGGAGCTTTCGCCAGCTGACCATGCACAAATGCATGGAGGACTCGTGCATCTTCTGCGCACTCAAGGTAAAAAAAAAAACAACAACACATCAGCCTTTGTTTTTTTTTTTAAATAACCTATAATGCATTTAAAGCCACAGTTCGAGTGGCTTTCTTCTCTAAGCGATGACGATGTCCAGTGACGGCGGCTATTAGTTTGCTCCTTCTGGTAATCCCGGTTGCTTATTCCTGTTACGAGAACGTTAATACAGTTTCGGTGACAAAATATAATTTATTTGAATCCGGGGCCAATTTTGAAAGAGGATGACATGCAAGTGCAAAATAATACACGAGTGAAACGATTTTGAGACATCAGGGGCCGTGTGGTTTTAATGGCGGAGGCTGAATGATTTTGAAATTGGCAGGGCGAAATCATGGTGTTATCGTTAACACAACAGCCCCATAATATAACGCAACACATTTGTTGCACGGATGGCGACCAACATGTGGCCTGAGCGGAGGCGTATCACCGTGACTAATGTGCTGTAGTGCGGCAGCAACACACTGTTTGGGTCTCCACAGCACTCCACTGTAATTAATTGGCCTGACTGAAAGCGCCGAGCTAAGCAGAACCCACGCGCACACAAACACACACATTGTCCCTTACACGCACACAAGCGGCTACACACAATATCAGTACACGCCACATGCACTTTGATTTGCTGCTGTAGGCGCGCGCTGGTGTGTTGTGGCGCTCGCCCATGTCAGTTCAATGAACTTCAAATTTAAAGACAAATGTGTGTATTTATAAATACGGCGGGTTTTAAATTCAGGACTTTAAACTTGGTTTGACAAAACAGCATCATGTGACTTGGGCCGCTGGAAATTGCCGCAACATTTCATCTGTCTCCACCAGAGAAGAAGTAGAATGGGATGGGGGGGAGTGAAGGAGAAAGATGAATGAATGTGTGAGTTGGTGTAGATGGCTGCAAACTTCGCAATTAGACTGCTGGGTGCACACGCACACGCGCACACACACACACACACACGCACGCACGCTTACTCACTCCACCCCATCTCTTCCTTGTTCCCCTCCTCGCCAACCTCCCTCCATTCCCCCCTTCTCTCTGTAGGGTATATTCCCCCTCCATTCTCCTTGGCGCATTGCTGCAGTCATAACACACACACACACACTTATACACCTACACACTCTTTCAGCACGACGACATTACCTTTCCCAATGCCAGCCCCCCTCAGCTGTTTTATGACGTCATCTTCCTGTGGTATGACCGCCGCCATCTTGCTCCGCTGCCTCCCAAAGGTCAAAGGTGACGTCTGAGATGAGAAACACAGAAAGGAGAGAAACGCCTAAAACTATGGAACATTCGTAAAGGATGCCAAAAGGAAACCATGTAATTTGGATTGAATTGAATTTAGCTAATGCTAACTATTGTTGACTAACAGAAAGCTAGCTGGCAGACAAAGGCAAGGCTACATACATGAACTAAAGCTAACTATTAGTTTCTAATGGAGGGCTACGTTACAAACAGAAGGTTGAAAACTTTCCCGAAAGGCTAACGCAAGGCGAAAGATTTGAGCTAAGGCTAACTGTTACTGACGAATGAAAAGCTGCCTCGCAAGCAAATTTAGAGCGAGAGCTGCTGAGCAAACATAGACGTGTTATTAAAGACAACTGGAAACTCTTTTATATTGTGAAAAAAAAGATGTCTGTTTTTAGAGGATTTGTTGAAGGCGTGCATTTTAGATCTCGCGATGAACTGTGCCGCCTTTACGGTTGGAGCAACCACAATTTGGGGTCAGATAAAGTCTGTTGCCACGGCAGTGTTTATTTTTGTGTGTCTGGATTCAAGGCATACTTTTCAGCCCGCAACCGTTTGCTTCGCTTTTCAATTTTGCCGCTACAAAGCACTCTGCGGTCTGTTTTTCGTCGGGAGAAAAGCGCGCATGTATTATTGATGGCGTCTGCTATGGAAGCCCGGCCGCCTGCGCCGTCTCTCCATTTGTTGCTCGGCGCTTTGATGGGTTACCGTTGCTCCGCCTATGTGTTTGCAGAGCATCTTTGCCCAGTTTCAATTCAGCAGTGAGCGCGTGTTGCCATCCGACGCGCTGCGCAGCGCCCTGGCCAAGACCTTCCAGGACGAACAGCGCTTCCAGCTGGGCATCATGGATGACGCTGCAGAGTGCTTTGTGAGTCACGGGTGCCAGCGCGCACCCAAAGCTTTTGGCAAAGTTCGATTGGAGGAGACCCACTCTGATGAGAATTTAGTTAGTCATACAAAGAAAGTCTAGTCACCAAAAAGTGTTTTTTGTTTTATCCATGAATTTGACAAAAACAATCAAATTTTGTGAAAAAATGATTTTTGGTCTTGTCAGGAAAACCTCCTGATGCGGATTCACTTCCACATCAGCGCAGAGAGCCGAGAAGACATCTGCACGGCCAAACACTGCATCCCGCACCAGAAGTTTGCCATGACCCTGTTTGAGCAGGCACGTGCACACGCACACGCAAACGCCATGAATATAATCGGCCTATCGTGGCTGAGTGTCTTTATTTGTACCTGCAGTGCGTGTGTAACAGCTGCGGCGCCACCTCGGACCCGCTGCCCTTCATTCAGATGGTTCATTACATCTCGACCACGTCCCTATGGTAAAAAAAAACACATGGGAGGCGTGGCCACTTCATTCGATCCCCCCGTAAATGGTAATGTGACGTATGGATAATACGGACATGATGCTAATGTCAGTGGTTGTGTGTGTTGCTGCAGTAACCAAGCGGTGAGGATGCTGGAGTGCCGGGAGAGGGCCACACCGGACATGTTTGGGGAACTTCTTCGCAACGCCAGCAACATGGGGGACCTGCGCAACTGCCCCGTGAGACAACCCCCCCCACCCCCCACGCACACATTCACACAACATTTTAAACAACATTTTAAACGCAGTTAGTTGCAGAAACTACGCGCGGAGTCATCTATCCTATCCGCACAAGTGCTTCATAATAAAGACGATGAAATAATAATAATGATGATGCCGGCGTTACATAACAGAATCGCAGATGGTTTGATTGTGTTTGCGTTGCTTACATAATCAACAGCTCATTTGCATGTTCTCCGCCGCTTTCGTCGCCGTAAGCATTTTTTTTTTTTCCCGGGACTTGTCCTTATCGTTAAGGGAGGCTGTATTGCAGCATGATGACGGCGGGTGCAACACTTTGCATTAAAAAAAATATAATAATAATAATAATAATAATAATAATAATAATATTGGGTTTGGAGACAATTTGGAATGAGAACATTCAGGTCTTGTTGTCCAACTTAGCAGAGAATTTGCAGTCGAAGGAAAAAGGGACTCCGTGAGGATGGCGTGTGTTGTGCTGCCACATTGGGGAAGTGAATAGATCCAGCTTGGCTTCACGCGGCAGCTCCTCCGCTTGCCAAAAAGTGTACCCACAAAGAGGTTCCTCTCTGGGCCTGTTTTACAAAGCTCTGGACCCCCTCCTCCCGCATCCCTCCTGCCTCCATCATGAGCTGCCGCAACCTGTCACGCATCTCTCCAAAAAAATACGAGGGCCACTTTTGATTGACGCTTTTATTGTTAGCTTTGAGGGATAAACGTTCGAAGCAACTGCCACCTCGAGACATCACCGAGGGAGCGCTTGTTTGGAACACCTTGTGAAATGACTGAGCGAATGTTTGTTTTTGCCCATTTTAAGACATATCGCTGATGGAGTGTTTGCCTCGCCCAACTGAAGACACCGGAGAGGCTCGTTTTGCCCTCCTCAAGTCAAGACAAACAGTACGACTGGCGGGGCATTGCTATATTAAGTTTTCACTGAGGGAGTGCTTTTTTTTGCGTGTGTGTAACTTAAGATATATTCCTTTAGGAGCGCTTGTTTTGCATAACTCAAGACATATCATTGACAGACTGCTTGTTTTGACCCCCCCCCCCCCCACCCCCGAATACATCGCAAGGCTTGTTCTGCTTACGCAAAGATTTATCACTGAGAGAACGATGGTTTGGCCCACTCAGGGAGCGATCGTTATGCCCACCTCATGATATCACTGCGGGAGCGCTTGTTTTGCTGACTGACAGACTTTTCTGCTGCTCCTTTTGCCCACCTTAAGTCATCACCGAGGGAAGCGCTTGTTTGGCTCACCTTGAAAACGATCACTGAGAGAACGCCTGGTTGGCCCGCTTCAATGAGGGACGGAGTGCTTTTTGTTCGCTCACCGTAACAACTGTAGCAGTGCTGAAAGGGCTCCTTGTCGTCCTGGGTAACACTCTATTGTGCAGGTATAGATTTTGTGCAGCCAACCGTATTCGTTTTTGTGGAAATTTGAATATTTGACCTGCTCTGTAGTCACATAGCGGATACATGGAGGATAATACATCATCATCAGTGCTCCTTCGTTTGCTGATTGATTAAATGTGGATTATCTCCTCGCCGCGGCGTCTAATGAGTTGCGAGGAGTTTCCGCGATCAGTATTCTGCAAACCCGCACTTTTCATCTGACCGCCGGTTCAATTATATAACGTGCTGGAAAGGTTCTCTTGAGAATGGAGAGGCAGATACTGGCAAAGCATCATCCCAGCCCGTCCGTCCCCTCCCCACACTTCCTCAAAGAGGGAGTCCAGTGTGTGCCGCATATGTGTGTGTGGGAGGTTTGTGTTGGCAAAGCCCACCGGTCGCCAGGGTGTTTTCAGGCTGCTTCCGAGGCGGCTATGCCAACGCTGTGTGTGTGTGCGCTCCAGCTCGGTGGTAGTTCATGACTCAAAAGGAACCTTCCAGTACATGCAGTCCTAAACTTGGCAGAGGGCCCCAGGGGCAAATATGTCCCTGTGACGTCCGCATCCTTCCATCATAATCATCATTATCGTCATTGTCATCCGTCCGCACACATCACAGGATATGACCGAAAGCAAGCGAAAAAGGAGGGTCTTTCAATACTTTTGTCCTTTGTCTTTTTGTTTTCTCAGAGTAATTGTGGCGAGGTGTTGCGCATCCGCCGTGTGCTGATGAACTCACCGGAGATCGTCTCCATTGGGCTGGTCTGGGACTCTGACCACTCTGACCTGGCTGAGGACGTCATACACAGCCTGGGCACCTGCCTGCGCCTGGGAGATGTAAGTGTGGTTCTTCCACTCCGGTCCAGTAGGTGGCAGTAATAGGCAACTCCGACTGCACGCTTTTTTCAGCCTATTACCGAGAGCGAGAGAGAGACAGAGAGCGCTTGATTTATTTCTTTTTGTATTACATGCTGCCGTGAAACTCTATCGTCTTCTCACCACACAAGGTTTTCAAAACCGAATATGAATATGAAAAAGTTGTTCCTCTGACCTCCGAAGGACCTGACGGCCGAGGCGGCGCTCCCGCAAAAGGAAGTAACCTTCAGATTGAGGACAGGGAGGCGGTTAGTGGCCTGAGCTGATGAAACCCTGGTGGACTGAGGACAGCGTGGCACAGGAGGAGGAGGAGGGGCGATGGTTGTCATGCCAACAGGGCACTCCCCCCCCATCCCCCAACCACTGTCCAGTTGGATTTTGACACATTTCGCGAGCTCGTGTTTGGAAAATTTCTCCGGTGAGGCCAGTGAATGCGCTCACCCCATAGATGCGATCACTGACCAAATTATTGTTTGGCCCAATTGAGCAAGTGATTGTTTTGCCCATCTTCAAACATCTCACCGAGGGAGTTCTTGTTTGGTCCACAGATGGAGTGATTGTTTTGCCCTTCTTAAGTGAAATCACCAAGGCATTGCTTGTTTGGACCACCTTGAGACTTAATACTGAGGGACTGCTTGTTTTTCAATCGGAAGACGTATCCGCCAAGGGAGCGCTTGTTTGGCCCACTTAAAGGCTCGTTATTAAAGGAGCGCCACCTATGACTGAAGGAGGGTTTGTTTGCCCATATCACTGAGACGGTGTTTGTTTTTCTACTAAACCTACTAGCGGTTTCCCCCAAAACGGCGTTATGTTCGTAAAGGCTGTGTTTTGGTATTGGATCCCATCACATCGATCGACGGAGCACAGACATTGACACGACACGTGATTCAGGGACTTCCTCGGGCAGCCCTCACACACACACACACACACACACACACACACACACACACACACACACACACACACACATAAGCACACGTGTTGCAAAGCAGTGTCATGACCGAGCGATGTCGGTGCATTTCAATGCCGCTGTAACATCTCGGGCACACTCGTTCTGAAGTGATTCCCATGAATAATGCATAAGTCAGCATTATAGCGTGTCAAGTTCTTCTACATACAACCCCCCTCACCCCCCCAACACCACCACCACCACTGCCAACTCCTCCTTCCGTCACGTCGGCTTTTCTCCTACTGCTGCCTGTCATTCTTCATCTCCGAGATGGAGCTCGTCGTCACAGGCGCGATGCCTTTTATGCTTTTGTGTCACAAGAAGTGGATCCACATGCCCCTTCCCCCCGCCGCCCCGCAGCGCCTCCACTTCCTGTCGCCGTTTCTCTCGTCTTTTCTTCGCCGCTCGAGACGATGAGCCCATTTGCGACAAATACACGACAATTTGGATAATTACGTGCGTCGTGCCTCTTAAATGAGACAATGCGCCGCTTAACGCGCTATTTGACGGAATGGCTTCGGGATTTCAGACAAAAGAAGGCAGCAAAATCTGTCTCATTCTGATTAGTAATTAAATATATTAGGAGGGAAACGGGATCGGGACACCTGGGAAGTTGCTTTAACAATTTACACTCTTCTGGAAAGACTTTTTCTTTCTTTTTTTTTTTTTTTAGGTTGAAGGTCACTGTTGAGTTTCTCCACACCAAACCCACCCGAGAATGCCTTTTCGTACAATTGCCAATTGTATTTGAGGCCTTTTTCACATGAAGACACTTTACATATTTATATTTGACATTTATCAAATAATATATCACAGAAAGAGAAATAATATTTAGAATAATTATTTTGGAAGCATGTTGTGCTATATTTCTGAAAATGAAAAACCTTCATCCATCAGCCCAGCCATCAATTTTCTGTATGGCATATCGTGTTTAGCTTTGCTGGGCAAATTAAGACATTAAAAAGTAATAAAATATAAAATTCCAATTATTAAAAGAAATTTGTAGAAAGTGTTGTATTTTTTAAAACTGTACTGTACATACAAAAATACATTGAAATAGTTCACCTACTGGCATTTTTGTATTTTATTTTATTTTTTTAAATTGTAGATAACCAAAATGGTGGACATTTATTTCGGTATTTACTGACTGGGGATAATTTCCTGTCAAACAAAATGATCTGAATTAAAATCCGTAATGGATATTATAATAATAATAATAATAGTGATAAAATCCTCTTAAAAACATTTCTTGTCATTCTGAGTGATTTCATGATTATTTTAAACGAGCAAAATATGACATCGGGAAAAGGTTGGTGCGCAGGATTACCACATGTGGCATAAAAAAAGAAATAAAAAAAGCTGCCGGCATTCACGTGAACTCATCTGTCTGACGCCGCACACCCTCTCTCCCTCTCTCTCCCCGCATCCCTGCCTCCACCTCTCTCCCTCCCTCGCCGTAGTTGTTCTACCGTGTGACAGAGGAGCGGGCTCGCCAGGCAGAGCTCTACTTGGTGGGTATGGTGTGCTACTACGGCAAGCACTACTCCACCTTCTTCTTCCAGACCAAGATACGCAAATGGATGTACTTCGACGATGCCCAAGTCAAAGAGGTGCGTGCGCGCGCGCGTGCGTTTGCGTCCACCTGTGATTGCGCGTTAAGGTCGTTTCGATGCGACGACTCTGTAGGAATGTGCCAGTGAGTGTAAGTGAAGCTATACGTCCTTGCTCACATGATAGCAATACTGCAGACGTGTCTGACCTTCTGCTTCAGGCGATATTGTCAACACGGTCTCTCTGAAAATTCGTTTACTTGCCTGATACACGTGTGCCTCCGGGCGTCGGGTTCCTGTGTGTCTCCAGATCGGCCCTAAGTGGAAGGACGTGGTGTCCCGCTGTATCAAAGGCCATTATCAGCCCCTGCTGCTCCTTTACGCCGACCCCCGCGGGACGCCGGTGATACTGCAGGAGAGCGCCAGCCCCTGCGCCGGCGCCGACCCGCCGCTGGAGATCCAGCACTGCAGCAGCAAGGCCGGCTACGACAGCGAAGACTCGGGTATATGCCTTCGCCACACCTCGGGGAGGGGGGGTATTTGAGCCCTGCTGCAAATCGCGAAAAACCTCAAGTTACTGACTCATTTTTAAAAAAACTCATCTTACCTCCTGAAAAATAAATGTCGCTCAGCAGAGACTTTACACCAATGCCGCAACGACTCTCATTAACAACCCAGGCTAAACACACACACGCACACGCCACTTCAGGGTGCAGTCTGCTTTTCGCAGTTGACAATAAATGGACGGATGATTCATGAAACATGAAGTTGAAGTTACGAATCCGCAGATTTGCTTCCATTTTTGTTCTAATCCGATTGATGATTGATTCCATTTTCCCTCATGCAAAATATAAAGCGCACCGCGTCTCTCGCCTTAAATCAACAGGGATCGGCTCGGGCTCACTGAACGGGGGATAGTTATGAGGAAAATAAACAGTTTGTCATCACCTCGTATCTCATCTCGGAATTTTTTTTTTTCCTTCAAAACCAAATGTGACGCTTGAGCTCAAACGTTTGCCCACCCCTGGATTACACGCGTGCGTCCATGATCCAGAGGTCGCCCTTCAACCTCCTAATCCCCCCCCGGCATCATTTCTCCTAAACATATGGGAGCCGGGGATTAACCGCCAAAGGTCTCCCTTCAGGTCGGGAGCCGTCCATTTCCAGCGACACCCGCACGGACTCGTCGACCGACAGCTGCAGCCACCGCGCCTACCGCAGCCACCGGTCCACGGGCAGCCACCTATCCAGCGACTCTCAGACCACCGTGGTCTGCAACTACGATCTTGGAACGCCGCCGCACGCTGCCGAGGCGGGAGGTAGCGTTTCACCGTGGAAATCTCCGACAATCTATATTTAGGATGTTTCCTCCCCTTATGAGCTTACTCTTTTGTGTCTCCAGAGTCAGCGGTGGAGGGCCCTCACCGGCCTCCCTCTCCCCCTGCAGGAGTACAAGGAGACGGCCGTCTTCCTGCTCCCCTCACGGCGGCCGCTCACCTCTTCCTCGTCCTCCTCTCGGCCACTGTCCTCCTCCTCCTCTTCGGGGGTGGGGGGGTGCGAGGGCGGCGTCGGGGGACCTCACTGGGAGGATGAGAGCACCAGCAGCGAGAGCAAGTCCAGGTACGGACTGGACCGTCCGTCTTCTGTCAAGTGCCGGAAAACAATGTTTGAGGTCACATTATTCGATGTTAGTCATCTTGTAGAATATGACTGAAGTCAAAGTCTTGTTCAGTTCTTCTGGCGGCTGCTACCGGCCCACCTGGAGGCCCCGGAGAGAAGCCCTGAACATCGACAGCATCTTCTCGGGCCAAAGCCAGCGGATCTGCTCTAAGGGTTACCACACCCTGCCGGGACCCTCTCACCCGCCGCCGCTCCAGCATCCCTCACCCTGCGTGCGGCCCACCACCCCAACACCGAGGAGCTCGCAACTTACCGAGGGCAGGGAGGTCGCGGAGGTGGAGGCGAGATTCGGACCGGTTGGGCAGCCCAGAACTCCGGGACGGATGATGGGCCCGCCTGTCCCGACGCCTCTGAGGGGGGTTGAGCACCAGCCTCGCCTGATCCAGAGGATGGAGAGCGGCTACGAGAGCAGCGAGAGGAACAGCAGTAGCCCTGACAGGTAAGAAGGAAAAAAATGTAATACAGCTGTCCAAACCATTAAATCATCACCTGTTTTGATTTTCATTGTTTTTCCCCGCAGGGAGGTGGGCCAACAGAAACGGGCGCTGATGTCCGGACCGTCATGGCGCTCGGTGCCCAAATCAAAGAGCAGCGGCGCTATTCTGCAGGAGTTGCCCTCGCCGAGCTGGGGGAACGCCATCAGGCCTGGTAATGCTCCAACTAGGCGCGTTCGGATCTCAAAGCTTTGAGATTACCGGATGTTGCGTCGCTAAGCTAGCCGAACCAGGCAAATACCGCAATTTTTTTTTTTTTTTTTGTCACAGTCTCAGGGCGCAGCGAGCTGGACGAGCTCCAGGAGGAGGTGGCCAGGAGAGCCCGCCAGCAGGAGCAGCAGAAGCGCAAGGAGGCAGAGCAGGAGGCGGCCATGGGCTTCAACCCCAAACCCAGCAAATTCATGGACCTGGATCAGCTCCAGCACCAGGGTACGACCAAGTCCACGTCACTCTAATCCGACAATTCGGCTTGATGAATTGCCGCTGGTGTGATGTCACACGCTATGCAGCGAGTTGTCTGGTTGTGAGGTCACTCGCATATGGAAACGTCTGTCTGACCTCCTCTCTTGCCCTCATTCCCATCTGCTCGTCTGCCTCTCCATTAAGTAGCCCCCTCCGCCGCCCTGCTTTTGTTACCCTAACACACACACACACACACACACCATGTCACACACACTTTTGCAGAATGTTTTGGAAGAATATATTCAGATCCTAAAAAAAAACAAACAAAAAACAAATGTGTGTGTGTGTGCGATTAGAAATGGGAAGTGATAGTGCTCTACTCCCCTCTAATGACTCTTTTTGGTTTTGCACCATTCCGGCTCTAAAACAAGTGGTGGTCCACGGCAAAGAACGAGCAAAATGTCATCCTCACAGAGACAAACGCATGTCTGTGTGAGTTTTCAAGGCTCACAGCTAAAGCAAGATGTAATCTACACAGGGACATAAACACGTATTTGTGTATGCCGGTGGCCTTGCAGAGGAGACATTATATGATGTGATGCTCGCAGGGACATCAAAAATGTAAAGATGTGGTCCACAGCAAAAATGAAGCCATAATGTGGTCCTCACAGAGAGACAAAGACATGAAAGTGTGTGTATGTGTTGGTTTGTGCATCAAAGCGCGAACCAAAAGGAGTCATCACTGGGCCTGAAAGACAATGCATTTGTGTTTGTTGTGCGTTTGTGTGGATGTGCCTTCTCTGAACTGCAGGTGTGAAGGTTCACCCCCCGACCACCCCCCCGGCCCCCCGGCTCAGCACTAAGTAAATCTGGACGCGGGATTATTAGATTTGTACACACGGCCGGCCGCGAGTACAGGCAACCTTGATGAAGTGTGAGGACGTCAAGCGAGTGGACAGATGGCTTCACTATTGGCGCGCTTACATAAGTGCGCGCTTCGCCGTGCAGTATCCGTATCGATGCGTTCAAAACAGTCCGGGGCAAAACGCAACAACAGTCTCGCTCGTCTCTTGACCTTGAATTTTTGATGTCACACCTTCTGCAGAGGAGCAGGATGCATGCTAAACCCCCCTCCTGCACCCTCCCCCTCCTCATATGACAACATAACCACTCTATCTGCTTCTCTCTCCTCTTTTGTCTACCTCTTCTTCTCTTTTTCCTCATCACTCTGTCCCCTTGTCCCCCCGCCCCCCGCCACCCTCCCTCTCTGTCGCGGGTTCAGCTGTACTCAGACCCCTGCATGAGGCCAGCGCTCCTAGCGGCTCGGCCGTAGCCGCCGCGTGCATGAGGAGCGCTGGCGGCCCGCTCAGGGGCAGGCCGGAACAGGAAGTGCAGCAACGGGAGTCAGGAGGCGCCCCTCGCCCACAGGGGCCTCGCAGGTATACACGCCGCCACTGTGACCCACCTGCCTCCCGCCGCAACCCTGCTGGACTCCTCGTCGATGTGTGTACGTGTGTGTGTGTGTGTGTGCGCTTTGTTGTTGTGCATTCATGTTGTGTATTCGCCCCCCCCACTGCTCCCTCCTCTTTGTACTTTGCGCCCTGACGTGTGATGGCGGTCGCACTCGTTTTGTGTCGTGTGATGCGTTTTGCAGATGTGCTTGGGGGCAACAGCGCGTCAGCCTGCAGAGATCCTGAAGGCATCCAATTTCGACGGGAGATGGCTCAAAAAAAGCTCTTTTGCCCCTCAACTTCTTCACTGTTCAAGTCAAACTGTTCGCAGAGAGGAAGAGAGAGAAAACGCTTAGTCCTCTCTGCCTTTTTTTTTTTTAAATTCGACATCCTACCTCTTTCTCTATTGATCAACACTAGTGTCTGATTTATAGCCACTGCTGCAAGGCCTGCTGGGTAATTACTAAGGCTGAAAAGAGTTGATGGGGGGGGGTGCACGCACGCACACACCAACACAAACACATTAAAAAAAAGAAAAAATGGAGACACGAGCTGTTCGCACACGCACACACATACGCAGATAAGACGCGCAAATAGGATCCCCTAATGTCGCGCATACATCATTTGCCCGCATGTAAATCAATGAAGTGATCCGGCGGACTGCTGAGAGCAAATTTATTTTCTGCGGCGCTGCTCGAAGATGGCTGTTTGGAAAGTCTGATTAAAACGCATGATATGCTGGCATCGGAAAGTGTGTGAGTGTGTGTGTGCTGTGCCTGTGCCTGGCTGTGAAATCCCATATATCAGGGGTTCTCAAACTGGGGTCCCTGGATCCCTGGGAGGGCCCGTTAGCTGTGGCTTGGGGCATTAAAATGTGTCATGTCTTTAAAAAGTGCATGCCAATCTTTTTTCCTTGAAAAAAAAAAGGATTATTCTGACAGCTTTGCACCCCTCAAAAAAGAATTTTTAATTAATTTCAACACGACAGGGGTCCTAAAGCTCAATAAGTTTGAGAAGCCCTGCCAAACATCACCAGGCCGTATGTATGTGTGTGTGTTGCCGGGTTGTTACCCTGTCAAGTGCTTGTTGAAACCTTCCCACAAAGCACCCGGACGTCAAAACAATTTTTTTTGTCGCCCTCCCTCAGTGAACAGCCTGGCCCGGTCCAAGTACTGCTGACGCCCAATCAGGAGGAGGAAGAGGACCCGGTGGCCAATCAGGATGCAGCTCCGAGCCAGGACCCGCCCCCTCTGCCTCCCCCTCCACCCTACCGCCACACGGTGGCTCCCCCTCGTCCGGCGCTCACTCTCAGCATCGCTCACCCGTGCGCCCCCTCCAGTGACGTCGGCGGGGGAGTGAGGCTGTGCGAGTTGCTCCAGGCCGGGGGGGTGAGCGTCAGACCCTTGGGGAGGCACTTGGCCATTTCCCTGCCGTCCCTCCCGCTGCGCTTTTGGGAGACGCCGGTAACGCTCCCTCCTCCTCCTCTGCCGCCGCCTCCCGTCACCAAACCTGTCACGCCTCTCTGGCAGCCCCCTCAGCCCGGTTCCACCTCAACCCCTCAACCTTGGCTGCCCTCCGATGGAGCCACCCGCCATTGGTCCTCTTGGAGTCTGGATCGTCCCGACGCAATGGTGACGCCCTACGACACCCCACCGGACCGCTACGCTGCCATCCCGTCGCAAGCACCCAGGCCCGGTCGCCACCCCGCTCGAGGGAACTACGGCTCCCAAGGTGCCTCGGGGCAACATGGCGATCCCACCAGCTGTGAGCGTGAGGAGCCCGAGCTAACAGCGCTAACAGAGCTTGACACCCTTTACCAGGCCAGTCTGCAGGCTGGGAGGACAGGTACGCACGCGCTACTGTTCAAAAGTTGAGGGTCAATCTGATTTTTAAAAATGCAATGAAGAAGACATATCAATGAGAAAGCCGGGGGAGGGGGGTAAATGTTGTTGCCATTCATTTCAAGGTGTAAATATGATTTCATATAGAATTGTCTTGTGTTACGACACGGTTTCAAAGCTCCTCTAAATTGACTAACTTCCACTCCTAAAATGGTCGCTCTTCCTGTGTAGGCTGCAGCCCGTCAGAGCGGCTCATCTCCAGGGTGGGCGGGCAAGCTCGCTCCAGAACCCCCAACGCAGACATGGAGAGGAGCGTGTTTGGGCCGGACGGCGCCAGCACCCCCACCTACCTCAACAAGGTGACCCCCCGCCCCCACACACTCCCTCATCCCCTTCTCTACCACTTTGTCTTCTTCCCATCCATATGAATGCCGCCCTCTTCCTCTCTCGCCTCGCAGCCGATGATGTTGCAGGGTCTGCGTTTGGGGGCGGGGCCAGATGTCGAGGGGGACAGCCCCAGGAGAATGGGACGTAGCCTGAGTGGCACTGTGGTGGTGACCCCGCGCCACGCCCGCCTGACCGCCACCCGCAGCTTTGTGAGTACACAGCTCTGCCGCCCCCTTGTGGCCAAGCAGAGTGCCGCACTGCTTCCCTCTTTGTTTCTTCGTCTGGTGTCTTTCTTTCTTCTTCTTCTTTCTGTCTCGTCTCCAAGGCGAAGCAGGCTGACGTCAGTGCCTGCTCCTCCCATTGCTTGCTTCCTCTGTCCTGAGTCCCTGTCGCTATTCCACCGCCATCACCTCCTCCATCCTCTTCATCACCTTGTCATCACCACTTCCCTCCTCTGTCTCACAAGGTAAACATCACAGCGTTCCCCCTCTCAAAACATTGGGCAGTTTTCATATTTTGTGGTACAAAGGAGTGAGTAGGGTTTGGACTTAATTTATCGCTGTGAGATTCTGATTTTTTAAAATTATGTAAATTATGCACTATTTTTTTCCTAAATATACAATGTTATTTGCGCATGATTGAGACTTTTGATCTCAGATTTAGAATTACAATTGTCCAAAAATACTCTTCTGAACTTTTTCCCCTCAAAAATTCACTTACACTCCAACGTCCCCCAATTCATTTTAAGAATAAAATTAGCTACATCTTTCTCAAAAAGATTCTGGTAAGATTCTGAAATGTATCAAATTTGCTTTTTTTCCCTTTAAAAAAATTACCACTTATTATTATTATTTTTTTAATGACACAACTTTTCTAAAACATATCTTTGCAGCATATTGCCGTGAAACAATATCCAGTTTCAACATGGCTTTTTTTCCCTTTGTGTTTAAAGGAGCTGTCAGGCAGCGCCGGGAGTTTCTGGCTGTGTCTGACGGGGGTCAAACTGTCCTCTGGTCAGGGTCCCGCTCGGCCTCACTGATCACTAACAGCATCCCGGATGCGCTCGCCTCAACGGGCCTGGATCGGACGGACGACCCTCCTCCCGCGGGGACGCCGCTCATACGCAAACATGCACACTCGCACACCCCCCGGCGCAAAGTAGAGCCCCCCCTCCCCCCTGCTTCTGCCCCTCCCCAACGCCCCGCCCTCACCTTTCTCTTTCTCGCCCCACTATTCTGTCTATGCAGTCACTCTTGACCCCCGAAAACCTCAAATCTCTCCTGTTGTTGCTCCCCTTACGACACTTTGGGGGTCGGGCGCGGGGACACTCAGAGTCGCCACGCCTCTTCCTCTTTCTCCACGGGCATTTCCTGGCACACACGTAGCAGCGGAACTGTTTCTCTGTTAGACAGCCATATTTTCTCTTTTGGTTGTTGCCCCCCCCCCACCCCTCCCCCTCCGAGGCCGTGTACAGAACATGTCTGAACTCTGTAGCAACTAAGACCTTCTGGAATGTTTGTGACTATTCAACATCGAAGTGAGGGGATGCACTTCACAAGTGTCGGAGCGGGATGTATTTTTGCCCCTCGAACGCCGCCCTCCTGCTCTTTCCGATTTTTTTCGCCGCTAGCTCACCTACCTGAATGACAGTTCTCCCGTTTCTACCGGGAGCTTGAACAAGAAAAGCGCCTCCTCTGTTCAATCTTTTTTAAGTTCCTGGCACCCTTTGGATGTTCTTTTTTTTTTTTTAATTACTGGTAGTCATAGTCTATTTTCTTCCAAATATGAAGGCTTCACATTAGGGTTACGCACATCAGTCTAATATAACCACGTTCGACTTTGGGTTAAGGTTGCCTACACACAGTCCTGGGTTTCACACACTGGATGTATCAAATCTACACACCACTGTTCAAATGCCTTTTTTTGGGGGGGGGGGAGGGGGTTGAAATTAACTTTTTCATGCATCCCGTAACCTAATAACATGATAAGCTGTCCACTGTAGTAACCGCTGTCCCTGAAAGAGTTAGTTGTTCTAGTCGGCTTTTCCTGACCACGACTTCATTGGACCGCAGCACGTGCGTTTGGGAAGTTTTCAAGGCTGTTTCTGGCAGTATATTGGAAAATCAGGTTTGAACTTCCTTTGGCCCTAATCAGCGGTACTTTTGAAATAACTCCCGTGATTCCCATTTGACAGGAGTTTGAATGTGATTGGTCAATTATGAACTCAGCCACATCCCCTGGTATGAAGGTGTGCGCGGTTCTTTATTCCTACTTTCAATGGAGTTGCACAGGTTATATAGTGAGAAAAAAATGTACGTTCACAAAAAGATGTCTTTTGAACAGAGGTGTGTCGACTATTTATTTGTCAGTCTACTCTGGTGATGATAGCGAGGGGAGACCAGGTGAGAGCGAGAATGTAGCATGTTTTGATCTTTCTTTTTCCTTCTGCACTAAGTTTTGCCTCTAGTGCACTTTGCGAAGCGGATATGGCGGTAGAAAAAGTGCCCTTTTTTTTGGGGAAGGATGCTTGACTGTAAAGGGATGCTTGTTTCACTTTAAAATGGTCCTCAGGGCAAAAAATATATATAAAAAAAAAAACACTTTATTATACTGAATAAGCCGAGACACACGTTGCTTTATACGCTGTATTAAGAGGTCTATTTTCAGCCAGTGATGCGCTGAGAGATATCAACCAGTTGTACAGTCGCGCCCCCCCCTTCCCCTTTATTCAGCTACGTTAATGACATGCTTCATGCTGTACATTTAAAAAAAAAAGATTGATCGTTGTAACTAAACCAAAGGTTGGCATTATTTCCCAGAGATGTTTTCATTTCTCTTTTTTGTTATTTTGAGGTTGCGGGAGAATGTAGCCCAATTGTAGCGCTTGAGTCCGCTATGCAAGTCGAGCCTCCCTAGAGGTCCACCACACAACAACCGCCGACCCACCACACCAACACCATGAGGAGATTTCATGTTTAATGCTGCTGGTGAACTTTGTTGTTCTGCATCTATTTACGCTATAGTTTCAACCAATGGAATGCAAAAACAAGACAAAACAAACAAAAAAAAGTAGAGAAAAGGTAGTAAAAGAGGGAATGAATGTATACTAAAAGATGAGAGTGCACGAGGAGGCATAAGAAGCTGATGTTTGTGTGAGATTGGGGGGGTGGGGGGTAGTAGTGTGGTCAAAGGGGGGTAAAAGAGCGAACCTGTATTTTTGCAATAAAGTTATTATTACCAATGCACTCCACCAAAGGGGGCATAACCACCTTACAAGGCCTCCATTGCTGTGTCTTTACTTTCTGAAATACAATATTCTCCAAATTCTGAACCGTTTGGTTTTGAAATGACACTTTCAGACTGAAAACACACAAGTACACGTGGAGGCAAACGAACACGTACTGCACACAAGCAAATGTTGGATGACATTTTTGGTACCTTTGTAGAAACGATTGGATTATTATTATATTTATAGAATATTAAAAACGGAATATTTGAACAAACATGCAGGATAAACCAAATCTGGTGAGAATATATATTTCAATTGTTGCACTAAAATGGGGAAAAAACTAAAGTAAAAAGAACTACAGACACATTTCTCCCCCCGCAAAAAACGGCGTATAAAGACATGCCTTGTACTACACTGAAGTGGCCACTAGGTGGCATAAGTGACTCGATGTAAAGACCATGCTGTCTTTCGAGCTATTTTACTGGTATTATTTTTAATTTACCCGAAAAAAAAAAGCACCACATTAAATACAGATAAATTAGAGTTGCCCTGTGTGCAAAACTTAACTGTAGTTGTGGGTAAAAGTCATTCCTAAATATTTTAAAATACACAATGGCTTTTGAGCAACCCCTCAAACGTCTTTTCCCCCTTTGGCCCCTTGCTCGATGACCAACTTACACATCAAATATAACAAATAAACAATGCATAAAAAGAAATATTTTTGAAAGAGTAGTAATCACGAATTGAAGTTGCCTTTGAAAATCCATACCATGACAATTTTTAAACCATCTAGAGGAGGAGAGGGAAAAAAGTGACCAAGTATTGACTCCTATAGGCCAACTTTACAAATATTCTTGATTTTACTATTTCCAAATTGATGCATCAAGTATAAACTAAAATTAAAAAATGTAGAGACATGGGTACATTTTTTTTTAATAATAAATGACTTGATGCATTATGAAAAAACTTTTCCTGGCTGTTCAGTTGCCGTCCATCACGTCTGAAGCATTTGGATTGACTGCTGATGGACTTTCTTTTTTTTTTTTGCTTGTTTCACTCCCATTTCACTGCTCACCCCCAGCATGACCTCTGCCGACTGCGGCAATGATGTCACTTTTCCAAGCCTATCAAGAGCAATTAGGCGGCCGCACAAGGACACTGGCGCGCACACGTGCTATAATTAAGAAGTAGTCTTACATAAACAGAGTAATACAATATCTTAAAACCCATTTGGAGGGGGCTTTGGCTTATTGCATTTGTCAGTGCTCCCGAACTGATTGGCCAGTCACTCGCTCGGGCCAAAGAAAAGTCAGCACAAGTTTTCGGCGCTGATGCTGCGAGCAAGTCCGACAATTAAGATATATGAAATGCTAATTGGGTGGGTGGGGCTTTTGGGGAGATTAATAGGGCTTTTTGGAACCAACCCTGAAGCTGGTGAGTTAAGATGCATTTGTAAGGGAACTGAAACAAACATTAAAAAAAAACAGGTTGTTTTAGGTTCATGCACTTGCAGCCGCTGCAGAGCAGGAATGCAGATTTACAAGCTTGCACAGGCATGCAGATGTGGAACCAAAGAGCAAGTGTTATGGTCAATCCCCCTGGGGTGCAGAGCCCCCAACCCCACCCCAACTCTCACACACACACACACACACACACACACACACACACACACACACACACACACTTCGGTGTGTGACCTCCCCGCTACACCCCGTCTTAACGGCGGTAGCCGCAGCATCCCTGCTGGGTCGGGCCTGTTTATCTCTTCCGCAGCGGCCGTGATTAATGAGGCCCCAAACACATCTTCTCATCCCTCTGGAGCCGCGCAGCTGAGTAAACAGGACCCTCCGCTACCGTGGAAAGCCGTCCCGGGCCCTTCCACAAGGGCCCAATCGGGACCCCCCTCCGAGTACCCTCCACCCTAAACCTTGCTACAGGTAGCGACTCTTATGCTGAACTTTGCCACGATGATGATAAAACAAAGGAGCACAAGGAAAACAAATCCCCCAAAATTCAAAAGCTTGGCCTGAATGTCTCTGACATTCCAAAGTGGATCACACACCTGTTGACACTGCAGGCCAACTGGCAAGAGGAGGGCCCGCGTGCAAAGTGGTACGAAACATTTTTCCGATCGATGCTTCCCGCTTCAAAGTGAAGCACGCAAATGAGATGTCTGGCTACGATGATCCCCAACATCGATAATGAAACACGTACTTTTACATGCTTTAGATTCGATCCCTGCAGCCATGGAATACAAAAAAGCAAAATCATGGGAAAGATCACATAGCGGAAAAACAAACGAAGTAGGACATTTTTATGGTCGCCTTTTATGACAAGGACGCCCCCCCCCCCACCCTCGATAGTCAAGGGGTGGACTTAGCATTCGACAAACACAGCCAAGAGGCTCTTTGCACATAATCTCCCAACCTTGATGAAATAAGGCTCAGGAAATAGATTTTTATTTTTAAATTTACACTTTTTAGTTGATGATAAATCTTCATTTTCAAAACCTTTGGAGGACATGAAAGTGGAGGGCCCCCCGGGAGTGGGTCTGCCTTGGGCTCCCCCACCCCCCCAACCCGAACGACTAAAGACTCAACTGGCAGGAATTCACAAGGCGATTGTAGGCCCGTAATGCGGCCAAATAAACCCAATGTGAGCTTTGAACGAATGTTTAGCTTTGCTCCAATTGCGCTGTCACAAGTCATCAACGTCCCGCCCGAGGAGTTTCTAATTGCATGTAATAAGCTCAAAGTATACACAAGAGTTATGAAATCCATGTGGATGGCTACGGGAGGCGTGTGTCCCGGCGTCAAACGAGAGTAACGGGAGTCCGTTTCTGATTGGCTTTGGTTTTCAAATGACTCAATTACAATCGTCATCGATTCAAAATAAAAACCACCGGAAGGCACCGAAGAGTAAAACTTGCACCGTAGCAAATTAAATGTTGAAAAAAGGGGGTGTGTAGACTTTTTATGTCCACTGCATCCAAATAATTTTTGCTTTGACATATTTCGATGGAAAATGCCTTCATGATATGCCTTCAAATGCACGTCACCAATTCAAGTCTCGCACTGACTCTGTTGAAAATATCCTTGGAGGCCCCTTTGCGGACAACCGCATGTTAACAAATGCGTGCCGAAGTTCTCTCAAGCCTCCTTCAGCGTCCAGCTGAGCTCACCGTTTGTCTAAGAGGGCCAAAAGTTAACGTCTGCCCTGTCAAATTTTACGTATGTGGGCCGCGGACCTCACGCCTCTAAAGGCTGTGTTTTAGTGCTGCGCAGACTTTGAGGACCATTTGGTGAGGCGCGTTGTGCGTTTGGCTTACCAAAGTGTGCGGCATCGCACTCGGCCAAGACGTTTTATTTGTTGACTGAAAACTGTATGTTCTCAGTCAAGAAGTGAGGTGAATGTAATTATTTTTTTTTTGCTTCGATTCAAAGGACATTGGACTTTCTATTGGTCACCTGTGCACCCTGGCCACCCAGGGAGTATAAAACAGATGTGGAGACAGTCAAAAGTAAGCTGTAGTAATAAATTATTCTTCACAGAAGATAAAAATCTATACTCAGATTATGTATCTGTCTACATGTGTTGCTTCACTATTTGTGTACAATGTTTTACATTGGGGGGTTTTCAGCATTAGGCTCATTGCTCAATAAGGCAAAACTATGTGGTTGTTTTAATACATGTGATGACAACCCCCCGTCCCCCCGTCCCCCCCTTAAGAATGAAATAACCCGTGACACATTTCACACACCGCCACAAACATCCCGTGACTCTTTTTATTTTACTAAGTATGTAACGTATCCGTGAGTGGCTAGATGGTCAGGGCGGGTGGGGCGGAGGAGGAGGGGGCGCCGGACCCGTCTGTCCCCATGTCTCGGCATCTGTCTTTGGGCCGGGCGGCGGGGAGGTGTGCGCTGAAGGATGGGGAGTGGAGCACATGTGCCGACATTAAGGGGTGACATGGTGAGAGGCTGTGGGAGCACCGCGCCACTGTCGCTGGACATGATTGACGCTAATGTTTATCTAACGGGGTGTGGGTGTGTGTGTGTGTGTGTGTGTGTGTGTGTGTGTGTGTGTACCACGGGATAAAAGCTACTTCACGAACCAGAGTTTAAAAATCTGATTTGAACACAGTAATTGCATTCGGTCTAGGTTTAGGTCTGAAACTGTTTTTAGGTCTTGACCGAGGACGTTGATGCTTAAGTCTAAGTCGATGTTTAGCTGTAGGGTTTCGGTCTAGATTGAGCGGTAAACCTATAAAATGTATTATTATTATTATTATTATTATTATTATGTACATAACTTAGGGGTCCCTCAAGGTCCAGGACTAGAGGTACTGTATCTTCAATTTGGGTGAGGTCTGAGGTTTGGACCGGCAGTAGCTCTACAGTATGATTTGGGCTAATAGGTCAAGGTTTAGGTCTAAGTCTACGTTTAAGGTCTAAAGGTTTGGGAAGAGTCGAGCAGAGGTTTTGTTGCGGTGCGAGGCGCGAGTCAGAAGCAGCTGCCGCGAGCTTCCGCATGAGTGTGCGTGAAACCGAAGATCTCGTTTCAGCTCCTGATGCGATGTAAACGATGTGTGCTCCCGGTGTGCGCGCATTGTTCCACGGGCGCTCGTGGACGTTTGAGGCCAGATGATCACGTCCTGTCAGTCTGCAGCCCCCCCCCGCGCCCCACCCCACCCCTCAGGGGACGCCGTTGGAAAAGCGCTCTGACGCTCTTCCTCTCCTGCGCGTTCTTGCCTTCGTGAGACACAAATTCCCACTTCCTGTCAAACTTCCAGCCCTGCTTTTTCCTGTCAAAATTCCACAGCCATTAAACTTTCCTGGCAAGCGTTCAGAAAAGAGTTTGCGATGGGGAAGGGGGGCGGTGGATGTGTAGGGAGGGTGACGAGGGGGCTTGGGTTCCACCAACCCACCTTCGACCTCCTTGTCTTCTCTCCTCTGGAGATCTCACATCCTGCTGGCCACCTTCAATAAATATCTGACTTCATTCTTGTTTTCGCTGCTGATCGGGTTTCTTCAAAAAGTTCTTTTCAGAGTGTGTCCAGACAAGACGTCTGCCCCCCCCTCCCCTCCAACCATACGAACCCCCACTTTCCTTCAACACCACCGCTGTCCCTTTTTTTTCCCCCCCTCCTGGCTGGGTCTCGTTGAAGAGAGCAACGGTGGGGATTTAATCCGAGGCAAAAATCCAAAGCGACTGTGAATTTTGTGGGGCTCTGCAACCATTTATGCAACACCACCAAGTCCCAGGCGAGGCCAGGAGGAGGAGGTGCTACTGTGCTGGAGCAAGTCCTCCTCTCTAGGTCAACGTTTGGATCTGGGTCTTGATCTCGGTTTAGGGCTAAGACAAGGACCAGATTTTGTCATTGAAAGGTCTAGTTCTTTTTGAAGCCCACATTTGGGTCTCGGTTTGGATGTAGTCTTGGGCTAGTACTATGTTTACATCCAAGTTGAGGTCTAGGTTTGGTGCACATCTAGTTTTATGTAAGGTTTGAAGTCTTGGTTTGGGTGAATGTTTCAGACTGGGATAGCACTGACTTTAAGTCGAAGTTAAGGTCGAGCTATCACTTCAGATTTAGATTACTGTTCATCATGTAAATGGTAGAACGTGTTAGCACGGGGCTCAGGTGCTAAGAATCTCACTTTCCTAAACTAACCTCATCATGGAGCTCTTTTGGTGTTGAGCCGCAAGCTCCCCCAGTCACCTTTATGGAACTTTGCTCTTTTGAAGCATCTCAAATGCCCAGGGAGGTTTGCGGCCCAAACCAGCTGCTCACGCTTGTAAAGGTGTGTGTATGCGCGTGTGAGCGAGTGTGCTTAGCCCCTGACCCAAACCGGCCCAAATGAGAACAATCTGTCCGGGCTGGATGCTGAAGCAGGAGCGTGGGAGGCCTCCAGAGTTCCAGCGCTCGTCAAAGCATAGCAGGAGTGACAGCAGGAGGACCAGCCAGGTCCAGACACCTGCGGTGGAAGCTCGCTTTGATTGGAGGGGGCGAAAGGGGGGTTCGGACCTGAGCAGATCCACGCCGGGCTGTGAACAGGCGCGTTGTAATAACTCAGGGACTGGGGTGAGGGTGGGGTGGGTCGGTGGGCGTAAGCCGATAGCCTGGCAGGAATTAGTTGACTTGCTGAGACTTCCCGTTCAGACAAAAGGCAGCGCGCAATGCGATCGGTGTTCCCGTTCTTGGGGTTTGCGTGAACACAGCGCTCAAGGATGATCGAGCGGGGGTCGCAGAATGCAAGCTTATGAGCGCTGGTGACGATGACGAAGTCCAGAGAGTGAGGGAGGAGGGGTGGGAGGGTGTTTGTGGTCACGGGGGGGGGGGGTCCCAGGTGAGGTGCCGACAGCCTGTTCTGCCCTCTGCGGGGACGGCATCGCGGAATCAGATACGGATTCTTGGTGCCCGCCTATGGGCTTTTTTTTCTCTTTTCTCCTTTTGATGCAGAATGAAGTCAGCGTGCTAATCAGGCAGCCCGACAGCGGCAAGCGCGGCCATGAAATGTGGACTCAAGTAGCACATTTTTGGGGTCTCAACCACAGCAAAGGCGCCAGCTTCCTGTTGGGTCCGATCCAGTCTCGGGTGGAAGCTCCTCGTCTCACTTTAACATAGTTCCTTGGAAGCAAGGAAGCCACAAGATGACGTCAAAGCGTTACTTTTTTGGAGACAGGGCTTTTGTCGAGAGCAAGCGGGGAGGGCTATCCGAGGGTCGTATTTAGGACAAAAAGCCACGTTGTAAGATCCGAGAGAGGATGCAGCGGTTGACTGCTTTACGATGAAAACTGTTATGTTTGGTGGCGTTTTCCACGGCTGACATGACTCGACGTTAAACGGGCCTGCAGGAGCTGTCGACAGCACACTTCCTCCGCGGCTATGTTGTCTTTGGTTCCCTGTGGACGGAGCGCGGCGCTGTCTGCGGCGCGGCGGGTCAACGGGGATCCGTGTCCACAGATGGTCGGCACTAATGGCTCGCATCGCGATTGCCGGGGGGGGCAAACCCTGTCTAGAGTAAACAGTCAAACAAACACCAAAGTGACCACGCGCTTGTTTTGGTTGGAGCCTCCTCCTGCTGACTGGCATAACAAAGCGATGGGCTTTTGAGGCTCCAATCAGATGACACAATTTGTCTACTTGTCCGGTGGTGCTTTCCCACGCCAAAACAAACAAGAAAAGGGAGCAAAAAAATATGAACTTTTAAATGTTTCTATTCAAATCGTGTGCCTGACCACCCATAAGGTGCGAAATTAAGCACATCTTGTCTGCGAGCTAGCCCACCACAATTTGTCACAAGCGACGTCAGTTTTAAGATTTATTTAGTAGTCATGTCAAAATGTTCAGTGAGGGACCCTTAAAGAACGTGAATTCAGGGATTTGTTTGTTCACTACAGAACACACGTTGAAAGATAAGTGCTGAAAACATACAAAGAAAGAGAACTCGTGAATGTAGCAGACAACATTTCACCATTTCAGCTTTCCTGCATTTATCTGGCCGTGACTAAAACCTGGTCTTGTGACGCAGTTGAGGTCTGGCAGGAGTCCCCCTCTACCCCACTTGATGCAGTAAAATATAATAAGAAGAATACAGTCTTCATTCACATTATTGCGATTGCGACATTTGTATAGCTAGCTAGCTAGAACCACACCGCTTAAATCAAGCCTTGATAGCCGGGGGGGGTTTCGACTGGCAATGGTGCTGTTGAGTGCCTCGTTGTCACGGTGTCGAGAAGGCAATATTCTAGCCACCGGAGGTTTTAAGAGGACATATTTGTGAGGCTTCGACATGTCGTAATTTACAAAACACTAATTTTCACTTGACATGGACTTTAAATGTCCAGCCCGTCATCTTACAAAATCGGCCCAGCTATTTTTATTCTAATTGTTATGGCATGTTTTGAACAGAAGCGAAAGGAAAATGCGGCTAAGCTTTTTCCAGGCAACATAAAATGACGTGGAGGGCAGGATCATGCCGGCAGACCCTCAATTTGGAGTCTGTGATTTCGTATTGTTCGGTTTTGTAGTATTATTGAATAGAAATATAGAGGTGGTAAACATTCTCTCTCTCTCTCTCTCTCTCGCCCTCTCGGGGAGTGCGTGAGGACTTTAATTCCCAGTGCAATCATTGGGTGTGGATGTTAGCAGCGTCACACAATGGCCTAAGACGCATATTGTTACATTCAGAGCCATTGTCAACCACCCCTATGGTGGAATTACATTCCGCGCTCTCTGACCAGTTTTCCTTCTCTCTACCTTCACTCACCTTCCTCCCCCACCCCCTTCGTCTCCCTCCTTCCCATCCCACCGCCTGCTATTTTCCTCACTTTACTTCCAGACAATTAAGAGCACGCAAGCCAAACGTCTGTCCAGGAACAGACACAAAGGGTAGACGCTGCACGGCTATCGTCTTGCCCTTTGTCCAACAAAAACCTGGCGGTCCTCAGCCTCTGCAAAATCCACATCCGACCTGACAAACAATGTCGCGGCGGGATCAAACTGAATCCGAGCCAAGCGGGGAGGGGGCGCGGGGGGAGGCTCTCCCGCCAACTCGCTAACACGCAAACTATCCACGGAGCACACACATGCGTCTGGAACGCCGTCTCTCACTTGCCGGGGAGACTACTGAGGTGTCACAGGAAGTCGGAGCGCGATTCCAGCGCAGCTGGCTGACGGCTGCTCTCGGAGGGCTTAATCCTCAGGGTTTTAACCGGGATTTAGGCCCTCGTAGAAACAAACGCTTCCGGCTTGATAGAGATGTAGAAAATAGGACTGGAATGGAAATTTGCGACATACTGCGATTCTAATGTCCCTCCTGCTCTGATCCTGAGATGAAACACTTTTTCCACACTTTGTCGTTTGTGTGCTCACGTATTGATCACAGATATACCGTTCGGACTGGATACAGCTGGTCGGTGTGCATGCGTGGCGGCCATGTTGGTTAGGGCAACGTTCCCACCAAAGTCAATGGAACACATCGACATAAATAGCGTAAAATATTCACTAACAGCTGCATCGTCTCAATGCTTTCTGGGCGGTCAGTTGCGGCACTTTGTAAATGGATTTTAGGCAATATTTGGTCAAATGGTTGGCCAGAATGATCATCTCAGATTAACATAAAATGAAACAAAATGAAACTACTCACTACAATGCTCTGTATGCAATGTAATATTTTTTAATTGGCCTTTTATTTCAAATGTAGGGACGGGGGAGTATCGATATAGATATCGATATCGGGCCGACGCTAGCCTTATTTTGAGGTATCACCTACTCCTGGATGTTGCGATACCAGCCACCGATACTTAAGGCTTTTTGCCTGACTGCTGCGGTTTGAAAAATCATGCGGATCATCATCTGCACCAGGAAGAAAGGTCTTTGTTCACAATTTGTTTGTCATTGTGAGCAATTAAATTTTGTCAATGTCAAAAGTACGAGAGGTATTCGTAGTCTGGAGCTGGAAGAGTACTGCTATCGGTCTGGAAAAAAGTGGTAGCTAACATCCCAATCAAATGGATTCAGGACTAAAAAGGGGAAGAAAAGTTTCCTTTCTCATAGTAACACTGAGCCAATCACAATTTTTTTGGTGTACCAAAGAAACAAATTTAGAAGCGGGGTTAGCAAAATGAGATTCCCGGGTTGTTTGTGTACACCGCCGCACATGGAAGCGACGTAATGTGTTTTTACTCTTTGCGGGTGTGAAGGATGCTGACCTCATTCCCGCCCGTCTCGTCGTCCTCCTCCGGCTCGAGGCCGATACTGACAGCTCGGCTATTGTTCCGGCGAGTGCGTGGGCTCGCGGGGCTCCCCATGTGTTAGAAATCATCCGCCCACGTGCTGCAGCCGACGGGGGCCCGAGACCATGAAACCGTATACCGACTGAGGGAGAGCGGGAGTGAGAGAGTGAGAGAGTCCGTGGGCCGCAGGACGGGGTTCTGATGAAAGACAGTGTGACTGCAGAGAAAAATAACAAACGCCAGGCACCCGCACGCACTCCAACGTCACGCGAGAGGCTTTGCGAAGGTCTCGCGGACGGACGCGAAGATGGAGGTAGGTCGGACGCGGCCGCTCTGGTCCTCCCAAGGCTGCTTTGGATGGAAGCCAGGCCGAGCGATGGTGCGCCATTATATAAAAAAAAAAAAGGAAACAGAGCGTCTGCACGCTTTCAAGTGCGTGACTGCATGTCCGTTTATTGAAGTCAGCTGCGACGCTGGTGAGGTATTAGTCCCAAATACTGCTAATTACCAGAGGTGGCAAAAGTACTCAGACTTTGTTGTTAACCAGATGCAAGCAGATAGTGATGTAAAAAAAAAAAGGGGCTGGTAAAAGTTGTAGTGACTTAACTCCTTTAGTGAAATAAAAGTGACTGTACGCTGTGAGCAACACGGCGGACATTAGTGCTGAGTGAATTTTTTTTTGTAATTGAAAAAAAAAGATTTCCCCCCTTTTTAAAATGTGATTTTTTTTAAACACAAGCAATAAATTAATTTGTATCACTGTCAAAAAAACATTTGTCATCCAGAAATATTTTGGTCCTATAGGTTCGTCATATGCTAGAATAAACTAAAATGAATCATGAATATGAAAGAGAGAGAAAATAAGGCACCGACCAACCGAAATAAAGCATCGTTAAATCCAAAATTATTGCACAGAAAAGTCAAACAAAATGTGTACTTCAATACAAGTTTTAAAATCAAACAGCCGTTTTCAATTCAGCTTTCCTCCTTTCTGTTTGACATTGCTCGTAGCGGTAACTTTGACGGCAATATTTGATCATTTTGTGACTCTTCCAACTATTCGAGAAGAAAAACAAGACAAGAAAACACACTTGACAAATCCAAACATTGGCTGGATTCATCTTGACCCAAAATAAAATAAAAATCTGTCTTGCCGTCGTTGCTACCGCTCTCCTCCTTCGAGGTCTCCGACAAGCGCATTTTGACAAAGTCAGGAGTTCGAAAGCGCAGACATCTGTTTTCAAGTGCGCGGAGTCAAAAGTAAATAGTCCCAAAAATAAACAACTTAAGGACAGATACCTGGAAAAATCCAGCTAACTTCCCCGCGCTGCCAAATATTTCGAAACGTGGTCAAGCATCCCAATGGAAGAAGCTGGCGCCAGTCCACGTGCCTCAAAAGTGCAGCCATGAAAATATGCTTGAGTACATTATAAAAGTCTTGCCTCACTGTTCCCATGACTAAAGTGTGTTTACTGTGCCCCAAAGCCCGCCAGCACATTTTCACCTCAAAAAAAAAAAAAAAAGTAAACCTTTACCATTTTTTGTCTTTTTTGACAGCATGACCTCATGCAGCCTTGGATCTTGCTCCTCTTTTTTTTCATGACACCTATACGGCAATAGCTTGCCATCTCGGGGCCCAAAAAGTTTCTATCGGGGTGGGGGTGGGAGGTAGCCCCGAAGCGCATTAAACTGCATTTCATGCTAACGTTAAAAAAAAAAAAGGTTAATTCGTAATTAGCTCTGACTGGTGACATCATACGCGAACAATACGTCAAGGAAAATGACGTGGTGGTGCTTTACTGCGCTGCTGTTGAACGGAATGTGAAAACCGACGCGTGACACAGTCGAACTGCATGCCGAGACTATGAAGCAAAAAAGAGGGGGGGGGGAGGCAGGGGGGGGGGACGCTAACAACTCACAGTTATTCTATCCAATCATCATCAATGCGATTTATGACCATTTGCTGCTAGTGAGTGTGGACTTGAAATAATCAACTCATACCAACTTGGTGTCTCGGGGAAACTTGCAAGCACTTATCGTTTTGAAGCTCCACATACACAAAGAGAGAAAACACGTGAGGAATAGACGAGAGTGAATATTTGAGAGGATATTGGCAATGACAACTTTATTTATTGACTGCACTCGTACATTTCCGTGATTGATACTCTCCACGCTTCGCTTTTTGGCCAGAGGTGATGTACCAGTCAAAAGTCTAATTTGGTCTCTTTTTCCTTCTTTAAAAAAAGAAAAAGTCCTGATTTGTAGACGAACCCTTTTGAGGACAGCGGTTACTCCAGTGGACAGCTTATCATGTGATCGGGTAACAGGGTGCGTGAAAGGGTTCAAACTTCAATCATCAACTTGATGAAAAATTGATGGAATTATTTGCCAAAAAAAAATAAAATGGCGGTCAAAGCAGAATATTTTTTGCAGCGCCAGACATCCACATCATCCACAAAAGCAAACGACTCCGATGACATCATCTGCCCAAAGCGTGGACAGTAAAGCAACCCTTTGCGCTCGGGATTCCTCTACTCTGCTATCTAAACAGGCCGGCCTTGATCGGCGGTCCTGCTGGAGGTGATGGCATGGAGTTGCAAAGCACCCATCCATCAACCGCCGGCTCCCAGAGTGCACTTGGGACTACTGGGGATTGCCATCATAAAAGTGTCACGGCTGCCTTAGAGAGGCCTCGGACAACTAAAGACCAACGCGGCCTCTTGACTGGAGGCTGACTGCGTGAAAGAAAACATTCCTGCGTGTTCCTGCGGTGCGAGAGATGTGTTGGGAGATGTCTGTCATAAGAAGGACGCGAGGAAAAGCCTCAAGGACCCATTGCTTGAACTTGAACAGGAAGTCGGCCATGTTGCTTTGAAGCAGCCATTTGGGGCGAGTTACAGGGATCAAACTTTGATGACAAATTTGGAAAAATCTCGACAACAGTTTCACCGATCATCACGGAATTTGCTGGATATCGTGAAAGGACGCGAGAAAAGTTTCAAGAACAAAACGAAAGTTCACAGCATGTCGGCCATTTTGGTTGGACAGAAATTCCGTTCGACTGCGACCAATTATGCACTTAGCAGGTGGGCGATGCTAAAAACAAATATCTCATTTTAGTTATTGCAACAAAAAAAATGTGGCCATGGCGAATATTTTGTCGTCGGATACTAAGCAGCAACAAGTTGCCAGCGTCTGCGCTTCCTGCCGAACAAAAGGCCTTCAGTGTTTTCGCACGGTGATGGAGTGGCCGACCGCGTGATGCTTCGCAGAGTAGAACCGCCGGTGGAACTTCCGGGGGCGTCGGGTCAGGATCAGCGAACGCTGGCGCAAGGGGATGGGGGGGGGGGGATTGGGGGTGAGCGACATCCAAAAAGCAGCATTTGGCAGGAAGTCTCTGATAATTTAAGGTTTCAGCTCCTCGGCTTTGAGCGATTGCGCTGCGGAAAGTGGAGTATTTATTCCTCCTGAGGGACTCGCCAATCACCAGAGACGAGAGAGTGGGGTGAGGGGCTGGAGGTAAGGGGGGTGGGGGGGACGGTGGGATCCTTCTGCAAGGGTCCTCTCGCCAGGCCTGATGTTGCCCGCAGGTACTGAGAAACACGTGAGCCACAAAAGAAGCTCGCTCACTTGCAAGACACACGCAAACACATGCTCCTGATCTGCTTCCTTCGACTCAACGGCCATCTTGGGAGGATGCGCACGGGACACGCCAGACACTAACTGGCCCCCAGCAACTCCCGTCACGCCGGAACTTTACTGGGTTCTGTCCAACACGTGTGAGAGGATGAGAGCGCGCACGCAAGACAATCAGAAATGGAGGGTTAAAAAAAAAAAGTTTGCTCACCCACCAGTGAGTCAAATTGATACACATTTTCAATCGGGACAGGTTGGAAACGTCTTTGGCCACAAATTAAATCTGAAGTCGCCTTCCAGAGCTTTCCAAAACTCCCGCTGCCAAAAGAGCAAATCTGACGGAGCGCAACATGTTGTGAAGTAATTCATCATTTGTTCCAGTAATTTTTAATCCTTTCAACTTTCCAGCGACCTTTGACAGATTGTCATGAAAGCGACTCGCTGGGCATGAATCATTCATCGCTGGAAACATTTTCAAATGGAAAAGTGTGCAGCGGCGGGCGGCGGCAGGCGGCTCTCCCGACCGCAACATGCGTTTGCTGCCACAAACGAAACATTTTCAGCGGGATGCTCGCGAGCAATTAAGGTGACGGGAGAGGAGGAGTTCCCGATTGAATCCGGTGATTCAAAACGGAATCATAATGGGCGGGTAACGAAAAAAAAAATAACCGGGAGGGTCCTATTGATGATACATCGATAGCGTTTCTTTGACCTGTTGACCTTGTTCAAAAACACACACTAAAAATCCTCCGGGCACCGTTTTGCATCGTGGGAATTCACAGGGGGTGACACAGAAAGTCTACGAGGGCAGGATTGCGGTATTCCTGACTCAGTTTGACCCAGGACAGGTTGAACGATTCCAAAGTACTTCCTTATACTTTATGATGACTTCACTGTTCAGCATTAAGATCAATATTTTGACTTGGCAGTCGGTTCTCTTCATCAGCCAGTGAGCAAGTGACTTTACGGTGGGTCAACAAGTAACATAATAGGAGGGGAGCACCGTTTCATTACGAAGGTTTCACAAAAACGGCAAGAATGTTCCTCGGGGTCCCTGTTTAACTATACAAACGAAGCGACCTCTCCCCCCCCAACCAATAAATCAATTCATACCTTCTTGTTAACTCCATTATTCACCATTTCAATCAATATTTAAACATGATTACCACTAATGACTTTACCACGGGTGCGTTTGACCGCCAACTTAACAGGAGGCTTCGCCAAAGCTGATCACGCAGGCTGGGCTCATTTTCATCCAAATGAGGTCATTAGAACCGAGCGCAAACTCAAGCTATAAGATAATATTTGGCCTTTTCCCGCAGCGAAATGGAAGGGGAAACCAGCGTTAGGCGGCAATCACACCAACCGCCAAACTCCGACTAATCCATTAATTTGCCGGCGCTGCGCCTTTAAGAGGAGCCTCCGTGGCGCAAGAACAACATTCCAGCCTCATTAGTTTACGCTGCTGATATTAATACTATGATTACAATTGGACATGGTTTATTTGGACTACTATTAGCCCTAATACAATAATAGAGCCTGAAAGAGGTTCAGATGTGGGCGGGGGCACAGGATCCACTTGGAGTCACTCCACCCCCAGCAGCTGCAACAGAGGGGGCTTGCGCAGGTCAGGCGTACAGTAACACTTGACCTCTACTGTTTGGGTGTGTGCGTACACCCCCCCCCCCCTCCCAACCAATCCCGCTCCAACACGATCCCCGCAGACAGAGCCAAAGGGCAGTCACCTCCAAAGGCTTTGTTTGGTGGTCCGCGGGGCGAGCATAAGCCCGTCATTGTAAGAATGCGTTGCTCCAACGCTTGTTTTCTTTGGGAAGCAGGAAATTGGATGACTGGCTACCTGCTACAACAACATCCTGTACTTGAGAAGCCGTCCCCTCGCCCATACCCACCTATTATTTCCCTTTTCCATCATACGCAAATGGTCAGCCAAAGAGATCCTTTTTTTTTTTTTTACATCTCCCTCTGGTGCTGAGCTCACCACCCCCCTGTATCCCCACCCACCTCCCTTGTGCGTGGGTTTGTCTCGTTTCACTCAGGTTGAGATCAAATTGGCCTCATCCAGATGCTTCCGTACAAAAGAGTGTGTGGCGGCCAAATGCTTTTAACTTTGGCAGTCCGACGACGCCCTTGCAGGTTAATGTTCAATTGTGAGCTGACACCGATGCTATCGTCTGCACACGCGCACGCGTTTTTATTTGATGTCGCCATATAAGCACCGGTATTATTTCTAAATATTGACCTTTCAGGACAGGAAGTACCAACACCCTCCAGGAGAGGCCACAAATGCCCACTACGCAATGTACTTGACACACACACATATACACACACACTTTATATTTTAGTGTAAACATGAGGTGAAGAAAAACCTTCGATTGCCAGCTAAAGAGCAATAGAATTCTCTGACAAATACGCCGTTGGCAAATCCACGATAAAAGACAACATGAAACAAAACTGGATGCCGTTTTTGGCGGACACCGCAGGGAAGCCACCGCTTCCAACCATCTCGCTGCCAAGGACGGAGAAAAATGTTTTCAATCATCTACCTAAGCCATCTTTCAAAAAACCCGCAGCCTCCCGGAGAGGTCAGGAGTTCCCGCCACAACCTGAAACACACACACACACACACGTTTCCCACTATAGGGTGCAGTGTCAGGTGTGAGTAATGCACGTTGCAGCGCGAAAACATTCGCCGGGATTGGGACACATTACAGTCAGGGTGCGAGCGGCTTGATGAGGAGTCATTCTGAGAGGATTGCGTGACATCACTAATGCTAATGACGCCATCACGAGAAGGGATTTACTCAGCGTTACGTGTTGGATGGGCGGCCGAGGTCCCTATTAGGTGGGATAAGATCCCGTGACCCCCACCCAGCAAGACGTCCCTGTTGCTCCCCACCTGGGATAACACGACCACAGGATGTCCATAAGGTACTCATCGACTCTTTAACCTGGACAAACAACGTTCTGCAAGCTTTTTATGGGTGATTTTTATTTCTTTTTTATAACTGATAACTTATTATTCAGTATGTGTACACTTGTGACATTTTGGTTTGGTGGTCTACTTTGTTTTTTCAAATGTAAAATCAGGCTTGGGCTTCAATAAATTGGGAAACTAATATAGTCCATTTCGGTTTGCTTGCGCGGTTTTGCCAGTTTTATAGTAGAGGATTTATTCTAGTTACAAAAAAAGGGGGAGCAACATCTGTTTTTATACTGTATCTAAAAAAAGGAAAAATATATGCGCAAAAAAATATTTGTTTTATTATTTTTATTAAAGAAAAGTGAGTCTCTGCAGCTGGTTGCAGTCACGTGACAAAAATGGTGATGACATCCACTCTTACACATCCAGGAGGCCTCTCACAATATTTAAGATGGATGGATCACAAACAAAACAGAGATCAGGGTGGACATCAATCAACTATGTACATTGGAAAAGCACACACACTGCTGTCTTCTTTTCCTGGGAATGTTAAAAAAAAAAAAAAAAAGAAAAATTGTCTTTGGAATTGTTGGATTTCCTTGCGGAGGGGCCGGACCGAAGCGGCGTTCCGTCTTGGCGCTCGCTCTGTCGCTTCTCAGTCGGAGCTGGGCGAGGCGGCCGAGTCCATGTCGTCGTTCTCCAGGTCGTTGGGCGATGACGACTGTCCGCCTTTCACCCGCTTCCACTTCATCCGCCGGTTTTGGAACCAAACTTTCACCTGGAGGAAAGACGCAAATTATGTCGTGCACCAACTTTGGTGGGGTTTTTTCAAGCGGAGAGGACAAAAAAAAAAAAAATGGGAGAAGTAAGGTTGTGTGATGCCCTGGCATGTGGGTAAGGAGAGCCACACTCGCAGCAAAATACAAAAGATCACCCGCAAGGTGCCCACGCGCTCACAACGAACAAACTAGCTAACCTGACGTGAGCACCTGATGTCGCTGACTAGGCCACACCCCTTAAAGGCACACAACGCTATAGTAAACTTGATAAAACCAATTTAAAGCATCCCATTGTCTTGTTTTCATAATACAAGGCTAGTTTTCTTTTTAACGTTATGATTGCAGCCTTTCCCTATTTTTTTTTTCCCCTTGACTGCCGCGGCACAAAAAAACGTGACTTTTTTTTTCTCCAAATGTACAACAAAGGAAAGGCCTAAAAGCCCCCTCGCTCCGTCATCGTTCAGGCTGTATTTCCGCAGATCCATTTCATCTCGTCAACTGACACAGGAGAGCAGTTCTCTCCTCTTCCTGACTCGTCGACAGGAAATACTTGGACACCGAGAAGAGCAGCGAACAGCAGGAAGTTCGGCACAACGGACCTCAACAAATACGCAATGAGCGGATGATGACACTCAAGCGCTTGTTGCTTCCACTCAGGCGGGAGTTAGCCTGTAAGTGCTTATTTTTGTTTGTTTTAGAAGACAAAATAGCATCTGGAAAACGTAAAGATACCACAATCAGTAACTTTGGCCTGAGTACAAAAACAGCGAGTAGGTGAGTTTCTATCAATAAAATGTGCGCAAATAAGCAAATTTCCAAATCTTGGGGAGGGAGGCATTTTAAGTGTAATACAATAAATTAAGTGAAATATGTTAAGTCAAAACCTTCCGGCACAAATGTCCTCATTTTTTTGGGGGGGGGGGAACTAGAATCCGATCACCCTTTTTAGTTTTTTTCGTTCCCCATTTTGGTTCAAGTTTGTAGAAGTTGGACATGGACGCTTCCTCATCCGACGCGTTCCAACATCCTGATCCCCCCCCCTTCTTCTGTCCTCCATGACGACTGATGGAAAGGACATCACAACAGCAACGAGGATGGAACGCGGCCGCCGTGGCGTTCCAGCAGTCTGGCTGGGAATTCCATTTGGAGAAGCAGACGGCCGCTCCGTGCGGTCACCGTGGCACCGCCGCCTCATTAGCCGGGACACCGGACTTTTTAATATAGCCGGCCGCATGCGCACGTGCTGGCCCGGTTTGATGGCGCCCCCTCGCCCCACTTCCCCCTCACTAAAAGCTCACGTCATGCGGAGAGAAGAACCGCAAGAGTCCGTGCACAGGAAAACATCTGCTCATTGTAATTTGGACGGCCGGGCGACGCCAACGGCTTCGCATGACGGAAGGAGCGGGGGGGGGGGGATGAGGTTTTATTGTCCGCGTTCGAGAAAGTCACACGTAGTCGGATTACTTTGGGGAGAGTTGGTCAAGCTTCATTTTGGATTGTGCTGTTAGCAGCGGTTACATCAATTAGCACAGATACAATTTGTCATTTTATTTATTCGAAGAATGAGATGCTTGACGGGGTGGCATTTGACGACAAGTCTGCACGCGAGCGTGTGCCGTGAGCTGTGGCCCACAGCAGCTTCTTGAGTGCTCCCATTTGGGTTTTACCGTTCTTCAACTGTGGCTCTCCTTTCCCCCCACATGTGAGGGGCATACCGTTCTTGCCGACATATCGTTTACGGTCTCCTACCTGTCTCTCCGTGAGGTCCAGGTTGACGGCGATCTCGTAGCGGCGCAGCCTGGTCAGGTAGTTGTGGTGGGTGAACTCGGCCTCCAGTTCCCTTAGCTGCTCCTTGGTGAAGGCCGTGCGCTCCTTCCGGGCTTTGCAGTTGGCGTCCGCCTTGCACACCGACTCTGGGGTGTCTGGGCGAGGATCGCAGGAGAAACGCATTTGGCGGGGGTGTTTTGAACAAGAAAATACCTCCGGTGAAGGGTTAAAAAAATAAAAAAAAAAATTTGATGATGCCCGCAAACTTTAAGGGTCAGGCCGCGGTACTTTTAAGACCACCGTGAATCACACACAGCGGGTCGGCATTTGGCTAATTTGTCCATTTGGCCGTGCAGCCACACAGGGACCGACTTAGTGGAGGAATGCGGCGGAACATCGTTAAAGCCGCCAACAAAAGAACAAAGATGAGGATGTGTCCTGGTCGGAGCGGTTCTTGCGCACGTGTGTGCGAGTACTCCGGGTCAGGAGACCTCCGCATTAACTCATCTCTACCTGACAACACATCCATCAAGAAATCTCCACAGGGGGTTGGCATTTTTCAACAATGTCGAAAAAAAAAAAAGAGAGCAGACCTCCTCCAAGGCCAAACCATCTTAATTCTGGTGCCTTGCTCTATTTTGGTGAAGCTTTCAAACAAATAACCGAATAGTCATTCTTTGCAATTTGAAGCTGATCGTGTCAGGGCCAGGCGACAAAAACACAACATGGCTGCAAAAAAAAATTCAAACTTGATTCGCCAGAAAGCATCTTTAAAAAAATATGCGAACATAGAAGTGTTTTTTTAAAGGCCTACCCACCCCCCAAAAAAACCCTAACTCTTATTGTAAAGAAAAAAAGCATTATCTCCAAAACTAAATTATCCAATGAAAACCTCAATTTGCCTGAAAATACATAAAAAATATTGTCCCAGGAAAAAATTTTAAATATTATATGAATAATGTTGATTTTATTTCTTAACAAAACATTCTCTCTCCAAATGTAATTTGGGCCCATTCTGTGGCCCCTCCCCACACCCCCCAAAATAAACTATTTGGTACCTCTTTTTTCAGAATATTGCATTTTAAACTGTTAACCAGAAGCGCTTCGGTAAAGATCGGCAAAGTCAAAACAAATGACTGGCGGCGGAATATTACGAACGACAACAAAGGCTGATGTCATCGTATTTGACTTTCCGACTGCTCTAATTCGACAAAGTTTAGCGTTGCCAGAACGTGAACTTCTGCAAATCCAGATGTGCATCAATACACGTGTGGATGCAGATGGTGCACTTAAAAAAAAAAAAAAAAGTCACACTTAAGTTCAGGTGTCAGTGCTAATAGCGTTCAGGTCGGCTGGCAGCGTCCTTGCGGGAATGCGCGCATGAACACCTGGTGGGACCTTGTGACACCCCCACCCCCAATAAATATCCCGCACAGCCAGATGCCGTAAAAAGCAAGCGGGCAGCGGAGGCGGGAGGCAAAGTGCTTGTGTGGAGGCCACAAATCGTCTTCGGACGAAATGACAGGAGTCCAATTAACATCAGGTGACAGCCATGGGCATGCATGTAATCAACGTCACCTAAGAGGTCTGCAGGCGTAATTGACCAAAACTTGGTACATTAATAATTTGGGGAAAAAAAAAAAAAAACAAACCCACAAGCTGTCATTATTGTGACGCTGTGGAAAAATGGTGCAAAAAAATAAATCACTTTGATTGAGTTTCGCATAAATATGCAAACTGAGAAATAGCACTTCTCCCACCTCCGCATTTGAACATGAACGCTGATATTAACTCATGAGAAAATAATATGAACGTTGAATGCGATGAAAATTCAATTCCCCACAAGATGTTGCAAGAAAGTTGAGGGAATAACTTATTTGGAAGCTTCCTCCACATGGACGCCTCAATAGGAAGACTAAAATTTTATTTGGGTTGAATGCGCCGGGGGGAGTTCCTGGAGCACGTCTTCTCACCTGTGCCATCTCTCTTCCTCTTGCTGCCGCTCTTCTTGTCAGAGTCGCCCGACGCCACGCTCTGGGGCGAATATTCCCCCTCGGGGCACAAGGCGCCCGGCAGCCGCTCGGCCCCCGCACTGTCCAGCTCGGGCCCCGCGCCAACGCCCTCCCCCACAGCGGCGGAGGCGACCGCGGGAGGGCAGGCCTCGGGGGCCCTACCCCGCGCCTCGCAAGGGTTGAAGTGCCAGTCGGGCCTCTGATAGGCGTTCTGGCTGTCCGGGTAGAGTCTGTCGTCGCGGGGGTAGGCGGCGGCGTGCGGCAGCAGGCAGGAACCCGAGAAATCCGCGTAGGCCAGAAACTCGGGCTTCTGGTGCAGGGAGAAAGGGGCCTGCTGGTAGGGCGACTGCAGGTTGGCGCCCGGGACGCCCGAGTGTGGGTTCCGCATGCACCCCCAGATGGGGCTGCTGGGGTGGGCGCTCCTCATGCAGCTGCTGGCCGGCTGGTCCATGGTGGCGCTTGGAAACCGATAATCGATGAAGATCCTCTTGACGGCGTGAGGACGCGACGCCTCGGTGACCCCCGTCGTCGCTCGCGCTCCTGCGGGGTCCTGGCGCGCTCGCCGGGACTGTGGATGCTGGCTGGCCTGATCGAGAGCTGGATGCTTCGACTGCTGAGCTGAGGCGCTGCGGCCGCCTCTTTTCACAAGTCTGGTGAGGCCTCCTTGATGGTGAGCCCTCCTCCTCGAGGTAGGAAAGCACGGCGGGTTTATGGTAGGGGGGGAATGCGACACCCCGGAGGCGGAGTCTGTTGGCCCCCGGCCACCACATGTTGGAGTAGCTGGCCTGCCGCATCCACTATTAATCACAGGGGAAATTTTATATGCACATCTAATAGCCTTTCCAGACGCTGCCATTTTAAAAGGGACATTGTCTGCCGGCGAGAACGCAGCCACCCACACGGGAGCAGCGCGGCCGACTCCTTTCCAGCTCCTTCGTGCTCGGCGACACCCCCACTGAAGTTGCTTTTTGACACCCGGATGCTGCGCTGGGTGTTTCGATCACGCCCAAATCCACCTGGCGGCATTCCTTTTTCCTTTTCCCACATTGTTGACATGCGCAATTTGGAATTTCAGGGCTGCGGTTCAACAATACAAGTGGGATGTCGGCTCGGGGGGGAAGGAAAGTCTTCTGGTGGATGCTTCCCGTCTTTTTCTTTCTTCTTCAACACAGGTCGTGGCTTTTTGAGATTATTCTGTTCATCTACCCACAATCGAATTTGACGACAGGATACAATTTTATCAGCAGCAAGTTGATTTATATGCACGAGGGTCAAGCGCCTGATCTGCGGCACTAAAACGCCGACTGGAGTTCTTGCTCGGCCGTCCGGTTTAGTCACTTTGGTCCTTTCCGCACCGCGTGGCCTTGTAAAAAGCCAACTTGGGAGAAGTTGTGAACTCCGACCTCGCCGCATTCCCGCAAAAAGTGCAAAGCGATCCAAACTTGGAAGCAAATGGGAGGGCGCCCTTTTGCGTTCACCTGGTGAATTGATGGGCCATGAAGCATCGCCGCTTTTTTACAGGCCTGCACGGCAGGGGAGCCAGCCTGCACCGGTCTTGTGGTCACGAGGGCCGCCGGCCATCTGTGCGTCGCCATCAATTAGAGCGCCTCCCTCCGTGTGTGCTGAGTAAATACACACCAGCCGCAGTGTGTGCGTCTGTGTGCCGGCGTGTGATGAGAGCCTGGGTCTATTTGTGCTGATCGGTTCTACACCACTCCTGTCATTATCGGTCGTCAACAAATGCCAATTAGAGGCGATGGAAATAAACCGTATGAACGTACGCAAATCACACAAGGATGAGCTGGAAACCGGCGAAACAAAAGCTGTGATGTCATCTGGCAAATGCGAAACCATTCGTTCCATTATACACAATGCTATGCTGAAAATCCAAAATTTGGTCCAACTTTTTTAATATGATTAACATTCAATCAAACATTTTAGTGTCTTTTACTCGAAATTCTCTTTTACTTTGTTTATTGTCCGTATGCGTACATGTGTGCGCGTGCACGTGTTTGTTTTCAGAGAAACCCACCATCAGTCATACGTGTGACGCATTGCAAATAAATGAAGCGGACGCGAGACGCATCTCCAATCCCCTGCCAGGCCCAAAACCTGTTCCCGTCACTCTCGGCTAGCTTGCGTGCGCGTGTACATTTTTCGTCACAGCGTGGGGATTAAGAGCCTCCATCCATCTCCAACGTCTGACAGTTGGAACCCCCTGGCGACCCCGTGTTCACCCGGGAACTGACTCATCTGACTTTTGCTACTGTGCTGGGAGCGTCCAGTTTGAAAAAGGAAGGAGGGGGCGGTTTGTGAAGTAAACTGCCTCATTAATATGAATCATATTAAGTAAAAACCTTTGCAAGTTAGCATTGCATGATAGTCATGTCCACCTAATTTCACATTGATCAGTGAAAGTGGGCTAGTATTTTTTCCCCCCGAACTTTCCAGTGGGCACGTGTGCTTTGGGGATTTTGTCCTTCAAAACCAACGAGAACAAAGCGGTATACTAGGCCATGTGTTTGTCATTGGGAACTTATTATTGTGCGTTTGGATAGCACGTTCCGATCACGCGCTAGTCCGCGCGCTAGCCATAAAAAGCTTTTCTTTTTTTTTTTTGCAATTAAAACTCGATCTTTAAGCGTAATTGAGAAAGCGGTTTTCCCATGCGGGCCAAAAACATGAATGAACTACACAAACGGCATCAATCGTTCAATGGATGATATGGTGTTTGTTAGCCAGCAGCATGGTTAGCATTGCAGTGGGGCTTTTTTTTTTTTTTGCTCTGCTGAGAAATGGGCTGAATTTGCCGTTTGTCTGGCCAAGACGCACTTCAAACTGCTGCCAGTTTCCTCGATATACAACCAGAGTAGAGCCCCCAATTACTGTAGGAAGAAGCTTTTCTCTTGAACTCCGCTTAACCACGATAATAAACTATAACGCGGCAGCGCACTCGGATTAAAGCCCCATGTGGAGCTCCAGTATGGCACGAAGCAGACTCAATGTTGAGAAGCAGTTGCGCAATTAGCATGTTAGCATTAGCATCCAAATTGGTCTCTCTCGAATGAGCTTGGATTATCTAAAAGTAGCGTACAAACGAAATTTATGGACGGTACGATGGTTATTTTGAAAATAAAACAAAACAAAAAAATGGGAGCGGGCCTGGCGCGGTGCGGCAAGAAATACGCTGTAAAATACGTCTAATTCTTGATATCCTTGAGTATTTTGATGAGAGGCGCACCGCAAGCATGTTATTAGGACACCTGTTTCATATTGTGAAAAAAAAAATACATAGCTCTCCAAATGCTCGGAAAAATTTGGGAGTCTTTTTAAGAGACGGGAAATCGAGCTTTGGTCAGCCTCCATCTGCTTGACACATCCGCGTGCGGTCAGAACATCACCGACGGGAGAAGAGGACGCTGAGATGAGGTCACGGTGTTCATGTGATCAAATACCGCAACCATGACGAGCACCGACATTTCACTTTCTGTGATAGCGCAACCTCCCCACCCTGAAAAAAGTCTCAAGCAAAAATTATGCAAGCACGGCATCACGAAACGACGACGTTTAGCCAAAACAGAGACAACATAATTACGATAATAGTTAAAGAGTTGGCTACCGAGACTACTGTAGCTTCACACAATGTGAAAACACGACTACTCGCTGTACTTTATTAGCCCCAAGGCACCGTGTGGGATTTAATTATGCTTATGTATATTCACTCCAAACTCTGTTGACATTATCTCGCATTAAACGCTCTGTGTGTGCGAGCGTGTGTGGCGGGGGAGACAAAGCACTCACACGTGCAAACGATCATGCCTGATTGCAATCACGTGCAGGCAAAGGTTGCTTCGGAGTGCACGGAGCGAAGGTACATTAGCAGCGTGTCACACATCCAGGGCTAAGCGACGTGAGTGAGAGTTAGCGTGTACCTTCTGGCGCGATAAAAATTACCATGTCAACTTTTTTCTTTTTTTTTTTTTTTTTACTTAAAAGTTGTGACTATTTTTCATTACTTTGCATATTTTTAAAAATCCAACTCACATGACTTGGATAGGCAAATTAATAAATAATAAAATAACTCAGGTCCGTACCTAGCAATGTTCTCTTCTACCAATATCACAATTTTTAACATTTTATATAAAGCACCGTACATTATTTTGGAGATTCTTCCGATGAAGTCGTAAATGACTTTGTAAGTTGGTCAAGAAGTGCTAACAAAGTACCTGGTTAATGAACGTTAGCTGTATGACAGGTTAGCATGACCTTCTACTCTATCACGTTGTATGAGAACATGCCAAATAAAAGGAACTAGCGATGACCTTGAAGATGCAAACCTTCCATTGGGTAAAGTTAACACATCCATATTGCTAACATGAAGAGGTCTGACCTGACCTTTTATACTGCCGACGATGGGCTAACTCGCTCTCAAAGTGCTACCATGACTTTGTACGTCTGTTCATTTGCCAACTAACGACACTGCACGAGTGCCTCCAAGTGCTAACATGAGTCAATGTACAAAGTCAAACTTGAGTTAGTAGTGTAGAGAAGTAATAGTTGCTTTAAAAAAATAAAAAGTAGACTACATCATCCTTCAGCAGACTGACCACAATCGTGTATGTGAATGCAGCACATGTTGTTTTGAGTTACAACAATGAAAACATTTCATTGACACCACGCCATGAGGTCTACCCCCCCCACCCCCCACAGCCCCTCCTTCTGCGGCACACTGAGATGTTCCTGGCAGCCCACAAAATGTTTCTTCCAAACATATAATGACTTAATAGCTGCTCCGTGAAGACTGCTCTCTAGTGGTTTGCACTTGGAACAGCTTTGTGGCTCTTCGGGAACAGATGAGTTGACTTTAGCGACTGATTGGAGGCTTTTACTCTTCTCCGGCTAAAAAGCTTCCTTGTGGGGGGACTCATGCTCAAGATTGTCTGAAACTGGAATGTCCCAGAATGCACCTCTCCTCCCCTGTGCGTTCACATTCACAAGTTCATTTCATGAGTTCTACGATAATACAATCGTCGGCTTCTGGTGGCGAATACCGATAAGAGAAGACGTCGCAAGGTTCAAAATGGCATGCTAATGACATTGCAACATGTACTTCAGGAAATGTTACATGGTTGCAAAACGATTGAGGCGAATGGATGCTTTGTACCTCTACTGTAACATAAACACTCATGCAGATCATTTTGTACAACTAAAAAAGTGATTATTGGGAGGTGTCTCAACACTGGCATGCGTGGGTGTTGGCACTGTGACATGATCACAAGTCACCTTCCTGCGCAATTCCAAGCAAGCAGCACAGGGTTCGACTTCCTGCTTGGGGAAACACGCTTTGAAGAGGCCCGCACTGAGCGCACTGCCTCCCTCAAGGGTCGCCCGGCATACCGCCCGAGTCCCTTCAAACAGAAGCGCATCATCTTTGAGGGGGCTCCCAGGGGGCCTGGCCGCCACACCGACTGAGTTTTAGTTGGCGGGCTGCTCGCACGCGATGTACAAGACGTTCTAAAGTGTCCCAAAGAGACGAGTAATGTTTTTTGTTTTTAATCCCAAGTCTACTTTACTGTTGGTAGTGAAGAGTAACCCAAGTACAAAATACACCCATACAGAGTGTGTAATAATATTTGTAGCCTAATCGAGGGTCAATGTTCCCCAAACGGCACGCAAAAATAAGTCTGCAAAGGAACAGCAGTTTATGCTCGATTGCTGCAGAGAAGCTACAATTAGCAGGCATGATGTCATGACCCGTTTGGCAGCGACGACGTAAATGCTATTTTGATAAGACGCGAAGCGTCTGATGTGACTTCGGTTGACGTCAACGATGAGTGACGGCCGCCATGAGCTACGCTGGCCATCGTCTGCACTCAAACATTTTTCTCCGCCTGACGCTTTTACAGAAGAAGATGAAGAAGAGGAGGAGGAGGAGGCAGAGCAAAGGATATTCCAGATGTCAACTGTAAAGTTTGTCCAAGTCCATCCGGTTTGTGGCCACTGGAGCTTTGCGTGTACCTGACGCTGCTAAACGCATTAGCTGGCAGGAGAGCAAGGAATTCTGGGAAGTCTTTCAAATCCACGTCTTCCACGTCCCTTTTGAAAACAGCGACTGGCGCTTCTTTCGGTATATTTCACCTGCATCGTGGCTGCAGTGGTAATTGCTATTATTAGCATATTAGCATAATACGTGATTTTGTGAATGTTTTCAGAAAACACAAGAATGTAAATTCTACATAAAAAAATAAAATCAAACAATTCAGCCTCTACACCGACAAAGAAAAAGTAACATTTGTGGCAAGCACCGTGCTATTTTTTTTTTTTGAGAAAGAGAAAGTAAGTTAAAAACGACTTGGGCACATTTGCTACAGGCTAACGGAATGTCACGAGAGTTTTAAAATGTTTTTTCCCCCTCCTCAAGTCAAATCACATTTATTTATACAGCCCTGTTTTTACTTTCTTACTGTTACCATATTCATTTTTAAAAATACCAACGTACTCGATAAAAATTGTGTTTTTTCTTTTTTTTCCCCAGAAACATTCAAACTGTGCTATTAAGCTAATGATATGTCTGTCGCCGACCTCAAACTCTCTCATGGTTTTTACGTGTATAGGTGGTGGCAAGGCGAACGCGGGTCACTTTTTAGCGATGAGAGGGAAAAAAAATCATCCAAAGCCGAGAAGAAGTACAAAACTTCAAAAAAATGTCATAAAACATAATTTGAACGGTTTTCACTTCCTTCCTCCCGCTGCCTTTGGCTCCAACATCGGCGCAACCACAACTCAACCCAACCCCCCCCCTCCAACCCCTCGGGAGGACAACACGGCCCGGCATCACTTTCACTTTGACCTGAGCAGAAGCAGACGTGGCTCGCCTACGGGCTCGTGTGTCGGCGGCGGTGCCGTGAGGCCCGAGTGGAGACGAGAGGGGACCGGGAACCACGTATGATGCAAGATGTAACCTGACACGTGGCACACGGGTCAGCATGAGGGCACAAAACATTGCGGGATGCTACATTTTCAAGAAAACTCCAGAATTCTTCTTTTTTTTTTGTAGATATTGTGCGTGAATGCTTAAGAGCTGCCGCAAGCTTGATTGGTGAGAACTTTCAAAACGGTGCCCTGTGGTTAGGTGCAATTCTAATGGAGAACAGCTTCAGTGCAAAACAGTTAACAGCTGCTATGCTAACCAACGGAAAAAAATTTATCTAACAATTGTCACTGTACGCTGGAGCGTTAGTGGGAAAAGGGGACATGTTTTTGACAGCGCACCAATCATTTACAATTGGAAATTTTATTGTTTATTGGCAACTCATTTTAGCCAAGTAGAATGATTTTAAAGTCCAGACAAATATTTAATGGTCACAAGATCCCAAAATAGATGGCGTAGTTTGACCAAAAAATGACTTCATTTCCCCATCGTGCTTTGTAATTTGAGTTTTACAGTCAGAAATGAAAGGTTTTTCTTCTTGGGAACATGACACAAGCATGACGCGTAGTAAATTACTCTCGCCTGTCTGTTTCGCCATTAATTAAAACTTTGACACTTTACCTCATGATAAAAACGTCACATTAAAACAGCCCACCCAAAAAAAAAAAAGAACCTTTATGAGAGTCAGTTTGGAGGTCAACACTACCACCTAGAGAATTTTTGGGGTGTTACAGCAAAGTGTGCCTAACCCCCCCACCCCACCCAATACTTTTGTCCCAACAGAGAAGTTCTTAGGAAATACCCATTCGTGCAGCAGGTGGCGCAGTGGAGCCAAAGTGAAGGCTATGTTGCCCGTGCCAGGCACGTGTTGGCAAAGTGAAAGCTTTGACAAAACACTTAAAGGCAATGCGAGTATGAGAGTCAAATGTATTGATCCAAATAAAAAGATTTAAAAAAGAGTGTAAAGTCATTGTTTGAGAGGTGCAAACTTTCACATTACTTTAATTATTTTCTTTGCAACAAATTGATAAAACAAATCACTCAAAATTTTGTTTGTTTTTTAAAATGTATTTTAAATGTTTCGGAAATTGCACATCGCAGTCGTTATAGTGGTTCGTAAGTCTGTCTCGCAATTCTGTTCAGGGTTCGAATCTTGGCTCCTGCTTTCCCGCGATCGGCGACCAGTCCAGGCTGTACTTGCCTCTTTAAGTGCAAGGCCACAAGTTCAAGTATTGTATCATGAACATGAAGAGATGGAGTAATAAAGCCCAGGACTTGGGGAAAAAAATCACAACAATATGGAGTTGGGAATTGCAATTACATGTATTTGTTTTGTTTTGTTTTCAAAATCGTTTATACTACTCTCGCCCAAAGTCAGCTGGGATAGGCTCCAACTCTTGCCGGCCACCTTTGACGCCATCCTCCACTCGTGGCCGCAAACATCTGCCTTCAATTGATGCCAAGTCGAGCGGGACCAAGCCGTACACACAACTTGTGTATTGTGTTTATTTTACGCCGTTGGGACGCGTCGGGGCCTAACCCCCCCCCCACCTCCTCAAACCTTGCCCCACCGGCGCCAGGAAGGGCCGACATTACGAAACATTGCAGCGCCATTTCCTACCAAGTGGACTTCTCAGTGGCTCGCGGGCTTTGTTTTTATTCCCAACTTTGATTCTGATGCACGTTTGACTGCTCAAAGGGCCACCAGTGGGCGCTATGAGCAAACTTTTTGGGATTACGTTTTTTTTTTTAATATAGACAGCTAGGCCAAATCAATCCCAGTTTATTTTTATTTTTGTAATAATTTACCCCCATTTGTCTTTCCATTTTATTTACTTACAATTAATTCCATACAACATTTTAATGCATATATCAAAAAATGTTACTTCCATTTTTTAATTTGATTATTTACAATCAACACTAATGCTTTAATTTTGCTTTTTTTTTACTAATATTGGTTACTAAAAATGCATTTGTTTATTTTTTTTGTCCATTAAATAATGTTTTTTCTCTAAAACCTTGGCCCTTGAATATAAATGTTTGTCCACCCCTGCGCCACACGGATAGTTCAAGCACATCACGGACGTTTGATCATCTCTACATTCCAACGTCGCCGTGGCCCCCCCTCGCCGTTTAGCTACGAGCGACAAGGGAGTGCTAACGCTCGGCGAACACTCACACTCACCTAGCACACACTAACGGAGATGCAAACGGGATGTGTTGACGGTTGATCAATGACAGCACAGCCTCCTAAATCACATCAGTTCGCAAACACGGCTCGGCCAGCCAAAAGGGAACCTGGGGTGGGGGGGGAATTTGCTCTGCAAGACCTCCAGTTACAGCTGTGAGCAACACTAGGAAACCTGACTGGACCGCCGGTTGAAGTTGTTGAAAGCAACTGTCAATCATGGCGGTCAAATCCTTTGCCGCGTTGTGATACGACGTACTCCAAGTTGAACGCAGGGGCGGCGTTAGAAAGGTTTCATTGGGGTGGCCAGGGCGACAACACGTGTGCACAGCGTAAATGGCAGAGTAGTCATCGTTTATCATACCATCCGCAGTTACGGTATCATGAAATAAAAAGGCATGAAAAAAAAAACACTGTTGTATGTCGAAGTGCTGCGGCCCATAAGAAGTTTCCTCAGAAATGAGTAATGACGCACCAAAGCAATCAGCATAGCGCGCATCGTTGTGGACAAGGAAGTGGGGGGAGGGCCTTTTTCCAACGACGTGGTCCTTCCAGATCATTTTAATTGACTAAGTGGTCTCTGGGCTGCGCCAGATGACACTCAAACGAGCCATAAATGTGAACAGTACAGTAGACCGATGATGAGCCGATAAATAAATCGTTTTTATGTTCCTGATAACGGTACAAAAAGTTGGGTCATTAAAGAGATTTACTGTTGATAAAAGAATTTGATGGCGTATTTGGCTTCCGCAAGGCGCAAATTCATAAATGGACCACATTAGATGAGCCTCATATAAACATCAAATGTGAATTATACGGGGGGATTTGAGACCTTGATTACGAAACGACTTTATAATTCAAATGAAGACTATGTAGTTGAGCATCATTTTTTTTTTTTACGGTAAAAAGGTGTGAAATGCCGCAGGCTTTGAATTAAGGGGAACGTCGGAGCTGGATCGACTTTGCGGATTGGCTTTATGTTAAGATGAAGACGGAAAAGTTGATGTTTGTTTGGGCCCGCCCCTCCTTCTTTTTTTCCGGTCAACCCAGACGAGACAGACTCCCCCAAACAATAACAACGAGAAAATATCTCTCAGTGGCTCAAGAGTCCATTTGTTACTCGACTGTATTGCTGTCAACGCAACAACAGGAAAAGGCAACTGTGAAAATGTCGTCCGAGTTACTCAGCAAACAAGCCATCCCGCCGTCCCACAGGCACTAATCGCTCTTGATTGCGTTAATATTTGGACGTGGAAATTGTCCTTTTCCCCTTCCTATTGCCTCTTGTTTGTTTTCTTAAGCACTCACTTCCCCCCCTCGCTCGCCCTGCGCATGTTTTCTTTGGCCCATTAGCGTGCACCCGGCGCGTGTGTGTGTGTGCGCGCGCTCATGTCGAGTGTAGCGTTGCACAAAGTACGGCTTGCGGGTCACTAACAGCCCACTCCGTTCTTTAATCGGGCCCGCCGAGCAATTACATGACCAAGAGTCCTGTTTGGCCTTTCTTATTATTGCACTTGGGCAAATTACATTGGCACAGCAACACAAGCTGAAATCTTTCAAATGGGGGCATTATCTTGGGAGATCTGCAGTGAGCAATTCCCCCCCCCCACCAAAAAAAAAAAGCCTTTTGCGCTCTTATCTGTCCCTTGCACTATAATGGCCCACTTCCAATCAAGCTCGGGTTCCTCTGATAGCACGACAATTTCCTCTTAGTCACCCTAACGGCTCACTTGGACTTCCTCTTGCTCAGCATATACTACACTAACCCCCCAAACCCCCCACCTGATATGAATCCCTCAGCCAATCAGCCGCCAACAAACCCCATGATGTCAATGCCGCGGCGCTCCTTCGTTGGCGGCGTTTCCTGCTGACTGGATGGTCGCGGCGTACTTGAGGAGTGACAAGTTTGACAGTTTAAACGCCATTGTGACTGATGATGATGATCGTGGCAGTCGGTTTACATCATCGCAGGTCACTTGAGGTAAATCGCATGACACTCCGGAGCAAAACCGCAGCATCACGTCATGTTCGCGGCCTCTCAGCTCCTCATCATGTCACGCCGCGCGAAAATAACGCTCTCTGTTCCATCGCTCATCCACTTTTCCGTCGATTTGAATCCCTCCACACCGACCGATGTGTTTATTCGTCCAGTCATCCATGAAAATATTGAAGGATCAATGTACTAATTTCATCCATCACTCAATCATTCACACCTCCTTTGCTCATCCATTCACCTACTTATTCATTCAGCCATTTGTTCAACCATCCTATCAATTCATTCACTTATCCGCATAGTCGTTGATTTATTTACTAAAACAAAAAACAAGTCTAATCTGACAAACCAACCTACAGGTAAGGTGCTCTGTATTTTTCTCAGTTATTACCAGGAGCTAATTTGGCTTTTTTTTTTTTTTGTTCTTCATGCCACAACGTAAAGCAAAGCAATCAATAGAAACACTTTGTTTAGATAGCACAAAAGCCGGAGAAAAATGATAGAAAGCATTTTTTTCATTTCGCTATACAAGTCACAAAAAAGATACCAAAAAAAAGGGGGCGGGAACTATTTTGTGCGCAGCTCTTTTTTTTTTAAGTCATCAATAGCAAATTGAGCTAGTTTTGTGTCAGTTGACAATGTAAGCAAAGCTGTGGAAACATTGTTTTGATGGCATAAAAGCCTGCGCACACGCCAGATAGCCCCCCGCACCCCCTTTTTTTAGTACAAGCTATAAAACAAGAGGGAAACCGTTTTATGTTGTTTTGACACGAGTATCGGCACTTTAACTACAGTACAACTCTAGAGTTTGTCGCGGGCTAGCATAGCCATGGAAACTGACCCCCCCCACACACACACACACACACACTCAGGAGACAGGTGACATTGCGAGGTTTTCTGCCACCTGCTGCGGGCTCTTTTCAGGGGCGGACTTTAGTAAACTTAGCTCATACGGAAAAACGATTCCAGAACTTGCCTCATCTCTCACATGGTTTCAATCACCTTGGTTGCAGGTTGTAAGAGAGAGCAGGGGGTTGTTGCAACCGATGCCAACACTGTGGAAGGAAAACCATCCAAGAACAACCCCCCCCCCCAAAAAAGCTGATGAAATATCTGTCCACTGATCTATTTATCCTTTCACCCACCACTGGTTGCTCAGCCTACATTTTCTATACAGCTTATCCTCATTCGCAAGGCACACACACACACATCCACACCGGAAGACGACAGACACTCCACAATGTGGCGCGCGGGAAAAAGAAGGGCAAAGCGGCGTGGGAGAAGTCACTCGGCGTGTCGGACACACAAGTTCAACAAAAGGAAATTTTCTTCCTCATGTCAACCAGCCGGAACGGCCGCCGATGGGGGCCTTCACATCACGTCCGTCAGCGCCGCTTTCCCTGTTCGAGGCGGGCGCGACGGGGATGGATTTGTTTGCATTCTCGCTGGGGTCGGAAGTGTTATTTGGGTTTTAAGTCGGACTGCTGGTGACTTTACTTGATGGGAACCTGACAGATGTACACTAGCAATGATGTACACCACAGAGTTTATGATCACAAACTTTTTTTTACATATTTTCAAGCCTCAAAAGTATATCCCCGTCCTGAAAGTCAATTGTCAAGGGCGACCTACTCCCCTGTAAGTACTCAACTTTTGGGGTTTTAATAAAAGCGACGTGAAATCAAATGCATATGATTGATAAAGCATGCAACAGGATGCCTTTGAAGAGATTCTGGCCTTTGGAAAAAGTGGTGATCTAATCACTCCGGGGAAAAAGCCGAGCTGCAACATTGAAATGAAACTTCAAAAAAGAAGTTCAATAACCCGCGTCGGATTTGTAAATTTCCCCCGAGACAAAAAACACTTTGGTTTCAAGTAGGAAAAAATATATATATACATACACATTCAACATACGGTGCATAGCAATAGCAGCGGCAACAGAAGGCAGAAAACAGCAGCAGCAGCAGCGACGACAACTGTCACAGTGACTGAACAAAAAACAAAAACCAGCAATAGCGGCAACAGCAATAACAAAGGGCAGCAGCAACAACTATAGCGATGGTTGAATAAAACACACACAAGAAAACCCCAGCAACAACAGAAGGTGGGAAGACAGCAGCAGCAAGGGCTGGGGCAGCAGCAGCAGCAACAACAACAGCCCAACTCGGCAACGACCTCCAAGCGGTGTTGGGCGTGCCTTCGGGCTACGAACAGTTCCCAGTCAACAGCCGGCAACTGGGTCTGCAGGTACCCGGGTCGCTGCGGCTTTAGGAGCCGTTTTGGGACCCAGTTGGAGGTTTCTCAACAGCAACAACAACAGTAAGAACAACAGCAGCAGAATAAGCAATGATAGAAGCAACAATAACATCAACGACAACAGCAGCAGCCGCTTTAATGGCAACAGCACCAACATCAATCAATGAAGGCAAAGAGTGAGAAACTGGTCAGTGGTTTTCAAACCAGGGGTGTCAAATTCCTTTTAGTTCAGGTAAATGATCATGTAGGTGGGTGTCAGTGCGCCCTCTAATGGCCTAAATTTTCAAAATGGCCGTTTTATTGACACCCCTGCTTTGTTTGGTTGGTGAGTCAAGATGGCCGCCAAGCATGAAATGTTTGGCAAGCTGAGCGGCCTGGCTTGTGTGTTTTGTGTTTTCAAGCCAGAGTACTAAAAATATTGCTCTTACTTTGATGTCGACTGTCTTCCAAGCAGGTGGGTCACGAGTTCCTCCAAGCAGATTTGACGATTTTCTTTCCAGACTTGATCCACAAGATAATCCATGCAGTCATTGTTGATATCCGACAATTTTATTTCCATGCAAAGTCATTGTTGATATCCGACAATTGTATTTATTAGTATGAGGATGACTTTTTGTCTTGTTTTTTTATTCACTCTGCCAGCCATTCAGCCAACTGCAGTTGTACCTGTGTCTGTGTGTACAGTATGTCATACAAAATCTCTTCCACACTTCCTGTTCTTTGGTGCACTTCCTGTGGGTGTGTCACACAAAATCTCTTCCCCACTTCCTGTTCTTCTTTGGTGCACTTCCTGTGGGCGTGACTTGTTCACACAGGTGAACACTGTAAAAGATCCCGCCACTGCTTTAAACAGAAACTCAAATGTCCATTCAGTAATAGGTACATGACAAAACCCTCATTTGAAACCGCTCGTCATGGAAAATGTTTACCTTAGGACCTTTCATAACTATTATTTTTACAATGAACATAACCTGTCGGCTGACATTTTGGGTTGCAGTTACAGTTTGGACTCCTGGCCCGTTTCGCCTCCCCATCACTTTCTTCAAGCACATGTTGGATGGGAACCAGTTTGCTCGCAGCATTCGGTCTCACTTAATCCCCTCTGGCTGTGAGCATACAAGAGTGCCGTGTCCATGTCGTCCACCTCCCAGAGAGGAATTAGGTCATACTTCTCCACCACAAAAAAAAAAAAAAAAAAAAATCTAGTGATGTATTTTTATGTGCTCTGGGTTGCGCATTTCAACATTGTGTCATGTACAGGGCTAATGATGTTAAAAAAAAATAAAAATAGTTAATAATAATACTGAAAATGAACTATTGGAGGGGCCGATAGAGATCTGCTGCATTCTCCACCAAACACCAGAGTTTACTTACTGGCCACCAGACATAAACAGGTTGAGGTGCTGTGGGGGTCATTTAGATACCAGCGCCATCATTAGGCCCGTTTGGGTTCACTGCCGATGAGTCCCCGTGCGCCCGAGTGGGGAAAAGTGTCGGGCAATTACTTGTGCTGCACTCAACTGGCAGCAGAGCAGGAAATGAGGGAGGAAGTGGAGGTGAAGTCTGAGCCGCGAGTCGGCTGCCGGCTTTTTGGATTGGAGGCGAGATGCCGGGTCCGCACGAGACCGCTTGAGCCATGTCCGCCACGACAACGGCCCAACTGCATTTATTCCGTCTGTTAAAAATGTTCTAGTTGTATTTAGAAATGATCCCACAACAAAACTTGCTTTGTTTGTATTTACTTTGACATCCCCGCAACCGGTAGTTTCATATCGTTCCAAACAAGATGGTGTCATTGCAATGTTATCGCTCGCGTGGACGGAAACTAACAATCCACTATCGCCCGGGCCTTGCTTCTCCATTTTTCCGGTCCTCGGGGTCAAGCCTCAACATGATGACTAGTCCAAGATGAACCGTTGGGACAACACGCGCAATGATGAGGATCGGCGACCTCCCTGCAAGTCATTCCTTGTGACTCTCACAGGGAATCCCATGTCAACTTTGAGTGTATTGTCTTCATGGAAGACTGCAGCACTTTGCGCGAAGAGTGCGCGGCGGTCACACTCGCGCCTCTCAGGACTTGGGTTTCTGGCCGCGGGCCAGAACGTGCAGATCGTTATCAGCCGTCCAGTCATTACGGGCGTTCTGTAAATAGCAAGCTGGCGAGAGGAAATATCCGCCATCAAGTCACAACGCACACACACATACTTGTGCTGCTATCGAAGTTGTTTCACAGCAGACGTTAATGAGCCCCGTGATGAATTGTGAAATCACTTAAGCGAGGGAGAAATTGTATTTTTACGCATGTGCAAATTGCAATTGCGATCACACACACGAAAAAACAAATGTTTTCAGCCCCCCCCAACCCCCTCCTTTCATGCACCCTGGAACCTGATCACATGATAAGATGTCCACTGTCGTCACTGCTGTGCCTGAAAGGGTTAAAAGAAGACAAAATCAAGATGTTGCACTTTCCTAAAGAAAAAACGGATGTTTTACTTTCCTTTTTGAACGCCGCCGCATCCAGGTTGACGTCCCAGGTGATGTGCAGCCGTCACTGCAGCGGGTCGACGGCGTTTGCAGCCTCAAGCGGCAACCGCAGGAAGGCTTGTGACTCTTCCACAAGCGCACACGCCGACCTGCTGCGAGCGGCTGCGGCGAGGTCGTTAAAACCCCGACGAGCCGAGAGGCGACGCGGCTCCGCTCGCCAACGTCGCCGAGCTCCACCTGAGTTTACTCAGGGAATTAAAAGAGCTTCTCGTGGATCTTCATGTGGTTTCTCTCACATCAGATTAAAAAAAAAAAGGGCGTTATAGGGCATTTTAGTTTGATTAGAAAATATGGCACGAATGTGCTGCTTTGCCGGCTGGGAAAATAAATGGTCAACCACATGAAGACGTCTTTGTTAAGGTTAAGAGACCACATGTGCGCCACAAAGTGCCGAGAAACAGATGTTGCCCTGCAGTCCCTGCGAGCAACATGCTCGCTTTCGGCTGAGAGCGGGACTGGCAAGCGGCGCCGTTCCTCAATCTGAAGGATTCCGGAATCCCAAACGCGAGATGGAATTTGAACCGTGTGACATCCGTCAACTTTGATGCCAATTATCACCGCGAGTATTTTTGCAGCGGCATAAGACGACGCTGACTTCACCGTGTCCATGTTACCAAGTGAAACTGGCTTTGGGGGATGAATTTCCCCCAAATTTGAACAAACGCAAACTAAAAGGTTGAAACCATAATTTTGGGGCATGGTGACTTTTTTGTGGGTCTACTTAATTTTGACATGCCCACATAATTGCAAGTTACTTTGTGGCTTCATGTGATGAATTTCACCCAAATTCAAAGGATCCCAGGAAATGACCAAATCACATCACCACTTCAAACCAAAAAGGATGACTTTCTTTGTCTTTTCAAACAGGTTTGCAAGACTTTTTTTGTGGCTCTCCTCATGATGGAAACGGATACCATATATAATTCTGCCAAGTTAAACAGGCTTCAGGGGCTGAATCCCCCCCACCCCCACCCCAATTCAACCAAAATTACCCTAAAATGGCCACGCCCAACCAAGATTGTGGGCTCGCTGTGTATTTATTCTCAGGTTAGTTTTGTGAGACTTTTTTTTTTGTGGGTCTACTGAAATCTGGGTGGTAGTCACTGAGCCTAATGATGACAGCTACATTAAACAATATGAAGATATGCTTGGATGTCCTCACTTAATGTGTTCAGGTGTGTGCTGCACCGGTGGTCTGTGTGTGTGTGTGTGTGTGTGTGTGTGTGTGTGTGTGTGTGTGTGTGTGTGTGTGTGTGTGTGTGTGTGTGTGCGCGCAGCCTCACTGTGGGAATCTGCCCCACTGTTATTGTACGCGTGGTGGGCTGGCCATGACGCACTCCCGCTCAAATAATGGGAACATTAAATATTTGGCCCAAATTATAATCATCCATTTCCTGGACTAATCACAGGAACACTGAAAGTAAGCAAACGTGCCGCCAAACGATGGCATTTAGCGATTGCGAAGGTCGGCGCGCCCTCCTCGCGGCGGGCTGCCCCGTTTTCGCATGCGGCGCTTGAACCAGTAACGGTCCCAAGTCAGCGTCTTCGGCGGAAAGCGTACCAATGCGGGTCCTTCACCTGCGCCAGATGTGGCGAGAGGATCAAAGGAGGCCGGAATGTAAGACGATAAACACGTGGACGGCCGCTTGCGTGTTAACTGGAGTCGCTCCAGGTCCGCTCGCGAGCTTTCCTGTTTTCGCCAGGCGAGAGTGGCCTCGGAGCGTTGGGCGAGAGATTGGGCGGGAAGGGTGGGATAAAAGTGGCGAGGGGGAGAAACGTGGCAACGCCTTTTTGAATTCCTGACATCATCACAAACACCATTTTTGTTTTTTTCCCCCGCGAATGATAGAAAAACTGCAATAAGTTAAAACAAGACGCCAGTCAAAAAAAAATCTCTCAAACTGCGCTGGTAAAGATAAGCCTATTGTAAAAATTCCAAACATTTGACTTCAACAAACACAACAACAAAAAAACCCCGACATGATCTCGGGATTTCTGTAAATCAAGTCGAGCCACGTTCCGCCTCAGCCCACCAACACAATAACAGCGTTCATGTTTAATTGCAGCTGGCTGGCAGCGCTGAGCCTCTTTCTTCTCTTTATTAGTAACAATATCCTGCATCATGACTTCCCCCACCCTCAATGGCAGTCAGGTAGAGCAAAAGGGTGGGGCCTTACTTCCTTCCCGCTTTGTGACATGTTTAGTTCGCAACTGATGGCTTCTCTTTGTCGCTAGCGACAGTCTTCTCTTTCACAAACACATAAAGGAGATCTATATTGTCTCCATGGAGACGCTTGGCCGTCGCTCTTTTTTGTCCTCTGCTCTAAATCACGTTGAGACACTCATTCGAGATTTTTGTTGTTGTCGTCGTTCTTTCAAGTCGCTAACATGAAAAGACAAACACATGTTGCGTGATTGTCGCGTGTTGTTTTGGGGGTTTTTTTTTCATCCTGCGGTCGCACTTTCCCTGTCAAATCAGTGGGACTCATTGCTGCCACAAAGACAACATTTAATCGCGCATCGGCACTTCCTCGACAGCCACCACGCGATCGCTGAGGCGGCGCGGTCTCAGTATTGAGACACATTCCGGCGACAGGGAAGTGAAGAAAACAATGGAGGTCGTTTGCGTCAACAGTTCTACTCGCCTGGGTTCCCGAACTAGGTCCAAACAGATGTTGTAAATCGTGTTGTTGGTTTCTGCTCTCGTTCGGTTCTCCTTGTCTATCTCCACGTTTCCCAACCAGGTACCGGCAGGCGTTGTTTTTACTGTGACGGGGTAAGCGGTTGTCTTGAGGACCTCCCTTGGTGGGTCAATGCTGAATCCTGAAAGCAACAATTGCGGGAGAGGGGCGGGAGAGGCAGAGAGGAGAAGCGGCAGCAAAACAGACCAAAATCCAAATGTCAAATTGTTACTTAGCTCTTTTTTTTCCCTTGATTATTCCCAGGTTCCCCCAATCATGTCCCAGTGGATATCGTTGCTGCCGTTGCGTTCTGCGCTTTCTTTTCTCCTTATTCATCCCCAAGCAGCTCCCGCCAGGAAGATTTTTGATGTTCAACTCGTTCCTCACCAAAGACAGCCCTGAGACGAGGGAACAGAAGAGGAACTCGCCCAAACGGTTTACCGCAAACACAAGTGGTCTAAAATGTCTTCAGACCGTTGAGAAATTGATATTCGGGCTGTCGTCCAAATTCTGCTCGACTTATTAATTGACTCTCACGTTACTTTTGTCCGTCTCGTTCGCTTTGAAGGCTCTCATCAAGCAGAGGGGATCACATGGGATCACATCTTGATTGTAAGCTAAATTGCCGCAATGAACACAAACATGACATCTTCCATTAAGTCAATCAAGAGCGATGTTGCGGTTTTTAAAGTGGAAACAAAAAAAAAACAAAAACAAATCCCTCGGAAAGTTTCTCTTTGTTCCTTCAGATTCCGGATTCTTCTCCCTCAAATGACGGAAACACAAAGAGGCGGCGGCGGCTCTCGGTGTCGTCTCACATTTAACACACAAATGCTTGTGCGCTGACTCCACATGGCAATGAAGCGTCCGGGCGGCGGCTGGCGGCAGGATCAAAAAGCCAAGCGCGTTTTGTTGACGGCGCGCAAACAAAAGCCGACAGGAAGTCCGCAGGCCAAATGAGGCAAGTGTGACTTTGGAAGACTTTCCCCCCCCCTGACTGCCTGTTTGGTTCCTCAGACTTGTCTCGTCTACCTGGCAGGTTGGACGTTGAAGTTGAACTTGAACTTGAATTTGTTTCCCGTCGGAAAGCGGCGGAGACAAGAGAGAAAGGTTGCGGCCAAACAGTTGGTTCTCATGTTCTCATTTCCTGCGGGACGTCCCACGTAATCAGCAACACAAGCGGGATGAGATTTGTTTCTCGATGCCTTGAGCTCTTTTTCTTCAAAATGTCTTTCATTTTGCCTCGGTGAAGCAAAATGAAGGTTCCTCCTCCGTGGCCCACCGGGGATTACTTTTCACCTCACTGACACCTCAATGGGGGTTTTAACGCAGGAACTGGACCACTTTTGGGGCATGTGTGTCGGAAGACACATTGTGGGGCGGGATGGAGCGCCGTATGACATGACTCTGCTCCTTAAATGAGACAGATGTGCGTCCTCCGTTGGCAGAACTGTAATAACGTCCGTCGAACAAGCAGCTGTCGGAACGTGAGCTAGCTTTCATTTTGTTGGTCTGGTCGGCAAGGGATGATTGACGGGCTTGTAGTCAGGTCCCACGGTCAGATTCGATCTGTCTGTTCCCACTGAAGCTTGAGCCTGAGAAGTGTCACTCAGGGGCATGTCTGACTGACTGAGTGATGATCCCACAAAACCTAATAAGTGCTTTCCATTGTGTATTTAAGTGGCGGCTAATCCAGTCACGTCACAATATTCCTGTTTACCGACCGCATGAATGCAGACGGGATCAAAACAGTGTTAAAGTTCACAAATGTTCTCCTGAAGAAAAAAAAAAAAGAAAAGAAACTCAATTTACGGAAAGGCGGCCTGGGACCATATTAGGAAACAACAAGCATCCTGGCACGGGGGCGTCATGAAGGGGGTCCCGTCAGGGCCAGACTGTTGGCCTTGGCACCGATGCCGTCTGAGAACCGGCCGGCCCCGCTAACCTCTGGCAGCGTGGCACCTCCGAGACAGGACGGCCCCGGGCGGGGGTGCCACTGGGAGCAGAAATTAAAAATAGGTGGGGGGCCGGAGGGCAAGGGGGTGGTACTTGAGGACCCCTAATGAAACAAGCACATTCCGGGAGCCCCGATGGTGCTCAAGCTTCGTCCTTTTGAGGCTCCCTGTGAGACTTGGAGCAAAATATTTATCGTAAGCGTGGGCACGACTCCGCAGTGCTGCCGGCAACATTCATTATGTCAAAACTGACTCGAGCAATGTGGTTTGTTTGGTGGATAAACAACGTTTTTATCCTTTCGTGCCCGGTCGTTTATTCTTGTTTGGTTTAAGAGACGTGAGTCTGGCCTGAACTCTTCTTTACGAGAGGGAGCGCATTTCATTTCGCGCAACCCTTTTCGGTTCTCAACACAGGCTTGCTAATGGATGCTTAGCTAAACCGACGCGCCGATCCATAACGAGGTCAACCAGATTGCTAGACGAAATGCTAACGGCACCCGTCTCGACTCCAACTGCCGAGCGGAGCCCATTTTAAGCTCATCCGGGCATACGTCAACCGCTGGCTCGCTCGTGGATGCGAACCTAACCTGATAAAGAGGCGACTTCAAAGCCCTCTCGCATCGTTCCAAATCCTGTAAAGAGCCCGTCCGAGTGTCTCCATGGTAACACGCCCTCCAATAAACCAGCCTCCTCTCGCGGCGGCGCCTGCCAGGAATGTTTTACGTGACGGCGGCGTCTGAATGCAAACAATTTGGGAGGATTGGGCGCCTCCCGCAGCGTTTCGACGAGGGGCTTCGAGACCACTTGGGTGGGCACTCGGCTGAGCGGCGAAGCCCCTGCCCCCACCCCCTCAATGCTCCACAACAATGGCAACCTGATTTGCGCCGACTACATCTGAAAGCCCCTCCAGAAGAGAGTTAGCAAACAACTCGCATCCAATGTCAATCACGGCTTCTTGTCGGGAGTGCGGCCATACTCTGGTTTGGCAAATGCGGCGTCACGGCCCTGATTTTTTTGACGTCTCTATTAATTGACGCACGTAACCTTGATTCAGAAGTTATTCTCACTTGCGACGCCAACCTCGCAGCTGATCTTGTCAGAAAGGCTCCTTTGAAGCACTCTACCTGACTTCAAAACTTTGTTTGAAACCACATCGCTGGTTTAAAAAACACTTATTGAACCCCTAATTGAAAAAAAAAAACCTGTCGCTGAGATGAAACCTTAACTTGAATCCCTAATCCTGGCTTTAAATCCTCATTTTGAACCCCATCCAAACTCTTATCCCTTTCTTGAAACCCGAATGCAAACACAAAATCAAAACATGATCCCTATCTTGAAACCCTAATTTAAAACCAATTCGCTGATAGCATTAAAACCATTAATATGAAAATCCATCCTTTCTTTGAGACCCTAATTTTGATCCATATCGCTTTTTCCTGAAATCCCAAATTATAAACGTCAGAAAAAAAAAAAACCTCATTTGAAACCCTCTTCCAAACCCTTCGATGAAACCTTACCCCTGTCATGGCCTGTGGATGTGAGTGGCCGAGTCCCCCGCGCGGGATGGCAGCCGGGGACTTTTGGGAAGAAGAAGAATTTCCATGCGTCCGTCCATCCATCCATCATTTCTGTGTCAGCATCGCCAACCTCACGCTGACTCCCAGAAGTGTCACCGCACACACACACACACACACACACACACACACACACACACACACACACACACACACACACACACACACACACACACACACACACACACACAGAGCTGCCGGGAGATGAATTGATAGCATTAATCATTGTCAGGACATGATTATATTGAATTTAACATCTGTTGTACATGTACAATGACGTGAAGGTTCCATCATGTCACACGTGTCAAGAGCGCGCGAATATGTGTGTGTGTGTGTGTGTGTGTGTGTGTGATTGCGTGCACGTGTGGACTGATTACAAACACGTTGTTTTGTTCCGGAAGATTCCATTGATTAGAGATGCTTTTTTGGGGTTTTTTTTTCGTTTTGATGAGATACACTGATTAGAAGCATATTGAGGACACGCCCCTGAGCAAAGATTGGCTCGCGGGTTGAGGGGTTCGCTCCTTATGGTTGCTTTTGGAATTGAGTACTTTAGTTGCGCTCAAGTTTTCACCTGATGTCAGCCTGTAGGGCGAACATGTACAGCATACAAAACAGGTTGATGATGATGATGGCACAAGTAGCCGCGCTACACCTTAATGTACTGTAGGGGGCGATAGAAAGGAGAAGAAAAAAAACCTTCTACTTTAAAGGTTTCTACATTTTGAATGGAGTTTTCTTTCATACCCAGGAACTACATTTTGGGAAACCACACCATGATTTGTAACTATACTTCTGTCTTGAAACCCTAAAACTGTCTTGAGATTTTAATTTGAAACCCTATTATTGTGCTTGTGGCGTACAAGTGCGCGGCAAAGATTTGGTTATGTTTTATGTGACAAATGTGCGGCATGGAAAGAGCAGAATCAGATTTTCCCGCACTCGGTGAATCCCATTTAGCATCGTATGGTATTGAGTCTGAGTCAGAGGGTGAGCATCCTTCACTCCCGATGTGCGTTTTGCCTTTTTTCACAGTTCACCTGCTCTACATGCACGCGCACAGATGAGAATGTTTAAGACGGCCTAGTTAGGACATGGATCCCGATGTTTCCAATCAGGCGCTCGGCTTGAACAAAGTGAAGACGAGACCCGCCCAGGCCCACAGTGCGCACGCGCATGTGTGCGTAAGATGTAAGAATCCCAGCTCTTTAGCCAAATGAAGAACACCAGTCCAATCCCTCCCATGGGCCCGAACATTTTTCCTCCCTAATGATGTTTGTGATCATAAATGTGATCTTGAAAAAGCTTTGAGCTGCACTGCGTCCGCAAAACTTCAAGACAATCTTTTTTTTTTTTTTTTGTGCATAAGACGCAGCTCTGGCGTCTGCATTTAAACACGCTTGCAAACGCAGAGGAAGAGGAGGGGAGCGGCGGGGGCGTCCTTGTGATCCCCAAATCCCAGTTGTTGTTTTAGCCACTGAGGAGCTTTGAGGCCAGTGTGATGTAACGTAATCGCTTTTTAGACGCTTTGCAGCGACGCAATGTGAAACGCGTCATTTGCCAGCGAGGCATCAACAGCTGAAGAAGAAAAAGGAGAAAAAAAAAAGGAGAGAAAAAACGGATTGACTGTGAATGAAGTCGGATGTTGTTACCCACGTAAACGACATTTGGTACTCGGTGACGTTCAGAGGTTCGGTTATTGATTTACTTGCCCAAAATGTTTTGGATTAGGGTTTCAAATGACGGTTTCAAATCAGAGATAGTGTCTGAAATTATGGTTTCAAAAAAGGAATATGGTGTCAAATTATTAATTCAAATGCAGAATAGGGTTTCAAGTGAGAGTTTCAAGTTATTTCAAGTTATGATTTCAAGCCAGGGGTATAGTTTCAAATTACAGTTTCAAGACAGGGATAGGGTTTCAAATTAGGGTGTCAAGCCAAGGAATAAGGTTTTAAATTACGGTTTAAAGATAGGAATAGAGTTTCAAATGAGGGTTTGTTTAAAAAAAAGTGAGATGAATGCTGGTCGCATGACTTCTTCAGTTGTCATCTGCGCGGCTAACATGGGACACATTAGCATAAAACATTAGCTGGATCTGCCGTAGATGTTTTTCCAAAGTCATAATTCTCCACTCAAAGGGGAGAATAAACACATTTAATTGTTTGAGATGGATGTCAGCGATCATGTAGCGTGTGCGGGCGGGCGGGCCGGCGGGCGGCTTGTTGCTGTTACAACTCCTCTGGGACAAAGTCAGAGTACAAATAAATCACCGGAGCTGACAGACGAGCGCAAACACGTCCCGCCAGGAAGTCAACTTCCCGAGATGGAAATGCTGGGACCGCGGAGTGATGTCAGTGTGGCGGCCGTGAGCGTCGCTACGTGTGACAGATTTTATTTTTAGCCACATCCGTCATTTCCAGTACAGTGGAACTTCAATTTTAAGTGATTGTGGGAACGGGGTCATGGGTCAGCACAAAATGATTGGTTAGCACAATGTACATTATTCGTATGGTTCAAAAAATATTTCTATTCCAAATTTACCGTAGTGGAGAGAGATGCCCAAATCGCGTTTTATAGCCTAACGTTTGCCCAATTGCCCATTCGATGAGAACATTGTCACTGCCAACATGGCCGCCACATTGACGCATGTTTTAGCTTGCGCGAGTCTACTCGTCGACTATTTGTGACTTAACTGTTTTTAGAGGCAAGTTTTCAAGTGACAGTTTCAACGTCAGGTTTCAAACCGGGGTGATGATTTTAAGTTTGTGTCAATATGAAAAACAAGAACAAGAAAAAAGAAAAACACATCCGAGCCAGCTCAAGTGTGACGCAATAGCAAAACTAACCTTGTTATTGCGACATGAAGCTGACTACATGTTGTCCAGGAGGGGATCTCTTCGAACCGTGGCGGCGCAGTGGTGGGGGTGGAAGGGGGGGGGGGGGGGGGGTTATGACATCCCATCGTTTCTTCGTGCGGCCATGCTGGCCGGCAGCCAGCGGGACGTCTCGCAAAAGAGCTGCGACTGCACAACAAAGGCGCAGAAAAGTCATCGGGAGACAAGCAGGCTGAAACGTTTGACATGCGGTGGTCTTTGTTCCGAGGCTCTTCGGGGGTGGGGGGGTGGACTTGCCTCTCATCCTTTATTACCCGTCGCTGTTTAATCAACCGCACGCTGGATGCACTTCACAGGAAGCCCCGCCAAAATAAGCACGTTAAATAGTCCAACAAGCGACATGCAGACGCATCCATTCCCAGCGTCTATTTCGAGTCAAATATGGAAGTTATCGTAAAATTGAGTGATCGCGGCCATTTCGCTCTTTGATGTGCTTTTGTTCTTCATTCCTTTCAGAGTTAGAGGCCGGGGCGCCGCGCAATTCTCGCTGCATCCTCGTTGGGTTGAAAAAGGAAACTTGAGTAGTGCTTCACTTAGTTGACGTTGAGGCAGTTGCCGTGGGTTACAAATCTCCCGCCATGCACGCTCCCTTCGACTCGAGGGTTTATTATCGGGCACAGCAGGGTTGGGATTTTATGTTCCGGTTTCAAGTCTGAATTAGGGAGTCAAATTAGGGGTTTTAAGACAGATTACAGATATTTAAGACAGGGTTTGGGGTTCCAAATTAGTGTTCAAGAGAGTGTTAGGGTCTCAGACCAAGATTGTGATTTCAGAGTCGGGTTTCACAGCAGGGTTGGGTTTTCAAATTCAGGTTTCAAGTATGAGTTCAGGTCACAAATCAGGTTTATTTTTTTTCCCAAACTTGTTGGAAAATAGAGCAACAGATGTTGGTGGTCAGGGAAGACGTTGACGTTGTGGATGGCGTGTCACGCCTGCTTTATCTGCCACATAAACATCAGGCGGACACTTTTATGACCTTCGCGCATGTTTTGACGCAGTGTGGCTTCAGTGAAAATCCACGGAAGGCACCTCGGGGACATCTGCTCAGTTATGGAGCAGCTTCCAGAAGACTGGACGGGGACAAGACGGTTTTGTACTTTGTGGCCGATATTCAGAAGTTGTAATGAAGGAGGCTACAAAAGAAATTTGGATTCGGAAAACAGATGCTGAAGAGCTCCACAAGCCGTCCAGCGAGAAGAAACAATTCCCTTCATGGCCTTTTTTACTGTTTTTCCTCCGCTCGTCCGCCTTTCCTAATGGATCCTGCAGCGAGGTGCAAAAGCGGCGGCCCGGGAGCGTCAGTCTCATCTCTGTTGCGAGCTTCGGAGGATACAACAGGAGTCTGATTGCACTTGGCTCCTCGTCCCCCTCGTCCCCGCCGCGTCCAAAACAAAGATGCGAAGTTATCCCATCTGGTACTCTCCGGTTTCGGCCCGCTTGGACGGCACGGCGCCGTCGCTCACTCGAGGACGTGCGTTTGGCCCGCCGCAAACACCAGCGGGAATCCTTCCACTTTTCATGCTCACTCGGCTATTTTGACACTTTGAGCCGGAAATCGTTGGATGGCGCTCCTTTTTATTTCTAATGTGCCTGCCAGCCGTGAAATGGACCCGAAAATGTTTGTTTGGGAATCTCGGGGCTTGTTGAGAAACACTCGGTGAGGTTCTTTTATTAAAATCACATGTTGGCTTCTTCAAATCAGTTTAAGGCGGAATAAAAAAATCTTTGTCATATCCTCTCCCCATTACAGCGGCACCTTGACTTACAAACACAGCCGAGCATGGAATCGAATTCAAATCGACTTCGCAATGTGATCGAATGCAATTTCCAAACATTCGTATGGATACAAAACGGTTTGTGTCGAGTTGCTCACCTCGGACGGGACTCCTTCGCTGCTCCACGGTAAATTGACGCCAGCTGCGGACGGTTGCAGTGAGGACAATCCTGGAGCACATCAAACGCGAGATCATGAAAGAGAAGTAAAAAAATAAATAAAAAATGGGAAGAGGATGGTCAGCGTCAAATTATGTCACCGGCTCGACGGAGGAAACGGCCGCGACCTCTTTCGCTTTCATCCTCGGCTCGGGTACGCATGTTGCTTCTCGCGGCTAGTTGTTGACACGTGTGACATCTAAACCCTCTCAGGAAGAACACGGAAAATCTCACCTAGTTGACCGTGTCGACGCGGGGGCTTCGACAATGAGGTGGTCCAGACAGTGAGAGGCAACGTGGAATCCTCTTCAAAGTCTTCAAACGCCAGGTCTGGGTGATGAGGGAATAAAAGAGCAAAATTAATAATTGCAAAACCTTTTCCCCCCTAATCTTTGTGACCGAGTCGTTTCGGGAAAGGGGAGTAAACATCGACAGCTGTTATAATGTGGCTGCACAATTCTGCACACCCTCTGCCAACAAGGAATGTGGCTATGCACAAAATGATCTCCTATTCAAGTTGTTACGTTATTATCCAAAGTCCCTGCCCACCAAAAAAAAAAATTGTGATTTGTGCGACAACCTCCGTTATATCACTTTCCATCCATACGGCTGTCAATCCGTCTATTCATCTGTTTACAGAGCACAGATCACGGAAAGAGATACCAACCAAGTTGAAGTTCAAATGTTCCACAAAACATTGCCTGGACAGTCCATAAAGTTTTTACGACAAGGACAAAGAAGAAAAAAAAGAACAAACGGGGGAGCCTCCCGGAGCAGATTGCGATTGACTTGAGGGGTTCAATAGTCTCTCAATGACTATTTAATCCAAAGAAGGGAACCCAATCCGAAGCGGTTGTTGTTCTAAATCAGGAGGATAATGACCCCGGCAAGCGTACGAAAAGCTTTAATTGAAAAACCCGTTGACGTGTGCGCGAGGACGTTTTGGGAGGTTCCCGCGCTGCTGGGAACACGAAGGCTTCCGGACCCTCCGCTGATGGATGAAACAGGCCGCGGTCGACACGGGGAATTATTTATGGGGAGCGCACACGTGGCCACATGCGCTGCGTTTCAATGCCGTGGCTCGGACTTGTAACAGTTCAGACTGAAGGTCGACGCAGGGACATCCCAGAGGTGGACTCCAGCCCAAGGATCCCCCCCGAGTCGGTCTGCTTTGGTCATCAAGCGTGCGTCGCTCCTTTTTAATCATCGAGCGTGCGTGTGAATCAAGAAAACCCGCCTGAAAGGCCCGGAAAGGAGACATTTATCAACGGCAAATATTCTCGTTTGTTGCGGGGCGCGAGAGGGACGGGGGGATATCTACAGCAGGTGCACCGATGATGTCATTTGATTTATAGATCGACTCTGTCCAATGGAATGCATGTGGATATTGTTAGCATCATCATCGTCGTATGAAATATGGTGTAGTTGATGACAAATTTGCCACGTATCTCCAAATTGCGGTAATTTGTTTAAATTGGCTTGCCGTTATTATTAGCAAAAAAAAAAAAAAAGAGCACTCAGAGGAAGAAAACGGTTTTGTTTTTTTTAACCTTAACCTTTTTTAACCCTGGTAGTCACGTGTAACGGGAGTGAAGGCATTCCGCAAAATACACGTTTTGTTTTTGTGATGATCCAAAACAGACGCACAACAGCGCTTTGAATTGAATGCGAGAAAAACATCAGCTGATAGCGTCCACATATTTTATTCCGGCGTTGCTCTGGACCCGGCCGGCTCATTGGCACCTGGAACTGCGAGCTGAGCTTTCAGGCATGGAGTCAATTTGGTTGCTCCTCCACAAAAATTGACATAAAAGGGAATTATTTCTGCACTCTGAGAAAAAAAAAAAAAAAGCTTTTGTTGACATCCGAATAAAACCTATGACTGGAATTAGTATTTTTCAGCATCGGAGCTGCATGTGACTTTTCTTTTGGTTTCTAATCCTTTTCGGCGAGGCGTTTGATCACCGTCCAGACTCAAGCAGACAATTCACTTGCCAGTTCGGAGTGACCAAAAAAAAAACATCAGGGCTGATTAACCGGTGACACTGCCGTGATCCGCTTTTTGTGTTTAATTGCTCCTATTTCTTAAAGTGCCGGGCGCGCTTGCCAAGTGGCAGTGAAAAAAAATGAGGGATGGCGTCGTAAAAAGAACCTCGTCCGCCACTTTTGCGAGAAGACACTTGGCACGGTGCTGCGGGGGCCGTATTTTATCCCGCGTCGAGCGCTCTTAGTCAAATTTGTTGGTGAGGAGACGCTAATGCTAGCAGGCAAGCGAGGGGGGAGAGTGGACGGGGGTTGTCACCGCACCGCTTCCTGTGAAATTAGGGTCAAGAATTTTTAGTTTAGCATTTCAAATAAAATAATTGAAAATCAAAACAATGCTACTGTATGTTTGAATTCAGGTCTGGGCTGAAAACGTGATGGGAAATGATTTGGGGAGACCTTTTTTCGTTATGTTTAGAGTAAGATTTACTTTATTGTTTGAGCAAAAATGAAGTATTTTTTATTGTATTTTAAAAACCTTTTTTACAAGTATACTTTAATATCATGATGTACTTTTAAGAATTTGGAGACCCCAGGGGAGGACCCGCATTTCTAATTTGGCTCTGTTGGGGAATTACGCCTCATTAAAAAAAAAAAAAAAGAGCAAAACAATGAAACACTCGTGTGAAAATCACCTCAAAAATGATGAAAATGAAAAGAGAATAGCAACGTTCTCATCAGCAAGCGCTTCCTCCTCCTCCCGACACTTAATTCTCTGGGTTTGGGGGAACGACTGTGAAATGACAACTCAAAATATCGCAGCGCGTCTTTACAGGCGGGGTCAACACCGGGACAGGGCGTTTTAGGGGGGGTTTTAGGGGGTTGTTTGCGGGGGTGATCGTGATCTCCTAAAGCTGTGGAGATGGAGGAGATATCTCCCCGGGTCATACAGTCTCAGCCACAAGGATGGGAGGCAATCTTTGGAGCTGATTGCGCCGAATCCTCGTCCAAAGACGGGTTAGGATCAAGCGGAACTAAAACCGTTTCCATGTGGGCCCGAGAGTCGACGCGCTCGAGGGAAAGAGAAATATCATCAAGTGGGAAGAGGGGAAGCGCTGCGACAAACATCGGCACCGGCCTGTCTACGCGAGGGGCCACGACCACTTCAGGGTTTGTTGTCTTGAGAGGCGATCTTCCGCCACTGTTTACCGTCTCCTTCCACATCGGGGCCAAGACAGCGTGACATCTGTAGCGCAGAGCCTCATACTTTTGAAGATGATGGTTATTCATCAGCATTGGTACCAACTCTTTCCGGGACCAAGCTTCACAACTAAATTGGGGAAGAGCTGGATAAGATGGCATGAATGCCTTCCTGACCTCCAATTTGAATCTTAAAACGTTTCCCTGAACCCCAGCGGCCTGGTTAAACATCGGCGGGGAAACCGCCAGAGAGCATTAGCAAAGATGGCGGCGCACATTAAGTTGCGCTTGAGGAGCTTTGCTGAAACTGCGGCGGTAAAATCCACCTTCTGTTGGAAAACAAAAATAAAAAAAGGAAGGAAGTACACAAGGCAAGACTTAACGGGTCATTTTCATCACCGCTTTCTGGTTTTGAATCCATGATAAATTCTTGCACGTTCCCAATACCATTTAGTGTTGTCGTAAAGCTACAAAGTCATGCAAACAATGTAGCGGGAGTGGCTAAACGGCTTGTTTACAGGCAACCTGAAATGAAGCTACATTGAAATCTTGCTAGCTGTGGATTCCCCCTTTAACTAAATAAATTTCAGAGTTTTTTTTTTTGTACTTATGTACTTTGTCGTTGAAACAATACAAAAGTGTTTCTCGACACAAGTCTCTGTACTTCGACTTCAGCGCAGAGCGCTAACACGTTGGCCACTTTTATTAATAATCAAGTCCAAACACAAGCTTGTTGAGGTTTGTTGTCAAGTTTCCAAAGTGTTTTTCACGTGCCAGAGGCATCGGGGAGCATTTGGCCGAGCACGTGTTGACGGGGAGGACGCTTCGCCAGTCGCAGCCTGTCTGGCTCTGGCGTCATCGCGGTTAACGCTGATGACACGGAGACGAACCGTTTGACTCATTTGCTCGCCGTTTAAAACGGGAGGAGAGGTTTTGGTCGGGCGTCTTGACGAGCGCCTGTCAAAACAAGCCAGACCACCGCCCACACACGTGCTGCTTCTCTTTAAATCTTCCATGATTGACTCAAGCTGAAACCACTGCTCAATCATGAATCCCGATATTTGAATGGAGCCCTTTCATCTCTATTAAATACGAACATATAGCCACTTAGCCTCCTCCTGACGCAAGGCAAAAAGGTGGGAACGCCACCAGGAATTTTCCCCCGGGGAAGGCCCAACTGTCAAGACCTTTTAACAAGAGTTGACGCGGCTTTTCGGAGGTGCAGCGCCTGGGCTGGGTCCTTGGGTGCAGCACCTTTATGCCAAAAATCCCTTCATAAAACTTGATTACTCTGCCGTCGCGTGTGCCGGGTGGACAAGGTCACCGATTGTCCTCTCTGTGCAGTTTTTAAGAAAAACAAGGTGTCTGCAAAGCAATTTATGCAGAAAAGGACGGCGCCGGATCAAGGCAGGACCAAATTTAAATGTATAAAATCAATATCTACTACTCATTTTGTAATATTTATCAGCGAATCGCGAGCCGTAACTAGATTTTAGGGGCATGCTGTGTATAGGAGTCATAAAAGTAGTGCTTAGACTTACCACATGCCTCACATCCTTTCCCACCACTGGTTAAAATCTGGCACAGAGTGATGTGTGCCACAAACAAGGAGAGGTACGGGAGCCCTAAAGGAACAAAAGGACAAAAATTGTTTCATGAGTTAATGAGCTGTCATGAATAACAACATCGGATGAACCCTCACCAATTTGTGAATTTTTCTGTCCAACTATTGAGAAACTCTTCATTGCTCCTTTGGCCTGTTTTACTGCCACTTCTCTCTCTTTCCCCCTCCTCCACTTAGGTGGCTGTTGTGGCGATGATCGGAGTTCTTGCTGTAAGTATTTTGCATCAATTATATTCGCAAATGATTATTCTACAACATCCCTGGGAATGTCCTGTGACTGCTAAGCTATTTTCAGAACAGACTAGCAGTGGGGCATTCGCAACTTGCAAATTTCCGTTCTTTGTTTCAAAGCTTATTTCCATATTGACCACTTCATAGTGTTTTGCAAGGCCACCAAATTTATTGAATAGTTTCCCGGCGAGTATCTCAAAGAGCGAGTCATGAGTCGCCTTGAGGGACTTTGTGCGCGTGTGGCTGGATTGAACTCTTCCGAGTCAACCTCCGCTCGGTAGACTAACTGTCGAGTGACGTTGTGTAAACTTGTGTCGCTACTCGCGAAGCTGAGCCATGCTTCCCGCAAGCAAACGCGTCCCGCCGATGCTTCAAGCGAAGCCGCTTTTCCGAGGTCAAACACGTCGACTACGAAAACAAACTGCGCTTCTCTAATCCAGCGCGGAACATATTTCACTTGAAAACGGCGCGTTTTTCAACAGGATCCATCAGGCGATGATGAGTAACGGCGAAGAAATTCCTGCAGAACTTCAGACTAAGAAGTCTCCCGTTGACAGCCGCTTCCTCAACTCCTGTTGTCCTTGCAGCATTTGGTTAACTTGGATTCGGCCGAGCGACTGATATTTACTCGGTTCAGCTTAAGCCCTTTTGACCCATGAAGATCATCTGCTCATCGCTGGATGAGTGACGGCCATCTCAGAGCATCTTCTTTACTGTACTTAAAAGTCCCTGTAAAATGCAAATAAAAATATCTTGTAAATTCGACACGACAAATATGAGTCGCCAGGGCTATAAAATTAGGGTTCAAATTCATGAAAAATGAAGCCACTTTCTCAACTCTCGGATGTTATGGACTTGTGCACGGAATATGTAAAACCACGGCGCACTAAAAAAATGGATGCTACTTGATCTAGCAACTTATTTCTGCTTACGTAGCCCTACATGGTCGGGCTGTGGCAATAAAAAACACCTACAGCCACCACAAGGTGGAACAGACCCCGCTAGGTCGTTACGGGGATTCCCACGCTACAGTGAGAGGCGCTAGCCACCAGCTAGCTTGCAAGCTAGCAGGCATGAGTAAACATTCATTTTTGCTTTCATACTTGAGTACATTTCACGCTGTGCCTTCTAATCAAGAAAGATGTTTTTAAATCATTCAATTTTTCATATTTCTACTTTAAGTGCAGTATGTAAGTACGTTCTTTGAGCTACTGAAAAAAAAACCTACAAGGACTTGAGAAGAAATTCAACGTCTTGCCTCTAGAAAGTCAACAGTTTGGTCTGATCACGCTGAACCGTACACACGCCTTTGATTACAGCAGTCGTTTGCAGTCTTGGGAAACGCTTGATTGAAAACTACTCCGGGTGGAGCCCGCGGGGGCGGAATCATCTTGACGTGGCGTAATTGCCGCCGAAGGCCGGTATGTTTGCCGTTCCAGTAAAATGTTTTTCATCTCCGCAAAGCCTCCTGGACAGCTGGTGGTTGCACAAGCTGTCGGTGCAGAAACTCAACACATTACCGACTTTTATTAGGTTAGCTTTTGGCAGGCCGCAGGAATTGTTTTGTTGAACGTTTTATGATCGATCCCGTTTCATGTGGATGTCACTTGTGTTAGTGACGTCGGTGCTTTTATGAGATGAATACCTCTGGCAGAGCATGCATTTGGACGAGATAATATCCCTCCCCGCGGATGATACGCCAAAAAAGAATAAATAAATAAATTCACAAGAGTTACCATCCATGAGCTGAACAATACAAAAGAGTGTCATCAGCAGGTTGCAACCAAGACCGGAGGAGTCACAGAAAGGCAAAGTAGTGGACGTCCTGTAAATATTCCTTCTTGTTAGAGAAACCGGGCAGTCAAATACAGCATCCCATACAGAATTATATCCGACCAAAATGTCCCCGCCAGGGCCTAAGCAACGAGCTTTGGGAACGAGGCTTTTTACAACAAACGTGTTCTGCATTTTTGCCTGGAGTTACAGCGCGGAGGTGGTACAACGCAGGCATGATTGAAGGCTCGCCGACAGCATCGGGGCGGACTGAATTCCTCCCGGTCCTCTCTCTTGCGTTCCCACATCGGGACTGAGGAAGCCGGCGAGCATTTATTGTGGTCAGTGTGTCAGATCTATAAATATTTTCTCAAGGCCGAGAGCATTTGTGGCAATACGAGGAGGAGCCGCTTTTCATAGCGGCGGCGGGCCTGTGGGACGCGTGCACCTGGAGTTGCGAGCAACTCTTGATGACACTTACTGCGAGCGCGGTGGATGTGATGCACCGGTGGGGAGTAGATCGCGCTTGACGTCTCCTGCGCCGCGGTCGGTCGGGATAAAGGGTCACTGGGAGTTCGCATTGTTGTGCGCACGTTAACGCGGGACAGATGCTTTGTCGGCGTCACCGTGCCGTAGTCTAAGGTTTCTTGGTGGAGACTCTCTCCGCTTTGGCCGAGCGAGCAAAGGCATGGGCATGTCTGTTCTCTCCGGGAAAACAGGGCTTTGGAATGACATAATGACCACCCGCTCGGGATGATGTAGTGAAACGTGATCTCGACGATGCTCCCAGAGAACGCCAGAAAGACAGATCTGTGGTTTCCGCCGTGGAGTTTTGTTTTGTGCTTGCACCTTGTTTATTTAGAGGTCTTGAAATGCTGACTTACCTACAGATTTTGATGTCACGGTGATCTATCACGAGGCTACGGTCGAGCACGTTTTACGTGGTGGTGTCGGAACCGGACCGCCGTACGATGAGGAAGCATCTGTAATTGCCATGAGGTCCAAGGTCAGGGTCAATGACACATTCAACGCAGGACATTTGAATAAAACAACAAGCAGGGCACTTGTGAAATATATCTGGATTGGCTTTATTTACGTACTGCACAGTATTTCATTGCGCTATCGCACTAGATGACAATAATGGCGGTTATTATATACTACAAAAAAAAGGTTGCATAAATAATTCAACTGTGGAAATAAAAAATAAATATGCAGTTCATTCCTTTGTGGAAAATGGCCTCTTCACCGCCCACCGGCTCACACCTGATCCGCCCCTCTTAGCCTGGCGGGGGCAACACTCAGCAATGACCTGTACAGTCTGTGACAAATCCTTTTCAGTTGCTCATTTGAAAAAGTCAAAATAAGCTGCAAACATCGTCGGGATGCTTTCAAATCGGCGGGGAATGACAGGAGCGTTTGGGGAAACGCCCACCTCGTCCACAACAAAAAAAGGCCAAGCGTCTTTGCGGTGCGGTTGTATTTACAGACCGGCAGGAGGAGGATCGCTCTGATATCAGGTCCGTTTCATGGGCTCGCTCAACTCGTAATTCCAAGTCATGCCGAGTGCATGTCATCAGCCGAGAGCGCCGCGGGGCTATCGAGGCCCTTGGGGGGGGGAGGGCCCCGGAAGGCGGAAAGAGGTGGGAGGCCTCTTTCTGAAGCTGTCACCATCCCTCCGTCGGAGCCCCCTACCCCCTTGAGCTGCCAGTGTCCCATCTAGGCAGAAGCAGATGGATTACGACCTCTTGAGTGCACCTTGTCTGCCTTAAATGCAGCAGTGGGAGCGAGCGTTGTGGTGTTTGTACAGATGGCTCGGAGGGCCCGGCGGGGAGGATGTTTGCTACGCTTCAGATGCCTTTATATCAGGACGGGGCCCCGCTGCGATGTCTCCTCGTAGCGAGCCCCGCCATTTAGGCTTTGTCATGCAGAAAAGAAAACTGAGATTGGCTAAAAAACACAAAGTCAGCCCAGTTTGTGAAGTCGCCCTGGAGTGAAATTGTTCTTGCGTGTCCTCCCCAATAGAGAGCGGGAGAGTGAGAGAGAGCAAGAGAGAGAGAGCGAGAGAGACAGAGAGATCAGTCGGGTTGTTTGGGTGTTGTCAAGAGACTCGGAGATTTAATACGAGTTGTCTGTCAACGGCGTCTTGTTCTTGTTCCGGTCCTGGGACGAACGGCCGTGCTTCTTGTTGCGGGGTAACCGCGGGACCTCCTTGGCCTCGGACTGGTTGTGGTGCGGCCGGAAGCGCTTGCAGTTACAGGAGGTGACCACGCGGATCTTGTAAGTCCGACTGTTGCCGTTGGGACAGTGCAGCTGCACCCGACGGGTCCGCGAGTGCGCCGGGACGCAACGGTAGTCCGAGGCCCCGCCGCCGGTTCTCCACCACTTCCCGCGGCCGATGGAGTTGGGCATGAGATGCGAGGGCAAACACTGGCCCGAGCACACCAGCTCCTTCACCGGCTTGGCGCTACGACAGGATCCGTCTGTGATGTAGCGGGTGGAGCGCAGTTCCCTGCAGCTCAGCTCCGAGGCACCTGGGAAGCAACGGGGGGGGATATTGCCGTTACAAGACAAACACTGGAAGACTGTTGCGGTTAAACGGCTTCGTCACTGACTAACCGGATGGTCAATGACTCAACAGCAGTTCGAAATGGGGATCAACACACATGGATTTACAGACTGATTTTGTTTGTCAGTTCACGTTAGAAAAGCTATGAGAAGACATTTTGATGGCATGAAAGCCAGGGCCAAGGCTCGCTAGCTTTTTTTTTTCTTCTTGTTACAAGACAATCTAATAAAAGAGGGCAACTCGGTGAGGAGTGTACATCCGCTTCACGGTTTTAAGGTTGGGGGTTGAAATCTGTGCTGCGGCCTTCCTACGTGTAGTTTGCATGTACTGTACTTTCTGTACATTCCTGATCATGTCCGTCAGATTGAATTAGATTGAACGCGTGTACTAACAAGGTTGTTTTGTTTTTTTGTCGTGGCTACATCTTGAAGTAGTTTAGGATTGAAGGTATTTCAAGGGGTGGATTTTGCATCCTTAACGGGCAGCCATAGGAATTCTCCTCAGTGAATGAAATAATTTAATTCCAAGTACAGTAAACACGTAATCACTGAGGCCAGAAAGGGGGCGATTGGAATGAGGTTCTCCAAAATAGCACATTTCGTCTTTTACTACACCGTGTTTGGTCCCCTGTCAGCGGCCGTTTCGCTCCACATTTCTCTTCAACAATCACCGGGCTCAACTTTGTTACAGTTGACCTGCATATTATTTTTTTTTTTAAGTCGAGAGGATTAGCGCAGAGCCTCAGCCTTTTCTAATTTGCCTGTCGATTGCTACTGACCAAATCAGCATTTTCCCAAGGCGCATACAAAGCGTTTTACAAAAGGAAAATCTAAACACAGATGTCAGAAGAAGTATATATATTTACTGAAATCATGACAGAGCTTAAATCGTACCTTCTTTCCCCAACTGAAAAATAATTGAACCGTTTCTAACTGGGAATGGACTCATGCATAATTGCTCGTGTTTGCAACACCCGTCCCCAATTGCAAAATTAGGTCACAAAATTACAGCGGGCTTTGCTTTGCTAGTTTAAAAAAAAAACACCACCACACATTTAGTCACGTTGGAAGCTGTGGACACGAGCGTTTGTTATTTTACTTTCATCCGCGTTGCCCAGTGGCTAAGGTCTCCGGACGCAGATGTCCAGCTGGCAGCCATCAGCTGTTTGCAGAGGAGCCAGTAAAGCGCTTCGTGAAAGCTTTAATGGAGCTCCGAGCCTGGCACACACGGCGGTGCTGGCCATCGCTAACGTGCTAACTCAAGGCTAAACGGCCATCTGCTTTACGCACCAAACAAGAGCCGGGAAGAAAAAAAAGCGTCATCTTAAATTTCGGCTGCATCTTTGCTAGATGTATTGTGCATTTTTTTTAATGTTGTTTCTTTCTTTTGGCGGTGTGTTAAAAGAGCCAAATAAACAACGGGGAAGGGATCTGCTTTCCTGTGGGGCCGCTTCACAAAAAGGGACCAACAAAAGGATTCACGGGAAGCGACTTCCGTTTCATTCTCCGGAGAAAACCCGATCCTGATGTTTTTATCCTGCGTCCGCAATACACGGCGACGACTCGCACGATCACTCTAAGGCTGGCTCGGCTTGTCAGCTAAGATTGAGCTGTGAGCTTATATCTGGATTGGAGGCGCATACTATGTAAAGAGATGGAAGGGCTTTTCGCGGTTTCGCCATTAGTGAGCGATGACGGGTTTGTTTTTGAGAGCGCTGCGATTTTCGGTTTCAATCCCGCCACGTTACAGCACTCATCAAAAGGTGATCCCGTCGCTTTGCAAACATTGTGAACTGACAAAAAAAAAAATAAAGCGACATGAGCTGCTGATGCCTAGTACAACAACAACAACAACAACACGATGGTGGATTTCAGGCTGACACAAAACTGGCATTCACCATGAATCATTCCCGGAGCCGACAGAATTTTCTTTACTAAGGCCACACTCCAGTCAAGTGTAAACCTTAAACCAGCAATGAAGTATTTGGGAAAACACACAGGCGAAAGAAGACCTCAAATCCGACCCTTGCATATCTAAGCCCTTGGCGTTCGGTTGAAGCTTCGTCTTTCTTCCCGGGCCCACAGGTGGGAATCATTCTCAAAAGGCAGCCTTGCGTAAAAAAAAAAAAAAAAGCAACTGCCAAAGGCCCCTCGTGGACAGTCACCAGAAGAAGGCCGATGTTTTCTATTAGGGCCGACATGTTCCTGCAATTAGAGGCTTGCATCCCTCAGCGAAGCTTGACTAATAGCGTCAAGCGAGACGGGCAATAAACTGATGAACAAATGAGGGTGGGGGGCGGGAGTCTCCGAATCGCAGGAATGTGTGTGTGTAAATTTTATTCCGATGCGATCTAAAAAAAGCTAAATTGAAAACCAAAAGAGAGCGAAATTCAAGTGTCTTAATTAGGATGCCTTTGACAAAGATTTGTGGCATGCCCAAAAATCATTCATGATGTGATGCAGCCGAAATGGCCAATTCGAGTGCAAGGAACCATTTTTGGGGGGTCACGTTAAACAGAAAAGGCATCGGCATTGATGGTCGATTGCACTGAAATGGCTTTACGATCGTTCAGGGCTGGTCATGATTTTTAATCAAGTATTAGAATGTGACATTTCTCAGTACTGTATTTAAAATGTCATTTTCAAGTGTCAAAGCATCAAACACGGAGAATATTCGAGTCAAGGAAACATTCAGGAGGATTTCAGGTCTTTTCCGCTTTCGCCTGCGGGGTTTTCTGTCAATCAAGCATCGGCAAGTAAGCACATTGCGCAATCACACTCGGCAAATGATGACAAGCCAAATCAGTTTGAACGCAAATGCACAACCGACTGAATCCCTCCAGTTTTGTCATATATATACTACTTGCTTTGCAAAATTATCTTCCAATAGTTTGTAAGTCATAAAAACTCATTAAAAAGTGTTCATATCATATAAGAGGGTTAAAACAATTTTAACGTGTTCTATTGCCTTAAGCTTAGTAAGATGGGGAAAAAAAATGAATAATTTGACACAGCTTTCTTGTTTGTAGAGCCTTTCTATGCAAAATAAGCAAATTATGACCATCCAAATCAGTTTTTCTGTGCACGGTAAAAAGAACAAATCACTCACACATATCACAATTTTAAGCATAAGATGATAAAAGAGAACACTCACTGTAGGAGACGGAGTTGCTCGTTCTTCCGCCGCTTTTGGCCCTGTTGTTGTTGTTGTTGTTATTCATCGTGCTGTTGTTGCCGTTGCCGCCGTGCGTGTAGTCCACGATGAACTCCGTGCCGGCGTTGGACACCTGCCTCCATGCCTTGGCGGCGGCTCCGGAGGCGCAGCAGCATCCGCGGAGCAGCAGGAGGCTGAGGAGCAGCGGGGGAGCGGCGCGCATGCTGCAGCCGGGAGGACGACGGCAAAGTGGGGCAAGAGGGGGAGGCGGTGGTTGTGCGAGGTGGGCGGGTGGGATTCTTGTGGAGGGCTGAGAGGCACGCTCACGCCTTTTAAAGCCTCGGGCGGGAGGCTGCCAATTAGGCGGTGACGTAGAGAGGAAGAGGGAGGGGCCCCCCCGAGTTGATGTTGCAGGTTTTTCCTTTCGGTGGGCCACATTGTTGCGTCATCGCATCGCAAGTCCGTCAAAATGCTGGCACGACTGCTCTTCTTTGGGTCTTATTTTTGGACACGTGAGGAGGAAATAAGGCACGATTAGGATCGTAAGCGTATGTCAAATTCTTCGGGCTCCATATTTCATTTTATATGTTGCCACGTCACCGGTAGCGCTGGCCGACCTAATTTCCAGTCGCAATGTACGTTTCTTCAGTCCGTCTGATTTTAAATTCGTCCTTCGCTAGTCAGCATTTTCCTGTGCTATGATTGGCCGCTCAGAGCAAAACCCGTGACAGCCAAACATGACAGGAAAAAATCTGTAGCGATCGGAACACATTTAATCATGAATTTGTTGAATTTGTGAGTAGATTAATATCGATTGTGAACTGCCCCGGATGATGTACGCAGCACACTTGTGTGCCATTATATTGCGGTTTGGTCTAGTATGAATAGTTTCTCTAATTGCATGGTGGTTTGAAGAAGTGGATTGAGTCCGCGCTGAAAACTCGGCTACTCAATGCAAAGCCCGCCGCTGTTTATGGATCTGTTTCAAATTAGACATTGTTGACGGGAGAGCCTCTTGGCATCCTCAGCATGTCAGCGCTTTGACGAGCGCTGACAGATTGAGGCTTCTCCAAGGGAAAGGGGAAGGATTCCAAATCGAGATCCCCCTCCACGCTTTCCCCACGGACTCGGTTTAACATCAGCGTGACATTTCGACCTTCTTGCGTTCACCCCGAGAGACGCCGTCGCCCCTCTCGTCTCGGGCCTTTGTATTTCTCCGTGCTTCTGCCGCTCTTTGATTTGTCACGCATAAAAATCAAGGATGGGGATGACAAGAGCCAGCAAAAGTGAGCCTGCGCAGGTCCGCTTCCGTTCCCTATGAGCTCAGCACGATAACCGCTGCCCTTTCTTTGGCCCGAGTGACTTCCCCCACCCCCTCACTATGAGTGCAAAACAAGGTGAATAATCGTTGGATTAAGAGTCTGACGCATGTGTCTTGGTGACTGAGGAAACACTGCCTCCTTGAGGGAGAAGGAGCAAGGATAATAATGTCCAAGGCAAAGGAGGATTGTAAACAAATCAAAAAAGGTGGCAAAAAGTACATGTGGTCAAGCAATGACGACGACACAAATTTACTTCTGGCCCCGTTTCATAACACACAAAGCTGTTTTTCTATTGCATGGATGGCAACAAACAGATACACGGGTTAACGGTAGCTTTGTAAGTGGAGGAGCATTTAACTGCCCTGTCTGTTATCATATTCTGGCATAAACAGATTCCAAATATATTTTTAAAAGATAGTCATTTTTAACAGAGGATAAAGAATATATGCGTGTTAGTGTCGGCGTACGCAGTGTCTTACATGCGTTGTGTGCAAAGTTGTTTCAAGGTTTATTTTTACGGTGACGTCAAAAAACAATAGCGATTTCATTAGCGGTGTTTTACATTGTTAGCATTAAGCTAGCGGATTTTCCTAAGACCAAGATAATGTGTTTTTGTGAAATACAACTGTGTGCAATTCTGTTTTATGTTTACTTGCACTCAAAAGTTTTGCTCGCAACTCAGGACGAAAAAAATGTTATAATCAGCCAAATAATACAATTTTTTTAAAAAGGAGGAAATCTTATATCTGTCATGTTATTTGACGACTTGGCTTGTCTGTGTGGGTATTTTGTTTTCAGGGAGCACAAAAGCATGACTAGATGCTTCCCATGTGTCCTTTAACAGCGAGGAGATGCCGCATCATGTTGTGTGAAGTCGTGCCAAGCGGCGACGGAGCACCTCTGATTAGCATCTCGCGACAGACGTCGGTCACAATCTCCATTTGGACCTTTATGGTTTCCTTCACGGAGTCCACGGGGGCCCTTCTGCGCGTTTGGTTTTGTTTTGAAAATCATCGTTGCAGTTAAATAACAGTCAGATGTTCGCCACAATGGAAGAAAGCCTCCGGCGCTGTCGCTGATGGCAGATTGCAACTTTCATTCAATTCAGACGACAACAAAAAGTATCAAGACCCGCACGGCACTTAATTCATGACAGAACCGATGACAAGCTGAACCGAAACACCTCTGCCAAAAGGCGACCGACTTTTCGGTTGTATCGCAAGAACACGTCTGGTTCTGCAACTATTTTTTTTATGGGGTGCCGAGTGCCTGCAACTCGTTTGACTGTGATTCCACATGTCAAATCGGACCGCGCGCTGCGCGCAGGGTCCACGTTGACCCAAGTCGCATTTTGACATCGCGCAGTCGGCGTCGGTATGCGAGCCGGGTGTCAATCAAGCTGCAACCCGCGCGGCATTAGCGTTGTTGTTGCGCCAACATGTGGCAGCAATCAACACGCGCAACCGCAATAAGCGCAGGCAAACAGCGGTCGCGCCACACTCTCAAGATATGCGAAGCACGCTGGATGTAAATGGCCTGTCATGTTCTCACACGAACCCGACCGGGTCCTTCGCACCAACTGCGCTTCACGCGGACACGCGCTGATCAGTTGTGACGGCAAACTCTCAAGTTCAAGTACCGACATATGGCGGCTCGCTCCCAGGCATCTCGTACGAAAAGTCAAATGTTCACCAGACAACCCGAAACGAGCACACGCTGCTATTTTTTCACCTTGGGACGGTAAAGGTCTGAATTTGACAAATTTTGCTTTTCTTCCTATCTTTCAACGGACCCCTTTTTTAAACACAAAGAGCTGTTAGGTTTTTATCCTGACTGTTTATCTATAGGCAGCCGCCCTGTTTTTTGGGTTCTCTAGCAGACGACGAGGTCAGCTGGAGTTGAGTGCCTGCTACGGGGCAGCAGAGGAACAGTAAGCGCAAAAAATAAATAAAAATGGGATGCTCGTACGACTCTGATCTTTTACGAGTCTTCCACACAGGAAAACTGGAGATTTGACCCTGGCGGGCAGTAAATCCCCAAATTGTCATTGTTTGTCTGCAGACTATTCAGATAATCTTCCAAATAGATAGTACTTCCATTGAAGCGGCCAAGTAGGAAGTTGGCCTGCGGGAGCGAGGCTGGCTGGACCTCAGACAAGAAATGGCGCTCTTTCCAAACAACCCCGAGGCCCTTGCTTGTCGGACATGTGCTGTTCTTATGAAGAAGTCGACTAAACATTCGCAGAACACTGATCACAGGCTTTGGGAGAGCTCAGCTTCAGCTCCCGAATGCAATTTTTTTGTTTTTTTTGTTTTGTTTCAGGTTTCTGGTTAGAGTGCAATCATACACATTTTCCATGAACGAGGGTGTTTGAGTCACAGGTTCAACAAATGCCGATGAAGCACACAGGGCTCATATGTCGCTTGCTTGTATCGTGTCCAAAACACTCCATTCCATTGACACTATTTACTACTTTCCGGAGCTGGGAGACTCAAGTCACGTTGACTTGACTCAAGTCAGACCTAAGTCGTCAATTTTAGGACTTGCTCGGCTAAAACTTTGGAAAGACTCAAATTGGCTGATTTGGTATTCATTACAGAGGCAGCGGTTAAGTGGACATCTTATCATGTTATCAGTTTACAGGGCGCACGAAAGCCTCCCAAATCAAAACAAGCTGCATTTCCATTGATAACGGATAATTTAAGGGCAGTGTGACGGATCCTGGTGGGGTCTTGCATTCCCACCGAATGGCAGATCGCCCAGGCTAATATTCACGAGGTGCTAATTGAGCATCTAAGTACAAGCAGACAATGCTACGTGTGGTTATTTTCAACATGTTTTGTTTTTTTATTTTTTTCCATTACAAGATCAATAAGTCAAGCAAACCAGCATGTGAGAATAATCTAGCCCCTTGCGGTGTTTAATTCGCCGAAGGATAATGACAAGCAGAACGTCTCGGCGGCAGCGGTGCGCTGTCAATCGCGAGGCCACCCACGGTGCAGCAGCCCCCCCCGCCCCTCCAACCTTCGCGGATGCAGAAACCTTGCTCGCCTGCGCCTCTCCATTGAGTATGACGCCAACCTATCGGGCAGAAGCCAGCGCGTGACATGACATGGTTTTTGATCTATGAACAGCCCAACAAATTTCCAATCAAATTGACAGTCAACTTATGGATCAAATGCCCGTTGTCAAATTTACACGTTGTACACCAAGTATTGAAACATTATAAATAGTTGGATATTTGCATTCAAAAGTTCAGAAAAGGTCAAATGACTTCAAGAAGTGACGGCGAACGTAGCGCGAGTGAGCTTCATCCTGAAATTTCATCAAATAGCCATATACGCCTCCCTTCCGAGCATTCTAAATGCACCGTTATCCCGTCAACTAATAGCTCTCCTCGACTCGAACCGTGGCTTGTATTCGACCTGAGCTGGCTCCCAAAGTCAAAAGTGTGGATGTCTGGCGCCGCACTGTGAACATTTTCAAACGCTTTGTGTAACTTGCATTGTTCCGTGTCAGAGGTGTGCCGGTGCAACATCTGCTCGCACAACAGGATGATCGTGCGCAGCCTTAAGCAATTAAGCGAGGCAGCTAAAAAGGTATGTTTGAAAAGCTGCAAACGCCAGATCGGCTTTTTTTTCACAATAGTGCCTGACTTTTTAACCCTCCGTCGCTCGTGAACGTCTTGTTCCGCTCTCAGAAATGCCAAACTAATGTCTGCACTGCACTAAAAAACGCGATTCTGACATCAGTATGCAGTGCAGTCGCCAGGTACGTTCTTCGTCCTTCAGGGAGAGAACACTGACGAGGTTTTGAATTCACGATTTGAAATCGGACAGACGATCGCGTCGGCCGTCATGTTGTGATTTTATAGCAGCGTCCGCAGATCATCCACATGCAATCTTTTTTTTTTTAAAGCGACACTGCGGGCAAAACCACTTGGAAGTGGATCTGAAGGGTTGGATGCTCCGCCTCCTCCCGCTTCATATTTTCTGATACAGTAACGCTGTGCCACAGATGTGCTTCCACGGCGGCCTTGGGAGCATCGCTCGCTCTCAACCGAAAGAACGCAAACGTTTCGGAGGTCGGACGTGACGGGGCCCCCGGAGCTCTGCTGCCAACAACATTCTCAGCAGTGACGTGTGAAAACATCAACGGCAAAAAAAAAGGCCAGAAATACCTGCGACTGATTACATGTCCTGTTTCTCACTCATGAATCATTTCCTCCATAAACAAGCATCCAACATCAGGTGATGTTAGCTTAGCAGGATATGAGCAAATGAGCACATGACTCACGAAAATAAACACGTTTCCAGGCATTTGAGGTATTCGGCCCAAACAACTAAATCCGTATTGACACCGGCTCGCGTTTCTTCAAGCGAATTGCAGGATGCAGTCGGCTCTGATTTTGGCTTCGGCCGTAAACATTTCCATGCACAAGCAAACACATAGTTGGAATGCGTGTCACTTCATCACGCTGACGAGATGGGAGAGCTGTTTGAGAAGAAAAGTGGCGCTGAGGGACCAATACAACACGCTCGGACAAATTCTTGCTTCCTGCCCTGGCCTGGGCTCTCGGTGCTTGGCATTTTTTTTTCCAACTGGGCGAGGTTGTTCATGCACGGACCAGCGAGGTAGCCTTGTATTTTCAAACCAAAACAGATCATTTTGATTAATTTATGAGCTGCAGAATTTATGGAAATTAGACTTCCCGGCTCGCCCACGCTGCTGCTCGGGAGAAATGACCCGTGCATGTACATTGCGGTGAAAAAAAAAAGACCTGGCTTCTGAACCGAAGCACCCCAGGCATCCAGACTTCGAAGACCACAAGTACTCTCAACTCTCCGATGCCAACGTGTGATGTAATTTCCTGGCTCCCTACGCTGGGCTGCATTGTGGACTATCGGCTAGCGTGTCTGCCTCGCGGCACTTTGGTTTGGGGGTTCAAATTTCATTTCTGTCCTCCCTGTGCATCCGCGGGTTCGTCCTCGCATTTCAGAAACATGCAAATATAAAGTCGATAAGACACTAAAATGACTTTTGCGTTGTCTAAAACATTTTTGATTGATACATTTTATACAGCACCATGAGGATAATCGTTTGGAAAGGTGTTTCCTAAAACGTTGTAACCAACACATAGAGCAAAGAGAGCAGCCATCAGTCGGGTTGATAACTCAGTAGTTTATTTTTAACAAAGTTGTCCCAGATAAGAAAAACAAAACAAAAACAAACAATCAAGTGCACTTCAACAAAGCCTTGCCCTCCCGCCATGAAGTGAAACAGACAAACGGAACGACACACTAAGGCTTCAGGTGGGCTGTGTCGTTTGGGTCGTCGTCGGCGTCGTCAGCATCAAAACGGGAAGCGGGACAAAGCAGGAGTCAGGCAGCGGACTCGTCTTGTGCGAAAACCATTGAACACAACGAACAATAAGGGGTGTCCGCGCTGGTGTCTGCACTCCACCTGGCCCCCGAACTCCCACTTTGTTACTCCTTTCCGGCACTTGTTTAAAAAGCTCTCAGGTGGGAAAACGTAGCAGGGGGAAAAGGTGAACAAGTTCACGCCAGATGAGTTTTCCATGATGTGCCGAGTATCGGTTGTCGGCCACGAGGGGCTCCCAACAAAAAGGAGACTTCAAGCGCAGATGTCCAAATTACACCACGGGAGACTTCACATTTGGACTCCAAAAATAAAATAAAAAAATAAAATCAAATAAATCACAGGAAGTTATCTGGGAGTCAAATGGACTCACAATGTTCGAAAGCAGCACTGTGAATCCATTATAATCATGGATAACGGGCCCGTGATGTCATCGTTTGTCAGAGAAGATGAAGTAGGGCGAGAACTTGTCGCGCACCTTTCCCCACCCGAAACAATGCTACGAAGATCCCCTTACATTCTCTCCAGTAAGCAGTTAACCAAACGTTATTACCGGCCAATATATTAGGCCAGCTTGGACACCGAATGCAGCAATTCACCATTTAGTGCATGTTACATATGACGCAGTATATATCACGCTATACGATTTGACATTCGCAGTTCTGAAACCGACAAGAGCTCCCCAAAAGTGACGCCGGAAGCGCATTGCCGCTCAACAACTCAAATTGGAAAAACAATGCTTTGAATTTCACACCCGGAAATGACTGAGAAGGAAAACGCAATGAGGTGAATTTTTGGAACAGAATCCTGTTGGGGTACATTAATTATTTTTTTAAAACAATGACATTGATTAGACAGCAGGTGGCAGTGTTGGTTTGTATGCGCATTTGATTATGGATCGACTGTCACGCAAATCCTGAAATGTTAAGTACCGGTAACTATAATGCCGTAGGGGATACGCAGATTGGTCCATTTTTGCACGATGAGTGTTTTAAATTTGGGGTGTTGAGAGGACGACGTCCACTACTGTCAAAGTTTCAGGATGAGACCTAAAATGCATTTTAAACTTGAGAGGTCAACTTTAGTTGACCTTCTCTGAACGGTTGAATGCACATGTTCAACGTTTCAGTAGATTTTTCCACATCTTGCTGCTCTCCAACAAGGAGCTGAAGGGCAAAATTCACAACAGGTGTTTTTTTTTTTTAAGCCGCCCAAATGGTGAGTACTGTTGATGACCAGCGATGTGTCATGCTGCTCTCATGATGTCAAAAATGTGAACAGCATGATGAAGAGGACTGCTTAAATACCAATTCTAATTGAACCAGAAAATGAATCGCTCCATTCACAGAACGAACACCTGTTGTGAATTTTGCCGTTCCGCTCCTTTGAGAACAGCAAGTCGAGCAAAAAATACTGAAACTCTGAATCTGGGATAGTTCAGAGAAGCTCAAATGAAGTTCACCAGCAAGGGTTCGAGTGCATTGTCGGCTTATCCCGATATTTCAACCATACTATGGAATATTTTGAACCTAGACATGTTATCGTTACAAAATGCAATTATTTGGATAGATTTTGTGGCGGCGAGGCGAGAGAGTGGTCAGCACTTTTGCCTCACATTTTTGAGGTTCTGGTTTTTGAATCCTTCACCCCAGCTTCCTCTCATATTCAAAAACCATGCATGTCGGGCTAATCGAAGACTGTGAATCGTCTGGAGGTGTGAATATGAGAGGGAATGGTTGTCTATACGTGCTCTGCGGCTGCCTCTCGCCTACAAGTCAGTTGAGACCGTCTCTGGCTCGTACGCCAGCCAAATGAGATCAAGCGTGATAAGAAAATGGACGGATGGATGGATTTTGTGTCTGGAAACCTCAAAGAAGCTTGAAGTAAATAGGCTTTTGGGTATTGATGTTTTGGTGATATTGTATCAGTGTAACGTTTTGTGTGGTCCCCGGGTCGGGATGAGGGGGGGGGGGAGGCACGTGACACATTTTTGACAAAGCTCTCAGCTTGTTGAACGAGTGCACCTGATGGTTGTTGCCAAACACTTTGGACGAACACAACTGAGCGCGCAGCACGCAGCGATGTGTTGGCCAAAGGACAAATAGGGGTAGGGAGAGGGGGGTCAAGCCAGAATCGGGGGAGGGCGTCTTGCAACTCCCCACGCGTTCAGACGTCAGCAAACGCTGCTGCTGCAGCGCTGAGATGCATCTGGCAGCGTTTAGTTGTGTCTACGTCAAGTGGGGGCCAAGTCTTTGCTGCGGGAACACATTTGGTTGGAAATCGACCAAACAACCACTGCGCTCACAGAACGCCTCCTCAACGGAGCTGCTTTTCGGAGCGTAATGGAAGGACGCCCCCTACTGGAAGTCCCGTATAGTGCTGGAAAGTGAATCAAAACCCCTTTCAAACACCTTCTGGGGAAGTTGCCACATAAGGGGGGTGGAGGGTCACAGTCGCTTTGGCAAAATCGACCCGATTTGCTCAGCGACAAACAAAGATGGATGCAATGGCATCAGGAGCACGACTGCCACCTGTGTCGCGATGCAGACTCACAATTCAGGATGGCGGATGCCACGATTGCGGTCGCGGGCGAAAGATTTACATGCACGTCATATTATTTGAATCGTAATATATCGTCGGACATGTAAATGGATGACGGCGGGATTAAGTATTTTAGTCATACAGACGAATATAAAGTGATATATAGAAGACACACGGACGATATACCGACACGTTACAGACACATTGCTCATACATTCATATATGTCAACACGTACAGTAAATACGTATATACAGTACGCAGAGTACGTGTATATATATCATAAGCATGTATTTATACACATAGCAAAGGGAGAATAAATAGTGAGTTGATTGATGAGTGGCACACGAGGCATAGCTGACTGTTAATGAACTGACAGATGTCCTTACATTCTATATATACCGTTTAGAAGATGGGAGTATTGACATATATTGCAATGTTTCACTGTACACAAATTAAAAAATAATAAAAATAATAATACGTTATGGGATGTGCGAACTGGCAGTGGATAAAATGACTTTCATCACGGAGGATTTTGGGAGCCGCCGGGGTAGCCCGTGTTTTTGGGAAAAAATGCTGTGAATTCACACAATGCTTCCATGCCTCGTTACATCGCATTGTCATTGGCTGTATATTTGACTTTTAGGATTCCGACATTTGCGGCAGTGAAACCTGTCTGAATGATTGTGCTGTCGTCTTTTAACTTTAGGAATCTCGGGAGTACGGAGGAGCGTCGGAATGCTTGAAGTAGCTCGGTTCTACGGCTGATCGGTGAGAGTTTACGGCAGCTCGTCGTGGTGATTTTTGAAGGTAAACATGGACATGTGCGTGCAATTTGCGCGGAATGATCTACACTGATTTAAAAAAGCATGTTCCAGGTTACCCCTCAAATGGGTGCTGGTTGGCCGGAAGAGTCCTGGAGAGCAGCGGCGAAATCAGCGAAAGGCATGACAGGAGCTTGTTTCTATTTGGTCTTTAGTTTGCCCACCTCGCCGTTCAGCTTGCCCTCCCGAACCAGCTTCTCGTTGAGTTGGCACAGCAGGCGCAGGAAGCCGTCGTTGGGGCCGATCTCCCTCTTTTGCCGGACGGTGGCCACCGCCTGACGGGCGTCCATTTTGTGGCGCAGCATGAGGTAAGCCACCACCATGGTGGGCGAGCGGCTGTAGCCTTCCCTGCAGTGCACGTACACCTTCCCTGTGAGAAACAACGACAGGATGAGTTGAATGCAAGGCCAGCGCGTCACTGAAAAAAGCACAGCGTTGCTAAGGAACGATTTGGGGGGAGGGGAGGGGGCGGGGGGGTTTACAGTCTGTCCGGGCACGCAGTGAAACTAAGGCCAAGAAAAAGAGGCGGAGAAGGTCCCCAACTTAGCTCCAGCACAAGCTGTCGTTCCAAAGAGTAGAGAAAACACAATCAAAGGTCAGCAGTGTTGCAAAGGGGCCGGCGAGGAAGGGGGTAGAGTGCTCGCTCACAAGACAAAGGCGCCTGCACTGCCGTAATGGCGATGGAGCCGCACACTAAAATCCTCCAACCTTCGACCTTTTGAGAGCCGACTCGCGAAAATGTCGCACGCAGCAAAATGTGACACCGCGGCAAAACACGCCGGATCCCGGCTCTGAATATTCAAGCGGGGAGCAGTTCTCGGTTTCGCGGAACGCTGATGCGGCAGCTTTAAGATCGAACATTTCATGTCAAAGACATGAAGGGGGCAACCACGCGTGCAACAGGTGCCGCCTTTTGCTGATATCCGGGGACTGGATCTGATAATGGAATATGGAGCAGGACTCTGGAGCGAGTCAGAATTAGCCGCAGATGATTGACTTGTCTTTCAGAGCACAAAGCGTCACATCAATTCCACTCAATAAATGTTGACATACATGACATATCAAGCGGAGTTATCTGTGTCACCTTTGCCGTTGTTGTGCGCGAGGGCCTTGTCGATAAAAACGGCGCCCTCCTCAAAGAAGGCACTGAGGTCAAATTGCTCCGTGTCGTTGGCCTTGATGCCGTGGTAGGCGATGCCCGTGCCGGCGTAGAAGTCGGCGCTGGTGTTGACGTGCATGAAGGAGGTGCCCTCCGCCATGTTGAGCACATGCGTCACGCCCAGCTTCTGCAACCGCATTGCATTCTGGGCCACAAACCTGCAGCGGAAGGAGACAAAAGTATTAATCCGCCTGAAGAAAAAGGAACATAAAGCACTGAAACAGCACACTGGAGAGATGATTGACATGTTGTTGTTTTTTTATCACCACAGTGATTTAAAAAAAAAAAAAGGAAGCGTGTCAGCATGGTGATGTATAAAAACCCCAGCTCAGTAAGCATTTTGCTGCTTCAAAAGAAAAACAACAACAAAAAAACACTTTTCGCTGAGGCAGGCCTGCCTGTTTCGATCTGTTGTTGTAGGAATAGAAAACAGGAAAGCATCAATATGGCTTTTCCTTGATTTATTTTGGTGTGGTGTGGGAAATGTTCCAGGTCCACTTAATTTTGCTACAACTGTATTTCTGTTCATGACCTAGGGGATGTCAGCAACGTATCGTGGCAGGCAGAACAATTAAATGCTCTTCGCTTGATGGATTGAGGTCTCAAGTGGGTCAACTCTTCGGGGAGCCTTCGAGAGAACTTAACGAACATTTTCAAAGACGGAACCACCTTGTCCCCGGTGCAAGTCTCACGTGAGAAGAATGAAAAAACCAACAACAGCATTTAATCTGCTTTGATCTGCACCGCAGCAGACGCGTCAGCATAAAATAAAAAAGGCCATTAGTTCCAGAAGAGGTCACAAGCTTTAAATCGCCGATCGATAACCCCGCCTAACCGTTGCCTCCGGTTGGACATGCCCACTTGAACAGCGCACGAATTACACAAGGCGGATTAGAGGCAAAAGCGTTTGGAGCCTTGTCGACATCACTTGGTTTCCTAACTTGACTGGCACGTTTATATTGATCTCATTGAAGCGGTGAGCCATTAAAGCGCATGCAGAGCATCCCTCTTCCTGTCTCGGCGGCGATCCGAGCCAAATGACGGCCAGCGGCGGGATCCTAAACGCCTCAATTTCTCCAGTGGCAATCCGCTGCTTGACAATAGCGCCATATTGTTTGGGAGTCATTCAAATACTGTCGGCGATGCTTCAAAAGGTTTCCCCGATAAGATGACCAGGACTCACGTTTTTTTTTTGTTGCGAGTTCAGCTCAGTCGCCGAACCAATTTAGTTTATGATCAGTCAGTACCGTCTGGTTCAGATGCGCCACTTGGTGTGTGACTGGCTTGAAAGGTTTAATCGAACCAGGCAGCGACTAAGTGTGAGCTGTGAGATCTAAATCCTTGCCCGTAGACATGATTCATTGGGGAGGCGATAGCCACTGGAATACCAACAAGCTCAGATTTATGTTTCACCCTCACGGTTTAATCCGCTACGATGACTACATCCACATGATCCTTTGTATTTTAGCGGATGTGCTACCTATGAAATTACCTGTTACGAGGGTTCTAAATTAACTTTTTGAACTCCAACCAATGGTGTCTCTAAAGCAGCGGTCCCCAAATTCGGTACTCTAGAGCCTCTATCCAGCCTGTTTTAGATATTTCCTTCCTTGACATAATTCAAATTATCATATCATCAGCAAACTCTGAGAAGCCTGAGAAAAATCCGAACAAAACTGAAGACCCTGGTCTCAACCTTTATCTGGGTTTCGGTACAGGTTTATGGAGAGGTCTAGTTTTGGACTCGGACTAGGTACGGATCTTGTTTCGGCTTAGTTTTTTATTTCGGTATGGGTCAAGTTTCAGGTACAGGTTCAGTTCTGGGTCTGGGTTTAGGTAAAAGTCCAGTCTAGGTTTAATGGTAGTTCTATGACATGTGTTCAACTTGTCTGGGTCGAAAGCTCGATCTCGGTTTACTGGGTACTATTGGGTTAGTTTGTAGCGTACATTGACGAGGTATAGACCTTGTCAAGGCCTAGCCTTAGCTTTAGGTAATTTTTGGACGAGGTTGAGGTTCAGCCTGGGTCTAGCTCAATCAAGGTTCCACATTAGTGATAGATTATGGCGCACACGAATGTCATAATTTTGTTTTGCGCTGTCGTGACGGCGTTACACAACACCCACTTAAGGTGGCGCCCCAAAGGTGTGTCGGGATCAAAACAGACAACAGGCGGTCGCTGGCAGACAACATAAACAAAAAAAATGAGGCACTCACGCGTTGCCAATGTATATCCTCGGAAAGACCTCGTTGAAGTGCTGCGTCGGAAGGCTGTAGAAGCCGCTGCCGTTCGACAGGAGCTCGTTGAGTTGCTGGACGATCACCTCGCCGCCCTGAGTCAACGCCGACGCCGCCACGGCCGCCGGGACGTCTGACGCCGCCGCCGCCGGTTGCTTGACGGGACTGTAGTGTTTTTTCATGACGCCACAAAATAATAAAGGTCAGATTGAAGTGGTCGAGGAAGCGGCGAACCTTTTGCGGTCTTTTGAGCTCATTTTGATAGCATTCCGCCGCACGTGAGTGGTGCGCGGTCTGTCTGGTCTGAGGTGTCTGACTGGAGATGACGTCAAGTTCCAAAGAATCACATTTAGTACTTCCTGTTTGAAAACTCAACGTAAATGTACAACAATAATAGTAATTGTCTAAACAGTGTTTGCTAAACATCAAACATGATTTGCGATAGGTTACAAATATTTTTTAATATGTACCTTGGCGTATCAGGGTTCGTGATTTAGCAGGACATCAAGCAGGCACACAATAGATATTTTTTATTTTGAAGTTGACATTGGTCACGTCCGTCACCGTGTGAGAAGAAGGTAGGTTTAGGCAAGTAACTCTGCGCCGGATATGACGTCATAAGAATGATGCCCGATTCCGAAGTAAGTCGCAGGTGGATCTTGAAAAGTTTAAAAGGCCCTGTAATTGTAAGATAATTTAACAGCAAAATCAACTAAAAGTAAAACGGAGTTGTGTTATTTTAATGCACGACAACAACTACGACGGTAATATTCAGTCGACGAGCGTCAATGAAAACTTTATGGTAACTTGAATCCCGGCTACACTCACATTCTTTTGACGATAAAATATATAGCGCAAGTGAGGATGAAATGTTTTAGCACGCCTAGTTGTTTATTAATTAGATGATAATGTCAAAACGACGTTGACATTAATAATTTAATTTCTGATTAATATATGTATGTTTGTGAATGGGTAAATACTGGTCATTTTAAAGGGCTTTGGGCTACGTCAAAGAAGTGCTAAATATGTGCATTCAATTAAAAATTGAATTGTGTCATGTTAATCAGTTTAAAATATTAGATTTAAATGCATCTGTGCTAATGCTGAATTTTACGTAACATTATTTTCCCTGTACAGTACCTCTATATTAATGTCCTCCTCTGTCATGTTTCGGTTTGTGACCAACAGGTGGCACTGTGGGGCTTTACCCTGCAGCTGCACACCTGTTGGTCCTTTGGCAATTAGTATAAGTGGACTCCCTCCCGACCACTCAGTGTCGGGTCATTGTTTGCTCTTGGCGACTGTCATGTTTGTTTGTTACCGTTTGTCTGCTGCTGTCAGGTTTGTTTCGGTCATGTTTCTGTTATTGAGTTTTTATCTTCAGTCATGTGTTTTGTTTGATACTTTGGACTTTGTTTTGGATTTAGTTTTCTGTGTTTTATTAAATACAATTCGTCAAGTACACCCTGCTCCTTCCTCCTGCCTGCTCTTTGGGGTCCACCACCACCTCGCAACGTGATATCCTCGTTTCTTTGTGACTTTAAAAAGCACTGGGAAAAACCCGCAACGTCGTATGGGATCCCTAATACTTTTGACAGTAGCAATTAAAAAAATAATCATAGTTTTATTATTATGGCCTTAGTTTTCTGTGGAATTATATTTACATAGTAGATTTTACAATTCATTCTCTTTATTTTCCAGATGCATGTCACAATCCAACGAGGGACATCTGTCCCTGAGCTGCAAAAATGCAACACATGTTGCAGTATGTACCACTGTCCATTCTGCCGGCCCACATGGTTTAAACCCTCATACTACTGCAAGGTAAAGGACCATGTGGAGGGCCATTTTAACCGAGCAGGATCACATGAAGGTAAGTTTGCGAGACACAAGTTGTGTGCGTCACAGTATAGATCATTTTTATTTGGATGGCTCCTAACCAATCACTCAGTGACCTGTTGTAGCTGATCATTTGTAAAGATGTTGTCTATGATAATTGTAAATGATTATTGAAAACGTTGAAGCTCTATTTTCTATTACAGGGTATACCATTCATAGATGTGGGCTACAATGCCGACCAAAACTGCACTTTCATTACATCTATTACCGTGGAATAATAATGCGCCGGGTACACTTCATGAATCGCCTTCGCATGTGTAAGGAAAAGCACCCTGCTTTGATGGTCTCTGCTGCTGCTAAGGCGCCTGCATCCTCACGACCCACCGCTGTCTCACCTTTTGTTGCCCCAACCACCCACCCACCCACCGCTGCCCTTCCCTCTGCTTCCCCACCCTCTGCTGGACCTTCGACCGCTGGACCTTCTACTGCTACGCCACCTGCTGATGCACCACCGTCTGTGCTGCCTGATGTGGCTGCATCATCCATTGCCCCATCTGTTGCCCCACTCTCCACTGCACCTCTTGTTACTGAGCCATGTGCTGCTGCATCTTCTGTGCTGCCTGCTTCTGCCCCACACAGTGCCCATTCCGCAAGGTGGACGGAGTGTCATAACAGAACTCACAAAAGTATGGCATCATGTAATTTTCCAATACAATGGTGAAGAATAATTGTCTTGTTTTCAAGTCATGGACAGCGGTTCGCATTCTGGACGGATGAGGCTCTAGCATTGCTTCAAGCACACCAAGAGGGAGTGGCATCACTTTAAAATGCACGGACCATGTCCTTGTTGCAGCTGACCGCTCTGCAAAGGAGAAGCAACTTGTGGACCTGATTGTGCAGTCCGGAGAGGCTGAGCAACATATCGTGGTATTTTGCGAATGTCCTTTTTTTTTAACCTTAACTGAAGATTTACATTGTATATTGAGGAATGTTATTAGCTACCAAAAGAAAAATATGTGACTTGTTTATCAAGCTTAATTATTTCTAAATGGTTTAAAAGGAACTGGCTTTTGATGCCTATTTGAATTCACAAAATGACCACACAGGCCACTTGTGCAATTTCCACAAAATTGTCAATAGGATGTACTCAACGGCAAGCCAAGATATTTTAAACATGAGTGCCTGAGGGTGCCTGTCTACTTGGACACAGAGGAACACCGGGATGTCCTTTTTAGACATCTGAGGGGCATTGTGGATCGAGAAGGAACTCCCAACAACATTGTGAATGAGGTGGACTTTTTGATGGATGTTCTATTCCCAGAGGTAATGTTATCATCCCCAGCTGCTCCACACTTTTAAAATAGTTACAAAAATATTGATTTTTTTTGCATTTGTAGATTGAAATATTTTATAAAAAATTCACAATGTACAAATCCTTTTCTCTTAATAGGCTATTATTTATGGTCTCGCCGTGACCCACAAGGTCTCAGTGGCACATGCCGAAGAGTTATTTATTGTTGGACAAACGTTACACACAAGGTAAGAGTAAACTGTCTAATTCTCTTTCAACTAAAATGCAATTAAATCCTTACTCCCTTTCTCATGTACCAAATAATATAATTCAAAACATTTCAGTTTCTGTTGCATTTCATGTTTGTGTTTTATTTTTGAATCCTACAGTGCTTTAGAAATGGACATAGGTCATTTAGGGAAATGTAGGTATACATTTTGGCGGGGATGCATAATCTGGTTTTATTTTATCAATTTTTTGCTAAACTTAAGAACAGTTACATCAAGCTTCATACATGCTGGTTTGAAGTTGTGCGATATTGATATTTTCAGAATTTGTTTTATTTATTATGCATAAAAAACATGAGTTTTTTTCGATGTGGCGTGTTTATTTCTCATGATTTTGAGATCCCATCGTTGTCCGCTAGGTGGCAGTGTTGTTGTCTCAATACATGTACGACCTCTACCTCCGATTTCGTTTCAAACTTGGAAATTGATGAAAGGAAAACGAACTTTTAATAATTTATTGATTTAACACAACTCTGGAAACAAAACACGACCGTAATGTGTCTCCCTTGAGCTTGTTTTGCTTTGACACAAAGATGTACTTTTTCTCCCGTTGGTCCGCTGCTGCGACGCCGTAGAAGATGTTGAGGTAGCAGCACAATGTGAAGGTTCTCAGTGTCAAGGCTAAACAAGCTCGAGGGAAACAAACTACAGCCGAATTATGCTTCCCGACTTTGATGCAACATAGTAGGCATATCGCAATCGGATTTCTTTTGTGGATGGTTGAACGATAATGATTATTTTCAAGAGTTGAGCAGTTGATTGTACTTTAGGTGTGAGGAGGGAGCTGCGAGCGGATCCCTCAAACAGATGCATTGCGAGTGCGGGCACGTTTGGAAAGGGAGGGGTTGAAAGTAAAAGTCTGCCACTTTACGAATAATGACTCAAAAAGAAACAAAGTGTGTGACTTTCCACTTTTGTTTTTTTTCTGCCTGACCAGATTAGTCAGATGACTGGCCCAAAGGTGCAGCCGCCAGACTCGGAAGGTGCAAGCTGCATTTGGACACGTGAGTACTGAGCTGTGTGGTGTGCTTGAAGAGCTGATGTCTGATGTCACGTTGCACCACAAGGTGGAGGTGAGTGCGCCCGCCTGTCTCTCACTCAACTTAAACTTCAGCTTCGTGTCAACGACACATTGACAACCCGAGCATCATCAAGCACTTCTGGGATATGTTTTTAAACCTTGAGGTGGACCAAGTTTGGTTTGGTTTAGTTTAAAAATGTGTATATATATATATAATTTATTATAGACACACACACACACATGACTAACTTGGCCCACTTCAATGTCATTAAAAACTTGACCAGAAGAATGTGATCATGCTGTTGTGGAGTACACGGCACTTAGTTTTTGTCTCAGTGAGAGAAGTCGGACGTGCTCATGTCCCCCTTGGTGTGTCATGAGATGTGAGTGACCTCACGCATGAGCTGGTTCTCGGGCCTGTCGTCAGTGTTTGTGTGCATGCAACTTGAACTGGCCCACGCAAAGATTGACAGGTCAAATGCTTTTACATTGTCATGTTGGCTTTTCTGTCCAATAAATTGTTCAACTTGAATATGAGTCTTTGCCTTTCATGACCAAATCCATCCTCAACTCACTCGAAGCCTTTTCAAAGTCCCACTTGAGTCTTGAGCTCAAACCTGCGCTTCAGTCACCTCAGGCAGTCTTTTCACTGTTCCCGTTGGTCTCCACATGACTCGAAACTCCAGGAATCAAGCTTTTGGGTCATGTGAAACCCAAGGGAACAGTGAAAAGACTGAGGTGACCCAAGTGCAGGTTTGAGCTCAAGACTCAAGTGGGACTTTGAAAAATTGCCGCAATGCCCATCCCAAACCACACCCAATTTGGCATCCACCAATCATGAGGCCTTCATTTGCATAAATTTGCATAACCAATCAAAACACAAAGATGTGCATAGCCACACTTATTTTCTGACTTTTGGCCAATCGGATCACTAAATTTGCACGGCCACGCCCCCTAATGCGCCCACCAACCAGAGAACGTCTCGTTTGCATAACCACGCTTTTTTCCCCACCAATCACAGCGCTTTAGCATCACGCTCCACCCACTTTCACAGCTATCAGCGAATCAGCAGCCAGAATTCCAGCCATGCCACACCCACTTTCCTGCATTTTTCTCCTGGAAAAAAATCCAGGAAAATTTTTTGAAAAAAAATTTTGGAAAAAAGTTTAGAAAAAAAATGAAAATAATTGTGATGTTTTTAAAAATGTTTTTTTTTAAATGAAGTTGAGAGTTGAAGTGTTCTTTGTAATCAAGCTTTATTTCTTTTGCAGAGTAGACAATCAAAGCAGAGGAAAAAGATGCAAGTTGGATGGCAGTCTGCTTGTTGCTGGGCGGCGAAGTGGTCGGCTCTTGAGAAGAACGTGGGACAGGTGTGTGACCCGAGAGGAAAGACATCCGCGAGTTACACGCAAGTCAATTTCTTGTGCAGACAAAGACGTGGTCAGCATCAAACTTACCACAGAGAGTCAGTGTTGGGTCTTTGGAGAGCAGGAAGCCGATCATGTTTACTGCTGACTACGGAGAAAAAAAAAAAAGAAAAAGTCACGATGGTGCATTGAACGAGTGTAAATGTCCTACTTTTCAGGCTGGCCCAAAGTTTGACTTCAGCACCTTGCGTATAACAGGAAGAAGAACAAGAAGTGTTGACTGCAGATCTGTGCTCGTAGGTGGACTCTGGCGGTGAGCAGGCTACTCCCTCTTGTGGCACGGAGGACCCAAGGATAATCTTCCTTCAACTCTGAAAAATGAAATCCGGCTTATTGAAATGAGACTTCTTACCAGCAGATGGCTCAGTCACGTTTCACCTCTTCCCACTCCAACAGCTCCATCTGAAAGTCAAAGCACAGGTTGGAAGACACCAATTACAAACCAGAAACACGGTTCCGTTGTACTCTGCTCCTCTTTTTCAACTTTCTTCCCGAGTGTTGATTAACTGGAGACTGGAACCTTTTGCTGCGACAGTTGCTCGAGCGTGATCAACACCAACAGGCCAAGCTGCGACTGGTCCAGTGACTCATCCAAGGTGGTCGAACCTGCCAACACCACAAACGAGAAACCAGTCACTCTTATTTCGGATCTTTCAACGGCAATGTCGCAAATGGAGAAAGCCAGGAGGACCTTCTGCAAGCTTGTCGCATTTGTCTCTCTGCCCAGCAGGTGGAGGGTCGCTGGAAGCTGCACTGCATGCAGAGTCAAAGAAAAAGCAGGTGAGTGTGCTGGACAACAATATATGCAGTGCTTTTTGGGTGGAGCTTCAGTCACCAGTCTGCGTGTGTGTGACATCAGGTGGATTGTGACGCCACGTTTCCTGAGGGCCTGCCGACAAGCAACAGGTCCAAAGGTTGAGGGATGGCTCGGCCTCACGTCTATCGGGTCCTTGAGCATCATCTGGTGGACAAAAGCAGGACAAGCACACATTGAGCAGGTTCCACTCCGCTGACTGTTTCCTCCCGCTCTCCCTGATGCAACGCACCTGATTGGCTAAGTGTGAGAGGGCCACAGGTGCGCCGACTCAACCAGCAGGTCAACGAGCTCCCCGGGAATTGGTTGAGGAGAAGCTCCTGTGGTTTTAGCCAAACTTTTTTGACATTTCTGGTTTTGACACCTGTGCCCGATCTTTAGTAAATCATGTGCCGATTTAATTAAGAGTCGTCACGTGTATAAAAGTGTTTGCTTCACTTGTGAAGAGAGCAGAGCTGGACGCCTCTTCGACAGCACGGTGGCCTGAAAGACATGGTAATGTAAGCTCTTGACTTTTAAATCTTCAACCTTCCAAGTACCTGGCTCAGCACCCTGATATTGCCAGGACCCAAAACGCCACAGGATGGCAGCCATTTTATGGGTCCTTCTGTCAACGTGAGCCTGTGGAGACAGAAATTACAATCGACACATGAGGGATTTGGTCTGTCGTATGGCGGTATCTTAAAATGTGGCAGTTCTACCGTGTTGCAGTCAATTCGGCCATTCTGGAGCAGATGCAAAGCCTGTGGATAGAAAAAGAGGCAAATTAGATGGGCTTGCTCCAAACGGTTCAGGACTTAAATTTCACATTAAAACGCACAGCGAGTGGCCCGGGTTTAGTCCATTTGAAGATTTGTACCTGTGAGCAGAAATGACACAATTAACACGCACACATGCACATTAGTTCGGTTTAATTGTGAATTTAGAAATGAGTTTTGTCTACTTACTCTCTCGGCGAACGTCGCATTTGTCCTAGAAGGTTGGAAAAAAAGGTTTTGTTGCAAAGTAAGGTCGCAGGAGACGCCGATTGCTCACGCTCGAGCAAACATTTTTGCTGAGCGTGTTCGCCAGTGCGAGCACGTCGAAAGTGCTGCTTTCCATTCAAAGTGGGAGCCAAAGCGGTGTGTTTCAAGAGGCTATTAAAGAGTCAAAAAAGTCACCTTGTTGGAGTTTACCGTGGTCTTCTGGACGGGCGTGCAGCGCAGGAGCAACGGGAGGACGAGCGGAGGCTGTCGAAGGTGAGGAAGAATGAGTGCCTCGATGGCCCGGCTTAAATAGGCTTCCGCCAATGATGTCACTTCCGGAAAGAAGAAAAAACTTTAACTTTGAAAGAGGAAGTGAAAGTGAAGTAATTGTGTGGGGAAAAAATCCGGGCGAAATGATGAAGGCTTTGCCAAAGGACGACGTCGGGGCTCGAACTTCAGTTCACCAGCGGAAAAGCCCTGTCATATACCACTGGACTATCCCTCCACAGTGACGTAGACAATAATACCTTTATGTATTGTCATCAGTCCCGTTGAATGTAGGTCTGTTAATATAACCACCCGAAAAGACTTGTCAGTAAATTAGAGTGGTCGAATGGAGAACGACAATATTTGGTACCCGGGAAAACCGGGTTCGATTCTTGCTTAATTTATAAATGAAGCACATGGTGGGTCTCGAACTCGGTTCGTCTGACCACTACGCGAAGTCTTTTACCATTAGGCCATTCTGACGCGAAAATTTCGAAATTGTTCCATGTAATCATAGGGCGTCAGTCTTATGATCAGTCGAAAACGTTTGGTGAGTCGCTTGGCATCTTTCGTAGATTGTTCCCTTCTGGTTCAAACTTCTAACTTTGCACCTGGACGAGAAACCCGGGCCCGACTCTTGCTAAATTTATAAATAGAAAGTAGATGGGGGTTCGAACTCGTTCCGCCTGCCCACCCGGCGATGTCTTTTACAATCAGGCCATCCCGGCACGAAAATTTCGCAATTTTTATATGTAGTCACAGGCGGCCGAAGAACATCGTTGCTGAGACGATTGGCGTCTCTCGTGGGCGACGTGACGGCACTCCAACCACGCCATTATTTCCTACCGCTGACTGCCTTCAGAACGCCATCATAAGACCAGGAGAGAGTTTGCAAAGCCAACTTTGTTTTCGATTGAAGAAGAGTTGCACAAAGAGATCGTGTCATTTTGCTTTCTTGGCGATCGTGAATAAAGTGCAAATAAAACACTCATACGCACACTTCCAAACGTGCAAGCCAACTTTATTCATTGTTTCAAGATGCTTTGTTGATCAGGGCAACTCCGCTGGAATAGTTGAGACGCAAGTCTCGTTTGGATTCTTGCGGGGTGCTCTCTGCTGGTCCCCAACGGGGCCGGGGGCTGAAGAACCTGCAAAACCCAAAGGATCGCGGTGAAATCAAACTTCGTTTCATATTGGGGAGGAAACATCGAATGACTTTCTGAGGGCCCCGATAACTTTTCCCCCTCAAAGTATTCACTGAATATCGATCAACATGCCCCCCCCACACACACACCACCACTTCCAAAACAAAGTTTACCCATCTACGACAATGCGTCAATGGGAGGCTTGTGTGTCGGCGGGCGGGGGCGATGTCCCGACCGACCGGCACAGGATAATTTGCCAAAATTCTGTCAAGCGCTTTATGACAGCTGTCGTGTCAGCGCTGGAGAAATCAAGATGCATTGTATAATATTACCGCATGCTATTTTTTTAAATATGATTAAAATGTCTTTGTGGCGTTGAGCTGCGCGGCGGTGCCGAGTTGTTCAGGGGTGGTAGCGTGAGGTCGTAGACCCAGGCCGCCTTGTTCGGATTCCACCCGCATGAACTCCAGCAGAATGCGGTCTCTTGCCAGCCCCTCCGCCACCACGAGCAGCCCGTCACACCTGGACGGGGTCAGAAACATTTCGGTCTCAAACTCCAGCAGAGGGCCCGCTTTTGGCAAGGGGAAACAATAAACTCGCTTTCCAATCTCAGCGAACAGCAGTAAGAATCATTGTCAAATTCGACCGCAAACTCGCAAGAGGCTCGCGGCCGTCGTCGACGGTGTTAACGCTGAAAAACAAACAAAACAACACAACAAAAGGTCTGAACGAAACGCAAGGGCGCCGTCTACTGGTGCCCAATAGGAACGACAAATCTTCGACTGAAGTGGCTCTCAACTTTACAAGTACAGTCCCACCGAAAAAATACAACTCTCTGGGTACCTTTATCAGGTGTTCTCTCACCATATTGGTCTTTGTCGTTGTGTTTATGATCTTCTGGACGAGTTGGAACTGGGAAAGTCAATTCCTTTTGTGTTTTGCACGCTTGGCTAATACTGTAAATTAGATTCAGATTGCTTGCCATACGCCTTTGTGCTTTCCAGGACAGTAGGGGGCGATATAAACTAAGAACATCAAATTTACAAAGAAGAAGAATAAGTACAAGCCACAAGAACGGTATCACATCCGGTTCATGAGCAAGTTTTTCCGCTGTCCTCAAGCCCTGTTCTCAGTGAGTAATTTTAACATTTTAAACTGACTTCGCCGTTTATCTCTGAGTGTATAGATGTGGACAATTGGGGAGCGTGATTAAGACATGTTGCTCCTCTAATTTTGTTGCTGTGACTCACTAAGTCACTGGAAGTTATCGTAAAAAACAACGTCAACAAAGGGGGCAGTGAGCGAGCACGCCGCCGACAAGTATACATCAGCTGCCTTCAAAAGGCAATCGAGAAGACCGTTTGACTTGAATACTATTTTGTATGTTTTCCACACCAAAGCTGCGATCAACAGTGGAAGTGTGATGTCTTCACATGGGGGGGGGGGCAGATTTGTTTCAAAACTATTCACACAAATGCACCCGTTACTTTGTTATCTCCGAGTGTATAGATGTGGACAATTGGGGAGCGTTATTAAGACACGTTGCTCCTCTAATTTTGTTGTTGTGACTCACTAAGTCACTGGAAGTTATCGTAAAAAACAACGTCAACAAAGGGGGCAGTGAGCGAGCAAGCCGCCGACAAGTAGACCTCAGCTGTCAATCAAAAAGCAATCCTGAACACCGTTTGACTTGAATACTATTTTGTATGTTTTCCACACCAAAGCCGCTATCAACAGTGGAAGTGTGATGTCTTCGCGGGGGGCAGATTTGTTTAAAAACTATTCACACAAATGCAGACGTGACTTTGTTCACTTGTTTTCCGAAAGGAGGTTGCTCATTGTACTTGAGGTGTGGTGAGAGAGCCGAGAGTGGATTGCTCAAACAGATGCATTGCGAGTGCGGGCACGTTTGGAAATGGATGGGTTGAAAGTAAAAGTCTGCCACTTTACGAATAATGACTCAAATTAAAAAGAAACAAAGTGTGTGACTTTCCACTTCAGTTTTTTTTCTGCCTGACCAGATTAGTCACATTACTGGGCGAAAGGCGCAGCCGCCAGACTCTGAGGACATGCGGAAGGGACGCCAACCTGCATTTGGACACGTGTGAGTACTGAGCTGTGTGGTGTGCTTGAAGAGCTGATGTCTGATGTCACGTTGCACCACAAGGTGGAGGTGAGTGCGCCCGCCTGTCTCTCACTCAACTTAAACTTCTGCTTCGTGTACTGCACAACAGTGTCAACGACACATTGACAACCCGAGCATCATCAAGCACTTCTGGAATCTGTTTTTAAACCTTGAAGTGGACCAAGTTAGTTTAAAAATGTGTCTATGTATGCATATACAGGTATATAATATATACACACATATCACTAACTTGGCCCACTTCAATGTCATTTAAAAACTTGACCAGAAGAGTGTGATCATGCTGTTGTGGAGTACACGGCACTTAGTGTTTGTCTCAGTGAGAGAAGTCGGACGTGCTCATGTCCCCCTTGGTGTGTCATGAGATGTGAGTGACCTCACGCATGAGCTGGTCAAGCACATGCTCCCATCATGGGCCTGTCGTCAGTGTTTGTGTGCGTGCAACTTGAACTGGCCCACGCAAAGATTGACTGGTCAAATGCTTTTACATTGTCATGTTGGCTTTTCTGTCCAATAAATTGTTCAACTTGAATATGAGTCTTTGCCTTTCATGACCAAATCCATCCTCAACTCACTCGAAGCCTTTTCAAAGACTGACATCTTGAGCTTCAGTCACATCAGGCAGTCTTTTCACTGTCCCCGTTGGTTTCCACATGACTCGATACTCCAGGAATCGAGCTTGTGGGTCATGTGAAACAGTGAAAAGACTGTCTGAGGTGACCCAAGTGCAGGTTTGAGCTCAAGACTCAAGTGGGACTTTGAAAAAGTGCCACAATGCTCGTCCCAAACCACGCCCAATTTGACATCCACCAATCACGAGGAGGCCTTCATTTGCATAAATTTGCATAACCAATCAGAAAGCAAATATTTGCATAACCACGCCCACTTTCCAGATTTTGACCAATCGGATCACTCTGAATTTACATAGCCACGCCCTCTAATGCGCCCACCAATCAGAAAACGGTTCATTTGCATAACCACGCCCTCTTTCCCTCCAATCACGGCGCGTTACCATCACGCTCCACCCACTTTCACAGCTATCAGCGAATCAGCAGCCAGCATTCCAGCCAGGCCACACCCACTTTCCTGCATTTTTCTCCTGGAAAAAATCCAGGAAAAAATTTTGGGAAAAAAAATTTTGGAAAAAAAAAATTCTGAAAAAAAATTTTGGAAAAAAAAATTTCAGAAAAAAATTGAAAATAAAATTCTAAAAAAAAGTTTAGAAAAAAACATTTGTTTTTAAAAATGTTTTTTTAAGTTAAATTGTGGTGATGTGTTTAAAAATGAAGTTGAGAGTTGAAGTGTTCTTTGTAATCAAGCTTTATTTATTTTGCAGAGTAGACAATCACAAAGCAGAGGAAAAAGTTGCAAGTTGGATGGCAGTCTGCTTGTTGCTGGGCGGCGAAGTGGTCGGCTCTTGAGAAGAACGTGGGACAGGTGTGTTGACCTGAGAGGAAAGACATCCATGAGTTACACGCAAGTCAATTTCTTGTGCAGACAAAGACGTGGTCAGCATCAAACTTACCACAGAGAGTCAGTGTTGGGTCTTTGGAGAGCAGGAAGCCGATCATGTTTACTGCTGCCTAGAGAAAGGAAAGGGCTCAAAAAAGGAGTCATGATGGTGCATTGAACGAGTGTAAATGTCCTACTTTTCAGGCTGGCCCAACGTTTGACTTCAGCACCTTGCGAATAACAGGAAGAAGAGCAAGAAGTGTTGCCTGCAGATCTGTGCTCGCAGGTGGACTCTGGTGGTGAGCAGGCTACTCCCTCTTGTGGCACGGAGGACCCGAGAACAATCTTCCTTCAACTCTGAAAAATGAAATCCGGCTTATTGAGATGAGACTTCTTACCAGCAGATGGCTCAGACAAGTTTCACCTCTTCGCACTGCAACAGCTCCATCTGAAAGACAAAGCACAGGTCGGTAGACATCAATTACAAATCAGAAATGCGGTTCCGTTGTACTCTGCTCCTCTTTTTCAACTTGCTTCCCAAGTGTTGATTAACTGGAGACTGGAACCTTTTGCTGCGACAGTTGCTCGAGCGTGATCAACACCAACAGGCCAAGCTGCGACTGGTCCAGTGACTCATCCAAGGTGGTCAAACCTGCCAACACCACAAACGAGAAAGCGGTCACACTTATTTCGTACCTTTCAACGGCAACGCCGCAAATGGAGGCAGCCGGGAGGACCTTCTGCAAGCTTGTCGCATTTGTCTCTCTGGCCAGCAGGTGGAGGGTCGCTGGAAGCTGCACTGCATGCAGAGTCAGAGAAAAAGCAGGTGAGTGTGCTGGACAACAATATATGCAGTGCTTTTTGGGTGGAGCTTCAGTCACCAGTCTGCGTGTGTGTGACATCAGGTGGATTGTGACGCCACGTTTCCTGAGGGCCTGCCGACAAGCAACAGGTCCAAAGGTTGAGGGACGGCCCGGCCTCACAACGTCTATCGGGTCCTTGAGCATCATCTGGTGGACAAAAGCAGGACAAACACGCACATGTTATGGTGCAGGTGCCACTGCTCTGACAGTTTCCTCCGTCTCTCCCTGGCGCAACGCACCTGATTGGATAAGTGTGTGAGGGCCAGAATTAAGAGCCCCGCCACGGTTTGATTTGAGCCACAGGTGCGCCTACTCAACCAGCAGGTCAACGAGCTCCCGGGAATTGGTTGAGGAGACGCTCCTGTGGTTTTAGCCAAACGTTTTTGACATTTCTGGTTTTGACACCTGTGCTCAATCTTTAGTAAATCACGTGCTGATTCAATTAAGAGTCGTCACGTGTATAAAAGGGTTTGCTTCACTTGCGAGGAGAGCAGAGCTGGACGCCTCTTCGACAGCGTGGAGGCCTGAAAGACACGGTAACGTAAGCTTTTGACTTTTAAATATTCAACCTTCCAAGTACCTGGCTCAGCACCCTGATATTGCCAGGGCCCAAAACTCCACAGGATGGCAGCCATTTTATGGGTCCTTCTGTCAATGTGAGCCTGTGGAGACAGAAATGACAATCGACACATTCAGGATTTAGTCTGTCGTATCTTAAAATGTGGCAGTTCTACCGTGTTAGTCAATTCGGCCATTCTGTAGCAGATGCAAAGCCTGTGGATAGAAAAAGAGACAAATTAGATGGGATTGCTCCAAACGGTTCAGGACTTAAAATTCCACATTAAAACGCACAGCGAGTGGCCCGTGTTTAGTCCATTTGAAGATTTGTACCTGTGAACAGAAATGACACAATTAACACGCACGCATGCACATTAGTTCGGTTTAATTGTGAATTTAGAAAAATGTTTTGTCGACTTACCCTCTCGGTGAACGTCGCATTTGTCCTAGAAGGTTGGAAAAAAAGGTTTTGTTGCAAAGTTAGGTCGCAGGAGACGCTGATTGCTCACGCTCGAGCAAACATTTTTGCTGAGCGTGTTCGCCAGTGCGAGCACGTCGAAAGTGCTGCTTTCCATTCAAAGTGGGAGCCAAAGCGGTGTGTTTTAAGAGGCTATTAAAGAGTCAAAAAAGTCACTTTGTTGGGGTTTACCGTGGTCTTCTGGACGGGCGTGCAGCGCAGGAGCAACGGGAGGACGAGCGGAGGCTGTCGAAGGTGAGGAAGAATGAGTGCCTCGATAGCCCGGCTTAAATAGGCTTCCGCCAATGATGTCACTTCCGGAAAGAAAAAAACTTTAAATTTGAAACAGGAAGTGAAAGTGAAGATATGTGTGGGGAAAAATAATCCGAGCGAAATGATGAAGGCTTTGCCAAAGGACGACGTCGGGGCTCGAACTTCAGTTCACCAGCGGAAAAGCCCTGTCATATGCCACTGGACTATCCTTCCACAGTGACGTCGACAACAATACCTTTATCTATTGTCATTAGTCCCGTTGAATGTAGGTGTGTAAATATAACCAACCGAAAAGTTTTGTCAGTAAATTAGCGTGGTCAAGTGGATAACGACAATACTTGGTACCCGGCAAAACCGGGTTCGATTCTTGCTTAATTTATAAATGGAGCTCATGGTGGGTCTCGAACTCGGTTCGCCTGACCACTACGCGATGTATTTTACCATTAGGCCATTTTGGCGCGAAAATTTCGAATTTTTTATATGTAATCATAGGGCGTCAGTCTCATGATCAGTTCAAAAAAGGAACATGTTTGGTGAGACGCTTGGCATCTCTCGTGGAGTGTTCGCTTCGAGTGCAAACTTCTAACTTTGCACGTGGAGACGAGAAACACGGGTCCGACTCTTACTAAATTTATAAATACAGAGGAGATGGGGTTCGAACTCGTTCCGCCTGCCTACCCAGCGATGTCTTTTACGATCAGGCCATCCCGGCACGAAAATTTCGCAATTTTACATGTAGTCAAAGGCGGCCGACCACACGAGTGCAGTTTGGAAGGCTAAAATAAGAAAAGAACATCGTTTCTGAGACGGTTGGCGTCTCTCGTGGGCGACGTGACGGCACTCCAACCTCACCCATCGACCACGCCAGTATTTCCTACCGCTGACTGCCTTCAGAACGCCATCCAGGTCTCAGGAGAGAGTTTGCAAAGCCAACTTCGTTTTCGATTGAAGACGAGTTGCAAAAAGAGATCGTGTCGTTTTGTAATTTTGCTTTCTTGGTGATCGTGAATAAAGTGCAAATAAAACACCCATACGCACACTTCCAAACGTGCAAGCCAACTTTATTCATTGTTTCAAGATGCTTTGTTGATCAGGGCAACTCCGCTGGAATAGTTGAGACGCAAGTCTCGTTTGTATTCTTGCGGGGTGCTCTCTGCTGGTCCCCAACGGGGCCGGGGGCTGAAGAACCTGCAAAACCCAAAGGATCGCGGTGAAATCAAACTTCGTTTCATATTGGGGAGGAAACATCGAATGACTTTCTGAGGGCCCCGATAACTTTTCCCCCTCAAAGTATTCACTGAACATCGATCAACACACCCCCCACACACACACACACACCACCACCACTTCCAAAACAAAGTTTACCCAACTACGACAATGCGTCAATGGGAGGCTTGTGTGTCGGCGGGCGGGGGGCGATGTCCCGACCGACCGGCACGGGATAATTTGCCAAAATTCTGTCAAGCGCTTTATGACAGCTGTCGTGTCAGCGCTGGAGAAATCAAGATGCATTGTATAATATTAACGCATGCTATTTTTTTCTGAATATGATCAAAATGTCTTTGTGGCGTTGAGCTGCGCGGGGGTGCTGAGTTGTTCAGGGGTGGTAGCGTGAAGTCGTAGAACCAGGCCGCCTTGTTCGGAGTCCACCCGCATGAACTCCAGCAGAATGCGGTCTCTTGCCAGCCCCTCCGCCACCACGAGCAGGCCGTCACACCTGGACGGGGTCAGAAACATTTCGGTCTCAAACTCCAGCAGAGGGTCCGCTTTTGGCAAGGGGAAACAATAAACTCGCTTTCCAATCTCAGCGAACAGCAGTAAGAATCATTGTCAAATTCGACCGCAAACTCGCAAGAGGCTCGCGGCCGTCGTCGACGGCGTTAACGCTGAAAAACAAACAAAACAACACAACAAAAGGTCTGAACGAAACGTAAGGGCGCCGTCTACTGGTGCCAAATAGGAACGACAAACCTTCGAATGAAGTGGCTCTCAACTTTAGGCAAGTAACTTTGCGCCGGATATGTAATTCTATCTCAAATTGTATTATATTAAAACCTTATGAATTATGGATTCTACTCGTCAAACCTGTTATGTTAACCACAGAGTCTAAGAGCTACACATTTTAGTTGTATTGCAAAGTAGGTCATCAAATAAGTCAAAGTAATTCCATCTCAAATTAGTTTGAGAATAAAATAATAATCTTAACTTAATTTTTAGAGAAAGATAAAATAATTTAAATTCCCTATTACAAATAATGAATCTACTTTTATTTTGAAAATCCATTTGCCTAAACTTACCACAGCAACTTCCGGCGTCTATCTACCATTGCCTAAACCTACCTCCTCCGAGTCTGCAGCTGGATACGACTGCACTGTTGTCGGTTCCAAGCAGGCACGCCCCACTTCCCGGTTTTTGCTTCACGTCCGACGGCTACACTTTGTCGACAGCGCAGTTTTCAAAAAGAACTACCGGTACATAAATCCAACACACCAAAAGCACCGAGTCGAACGAACGAAGGAGTGAGGATAAGTTAGCTCACGCGTGCTAACGAGACGTACTTGCATGAAACCTCTCCTCCTGTAGATGTCACCTTTTTACTTTTATGGATAGAGACTGGATGACGTCACTTTCTTTGGTTTGGGAAAAGGGAAAGTTTTGATCAAAAAGAACAAACGTTATTTTATATTGGAGTTTTTTTATACATTAAAAATGACTTTCACCACTTTGTTGAGTTGATCTCCTCTATATATAGCCTTAATTGAAAAATAGAATATGAAATATATATTTATGTAAAGGTAGGATGGTATGCTCCCTAAAATGTATTGTATACGTTATTATTAATCAATTCACGATATCGATCTTTTGATTTGGCATAGTATGAAAATTGCTTTTTTAAATTAAGTATATGAATATTTGGTCAACCGGAGCTATTGAGCGTATTATGATTATTCAGTTGCCAAACACGCTTGTCTGCTGTTATAAACCAAGCCACAAGAGGGTGCCATTTTTCCATTGAAGCTGAACACCTTAGAAGCGACAGTGCATCTAGGCGTGAACGTTATGCGCACGTTGTGAAATAACTTATGATCATTTCAATAATTTCCACATTTAATCACGATAACAGTATTGTAACAACAAATCAGGGGGGCATCAAAGAAAAACCTGGACAAGTCAGGAGTCAATTCCAAGGCACATGCAGACGAACACATCATGGATTGGTTACCAGCAAGGGGCCGAGCTCTCTGACCACTCCGCTGGAAAATCAAAGTTTAAGTCTCTGTTTTTAGTCAACAACATTTCATTCTTTCAATGTTAACCAAAACAATTACTTTTACACAAAATGCCATCAGTCTTTTCTCACGACAAGATGGGTTTTTTCTACTACACCATTTTTGGAGCTTTGGGAAATGATTGCGATGTAAAAGAGGCCACTTCACTCAACAAAAAAAAAACGCTAGTCATCATTTTTTGCGTTTCCATGGAAATGAGAGGAGATATAGATCGGCACCATGGCAACAACAACAACAATTGAGCGATCACAGCCAGTAGACGGACGTGTTGAATGGGACGTTCTAATTTCATTTAGGTGACATTTGTGGGGGGCTAAATTGTAGAAACACTCCAGTAAATTTGGAAAAAAATGCATTACTGGTAAATTATGGGGGCGGGGGGTCAATGACATCCCGTGTCCCATGTGTTTGAGGATAAGACTATGCATTGATTTAGTCGCTTTTTTATTGACAGTTTACCTTCTCATCTCGCATCTCGGCTGCTTAATTGGACCGGGACCACCTGAGTCCATCTGCAAATCAGCTCAGGGGGTGACATGTGGGGGTTCCACCAAACGCTCACATTTCAGTCGCCTCGATCCTCATAAGAATGAGCAACATAGAAAATTGGAAGGATGGTTAGCTTCGAGCAACCGTTGATGGATGGAGACCGTTTCTCGACCAGGCATTCATATTGACGTCCGTGGAAAGGAACACATGAAAGCCTCCTTGAAAGCACATAAAAACAGAACAAACGGCAAAGACAGACGCCCGGCGCGGCATTGTAAGGTCTGAACTGTAACTTGGGTACTTTTCGCTTTCATGGAAATTCAGCCCCTCAATGTGCGACGGAGTGTTTATGAGGCTCTCTCAGTACATTCCGGTTGCCTTTTCCAGATGGCCTCTGCGCGCATGACAATGGAGCGTGCACGTGTTGCCTTCGAGGCCCCTTTTAAGCATTTTTTTTTTTTTTTAGAAAGAAGCCATCTCAATCAATGCGAGCCACTTTCACCCAAGGGCTTTTGTAAGCGTCAGTGATTCGTCTTGAGCCACGACAATGGACTTCTCTGCACGAGGTGATGGATACAACCATCTGTGTGCCCCCCCCCCATCAGATAGATCCAGTGGTAAGCCGGTTCATTAAGGAGAGGAACAATCAGATGTGTGCTAATAGGAATTGAAAAGAAAATTGCCTCATGTAGAAGATACAGCATGGCCATCACCCCTGATGTTATTTCTTTTACATCAAAGCGATTCCCTATTAATGCGCTTGCACTAACAACATGGCCGTGAACAGAGAAGAGAGAGTTTACGGTCACCAACGTCATCATTTGGCGGCTATATTGAGCGACTTTTCCATTTTTTTATCGCCAACGTGAGCGGAATCTCATGACATTTTTGGGCTGAACTAAAATCGCCCGGCCCTCGCCGAGCGTTTGTATTCACAACACTGCCTCTCCTTGGGTGGTCGTTCACATTCACCCCGCTGTTCAGAAAGGACGCTGACCCCTCCTGAACTCTATGTTTTCCTTTCAGTGTAGGTCGCGTACATGCTTAGGACTCGCAAAGACAAATACGCGTTTCAGGCTAATCGCAACCTGGAAGTGGGAGAGGGCAGATGTCGGTTCCCGCGCCAGTTCTTGGTTCTGTTCAAGACCACTTTCGATGACAAGGGGTCTTTCCTTCACCCTGTTGGCTAGCTTCTTATGTGCAAGTAGCCTGAAACCAATGTGGAAAATCTCTTCTGCTATCGCTGATTTTTTATGCGTGACCAATACGTTGCTAACCGCTCGTCAGCTGTGCTGTACAAAAAATACATTAAAAAAATCATAAAATCAACAAACATCAGCGCAGTGAGAGACTCGACAATCAATCACTTCAACAATAATTCTGCATTAATAAACATTAATAGGCATGAATTTCGTGTATTTTAAGAGTTGAACATGTTAAAGCATTGCAGTTGAGTTTCCTATAGTCCTGAATTGACAGTATTTTGGGGCTAACAGCGATTCATTCAGGGCCACATTCTCAAGTTTGTTCGCGCAGACTTCCAAACGCAGCCACCGCGCCGAACCGAGAAACGTGCGCGCAGCCACCTCGGAGCAGTGACTCAGGGAGGTCTGAAACTGGCAGTGAATCACGCACTATGAGCTGTGCTGAAACTTGTCATTCCGAGAAATCCATTTGGATACTTGAGCACACTTGAACAAGCCACATCAGGATTTTCCATGTTCAAACTTTCAGCTGGATGCAATCGTTTGCTGGAAAGTTTAGTTTAGTTTTTGACAGATAAGTCAGAGAATTGGAGCAAGCTGAGTGGAGACTGTCAGGGTGCGCTCGTGTTGAGTTGGTCCAACCTTGACAAGAGGCGAGCTGAGTGCCCGCGAGCGCTGCGCTATCTTTAGCTTTTGTTCAAGCTTTTAGCGCTGGCCTTCTCCTCCTCTTCCTCCTCCTCTTCCTCCTCATCTTCCTCCCACTCTGCCCACTCACTGCAAACATAACACGCTGATGCATGCTTGCACATGACCAACACACACTCATGTATCCACGTTGCAGGAGTGTTACCGGGCAGATTAGAGGCGGCAACCTACTTCTGGGATGAAAACGTGAGCTTGATGTCTTGTTTTGGGGGGATGAGTCGCTCGGGCCTTGATTTGCATCTCGGGTAACGCAACTCGGGGTATTCCCAACCACTACATGTGAAAAGGATTTTCAAGAAAACATTCCCAAAATAGCTCGGGTCAAACGGGCTAGCTAATCAGCGCTAATCTTCGTGTTCAACGTTGCCATGCTGAGGGTCAAGAGGCGGCTTCATTCATAATCGGATCAAATTATGAATGGCCGTCACATTTATGAAACAGTTTCATGAGGAATTCAGCAAAACGGAAGGTCGACTTAAGTCTTCTGAACGCTATTTATGGGGGTGGATTCTGTCCCGCGGCAAACTCAAGCAACAAATTTCCTCTGAAAACACAGTGCAGCTCACTCACCCTCTGGTTAGTGGACGCCGTGGCGAGCGATGCTTGCTCGTTACTTCGATTGGAACGGCACCACAGCAACATTGTACATTTGTTCAAATTACTGCTCAGGTTCGTGTTGCACTTTTTCCTGGAAAAAAAACAAAACAAAAAATGGACAAGCGACTGATGTTCCACTTTCCGAACAAGAAAAGATTCGAGCGGTTATTGTTATGATTCAGTTCTTGTGCGTCTCCAGCAGGTGGCAGAGGAGGGCCTTCCCTCCAGCTCGCACACCTGCTGCCAACGTTCGTATCAATTCGCCGTGTATTTAAGGACTGTCACACTGCCAAGCCTTGGTCAATCTCTGATTATGGGATTCCTTCCATATTTTATTATCATTAATATTTTTAGTACACTGAAATGTATCCATGCGGCGTTGCTGTACAGGGATGAAAAAGCAGCCGTGGCATTGCACCTGTAATTGTATATCTGCCTCTGCAGGTTCCTCCTGCACTGCAGCATCTGAGGCTGTCAGGGGAGTTCACGTCACGTTTGCCCCCCGAGCGGCGGCCGACTGCCAGGCAACCGAGCGCCTCCCTGCGTCCTCCCCTCCCCGCTTCACCTTCTCCGCCGAGCTGCTGTCTCATGACGGCGAGCGGCAGCGACGATGAGAAAATATTGCTTTAGCTCGCCGGCTGAAGGAGATTATGATGCTGCTAAGTGATGATGCCGCCCCCGCTGTGGAATAACAAAGGCGTAATTGTGATGCTCCCAGCTGGAGCAGAACTGGATTTGCCTAAAAGTGCAGTGTGACCTTGACAGAATGGGAGCGCTTTTATTTTATTTATTTATTTTTTTAATACCTTCACACTTCTCTGAGTTTAATAAGTTCCCGACGAAAGAGGGGCTGCAGGCTGTTTTTGCCACACATCATTGGAGGCAACATAAGGAGGATTCAAATAAAGGCCACAAGGACACCAAGCAGGCATCTCCACCCATCTTTCCTCCTTGGATGCAATTGGGTCTTTATTTTTCTAAATGCTGATCAAAGTGGAATACGCAACAGATAACAAAAAGTTATGAGGCTTGACACGAAGCACAAGACGCCACGAGTCGGGGTTGGCATCCCGATACTTTGGTGGTAACTGTCAAGGGGCCCGAGATCAGTCCATGATGTGCTACTGATGTCATTATGGGACAAAACTTGTCATCTTTCCCTGACTCTCTTTTTGGTCCGAGGGGGGGGGGGGACTGAGTGGAACCACAAACAGTGCCATTAAAATGGACAAAACATAAAAAGGAATGCTAAGCTTGGATGAGGCCGAACAAAAAGGGCCACTCTGGTGGCCTCATTTAGGCGATGAAGCCCCAAATACCGGATCTGCTGCGCATGGGTTCCTCTTCAGAACCATCATGGAAGAGTCCTGATGGATGCGCAGTCGGATTTGGAGGGACTAGCATGCCGAAAAGATCGTGCCGTCATTCATGAGTGAATGAGGACTTGTTCGACGGAATTGCCCCGAGGTAATTCATGGCCTTCCAAAGCCTCCGTCACAGACTTTGTTTAGAAAATGGACAACGGCAGAAAGTGGAAACATCCGAAGAACCAAAAGCAGAACTTTGGTTTTGATTTGATTCAGGACACAAAGCAGGAAACGTCCCGAATCCCAAGACAACGTCCATAACAGACAAGTGATAAACGTTCTTTACTTTCAACGTTGTCATATTACTTTTACGTCTCTTTATGCAGAACTTTTTACCGAAACTGACCCTAATGGGCGTTCACTTTTTGGAACCTTGGACATCAAGCTCACCAGGTTCGACTTTGGTTGTTTTTTTTTTGTAGCACGCGTCCTGAGATGCTAGCATGCGACACCAAAGGATTTATGGATCGGATTGACTTGAGGTGACCTAACCCCCGCACGTTCAATCCCGGCGGGATTAAATCGCTTCCAAAGAAAAACACACGGCCAGATGTTTCAAAATGAGTTGATGGAGCGTCGCTTCATCGGTACGGCAGAAATGTGACTCAACGTTCACCCGGCGCAGGGACGAAGGATGATGTCATCCAATGAAGTCATGTTTCGATCCCCGCATCTGGGCAAGGGGCAAGTTTTTTGTTGTTGTTGTCGATGACTACCACAGCAGTTGAAGGCATGTGTCTCGAGAGGGGGGGCGAAGGAGACGCCACACCAAAGTCGCCGCCGCATCCTGCCGGGTGCAAGACTGCCGATAAAGTCAAGCTTGGCTTTCCCTCTCGATCCCTTCCCTACAACCCCCCCCCCCCTCACCCCCCTTTTCAATCAGGCCTGCTCGCCTCCTAAATGGAGGCCAAATGGCAGCTTTACGATCTGTGAGGGATAAAACCGAGAGCGACTAATCCAGCCCCCCACCACCACAAACATTGTTCCTTTTCAACCCTTTGCGGACCTTTTACGTCCGGCGACGATGACCTTCCATACGCGTCCGCAGCTCCGAAAACCACGCGGTGCCAGAAATTTGAGACGCGGCCATCATGTGACGCTCCCAACAAGGACAGTGAACACCAAAGGAAAGGGGTCAACAGATCTCATGACTCCGGTATTGATCTTCTACTCTTAGAATCTCCGTGGCCCCTCAGTAACCTCCGCTGGATCCGACACGCTGCCACAAAAAGCAATCCGACCCCTTCACCGCCCTTCGGGGACTGATGAAGTCAGGTTGCCGGGGTGATGGAAAATTATGTCTCAGGCCTGTTTGGGGCGTTAAGAGGTGCCGGGGTCTGTTTTTCATCAAGATGAGGCCAAACGCTACATGGGCCATTTTTACTGACCGTGGCCCCAAGGGACAATCAAAGGATTTATCGGGATCGCAACAAAATTGTCTTTAACACGGACTTTAATGAGTAAGGGGGTCAACATCTGCGGGTTCTTCCACGGACCGTTTCTGCTGTCGCAAGGTCTTTCCAAAGACTTGGCCTTGAGGGGTCTCGGAGTGACACGCCGTCAAGAGTGAATCCACGAGATTTTTACGCGCGGTGGGATGCCGATAAAGACGCGTGGCTGAGAACCAGACACCATTTCATTTGAACCCTTTCGGGGGGACGGCGGTGACTACGGCGGACATCTTAACGTGTTAAAGGGTGCGCGAAAGGGTTAAAGCCCAGAAATGAGCTCGTCTCTCCGCATTGTGTTCCATTATTCCGGGGGACGCTTCTGCAACCTAAAGCAGCCTCCCTGCCCGCCTGCTGTGGACCTTGTCAAGCGAGGTAGGAAACAACGGGGCGCCTGAAAAGTAAAATATGCAAAACGAGGCAAAAGACTGAACGATGCTAATGAAGTCAGCAGGCCAGATGCTGCATGGAGACGTCCTTGAGGAACTTTCAAACTTTTTTTTTTTTTTTCTCCAATGAGCTTGCAGGTGCAGGTCGTGCAAGTCCGAGTGCAAAAATTCCCCAAGGACGAATTTGAAGTCATGAGCTCTTCATGCCATGCAAGACCAACGCTCGCGAAAGACAACAAACAATGTCCAAAGTGTGGTGCTTTGATTTATTCATTCACCAATGTTACAAAAAAACTAAAACAAAAAACAAGACAGGTTTTTAATCAAGCGTTTGCACATTGTGGGACAAGCAACAAAAAGATGCAGCAGCAGCGGCGGTGGCGGCGGCGGTTAAGAACTCATCATTTTCTCTGTGAGGTCTATTAAAAAGATGTCGCAAAAATAGGTACACAAGATTATCAAAAAATAGGCGACTTTTTTTGTGTGCGAGCTTGCTTATCAATTACTTATTGCGGCTCGGAATTGGATTCATTTGGTCTGGCAGATTTGGAAATATGATGCTGACGTTTTCTCACGGCCGCCTCAGAATTCATCCTTCCAGACGAATACAAACGAATGTCGCTTTGTAAGGTTAACCAAAATACTCGAAACTGCTTAAATTGCTAACAGCGTCAAATCAAATCACAGGTGAGTTTTATTAGTTGTGTTAAAAAAAAATAAAAATTAAAAATGGAGAAAAGCTCGTTAGGGAAGACAAATGCATTTTAAGAGGTGTAAATTTAAATGTTTTGGAACCCATGATCAAATATTCATATTTTTTTATTATTTCTCTGTTGCGCAAAGACACCTTAAGATGGCGCCAAAGCCCTGGATAATAGGAAAGTAGTAATGGGTGTCATATCATGATAAAGTGGCGCAGCTTGACTGTTCTTTCCTATCGCTGTGTGTCGGGGGCAAATTCAGGTTCAAAGAGACTTCACCACATTGTAATTTATTAGATCTATTTTTTTCTCCATTTATTTCGAAGGCTAACGTTACAAATGGTGTTTGAAATTAATTGATATTAAAGTAGTTTGAGATTGCGGTATCGCTATGATTTAAAGTGTGATTTTCAAAGTTCCCGTTTTGTTTTTTTTCTACAGTTGGCGGCAGGACCTGCCCCCTATTACTATAATTCATCTTCGACTCTGCATTTTGCCGCCACCAGACAATGTTGTGATCTTCCTCATCCGTCCTCCATACTCTTCATCTCCTCCTCCCCCTGCCGTGCTTGACCATCTTCTTCCTCCTGAGGATCATGTCGTACAGTTTCTCCAAGCCTTGCTGCACGCCGCGGCCGTCCACGGCGCTGCAGCTGTGCACGTGGTGCAGAGTCCCGGCGCTCAGTTCCTGCACGCTGAGCAGCTTTTCCACCTGGCCCACGGGCAGCGCCGCGTCCAGGTCCTGCTTGTTGGCCAGGATCAGCACGGGCACGCCTTGGTTCTCCGAGCTGCGGCTGATCTTGTGGAGCTCCACCTTGGCCTCCTCCATGCGCTCGGTTTCGGCGGCGTCCACCACGAACACCAGGCCGTCCGTGCGCCGCGTGTACGACTTCCACAGCGGCCGCAGCTTCTCCTGGCCGCCCACGTCCCACACGTGGAAGGTGACGGCTCGCGAGCCGCCAACCGACACCTTCACCTTCTCCGTGTTGAAGCCTTTGGTGGGGATGGTCTTCACAAACTCTTTCAGCTTGAGCCGATAGAGCAGTGAGGTCTTTCCGGCCGAGTCCAGCCCGATCACGACAACGTGCAGGCACTTGAAGGCGGGCAGGAAGGAGCCGGGGGGCGCCAAGTCGCTCAGGTGGTTACCCATAATTCGCCGGCTTCCGTGAGGATGCCTGCTTTGATCCTCTGGAGCTTTTTACAAGGTCTGCATGTCAGACAGGATCGCCAACCTTTTCGAAACAAAGAATAGAAAGTGCTTAAGAGATCCACAAATAGACGGGTTTTCAAAAGTCAGGAGCTGCAGTCATTTGAGTCGATTGATCCTAGAGTTACTTCATCTATCTTTGCAAGCGAGATATGGTGGACGGGCAAAAAAAAATGTCATGCTCTTCCACTAGAGTTCAGAAGGTGCATAACCTTTGCATCCACTTTTTTGTTGCAACATTTGATTCACTTTGGTTCAAATAATGTTCAGAAACACTGCAGACAAAAATAAGGTGATTGAGGCGTTTGGTGTCTCGTTTACCAAAAGTAATCCTCTGAAAAGGCTGTTCAACCTCACACGGTCATTTCAGCGCAGCACTGGATTGAAGGCATTCATGCATGCAGACGGCGATGATGCTTTAATCCGGTTATTGACATCCCGATTTCCATCAAAACCTCTCTACTGCTTGTTTACACTACATTTATCTAAAAACTGAACTCCACGCACGGAACTAAACGCCTATTCGTGTTTTGACGCATGATGGGCTTCATGGTGGAAACTAAATGAAGGCAAATGTGCAAACAGGGAATAACATACCACTTTGAACCTCAACTAATGCATGTAATAAACATTCGGCGTGCAGTAACGTACCTTGAACGCGGTCTCTGTCTTCTTCAAGCCCATGAACGCATCGCTCGGCAGATGTGTGAGTCGTGAACGCGCAGGAGGACAAAAATGTCTTCAAACGTATCCATGTTGCGCTGTCATCAAAATAAAATACGGCTGCTTTGCCCTCCCGCGGTGGTCCACAAGCAGCACCGAGTCGCTCACTTGTCGGTCGCCGCCGCCACGAACGCACTCCACTCGAGAGCCCTGGTGACGTCACGACCAATGAGAGCACTCACGAATGTGCTCCCTGTGTCGTCTTTTCATTTTTCTCCTTTGACCGCGTCATGAGGACACTTGAATGCATCTTGTCTGGAGAAAATTGCTGCTGAGATTAATCGTTTTCATGGATTACAGTCTTAAACGACACCAATATTTTATCGTACAAGTACTTTTCAATACAGTGTCGAAAAACATTAGACGTGCGGTTTGTGACATCTAGTGGTCACCATTGCACACAGCAAAACTTGAAGCGAAACTTAATTTGTGCCAAAACTGCCAGGAAAACCGCGACAATCTAAAAAGTCACAAAGGAGTGTGTATGGGATGATCATAATTGTGCATCATGAAATCACAAAGTGCTAAGATGTCCGCCCTCCCCAATTTAAAAAAGTATACTTGTACTGTGGGTGGGGATGTGAATAATTTGAATGTCAATATAATGTGGACACAAGAAGTATGCCTAACTAAACACATTTGGAGGGTCTTCAAATCACATAAGGCTGTATTCAACACTCCTGCACACTAACGCACGCACACGCACTCATACTATTGATTAGTAAACATATAAGATTGCCGTGTACTTCCATTCTTCAAAATATAACACATTGACAAGCAAGTCGAGTCGCCAATTTCAAGGAAATCAAGTCATAACATCTTGCTCAGTTACAACATACTGTTTGTAACTGAAATATTTTTCACGGAACACGCTACATAAAGTACATTCTCTAAAAAAATAAACAAAGACGGTGTATGTCTACACTCAAATTACAGTATTTAGAATAATTTCACACTAACGTTGATAAGAGTGGTACAGTGTTAATATGATAAATATTGTAATATGGTGAATGGAACTGTAAACATGTATCATCATCAGATTTTTAAACGACATTCGTTGTTTCTAGTACCAGTCTGTTAATAACCCGATTACTGTGTCTAAAATGGGGAAACAAAAGAATTAACTTTGTAAATTGTCGCTTTGAGAAGTTCAGTGACGTTGGCGTGCATTAGTTTACGGGGGCGCTGCCACATCAAATAGGGCGAACACGTTCACGACCGAGTAATTGAGGAATGTCGAAACTCTACATATCGACGTCTATGCTTCAATCACAATCGCTGTTGTAAAGTAATCTTCAGTCCCCATGGTGATTACAGTCTGTCACTTTATTGGCTTCTCAATCAAAGGCAGAATTTAAGTATTGGAGCCAGCTAGCTACTGGTGAGCTGCACTGTCGAGCTGACCTAGCTAGTTTTCACGCACCAAATAGCACGTGACTTCACCTCGTTATTAAAAAAGCGGGCGGTTTGAATCGGGGGAGAGTTTTTCATGACTATGCGAACTGAATTTAGCTCTACTTACATTTTCACTTTTGTTTGCATGTTTTTTATTATCATCTTAAATGTCCCAAACCTGTTTTCAACTAAATGTGACGTTAGCTTACCTGGCTGTTGGTTTGGTGATGACGCATGAAGTTTGACGTTGTCGTTGTTGTGTCTTCATTCTGTTAGGTGCATCCCATGCGTTTTGCCATCGTCTTTGTTGCCAACGTCATCAAGACAATTCATTAAATCAAATTAACGATCCTAGAAAGCTGGTCTCGTAGTGTTATGGTCGCCACAGCACACTGCCTCGCTTGTATTCACGTCGGTGTACGCCGAGGTCGCACGTGTCACGCAAAGGCGTTTTTTGATGGAGAGTTTCTGACACCTCGTGGTGACATTTAATTGAGCAAAACCTGCCGTTTTTAATTCAAGCCACAAACGGTTGTGCCTTGAGCAGTGGTTCCTATCCTGGGTTCGACGGAGCCTCTGCCATGGAGGTTTAGGCACACCTGACTGAAACATGTCAACTAGTTATGACACGCCCGCTTGGCCATCACTGGCTGGTTCATTTCATGCATAATTAAAACAAACATACTTATGTCTTGGAATCGTTGTTTTCTGTTTTTATTTTTTTATGTCTTGAATTTGAATTTTCACTCATGAAGGGTTCGGTGAATGTGCATATGAACTAGTTGGGTTCGGTACCTCTAACAAGGTTAAGAACCACTGGCCTAGAGACAAGTCTGAAGAAAATCCAAAGCATTAAATGACATTTTTTACACAGATACTTTTTCTGCATGGTCCGACTTTGTAGCCTCTGGTCAATCCCTGTAAAACATCCCTTGGTGGGGGAAAACATCCTGATACAAAATGAAATTGCGGTTCATTTATAATCACACTTGTTATTTATCGCGCGTATATGCATATATTAAAAAGTATGGAAGCAAAACATTATCACTGACTTTGAATTGTAACACGAGACGTATGTATGCATATATTATTTTCAAATAACTTATTTCTTGGGCAGAAGTCATGAACTATTTTCCCATCGGCAGGAAAAAAACAGGATCGGCCTTTTATTGTATAAATGCAAGCTAATATCACATTCCTGATATTTTTTTTGACAATCGTGCCAAGTGTCGTTTAAGGACGTATTGCTTTTATTTTATTTTTATTTTTTAAGGCGACTCCGTTACGTTATGCGCCGTTATTCTCTGTGACAAGGCTTTCTCCACTTTTAGACGTACGCCGACGGAACGCAAGCGTGATATGACGTTGATCGCGAAGGAGAGCGCCCTAGTCTTTGGAACTCGTATCTTTGTAAAAAAAAAAAAAAGAGGCTTCCCAAAGTTTGTAAAGATGCGACGTACTTACCAAATGAAGATGACGATTCTCAAACGCATCCAAAATAAGGTCACGAAAATCCACCTGTAAGGTTCGGTACATGGAAATAGTTTTTCTGATACAGTACTTGCACAACGAATTGCGGGGAAGCGGCGCCGCCGTGCGGTCGTTTGGTGAAACTGCAGGAACACCATTTCAAATTTAAATGTTTTTTTTCCCCATGTCTGCTGTGTCTAATCTGTGGCGATGTTTGGACATTTTGTGCAAAATAGTCAGGATTAAAAAAATATCAACACCAAATTTAGACGGCAACACTCGATTGCTCAGTCTTAGGAATTGACATTAATAAACACAGCTACCCTTAATACAAACCGTAAATAAAATAATCACAAGTCAGTACATGAGCAAGACAAATATATTTGAATCTTGAAATTTAATCAGTGAATAAAACAGATTGAACAGTGACAATAACTGCATCGGAAATGATTATTGGGAGTACTGTCTAATTACAAATGAGTAATCTCAATGGACATTTCCATTCAATTCCCTTCCATGTCAAGTAATAAATCCCTCGGTGAAAAAAGCTGAAATTGACTTGGTTCCAATAAAGTGCATCCATGACAGACTAACAAACACATCTCAATCTTCCCGTCATTGTCACAAAGGTGCTTCTTTGGTCACAGCAAAGCAGGGCGCACACATACTTGTCTAACTTCTTAACCGATTTGCATTAATGTGACAGCCCACATGACGAGAGAAGAAAAAAAGTTTTATCTTCCCGTTCATACAGTGGATTGTGTACAAGTGGTGATCAACACAGCGCACAACAATTTCTTCTGCGGTCTCCCATCCAGACTGCCGTGAACTACAAAGCAATAGAAGAAGCAAGGCTAACAGTTAGCTTACACTCTCACAGCTTCAGCGAGACTCCCGATTGGCTCACAGCATTTTACATTGCAATTGCGGAAGCTAAGGGCGTATCGAACAGATACCGTGAATATTGGACCCGTTTGACATTTACGAGCATTGGCATTGACTGTTCTCAGAGAAGAAAAATCACAGGATAAGCTTTTTTTTTCTTTTCCCCGAGACATCTGACAATTAAACCTTTGCTGACTTGGACCAGAAAGACTAGGGAAAATGCTCAATATCGTTTAGACAATTGGCATGTGTGTACCCCGCTTTATATGAGTTTCAGGTCACACACACACAAGTACTTGTGCTAGCTCATCTGACGGGGTGCGGCATGGTGGAGTTGGTGCCACAGTCGATGTACTCAAAGGTCTCCAAGGACAGCTGCTCCGTGTGGGACAAGTAGGAAATGTTCATGGTCATCCTGGGACAAAAATAAATAAATAAAAAATAAAAAAAGGTTGCAGGAGTGAATTGAATCCGCTGAAACACCAGCACCCCCTGTGGCCCTTGAGACTTACTGCAGCTCCAGGAATAAGGTGTGGATCTTAATCACGCTGGACTGGCAATAAATCCTGCAAGACATTGACCGTGTCGGATCACCTCCATGTAACACCACAAGATTGAAATGTCGGCTCACCTGAGGCCGTTGTCAGTAATGGGCAGGTCAATTTGATACGTGTACTGTCAAGGTGAAAGAGGAGTTAAAAACAAGCAAAACAAAATGTTGGAGTTTTTCAAAAATTAAATTTACCGATTTAGCAGAGCGTGATGGGATGGCGGACAGGTTGGACAGCTTGATTTTGCCCACCACCACGCGGGAGATCAGACCCTGCACATCCAGTTCCATGATTTGGACCGGAACAAAGTTGTCATTGATGACTTTGATGAGATTCTGGAGAAGGGGAGGATACAAATAAACACGGAGAGACAAAATGCACAAAATCAAAAACCAAAAAACACCCAAACAAGAATGGGGGAGAAGTCAAGTTGACACACAATGTCATGGAAAAGTCTTCGAGGGGAACTTTGTCCTTTCTCCCTGCAACGCTTTAAAACGTGTCCGCTTTTACGGGAGTCTGTCATGTGAATGCAATTCAGCACAAGGCAAACTTTCACCTGAACGTTCTTGTATGAATCCACTGGACATTATTTTTATTATTGTTCAGGGTGGGACTAAATATGAATACACATTTAAAAAATGTAGCTTATGTTATGATAAACCAAGTGTTGAATAATTAACACGTACATTGTATGCCAGTGCTAGCAAAGTGTATTTTTGTGTTCATTTGTTTGAGATGTTGCATATACGTCGAAATGGTTTGGGGGCGTGGCTCACCGTGACCTCCAGTTGCACCGTGTCCGGCGTGAAGTAGACCATGACAGACAGCACGGACATGGGGGTCAGCGTGACGCTCCGGGGGAAGAGGAAGAAGAGGATGAGGCAGCTGAGGAAGAGACACAGCGCCATGGACAGGCACACGTACAGCTTCCTGCAGCGGAATGTCAATATTAACCATAGAAATAATGACATTACAGTCAAGTTGCATTGCGTTGTTCTTACGTGCGTCTGGGTTTGAGTCTTTTATCGTTACACGGGATGACGGCAACCAGTTGGTCTTCATGGCCTGAAAACACACCCAAAAAAATGACAATCAATATTGTCAAATAAATATCAAATGTCAGTACCATCATAAACCAAGGCAACCCCAATATTATTATTTTTTTAACCAACTGTCCGCTTTAGACCCAAGTGTTTATTTCCAGTTTTCCCTAACATGCCCCTTTTTTTAATGTTAAACAAACCTCTTGGAATTCGTCCAGTGCCGCGACAAGTGGGGCAGGTATCTCCCACTATGGAGCCATACCGTGGGAAATGTTTCATCGTCTTCACCGTCTCTGAATCGTTTTCCCCGTCTGGACTGGACTCCCCAGTTCCGTTCGTGCGCTCGCTCGGGACCATGACACTTGGCTCGCTCAACTTAACCCTTCTGAAACAAACCAAATTATTATTGGGTTTATTTTCCCTGAGAAAAAAAATGTTCGGTTAGTTTAGTTGCGGTACCGTGCAGTCACGGTCAGTCATGATAAAGACCCAATATAAGTAAGTGCCTTTGTGACAAAGCATAGTCCACAGTGATGACACGTTTAGTAGATTTTCACAAAACACAACAAATATAATCTTTCTGACACGAATAAAAAAATGCTATTGAGTTACTGTTACTTTTATTGGGGGGGGGGACAAAAAAAATGAAGACAGTTGGTTCCTAACGGTCGGAACTACGTTACAATTTAGGTTTCAAAATACAGTAATGACGTAACCTTTCAGAACACTCAACATCACTACGCCATTAGCCGCTCTAATGTGTGTGACGTTTACTGCTACTAAATTATTTTCGAACACATTGTCATTCCTAAATACAATATTAACGTTCGTATCCACGTTTATCAGTGGAGTAGAATTATTTGAAAATAAAAATGTCGCGTCATTCCGATAGTTTGCGCACAACACCTCACCACACGTACGCATTTTACTTGGTGAAGCGTTCGCAGCTTTGCTATATACTTTTTCACAAATTATTTTCGTGTACTATACGCACGGGTATGTAACTTTTACGGGTATGCAAGTTTTTTTAAATACCAGTAAATTTATTTGTGTGACTTAGTTGTATTTGTAATGAATACACGACTTGCACGTGTGCTCTGCAATCAAAATGCCACCGATAATTTACAAACGAGGGCTCGGCGTACCTCTGTGACAATTCTTTCTTTTTTACGCTTATTTGGGGTGAAATGTGTTTTTAGGGAGGGCAAAATTACTCACCTTAAAGCAGCGAAGTCATTCGCTTCGAAGAGCGGATGTCATCAACGTTCAAAAAAATGAACTAAATTCTCAGGTTCTCTTCCTAATTTAAACGTTCTCTTCGCAATTTAAACTTTCCTTTCGTGTTCTCCTCCGTGTTTCGTCTCTTTCTTGCAGAAAACAAATAAGAAAGAGTGAGGAACACTTCCGCTTTCTTCAGGTGACAGGTCACCTATACTGCCCCGAAGCGGCAGAGAGTGTGTATTAGATTAAGGTTCAATGAGCAATTGTTATCTTTGACTTCAAGCCGTGTTTTCAGTGACTAATTTTAACATTTTAAACTGACTGCAATTTATATTTGAATGTATCTATGCAGACAATTTTAGGAGTATAATGACGACACGCTGTTTATTTGTATTCTGCCTGAGCAGACTGAAGAGGCTTCTGCGAGGCTCCCTCTTGTGGTTATTTACTGGTATCGCAATGAAGAAGTCAAGACCGGAGCACAAAACTGGGAAAAATCGTAAAGAAAATGTACGTGTACATTTTTTAGAATCTTAGATGTACACATGAAGCCTCGTCCAGTCGGGATTTTATTGAAGCTTTCTATCTAATTGGTTTAAAAGGTTTCTCCGTGTTTAAAATGTTTAATACATTAAATGTACAAATAATGTTATAGGTCACTTCCAGCAAATTAAAACGTTGCATTAAATGCAACCACCAGGAGACTTCACATTATTAAGATGTTCTAAGACGTCTACTAATATTTTAATTGAGGAAATATGACCATTAGGAGTCCATCACTGCAATTAAAATATTTTCATAACATTTTAAATACATAAAACTGTTGTCTTGTCCAGGGAAACCAAGAGAACGAAAGTATTTATTTTAAATAATGATTACATTCATTTAAGAAAGAAATAGAAAAAAACATGGAGGGCCACCGTTCATAGATCTGTCAAGGGAGCCTTCTCCCCCTCCGCGTCTTGCGCTCTCATTTTATCTTGTTGGGAGGTGGCGAAGGCCAGCGCAATCAGCATTTTGAGAAGCTACACAGAGTACAGACTAGGGCATGTGCAGGCAACTTTGCTTATCCGCAAAATAACTGGTCAGTATTCATTAGTACCAACAGTTACTTCCATTTAGCTTACTTTTATATGTTATATGTCAAATTTCCATTACACTGTCTGTAGGATTAAGGAGGCCAAATGTAAACCTCTTCAAGCCATTAAATCATCTCATTCTGTACTTATAAAGCTAATACAAAAACACGGTGGAGAATTAAATGACTGGTGAGACACAATTAAGCCATGTGCAAATTGTTTATTTTGGAATCTACAGCAGAGGGGTTGAGAAAAGTGTTTGCAGAAGATGTGACAAGCGGAACTTTTCAAAACTCTTTTGACATTCAGCACAAAACGGGACAACACGACACACGGTAAACCTCCAAACCACACTCGCGCCGATAAAAGAATAGGAATCTGCTCCAAAAACCACACAATGCAGAACGAGCAACTCGATGAACTAAGGCAATGACAATGACAGCAAGAATAATAAAATATGTCGATAGCACTGGAGATTGAGGAATGTGTTGTTTTGCGGAGACATCTCAGGTTGCGAATACGAGCTTTGCTAGATTTTGGTGAAACGACGGGAAGAAGGCGTCAAGCGGACCACCACTCGAAACTCCCGCGGTGATTATATATTTAGGTATATATTCTGTGTATTACATTCCACACGTCAACGTCTAAAAGAGAACAGTACTCGGATACAAAAAGATTGCATTGTTTAGGCAAAGTGGACTACGGTTACACGAGAAAAGGTGGCCTTGCTATTTGCACTTTTTCTACCGACATTCAACGGTTCGCGTTTGCGTCACTTTTCCACTGCGACATATCAGCCCCCCACCCCCTGTTGAGAAAACCACGAGTAAAGGAGAACATTTTGATCTAAGAGGAGACTGAGGGCTTTTTTGCAGCCGAGTGGAGGCTATTGCTCAAGCTAACACAAGCATGTGTTATTATGTTTTTTTACAATTTTGCGACCATCACACTTGGAACCCTGTCTGAACAAATACTAGAAAATAAAGAGATAGTACTTATCTCAGTAAAGGAGGAAAACGTGATCCAAAAGGAGACTGTGGATCAAGCTAACGTGAAGCATTTATTTGGAACCCTGTCTGAGCCCGAAATAGTACTTTGTGCCGACATGTCTTGTAGGTACCATGCAGTGGAAAAGGGAAGTTAGCGCGAGCTCCATTACAAAAAAATAAGCCCTCCGTATAAAAACACTAAAACGTCAATTTTCGTCCCGCATTGAAAGCTAACCAGCAATCGGAGTCATCTACGAGCAGCTCTTCACTATCACGCTTGGTCCAAATGAACACGACGATAATCTGCTCACCCTTTAAATATGTCTCAACATGATATCGGAGAGACAATAATAATAAAAAAAAACAACAACAAAACATCATCGCGTGCGCGCCTTCTTGTCAGTGGGGTGCCTGGACGGCACGCGGGCGGCGGCGCGTCCTCGGCCATCATCACCAGCTCGTTGACGGTGTGCAGCAGGTTGTAGCCGTGCTTGCGTAGCAGACGCTGGTTGAGACGCCGGTCTCGGAAGCCCATCTCCAGCAGCATGGCCATGAGGGAGGGGTCTTGGCGCGCAGCCGGGTCCACGCCGCGCTGCCGAGACAGAGGACTCGTTAACAGAGGGCTGCGTGATGACTCCGCCTTCCAATAATCAAGGCCGTGTGCGGGGATGTACCTGTATGGGACAGTTGGGCCCGGTGAATAGAGCCTTATAAGCGGAGGCCGCGACTGAGAGGGCCCCTTGACCAGGCCTTCGGTGAGGCCTCCTTGAGCCCTGAAATGAACACAACAATAAATGACTTCATTAATCCACGATGAGGAAGAGGAGCACGATGAAGGAAGACTCACCTGGGCTGCAGTGCGTTGCTGGGTCTGGGGTTGTACGTCTCAAAGGCGCTGGATGCTGATCCTGCCGATCTGGACAGACCCGATGAAACTGCAAAAATAGGATAATGGAGATTGAAAAAAAAAACACACACACACGACAACAAAAATGCTGGTGTGAGAGAAAAGGAAGAACGGCTTCTGCTGAACTGACAAATCGTGACAGTCTTATTTCCTTTCCAACGCAGGGTTTCCTCTTGCCACCCGAAAGAAAACAAATCCTCCTCACGCAACAAAGTGGCACCACGAATGACGCCAGCATATTTTGTGAACTCAATAGTCCCGGAGCGGTCGTGCATGGTTGCATGTTGCCTTATAACTGTTTGAGGTTGGCTAAATGGTCCCTATTTGAACCCTTTCATGCACCCTGTAACCTGATCACATGATCAGCTGTCCACTGTCGTGACCCCTGGAAGAGTTCAAATGTGTTCATGGCAGGCCTCACCACTGGCGGGGAGCCTCGGCGTGTGCGACTCATCGACTGCGTGACATGCATCCTCCGCCAGGTACAACGCCTCTGACCTGGGACGACAAAAAAAAATAAAAAATGATATGAGACAATAAGCAGATAACAGTCAAGATTGCTTTGAGTGCTCAATGAAAAGCCTGTGGACTGGTAACAAGGTCGCTTGAGTGATCATGTGTCAAGCCATCGGCTAACAGGAAGTGACCTTGTGACTAAAGGACGTTGACAAGGTTGCTCAAATGGCATGAAACAAGTTACACGTCTCACCTGGGCGAGTAGATAGCCGGCGGCGGGGCGACCACTTCCGGGGTAAGCGTGGCGGCGTCCAGAGTCTGCGAGGCGCAAAGCATCTGGTTGACGCTGGGGTGGATGGCGAGAGCGGGCGAGGGCGCAGCGTCGCATTCCAGGTCCTCGTCGTTCTCCATCTGCGCCACGTCATCCACGTAGTCGTCTTCCGGAGGCGGCGAGGCCCCGCCGGCGTCTGATGCGTAGTCTTCCTCGCGCAACGGCTCGGGGCTGGCCAGCGTGGCCGTGACGACGGCGTCGGGTTGCGACATGGCCGAGCTGTACATGGACTCCCCGAGTGGACGAGTCGTGTCGAAGCAGTCGGGGAGGACGATGATGAAGTCGTCGCAGGAGGACGACGACGATGTTTGGCTGCTCACCTAAAAAAATAATAATAATAAAATCAATCAAAGAAAGTGTGACGTTTGACCAGCTTTTATTTTGAAGTCACTTTTAAGCTGAAACCTGGCGCTTACCTCATCCCAGTCGTCCACTTTCTCTTCCTTACAATCCTTCACATTTTCATCGTCATCGTCGTCCTCATCGTCCTGCGGACCAGCAGGTCGGCCGTCACCTGGTGCTTCCGACGCAGCTTTTGGTGAACCGACAGAAAATTCATCAGGACGTGTCTTCCGGATGACGCACTTGTTGTTGCGCCTCACCTGGTATTGTTAGTGCGCAAATCCCATTTCCTTCTTGCTCGCCCTTCGCAGGCGGCGGCTCCTTCTCAACGCCGCAACTGGGACCGCGTGAGACAACTGCGGGAGAGGAAAGACCGTCAACGGAAATTCAAAATGGTCATCCCGGAGTCACAAGAAGTCCTCGACTGTTCTTGAGCATGTCTTGGCGTGTCGTGGCGCTTCCTCACCCTGCGCCTGGCGGCCGGCATGTTGCTGACTCCTGCGCACCGCCTGTGGTCGGGGGCCTCCTCCAGTGTGAGCGAGCGCATGACCGTCTCGCACAGGAACTGAGCGCCGCTGATCTCCTCCTCGCGCTCCTCGACCGGGGCCGCCGCCTCCCACGGCTGCTCCCTCGGGTGCCTCGGTTTTCCGACTTGAGTACGGAAAACATCGTCATGAGACGTGCGTGTTTACAAGCGCTCTACTTGTACATGATTAGCTCCTTACCAAAAACCTTTCGGACGCCTGTGACCTGCGTGTCGTCTTTGACCTGTGCGGTGAGTGTCTTTTCCGGCACTGGTGCATCATGGGGCATAGGGGAGATGCAAGGTGTTAGATCTAAAAAAAAGGGGGAGTGGGGGGACAATGTGATTGGTCAAATTGCAAGACAGAGCTTAAGGTGAAGAAAAATGATTAAAAATAAGAGTTAATAGGTGAAAATGGTCCTACTATTACATCACGCTATCTGTACTTACCCACAGGGGTGTTGTTGGGGACCTTCTCTAATTCCTGCACAATGTTTATATCCATCAACTCAAAGGACAAAAGATCCTAATCAAAAAAAAAAAAAATCACAATCCGTCATTGTGGCAATGCGCGCGATTGTGTGTGTGTGCAGTCGCAGGTACGCACCTGAGCAGTCAGCAGGTCCACGTAAGGCAGGAAGAAGCCATTGTGGCTGATGTCCGCGGACAAGCCCTCCTTGGGGCGGACCGCCTCGTCCTGTGCTCCCGGCCTCAGCTGCTCCCTCTGACGAGCACAACAACGTTGGCAACATCAGCCTCACACCTTTGAAGCGGCGGCAATTGTCCTCAGTGATCAAGTTGAGGGAATGCATCATCGTGGTCACGTACTGTCCAACCTTGTGGCATCGTCACCCGCATCCCGGATGCTGTTTGTGTATTCTAGCAAATGGGACGCGTGACTCACCAGTCGCTTCCGGTGCTGATCAAGTGCGTTGAGGCCATTGCCGGGCTCGACCACGATGCTGCACCACACGCGCGGCCCGAACTGGTGGCCGCGGTGCGCCAAGCGCCAATGGGAGGTGTACGTGCCCTCCATCACCGGCGCCACAAAGGTCACGCTGACCACGCCCACTTGGCCCGGCAGCAGAAGGGGGACGGGCACTGACCTCCTCTCTTCCGACGCCAGGCCGAGGTTGCCCCACATGAACACCAGCTGGGCAGATGCGCGGACACACACGTGGCACACAGTATAGCAATCTACACGCAAACCAGTGTGGAAGCACGGTTGCCTAACTTGAATATTTTTTGGGGGGTACTTTTTGCACATCTTCCTGTCAGAGGGGTCAAATCCAGGTCCAGAAAGTAAAAACACGGCTCTCAAAGGGGTCTGGGAGTGCCATGCGGAACCCTTTGAAAGCTCGGTGCTAACTGCTAACTGGCAGCCGACCAATGGCGTTTTAACTTACTGCTTCTGGGCATAGTATCCATTTTAATGTCCATTTAAGGCCTGTTTAATGATTTTTAATGACCCATAGAAAGCCCATCATTTAAAAATGGTCACACGGGAAGATATTTGTTAGAAATAAACTGTTGTTGATCTAGCATGTAGCGAGTCATCTGTTTCCTAATTACTGTGAGGAATAGCAATCAAGTGTCTTTACATCCACCAATGATTCATTATCAAGAATAGCATTTAATAATATTCAAAGTCATTTGAGCAAAATGTGCTCTTTCAGACGTTTGTTGCAAACTGGAGGCCCCTCACATTAATCTGGACCAGAGAAGTAGCTGCCGGCTTCAAAAAGGTTCGTGGGCCTTACTGTAAAATGGTCCCCGACTATTTCCAGGTCAGAGGGACTCATCCCTACCATGGGTTGTGAAAATCAGCAAGTGACACCACCCAAAATTGTCTATAAGAAGGCAACTAACTACTTTTGTTTCAATGAAGCTCCTCAACCTACTTTGACCTAGCTCCCTTGCACCAATATGTCACAATCGCCATCAACACAATGACTTTTAGGTTTGACAGAACTTTGGCCTGAGCACAAATTAGTTGTCTCAGTAGATTCCGCAACCGCAATTTGTGAATATGCAGTGTTTTGCTTTTTGGGAGTAGTTTAGATTTGATGATCAGGGAATGTTAAGAGAGGAAAAGGGTCTCAGAGTGAAGCGGTAGAAAGGGGGTCAAAGAGTGGAGGCTGTCCTCTAGGGGCGGGGGTGGCAGACAGGTGAGAGGAGTACCTTGGTCTCGGGAGTCCAGCCGATAGTGCCCGAGTTCCTCATCTTCCAGTATTTGATGAACTTGGTGCCGGGCTCCAGGCGGGTGCCGTCCGGCAGATTTTCATCCAGAAACAAGGCGGCCATAGTGGGCAGCAAGGACGAGTGCGAGGCCCCGGGACCCCTAGTTTCAAGTGTACAGAGCATTGTTGAAAATGGCCCTGCACTCTCACTCTCATCTCTTTTTGTTGTTTACCAATCAAAAAAAAAAATGTCAGGAGCCCAGATTTGTGTGTGTGTGTGCAGCTCAAAAGCATTTCTCATAGAAAATCTATGAAGCAGCAGCAGCAGCGGCAGTTTTCATACTGAGGTAGTTCCGACATTTCCCCACCAGTGCAGAGCAGCCAGCGACACACTCATACAGACTAGATTACAAAGATGGCATTTTCGTGGAGAGGAAAAAAGAAAAAAAAAAAGACAAAAAAAGACTTTTTGCATCCATGCTGGATTCGAGGTACCCAGCACTTGTTGGACGCCCCTCCCAGGCGGCGCTTACTCTGGACTGGAGGCCTGGGGGTCGGGGGCCGGGGCGGGGACGGGACCTGAGGCTGTGTCTGAGGCTGCGGGCGGGGGTAGCGGGGCGGGGGCCTGGGTGGAGGCGGAGGCCGTGTTAGTCGGGGCGGCGGCTCGGCCCGAGGTGGAGGGCCCGCTCCACTGCATGCCCCGCTTTTCCAATCTCAGTTTCTTCTTGATTTCCTTCACTTCGGCTCGCAGCTGCCTCCTTTCTGCTTTGAGGCGCTGTCGCTCGGCCTTGCGCACCGTCCTGTCTCCTCGCCGTGGGAACCTGGTTCGGGATGTTAACAGGGAGACCTTCTTGTTGACTACATTTGCTTTCAAAAAAATAAAAAATAAAGAGCACCAACATTTTCAATGAGGTGCAGCTCCATGTAGCTTGTCTGAGAAGTTTCACCCCGTTTCAAACATTTGTCACACTTTACCTCAATTCTCCCGACATGCCGTGCTCGGGGATGGACAGGGCGTCTTGGTTCTCACGAGGTTGTGGCTGGGGTCGTGGCTGTGCCGACACATCTCACACAGGATGCAGGACGGGCAAACGCTAGCGGGGAGAACGAGACCAAATGAAAAGTGGGTCCAAAGGCCACTTCAACGGGCGATTTATTCACAACTAACATGACGCGAAACCAATTTTAGGGGGAAAAAGTGGCCGACTGGAATTGACAGATATTACATCGTGAAAATGCTTGAGAATGTGCCAGATGACAAAAGACTGCACTTGCGCTTTCTACCTGCACTTGTAGGCTCCTTCAGAGGTGAGCTTGTTGCAGCTGCTGCAGTTTGGGGTGTAACCGAGAGACCCAGTGGAGGTGGAGGGGCCCGGCTTGGGCCCCACGGTGGCGGCGGGGGGTCCGGGCCTGGGCCCCATGACGGGAGCGCAACTGGGACCGCTGGCCTCGGGAGGCGGCGGTGCGGGAGACTTGTGCGTACAACACTGGCCCGAGAAGTCGCTGCACATGCGCTCCACCACCTCCTTGACCACCTCGTCTTTAAACTGTGAAGAAAGTGCATTAGCCCAGGTTGGGGGAGGGGGGGGTTAAATATAAACTGAGGATCCCCCTTTACCTTCTCCATGTAGGATCTGAACCACATAGGAGGAGGTTCATCTTCTGCTTTGGACCCTTTGTTGTCCTTGGCGGTCACCTGGGGATCAACCCACATTTTTTTAGCCAAGGCAGTCGACAACCATTCGGCCTCACAAACACATTTACGGAAAATTTAGTCTTCAATGAACCAGTCCAGTTAAGACCGTTTTCTTTCTACAGTGTTACGTCAAAGCACGTTTGACTCATGGTTTTCGGACGTGCGGTGTGGAGGGACGTGTGGTGGCATCAGGAACAAAGCACTACACACCCACACAGGTTTGCAACCAGCTCATAAATGCGAGAGTGGAAAAACTGGTTGGCACTGCGGCGAAATGAAAGCTGTCTGAACCTGATACACAGCCACTGCCAACAAGACTTGATATTTAAAGAGGAAGAGTCGGCGTTGGTCGTAGAGGAAGCGGCTATGGTGCATGTTAAGTAGACGCAGGACGAATCCATTGTCTGAAACGGTGAAGGGAAAAAATGCAAAGGTGTGGCTTGAGGAAGCTTGAGGGACATTGCCCCCCAACTACAATGTGGCTTCCAAATATGTTGGACAACACGAAAAAAAAAAAAGACTCACAGACATCTACCAAAGCAAAACTCAGAATTACAAAAAAAACGTTTTGTCATTCATTCATTGAGTGACGCATGACTCATACGTGCAAACGCGAGGAAAATCCGCGTTGGTTCCTTACAGCTTCTCGCTCCGGGGTGACTTGCGTGCCCTTGTCCACCGTCTTGACCCGCGACGGGTATGGGGGTGCCGGTCGGAGGTCGCCCTTCAGTTCTTTGACCTCCGTCTTGAGCGGCCCGCCGCAGGCCTGTCCCTTCATTTTGTAGACGTTCATGATGAGGTGGTTGCCCTGCTTCTCGGCACTCTGCGCGCAAACAAGCACATGTGACACGATGACTCACAGTCAACAATAGCACTCTAAAAACATAATATTGTGCTTAGCGACGTACACCAACAGAATGGGGGATTTGTTTGTGTTTACGTGTTGTGAAATCAGATCAACTACAGTTTTCATCTTGCATGAGAACGTTAGGTAAACACCTACAGGGCAACCGCCCTACCAACTACGCCACGAGTTGGCAGTGGCACACTTCCACCGGCGCATAATTTGTACTTATAGTTCTTACGCGATTCTGGGCAAAATAATGCTAGGTGGCGAGTTGCCGGTGACAGCAAAATAACCATTATGAAGAAAAAAATCCATCATCAAAAAATAATCTCAAATGAACAAACAAAACTAAATGACCAGTCCTTGTGTTAGGGAGCATAAAAGAATGACATCTTTGCTACAAAACCTCTGCATCATATGTGTCTATGATCTCACCTTTTAGTTAGCTATCATAAAATTGTAAGAACGATAAAAGCTCATGAAATCAGCAGTACCTTGATGGCTTCCTCGTACTCGTCTGAAACAACAAAATTTTCAGTTTAGTGATTTGGAAAGGAAAACAATAGGGCTTCTCCTTTAGTTCATTTTTCTAAACATGGATCAGCTCCGGAGAAAGAAACAGGTATTTCTTACCTTGACTGTTGATGCAAATCTAAAGAAATGAAGAGGGAGTCATTTGGGTGAATACTTAAAAAAAAAAGCATACAAACATCAGGTCATCACGTGTACACATCGTAATAATTCTTACCTCTTCGCTGTCCTCGTCAAAGTACTTGACTTGGAAGTGGTTAATTCCGAATGACGCTTTAATCTGGAATGGAAGCAGACATTTGTATTGGCTCACACTCCGTAACCCGCTACCACGTAAAACTCGACCGTTGTGGCGGTGTCACAATTTAAAAGTCGATTACGTCTCACGTACGCTTACTATTTTTCATAAAGTGTCCGATTAAAACAGCGAGTGTCTTAAAGTGGCCACTTCTGAGGCTAGGCCACGTCCGGGCCTAGTTCTCCCCGAACTGCGCCAACACACTCGGCTAGCAGCTCACCCAGGCTTCCACCGAGCTCCACTCCAGCTTGTCCAGTTCGCCCGCCAGGAATCTCTTGACGTTTCCTCGAAAATTGACTTTTATGGTCACCGGGAGCCCCATTTCGGGCGGATCGAGAGTCCAACCCCCGATAAAGTGCCTTTGAATCCGAGGTGTCGCCGGTGTGCTCGCTTTCCCTGTTGCTCTCGACTGTCTTCTCTTGTTTACATCGTCAGCTGCGTCGAGAAAAATACGGTGACGTATTCTGCGCACGCGCATTTCCCAGTTCCTGTCAGAACACCCTCCCCCCTCAGGATGGTCGCGCTCTAATGTCGTCATCATCGCGCTCACCGACACCAAGTGTGGCTGGCAAGCTGTAAAGCCACACGTTTTCCCCCCTCCCTCCAAGTCCATTTTAATGCTGTTGGGACGCTCGCTTTTCGCCTATCTGACAGCATAAAATGTCTTCACTGCTCAAGGTGGACAATGCAATTAAAACCAAGGTACGATCCCAGCTGCCGCAAGTCCCACTTGAAGCTTGAAGTTTGCTAGATCGCGTTAGCTTCACTTTTGGTAGCATAATGTGAATGATCGGGCCGTGCTAGCCGGCTTCTTTTTCGCTTAGACCAACGCAACTGTCAACGCTTCCAACGATCTAGCGAGATTTCACCAGTACAGGGCAGAATTTGTTTTCCCGAATAATTCGTCGCCACGCCCCGGGTTGTAAGTGTAATAAATGATTCGGAACACATGTAGAGGGAAAGGCCCTCTTGGCTAGGAGCGACCGGGTTAGCCTAATGGAGCAGACGCAAGGGGACAAGAATGGTGTCATCCTCCTTTCTACCGACCCGTAAAAATGACCCTGGGATTTTGTGGTTTACAGGGTTTCACCTAAACAGTCATATTCATGGCAAATTCCAAGACATTTGTAATTTGGTAAAAGTCTTTTTTTCCAGATCTCTATAAATTTGTTTTTGTTTGTAAGAGACTAAAATACAATAGCATAACTCAAATGTCATATATAAATAATTGTATTATACTTTTTTTTTCTCCTCCGTGTGTTCAGGTTGATGCATTTAGAGAACGTATCACTGCAGAAGTAAGTATTAATGGACTAGAAGATGGACACTGGGCGCAAACTAGCAGAAACTTGTGTTTTATTCCATTTTATTGTCGCAACATTCTCAAAGCTGTTCTTTTTGTTCAGGCCGAGGACTTAGTTGCAAATTTTTTCCCAAAGAAGTTACTGGAACTCGATCACTTCCTTAAGGTCAGTGTCCCTTGGATGCTTTTAAAGTTTATTTCAGGGACCCTTGAGCATACTTGCCACTCAGCATGAAGTTTCTTCTTTTTGTTGCCTTGCGCGCAGGAGCCAATCATCAACATAGTCGAACTGAAGGAGATCCACTCGGACATCAACCTGACGGTGCCCGACCCCATCCTACTCTCCAACCTTCACGATGGACTTGATTCGGTGAGTCTCCATTTAACCGCGACATCATCGCTAGTCCCGAGCTTGCCGTCGACTCATCACGTGCTTGTGTCGTTTCAGCAAAACGCCAAAAAGAGAAAGCTGGAGGACGGAGACGTAGAGGACAAGGGTGAGTTCCACACAGCTTCGGGCTTGTATGGAGAATGCCGGCCCGTCGCTTATTTCTTCATCCCCCGCCTAGTGACCGGCACCAAGGTCTTCGTCATGCCAGGCGGGATGATGAAGAGCAACGGCAACCTGGTGGATCTTATCGAAAAGGTCAAACCGGAGATCCGAACGCTCATCGAGAAATGCAACACGGTGAGCGTCGTGAATGAACACAATGAACACAGGGCGACTCGAGGAGCGGTCGGCGAGCTTGACGCTGTCGTCCCGCGCAGGTCAAAATGTGGGTGCAGCTGCTGATTCCAAGGATAGAGGACGGCAACAATTTTGGGGTGTCCATCCAGGAGGAGACGGTGGCCGAGCTGAGGACGGTGGAAGGCGAGGCGGCCTCTTACCTCGACCAGATATCCCGGTCGGTGCAGTCACCGTGTTCTACGGACGTAGATTCCAAATCTGCTTTTAGTGGCCTCACCATCCCAATCTCTTCTGATTTCGGCCTGCCAGGAGGGCATCTGAAAATTCTTGAATTAATTCATCACTGTTGCATAGTTAAGATAAAAAAACATCTGGCTCAACAATCTTGCTGGATTATTATAGTAAAACAATGCGCACATGTGAAAACTTGAGTTTTTTTTCTCCTTTTGACAAAGTTCCCTTCGGTTCAATCTCTATTAGTATGAATATATAATTCATCACTATAAGAGGCTTAAAAAAAAACAACAATCACCCAAAACAGATATTTGCGTGTTCCTGTTGACAAAACCGGAATGAATGAACCTTTCAACGGACTTGCTAACATTGAGACGTTTGTCTTGCTGCAGATATTACATCACCCGAGCAAAGCTGGTTTCGAAAATAGCTAAATATCCACACGTGGTAAGTCCTTGTAAATATCCACGACGGCGATTTCGTCTCGGCCGAAAGCAATCGAAAGAAATAAGCTTGCTGTGCGTTTGTCTGCCAGGAGGACTATCGGCGCACTGTAACGGAGATCGACGAGAAGGAATACATCAGTCTGAAGATCATCGTGTCAGAGCTTCGAAATCAATACGTACGTCTTCCCCGGGCCGCGGCGGTCGGACGGTTGGGCTCGGCTCGAGGGCGCTCACGCCTGGTTCGTTTTCCGTTTGCAGGTGGCGTTACACGACATGATTCTGAAGAACATCGAGAAGATCAAAAGGCCTCGGAGCAGTAACGCCGAAGCCTTGTACTGAGCGCCGCCAAACTCCACGCCCGCCCGCACGTTCCGTCATTTCAGTACAATCAAGCAAACCCCGTATGTAACAAAGATGGACACCACTTTTTTTTTTTTTTAATCGCAAGAGACTTTTTTTCCCCAGTTTTAATGACCTCAAATGGTCGGGAAGTCGCATAAGCAAGAGTGTACTTTTTAATTTGAAAACGTCAGTGGCTTTTGTTCTTAGTCTGAGCAATGGTTGGCAAGGAATGTTATGTCGTACGGTCAGCTTCTAGGTGCACCCAAAAGAAAAAAAAATCACCTGATTAAAATATTGATTCTACTGAATAAACTTTTTTTTTTAAAGAAATGTGGCATTTTTTTCCAATCAACTCGGTGTTGTAGTATGGCCTTGGCCAGTACACATACTCTCCACATTGCGATAATTCGACTCAAGGACTCTCTATGTCATTCAACTGTTATCCGCGCCGGTGTGACGATGTAAAACGATAACGCAAAAAACAAATGTCTGAGGGTTTTCAGTTCATCTTGAACAACAATAGTTGAGGGAAAAGCACATTTAATACGCGTTTGTTTCCCCCGAGATAAGATAACGCCTGAAAACACGCTACGCGCACGCTGGCAAAAACACCGCGGCGTTGCGCAACCTGGTTGACTGTTCACACTTATCGTCGCGGGCCTTCCTCTCACTGTGGTCCTGATAGATGTTGACGAGACAGATAAGACGGCCACAGAGGACGCTGGAGATTTGCCGGCGCGAAACTATCACAAGGTCATGATGTCATACGCGTGATGTTCTCCTCGAAACATTGAGCCGCTTACATGTCGTACTCTTGTAAAACGTTATCGCATGCAATATGGTTGTACAGTCGGAGGTATGATAAACATTAAGTTGACACCTACAGAAAAAGTTGACTTTCAAAAGTGAATTTGGCAATAACTGGCATCATATGAGCGCTAAGTACACATGGCGAGTTAGCAGACCGAATCTGAGTACCGCTATGCTGACTTTCGTCGGCATAAAAATGATGCAACTGAATCAAGGGACGGACTCGAGTTAACATCAAATTACTTTCCCATTAACCTTTTTTTTTTTTACATTATTTCTGACTGAGTGAGATATACTCTTATTATTCTCATTATATAACGCTAGCTACTCTGAAGCTAACATGTAGCTAACGCCTTTTTAAGGAGCGGGATGTTTGTGGGCATCTTACAGAAAGCGCAAACCGATTAATCTGTCAGCAAATAGTTGTTAGCTCTTAACTGCAAAAAAATATACGTTTGTGAATGCCGAGAAGCAAATGGAAAGAGGGTTCAACAATAAAAGTATGAATTTGTAAAAGCCGGACTCCTTGATACATTTTGTACACCGAGTGCGGCACGCATGTCCCCCCTCAAGACTAATTGTGCTCCTTGATCCCGTGGCGTGTGTGTTGGACAGAGTGTCACTATGTGGGCCAGCCGAGTGTGCGATGCATGCTCGGGTTAATGTTTAGTGCACTCAATTAATCAGTATCTGCGCAAGGCGTCTCATGGAAAAAAAACATTGGGCTATTACTGGAAGCTTTCATTGGAAAGCTAATGACAATTTTTTTTTTCATCCAAACATTGACTGGCAAGCTAAAAAAAGCGAACAGCTGCACAGCAAAAAAAAAAATAGAACATGCACAGCGCATAGTTTGGAGATGTTCTCCATACATTTCAAGAATCAGACCATGAATACAAATGGATGAGCTGAAGCTTAAGCTATGAAGCAAATTGAATAGCTGAGCATGCAGTTATGTCGGTAACTTGACAGCCAAAGAGGCTGGTTTGAGTTTATCCGAGTATATTTAAAGAATGGATACATGATAAAATGAGTGCTGTATGAAGCTGAAGCCAGGCAGCAGAGAACAGAGTTCAGCATTTAGCCACTTAGCTAACACCTAGCTCGTCTCTGCCTTTCATTTGAAATCAAAACTAGCGTCGTTGATTCGGCATGTGCAGACAGGCGCAATACACATACAATAACTCTTAGCAAAACAACAAAACACAGGACTAGATTTTGTTTCCATGCTAGCCCAAAAGCTCCATGCAAGTCACAATTCAGCGCAAAAAAAAAAAAAGAATTCCGCCGATCACAAGTTCTTGCCGCCTGCGCCTCTTGTGCTCATCCAGCAGAGCGCCCGTGGGGCTAAAGCGGTTGGGATTAAAAGTGCGACTGCACTCTTACCGAAGGACAAGCAGTAGAAAAGCACCAGGTTTTCCGAGGAAAACGTCCACGAGTCTAAGAGCCCAAGTAGCCCCAGGGAGGTGACAACGCACAGCGCCTTGAAAGCGGCGGAGGTGCAACGCCCGGGCGGCGAGCGCAGGCCCAGGCCCAGACCCAAAAGGCTGCCCATGTTCCGTAGGAGGCTAGCAAACGGTGTGCTGTCCATGTGCACCCATTCGGCCCTGGCGCACCACCTCTGGGCTTTCTCCAGGGTCCACAGAAGGTCCACGCCCAGAATCTTAAGCAGCAGGTAGAAGCCAACGGCGAAGGCCGTCAAGAGGAGGGTGGTGAAGGCGTAAGTCCTGAACCTGGCCCCGTGGATCCATTTGACCTTTGACATGACTTCAGCCACCATCACGCCTGACAAATTTCAAAGTCAGTCAACTTACAGACAATTTATCCGAATACGTCTTGACTAACCTGTGACGAGCCCGGCAAGGACCTGGTGCGGGAAGTGGGCGGCCACGTAGACCCTGGACATGCACACTCCCAGCAACACCAGGCCCATTAGCACCCACAGAACCAAACGCAGGAATCTGCCAGAAAGGACAGCGGGAGTGCCAACAGCTCAACATTCAAAGAGTTAAACCGCCAGGTCGCCGTCGCTCACTTGTACAGTGACGGCGGACATCGTTTCTCCGCCGCCATGTGGAGTACGGCCGTCACCATCACATACCAGACCCCTGCGGCACCCATGGCATGACCAGAGGGACTTCCTGCAATCGAGCGGTTTGAAGTTGGCTCGTATCGACTCACGTCTCGCCCGTCACAAACGTGCGAAAGACAACATGTAGGACCGAACTTTGGAAGCGAGTCAAAACATGATACTATCAAAAACCGAGAGTGACCGGATCAATACCCTCAAGAAAGAGCAGTCTGTCATAAAGTGTACCTGGTCCGGTTTCACATGTGATGGCAAACTGCTGCAGCAAAGGGGCTTCTTTGGCCCCATAGAAGTGGGTCTCGTGAACCCACCAATAGGGTCTCTCTCCAAAAAGAACCCTGCCACAGAAAGACCAACACACTCAAGACCCCAATCGGTTCTCGCTCGATTCCTGATCTGACCGTTACCATTTGAGGACCAGGTTGATCCAATCCCCCACGACGGCCACCCAGATGAGCCGCAGGCCTGCGTCCCGCCGCAGATGGAACCAGATGGGGAAGAAAAAGAAGAAGGTGGTGTGCAGATCAGCCACGACAGAAGCAAGACTGAACAGGTCCTCGTAGTCCTTGTATTTGGTCTGGAGGTGCACCGCCAGCTCAACCCCCCAGCTGTGGACCAGATCCATGATACTAGACTTTTTTTTCCACCCCCCTGAGAAGGATGCGCTCTGTGGTCTTTTTTTTAGAAGTGGTCAGTCAGAACGGCGTGCAGCTCTATCCCCTCGATTAGGTCTGTGTGTGATCCCCATTGGACTTTACTCAAGGCTAGCAGGCTTGTTTGCCTTTTGGACAGTGCCGACAGGTTCCTTAACCTCGTGCACCCCCCCTCACCCCCATCCGCTGCTGAAATCCATAATTAGAGAACTCAGTGGCTCACCGAGTTCCTGGAAAACATTTTCTCAGCTCCGTTGTCTGACTCCAACTTTCTTTGCTCATCCACGTTGCCTTGCGCGGTTGCTTCCGATGCGGTCCTTCCGAGCGGGGAGTGACATGACCTCATTTTTGCGAGGACTTCCTTTCTGGCAAATCCAATCATTTGCTTCCTTGGGAGCGACCAATTGGAAATATCCGTTTTATCAGACTGAATCTGCTCGAGTACCACCATTCAATCATTGATTGCGTTATGCAATTGATAAGTGGCCGAGATGTTTTCTCCAAATCGCAAAAGACAATTACATAACTGACAGGCTCTTCTGAGCGGGAGAGAGTGAGGCCGAGTGCAGAACATGTACAAAAAAAAAAAAAAGTGCAATGACAAATGACTCACAAAATGTGTCATTTCATTGACAAATTTGTTTTTGGGTCATCATGTGCCACCTCCAGTAAATTCGACAGATGCACCAGACGGTGACGCTCTGTTTTTTTTTTTGTTTCCCCCCCTTCCAGCATGTTTTTGTGCCAAGGCTGCCAAACTCTCCCGACTCGTAGTGTTTTATTACACATGTGCAAGGTCCAAAGATCAACATGAGCATGCGTCAAGGTGGTGGTCTGCCGGGCTATAAAAACAAGCGGCTGTGTCACCGCCGGCGACACTCGAGAGTGACTCGCGCGCTAACGATGCTTACCGCCGTCATGGACGACATGCAGGGTTTCGGGGTGAGCAGCACCCGCTACCTTCAGACTCACTACCAGGACGCCCAAGGCTTGTTCCTTTGGGTGTCGTGGGCGGCGGACCTCAGGAACACTTTCTTCATCTTCTTCCCGCTTTGGTTCCACCTGCGGCCCTCTGTCGGCATCAAGCTCATCTGGGTGGCCGTCATCGGCGACTGGCTCAACTTGGTGTTCAAATGGTGAGGCGGGATAAAATCCGACGCAGAGAGTATCGGAACGACTAAGTGCCTATTTCCGTTTTCAGGATTCTGTTTGGGGAGAGGCCCTACTGGTGGGTCCACGAGACGCATTATTACGCCGACGGCGTTCGCCCTGATATTGAGCAGTACCCCATGACCTGCGAGACGGGACCGGGTATGGAAAATCTTGAAGGTGACACTGCTCAGAGGGTCACGACATCAACTAAAATGTCCTCTTTGCCATCCAGGGAGCCCCTCCGGTCACGCCATGGGAGCGGCAGGTGTCTACTACACCTTGGTGACGTCCATCCTCGCCGTCACGGCGAGTAAGAAGAAACACGGTGGCAGAAAATCCTCCAACAACAGGTGACTTCAAAAAGCCTCATTTTGTTGACTTTTTTTTCCTTTTTAGCCAGCGCTTATCACATTGTACGTTCTGTCCCAACACACGGTTGATCATTGACTCTTGGCTATCGAGTTGTTTTTGACATTCAGGCAAGCTGAAGTTGCTCCAAATAAGACAAGAGTGAAAGCAATGATCCAGTGACTTCTTTTCCTTTTTTGGCAGCTACCTGAAAGTCATCCTTTGGTCCGTCTTCTGGGGAGTCCAGGTGTGCGTCTGTCTGTCGAGGGTCTTCATCGCCGCCCACTTTCCTCACCAGGTCGTTGCCGGAGTCATCACAGGTACGGCTCACTCATCAACTGAGGCTTTTGAGTTAGAAGGCATTGGTCCGGAGAAAATACCCAAGGAAGTTTGCAGCATTTTTCTCACATTTAAAAACATCCGTGCCGTCACAGAGAGCCGCCAATGCCCGTTGAAATCTTTGGTAGAGCTCTTTTGCTTTGTTGTTGTCTCAAACGGCACATGCTCTTCTCCATCAACGCTGGTTGCATTCCCCCCAGCCACTTCCTGGAACACGTTTGTCTTTTTCCCGCATCGCCAGTGTTGCCAGGCAGAAAACCGAAGGTTTAGGGTTCGGTACCGAGACTCCTTGAGTTGCTCTTGATGCTGCGTCAATCAGTCGGAGAATGAAGACAGCACCTCCGAATAACTTAAAAATAGAAAAGCACCCATTCTGAATTGAACGCTTGTAAATCGGGGGAGCGTCTGTCCATTCGACGCTTCTGACAGTAACCTCAATCGGACTCTCTCTGCCTCCCAGGCATGATTGTAGCCGAGGCCTTCAACAGAACGCAGTGGATCTACAGAGCCAGCATGAAGAAGTACTTCTACACAACTCTTTTCCTGACATCCTTCGCCGCGGGCTTCTACCTGCTTCTAAAAGCCGTGGGCGTAGACCTCCTGTGGACGCTGGAGAAGGCCCAGAGATGGTGCGCCAGGGCCGAATGGGTCCACTTGGACAGCACCCCGTTTGCCAGCCTCTTGCGCAACATGGGCACGCTGTTCGGTCTGGGCCTGGGCCTGCACTCGCCGCTGTACACCGAGACCAAGCGCAATAGCAGTGCGGTGTCCCGCGCCGGCTGCATTGTGGGCTCCCTGCTGCTGCTGCACCTCTTTGACTCCTTCAAGCCTCCCACGCACACCGCCGCCCTCTTCTACCTGCTCTCCTTCTGCAAGAGCGCCACTGTACCCGTGGCGACTGTCAGCATCATCCCCTACTTAGTGAACAGCGCACTGGGTCTGCACAGCAAAAAGGCCGCGTGAGCAAAGCACGACGCCATAAAAAGAGACTTCCGGAAATAGAACGCGCAGGGCGATCTCTTCCCTGTGTAGAGACTTGGTGCTAATTGCATTTATTTCCCCCAAAAAAGAAAAAAGATTGTTCGGCAAAGCCAACGAGAACAACAGGAAACTGTCACTGAACTTTGTGTGCATGCAGATGACACTTCCCATGATGCTTTGAGGCACTTACGAGAGCTCAGAAGCACATGAACGTTGTAACAGACTTCAGTTGCTAAATATGCTGTGTTATATTGTCGTGTTTTTGACTATTACAGAGAGTATTTTTAATTATTCTTAATAAAATTTTGAAAACAACGCCTGAGGGGGATTATTGTTCTTTCCCATGATGTCACCGAGTGGCAGAGGTTCCCTGACAACGTAAGCTATGGTCTCTGCAGCTCCTCATGGCGTTGCGAAATACAAAATCGCCTATTTGCATTTTTGTGGATCTTATCCAGCTATTCATGTATTTTTCTGCGCTTTCTGAGACATCCAGAGATGCCAAATGGCAGTGTCAAAGCTGTCGGAAATAGGAAAGTAGTAATTGGTGGCAATGAAGCACAGTGTAGTTACAGAATACTTTTTTTTCCTTTTTACACAAACCCCCAAAACATTCGCTAAGTGTTTTTCACGAATAATATCTTTATTATATGTTTTGAGTCATAAACACGAGTTGTAGCCAAGTTGACCGACCTCAAAAGCCATCAAAACATCCCTGGCCTTTAGCCCTGACTTCCTGCAATGACATCAGCGTGCACGTCACCGCACACTTTGTGCAAATCAGACAGTCAATATTTGCTAATTCATAGCTTTGCCAAATGAGTGACAAACACACGAGCAATCAGTTGAGTCATGAGGCACGTTTGCGCACGTCAGTCAACTTGGGGTTACTATTTAATGATGGAGGAAGAGATTATATTTTTGAATTTGAAAGTGCTCTTGTATATGTGCAATGACAAACGAAATGCACTTACATTGAACATCATTTCACTTACCAGAGGCAGCACACTTTGTCAACCACGTTGTTGCAGGTGCACTTTATTCGTCATTTTCTCCAACAGTCTAATGACAAGATCCACCATGGACCCTTTTTCATCCATGCCACAATGTCCAGAGAGCCCTGGCCTCCTGTATCTATTGTGAAAATGCAATGAAGTTGATATTGTTATTCTAGCATCGCATTAACTTTTTTAAAAACCACAAATAAGTGCATTGTATATATTTCATGTTTTTCTGCATTTTTTAATTACTGCTATTTTAGGGCCGGATCGACAGTCTACCTCATTCGACTGATTTTGTGCGCCTCCACTTTATGAGGAATTACAATTAACCGAGACTAAGAGTAAATTAAAAGTAAAAAGCAACTAATTACAAAGATATTAATATGTAAAGAAACGTACCTGTATTACTGTCAAATGCAAGTAACTAGTTACACGTTCTACATAACGCTTTGAAAGCAACTTGCCTAACGCTTTGAAATGATGAGATTTGGCTCCACCCCAACGTGTAGCGACTTCGAAAGCTATGCTCTGCAGCCAGGTAAATACATGTCTGTTGGTATTGCTCACGTGTATAAACAATATATTTAAAAAAAGACAACTCGCCGGCGTGACAGTGTCTGCATCAGCGTCCACGGTGTGTAGCACCTTTAAAGTTCAAGCAGCTGACCTAAATCACACCAGGAAGGAAGAGGGCGGGAGAAGTGTTTTGTTGATACTGTATTCGCTAGCTTGAAGCGGTAATAGCGTTGCCACTCCTCCTTCTTTAGTGGAAATAATGTCCCTCGTTTAAAAGTAAAACACTCGCGCGCCCCCCGGTGGTTGACAAGAGGCACTACACACGGAAATACCGAAACGTAAAATGTTTAAGTGACTGCTGTTTAATTTCTATCCACTAGATGTCGACATTACGGCGCAAAATCCCACTGCCCTTTTCATAGATAGACTGACAGATTGAATCTATGACAATGGCATTTGACCACAAATCCATGACATTGTGATTGGATTTACACCAAATGAGGCAGGGACAACTCGCAAACACGACAGGAGAGTGTTAAACGACTGTTTTTGACGTTTTGGTGTCCCTGAAGACATGTCCAATGAGCTAAAATGAGCATAAAAACATCAAGAGAGGTTTCCATTTGAACACAATTTATTTTTGTTCTGCTTAAATAACATCTCGGGTCATCCAGTGTTGGCTATGTTGGTGGCATACATGTTGATTGATCAATCATTAGGGAAGGTTAAAGACGCTTTTCATATGCAATTAAAAAATAAGAATAAAAGCTTCACGCAGGAACATAAAAGATGAATTCTCTTTTTTTGTTTTGTTTAACAGTGTTAAAGTACCAGTAAAAAGACATTTGGAGTATGCAGGTACAAATGTGATTATCTCGTCTCATGTTAATTAAATAAAAAATAATTCATATAGGGCAGCACAGTGAGACTAGTGGTATGCATGTCTGCCTCACAGTTCAGAGGTTTGGGCTCCATTCTGTGCAGTTTGTATGTCCTTTCTCCCGCATTCCCAAGAACATGCATGTTAGCTTCATCGAGGACTTGAAATTGTCCAAAGGAGTGAATGTGAGAGTGAATACTTGCCTATATGTGCCCTGCAACTGGCCAGCGAGGGGTCCAGGGTGTACCCTGCCACTCGCACCACAAGTCTGCCGGGATAAGCTCCAGTTGCCCAAATGAGAACAAGCGCTCTAAAAAAATGGATGGCTGGAGAATCCAAACAAAAACAGTCCCGTCGGAAAAGCCTGATGTGTTTTTACGTGAAGCACAATCATGAAGCTTTGCATTATTATTATTATTATCACCATCATTATTCGTGTTATTGCAAAGACAAAGTATGGGCTAGTTGTTGCAGCCTCTCCAAGTGTGTTCCGGTGCTTGGAATTATGCGAGGAAAAAGAATCGAAGCTGAATTAAAAAAAAAAAAAAATGTGGCGTCACATGCAATCCACGCGCGCGCACACTCACAGCAGAGAAGTCTCCTTCCCACGCACGCTTGTCGTTTTTCGTCAGGTCACAAGATCCAATTGGTGCATAAACGAGTTGTGAAGCGACTGATTGTTTCATCCGGTGACATTTAGGCATTTTTTTAATCTTAAAAAATAAACCGAATCAATCACCGCATGGTCAGCTTCCAGGAGGAAATGTGACCATATAAGGCGTCCCTCTAATCTGCGGGTCTCCTCGTGTGACATCTGGTCACATCGAAGACGAGAGCATCCGTGAAGGTTCCGTTTGTAATCTCCCGACCAGCCGGAAAAAAGTTTCTTCTGGTGTTTCGACATGCTTGCTCATGCCAAATGGAAAAAGTTTCATCTTGCACGGGGATTAAAAAAAACAAAACAAAACCGTTGACCATTGTTGTACGTGACTGGACGCCGCCCATTTCCGTTCTCCCGAGCTCGGGTGTGGTGGGTGAGTGGTGACGTCGCGGGCAGCGACCTGCAAATGATGAAGATCAAGAAAACACAAATAAGCACTGCAAAGGATGCTGGGATTTGTTTTTAAATCCAAGATGGGAGAAATTCCAAAATCCTAATTTCGATCAACATTCTTTGGGAATTCCACTCTTCAGTTGCACAAAGTAAAAATTATGAAAGGTTATTTTGAGAAAATTATTCAATCTCATATTTGAATAGGAGTTCTGCCCATTACCTCATTATTTATATTTGGCCAACCTACCAGGGTGCGTTGGGAGATGCTGCCGTTACGAGTGACTCTTCCTTCCCTGTTTGTTGTTCCCGTTTCCCGGCTGGGTAGCAGGAACCAGAAAAAAAAGAAAAAGAGAGAGAGACATAAAACACAAAAGTTAGCATCCTTGTCTTGGTCAGGCTTGACGTAACCCCCCATCGCCCTTTCTGCAAGAGCGCCACTGTAAAACAGAACCAAACGTGGCCATTGTCGGCAAAATGGCGCTACTGACACAGCAAATTAAATAAAAATTGTTAGTACTACATTTCCCACATGACGTTACGCGTTGGTTTCGTTCAGAGAAGAAAAAAACACAACAGCAGCACTGCAGACACTCACTACTCAAACAAGAGCTGTTGTTGGTATCCGACACTCTGACTTCCAGGAAGTTGAAGTGCGGAGATACTTTGGTGTAAACGCAGAGTACAATACGAAAGCTAACTGAACACGTGACATCAACATTTTATCGAATGTCAAGTGAGGTTCATCTGTGAAGGTCGTCGTGCTTGTTTTAGGTCCATCCCGAAAGTTCACCCAAAAGCCCAACATTGCGTTTGACGAACACAAAATGCGCACACACACACACAAGCTACATCACGCAGTTAGACGACTACGGCAACCTTGTGTCCCTGCCGGGAGCGTTTGCCCCGCCTCTTGCCCTTCCCAACTCCCGCGCCGCCGCTCGGCGCGACGGCGACAACAGCGCCCGATTTCTCGGCGACCGCGTCCTTTCGCTCCGAGCCAACCACGCGTCGCACCACCTTTCTGATCACCTGCGTGAATAGACGGGAGGGTGACGACAGGGACACCCCCATGTGAGTGTATGCGGAGTACAAAAATGATGTGGTTGGGTTACTTTTCGGGTGACCAGATTGCCGTCGCTGTCAGTGAACTGCTCCTCCGTCACAGACTCTCCGGGAACGTTACGGGCCTCCTCTCCCTGGAGGAGCCGGGTGGGAAGGATGCACGTATCAGAAATCGGGTTCACCGTATGCATCGAGAATCTTAGGTCACCATGCCAACAAGTCTGGTTCTTGGATAGCTTGAACATTGCCTTTTTACAAAAGCATGTTTTTAAAGATAATGTACCTTGAACTATTGTTCAACAACGTACTTAGAAATGATTTGAAAAACAATATACTTGGGAAGAACTTGAAACTAAAATTCTCCTCGTCGTCAACCGCAAGCAACAAACTCGTAGCGTCTCGTGGCGAAGTGAATCACGCCGCCAAAAGCAACCCCTCGCGAGTTGTCGGCGCACCGCACTGCACTGCACACATCGCACAGCAGAGGTCACACACCTTCAGTATGACCCGCCGGCAAAACACCCTTGTTGTCACAGTGGTCTCCTCCTCGGAACTGGACTCGTCTTCCTCCAAGTCTTCCTCCAACTCTTCCTCCTCCTCCACCTCTTCCTCATCATCATCATCATCAAAGACACGCTCACACTGGACATTTTGCGCCCACTACAAGCGACATTTTCAAAGCGTTCATGGGCGCGCTCCGCAACCCATAAGGAGCTCCCCTCCCTCGGTGCGGCGGCGTTTCCTCACCTGGACTCTGCGAGCCGACCGATCGCCTCCTTGCTCCTCCTCTTCCTCTTTCTTGCTGCTCGGAGGCGGCTGTTCCAACGAGTCGGCCAGACTATCAGGACTGAGAGAGAGCGACAGACGTACAGTACGGCGAGTGAAAGATGTGGAATGATGTGGAATGCTACTGGTAAAAAATGGGCAATGAGTTGATGAAAAATGAATGAATGATTTTGGAATGAGGAACAAAAAAAACAACAAAAACCTGTCGATGGCATCCATTTTTGGTATATGTTGAAATTGCAATGATGTGAACACTGACGTACCTGCCCTCCTCCGCAGCGGGGCCGAGTTCCGCCGTGGCCTCATCGACAGCTGCCACTGCGTCGCCTCCTCTCCAGCCTGGAAGTGAGCACAATTCTTTTTCCGCCTGCCGCACTTGCTCTAGGATGGCATGCACCTTCTCCTCTGTCATCTCCTCGTCCTCCAGCCCTTCCTCCTCCAGTTTGATGTCCTCCAGGAGACTCTGCAGCCTCTCCTGGGTCATCTCATCCTCCTCCTCTTCTTCTTCGAGGCGCCCTTCCTGCTTCTCGTAGGGGGCGTAAGCGCCCTCGAACATCGCTCGCCGCTGGGCGGCCCTCCTGTCGTTGTCGGGCGACTCGCTGGCGTCCTCCGCGCGCACCAGGGGGGGCTCGCTAGGCCAGCTAGGGGAGTCTACTACGCCATGGCCGCTTTCGCGCAAAAAGTCGTCAGAGCGCAGCGGGGTGGGGGGAGTGCACTGGAGGTCAGGGGGGGTTCGCAGCTCCGCGTCTATTTGGTGGTATCCTGCGTGGGTGGCAGGAGGACAGCAGGGTTAGCGTGGTGGGGGTAGGGGGTTCGCGGCGAGGGTCGGAAGAAGGGGAAAAAAGAGGGAGGAAAGAATGATCAAGGTAATGAAATGATGGTGGGAAAGAGGCGGCGCTTGTGCAAAAGCCACACAAAGCACGTCGCAAGTCCGCTGGCAGAGCTGGGCAGATGTTGGACCACATTGGATTTTGTTTTTTGTTTTTACGTGACAGATGAGATGATGAGGGATGAACAATACTGCCACCTGTTCTGTTTGAGGTCACATATAAATAACATTTACCCCCAAGCCCCAATAACGATAAGTCAGAAAAACAGTACAGACATTGTTCATGTCGTAAAGGACAAACAGAAAAAAATAAAAGATAATAAAGATAATTTGAAATTGTATTATTTATATTTTATTTAATTGGAATTAATCAAAGATTTATTTAGGAAAATAAAAAAGTATGATAAAATATTTATTATTTTTTTCTTTTATATAATTTATACGGTATAAGAGAAGCAATTATTTAGAGATAAATGAATGAAGTCAACAGATGGATGAATTTATTAGCCCACTATTTGTTTTGATTTGGAAGATAAAAGGGGCTCCGCAATTTGCACACAACGGCTTCATTAGCGTTACAGGTGGGTTAGCGGATCGGGTTACTGAGCAAAACACGTTTAGATATAGACCTCGGGGACGGAATGGTCGCGCCTGAAGTGAGGCGGCACGCCGGGAGGGAGGGGGGATGGCGGGGAGGAGGAAGAAGCGGGGGGAGGAGGAGGAGGAGGAGAGAGGGAGGAGAAAGGGGAAGGAGGTGAAGGGTAGGTGGGGGATGAGGAGAAAGGAGGAGGCGGCGAGGGGAAGTAGAAGGCGGTAGGAGAGCAAGGGAAGGAGGAAGAGCAGACGAGGGGGCTGCGGGGCGAGGAGGGCAGCGGGGGGGAGTACGAGAGCTCGTTCAGGTGGGGCAGGACAGGAGCAACGGGGAGGAGGTAGACGGGCGGGGAGGTGGGGGGCGAGGGGAAGCGGAAGACAGAGGGAGGAGACGGAGGGGAGGAGCCTTTGAAAGAGGCGGCGGGAGGGATATTTTGTGAGGAAGAAGAAATGGCGGGGATGTCGACACGAGGCGTTTGGGGACGCGGGGCGAGCACGGGAGATCTGAGCGCTTTTGGAGCTGATTTAAAGCGGCACACAAACACGACAAACAAAAACGGACAGAAAAAAAAAACAGGAATGTTAAAATGATGATGAAATGACAGCAAACAAACAAGAAGTGACGGATGAACGCGAGCTCGCGTGATCGCCGAGTCGTCCAAACGATTCGGGATCCGGGCGCTCACGTTCCCAAGAAGTTTGAGCAGGGGCAGAGAGGAGATTTTAGATATTCGAGTTGTTCTTAAATGCATCTACATTTTGCACATCTGAACCTGAATTCAAGACCCATTTGTAGAATAATTTGGCAATTGATGATCTCAAACTGAGATAATTCTGGGGTGCGTGCACTGGAGACATAACTGTGAGTGCAGCGCAGTTGCATGGGAATTTATCTTACGGCTATCAGGGAGATGGACTGGGGGAGGGGGGCACCGACTCAGGGCTTCTCTGCAGGAGTTAGTCTGAGGAGGAGGAGGAGCGGGCCAGCCTCGGAGGGGATGAGGCTGGGAGGAAGCGAGGAGATGACGTCTTCACAAACTCTAAGGGGGGTGAGGGAAAAAAACGGCGACGCCTTTTTCGACGCGTGTCGGAAAAGGCGTCGGAGTTAGTCGGAGGAGTTAGTGCATGCCGTTAACTCATCACTGCCGCAACTCTGACCGCCGAGCTCCACGCGAGACCCGCTTCAGACCTCGTAAAAGTCACGTGACGTGTCCCGATCCAAGGCGGTTGCTGAGTGGGGAAACGGGTCTGAAACGCGTCATCCGCGGGGTGTGTCGGCGGCAAAGAAGCGGCGACTGGCATTATGTTGATGATCAAAGCGAAGAGAGAAAGGCGGAGGGGAAAATGCCGGCCAACTGATGATGTCTTTTGTCAAATAATGATCCAGTCAACCCCCATTTTTCAGTCAATTGCTGTTCTGCAGAAAAATTTGTGAGGCGAGTTGGTGAAAGATTACGCACAAATCGGCAGGGGTTTACTGGATTAAAAACAACAACAAAAAAACGGCGTGTTTATAGAAGACCAAAGCATGCTCACCAATCCGAGAAACAAAGCAAACACAGCAAAAACATGCACCAATACTTGTTTTTTCTTTTTCATAATAATCATCCTTTGTGATGGTCTCAGTGCCGCACTGTCATATCAACTCATCTTCAATATGGAAGTGACTCAAGGACTAGATATGGAAAAAAATATTTTGTTACGCTTTGTCTAAAATAGCAGACTATACAGGGTGGGCCAAAAGGGAGTAATGCAGTGTAATAAATGAAAATATTTTCACGTGTACATCTATTTTCGGCCCAACCTTTTGGATTCCATTTTCAAAAAGGGAAAATCTAAAACATCTCTGGCCTTTTAAGGTACATGTGAGGCCTTGCTGTTTGTTTGACACGAGCGGCGGCTTAGGAGCGAACCTGGCGACGCGATTGGCTCTGCTAGCGCGGTTCGAGCGTGTCCGGCTGAGACAAACAGCGGGTGGGGAGCAGGTGAAGGAGAGAAAGGCGAGAGACTGAGGGCCTGATTTACTAAAGGTTTGAGCATGCAAAAACGGGCCCAACGGGCTGTTTGGGATCTTAGTAAATCAGGCCAGAAGAGAGTAAAGAGTTAGGGTGGACTACGATTTACCATCGGACTGATCCGGGAATACTGCGTTATCATCGGCAAAGCAGCGAGTGCCTGAAATGTTACCGTAGTCAAATATGGGCCCTTCCAGCAAAGTCACAATATCCAAGCGATTGATCTTATTCAGCACCGCCGTTAAAGTGTCCGCTGGAGAGAGGAGACAGAGGATACTTGAGAACTTCTTTTTGTGGTGACCCGACGACATTGTTCGACAGCGCGCTTGTCTTACTTGTGGCGCTTTTACCGTCCCTCTGCACCCATTTCTTTAGCAGCATGAAGCTCTGCGCCGTCAAGGAGTTTGGGTTCTCCACTCGGATGGAGTTGATCTCCTCGACGGAGAATTCCAGCTCGCGGGCCAGCTCTGCACCACACGCAGCAAAATCAGTCAACATCAGTGTTCAGAACATGCAAAAAAAAAAAAATCCTTATTAATAAACTCAAATGAATTAGTCAAATAAATGAAGCGCCGAGCCCTAAAACAAACTGTTGAATTGATATTTGGGATGGTGATGAGCATTATTAAAGTCCTAAAGGGAGACACTGGATCTCATTCCATGGTTGACCACTTTTACAACAGCATATTCATAAAGCTCAAGTGTGTCTGTCGGGTGTGCAACGTAATGGTCTGCGCTCATCCGCCTGCAGTCAGCTCAACGGGGACTTAAATGAGAACCGGCAATAAATTCAAGGTGGAGAGAACATTGCGTTCACTTGTTGACTCCGGCACTGCCTCTGGTCGGCGCACATTAAATATGGATCAGATGTGCTTGCCGCCCGCCCACTGGCCAGATGGGCGCGCCACAACGCCCCTGCCACAGTGCACACGCGCACACATGCGCGCACAGTGGACGTGGGTCGATGCTGCAGTGCAGGTGGTCTGGCTTGTGCTGGGCTGCAGGGAGGACCGCGCCCTGAATGCTTCGTGTGCAACATGGGAGTGGCACGATTCCATTTCTACACATTCTAACGCAACATTCTAACTGCATGTGTCCTGGATCCTCTGTCGATTTAAAAAATCTAATAAGGCATATGGGCACAAAAGTTTGCGGGGCCATGGTGGTGATGATCCTCGTGTGATATGTTGATGACTGCTGTGATCATGCCACTGCAGCACATGGAGACTTTTTTAAAGTACTCAAAGCATCCACCGGATGGCAGCAGACACCGCATAACGAATACTCTGAAAACGAGGGTCATGTGCAGACTCACCAGTCCAGCTGAGTCCCAGGTGGTCGGCGACTATGGCCATTCGGAGGTCCGTCCTCTCACAGGGACTCTGAGGGCCTGAAACCGGGCAGTGCGACACACACACACACAAAAAATTGGAAATTGCATGATGGATAAACAAATATAATCAAGAGATCTGATAACTAAGAATGAGGTGAGACACAAGAGAGCTCGACAAATGAAAATGGGCCGTGTCTATTTTGCACTATGTCACTGATGTGAGAGATAATGTGATGCAAGTCAGTAGACTCACTTGAGCTCACTGTCTCAACTCTTCTGGCCAAACTATCCTCAATCGCTTTCAGTTCAAGAGTGGATAACCCTGTGATGTTTATTCTGATGCGTGACCGCATAATCCATGCAGACAACTGATCAGAGAGGCCAGAAAAGCACTTGGGTTTTAATGTCAGGTAGTATTGTTAGTAGTTAAGGTTCACGTCACAAACCATCAGGCAACATTCCACCGGCTGACGAAAGCAACTCACTGCCGCCGCTTGACATCAGAAGGGGTCGGTCTGTACTCGCGAGGCCCGATTGTCAAGTTGGGTCGATGAATTGTTTTCTCAGCGCACCCAAAAGAGTACATACACCACCAAAGGTCGTAATCCGTAACCCGGTGCTTTTGCTGTGCCGCCTACTCAAAGTGATGTCAGACTGTTCAAAAAAGTTTCGCTAATCCCGAGAGAGGCTTCTTAAGTTCTAGCGAACCGCGACTCAAGAACCGGCATTAAATTAGAGCACCGGAATCAGAACCTGATCATCCATTTTTACTTGGTGTTATGGTGTACTTTGCAATATATACGCTGACTGATAAAATGGTTGACAGGAAAGTGCCGCTTGTACTTTTAACGGGACTGAGAACGCTAGAACTGAAGAGGCCTTTCATGTCTGTCAGGCATATAAATAAGATGTAAGAGTCCCGACATTTCGCACTCAAGACTTGACAACTTAAAAAGGACTCAACACTTCCCAGTGTAAAGCTTTCACACCACACCTGCTACTAAATATAAAAAACATCACCAAATCATCTGGGCAGGCCTTAATCACACAACACAAGGATAACACAAACAAGTGACAGCTACACTTGACACCACAGAGCACCCACGACAACGACATGCATAAGAGAAGAAGATACAAAAGGTGTTTATAAAAGAAGTTTACAAACTAGTCGTGTTTGCGGTGACGGGAATCGTGATTGGTTGATCAACCTCACTCCCTTCCTCCTCCTGCTTCTCCCCCTCCGAGTGTCGGCCTACTCTTCCTTCCGCTTGGCTGCTCAACCTCAGTTCTCTCAGCGCTAGCAGACGGTGTGGATGTGGTGCCGATGGTGCTGGTGCAGGTGGAGCTAGCGGTGCGTGCACAGCAGGAACGTCTTAGCTGGTTCTGAAAAGGACGCATCCCTGCAGCTCTCTCGGTCCTCAACAGGAGGTGCTGTCGCCTCTAACTTCAGCTCCCTTGGGAATGGTTCAGTCCAGAGAGTAAAGTGTATGGCTACTGATGTACCTTGGTGTCACTTGCTCTACATATTGGGTGGCTAACCTGTATGTAAATATACTCTTGGATTGTTTGTGCTTTCAAAAGTGAGAGTCTCCAATGGAATTCTAAATGTAGAAGATCACTTCTCTCAGGGGTCCAAACCTGGACTTGCATATGTTGCATTCAACCTCTCTGGGCACTGTGCTTCCTATTGCTATAGGATAAAAAAAAAAAAAAAAAAAAAAAAAAAGCCTTGCTGCTCTCTCGGTGACTAAACTAAAGGTACCAACACTTAATAGTGTCATCTTAAATAAAATGCGAGCCACTGATGTCACTGCAGGTGTTCAATGTTTATGTGTCGGTCACTTCTTGAGAAGGTGCAGAGGAGCTATGAGATAAAGTGCTGCCCAAATCCTCAAAAGTTTCCAAAAGTGTGTCCAAAGGACTGATGGAATTTATAAAATAATCTGTGAGATAATCTGAGCAATTTGCATAGTTTAGAATCTCTAAATTTGAACCCATAGCTAGATTAAAATCATCTAAAGCGGTTGCAAAGTCCGAACGACTATCAGACGTTTTATCAAACGAGCTTGATCCCGTTTTAAACGTGGTGAATTTGGTGTTGGCGGTTGTGTCTCTGCCAGCAGCGTCTGATATTTCTAGCTGTACCGTAGTCGCCTGTACAGGGACCAGAGGGACGACTACAGGGATAAGCATGGACTCTTGATCACTGTCGTCTACCTCCGTGTCCCTGACCCTGTACCTGCCCGCGGAGTAGGAATGCTCACCAATTTGAAAAAACTGGAGCCTCTCCTCCACCATGTCTCTCTTGCTCATGTCAATCGCACCACTGCGCGTCATCTCAAACATCTTTCCCTCGTGGAACGGGAAGGGGTTGGGCTCGCTCGTCGGCGTGCTATCGTCTGTCGGCGTGCGGGCAGGGGTGCTGTCGGGCGTTGTGGCCTGAGATTGCTCGTCGACTGCTAGTCCAAAAGGCTTTGGCTCACCGTTGCTTGCCAGCGCCTTTCCCATGTCGACAATGTCTTCCTCAGCACCTTTACTGGGCCAGGGGTCAAAGTCCAACCCTTTAGTCGCAACAGTCTTAAAAGGAGAATTAAACTCCTCTTCCAATTTATAGCTAAAGTATGTATCTGAAAATCCCTCTTTTGCTGAGAGTTTTTGTCCATTCATTTCAACAGCGTCTTTTTGAGCGTCATTAGGTTTCCTAACATCTGATGGCATATCCTTCAGACATTCCTCTGGGGTTTTCTCCTCTTCGATAACTTCTAGTTTAGTTGGAGGAAATGAACGGTCTAAGGGCCTGAAAGTGTCAGTCGCCCAGACATCTCGCCTGCTGTCCAGGGAGCTTAACGACTTCAAGTCGGCTTGTTCGTACAGTCCATCATCCTCATCTTGGAGGTCATAGCCATCAAGGGAATCTATCTCTGTTGCGTCAGTGTCATGAGAAAATTCAGCTGTTGTGGCTAGCGAACAGTCTGTTATGGACTGGTCGTTTCCATTTTGTTCACATTCATCGTCCTCCCCCTTGCCATTGAAACCATTGGTTCCAACCAGAGGATCTTTGTCATTTCCGTTTTTGTCATGTTTTTTCATTTTGGCCTGATTTTCCTTCTCCTCCTCGTTTTGACCCTCCACTTTCCAAGGAGCTTTAAAAGTGAATTTCTTAGAGGGAATCGGGTGAAAGATTGACTCTTCATCATCGTCGTCCTCACCGTTGGACTGACTATCTTCCACCTCAGGCGGCACTGGCGAAGGGGGCTGAATACGTATTATTGGTTCAATCAGCATCTTGTCCTGTTCTTCCTGTAAATTCACCTCCATCATTTCCGTCTCCGTTTCTGACGAAGCGCAAGAACCTTTCTTGTCTGGATCAGAAGTTTCGGAGAGGTCCAAAGGAGGCGGAGGAGGAAATTCAATGTATGCAACGCCTTTGTCGATAGAGGCCTCCTGTCCAGTTTTATAATTATACCCGTTAACTGTGCTTTCTTGCAGGATGGAACTATTCTCTAATCTCTGATAGTTATCTGTCATAGTTTCCTGCATGTTAGCATTAGCGAGGTCTGCTTGGGCAGCGTTGATGCTAGTTTTGATTTCAGATGTGGTCTCTTTCAAAGAGATGATGCCTCTTCCTTGGTCATCTTGTTCTAATTCCTCAGGTACCTCCATGATTGGGCTGGGTTTATCTGGTACCAACCCCATAAAGCCATCAGGGGTCTTTGCAGTGAGGTCATAGATGACCTCCTCGGAGCTGGGGGTCTCTGGTGTCAGGGGGCTTTTACCTGAGCTATCTATGAAGGAGATCTGTTCTAGGGTGTCATCATCTGGGCTGAGTGGACCAAGTCCAGAAACTGACTTCTGCTTGACAGCATGCAGCCCCCCTTTGGCCTCCCTTTCAGCCTGGCGGCCAACCTGTAGACTGACATAAACTGGTAACGTTTTAATGCCTTTGAAATTTTCTTTATTTGCTGCGGTAGCTGGAGTCGCCATGACTTTTTCCAGAATATCCCTGGAACTGACCAAGTTATTCAAGTTTGAATCCTTTGGGGCGTTGTCAAGGATTTCAAACGTAACATTTTCATTTGTTTTGGTGGAGTTTGCCTCAAGGCTTTTACTTTTACATAATGTTGGAATCTGGGAGGGTTTTGTTAGTGGATGTTTCTTAGGGTGGTCATTATAAATCAATGTTGTTCTGAGAGGAATTTGAGATTCTGATTTTTTCCTTACGTTTTTATTTATAAGGTCATCACTATCTATTCTTGAAACCTCTGTTGTGACTTTCTTTGTGACATGATGTTCGTTAGCATCACTATCTTTCTCTGAAAATGTTTTTTGTACCGACACGTTTGGGACATTTTTATTTGGAAACAGTTTGGGGGACTTGGGTGACATCAAAGCCACTTTAGTGCTATCTGTGTCTTCATTATTATTTTGGGGTATTTCCCCCTGGGATGTTTCAGTAACTTTTGATGTTTTTCTATCAGCAAAAAACTGGTAAACTGGGAGTTTGCTCTCCTGTAATTTCTTTACAGAAGGTTTTGGTTGAACTGGAGGGGGTGTTTTGCTTGGTCTAGACTGAGGTTGTTTCTGAGCCTCAGATTCAAACTTCATCCTCACAGAAGAGGTTGATTTTATGTGTGAAGGAGAGGAGGGCTCAGACACACAGGTCTTAGATTGTTGGCTTTTCTGAGGACTGCCTGGCAAGCTAGAGCTTTTCTTTTCATTAGGTAAAATGCTACCAAATGTTTTACCAACAGAAGGCTCCCCGAGTTTGGTTTTACTGAATGCCTCGTCCCCTGCCTTCGTTTTTTGAGGGCTGCTGCATGCTGAGCTTGGCCAAGACCTCGGCTCTTTGAGTTCTCGTCGCATAGGCTTTCTTTCAGGTGACTGAAGTTCATCATTAAGCTTTTCTGTTTTATCACGGAAAAATTGAGAAACCTCAGAGAGTTTTTCTTCCGCTTCTTTTACAGTTTGATCCACCCTGTCCTCATATAGGAGCTTGTCCCTGCTCCTGTCATATTTATCCTCAGTAAATCTCATCCAGACTGCATGTTTGGGGCTACCTTGTTCAGTTGAATAATGGAGCACTGTAACTTTATCAAACTGTGGTGATTCATCTCGATGCAAAAATGTTCCTGCTTTCGAGGACCCATCTTTGGACTTGGATATAAACTCCCTTTTAGGGCTATCTTGATGCTCAGAGGTTAGGTTCCTGTCAGTCTTCATTGCAGAATCTTCTGTGTCTGAATGACACGTTGAGGATGCTTCTAGTTTCTCGGAGAGGAGCATTTTTTCAGCAAACCCGTAGGACTCTCCTCTGATCTCTGATAGCTCATCATCATAGTATTCTATGGAATGCTGACTGAGCAGTTTTAGTGCTTTGTAGGAATCGTCAGCTAGCAATTGAGCAGAGTTTGGCCGACTGTCCTCCTCCTGCGAAACTGGTGTGTTAACGCGAGATGTTTCCAGGAAAGAGGGCAGGTATTCTTCAGCAATCAGTTCCTCCTCTTCCTGCTGGCTCTCATCATAATCAAGCAGGTCCTTAATGGTCCGGTCCCCTTTATAGAACAGCTCAGGGTGTTTCTTTGTTTCCTTGATATAAACCTCAGTCGGCTCTGCTGTGCTGTGGCCTTTCTCAATATGAACTTCAATTATCCGTTCTACTTTGGGTTTGCATTTTGTGTCCCTGTTAAGAAATCTTGGTGACAGCTCGTCGCCTTTGACTGAGTCCTGGTTAGCTTTGTGTTCAAAAAGGCCTGCCAGGTCTTTGGACGGGTCCCTACCAGACTGGAAGGCTTTCATGATGTCTCGCACTGACACGCCTTCCTCAATCCCCTCTGCGGTGTCAGTGAACTGAGGCTGATGATAGACCATTCTGGTCGTAGTGGTAATATGAGTCTCCTCTTTAAGACACATGCTCATTGAGTCCTCCTCTGGAACCATCATTTGGATGGAGGCGACTGAGCTTCCTGAAGCTGCACCTGACTCAGCAGAAGAAAGAGCAGAAGCGGCCTCCTCCATAAAGAGAGGCTCATCTGAGAGTCTCTGAACATGGACCTCCTCTAGCCTGGTCTCAGACACACTGGGAGGGATGGGAGCATCAGTAAATAAAGGCTTGGGTTCTGTACTTTCTGCACTCTGGGGAGCAGATGGTGTCTTTTCACTCCTAGTCTCAAAGCCACTGTCAGACAGCGGACTCTTATCCTGCTCATGAGACAGCTCCTCTGGGGACTCAAGAATGGTGTCGCCCCCCTGATAAGACTCCGCAAGTTTGCTAAGGTCCTTCTCGGATGGAGACCTGAGCATACCCGACACTGGTGGAGGCATTTTCAGTTTGTGCTCCTGTATTGTCATAGAAGGCTTCAGAATACGTTTTAGTTTCTCTTCCCCTTCCCCTTTCACCTCCTCATATCTGCTTTTCAATTCTGCCATTTTGGAGAGGGAGCAAGCCCCAATATCGCTGGTTAAAAAGTCTACCACTTTAGCCAAATCAAGGTCATTGTTCGACTGGTGCTTAAGCAGATGTGAGCTCTCATCAAAGGGAGCGTGTTGGTCAGAGAGTGTGTTTCTTTGGGCCTCCTCAATCTCATCTGTGGAAAATTCCTCCCAGCGATCCTCTTCAACATTCTCTTTACTTTCATTCACAATGTCCTTCTGTAGTATCTCGCTCACCTTCACTAAATCTTCCTTCACTTTCTCAACAAGTGTGTATGGCTCATCGTCTTCTAACTTGGTCTCACGAGGAGTGCTGGTGCGTGACGTTTGGACCGTTTTAGCAGCCGTCTGTGTGTCTGTCTGTAAGATGGCTGTCATTCTCATCAGGTCTTCTTTCATGTCTGCTACATCTTTTAATATCTCCTGGTTGGAGGTGGTGGCGTGACGAATGATGGGTGGCGTGATATAAGGGGGTGATTTCAACTGGGACTTAATTTTGGAGGCTGTAACACAGGAGGATAGCGATGGAGAGGTGCGATTGGAATCAGGAGGCACCATTTTGAGAGAGCCTGGCCCTGGTTTAACTGGGGTCTCTGGCATGACGCTGACCAATGAGTATACGGGTACAGTCACTGTATTTGAGGTAACTGCAGGCACTGAGGAGGGAGCAGCAGATCTCAGAGGACCGTAAGCAGAATTTGCTGGAGCAGATCTGAGAGAGGATGACAGTGATTTAAGCGTGCCATAGCCAGTTGCAGAATAGGAGTCAATGGCTTCATTTATGGCAGCACTGATGCCAGATGTGGCTGCCTGGGTGGTGGCTTGTATCCGCTCTTGAAGGCTTCTCTCTGACAGGAGTCGGGAAGAAGGTGAGGAGGGTGTAGATGAGGACGACGCATATTTGACGGGTGAAACATTTCCGTTCACCATGGACAATTCCGATGACGCAATGGTTGTCTTCCCTGTCGAGGAGGAGTTTTTTCCCACCCGAGCAGAGAGGCTTGAATCAGAAGAGGTCTTCAAAGAGGGCAGGGTGGAGAGGCTTTTAGCAGAGGGAGGATTTGGAGCTCCTGTGTCTATCTTAAAAGACATACTAGAACTGTAGATGCTGTATGGTTTCTTTGGTGAGATTGGAGCAGCTGTGGACTTATCTGGTATGTAACCATTGGGTAGGGAGTGAACTGGAGAGGTCCTTGATGTGTAGGGTGAAGAAAGACTTTTGATCGAAGCAGGATCTGTGGCAGGTTTACATGGAACTCGAGAGGACACCAAGCCGGCGGAGGCCTGGACAGGATAGTGAGCCTGCTGGACAACTGTTTTAATGGGTGATGGTATAGTCCTGTAAGACCTCACTGGGGATGAAGGGAGTATGTCGGGGGATGCCGGATTGGGTGCTTGCAATGGAGCTCCCATGCTGGCTCTAATTGGAGAAGAACATGCAGGTGATGGGGTGAAGGGCCAGGCAGATTTCAGTGGAGAAGCAGCTGCTGAGCTGGCCGATGAATCGGCAACGATGACGGAACCGCCCACTCCGCCGAGCTTTGCTTGGCCAGGGAGGGTAAGAGGAGCAGTCGACCATGAGGCGTAAGGTCTGGTTGGAAAGACAGGTTTGTGAGGGTGACCAGCAGGCAGTGCTCTTGTGGCTGGTGTGCTTCGCTCAACTGCTGTTTCTTCAGCGGAATTTGGAGAAACAATGATGGAGAAGTAATGGGGAAGAGAAATCAAAAGGATGTGTAATAGTCAACAAAAATGTGAAAATAAAAGATGATGCGGAAGAAGAAGAGATCAGAGGAGGGAGAGTTGGTCAGTGAAATATTTCTGTTATTAAAAGAACAACAAACAGCAGTTTCTTGAAGTGCTGAGATATTCAAGTGTTCTCTTGAACACTGACAACCACAACAAAATAGATGATTAAAATCGAAGCCCAAAAAGCAGCAAAGAAAAAAAAACAAACAAAGACAATGGCACTGAATTGGCAACGGAAAAATGGCAGGACAAATGCACCAGGATTACTTCAAAAGCAGCTCCTCATGAAATGTTCTCAAAGCAGCAAATGGATTCTGCGTCTAGTTTCAAACCACTTTGAAAGTGCCTTTTATCTGTTTGGTCCCAATGTTATACATGGCCCTTAATGTCAGGCCACACAAGCCCTTTGCCTTTTTTAATGACAAAATGTGTCTTCCAACACTGACGTTTGGTCCATTTTGTCATGCACAGTCCAGAAAAAGATGGTGACAAGCATACACTGCAGAAAGAAAACACCAGCCAAAATCAAGACCTCCGAACATGCACGGCTGTTCTACAAAACAACTGCCACTTTACCATAGAGAGCTAAAAAAAGTCAAGATGGGACAAATGAAAAGTAAAGCAAATCTTTCTTTGACCACCTCTGTCGGAATACCTGAAACGCTGTGACAGTTGGACATTCAAAGAAAGATTCTGATGTCGATTATTAAAACAATCAGAGCCAGAAGAACAGGAACTCAAAACAACGTGGGCAAGCACTGCACAACAGTTCCAAAACCATTCGCGAAAAGAAAAAAAAAAGAAAAAGATGAAAAGATGTACCATGTCGTAAACAAGCATGTGGACAGTGCATGTGTCAGGATGAAAAATGTTAATTTACTACAACGCCTTGGACAAATGAATCATGAAAATCATCACGAGCGTTTTTTTATTGAAGGGTTTCTTTTGTTGTTGTTAGTGAAAAGGACAAAACTCACTCAGTGCAGGCTCGGCCAGATAGCTGTAGCGCTTACGTAAGGCTAGCGATGCAAAGGTATGACGTCGCTCTGGCTTTTCAGTCTGCAACAATAGCAAACAACACAAGTTGGCTATCAGGTGAGCGCAGCTCGAAAAATCTTGCGCTGCAGCCAATTGGAGCAGGATCTGGACTTTAAAAACACACTCTTATTGAACAGCTAATTTCTGGATATTCCCAATGCTGTTTTTGAGATAAAACAGGTTTCATGTTGAACCACTTTCGAAGTCCGTAATCTTAAAGGTATTACATTGGATCAAAAAGCAAGTGTCTATATGATATCATGCAAAAGTCAGCACTTGGACAAGGGAAAGTGTTACATTTCCCTTGAGGCAGCGGCGAGAGTAAGCCTAAGCTAAGCAGATCTAGCAGAGGGGAGCGCATGGTGGGGGCAGGGGGTGTAGTTTACCTCATCCTCGGCATCTGACTCCATTTCCTGGTTCCCAAGATGCATTGTAGAAACGGGTGGGGGGGCAAGGGTGAAGAGTTACATAATGGAAAGCAGGAAAGGAGGGGGGGGGAGAAACATCAGGGTGTGAAAAAAAAGAGCGATTTACACAGAAGCTCCAGAAGCCTCTGTGGCAAACGCAGCAAAGAAAAAGTCAAGAAACCAACAGTAAATCAAAAAGCACCATGATAAAATGTAAGATCATCAAGTCAAGCCACAAAAAAAAAAAAAAGCCAGCCAAATAGCATCCAAATGAAAACGAAACAGCCAATGTCAAGCAACCACAGCGTACAATAAAGAACCAATCGACACTGAGAGAAGCCTGAAACAGATAAAAGACACGCTTTGGGACAAGTCTTCCCTCAGACTTTTAGCCTAGCGCTGCTACTTCCCTGACGGTGAGGATGGTCATGGAAGTGATGACACAAAATGGCCACTTGTGCCTTACCTTTTTGGCTGCGGGCAGCGTGATGTTCAAGTTGCACACAGCCGTTTGGGGCAGGCCTTTTGTGCTCTTGCACTCTTTGAGAAAGGTGAGACGGCCGCATGGCTCCTGGCTGGGGTCTCGTACCTGCGGTGGGGGGTGGATAGGGTATTGGCTTCTTTATGTACCTCTTGCCATGATGGCTAAATTTGAGCAATGTCTAGATCTGAATTGCTTTTAATTCAGTTGGACTCTTAGTGAGCCTAAACAGTACAGTGAATGTATGGATCGATTTACATCCATTCAATACTTATCCGGGGTCAACACCGGGGGCAACAGCTGTGTGTGTGTGTGTGTGTGTGTGTGTGTGTGTGTGTGTGTGCAAAGCACTGAACGCCTGTCCTACAGTCTAATTGTACTGATGACAACTAATGAAATTTTTTTTTTAACTTTTTCTTTGCCCTGCCTTGCATGTCCCAATTAGCGCAATTGTAGTGAACTGGCTCACACACAGGAAGAGGGTTTAACCAAGCGGTAAACCATGAGGATTGATTGTACAGATCGTGGTTCGAGGTTAGCGGGTCGATCGATGACAGAGGCAACTAGGTTACTGCCTGTGAATGGAGTCCTTTCTTTAAAAAAATAAATAAATTAAAAAAAATGGGGTGGGTGTGTCTTCAGTACCTTGACGCAGAAGGGCAAGCGGTTTTCCTTGAAGGCGTAGAAGTTGAGCACTAACTGCTGACCACTTTTGGTCAGGGGAGCCAAGTTTCCATAGCAATCCACATAAATGGGCCGACCCTCGAGGACCTGAACATACACAAATCAGTCAAAACCATCACTATAATAATTTAAACACTGCATATGTTAATAATGTCTCCAGGTCTGGACCCTGAATATCAAGTCTGCGACCTTGATTACAAATAAGTACCTCAATGTCTTTGCTCCTGGCCACCTCCTCAAAGTTCTCCTGTTGCTCAAGGGTCTTGTCCACCTTGTCGTCAGTCATACAGAAGCACCTCAGCCTGGACTCCACTGGGTCGTTCATCTTGGCGAACACCACAAACTTGGCCATGTAGGGCACACAGATCAGCTCCCTGTACAGCTGCGAGGCCAAACCCACCGTCTCTGGGATTTGGTGGCAGTCAGCCAGCCAGAACCTGCTCAGAAACACCCAATAAGGACGCAAGGCGCAACACTTGATGTGTGAGAAGAAGCCCGACTCCTCACCGTGCTGAAACGTTGGTTGTGAAAGATACGCAGTCGTTGACGAAAGTGAGCGGAGTCGTACCCGTGATGTCTTCCCACTGTGCTGGCGATGTACCACCTGCCAAACAATACAAGGGAAGGATTTAATCTTCTGTCCTGGTGGGTTTTTTTCCACTAATGTTTGGGATGAGGGCAATTTTTTTTTTCACGGCCCATTTTATAAAATTGTGGTGACCGAGTCGTGCTAACAATACCACTTCACCTGTGATGCTGCAGAGAAGGCGGAGACAGGGCGTGCAGTCTCCTTTGTAGCCGTTGGAAAGCCCCTCGCCCGAGAGCGGCGGGACTGGGATTGTCATCGTGATGGGCTTGTGAAACTTCCTCCGTCTGGGCTCCACTGTCACAATGGGGCTGAAGGTTGCACGGTTTCCTAAGATCTTTTTCACGGTTTCGTCGGGTACCGGCTGGGCCTGAAAGGCCGGAAGGAAATGGTCAGGGTATTTTTTTTCTTTAATTTCACAGAAAACTACTGTAGCACACCGTAGTGAAGCGTTCAAGCGCAGCTTGTAAAGTCGCATAAAAACACTTCTCGCTGTACTGACCTGCAGCCCAACCTTGATCTTTTTGGTAAGCGCACCCTCTGGAAAAGAGGCCTGAACCAAAGGGACGCTGCGGCTGCACAGAGTCCCGCCCTCGGGTCCCATCTGATGAGTTTCCTGCCTGATGCGAGACACCACGGCAAAGTACTGAGGGAAATCTTTGGTGATGATGCGGCAAATCCTCTTCCTCTGCAACTCCTCGGCATTGTCCAGTTCTGCGAGGGTGTCAAATACATGATATTAGATGAAGTGACATTTATTGAGAAATTTGACATTCAAAGCAGGCTTTTACCTTCATCCATGCCGTTGAGGAGCTGACGCAGCTCCTCGGTCTTGCAGTCGTACAGATGCTCCTTCCAGGTTTCTCCATTCTCGCTTCGCAGGAGGATCAGCTCACGCTCTTGCCCCCGCATGGAGCCAAAATGGGGGATCTCCACTATCACGGGCCTAGTAGGGAACAAATCATAGATTGAGTCAAGCGGCATTCAAAAGAGATCGAAAAGTTGACCCAAGTTGTTGCTCTACCATCTAGACCAGTGATGGGCAACTTCGGTCCTTGAGGGCCACTGTACTGCATGTTTGAGATGATTCACTTCCATGACACATCTGATTCAAATGATCATCTCATCTGCAAGCTCTTCAGAAGCCTGAGAACGATCCTGATCATTTGAGTTAGCTGCGCTGCAGGAGGGGAAACATCTAAAACGTGCAGAATAGCGGTCACCCACCCCGATCTAGATGTGTCACACAGACTAGAGAACTAGAGAGAGTGCAGGTGTGAATGGATTGTGGTTCTGCCAAGTGTTGAAGCCACGTTTCCACCAAGCGCAACAGTTCAGTTGACACATCTAAAGCACAGCAACATACTGTTACCCGAATGGAAGGGTGCAAAAATTTGCAACGTAACAAGATTTCCTAAAAAAAAAAGAATAGTCCAATTGTGATGGCCACATCAGTCCAAGTATAGCGCTCCACGAATTTAGAAAATCAGATAAATAATTTTTTTGTGTTGATTGTTTTTTTTTTTAATTCCACAAAGCTTACCGACATTTGTCACGTTGCTATTTTGACACCCATCACATCTTTTTTTTTTTTTAAACGTAAACTCTCAAGAACAGAAGCCGTTTGGCAGAAACGGGGCTTGACAGTCGTTCAATGGCACATTGAGGATGTCTGAAGCTGGACGTAGATAAGGAAGGTCGAGGAAGAAACCTTTAAGAAGCAAAGCGCACAACAGCACAAGACGAGCAAGAAACCACTAGATGACAACTTCACGGGGAGAAACAGAAGAGCAGTGGCCACTAGTGGGTTCTTTGATCTTCTCTTTGGTAAATTGTCCCAAAGAATGTAATGATTTACTTTATATGTGTATTAGTTATGCGGGGTGAGGCCTTAGTCACATCGCAATCTGATGGGGGTTTTTTTTCCTTTAAATCCAAAGAATTCACACAGGAAGTGGACATTGTCGACACTGATCAAAAGCTCACTGTTCCTTGATGGAAAAACCATCCAAAGAGTCAAGCCGCTCCTTGAAACAAAAGTCACATGCCCAAATAAACAAAGCAGTCCAGCCCAAAACAAGCCAACCGAGACCAGTGATGTCATTGGCCTCGCCAAAAGAAAAACAACGCCCTGGAGATGAAAGTCGTCAAAGTAACTGGATGGATTCCAAGCTACAAGATGTAGTTTCAGGAAGAATGTACAATTTGATAAAAGCTGTACATGGACAAATTAATGCAAGTTTAACCAATACCTTTGTCCATACGGTGTACTGCATACACAATTCACAAAAAGTTAGTCGGCTTTCCGGGAACATTTAAAATCCAAAATGCACTATGACATGTATATTTCACGTGAGCTTCTCTAAACTTGTTCAACATGCTATTCCCATTTTGTAAATCACGAGACCAAGACGGCAGCTCAAAATTGATCAGCAGGACCTCGCCGCTGCAAGGTTTCAAACACATTCTCAGAACAAAGTGGCCACTGAGCTTAGCGTGTCATCAGTAGGTTGCAACAGAGACTGGGAGACTCACAGAAAGGAATAGAAATGGACTTCCTTGACTCTGTTGTTCATTTTGCTGTTCATTCATCTCTGTTAAGACGAGCAAATTGTCCAAAAAGTATTGAAATATTCTGCAGTTGGACATTCAGACGTTTTGAGAAGGTCCAGTTAGGTAATTATGGAGAGCATCTTTTTGGTCTAAATCACCAAATTCTTCCCAAAACTACACACTGACCCGATAGCATGGTGTCATGTTTGAACTGAAATTCAAGGCAGATGTGTGGAACAATCATCATGAGGCATCAGCCTGCTGTGTTGGGACTGGGGTGGCGGGCGTAGGGAAGAGCAGAGAATTAGTGGAGAACGGATGCTATGTTTTTTTTTTCTCTCCATGTTCCTACCCAACAAATCTAGTTCCTTGGGGTCCCAGCTGGAGCACTGCGCTAACCAGGCTCTCGCCTTCATTAAGAGCTGGTGGCATTCTGGGGAGATGTAGCTTACTGCGGCTCACACACACACACGCACGCGCACACACACAAAAGACACACGCAACACAAGTCGAGTGAGGTCAAAGAACGGAGACTTGAATGAAAAAAAATTCCAGCTGATGTCCTAAGTGACAAAATGGTGAGAAGGTGGCGCTACGTTGGTTTGTGACACATTGCTATCAATCATCTATCCCAGATGACTGTGTGCCAAAGGAAGACAACATATTGGATTGGTTGCCCGTCCATCGCCGGGCTGCTGTCTAATAACTTTTTCGTTATGAGTTGAGACAGTGTTTTGGGTTTAAGATTTCAGGTTTGGGTATCAAAGGATCAGTTAAAAACAGAGGTGTGGGTTCAAATCTAAGTTTTCAAGCCAGGGGAAGGGTTTCAGAGTTTAAGCTTTTCTCATATGTTAACATTTCACAATAAAAAACAATGCAAAAGAAATGGGCTTTGTTTGGACTCTTTCCTTGGACAAATGCAGGAGTGTAGAGGGGATGCGTGTCTTTAAAAGTTTGGAGACAAAATACAGAGTAGAGTGGCCACGCGGATGGCTGGAAATGGCGGCGGGCAGAAAGCAAAAGTGCAGAAAAGCTGCTTAGCAAAGCTTTTGGGGGAAAAAAAAAGTTAAAAATCATGCGGTCTCACCCCAGGAAGTGCGCTCCTGCCGGGCCCACCTCCACCAGCCGGCTAGCCAGACCTTCTCCCTCCACCATGGGGGGCGGCGACGCCAGCTTGTGCCGCTTGACCAGGCGGCACGTGATGCGCGTGGGCGCCGTGCACTTCCTGGGCGGGATGATGATGCGCATGCCGTTGTGGCGGCTGCCCCGCATGGATCCGCCACGGGCGTCCACCATGAAGCTCACCAGGAACCTGAAGAAAAGGAGGAGGAAGAGGAGGACGATTAGGAGGACACAGAACAGGGAGTCAGGAGCATTCTGGAGGCAGTGAAAACGTCTGTTTGGATAGCCTTGATAGTTTGCGGGGGAGTAGAGCCAAACCAGAATGCTCCGACGTCTGCAGCATTTCAACAACAGGACAGGCTGAAGTTTGTTTGGGGTTGAGGGTGTGCTGTGGTGATGCGTGCAATTGTCTTCAAGTGTATTTCGGGCAAACTCCAGCCATTTTCTATACCCCTCGTCTACTCTGGGGTGCACCCTGGACTGTTTGCCAACCAATCGCAGGAGACACTCGCACGCGCGCACAGACAAACACAATCACGGACACTATCCAAGTTGTGTCCAAAGGTGTTAGTAGAGGAAAAAAACACACCGTGCATTCGAGTAATTTCATTCAGTGTATGTACAGCAAGGTGTTATGAACGTGGCCACAAAGAGCACAGCAACCCGCTGGGATCTGTCCTCCAAATATATGATCACAAAAACTCCACCGCAAGTCTGGAAGGACACATTCAATGTAGGAGGGGAACAAACAGCAGCTGCTGTGAGTGGACAAAGGGAGGAGGGGGTGGGTTGGGAGTGCGTGAGCGGAAACGACACAATCCGGGTCGCAGGGGAGGCGGCCGGCAACAACGGGGATGAATCAATCCAATCAATCAATCAATCAATCACAGCCAGTTAGTCAGTCGTCACCTGCTGTCGTACTGCGGGAGCGGAGAGGAAAAACTGTGGGATGGACGACAACAGAGCTTAAACTTACTAGTGTTGTTGCACATTACTAAAAAGAAGACAAACTGTTGAAAATGCACTTTCTTAAATAAAAGAAAAAATGTGGTACCCCCCCAAAAAAGACATTTTACATTTATTGGTGAATCCACGATTATCAATTGCATGTTTTATGTTTCGTTTTAAATGTGACTTAATGAGTTATTAAATAAAATTTGATGGTCATTATTTTTACAATTTTAGCATTTCCTGGATCTCAGAAAAGTGTAGAGCTAAAAATAAAAAATTAAATAAATAAATAAATCCCCCATCATAAGCGCTCACTTACCCGGAGTGGACTGGGGAGGAAACGAGGTTGACGTTGTCCATTGCATCTGGTGTCCAGCTGTACCTCCTCAGCGAGTCGTTGTCGCAGTCTTTGGCCCCCGCCAAGTGCTGCCCAGACGACACGGTAAGGTTACATCCAAGAGAGTTTCATCACTGACATTAAAAGATGACATGACAGTGCCAAAAAGTCATGTGCCAAATGTCAAAATGAAGAGAATGGCATGATGTCTTGTAACGTATGTCTGGATGTCTTGCAACAATGCAACAAGGTTCCGTGGGTGACAAACTGTGATGCAAAAGGAATGTAACAAGGCAATTTAACAAAAATAAAGTGAGTCACCGTACGTTGACATCTACCTTGTTGTGTTGTTCTACAGTGAAAGACCTTTCCTTACAGAGCATCTGCGGCAGCATGGGAGCAGACAGGAAGTTAGTCCTCATGTGCATTCATCGAGCTAAAATGTTCACCGACGTGTTATCATGAACAAAATATTGCCTTTGTCACATGGACACACAGCCATGCAAAATATGGTCACACGATCTTGTCGTGATGGATGGCAGAATTGACCGCTAATCACATTTCCTCTTTCCTGCAAGCTGTGATGAGATAGTGATCGGTTGCTTTTGGAAGATGTGGGGGTTGAATGATTGGCAACCACCCCTCAATAAATGACAAAAGTCCGTACCATGTCCTTGCTGGGCGCCAGCATCTCTTCAATCATCATGCTGTCCCTCGTGAAGGAGCTGCGGTTGAGCGTGTTGGACCTGTCAGAACTGAAGGAACGCAGACTTGGGCGCGGGGTTGCAGCGGTGCGCAGGTTCACGGGTTACCGAGACAACAGCCAAAATGATGGGGGGAGCAGGTGAGTAGGAGGGGAGGGGGGACCATGGTAAAAAAGGGATGGTGAAAGTGAACAGAAAGTGGGGGGGGGAAAAGGTCACATTAAATGCATGCAGCTTCCAGGAACCAGAACGATCACATTTCTTTGATTTTCAACCACTTTCAAACAACTACATTCACTGGGATAACTCAGAGTACCTTCCGACAAAAACTACAAGACATTTGGATTAAAAAAAAAATAATAAAAAAAACTAACGGAGGTTTTCAAGACCCCCACGCATCACGGAGAGCTAGAAAAATGCACTTAAAAGGGGGCTACTTGGGTGATCAATTGTCACACACTTTTCTGTCTCTTAAATAAAATGATGCAGTTTATGAAATATAAGCAGATGAGGGACATCATATGTATGAATATATCATATTGATACATTCTTGTGCGATGACATATTCCCCCCGTTTCTTTCTACAGGCCAAATGATTCAGCAAAACCACAGCTGCTGCGGCTGCTGTTGTCGCCAGCGTGAACGTGAGGCAACTCCAACTTCATATTTATGACGTACACGTTCACCCGTACTATTTTCTGTCACTAAAATGTTGAGTCCGCGCCTGCCAGACATTTCATTAAATACCGCAGAAATGTTGCAAATATTTTGTCCCACTGATGGAGCAGACCACCACCAGACATCCACAACAACAAAAACACATACTTGATCATTACCAGAATTTGTAATTCAGCTCCTTTACAATAAAATGTATATGCACATACATTAGTCATAAAAAATTAGGGATATCGGAAATCAGGATGAATTTAAAATGTAACAGTTACAAACACAAGTGAACCTAAGTGAAACTTCATTTGAGCCGGGCCAGGGAAACTTCATTCAACTCTGCCAGGCGAACAAACGCGTTCCAAAGCAAGACTTGAATACGGAAGGGGGGCGGCCAAAATCCCACAGCTGACTAAATCTGGGGCAAACAAATATGCCAGCAACAAAAATATAGCGTAATGGTTCTCATGCATGTTAGGTTCATCCCAAAATTCAATAAATAAATCAAAGTATATGAATTACTTTTTAGATTTATCTAATGACGCTTTGCATGAGATTATAGAGCGTCTTGACGCAATAGGTTCGGGTCCCCGGAAGCTCGACGGGGAAAAAAAAAAAAAAAGCACAAATATCACAACAAACAACATTATCATGACCACCACCACCACCAACAACAAACATGAAGATGGCACACACAACAACACAGCTACAAATCAAGTTAGCCAATCAAAAGTACATGTGGAAGTTACAATTTCATCTAGCTTGAGGGGTTAGAAGGGGTTTCGGGTTGGGGGTGGGGGGTATATGGAGGTTTTGCGGGGGCCTCAGCAGCATGCCATCAGCCTTACCTGACTTTGGGACTAAGACACAGAGCGCACACGAGGGAGAGAACACAAAATCATGAGCCACGAAGCAGGATGGATCAGGATGATGCCATAGACACACACACACACACACACACACACGCTCGTGCTGCATTCAGGAAGTGGGAAATTTCCAATCGCCGATAAAGGCTGAAAACCCTTTGGCAACACATGACCTTGGGAGCTTTTTTTTTTCAAAATAAATCGATAAAATAACACATTTTCTGACTGTTTGTTACCACTTGGCCCAATTTATGTCCATATTTTCCGATAACTGAACGACAAGTGTGCACACGTGTGCTGAGGGGCATGTCATCGAACATGTTTCTCATTTCCTGAGGCTTGTCAAAAAGTGTGTCACTGTTCAGACATTCAGCGACGCACCATTCCAGCGACCTCTCCCACCCCGTCCATTCAGTGTTGCAGAAATGTCAATATTTTGGCAGTGAAATGCATTTGACCTTTGAAATCTATTCGGTGGATCCGCGAGTGAATGCGGCGACTTGTCATCACTTCTGATGGTATCAGGTAGACTGTTTTTTTTTTTGGTAAATGGTGATATCTCTGTGGGCAGTGCATGACACCGAAGATGCACTTCAACTATGGAAGCCCCGAAAAATTATTTGCCAAGTAAAAATAACATGCAAGTAGTACTGCTCTGAGTGTTAAGTAGCAATTGTTTTTCGATGCTACTTTCTGTTAGGCCAATTACAGCATTTGAAATCTACAATGACAGACTCTTCTTGTTAAAGGCTTGGCAGAGGTGAGTGTGCTCTCGGGGTCGCACGCGCGCACCTAATTAAGTGTCTCAGCCGGCGGCGTCTCACCTCTGCGAACGTGCACCCACGCTGAAGCCCATGTAACCCTCCTGCGGTAGCGAGTCGTCGCCCAGTTCCCGCAGGTCCTGGGGCGCTAGGTACTTGTCCGTGTCGCCCGTCATGGCGTCGTCGCCTGGGGTCCACAAAAAAAAAAAAAACACACACAGGAGATGAGGACATTTTTATGTGCAGGGATGACGCATGGAAGAAGCACATGCTCAAGACCTGCAGAAGTCCAAATCGTCACGGCAACCAAACAGCAAACATCAGTCGAGGCATATTAAAAATAAAGACGTAAAAGGAGACGGTTAGAAGTGGACTTGTTGCTTTGCAAGCTCGTACTGATGAGCTTTGAAGAGGAGCTGGAAAGCGGAGTAGGCAACAAGTGCACGCAGGCCGGCGAAAGAGAATGAAGGGGGGGGGGCATTCCAGCAGGACACCCCTGCCCCTCCCCGCCATCCCCCCTCCCCCCACCCTAAACTTTCACAGACCCCATCTGGTGACATTCCAAGCCTTTCTTTTGGGGATCTACCATGACTCACCTCTGCCTTGCAAGCACTTCATTCAGTGCTTTTCTTCCCAACTTTTTTTTTTCTTGGGGGGTCTTTCTGTGTCTCTCGATCACGCAAACGGATCCGCTTTCTCCCGCCTACCCGCCTCTGCTCCAGGATAATCCAATCTGTGTGTGTGTGCGTGCTTGGTGTGTGTAGGACACAAATAGCAAGCAGGGTGTGACTCACACTGAAGTTGTCTAACTTGATTAAGCGAGCGTCTGCCTGTAACTAACTAGTTGTGCACGCATTTATTTACACGTGCACTCAACCAAATGATTCGCTACAGGTTAGGTTTTTAGTAACACTGAGCGAGGGTGAGCAAACATTGAGGCTCAAGGGTCACGTTTATTTGTCAAAGCAATATGTAAGATTTTTTTTTAATTTAAACAAATAACATTGTGCTTTTTTACGCACTTTAATATGCCCAAAAATGTTCAAGGGTCAGTGACCATTGACAAAAGATGGTCAAAGACTGTTCCAAAGTTATCTAAATGTGTAAAATACGCCAACTTTTGATTGTTTTGCCTCTTTAATGAGCACACCAAAATGCTGGGAGCAGCTCTCTGTAAGATTTGCATTTATAATGAATGTTAAGACAGTCGCTGCACATTAAAAAAGCAGCATGTGATATGATGTCATCTTTTAAATAAAACATGATGGCTTGTTTGACTTTGACTGTGTAAATTTATAAAAAAAAAGAAAAAACATTGGTGGCAGGCCGACATCAACAGTTTACATAAGGAGGGCGCTGGACGTCTTGAATTAGAAGTGCAATGCTCTTTGTGTGTGTGTGTGTGTGTGTGTGTGTGTGTGTGTGTGTGTGTGTGTGTGTGTGTGTGTGTGTTCTTCCCTCCCGCTATGTAAGCTTGCGTGAGTGCCTACAGTTACACACGAGCCAAATTTAGACATGAAAAAGCACTCGCAGACTACATCGTGGTTATTCGAGGTTAGTGCTTGCAATTAAACCTGGCGTTTTAGTTTCATGACTTACACGAATAGCTGATGCAGATATTTCCACAATCCATCTCTGTTTGAACAGACACACAAACACACCATTTTAAGCTCTGCTTTGTCATTCGCTGGAGCGTCCTTGACCGTGACGTCAACTCATTAAATTGAGATAAAAGCCAAGCCAACGGATCTTTTCACTCTGATTAAATTAAAAACAAAAGAAAAAAACACAGTTTGCTGCAGGGGGACCGTTGTTCAATTCCTTGTCCATCATTTTTGCTCACAACATCACACTTTACACACTTTTGGGGTGATTGGGGGTGCACGCACGGATTAAGCATCCATGTTTGCTTTGACCAGATTGTGTAAAGTGACACTAACAATAGCTCAAGTGTGTGTCTGTGTGGAAACACGGGCACCCACTCCATGCAAATACCACATGCACAGTACACACTGTATCCATGGCAACAGAGAGAAAAGGCTGACTCGCTACATTTTGCCACCCCGGAGAGAAGGGGTGAGATGGCTGAACAGCGAAGATAATAGAAATACTGTCAAATATGAGCGCAAACCTCTTAAAAAAAAAGGGTGTCTAATGAAATTTTCCACTATTTAAAATGGTTCCCAGGCGTCTTGATAAAAGCTCTCTGACATTTCCTCGACAAAATACACATGGGATAAAGAATTAGAGCACACTTAATATGCACTTGTCACACGATGGGTGGAATCGCCGGTTACCATGACAACCACGGGTAGTGCATAGGCGACTCGAGAACTAGCTACATCTAAACAATTCAAATGTCCCTGTTCCATTATGTATACCCCTTTAAATGAACAATTCAACAGAAACATGAGAAAACAGAGATGAGGATGACAGATTTAAAACAAGTCATAAAAAGGATGGAAAAAGTACCTTCATCAACATCGGACAAATAGTCCTCTGTGATAATTTCGGGAGCATTGGCCTTACAGGCTGTGTGATGGGGATGGAGGCAAGTGTTAGAGAAGAAACATGGAAATGAAGTCAAGGAAAGAATTCACAAATGATGGCATAAAATGAAATGAAAGAAAGCACAAATTACCAGACATCAAAAGAAATACTGACTGGGTGTTAAGTTTTATAAGCAATACAGAGCGCCTACCGTCGTCGTCCGACATGTCCAGCACCTCGTTCATGGTCTCGGGAACGTTCATCTTGTGCTTCTCTGTGACCGTCTGTGCAAACGACACAAAAGATTCTCTACGTCAAGATGGGCACGTGCAAGGTGAACGATTGCGCTCCATGACCATGTTGCCCTTATCTGAACAAAATAGTAAATTATCAACTCCAATACATTGTAAACCAGCAAAAACGTGCAAAAGCTCAGAGAGAGAAAAGGAGCTACTGGAGAGTCGTGGAAATGGACACAGTCCCATTCCATTTGTCCATATGCTTCAGCCAACGTACCTGCGTGGTCAGTGTCTCCTCTGTGACCACCTTGAGCGTGTCCACTACAGAGATGTAACCCAGCCTCTTGGCGATGGACAGAGCGCTGTTTCCATTCTGCATAGGAAGCAAAAGAATATGATCCACCAAGTCCCTCCTGGTTACCTCGACTACGAAAGTTTATTCAAGCCCCTGTTTGTTTGATTCTTTGGCACACTGAAAATCTTCATGGGCCACTGGATGGGTTAACAAGGTCATCAAAAATAAAGAAAAAGAAATACCACAAAACTCACACAAAAAAAAGTTCTCATTTTAAATAAAGAAATAAACACATTTATTAAAGAATGAATGAGTGAATTAAGTCTGTGGTACCGTGGTGAGCTCATTGGGCGAGGCTCCGTGATGCAGCAGCAGATTGATAATGTGCGTGTGTCCCTGCTGGGCGGCCTGATGAAGAGCAGTGTAGCCATTCTGTGAGACACCGAAAAATACATTCATCATCAAGGTGTAGTGGAAGGATATAATCAAATAAAAGTCCATCTAGGCAGCCAGTCCGTCAGATGAATTACCTTGGTTTTAGCGTTGACCTTGGCCTGGTTTTTCAGCAGGAAGTGGACCATCTTCACGTTGCCGTAGTGACAGGCCACATGGAGAGGAGTGTAACCCAGCTGAGGACAAACAGAAAAAAACTTTTATGACATTGTCATTCAAATACAAATGAGAAAGCATGCCAGAGAATTAAAAAATGATGCTAAAAAAAGATTTTTAATCTCTTTTGAGTATTAAAGTGAATGTGCATGCTTGTGTTTGTCAAGTTAAAGACAGTTCATGAGGTCACCTTGGTCTCGGGGTCTATGGTGGCTCCATGGTTGACCAAAACCTCAGCCACGTTGACTTTATCCTCCTGGGCAGCCAGATGGAGCGGGGTCAAGCCGTACTAAACATCAATGGCACAAAGGATGACTTGGGTGAATGAATTCAAACTAAAACACCTTTTTTTCTTTTCTTTGTATGTTCTTTAAGTTGCACCTTGTTGCCCGTGTTGACCGAAGCGTCTCGTGCCAGCAGCAGCGTCACAACGTCCACGTTGCCCTCCTGCGCGGCCAGATGCAGCGGGGTGATGCCCTGCCGCGTCACGCTGTTGGTGGATGCGCCGTATTCCAGCAGCGTGGTGGCGATCTCCAACTGGTTCTTCTTGGAAGCGATGTGCAGCGCGTGTAGCCGTTCTGGACCGCAATTGTACAATTTCAACATACTAACTTTGCACCAGTAATTTGACTTTACTGCTCAGGATGATTTCTTTTTCAGCATTTTTTTCCAGCTTTCATAGTTCAAAGTCCATCCTCTGTGACATACACTGGTGGCACTCACAATTTGGCTCCGAACAGAGAGGAGTTAGTTTTATTCACTAGCTTAGCGGCTATTCTGGTCCATTACAACAACAGGCAAATGCAAATTTGTTTCTAAGTTAAATAAAACTGACGATAAGCTGTTCAGAAAAAGGATGGATGGCATACATCCAGTTATCCATTTTCTGTACCGCTTTTCCTTAGATTCCATATTTAAATGTCAGTTAAACACTCTTACTTTGTGGTTTGATATTTTCCCCGCAGACCTGTAGATTGAACAGTACATAATGTGTTCCAAAGGGAATTTGGGATCTGTTTCTTCAAATCTGGACCAAAATGTAACAATTTCTGATTTGAGCTGATCGCACCCATACAATTTTGCACTTGGTGAAAGTAATGAAGAGAGGCTCTCACCTTGGCGGCTGCATGCGGTGAGGCTCCTTGCTTGAGTAACAATAGCGCCACCTTCTGGTTATCGTAGTGTGCAGCAACATGCAGTGGAGTTAGTCCACTCTGGACACACCAGCAAACGTACAGTGTTAGGTGGCGGTTAGAGCTCAATCGTGACTTTTGGAAGAGGCAAAAGGGGCGTCACCTTGCCAGCGGCGTCTGGCGAAGCGTTTTTTTGCAGCAACAGGTTGGCCACTTCCAACTTGCCGTACTTGGCCGCAACGTGCAGCGGGGTGAAGCCCTTCTGCAAAGACGCAAGAGGAGCCAAATTGGTTCCCTTATTTCATGACATGAGGGAGTCAAAAAAAGCAATATACTAACACAAGTTAAAATAGATCATATGAAATATATAGCATTACACAAAACAAAATAAAACAAATATCTAAAATCGAAATCAATACAATTGCAAAATCGATCTAATTGAATTGCATCAGCGAGTGTTGCATGCTTGCGATGTTCACCTTGGTCGTGATACCCAGACTGGATCCCTGGTCGAGCAGCGTTGCCGCCACTTCTCGGTGACCCTCCCGCGCAGCCAGATGAAGAGGCGTGTACCCGGAACTGGTAGTGGAGTCGGGCGATGCCCCATTGGCGAGCAGCTGTTGGACGATGTCCTGCTTGCCCAGACGACTGGAGATGTGCAGCGGCGTCTGCTCGTCCTGCCCGTATCAAAACAAAAAAAAACAGGCCAATGGAGTCAAGTGATGCAAGATTGGGGAGACATTGTACAGAGAACACGCACACACATTACCTTGGCCTTGGCATCAACTTGCGCGCCATTCTGGACCAAATATCGCACCACATTGGATTGTCCCGCCCTTGCAGCCATGTGAAGTGCAGTCTCCCCTCTCTGGAACACACACAAGCAAAAAAAAAAAAATCACAAACACAAAGAGGTTTGGAGTGCAACTATGAAATCAATAAAATATTACTTTTTTTCAGATGCTAACTCTCCCCCTGAATTTTCCAAATAGACACAAGGGTAGGGAAATGAAGCGCTCCCATTTTTTTGAGCACGCCCGAATGACGTCCCATAACACCGGTCGCCGCGGTAACCCGGCCACAGACACGGCGTGGGTGAGCAAATACTTGAGGTTGATGAGCTAACTGTGCAGTACTTTATTCCCGCTTGTTCTGGTTGTTCCCCAAAGCCCCCCCTCAAGCCCCCCCCCTCCTCTCCTGGCACGACAACTCCAACAGGAAATTTACGGTGGTAGCTTGCCTGGATTGGATGGAAACTCGTGGAATTAATCTAATAAAGGGGTGTGTTTCAACACACGTGCACTCAAGGTGAAAATGTAACATTTCAAGCAGTTTACAGCTGAGCCAGAATAATGATACATCCTTCCTGAGGATCTTACTAAAACTATTCACTTGTAAATGGAGAAAGCAGAGTGGTAAACTTCTCAAGATGATTGCGGAGACTGGTCTGAATTGCTACTGGCAGTGGTGGAAGTTGAACAGCTTATTAGCTGGCAAAGGCTAACTGCCCAACATAAGTGTGCAGCCTAAGATCATCATTTGCAAAATATGAAATCTAAAACGAGAGTATAGATGAACGAGCTATTTAATTTGATTCCCAAGGATGTTAATGCTCTTTTTCTGACTCACCACGTTGCTGGTGTTGGGCGAGGCGCCGTGGTTGATGAGCTGGTGGACGATGTTTTCATGCCCCATGAACGCCGCGACGTGGATGGGAGTCAGGCCCGACTGGGGGTGGGGGGGACAAAATTGACATGAATTCAATCGGAAATTTTATCTTTGCACTGCAAAAGTATTGGGGTACATTTGATTGATACAGGAAGTGGAAAAGCGAAGAAAATGTGGAGCTCCTTCCTCTGTTCAGGTCTGAGGGTGGCTTAACGCAAAAGAAAAAGAAAAAAAAATCACGTGTTGTTTGTTGAAAACACACCAACTTGCTGACTGTCATGTCAATCATGCCATGTCTATTTTTCACACAAATAAATTTATTTGTCCTGTTTTTAAACCCATTGTCTGCACTACATATAAGTTGTAGTTCACCCCAAAGGTGTTCTTGCACACCACACTCAAAGCCCACGTTTACGGCCTCTCATTTTGTCCGATGTAAAGAGCAAAGGAAACCGTTCCCATAAATTTGCAAGCCTACAACTGACCACAATGGCTCTGTTCCAAGCCCCAGTTTGTTCATTCAGCGCTGCGTCCCGCTACTTTTCTCCCATACGCCGTGTGGATGTGCGACATACCTCGGTGACGGCCTGTATGGAAGCGCCGTGCTTCAGCAGGAGCTCCATCACCTTGACTCGGTTCTTCTTGCAGGCGATGTGCAGCGGCGTGAAACCATTCTAGAAGCAGACGGACGACAAAGGTGACTTCAAACAAGGATCCGGGAACAGAACGGCTGCTGGAACTTTGGATGGAAAAATCCACACTCTACTTTTTCTTCCCCCGACGAAGAGTGCGTGTGGAAAGAATTCACTCTGAATGAAAAGAGTTTGAGCTGTCGTCTCTCCTTCCTGCTTCAAGTTGCTCAATGCGATGACTTCACACCACTCCCCCTTTCTTGACTCTGGACCCTGCCAGGCTCTTTAACCACACCCTGACAGCTCCCGTTACACAACCAGCACAGCTGTCTCACTCTGGGACAGCAGCTGAGGACGGAACATCTCTGAGGGTAGCATTTGAAATACATTAAGTGAAGTCCATGAGAATGTCAGATGGGGTAATTCATCGATTTTATTGATTACAATGAGTTGTCAGGATGATTTTCGTTATGGATTTTTTTAGAGGCTTCTATTGCACAGCCTATTTACACTAACATGGCTGTGAACAGAAAGGACAGTCAGAGGCAACACAAAGCAAATCCAGTTACCAGTGTAGCAAGTAAAAGTAAGGTAAGAATAAGTAAATGGCGGACTTCATGAAGGGAAAAAAATAATCTGCTTCCTCACCAGAGCCTTGGCATTGGGATTGGCCTTTTTGTCCACGATGACCTTGGCCACCTTGTAGTGACCGCAGTGGGCGGCGACGTGAAGCGCCGTCAAGTAGTCGTTGGTCACGTCGTCCACCGGTGCATCGTGGTGCAGCAGCAGCTGCACGCAGTTGAGGTGGTCGCCTTGCGTTGCCATGTGGAGCGGCGACAGACCGTTCTGGGTGGGCAGGAGTCGACAAAAAGTGTTAGCGTGATGGCTAACGAGAAGACCGTTAAGCGTGATGCGGCAGGCCGCTCTGAGGTGTTACCTTGGTCTTGGAGAGAATGGGAGCGCCTCGGCTGAGCAACATCTCCACCACCTGCTCGTGGCCGCTCCGGGCTCCGCAGTGCAGCGGCGTCAGACCGTCCTGAGGCATTGAACACACGAGTCAAGTCGACATATACAGGAGCAGGGGTGTTAGCATATGTGTGCATGCAGACCTTGGTCCGTGCGTCTATCTTGGCTCCTCGCTCCACCAGGAGGCGCACCATGTTGCCGTTCCCACGCTTGGAGGCCACGTGCAGGGGCGTGATGTCATTCTTGGACGCAAAAGAAATTCATGTAAAATACATCCACAAGACTCCTGGGGGGGACAACCAGAACTGATGATCTGTTAGCAACATTCAGTTTGTAACTTGCTCTCCAATATATGATTACAGCAACCGATTTTAGGTTCTATATTTCCATGTGTCACCCAAATGTTCTGGTTTTGAAGACTCTCTATACATTTGTCTATACGGTACGACGGACATGCAGTACGTGCGACACGTGTCCTTCTGCGGAGTGACACAGACAGCTGGCACATACTTGTGTCACAAGCACATGCATGCAGACACACACCACACAAACTAACCCGTGCCTTGAAGTCGACGGCAGCTCCTCTGTTGAGCAGCAGGGTGGCCACGTTGATGTTGCCGTAGTGAGCGGCGATGTGGAGAGGCGTAAAGCCGCTCTGAGATGCAGAAAGACACACACGTAGACAAAAAAAAAAAAAGAGACCATTAAAATGATGCGGCAAGGTTTTTCCTGTGAGACGATGGGAGGCAAAGCTGCAGCAACTCAGGAACGAGTGTTGTCGAACAGAATAAAGCGCATGAGCTGCTGTCAAATGAATAGCGTGCAGATACAAGGACACCAGGGCAGTTTTTAGTTGTTGGTAACAGCAGAAGATACAATAAGGATTAAATCATAAATATATTCATGCAGGGGAGCATGCATCTGACACAAAGACTACATCTACATCAAAAACATCATCTTGAAATGTCACAGGAGCATAAGAGGATTCTTTCCGGTGCACAAAACATCCATCCAAACATCTCTCGGCTATGTTCCCACCCACACGGGTGCAAAATACCCTTTGTTAAATACGCAGGCTGCCGTGTCTGCGGAATCACAACGTCTAACACGCCTCTGCGCAGGTTGAGACCAAACGTCGCACCTGAATTGCGCTCGTCACGAAAATAGAATTCCTCATGTTACCTTGCTGACCCCACACATGCATTTTGTACACACATACATACATAAATACACACGCACGCACACATACACCAAATGTAAATGAGATGTGAGGCTTCAGGTGCACAAAAAGTGAGGCAGCAAAACCTTTCATGCTAGCATTTAGTGTCCATGCTAGCAGCGTGAAGGCTTTGCAGTGAAACCATGGGGAAGAGGAAGAGGAGGAGAGAGGAAGAGCAGAGCAAGAGAATGTGTGTACCTCTGTTGTTCTATTCACCATCATCTAGAAACAGAAGGTCAAAGAGGGACGGGGTGAGAAAGAATGTGGGGTGGTTAGAGTGCCACGACAACAGCGACACCATGGCGGCACCAAAGCGGCATGATGGGTACGCACTCCATGAAATGACTTCAAAGGGGACCGGACGCACGACTGGACTCCTTCTCAACAGATGGTAAAATAAACACCCCGGCAAGATGCCGTCTTCCATTCGCCTACCTTGGACTCCACATCGGCGTTGTGGTCACTCTGCAGAAGGAGGGCGGCGGCCTTGGTGTCGTCCTTCCTGGCGGCAATGTGCAGCGCCGGGAGGCGTACTTTGCCCTTGGTGTCGTTCTCCAGGAGCAGTGACACCACCTGGTCGTGGCCCTGCTGCAGCGCCACCGCCAGCGGCGTGAAGCCGTCCTGCGCAAACAGCCAGAGAAACAATGTCGTTTGCACTTGGTCCTTACCGATTAAACTAAAGAAACAAACATGGGTGACTAATGTATAAATATACATTTTATTTAATCTATTTACATTACATCCATTTGCAGGTCTACTTTTCTAATAACTCGTCTTTCTTTACTTGAGTCACCTCTGTAGCGATGCTCTGACTGGAGCCGTGTTCCAGCAAGTAGTGCACCACGTCCAGGTGATTCTCCTGCGCTGCCATGTACAGTGGCGTGAAGCCATTCTGCAAATAAATACCGCACAAATGAAAAGGATACATTTGTGACATGAAATCAAAATGTGTGGTTTTAAAGCTCTCTGTGTCGATTACGAAACACCGCCGTGGCATATCCTCCTTATCATGCACACTCTCGATACACACACTGTCACCTCTGGACATAGCTAACACCTGATAACACAAGCGTGTGCATGTGCACGTACGTGCGTGTGTGTGTGTGTGTGTAGACCAATTTTAATGCATTGGTTAAATCAATTAAATTATGAATAAGACATTGGGATGCTTTTAATTTTGTTTCTATTTTATTGTTTTCTCTCCAGTTTACCTGCGACTGCGCATTGATGTTGGCGTGGTGTGTGACCAGCTCCTTCACCACTTCCACCTGGCCGGCCAGAGATGCAATGTGCAGCGCCGTGTTGCCTTTCTGTGCCGGGGGAAAAAAAATAAAGAAAATACATTATAGCAATGTTTTGAAATATGCGTGCACGCATGGCTCAGCTCCATTTTCTAATTAATGGGGCAATCCGTGTTGAGTGTGTGAGAATGTGACACACCTTGGTGGCGGCATCCACGTTGGCGCCATGCTGAAGGAGCTCAGCCACCACCTCCACATGGCCCTCCTTGGATGCCAAGTGCAAGGCATTGAGGCCATTCTGTGGACACATGTACACATATCCTTTTGAATTTTGCTGGTTTGTGACCGATCCGCACTTACAATGAGCCGATTTCGACAAAGAAAAAAAGGGGGGAGGGAAAAAAAAAGAAAAAAGAAATAAGAATACTTTTAAAAATTCAGGGCACTCAAAGTGTGTTTTAAAAACTGACCTGATTACAAATGTTGATATCCACGCCATTCTTCAAGTAGTCCAACGCCTTCTCTAAGTTGCCGGCGCGCGCTGCTCGTAGATAACAAGCATTCACGTCCGTCTGGAAAAACAAATTATAATCACATACCAAAATTTGAAAAAAATGCTGACGGATTTGTTGGAAAAATGGTGCCAGGTATTGCTGGGGAAAAAAGTTCGTAAAAAAAAAAAAGCTTTTTCCAAGAGAAGCAGCATTAAAATTAGAAGTTTTGCTTTGTGAAAAAAAGATAATTTTAAAGCCATATGACCTTGTCCTTTCTTTTATATAAATAACAGTGCTAACTTCTGTTTGTACAATTAAACATGCACAGGTTTAGCTGATCAACGCATACGCTCAACAAGGTGACTCTGATACGAATACGGCATGACCCGCTTGACCTTTTACATGCCAACCAGAAGCCTTCCGATGAAACTTGAGATACGCCAAGAATGCAACCTTGGTTCTTTCGACAAACATTCCAGTGGGACAAGTGCCAGCAAAGAAGCATCACAAACATGTTTACACTTCACAAATGTTCAAAAAATAATAATAATAAAAGACAACACCCCCAAAAAAAAAAAAAAAGAACCTGGAAGTCTCATTTGGGTTTGAGGTGACTTTTTAGTGTATATTTACAATGATTTTCAAATTCCGCCACAGAAGCAATAGTTTTACTGAGCAACAACTTCGGTGGGCAAGTCCATCATGAGTAGACCCACAAAAAACTGACTCAAAAATTCTGACATTTCATTTCATTTTCAGTGTGACGTTGCGATTTTAAGGTCAATTCCTCCAAAGACAAACCTGTCCTATTGATTCTTTCCGACTTCCGCCAAACTTGAACTGCGGTAGCAGGACAGATGAGCAACACCAAATTGTGAAAAATCCCCATTTACGTCATCGCCTGTGGGTTTAAGCATGGCAGCCAAGTTTGCAGTTTGTCTTTGTACCCTTCAGTAAGCCACGCAGAGCTGCCTTCCGAGGTCAGGTGTTTACCTCCATGTGTGTCGGCGTGCACCCAAAACACAAACACATTCTCCTCATCATCATGATGGGGGATGGACGCAGGTTCAAGGCTGCAGCGAGGCAGCACCACTGCAGAGCACCATGACCCCCCCCTCACAAAACGACCCCGAAGAAGCATATAAATCCTCGACCACTATCAGGAGGGTCCATCTCCCGCTCCCAACCTAAGATGGGGGACTTACCACGGGACAGTCAGCCGCCTCCTCCACGGCCATGTTGAGCCTCAACCTGCGGCAGAGAGTGTGAAACCTGAGCGCTGGTTGCTACTAGCTAGCACTACCACTGACTGAGGAGGAAGAGAGAGGGAGAGAGTGGTCGAGAGAGATAGGGGCATTATGTCAAAGCTAAAAATACCTGGCATGCAGTGAGAAAGTCCAGAACACGGCGGGGTCCTCGTGGGGGTTTAGACGGAAGAGTTCCGGTGCTATTAAGCTCAACGAGTGATGCAAAACAGTGCACGCGTGTCTGTGTGTTTGTCATGCTTGTGGGTGCAGAGAAACCGCGAATGACTTCCAAATGTCATACAAGCCATTCGTTTTCAGTAACGATTAACCTCATTAGGGTCACAGAGGGGAGCTGCAGCCTACCCCAGTTGACACTGGGCAAAATTCTGGGTACACCCTGAACCGGTTGCATACGGAGACTAACAGGCAACTATACTCACATTGACACCTCTAGACAATTTAGGGTGTTCAATAAACCTAATGTACAGATTTTTTTTGTCAAACTTTTTTCAAGAAATCATTTTTTTGTGCAAAATCCTGGCTGACGTCCGAGTGACTTTTCCCGACTCTTGTGCTGCCTATTTTTCAACAACGAGACTAGCGACTTCAGTAATTGCGAGCAAACTGAAAAATCAGCGCAATCATTTTCACACTGTATTTCAGAAGACAAAAACAGATGTCAAGCTTGCTGAACATGCACCCATGAGGAGGAACCATCATATAAACAATTTGACGGCAGGTATGCGCTGCCAAGCGGCAAATATAACCTTACCTCACCTGTACAACTCAACACGTGTTACTCTTCGGCAACAGACGGATGGACCAACATTTTTGGAGTCACACAACTAAAACCAAATTATTTTTTTCCCCTTAGTAAAATTCCTTCATATTCCATCTCCAAAACTTGACAAACAGTGTGATCCGTCCTAATTTTGGGACACCTCCTTCTTAAAGCGACAGCATTTGCCGAACGGTGTCCGGTATGACTCACCATATCTGGAGCAGACATCTGCTGCCTCTGCACGCTTCTTTGGGTTCTGCCACAACCAAAATCACCCCCACCAAAGACCACCTTGCCGTTGGGTATGCAAAGAGCCAGACGGCGCCATATAAAGGCCCCATCTCGTTTGGTTAAGAAAAATGTGGCGCTTGGCTCACCCTACTCTCATAGTCCAAAATAGCACAGACAGACACAACTAACCAAAGGCGGCAGACGAGGCTTTCAGGGCAGAGAGATTAGCGGGATTTATAAGGTTCCTTCAGGTATTAAAGCAGCAAAACACTTTCTAGGAGACTAACGAGTGAACTTGGCATTCAACCATTACTCCAGTGAGGGCGTTAGCATTGTTCTCGCAGGAATTAAAGAGTCCCAAGAGGCTGGGAAGTTAGCTTCGTGTTAAACCAACACTCCAGTGAATCTTTGGGCAAATTCTTTAAGGAAAGGAAAAAGTCTCATGAAGCTAGCAAGTTCATTTTCGCCTTTAACCATAATGGGTTGGGGCTGACAATCAAATATCAAACATGTTCAATATTCACAGCCAAAATTATTTGTGTAGAAATCAGACCACTTGAGTTACGAGGCTAGCAAGTTAGTGCAGTTTATTTCATTTAAAACGACAAGCTGCAATAACAAGCAGGCTGTTCAATTAATATTTGTGGACGGCATCAAACACACACACACACACACACACACACACACACACACACACACACACACACACACACACACACGCCTAATGAGCCATCCTCCAGTATTTTCTGATAATCAACTAGGAAAAAGCAAGAGGGACAGGTTGCCATGGAAACAAATGTCCTCAAATTTGCTGCAGAACTTTCTGGTGTTTTTCATTGATGTCATTATAAATGCAGTGTGCACGCTACTTCTTCAGAGACAACTTCAAACCCTGTAGTGGCCAAACATAGCGTCAATTTCAACTTGGACGGAAAACAAATTACACCATGTTCAGTGTACATTGATTTGAAATGCAAACATCGCTCCTGCTGTACACAGTGAGCAGTAAAATGGATGTAATGCCGCTTTAATGTGATGAAGTCATCATAGGTGGGAATAGGATCAAAAGAGGCGTGTGTGTATGAGTGCGCGTGTGTGTTTTGTCCTGCCTCTGACTGCTTGTGAAAAGCTGCGATCTGATTGGCCAGCTGGCTACTGCAGTCCCGGCTCTTCAGATTCAGATGGAGGAGGATAAAAAAAAAAAAAAAAACACTGACACACACGCATGGCGTCCATACAAACATACACCTCCTCTCTTTTGCACAGCGGCATCCAACAGCAGACAACCCTCCAGCGTGTGTCTGAGTGGTTCATGTCCATGATGCTTCGCTGCATTCCCAGCGGGCGGCCATGTTCACCAGTCCAGACACCAGCATCAGCCCCTCCCAGCGTTAGACACCTCCAATAAGGGAACACTCATAGAACTATCATAGCAAAGAGGGAGCGGGGTTAGCATCCGCTGCTGCGGTGGCGGCGTGGGTTAATATCCGAGGCAGAGCAGTCGAACATGAATAAATAAACAGAAGTAGCACACTGACTTGACAGGAATGTGTGCGGTGCACGAAGCCAGCTAAGGCCCCTGTCACACCTTGACGATTTAGCCAGCGTATGCCGACGTAGGAAAAATTTGGCAAATACGCTGGCGTACGTCGAATAAGTTATGGGTAAGTTTTGTATACGTAACAGCACGCTGAAGCACGTTGGTATCGTCGAAGGACGTCGAGGTCGTCGATGTCAGCGTATGGCCATAACGTCCCGTATACGCAGGCCATAAGTAATAGGTAAGTTATGCGATCGTTGCACACGTTCAAACACGTTAAGTGTAGGTTACTCATAAGTCCATAAGTAATAAAGACGTTCAAACACGTTAAGTGAGGAGCGAGGGTTAGCATCCGCTGCTGCGGTGGCCGGCGTGGGTTAATATCCGAGGCAGAGCAGTCGAACATGAATAAATAAACACAAGTAGCACACTGACTTGACAGGAATGTGTGCGGTGCACGAAGCCAGCTAACACGGAAACACAACACTCCAACAATGCTAAATAGGACAACAAAAAAGGGACAGGTCGATAAATCAATTCATTGATTTTTTTTTTGTCAACACAATTTTAGTAGCTTCTGTCATTACAAAGACTGCTTTGTTGTTGTGCACCGCTTGCACAAACAGCATGACTGTGAACGGAAAGAAGCCAATTTACAAAAGCAGAGTCAATGTTGTCAAGTAGGCAATTTGGTTGTTATATTTAGAGAAAGTAAAAAAATATATATATTCTTATCTCATTTTCATTTGTCTTCTATTGAGCCTCTGCTGTTCGTGTTCCTTTTCCAGCAATAACTTCAATCAGCTCAATCAGAGTTTTGAACCTGAAATTGGAACAATTCATGAACTTCCTGTGCAAAGATTTACATCGCACCGCCGCCAGGTTGCTGCCGACGAGCTTTCTCTATCGACTCCCATCGCTTCTCCCGTCATGTACCGTCATTCCTCTCTCCTCCGCCCTCTAATGGAAGCGTTCCATAATTCATGCCGCTGCTCCTGAAGAGACCGTCGGCTTGCGGAGGCTCGCGCGGCTTTGCTCACATCAACACAAAAAACATGCAAACAAGCAAAAGATGACGCAACGATGCTGGAAGAGGTTTCAGGCGACAATCGCTCTGCTACAAGGCTACCGTGCTGTCGCAGGGATACTGCTTGCTTATTGAAAGGAGGAGAACGATTTTTATTCTTTTCACTAAGGGCAGTTATGGACCAATTTTTGGAGTTATTGAAAGAAAAAAAATCATTAAGTATTATTTAATTTTAAGTCATGGTCAAGTTTTAAAAATGTGTATTTTTGAAAATATTTTTCATGAAAATAATAGTGACAAAACCGCAGTGCAACAGATACGCAGCAAGCAAAACAAAAAAACAAAAAAACAGTAAATGAGCCATCAGGGGGAGACAGGAGGATCATTTTTCCATCCCAGTGCCAAGAAGCAAAACATCTTGCTAGCATTTTCCTTGTGTCAACAACAACAAAAAAAAGTTGTTTGCACACACAAATATAGAAAGACAAGAATAAGCAAACACGCGTTCGCGCTAGTGTTTTCCTTGCACTGGACCAAAAAAGAATGCCCCAAGAAAAACAAAAAGTCTCAGTAACAAAAAGGTGGGCAATGAAGGGTGGCGCCACACAGTGACAAAAAGGCGAGAACACACACACACTCTAAAACAACGAATCAATTGAAATGTTGATGCTCGAGCAAATGATCATGTATGATTGTCCATCCAACTGTATTGATCACCTCACGGATGTTTGTAACGCTTGCGTGCGCACTGGCTGAAAACTCACACTGATGACGCGCGGCGAACCGCAGGGTGTGACTGCTGACAGCTAAAACACACGAGTCTTGTGCACAGACACACTTTTGGCATCCAAAGTCCATCACTGAGGGATGATAGAAAGCAATCAGAAAGAGAGAAATATACTGTGACCACAGCTGCTCATCGCATTTCTCTGATTTGCTGAATTAGCAACGGAGGACAAGACCAGAAGCAAAATATTAATAGCACCCAACTGCCTAAAATACCAGCCTGTCCTCTTTCCCTCATCCATCTTTTTAAGTCTCCCAAAGGACCGAGCACAACACGCGCCTCCATCTTCCTCCCTTTTCTACCTTTTTCTTCACATCGCCTCGCGTCCGCCTCCTGGCCCGCTTGCGCTCCTTCTCCCGCTCTTCCTCGGCCGCCACAAGGTTCTCGTCCGCCTTCTTCTTCAGCTGCGAGGCGGCATGCGCCATGCCGTCTGCCGCTTAATCCGCACAGGTGGGCGACAACTGAGGTGCGGTGGGGTGGGGATGGAGCTTCACCTCCCGCTCCTGATGATCTCCTTTTTTTTTTGCGTCGGAGGTGGATGTCAGACCTCCTCCTGGTCGTCAATTAGCTTTTGCGCTCGAGGTCGGGATGTTCCCCTGGAGATCCTGCTCAAATACGTCCTTCATTCCCCTCCTCTAGAAATCAAATAAATAATAAAAATCATCTCCTGGTGGCATGGTCCTCTTGTAAAAACATCCCAAGTGGAGGTCCACACATCCGCAGAGAAACTCAGGGAGCATCCCGCGCTGAAGAGGAAGGGGGTGCAGACTGGTTCCTGGCACCCCCCCGGAAGTACCTGAGCGCGACACGAGCCATCCGCTCCGCCGCGTCTCGATGGGACGTATGGGCGGGGTGGGAACAGCGGCGGGAAAAAGGTTGAGATCGATCGAGAGCAGGAGGTGGGAAGAAAGGAGGGGAGAGGCTGGGGGTTGGGGAGTGTTGAAGGGAGGGGAGGGGTGGGGGAGATCAAGAAGAACCTCTGCCGTGGTAACATCTAACACTTCATGAGTGGGAATACAGTACAATAGGGGATATATTTCTGGCAAAAGAGCAGGTTGGATAGAAGCGTGAGTGTCATGATGATAGCGGTTACGAAATGTCTTGTACCTCCCTCAAGGTCAAATTGGAGCACTTCAACATCAAGAAGCGCTTCAATTACAAGCCTCTGCTGCACTGCACAATAAGACTGAGATATAGCCCTGAAATAAAATATTTTTTTCCCCACTAAATGCAATTTTCATAGATTTTTTTTTCCCCCTAGAAAAAGCAAATCACAATCTCAAATCCTGGCAGTCCTGCCTCATAAAAATGAGCCATTGCTCACTGAGTCCCCCTCTACTGCGACCAATCCAGCAATGCTTTCCAAAAAGCAGATCTGTGAATATGGTGCATGCAGTTGATACATCAACTAAGAGTAATGTAGCAGAGCCTGTTACTAAGCAAATTGCAAATCTGCTCACTTCCCCCCAACTCTGGGGTCAGTGCCGAGTACGGATCTTGCCACCCCAACAACTAGGAGTGGAGCAAGGGGAGTCGTATCACCCAAATCTCAAACTGCAAGTGCAATCTGCGCAATCAAAGCAAACACAACCCGCCACAGAGACAGCCTAGATTGTGATTGTATTTTCTTTCACAGAGGCAGCACTCCATCCACTTGAGTTAGAGGGAGGTACATGCATGTGACCCATGCAGCGGACACTTCGCCAAACCCAAATGCCTTGTGAAATGGACAGTCCGGCCAACCAACAGACAATAACAAAGAAAAACAGTAAGCTTCAATGTTCTAAATGTTTGTATTTTGTCACGACTACGAGGAGGAGAATGAAAATAAATATTATCGTGTTATTTTTGATATAAGCTTTGTCATGTGGGAGAAAAAAATGTATACAGCTCGCCTTGTTGCAGACAAAAAATAAAGGTTGGTTGTAATGGACTTTCTGGCCGCTTGATGGCGGCATTGCACTCAAAACGAAAAGGAGCTACAGCTTGGTTTCCCTTGCTGTGTTGAATAGATCCTGCCAAGCTCACCAACTCCTTTTACTTTGGAACATGAAGACACGTTGCCTGTTTTTGAAAGCAAATAATGCTGAGTATGGTGTTGATCCAAATGAATGATTGATCAAAATTGGCAGAGATCTGCGTTGTTTTATAGTGGATGACAAATGACATCCTCAAAAGTATCTATTCTGTCAGCATCTAGTCACAGGGTTGGGCAAAATATGACTTAAAAATATACCTTTCCTCATTCTTCGATCTAGGCCACTAGCATTATTACATCATCAAACGTCCACTCCACATCCAACCGGACGCACTTTACTGCAAATGGACATTTCAAATCAGATAAAGGAACAACGCAATTTGTCCCAGCTAGTGTTTAGAGACGCGGATGCAAGCAGTAAGGGATCACATTAAAACAAAATGGAAGCTTCCGGGACTGGCAGCTAAAAGCAATTGTTGTTGACAAGTTTGTGTGTCTGTCTATCGGTGTGTGCGTCTGTCTGGAGGTGGGCTTCTCCTGCCGGCCACCCTGCCAGCCGTCTCCCTGGCAACCGTTTACACAGCTACAAAAATAGCACTCGCTCCGAGTGCAGAGTATCCCTTCGCCGTATGGAGCCGACCGCATCACGCCCACCATCACACCTCACGTCCTTCCACGAGGACACATAGATCCCCTTCCTGGTGAATTCCTAGCCGGGAAAAAAAACAATTAAAAAAAAAAAAGATGAGGAAAAAAAAACATCCGTTTTCCAGGCTAGTTTGCCTTGCTTAGGTCTTAACAAGTGTGCACAAGTGTCATTGAAGATGGGGATGATGTGTAATTACGGCGGATTGTAACCGCACACTTTTATCTCTTTGACTTGTGACAACAAATCTGCACCCTGCCTGCCTTTCCAAGCGCTAATCTCCATGGAATTATAACCCCTGCGTGACATGATGAAGGTTAATTAGACATGAACTTTTCCTTTGTAGATGCTGATGGCTCATCATAATCCAGGCAGGATAAGTGGCCTGGTTTAACTCAGCCGGGCATGCACAAAAAAAAAAAAAGAAGAAGGCGATGACACCTTGGCAGGTTGTCATGACAACGCAACAAGGAAGGAAGGAAGGAAGGGCCTGTGGCGGTTGGCAAGATGATGAGGAGGTGAAGGGAGGGAAATACAAAGGCTGCCCCGGGCATCCCTTTGCCGCATTAATGTCACAAACACGACCGTTTTGAATTGTGAAGAATCATGTCTTCTCATTTAATGAATAACCTAATTAATGAGTCGGATTTTCTGGCGGAGGGAGACGGGAAGTGAGCGCACTGGAGCAAGATGAAGGCCGTAAGAGGAGCAGACGAGCGTCAGACAAATATGAAGGGGGAAACGGAGATGGCTGCCTATTCCCTGAAAGCGCTGACATCACCCTTGGCACACTCCCGTCGCCATGGCTACCAAGGTCCATTAGCCTATTCGTGTAACTGTCAAGACACCTTCTTGATTCCGCTCTCGCTCTCTCCGAGTTCCACGGACGGCCAGTTAGCCGCGTGCGACGACAGAAGGCCATTTCTATGACAAATGGGGAAGAAAATGTCAATCAAAAATATTTATTTCTATTTTTAAGGCCTTAGATAGCGTACGATATATTTTTGTGGTCATGGAATGACTTGACCCTGGTATAAGGACACATGCAGGCATGCCAACATGGCGCTAACATGATAACTATCTCAGCTAGCCGGCCGGGGGTGTGAAATGTTTCTCCAAAATGCAGCAGAGAAGATTATACGATCATATCAACTTCTTGTTAATTAACGCGCACCAAAGCCGTTCCAAGGAGTTGCTGAGCAAGGCAAATGCAGCGACACGTTTGGAACGCACCCATTGGAAGAAGAAGAAGAAGAAGAAGAAGAAGAAAAGGTGTTCACTTAACGAGCCAACAGGGGCTTCGTTCTGTTCCCGGGAAGTGTGGAAGGATCCCAGCCAAGCGTCCTGCTCAGCACAAAAACAATATGTTGGCACGCTGGCGGGAACGCTCACCCGCCGGAATATCAGCCGCTCGCTTCTGCTGCGAGCTGCTTCGCCAGCGACATGACTTTTAAGGAAGACAACGACATGTAGGAATGCTGAATAATCAGCAAGATACATTTAGGTGAAGATGAATTCAAGGTGTTTGGCCAATCTGGACATAAAATTTTGTTTCCACAAAAATCTAATTTCTTGATTTGCATTGATTTTGTCATAAATGACAAAGAGACTATGCAAACGACAGAAGCAGCCCAAAAATGGATTTCATAAGCTCAGAAGCATAAGAATACGGAACGCGCCATGTAAGGGATGTTTGATATCACATTGCAAGGACACATGACTCTTCAATCTTTGGTACCTACCGATACCAAGAAACGATACCACCAGTACTGTTGAATATGGATATGTGGGAAATAAAAACCACATGTGTGGATGATTTCAAATAACGCGTGGTGAGCGGATGCATGACATGGAAGGTTTGTGGGATGGAAAGGGCCGAATGTGGGCAGCCATCTTACATAAGCCGGTGAAGTCCACATTTGAGCGTGTGAATCAAGCATTTGGAGAGCGCGCATACACAAGTTGACCGCCTCCCTCATTCAAGTCGAGCTCGCCTGTCAACAAAGCACGCTTAAAAAAAAACGCCTACAAAAAAAAATATGAATAGCTTTAGCTCAGAGCCTCACTTTTTGAAACACCGGTAAAATTTGCACGTTTTTGTTTGCTGGTCTGACACGTGGATATTTTTGTCAACAAGAATCAATTGTCATGTTCAAGTTTCACTTGAACAGATTTTTGTCGACAACATTATCGTTTTATATCTGCATCCAGATTATGCCTTTATATCTGGTTTAGCTCAGCGCTTCGAGTGACAATTACCATTTTTGTTTTGCCTTCACATTTCGACACTGCATTTCTGATGCATTTCAGTTAGCATTAATAGCTTAAAACTGCACGATCATCAATACTCATAACACAACGGGCTGGTCGGACACCAGTTGATGCGTTTGTCAACGGGAATAAGTCACCATTTTTAATTTGCAAAATGTAAAAATGGTTTGTTTAGCGCTGAGCCGCGCAGGTTGTCTGTGTGTGTGCGCACGCCCGTGTGTGTGTGTGTGTGTGTGTGTGTGCGAGTGTGTATCGGAGAGAGCTGACTCAACGAAAAGCTACAGAACAACCATTCTTGGCCAGCTGCCTTTTCCCCCATTCCATTATTTTAAAAGAACTGATTGGACTCGGCGGGCTTGTCTGGTCGTAGCATCACAAAATGTTGAAACAATTTCATATGGCGTCATGTCATCTTTCTGTCATCGGAGGCCAAGTGGACACCCCATGATGGGGGGTGGTGGGGGGTGCATCAACAGGCTGCAACAGCCGCCCGAGCTGAACACACCCCGTCAGCTAACACACTCGCGCACAGACGCACACGTATATAGGGGGATGTCAATCGAGGTGAGTCATACACTACACTCTTACTTTTGCGCTTCGAAACAGGTCTCAAGCTTTTTTTTTTTTAAAGGAGGTATTTGGGGAAACAAAAATGTCCATCACCAATGATGCTCCGAAAAAAATACAAACATACAAAAGACACACAAAAGAGTGACATTCCAGCAAAAAAAAAGTGAACCTCATTCTACCTTCTTTCCTTTCTTCTTGCGAGGAGCCGACTTGCCCGCCGCTTTTTCCCGAACGTCCTCGCTCATGGCGCCCGCCGCGATGGTCCCCAGGGGCCCTTTGTTTACATCCCCCCCCCAAAAAACCCACCTCAAAAACCAAAAAAACAAGGGGTTCTAATCCAGCATGGATGAGTACAAAGACGTGTATATGTGTGTGTGTGTGATGCTGACACACACACACATACACACAACCAGCCAACCAGGCGGACTGACTGGACTGGGCGGAACCAGGAGCGACGCCTTCTCGCTCTTTCTCTCGGCGCGTCTCTCGCGCACGCACGCACACGCGCGCACACACACACACACACTCCACAAGTGGGAGTGAAGTAGCAACAAGCTGCGGCAGGTCATTGTTAATTTTTTTGTTTCTTTTTCTGACAAAAAGTGCGCCAGGAAAGATTTCACTCTTAGGTCGGTTCCTTTTGCTTGATTAGGCGGAGTTGATGGATGAAGCAGATTGAAGCGCACGCGTTGGCCATGACCTGCAGCGGCGCTACTGACTCACCGCCAACCGGTTTGCTGCCTAGGGAACAGCACGTTCTCCTCATTGCTCAGCATTATGAACACTACATGCTGGCATGGAAATGGGAGCTCAGAACATTCTCTTTAATTGATATATGTGATTAATACCCATCATTTTAATAGTTTTTGAGTAATATTTGTGTTTATTTGGACTCCTTAGACAAATGATTTTTCCGATTTTCCTCATAGATATTGATTCACATTTTTTGTACTTATTGCAGGTTAAAAAAAATAAAAATATTAGTTAGAAATTATTATAAACTAATGAACATTTTAAATGTTGTTCCCAATACATTCAAATTTGTTCAATTCTTTTTTTGTTTCATCTAAAATGTTTGTTTATTTTATCATGTGTCAATCAAATATTTGGCTATTATATTTATCAACCATTTTTCTTTTTTGGTCCACATTTTAAAAATAATAATTTTGCATTGCTCGACACTATCGAACTGAAGAAGTGCACCTAATCCTAAAGGTGACCGTGATCATTTGGCTCATTTGAATCATGATTTGACATTTTCATACCACCTCATCCCCCTCGACAACACAAACCTGCTTGATTGCACGCCCAACTACAACAGAAGCCAGTCTGACACCTAGTGGCCATGTCCTGACACAACAACAACAATTCCTTTCAAAATACAGTACACCAAATAGCTTATAATCATGCAAGACTTGTCTGAGCCTGCTTTATGATGCTTGAATATCGTCCTCCTCTGTGACATTGAATTCAACACAATCCAAACACAAAAGACAACGCAAGCGCTATGCGTTTGAGCACAGGTAACACAATACTTTTATGACAACAGTCGGCCATAAAAGCCTTTATGGGGGAAACCGGGAGCGGCTTTACACGCGCGCGCAGCACACATACAAGTCTTTAAGTGCTACACGACACGGCAGTCAGAACTGGCGTGTGGTCGCAGCGACAAATGGGTTTGTAAGTGCTAGCGTGTGGCTAACGCATTCGAGCACTGTCTGTCGTCTCGGGGCCACCTCTTTTCAGACCGATACCAGTGCTGGTATTGAAGAATGATGACTTTCTTCTCCATTTGCACAGAGCCTGCGCTTGTATCCGACGGTGTAATCAACACCATCCTTCCATTAATCGGGCGGCGGCAAAAGGGCAAATGGTGATTCAGTCACAGTACAAAAAATAAAAGGTCCTTTATAGAAAGTGAGCCAGAAACACAGTCCGCTTTTAAGGGCTTCCATTCGGTCTGCAAAGAACAAGAGTGATTCTTTACGACATCCAAATCTCTGCCAGGAACTCTCAGTGTGTGTGTGTGTGTGTGTGTGTGCGTAGCCTGAAGCCACTGCCCATCTCAAAGCATCAACTGTCAAACATCATTCAGCGTGCAAGCCCACCAAGAGAAACAGGAAGCGGGCATCATCTAGCTCCCTCATCACTCATTCCACGCATGGGAGTACGCGATGGCGTCCATTTTGTGATCATATCTGGCAAAAGTCGACGTTTCAGGGTCACAAGTGCATAAATAGCGGAACCGGCCGCAGGGCCAGCTTTGACACGGATATTAATGCGTGCAAATGAGCCATTAGCAGCCATTCAGAAGGGCAAAACAATCACTGAGGTGAATAATTGAGCGTTGAGAAATTGCCGACAGTGGCGTGGGATTGATGGCTGTGTCAGTGCAGTACTTGGATGCAAACAGCAGAGGTGCTGTTGGGCCACTCAACTCGCTCGCTGACTAAAGAAGGAGAAAAAACATGCCAGCCTGGCAAAGGAGCCTTTAGCAGATGCTCGGGAAGGGCATAACAATCAATTAATCGATTAACTGATCATGAAGAATTTTGAGACCATAATGATGTTAGAAATGTTCATAAAAAGGATTACTATACTTCAGTACTTAAGGCTGAATTAAGTGACCATCAGGTTTTCTTTCTCTCAAATGATCGTGAATTTCTCAACCAAGTCAAAACGGCCATCCTGATCATCCGTTGAACCGCCTAGAATCTAATTACAGGCCACGAGGGCGCTTATCAATTGTGATGTTGGCAAAACAGAAACAAATTAAAGTCGGCGGTGCCTGACGAGCAGCACAAACGAGATATTGTCCTTTGAGGCGTCCATTAGTGGGAATTAATGGACTTCTTCTGAGGCAACCGGCTGCCCAGCCAGCGCTCGCCTTTAATGGACACCTCGGCAGACGTCTTCCTATTACATAGCAGATAAGGAGAGCCTTCACACGCGTGTTTTTGTGCAACGAAACATGCTAACAATGCTATGTTTAGGTCACACGGGACACCATTCGTCCTTCCGATGACATTGCAAATTCCCACAGGTCGGGAAAACAACAACAAATATTTTGGAGGGCTTTAATGCGAGTCTAAATGTGTTTTCGATTGAGTCCTCATGGCTATGCAACAACACTACTGCAAAGGCCATGGAAACAACAACAACAACTCCATCACCATGGATACCACACAAAATATATTTAAAAAAAAAAAAAGGAAGAGGCAAACGGCTCCTTGTTGAGGATCCCCTCGGCCCAGAAGTGACTCCTTAGCCAAAATGCCACAGCGGGAGGAAAGGTTACCGTGGAAGAAAATAAACTCATTTATGCGGCAGAGGAGGAATCCCATGTGCGCGTGCAGCACGCACGCTCACCAAGAGAGATAAAGCAGACACACAAACATGAGTCACAGAGAGACTTTCCATGTTTTACAATCCGTCTTTGTTTCTACACAAACGGTCTCACACTCGAACAGGGTTTCAACCTGGCGATTGGACAGAGCATCAGGACGGAAAACGGTTTCTGCTCACTTTTGTGCTGTATTTTATGGATCTACTAGCATCAGATGGTGGTTAATTTTTATTTAATCTGCAGAACTTCCAAAGGAAGCAGGTCCTTAAATTAAACGCGGGAAAGAGGAAGTGTTGGAAGAACTTGAAACTGAAATAATTTAATCATTTGGAAAGTTCCCCAAGCTGTCAACAATGCTGTTCAAATAAAATTCTCGTTCACAAATTTGGTCTGAAATCCGTACACGAAACCATTATTTTTATTTATCGCACACAGTTTGATCAGCTTGTCAGTCATCTTGTTAGGCAGCCCCATTGTTAGTACACCGAGGACAATTAACCCCGTTGTCTGGTGACGTTAGCTCGCCAGAGCTGAGCTGGTATTTACTGGTTCCATGACAATAGCCGGCACGGCGAGGCACTCGCCACCGCCGCCAACGAAGCGCCGTGCTGAATCAGCGCAACTAGACTTTTCTCCTCACAATGAAGGGCGGGCGACGGTGAATAGCTCCCCGCGACGTAAATCCAAACACAACGGCCGGAGCTTTTGTGCGCACGCTCGCGAGTTTTCATACTGCTTGTCAACAAGCGGTGTGAAGGCTCAGCGTTTAGAAAGCCAAGAAATGAGAGCACACGAGTCGTTTCCGGCATACATGTCATCACAAAAGGGGTGGGCAATTACTTTCATGATTTATTTGACGCAATATCACGAGGCCAAGCATCACTGTGTTGGGTATTGAGACACAGGTGGAGCAGCCTGGTATTTGCAGCCATTAGCGCTATTGCAAGTGCCTTGAACGAGCTGTGGTCAACCATTAATCCGCATAGACTGACAAACACGTTGCTTTGACTTGTACGACAGCGTATTAAAGTCAGCACTCTTCCCTGACCCTGACACACAAAAGCAAACGCAGTAACCTTAATGGCAATGTCTTTATGTACACAAGACACTTTTACCACCGAGTGCCTCGACACCTGCAGGTAAAGAAGTGAGGAAAACGAGTTGTTCGAAGCTATAACAGCTGCACCTCTTCTGAGAAAACATTGTAACATTGCTTCTACTTCATCCCAAAATGAGTCTTCCATAAAAATAAAAATAAACTCATCCAAGCATGCCTTGGTGCACCGAGAACACAACTGGGAATGTCGCCAAACCGTTCACACAAAATTAGACGCTTACTAGCACCCAAAAAATGAATTAAGATGATTAACACGGAAAGGACTCCAGTTCAACATGTGTTTCATTACTTTTGTCTACATAGCCCACATGTTGGTCCAGAGAGATACTTTCAAGTCCAATACCGAGTTCTCAAGCCTAAACATTATTGGTATAGAAGCTTCCTGTTCTAGGCAGTTTCAGAAGATGAAGCAGGGTTTGCGTGTTAGCATTGTTAATGATACAGTCAGTGTGGGCAGAATGACACAAAAAACAATTAACATTGACTCCATCTAACAAGATATGAACACACAAACAGTTTTTTTTTTACTATTTTTTTACCAATCTTCGAATGACTTTACAAAATACATCCAAGTCATTCCAAATAAGGCCAATCTTGCAACGGGGCGCTGTTGTTCTTACACACTGCCTCAGAGCGAACAAAATGAGCTGCTTTTGGATATATATATTGTTAAATTTGCATCTTTCAGGCAGCACGCCAAGTGGAGTTTCAATGTTGTTATGTTTATATGTGTGTTGTTTTTTTAGCTTACCTCCCACATTTTTATGTTCATTGAGGATTCTAATCGCAGTTGGCCGTAGTAGAGCTCAGACGGTTCTCCGTCTACATGTATTCATGTGAGTGGCAGGTGACCAGCTCATGTGGTACCCCACTTCTCGCCTCAAGTGACTTTGGGTCAAAGTCAGCCCACCCGTGACCCCATTGAGGGCAAGTGCTGCAAAAAACAAATGGATAGTGGAGGGGTTATATTAAACTGTACCATTTAATTTTCCTCTTCTATGTCTATTGTATGTGGTTTCTGCGGCAAGGGACCAAATCAACTCATGTCATAACCACAATAGGTGGACATGTTTCAAGACATGATAATTAGATTGAGCAATTACGCTTAATGGCTGAAAGAGCATTCTGACAAGGACTAATTCATGTCATGTGCAGACTGCAAACTCCTGAAGACTTCATTCAAACCATTTAAATGTTTGCTGACGGTCAAACTACAACATACAAATGACTTATTTTCTTTTTAAACAGTTTTTGAAGCCAACATTCGCTGGATAATTGTATTAGGAGACCGAAGAAGGGAGCCGGCTCCTTACCTGTAGATGGCGGAAACCTGTGGCGGGAGAAGCCATTTTGGTTCACAGGTGACTCCACTCCTCGGACGATTCCACGACAAAAAAAAAAAAATCCACTTAACTCCGAAAAAGACCCACCACCGGTAACGAGGGAAGAGGAGGTACGCCCGTCTGCAGGGGCGCGGCTGGCCGGCGGAGAGTTTGAGCGTGAGTGGGTCGGCTGCCGGACAAACAAGCGAATTGTGACTACGCTTCCTCCTCCAGTCAGTCAAGTGTGGGAAAAGTAGAGGATCACCCCCACCCACCCGGGTCACATGGAGTCGTCCACATGTGGCTTGTGACGTCACATACTGCACATCAACAACATTGTGGCATATTCTTTCTACATGTCTATATTTGGCTTCCGAATTAACGTTTCCACCACTTGCTTGAATGTATTACTCTAAATCATAATCCTTTCCTGAAAATAAAATGTATACATTTGCAAAGGTAGACAGAACATGATTTGCCATTATATTTTTAAAACGTTTTTTGTTCTTTAGTAGTGACTGATACATACAGCAACGGAAATTGATATAAAATATGTCTTACAAAGCTTGTTTCCTCAAATGTTCGACCAACAAAGGTACACGGAGAGACTGCTGTAGAGATTACCTTTTTTTTTCTTTTTGTTTGAATCCTTAAGACAACTTCAGCCTTGACAAAAAGGACGAAACAATAGAAGGCACTTTTGACCCTGTTGGGTGACGATGTATGCCACTAGCATTAGAGTTTAGTGTTGGTACTATTTTGTGTGGAGGGATACCATGTTCTGGGGTGTATGTAAATAAAGGGGGTGGAGCTTCCCTGCAGTTCGCTTCTGGCAGTGAAGGTGCACTGTGGCACGCCAGGTGTTTAGCGACTCAGTGATAGCGACCACACAAAGAAAAATAAGAATCGTCTCCTGTCTTGTGCCTCGAACCGAGTGTAGTCACCAGCAATGATGCCTACACATGAACAGCGAGGGACTTCCGCAGCAGAAGGATCAACAGGTTATGGGCCCAGACCAGATGAAGTAATGACCGCCAAGTCATTCAAGCCGAAGCCCAAAGAAAAAGACAAGAAATACGTCTTCAATGGAGAATGCTTTATTTGTGAGAAAGTGGGGCATAAAGCAAGAGACTGCACAAGTAAGGATAAGAAACCACACAAGCGAACGACAAAAGCTGATAAGAACAATAAAGTGGCTACAGTTATGGACGATTCGGAAAAAGTTTTCCGTGGCAGAGACCAAGCCAAATCTTCGAGGGAAGAAGAAGAAACATTATTGCTCCGGGTGAGTGAATGGCGACCCAAGGGAGCGCAGCAATATGGACTACTCGTGGACAGCGGTGCTTCTGCCCACATAATCACCGACAAGACCGCATTCATCCGATTTGATGAGAGTTTCCGGCCTAAAGATCACATCATGCAGCTGGCTGATGGAAGACGGATCACCGGAAGTGTCGAGAAGAAGGGGGACGCGCAAATCAAGCTGGCCGACAGCAGTGGACGAGTAGTGAGTGTCAAGCTCACAAATGCTCTCCTCATCCCAGAATACCCGCAGAATATCCTTTCTGTGGATGCAGCAACTTCGAAAGGAGCAAAGTTCAATTTTGCGAAGAATGACAACAAAATGATTCTTTCAGATGGGACAATATGCAAGATGATTGTAAAGGACCGTATGTACTATCTTGACATTGTCACAGAAAATTCTGAATGCAGTGAGGACTCCTGCAATGCATCTTTAGACATGAAAACATGGCATGAGATAATGGGCCATTGTAACTATGGTGATATTGCTAAGCTTGAAGCTGTGGTAGAAGGTATGAAAATTAGTAACAAAACTAGACCTAACCAGTGTGAAACCTGTATTCAAGGGAAATTCACCCAGAATAGAAACAGGAAAAGTGATGTGAGAGCTAAAGAGCCATTAGGGCTGGTACATACAGATCTAGGTGGGCCTATTGACCCAGAGTCATTCGACGGGTACAAATATGCCATCACTTTTACTGATGACTTTTCTGGAGCTGTTTTTGTATACTTTCTCAGGAACAAAAACATGGCAGCCGAGGCTACAAAGCAGTTCTTGGCAGACACAGCACCATATGGTAAAGTGAAGCGAATGAGATCGGATAATGGGACAGAGTTTGTTTCAAAAGAGTATCAATCTCTACTTGAGATAATATGATAAAACATGAGAGATCAGCGCCTACTCCCCACATCAAAATGGGACAGCAGAGAGGAACTGGCGCACATTGTTTGAGATGGTCAGGTGTATGCTGATAGAATCAGGCTTACCCAAAGAGCTATGGCCATATGCAGCCAGAACAGCAGCAGTTATACGGAACAGATGTTACTGCGAAAGAACAGGGGATACTCCTTATTTCCTTTTCACAGGAAAAAGACCAGATTTGTCAAAAATGAAAAAGTTTGGTTCAGAATGCATGGTGTATGAGCAAAACAGGAGAAAGCTAGATCCAAAGGGCAAAAAGGGGATCTTTGTTGGTTTTGACCGTCATTCACCTGCTTATTTGATTTATTTTCCAGAGACAAACAAAGTTCAGAAACACAGACTGGTCCACTTCATCACAAAGACCGTGACTGAGAGTGAGACGCAGACCGAGAAGACCCAACTGGAGGACCACTATGTAGAGTGGGTAACTATGCCTAAAGCAAGTCAGTTACAGACGGAATATGTAGGAAAAGATTCTGACACTGAACCAGAGCTTAAACCTGACTGCGACACGGACTCAACCAATGGTAATGAGACTCCTCGTACTTCTAGTAGAGAAAGGAAGACACCAAAATATTTAGAGGATTATGAATGTGTGATAAAAGGCAATGAGATCACAATTGATTACTGCTATAGAGCAACAGTGGGATTGCCACAAACATTCTACGAGGCAATGGCATCGCCAAAGTCAGAAAAGTGGAGAAAGGCGATGATAGATGAGATGACTTCTTTTAAAGAGAACGACACTTTCACCCTTGTGCCATTACCGGAGGGTAGACAGACAGTGGGGAAGGTGGGTGTATGCTTTAAAGGAGGATGACAAAGGCAATGAAACATATAAAGCGAGATATGTAGCCAAAGGGTACAGTCAGAGAGAAGGACTTGACTATTCTGAGACATTTTCGCCGACCGCTAATCTGACATCACTGCGACTACTGATGCAGCTTGCTGCACAGTATGAGTTGCTGTTAAACCAAATGGACGTGAAGGCAGCATACTTACATGCACCTATTGACTGCGAACTATACATGGATCAACCTGAAGGTTTTGTGTGAAACAAAGGGATGGTGTACAACTTGTGTGTAAGTTAAACAAATCCATATATGGCCTCAAACAGTCTGGGAGAAATTGGAACATGATGCTTCATGAGTTTTTACTTGCGAACGAGTTTGTACAGAGTCAAGCAGACCACTGTATTTACACCAAAATGTCTGACAAAGAAAAAGAAATTTTGTTAGTGTGGGTCGATGATATCATTGTGGCTGCCAGCAATGAGAGGTGTTTATGCGAGATCAAAGAGAAACTCAAGAGTAAGTTTAGGATGAAAGATCTCGGATGCCTCACTCATTTCATTGGGATTGATTTCAAGCAAAATGTGGGCTCAATCACATTGAACCAATCCAGATATATTGAGAAAATATTGGAAAGGTTTGGCATGTCTGAATGCAAAGCAAGAGCCACTCCAAGTGAAATCAAATGTGACCTGGCTCCAGAAGGGGACAAAACCGATCAGAGGAAATATAGAGCAATGCTGGGCAGCCTCATATACATCATGACCTGCACTAGACCTGATATTAGCTGGATTGTGAGTAGACTATCTCAGTATATGTCTGATCCAAGAGAAAAGCACTTGACAGCATTAAAACAGGTGTATAGGTAACTAATGCAATGTTAGTGTATGTGGCGCCATCGAGTGGGGGTGTTGGGTGACGATGTATGCCACTAGCATTAGAGTTTAGTGTTGGTACTATTTTGTGTGGAGGGATACCATGTTCTGGGGTGTATGTAAATAAAGGGGTGGAGCTTCCTGCAGTTCGCTTCTGGCAGTGAAGGTGCACTGTGGCACGCCAGGTGTTTAGCGACTCAGTGATAGCGACCACACAAAGAAAAATAAGAATCGTCTCCTGTCTTGTGCCTCGAACCGAGTGTAGTCACCAGCAATGATGCCTACACATGAACAGCGAGGGACTTCCGCAGCAGAAGGATCAACAGACCCTGTAGTTGGCAGGTTAATTTTAAACATTTATATATATGTATGCTCTCGTGCTTGCATGGGCTCTGTCCAGTTATTCCATCTTCCAGAAGACTCAATTATCCATTGGTGTGGTGCTTTAATTTGTATGGGTATTTTTTTTAAATCATTTTATCCTTGAGACGATGGGAATGTAGTATTGGCGGGGGGGGGGGGGGGGGTGAAGTCAACTGATGAATTGGGGGGTCTAAACTGATGTATAAGAGTGAGTCATGCTGTGTTCTTAAACCTCCATTGTGTGAATTCTCCACTCCCAGGGAGAAAAGTTATATTTTAATTTTGTAAACTGATGTTCAAACTACCAGCTGTAATTAGCATTTTTGTGCAACCCTACATTGACAGCGTTGGCCGCATTTTGTGAAGCCGACGGTGTCACGTGATAAAGTGCTCAACCACACGAGGGCAGTATTAGCTTAATACTGTACAGTACATGTAGTGCGAGTCCGAGTTATGTGGATTGGGTACTTGGGCAGTGAAATGAGATTTGACACCGTGCCGGAAGTGGGTTTCATTTATTGCGCGTAAAGTTGGTCAATTTGCATGCGGAAGAAAGACTTGAGCTCGGCCCTCTTGGCCTTCAACGTCGGGGTCAAGAGGCCATTCTCAATAGTGAACTGCTCTGGGTGGAGATACACGTCCTTCACCTGCGCACGGATGGACAAACATTGCATCAGAATGCAAGCTAGAGATAAGACTTTTGTTTTATCTGCTGTGGCAGTTACCTGCTCAAAAGACTTCAGTCCCGCTTCTTTTCCCAGACTGATCATATTTGAGAGAATGGCTTTCTTGATTTCCTGCAAAAACAAATAAGTCTCAATGATAGCCCTCCTCACATCTCAGATTGACACAGCAACATTACCTTGTTTTTGCAGAGTTCTTCAATTGAGCCCTGGATTCCAAGGTTTTTAGCTAAACCCGGCAAGACCTCTGGATCGGGGACCACAATTGCAACCAGGAAGGCCTAAGGAGGGGGTGAGAGAGAAAAAAAAAGTTTCCATTTTAGAGACTGTTTGTTGACGACACATTCATGCCCGTCTCACCTGTAGACTGTCTCCATGCACAAAAACTTGGGCCACAGGTCCGCTGCGCACGTAGACATTTTCAATCTTCTCTGGCGCGATGTATTCACCCTGAGCCAGCTTGAAGATATTCTTCTTGCGGTCGATAATCTTCAGAACACCACTCTGGTCACAGACAAAAAAAAAAATGTCAGTGAAGTAAACCCACATTAAAAAAAAATGAACAAAAACTTTGATTTGATTTCTCACTGGCAGCCATTTCCCAATGTCTCCAGTGTGCAGCCAACCATCCTTATCCAAAGCCTCAGCGGTCTTCTCCGGATCTTTCAAGTAACCCTTGAACACATTCATCCCCTTGATGCACACCTGCAAGAGACAGAAATTAAACAATCCATTCATTTTTTTCCCTAACTAAATGTTTCTTTCACAATACTCCAGAAACTCACCTCGCCTTCACCATTTGATGAAAAGTAATTCATTTCTTCTACATCCACCAGCTTGACCACATTACATGGCAGAGGCACACCCACATGTCCTGCAATAAATGTCAAGCATCATCGCTGTTTCCCTTTTAGCTGAGAGGAGGAGGGGGCGGAGGGGGAATTGCAGCGGTTGGCATACCTGAAGTGGCATCTCCTGGCATGGTGAACGTGCAGCCAGCCGTGCACTCCGTCTGGCCGTACGCTTCAAAGATCTACATAAGATGTCAAATGGGAGAAGCTTACCGTGCATGCCCTTCATTCTTTCAAGCGCAAATGTGACCTTCCCGCACTTTAACATTTCTTACCTGGCAACCGAGAGAAGCCCGAAGGAAGTCCAGCACCGAAGGAGAGATGGGCGCTGCCCCCGTCACCATGACTCGCACTCGTCCACCCAGAGACTCCTAATTGGATTGCCGGGACAGTCACTTCATGGGAACCATTTTGTTTCGTCACGCCGAGTTGTGGTCGGACCTGCACTTTGTGGAAGATGAGCTTGTCCCATAGGCTGTTGTTCCGGACTATGCCCTCCCGCACCTCAGCCAATTTCCTCTGCACCGCAAAGTTGAGCAGCCATTTTTTGAAAGGAGTCGTAGCACCGCTCTGCACCTGGACAAGAATGGATCTTGTGATAACTGCACCAAAAAAAAAATATTCAATCTCAGGAGGTGCGTCAAGCACGTCCACGCGAGGCACTACTAACTTTATCGTAGACCCGGTTGAGAAGTCTGGGCACGACGGGGAAGATGGTGGGCTGCAGGGTCTTCATGTCATCTGGCAATAGTTTGATGTCCCCCTGGAAGAACCCGACTCGAGCACCAGCACCAAATATGACAATCTGCAGGAAAATAAAAATGAAATCAAAGCAGAGGTGGGGCATCCAGCGCTGGTCAACCTTGACATTACAACTCACCACGGAAATTCATCACGGCGTGGAAATACTTGGGAGTTGAACAATAATTCACTTTTCCCCAGTTAAGAGAATCTCTTACCTGCACGACTCTCTCAAACATGTGCGCCAATGGCAGGAAAGAAATAGTGATGTCCTCTGGATTTGGAACAATGGATGTCTGCGGAGACAAATTAAAAATGATTTCATGGCATTTATCAACTACAAAGAGCGTTTTATTAAACAATAAATAAACCTCAAAGGTTTTGAGGACCCCCGCGGCATCAGCGACGACGTTCTCATGAGTCAGCATCGCACCCTTGGGATTTCCTTCAACAGAAGACTCGATCATTTGAAATGTTACAAAACGTGGGAAGGGGGGGGGGGGGGGAGTTCCTCTGTTATGTTCACCTGTAGTTCCGCTGGTGAAGCACACAATGCTGAGGTCCTGTGGTTTTGGAGGCTGTAGTGGACAAGCAGATAAAAGTCTTAGGGGCGCGGGGGGGGGGGCAGTGAGGTGGCCTCAACACTATCAAAAGCGCTGACTGACATTTTCATCATCCGGAGCAGTTCAGAATCAAAGTTGTGTGGCGTTCTATTAAATTGTCAATATTAGGTTTCTATAATTAAAACAGGCCCTAGGTACCAAATGCATGGCCCACTACTGCATCCTATAGAGTCCAAAATATGTGGAGAAATGGCTTACCACTGGCTTCCGGAGGTCACTCTTCCCTGCATCCTGCGGAGCACAACAAGAGAAATCTCGTCAACCCCTAATGAAGGAGCACGTCCCATTACTTTGGAAGACGTGATGCTTTTGACACCTCCACATCCTGCATGGACACGACATCCACCCCGCATTTGGCTCCTCGCTCGGCTAAGCCCGAGTCGAACGGGTCCATCACGACGACGGTTTTGAGGGCAGGGGTCTGGCCTTTCTCACAGTTCTGCAGCAGAATTTCCACCTTTTTCTGGTTGTCGCACAACACCGTCGAGATGCCAGCTAAAAAATAAAAAAAAAAACAGGAAATGCAATCAATATTCCAAGGGGGCCTTTGAACAACCTGACACAAGAGTTTGGATCTCCTGTGGGAACAAGGAAGCTACCGGACTCTTAATTAGCAGCATTGCAGCGCAGCCACTTACCTTGTTCGATAATGAACACCAGCGCCTCAGGACCCAAGGTGTCGTACAGCGGGACCGCCACCATGGAGTAGGTGTAACAGGCCATCTCGCCAATAATCCACTACAAACAAGCAGCGCAATTAAGATCTCACGGGAAGGGCATCAAAGTGCCGCTCTGTGACATTTTTTGGCTCACCTCGGGTCTGTTCTGAGCGAAGATGCCGACAAAAGTGTCGGGAGTTGGCTTCAAGCCCCTCTGAAGGAGCCCCGAACCCAGATGCTCCGCTCTGTCGGACACCTTCAAAAGGCAGGAGCGGCTTGAACGGGTCTGCTTCGGGCTTTCAAACACTGAGCTGAATTGAAACCTCTGGTTGGATTTTTACCTGCTTGTACCTGAGCCACTGGTACGGCCTTCCCATTTTCCTGAAGCCCAAACACGGCCCGTTACCTGTAAACATAATCAATGAGCTCTACAAATAATGCATTCACCTCTCATTCAATTTTAGCCACACAAATCAGAATATATATTTTTTAAGCTACCTGACACTTTCATGCCCCTCTGGAAGACCTCATAGAGGGTCTTTGCGTCATCGTAGTAGTATGCCAGCAGGTTGTTGTTGTCCTTGAGCAAGGCCACCTTCCTGGCTCCATCCTAAGAAGAAGAAGAGGTATGAAGAACACATCTTAAAAAAAAATTTTAAAGGCATTTTTGCGTCGCACCTTGATGCCCAGGGTTTGGCATTTGAGGTCGGCGGGGGACCGCAGCGGGGCGGGCCTGGTGTTGAGGTAGAAGAGCGTGGCAGCCGCCAGGGCAAACAGAGAGATGACAGCCGGCGTGGGGAGCGGCGAGAAGAGTAGCTCGAAGACGGACTCCATGGCACACTCACGCCTTCTGTTGGGAGACCCTTGCGTCCCAAAAAAAAAAAAGGGGGTCAAGTCAGGTCAGGTTCGAGTGCCTTGGCCACATCAATTGCGGTCAAAGTCAACAAATTCCTATTCATTTTACAAAATAATCATAAAATCAGCCCTTTTGTACACTAACAATTTCTATGAATGAGCAGGACCATCTGTTTGCGTTCAAAAATCAAATGTGGACCTTGAGCACTAAAGTTTGCCCATCCCTGGTAAAGACTGAACAGCACCGGTGGTTCAAGGACAGACCCCTGTAGGATACCACCACTATGACAAGCATTCACAACATTTGCTAGTTGTGAGCCACCTGATATGAAAAATAGCAATAAAACACAAGTTCAGTTATACAGACAGCTAGAAATCAAATATTCTTACCGGTCGGTGGCTGGTCACAAAGTCGAACCTCTTCTCAGCTCTTCTTCAACCCACAAGAAGGAAAAAGAAGTCTTAGTAGTCATAAAACAGCGACCTTTAAACTTTGACCGTGTGATAAAGCAGCACGAGTAGAGGCCCTTTATCGACTGAATTGTGTCAAGCAGCCTATAAAATAAAAATAAACCACCCACTCTTCATTTGAATTTACTCAATTTTAATGTCATCAAGTAGTTGAAATAAAATCACCTTGAGCCAGATCATTTTATTTTTCTGCATTCACTTGACAAAATAAATTTGAGTCAATTCAACCACCGATTTTTTTTTTCAGGGTCAAAAGGAAGATGTTACAAAAATGGACTTAGGAAAACACAGGTGAGCCTTACCATAATCAAAAATTGATCAGCACCGTAAACACTAAAACATGGTGGCGGCTTGTACTTGAGGTGATTACGCAAACACACACGGCATATCGGGCGGGAATAATGAGGCCAAACACAAACCAGTACATTCGTGTGTGTGTGCACGTGTGTTGATGTGAAGATTACCTGGCGGTACAAGCAAAGATGTTTGACGGCCGTGCAGACAGCGCTGGCAGAGGATCGCTGGTGGAAACGCGGCCTGGCCTCTGCCATTAATGTCGCACACGAGCACACATACGCACCTGTGCCCATTAGCACTTCTGAATGCAAGCAGCTGCGCGTGTGTATGTGTGTGTGTGTCAGCAGCATCACTGTTTTTGTTAAACGTGTTTTTTTTCCCCCTCAATCATCGCCTCCATATTCATTTAATTATGAGACTTTAAACAAATCATTTTTCACACTGCATTTGTCTGTGTGAGTGTGTGCGTGTGTGTGTCGAAGGCCGACAAAAGCGATTGTGATGAACTTTGACGCTTTCATTTATCAACACGGTGATAATTAACCTTTGGAATTTGTTGATAAAATCTCATCATGAGCATCAAATATGTCCTTATCTTTTTTTTTTTAATCTCTCTCTCTCTATGCAGTACATACCATACATATGTACAAATATTTGCCCAAAAACATATATGAATATACATGTATACACACACAGACGCACCCGCACACACACACACTTTTTACTGATATTTTGGTGACCATGTTTAGCGACATGTGAGGGCAACCAAAATAATAAAGACTCAGTTAAAGCAAAGCCACTCATCATTTTGTTTGTAGAGGCAGAATATTCCAAAGAGGTTCAGCCCCTCCTGTCCAGCAACACCTTTGGGTGCGAGGAGGATGGGGTTGCGATTTAAGCCGCGTGACATCAAGTCACTTGGTAGCGAAGGAGGATGAAGATGGGTAGATCGTCCTCGGGTGTCACACTGGTGCGTCACCTGATGCTCGCCCTGACGGCCGTCAAAGCCGAAGGTCCCGGCTCGGCCCCTCCCGGCCTGAAGCTGCTGATCGGCTTCCAGGCTCCTTGGAACTCGTCGTTCCCCTTCAGTGCCCAGCGGCTGGGCTCCGCAATCCAGATCGCCGTAGACAAAGTGAACGGCAACCCTTCTTTCTTGGGCAACTACACATTGGGCTTCGTCTACATGGACACGGCCTGCAGCCCCAAATTGTCCTTAGCGGGCTTCATTCAGCAGGTGTGGAGGGACAACGTGTCCGCCGTCTTTGGTCCAGCGTGTCCGGAAGAAGCTGAGGTATGTCTTTTTTTTTTTTTTTTTTTTGAATTTGTGTTTTATTTCAAGTGGTTCTATTTATTTCTATTGATTAATTTTTTTCAAATAACTGGATTATTTTAAGAGTTCAACGTGCATGGCGGTTACCAAAAGCAGTCATTCATGACTTAGTCAAATCCCGGCTGGATTAATGCTATGCACTTTACTTTGGAGTCAGCCAATCCTCCATTAAGCGTCTCCAGTTGGTCCAGAATGCTGCTGCGTGTTTTTGAGTTCATGTACTACTTTGAGAGGTTCTGTTTATTTCGATTGTTATGCGTAGGTGACCGGCCTGATGGCGTCCACATGGAGCATTCCGATGTTCGGTTTCGTGGGACAATCCTCCAAGATGGACAACAGCGAGGTGTACGACTCGTACATCAACGTAGTGCCGCCGCTCAAGAGGAGCTCCGAGGTGCTGGTGAAGACCTTGGAATTCTTCGGGTGGACGCACGTGGCCATGATCGGCGGCGGCCAGGACTCCAATACGTGGGACAAAGTGGACGCGCTGTGGCAAACGGTGGAGACGCCTCTGAGGTCAAGGTTCAAGCTGACGGCTGCCGTCAAATTCGACACCAGCGACAGAAGCCTGGTTTACCGCAACGTTAAGTACATCGCCACTGTGGCTAGAGGTGAACTAACGCGGTTTCAGGTTAGCTCAGTGGCTAACGCTTTACAAGTAGGACTGTAATCAACACTAGTGTCAAATCTCCACCCGCTATGATGTAAAAATCTATCTTTTTGTGTGTGGAATAATGTAATTGTGTTGGCGTGGGGCACAGTGATTGTGGTCCTGACCAACAAGGAGGACTCTCTGACGCTGCTGTTCGAGGCCGAGCGTCAGGGCTTGATGGGCGGCGATTACGTGTTCTTCCTGGTGCAACATTTTGAGGTCAGTGGCGGCGTGGTGAGTTAAGGGCCGGAAACATCGTCACACTCATTGAGAAGCGCGAACGTCAGACTGGTAAAAGGTGAGTACGTTTTTTTTTTTATTATATTATATTATCCAAGCAGGACAACGTGTGGAAATATTCAACGAACGGCCAAATGAACCAAGCGGCCCTCCGAGCCTTCGATATGACCTTCATCATTGGCCAGAAATCGTACGAGGGCTACGAGTACTACGACTTCTTCGAGCAGGTTTTTGAGAGACTCAGAGGACCTCCGTTTCACAGCAACTTGACATCCGAGAGAGAGGTAAAAAAAAAAAAAAGGCAAAAGAAGGAAAAGAGGAAGGGAAAATTGATGGCGTCCATTTCAGGTGAGCACCTACTCAGCCTACCTGCACGACGCCGTGCTGCTTTACGCCATGGCTTTGAAGGAGGTCTTGAGAGACGGCAAGGATCCTCACAATGGACGTCAGGTCCTCCAGAAACTGAAGAATAAAAATAGCATTCGCTTCTACGGTAAGTGAGCGGGGAGCTTTGCGTTTCAAACTTCAAACGATGACGCGCCAAACAAGGTTCCTCTCGCAGGAGCGTCAGGATTGGTCCACTTTGACGAGGACGGGGAGAGAAATCTGGACTATTCGATTTACGACCTGCAGTACACTGGAGACGCCGCCGCATTTGTCCCCGTCCTCCATTTTGACAGCCACAGCAAAAGCATACGGTAATAAGAAACACAGTGACGATATAGAAGAAGAAAATTATAGCTCAAAAGTCGGGACGTAAGTTGCAGTTCAGCCAAAACATTTTGCAAAAAAATGAAGCACTGTGAAAAACGTCTCTCCTGCTGCGCTGTGTCAAACGTGAACTGGAGCACGGCCTGATTTCAGGCCGACGCCCATGTTCACCGCAGTCGGCTGGCCCAAAGGAAGACCCCGTCCTGACAACCCCGAATGTGGCTTCAACAACGAGCTGTGCGAATGGCTCAGCAACGGTACGTTCAGGCGGCAAATCCTCCAAATGGCTTTCTGGAAAGCAGTTCGTGCCCGGTTTGACTTGATTAACCCGCCTCGTGCCGTCATCACGTCACCTCAGATATCATCCTGCTGGCTCTGCTGGTCACGTTCCCGTCATCGGCGTGTTGGTAGTGCTGGGCATCGGCGTCCTGGTGCTGCAGAAGCTGCGCCTCCAGACCAGCCTGGAGGACTCGCGCTGGTGGCTCATCGACTACGGCGACATCACCATCATCAGGGAGGCGTCGGTACGTGACGTTGGAGGATGTTGCACATTGTGGCGTGTTCGTTTTGTGGAGGCTTTGATTGGAGCGGTCTCTATGCAGGGGAAACGGAGCGTGTCGCTGAGCACCTCCAGAACGCTGAGTGGCAGCGGAGGTTCGTACTCCACCTTGTCTCACAACAGTTGCGGCTTCAGGGACAAGATGGGCAAAGAGCAGATCTACGCCACCGTTGGCCTCTACCAGGTACGGACAACGTTTGTCAGAAATAAAATGTCACCCACTGTGGCCGTCCGTCTCCATCCTTTGGTCAACGTGGTGGCTTTCGTGACGGGGCGCAGGGGAATTACGTGGCCGTCAAGTACATCAAGAAGGTTTGCGAGAAACTCCAGCGGGCCTCCGTCCTCGCCGAATTCAACGTGGTAACGTTCTCCGGGGAACTCTTTGGCGACGTGTTGCTCGACGGGCGTGTTGCGAAATAAATGGCGTCCGCCTCCGCCGAGACAGATGAAGGAGATGAAGCACGAGAACCTGGTGCAGTTCTTCGGCGCCTGCGTGGAGCCTCCAAACGTCTGTCTGGTCACGCAGTACTGCAGGAAAGGCAGCCTGAAGGTCAGTGCGGTGCATTACTCACCCCCCCCCCCTAAAAAAAAAACAATTGTAGTGCTGTTGTTGTTGTTTGCAGGACGTTTTGAAGGCTTCTGATGTGGAGCTGGATGGGATATTCAAACTTTCCTTCGCTTACGACATCGTAAACGTAGGTGCCGCCTTTCACCGAGTGCCCCCCCCGCCCTCCAAGATGTGACGCATGCCATCTCCCGCAGGGAATGGATTTCATCCACAAGAGCAGGCTCAAGTTCCACGGCAACCTCAAGACCAGCACCTGCATGGTGGACAGCCGGCTGCAGGTCAAACTCTCCGGGTTCGGCCTTTGGGAGTTTAAATACGGCGGTAGAGGCAACCGTGACCCGCTGGGAACTCCCAAATATGAAGGTGATGACATGATAAGCTGTCCACTGTAGTAACCGCTGTCCCCGAAAGGGTTAAAGGTCCTTGAAGGATAAACTCCTTCAAGGAAATGAAAACCACATCTACTAGACAGATGGGTGACGCTCGACATTTGAATATTCATCTTTGCACGCGAGTGGCACATGGAAGCATGCCTCAAAAGGAAAAAAAAAACAATAACTCAACCACAAGAATGTTTTGAAAATTCAAGGCCTTAAGCCAGTTTGACATTGCAACAAAACATTTGTTTCTGCTGTGATGAGATGCATAAAAAAAGCCTCAGGAAGCCCCGTCTGAAAAGACAGAGGAGGTCTGCTGTCTTGGATGAAAAGGGCACTTTTAGGCGCAGATTGGCCTTTGCGGGAGTCCTTTAACCCTTTCATGCCCCCTGTAACCTGATAAGCTGTCCACTGCTCGAGATTTGGTCTGATTGGGACCAATTTGGAAACACAGATGGACGACGCTCACTCGTGAAACATCCGAATTGTTGTCGTTGCGTGTCAGCGGGGCATGGGAGCAAAGTTTGTGGTGAATCGCCGCAAAAAATGAAAATTGCAATAATGTTTGGAAAATTCAGTCAGCCTCAAGCCAGTTTCACTGAGCAACTTGCAACTTGGTAGTCAGTTTTCAGTTTTTCTTTGAAGCGGCCGTTTTCGCCACTTCCATGGGTCCTTCAAGACAAACTCCTCATTTAAGATTTTCTCGGAATGGAACGACATTCGACAGACGCTAAATCCCCAAACATTCAAGTTGTGTTCTTGCCTGTAAGCAAAGTTGTATGACTTACCGTTAACCCTTTCATGCACCCTGTAACCCGATCACATGATCATCTGTCCACCGATAGTCTTGACGGGTGACTTGTTGGCGTCACAGGGTTGTTCTGGACAGCTCCGGAGCTTTTGAGACAAGTCGTCCCTGAAGTCAACGGGACCCCCAAAGGCGACATCTACAGCTTTGCCATCATCCTGTGGGAGCTCATGTACAACTCCAAGAGCGGGCCGTACCACGACGTCGACCTGGAGCCCAAAGAGATCATCGCGAGGCTGCGGGGGCCCTTCCGCGGCGAGCCTCTCAGACCCCCGCTGTCCGACCTGTGCGACGACAACATCAACGCGCTGCTCAGGGTCTGCTGGAACGAAAACGCTGATCGCCGGCCACCATTCAGGTCTATTCTAAGACAGCTGAAGGAAGCCAGCCCAGAGAGGTCCCGCCGTTATTTTTTTCTTTGCCTTGAAACATAATTTCAACTGACTTTGTGTTTTCCTCCCCCATCCGTGCTGTAGCCATGCAAACATTCTGGACAACATGGTGGAGAAGCTGGAAAAATACGCCAATCACCTGGAGGAGGTGGTGGAGGAGAGGACAAATCAACTCGTCACCGAGAAGACCCGCGCCGACAAGCTTCTCTCCAGCATGTTGCCGAGGTAACCGCATCGACGTGACCGCCTCTTGCGGTCACCTCGGCGGTGACGCGCCGTCTCCCGCAGGGACATCGCGGACAAGCTGATGGCGGGGAAGTCGGTGGAGCCTCGCAGCTACGACGTGGTCAGCGTCTTCTTCTCCGACATCGTGGGCTTCACCTCCATGTGCGCCGTCAGCTCGGCCATGGAGGTGGTCATGTTCCTCAACGACCTCTACAGCCTCTTTGATGACATCATCCAGATGTACGACGTCTACAAGGTCAAAGGACAAGAGGCGGTTGTACTCTGGAAGTAGAGCGACGACGCCAATCGTAGGTTGGACTTCCGAGCGCTGACGACGAGCGCGTCTTCCAGGTGGAGACCATCGGCGATGCTTACATGGTGGCCAGCGGTCTGCCCATCACCAACGGGCAACAGCACGCCGTGGAGATCGCCACCATGGCCCTGCACTTCCTGAGCGCCATCAAGCGCTTCAGAATACGACACATGCCGTCAGAGAGCCTGGCCATCCGCATCGGTGTCCACTCGGGTGGGAGCTCATGCCAAAAGAGACAAAGCAAAAAGGCTTCAAAGCATCCACGGCAGGATGGTTGTGTGTGTGTTTTTTTTTTGTCCCGGCAGGTCCAGTGGTCGCCGGAGTCGTCGGGAGCACGATGCCTCGCTACTGTTTGTTCGGCGATACGGTCAACATGGCCTCCCGAATGGAGAGCAACAGCTTACGTGAGACAGCCCGCAAACCCCCCCCCCCCCCATAAAAAAAACAATGTTGATCTACTTTTTGGATGATCTCGCTGTATGAAAGAAAATTTCATGCAGCATAGACACAAAACGGATTTTGAGGACTGATTTTGTCTCTGTACACAAATTGACGTTCGTCCGGTTTCCTTTGCCGTGTCGTCAGCCTTGAAGATTCACATCTCTCAGTGCACGGCTGACATCCTGGTCCAGGTGGGATCATTTGAGCTGGAGGAAAGGGGAGAAATTGAAATGAAGGTGATTTAAACGCGCTTGATCGTGTGTGTTACATCCATTGTGTGACCATTCTGACCTTTTTTTTTTTTTTTTTTGGGTGTCAGGGTAAAGGCTGCCACAAGACCTACTGGCTGTTGAGCAAACAGGGTTTCAACCCTCCTTTAAGGGACGCTCAAAGACCTGCGCAGGCGGACGCGAGCCTCCAGCTGGCAGCAGAGGTACACCCGGGACTCATCTTCACACTCCTCTTCTTGTTCTTGACGTTGGTGTCGTGTTTCATCTTGTTTTTGGGGGTTTTTTGTGGTGTGTCAAGGGAGCTGAGAAGAAAGCTGCCAGCGGGGACGTCGCCTTACCTCCAGTGGACGTTTAGTTTACCCGTGATCGTAATATATGCAAATAACACTTGTATTTTTTAAAATATTTATTTCTCTGTACTTTTCAAGCCTCAAGACACGAGAATCGAACGGAGGGTTTTCAAATACATTTTTATATGTGCAGTTGAAAAACAGGGATGATGATGATGATGCCTACTAAGCCTACGAAGTCGCGCGTTTTCCGCTTTATAGGACGCACGTAAAAGCACCGATTACGAGTTGCATGCGCACCAAGTGTACAACAAGCGGATTTTTGTTCACTGATTAATTGTGTAAGCGTGACAGCATGTGTTGATTAGGATGAGCAGCAGGAGAGGCGCAGACGCTCCTGGATGACAACAACAAAAAATAGACACATGATTACACAATCACAACACACTCTCTCACACACACAGACACACTTGATTCAATTTAAACGCATTGTGACGATATGTGTAAATTTACCTATGATGTGTCCTTTACCGGATGATCCATTAGCTGTGAAGACATTTACATATTTTTTGCTAAAGCCTTCTAGTGGCTTAATTTTGTTTCAGTGACTGTTCTGAAAAAGTGCCGTACTCTACCTCTGATGTAAAATTCAGCAGTCAGGATACCAGCGTGTTGCTCGGCTTTCGGTGCCAGTCTCCTGGCAGGGCAAGGACTCTTCACGGGGGAGGAAATACGGCTTTAAGGACAGTCGTCTTGAACGCAGACAGACATTCTGACTCACGGGTTGACAGGCGATCCGTTCGCTGTCGCACACGTGGACCTCGCAGTGGAGCCACACGGTGGACACCTTCTCCTGGCCGCGGAAGCGGAACGAGTTGAACTTGAAGGTGGAGCGGCCGTCTTTGGCGTTCTCGAAAATGTTCACCGTGTCGTCGGATGGGCAGCTGAAGGGACACTTTTGAAATATGTATGCGGGCAGCATGTAGCAGGAAAAAGAAATAAAACAGAATAATCCAGATTTTTTTTTTTCCTGGGCACTTTTTGATTGTTGCTAGGCAGATTTCAAGGGGCACAATCATTCCTCCCATCCGAAGACCAATAAACATTAGCATTAAGTCACATGACGATGCTGTTACCTTGGCAACCTGGGGCAAAGGGCTCCAGACACACAACAAAGAAACAAATTAGCATGGTGACTGCTCAACACCACAGAGAAATGGAAAAGGACAAGAATATTGGACAGAATTCATATTTCCATACCTGTTGATTATGAGGCTCCACCTCCTCCTGTCCGTGGAGTAGGGTGTAGGCGTGGCCCAACAATTTTCAATGACCACGCGGAAACGTCCGCTCAGCCCTTTGGCCTCCACGCCGATGAAGACCTCCGAGCCGATCTCAGAGGTGTCAATCACGTACGGCGTCTCTTTGGCATACAGGAACTTGGCGTTCTGGGGGCGGGGCACATTCCCATCATGTCTGTGGACTGTCACAAGCTCCGCCCTCTTTCTCGGAGACTCACCGTGAACACACCCATGGACAACTGTGACTTAAAGGAACCCAAAGTACCGTTGCTGACATAGACGGTGGCCACTCTGGAAAAAGCAAAGGCATTTTTAATCCACGCGCAACTTTTATTCCGAGGGGCCTGGACGAGGTGTTTACTGACCTCTGACTGAAGACGGCGTTGTTGACCAGGTAGGTGGCGTGGTAGACGCAGCTGAAGGTGTAGTTGACTGGCTGGTTCCTGAGCGTCAGAGATGTGTCGTTGGACACCACCGAGTTGAAGAAGACGTAGCGGGCGTCTTTGCCAGGGATGTACTGCCCAGGAAGAACCAGATCGTGGTGAGAACCCAAAGCCAAAAGTTTACTCAAAAGTGTACTCAAAAAAATGTACGAGCACCAACCCTCATCTTACCTAACCCATAAACCCTCATTATCTGAATCCGAAACCTTCTAACCTGAACCTGAACCCAACCCAAAGCCTAATCCCCCTAAACTTACCCCATGACCCTGCCTAGCCCAACCCCGAAGCTTTTGTTTTACAGTATGTGAGTTGGGGTGCGCCAAGAAATGTTCAACGAGGCTGCCTAGTTTCAAGAATTTAGGAAAGGCTGTGTTGCTTCCAGGTCGGCTATGTTTGCCTCTTTTTTGGAAGATCAAAGTGGGTCAAGCAGCAGCAAGCCCCACTCCTCCCCACGATGTCGTAATTGTTGTGCCTGCACCGGGCTGATTTTGGCCACCGTTCAAAAGTCGCACCGGCGTCACACAGCGACGATCTCACTGCACGCAGGGAACGGGATATTTGGCAGTAGCCGCGGAAGAAGAAAAATAAAACATTTCCTATGAAAGTGCAACGCCGTGTCATCCAGATGCTGCTTGACTGACGAGCCTCAAAGTGGACTCACCACCGTGCAGAGCTCCGACGTGGCCGTCAAACATTTCGTGCTGAGCGGCGGTAACCGTTGGCATGTTGGCGCGCAAGCCTCTTTCTTGACTCACCTCCGACTGGGTGCCGCAGTACGAGTGGTTCTTGGGCGTCAGGTCAGGGATGATGAAGCGGTAGTAACCGGAGCTGTGCACGCCTGTGGAGCACACGCCCCCCAGGGAGAGCTGCTCCATCTTCCATCCGTACGGACACTCGGGCACATTGGCGATAATGGCGTTGGGGAAGCACGACACCATCACGTAATCTGAAACGTTGGGACAAAGCACCGCGCTGTTATCTTGGCATCCTGGGGCGGAGGGATCCGCTGCCCCAAACAGGAGAGAAAGGACAGGTAGACTCCATAAGAACGGAACTAAGTGAAGTGCAGTTTCATGAGGCAAAATCATTTCTGCCAAAGTGACAAACCAACAACCAACTCAGTGACCATCAAAATGACCTAACCAACCAACCAAACATTGAATTCCCAAACTAATTATGAGATTGGCTGACTAACCAACTTACCACCTGAACAGCCAACAAATTGTCACCCAAACTAACAAATACTCAAACTCACTAATTAAACCCAAAAGTTACCACCTAACCGTCCAACTGAGTTCACCAACCAAAAGTAAACAAGCAACCTACATTTATCCTACCAACTAACCAAGTTGCCGTTGCAAATGCTTGGTAGGACGGTGGCGAAATCCCGAATGAATTCTCATCTGTTTTGATTGAAGAGATGCCGTCACGTGAAACCGAGATTTATAGCTGGCTCTTGATCCACATGCACGTACAGGAGAAAAATTCCGTTGAGCGTGTTTTTGCTTTGAGAGTCAAAAATCTGGTTACCTGCTTTCTGGGGAACACAGGTCCACACCACGGGAAGCGTCACAAGGAGCCAAGCGGCGGTCATGATTCCATGCAGGACACTAATTGAAATAATTTTGGGAGGGAAAGACTTGTTTACCTGTGCGCTGTCAGAGGACCCTCATGAGGACCCCCTGAGATAGCATTTGATGTATGCTCGCGGGCGGAGGTGGTCCAACGTTCCCACCCGGAGAGCCTCCATTGTGGGGCCCAGCCGACAAAAAGCCTTCTGTGCTGCTCGGACATTCACTTTTAAATGACCGGCGTCTCTCGGGACGCCCGCTGCGACGCTTTTTGTCGGGATGGACCTGATGGAAAGGTGCCACTTTTGCTGCAGCAACGACATTGATAACAAAAAAGAAGCTTCTTCAACATGGTGAATGGCATTGAAAAAAACGTGTTCTAAAACTAACCCATAAACCAAGTAACTACTCCCAACTATGATACCAATTTAGTCATCAGCTGACTTATCAACCAACCGGCACACCAAGTAACTCACGATGCGCCCAACTGGCTGACTGACTGACTAACCAGTCTCAAAACCAACAAACCACATTTCTAGGACTTTAACCATTAAAATGCCAGTTTTATTATTTTAATGTTTTTTTTTACAGAAAAAAAATAGAAAATAGAAAATTGTTCAAAGCAAAATAAAATTAAACATAATATAAATGATCATTTGACGTTTGTGTTTTTGTGCATATTTTCTGAATTTGTACCCCAAGCTGTTAAAGAGTGACAGAAAATCATTTTTAAAAATGCCCAAATGGTGCACAAGAGATCAATAAGCATCAGTCTTCAAAATCTTTTTCATTCTGATCTTTTTGCATTGCATCTGTGTGTGTACTTAATATTGTGGCCAATTTCAAACAAGAGAATGTGACTGGAAAGAGCACGGGAGCGTCTCGCTGCTAACTGCAGCTGATTAACATCTGAATGAGGTGCGCCGATAGCATCGAACGGCAGCTCGCGTTACGGCACGTATCGAATCGGTCCCTCCAGTTACAAAAAAAAAAACCTAAAAAATAAAAGAAGGACCAAAGTGTGACTCATAATAAGACTTTTTTTTTTTAATTGGTTCGTTTGGAGTACAGCAGACGTGTGTTACTATGACAACAGGTCAGTGTAGTGCTTCACGTAAAAAAACATTTAAAAAGAAACAATCAAAACAATGTGGGAGGAAACAACAACTTTTATATACACTATCCTGTACAGTGGAGTTAATAAATAGCGTTTCATCTTGAGCTTGACGTTAGCGTTCGGGAACTTGGCACGTCCAGTTTGTGCGCTCTGTCTGGTAAATAAAATCCCTCCTGGAAGACAATAAAGTGTAAGTTAGGTCACGATGACATGAGAATGAGCCGGTGAAAAATGGGAGTGACAAAAAAAGAGATGAATGTTTTTTTTTAATCCATCCCCCAAAAGTCAAATATTTGGTTTAGGATTTATGGGAGTCACGGGCCTTTTTGTGTTGCTTTTGTTTTGAAATGAAATATTGTCGTCTCTTGATAAGCGGGGATCAGCGGATCATAAAATGGATGGATGGATGATGGGATGGATGGATGTTGCAGTACTCACTCTCTCCCCCGCGGGGCGACGTTCTCCCGACACAGGAGCCCTTCGTCGCACGGACAGATCTGGTTGATGCTGAACGCCAGGCCGCCGTCGGGGACGTAACATCCGTCGCCGCGCATCAGCCGACGCTTGCACACGCGCTCGCCGTGGTGGCGGGCGCAGCACATGGATGCTCCGCAGTCCCGGTCCAACTTGCATCGGGCGCCTGGTGAAAAAAAAAGTAGTGTCTTTTCAATTGGTAATGATTTTTTTTTTGTAAATGGCAGGTATTTTTAATGCAACACATTTTTCACATTTTCATAAAAAATGAAATATAATTACCGATCCCATTTCAGTTGCCAAATGAAATGAAAACGGTCACTTACCCTCTTGCCCATTGGGAACGCTGCGGTGGCACTTGCCAAACATGCAGCTGAGGCCCCGCACGCACTGGGCGTCCCTGCGGCAGTAGTACCCCTCCCCGCGGAGGGGCACGCACAGGCCAAAGTGACGGTCACAGGAGAAACCTCGCCCACAGGCCCTGTCGTGCTCACACGCCGCCTGTGGACAAGAGTCACACGTCACGGGTCTTTTTGTCAATCTTGACATGAGGTTAGAAAATAAGAAATGAGTCTTACCGTGGTGGCTCTGGCAGGGGGCGCCCCGTCCCGTAGCGCCACGGCCCCGTCTTTGGGTGGACTGTGCGGCATGTTGAGCATCCACGCCCAAATGTGCGCCTCGGCCCGTGTGAAGCACAGACACAGGCTCGCCATCCACACGCTGGGCAACATGGCCGACAAAATTGGACAAAGGGAGCGAGGTCGAGACGACACCGATTTGGGTTTTACTACTTCTGAGCTGGCGTCTCAGCGGCGGTTGCAAAAATCCGAACGTCAGCAAGTGACAGTGACCGGGGCTCCTCTTCCACTTTTATAAGGCTCCAGCTCGACCCCCCCACCGGTAACCCCCCCGGACCCCCTCCCACTGGGCTGTTTGTCCAAGTAGCAAGGGAGGAGGAGACAATTAGTTGTTAATGGATTAGCTAAGATGCAGAGTCACCGCCCGACGTCCCCCCCAACAGCGCTGACAACAGCGTGTTTCACTGCATACCCCCCCCCTAAAAAAAACAATTTGGGGCCCACAAGCACCCCCCCCCCACCTCAGACCCCATGCCGAGAGCAATTTGCAGGAGTGCACCCTGCAGACGACCCCCTGATCTCATTAAATGTAATTACCATCAGCTATTAGTTCTCAGGGGGGAGTGTGGGGTGTTAATGGGGAGGGGGCGGGGGGGTAAGTGGGGCTGACGTTTTTTCTGATTCACTTTTCTTGGCAAAGCAATTCCAAATTACTTCATTTCTAACTGTTACCGTTGCACGTCTCTGCACCCGTCATTTCCTGAAAAGAAGACCAATTACTGATGTTGCGCTTTCTGAAAAGGAAGAAAATGAATTGCCGTTGCACTTCCTTATCAAGGAGACAAACGCGAGTGGGGTGAGACTTTCTGAGAAAGCTGACTGACTGCAATATTGATGTTTCCTAAAAAGAAGACAAAACCACTGACGTTACACTTCCTCAAAAAGAAGACAAATTATTGACGCTGCGCTTCACGAAAATGACGTGACGCGATTTTGGTTTGTTTTACGATGCACAATAGCGAGAATCCTTTTTTTCAGGACTTCATGTCGTAAACCGCGTTCCCACGCTGTCTCGCGGTTCATCGGGCGCGCAAATCTCGTGTTGTACCGAGTCGGGCCGCAACATGCCAGGGAGAAGAACTCCAATCATGTGAAGGAAGCAGTTGTTACGGTTTTAACTGGATTTTTGCAATGTACATGATGTGAGCAGTAAGGTAACATTTTTGGTAGAGGACAATAAAATAAAAAACTAATTGTCTGCTAACTGTTGATTAGCATTCAGTACTTTCCCCCTGAGACAGATGCCGGGATAAGTCGAGGGGCTCGTTTGCATATCGCTTGCGGCAGACAGAGGTGATCGCTATCCTGCGCCGGCCGCTTGAGTCCTTTTCTCCAAACATGCTTAACACAGACTAATGACGTAATTGCTGCTCAATTAGAGGACACAATGGCCACAACCGGACCCATCGGCAATATGCAAAAATTGCCGCCATGACGGAAAGGTTGCAATTCTTGTTGATTGCAACCAAACTAGAAACACCACAAATGTTTTGCAGGTGTAAACGCGTTTGGACATTCGTGTTAACAACAACGACGACATCGTCATCGACCCCCTCCTCTTGTCACGCTAACCGAGCACAGCATTCGGGTCGTCAATTTGTAGTGACACCCAAACGGCCCCCCGCTTGTATTTGTTTAGCCGGCAGATAAGTGTCTCAACACGGCGTAGAACACCCCCTGCCCCAGTGTTTGTGACTCAGCTAATGACCTCCCTAATGAACGTGCTCCCTTTTCTCAATAAACATGTGGCAGCGGGGTGGCGTGATAGTGGTGGTTGGGGGGGGCAGTAACAAAAAAAAAACCTCTTCAGGGTGATTTTTGCCCATTGTAATGGACCTTGGCCCCCCGCAGGGAGCCATGAATGCCGGCCACAGTGGGGGCGGGCGGGCGAGGGCACTGAGAAAGAGTTTCACCCCCTTAGCCACCCTGCAAATCAAAACAATGCACATTTGGACATTGTTGCACTATTTAGACTAAAAGCACATTCTTTTTTTTAACTCTGTAACTCTAATCAGTTATCGCAGATTTTTTTTTGTATTATATTAATGACCATTTACTCTGCTATGATTTCACGAATACATTCGTGTATGTTGGTGATATGAATCAACTTTCCATTGACTTAAATGACTTTTTAAAACGGCCTTTTTAATTGTCGGTGAACTGACGTGATACTTTTCAGATGTGTCGTTAAAACGAAAGCAACGAAAAAAAGTTGACCACAAAGAAAACAAAATCAATCCGTTTTAGTTTTCGGAGCAAACGTTTGGTTTCTCCTCAGTACCGTATGAATTGGTTCTTGCCTTGATGAGCCGTCGCCGCCGCTCAAGAATTCAGAAGAACCACATGAAACATGTACACAAAATATTTAAAGGTGTGCCTGTACTATATGTCAATGTCAGAGGGGGCCTCTTTGACGGATCCAACCTGTCTTTTATTTAAGGGTGCTGCCTTTTGTCTCAGTCGGCTTGAGGTTGCTCGATAGCCTGTTTCCAATTGGGACAAGAAAGGCCAGTGTGATTCCCGCCGTAATGGGAAACAGCCCCCCACATCATTCCCCAGCGCCAAGATTGGAACGCCGGTGAAGGGAGATGGCAAGAGGGCAAAGAGGACAAGATGCAGCTCGTTGTGGCAAATCAACCAGACTTCCATCAAAGACAGTTGTAAGGAACCAAACCCCGCAAATAATGTCGGACTCAACACCCTTTACTTAAAAGTTAGCAAGTTGAGTTTTCTCTACCACGTCCCAAAGACCTTGCATTGATTTTGATAGCAACCGAAGAGGCATAACTTACAGACGAAGATCGCTGCAGAGGGTGGTTGCCGGAGTGATGCCCGGGGTCGCTGAACAAGGCACCCAACCTCACATGGCACCGCTTTTCTCGGACTAAAACACACAAGTCATCATTAGAACACTTCAAAAGACCCAGGATGACATTTTCTACAAACCAAAATGGCAGACGTTACCTGCTGGGTGTGGTCGAACCTCCAATTGCTGTGGGACCATCCTTCCAAGACCAAAACCACTGCCTCAAGTCTTCTCCGGACCATGTCGATGATGCGCCTCCAGTGGGTTTTCAGTACATCGGGCCTCGCCTTTCAAGATCTGGCTTGACTTGAACCAGATGGACCCCGTTTTGATACCAGCTGTGGAACAAGAAGGGAGAACCCCAAAATCAATGGAGGCTGTTGAAATCAATCGCTGATGAAAGAAATAAATTGGCACCAGGTTTTTGGCAACGCTCTGCGCAATAGACTGCGTGATTGCATTCTGCTTTCTTGTCATCCCCAAAGCAATGTGAAAATGATTGGACCCCGTGTTGTCTCTTTCATCGCGGTTGCTTTGTTGCAAAATAGATGCTTGAGCAGTCGGAAAAACGTTTCTAAAGATAGTCACCGAATGGCTCCGTTTGCAAGAGTGACTGCACTTTGGTAAACTGGCTCCTCTCTTGTTCGCAGCCATGTTTGTGGAAGAGGTGCAGGTCAGCGTGCAACTGTGGATAAATACGGAATTGAACTTCCTATTTATGAAAAGGCGTCACATATTTTGATTGAAACATAATAAATAAAAAAAAACCTGCCATGGCAATTAAGGATGCACAGTGAGAGTCATTTTTAATTGGCCTTCGGATTGTGAGATGGTCATCAAAATTTCTCTCCGTGAGGGGGGATTCAAAAACTTGGGAGAAATCCAGACTTTGAATTCGTGACTGTTCCATGTCAAAGCGAATTTCAACTTCATCTTTGACGCAATCCTGTTTGTTTACAGGTGGGCTCCATCACAGTCCATGTGATTTTTTTTTGGGGGGGGGGGCTTCAAAACATCACGTGTGATTCACTTCACACAAGAGGGTGGGCGTGCGGGTTAGGCCCTCCCAAAATTCTCATTTTTTGGGCTCATTTCTCTCAGAGGAAGAAAAAGAAGCGTAAATATTTCCTCCTCTCGCAAACAGCCAGCGAGAGAGCTGCGCGGAGAGAGAAATAGAGAGAGAGAGAGAGAGAGAGAGGGCAGTCTCCTCACTCAAGCTGTTTTGTCAAACCCTCCCGCTGTCATGGAGCCGCCGTCCCAGATGTTCCTTTGAGGGGAGCGCGGAGCGGAGCTGCAACTGCAAAAACCTTGGCCGCGGTGAGGGAAAGTGAGCGCGGGGTGGGGGGTCCGGGGGCGGGGAGGGGGGGCGACGAGCGCAGCCGAGTGGAAGTTGGGGCGAGCGAGCAGGGAGTGACGACGAGGCGACTGGACATGGAGCTCGGCGGGCTTCTCCTCGTCTGTCTCCTCCAGGCTCAGCTGGGGACCCTGTGGACGCATGAAGGTAAGCCCATCCAGCCCCCAAAAAAACATCTCATTCTTGGAGAATGAGATGTTTTTGTCAAATCTGATTCAAGTGAGAAAGCTTTTTTTTTTCCTCAGCTAAGTCATCATAAGTTAAAGCTGTGGATTGTTTTTAAACCCTAATGCGATGTTTCGAAGTCTAGAAACAGGAATTTGGAATTCAGAGTCCTCAAGTTCATCCAGCGGATGATCCATTCAAGCATTATTCATCTCATCAGCTAAAATGTCACATTTTCTGCATCTCCGATGGCGGGGCCGCCCTGTGTACTACTTACGTCCCTTCCCGTGTGCGTGTACAGTATGTATTTCTGTTCTCCTTGGAGAGGCTGTATTTTTAGCCAGACCCCGTTCTTCTTCTTCTGCTCCTCCTCCAACAAATCCGTGATGCTCCACTTTCTTCCTCCGGCCTACCCCGTGATGCCCCTCCATCACTTTAACCAGCGGCACTCCATCAAAGCTCTTGTGTCCATCCATGCCAACAACATAACTTGCATCCCATTTCTAACAAATCGCTTTAAAAAACAAAACAAAAACTCATGATAGATCCATCAAAAGTAGGTTATTAGATCACCACTGTTTACTTTGCAGTGTCAAACATTGGACCGTTCCTGCAAAGACTGACTTCCAAGGGGGACACAGATGACCTAAAAAGCCCGGTTTCCAAATTTCACAGATCATTACCTCCATTATCGCCAAGTGCTCCAACCGAACTGAACCTGACAACATGACAAGCCGTCCACTGCGGTGAACGCTGGCCCTGAAAGGGTTCAAGCGATATTTTCAAAACTTTTCCACCTCTTCCATGTACCCCGCGAAAATGTTGGACGTTGAATTTCTTTGACCCCGAACACACACACACACACACACACACACAAAAATGTAGGATTCAGAACGGTCAACATTTGAGTCTTCTTGAAAACGCAAGCTAGCTAGCTAGATTGTGAAAGCCTGGGTTAAAAGGAAGAAAATGGGCGAATGCTAACTCAATATTGCGGCAATAACGGCAACAAAAGATGTTTGGCAACAATGGAGGACATCTTGTCAAGAGTAGTCTGACAACTTCTGACAATGGAAAAGCATTGGTGGGGTGACTTTTTCAATCAATCGCCTAAACCCGAACACTAACCTTGCAACATTTCGTTTCTCAAGATAATAACAAAATTAACCGGTCTCATCAGTCTACACCACTTGACATTTTTTTCACTCCCAGTGAAATGATATCCTGTTGCGAAACGTGTAAAAGGGGAACCGAAACAGCCATGCGGAACTCCCAGTTATTTGCAAGTCAAAAACAGAAAAGCAAAGAAAACAGACCAAATCCATCAGCTGAGTACAACAGACATTTCAAGCTCCTTTCCAAGTTACAGTTTGTCCTTGTTATGACTTGAGCTGCTGCCAGTACTCTGGGTGTTTTTGTGGCTTCGGCCCACGCCAAGAGCACCTCTGGACATCTTGTAATACACATCACCCCCTCTTTTACGGCGCAATATCACTTTGTACGTTACCGAGCGCACTACTTTTGCTCCGACCGCATTCAAGCCTGATTACAATCTTTTTTTTTCCATTCGGAAAAACTTTAAATGCTCTTCACACGTTCTTTCTTTTGAGTGCCGTGAAAAGCCTTCACTTCACCTCTATTGAGTGCAAATGTATTTGTCATCCTCTGAGTTGCGCACTTCCAAACAGCCGGAAAGTACATCAGCTTTTGTTTCAGACCAGAAACTTGGCGCCGCTTTTCTTTCCGTATTTTAAAAACGCATGCGCGGCCTTTTAAGAGAGGCCCGAAAATGATACTTGTTTCACTGTCAATAGAACAGACTGATGAATGCTTTTACCGCTCCAACACGCTTTTGACACATTTTATGAAACATAAACCGGAAAAGGGATTTGAACGCACTCCGAAAATTGCAATCTTGAAATGTAAAGATAACACTTTACATAGTATCTGTGTGTTAGATAGGGGCCTTTAAGAGGCAGGCCCGCGTGAGTGTCAGTGCGTGAGCTGTGACCAACAGCAGCAGCTCCTGCACTAGTAGAAATCTTGGAAACTAAAATCTTTCATTGTTGAACCAAACATATTAAAATAATAATAATAATGCATCATCAGTGGTGCGGTAAATGTTTTCTTAACTGACCGGCGGCTAATTACTAGCTACCACCTGCAGCATCATGGTTTGATGTCATGTCATCAGGAATCAGATGAAAGGGAGCTCCATCAGGAACTTTTCTCGCTGTTTACCGTGATTACTGAATTTGTTGTGCACTGGCGAGCACATGTCGACCAGGCTCTTCCCATAAGCCCGACCGACCCACTCCTGAACTCCACTTCGCCCCTTTCTTCACCGGACTTTCACCCCCCGCGCGCATGCAGGCGGCCAGACGAGCCTCAGAGTCAACACGGAAAGTTTATTACGCTTGGACATGAAAATACAGTCATCGCCCACTATTTCCGGGGATCGGGACTGAGTCCCGCAACAACGACAGAGTAACCGATACCACCCCGAATATGTTTACAATTGCGTAAACTGAAAATATGTTGGAAACTATGATCCACAAAACAGTTTAAAATAATTTCAGTTATCTCAATTACTTGCCGTTAAGCCTCCCTTAGAAAGAAGAAAACATTTTGCTATCTTGTAGGCTTAATGGTGCCCTCTTGTGGTTGGATTGAACACTGCAGCCAACTCACAAACACAAGCAGGTGTGAAAAAAGACCACCAGCGAGGTTGAGGATAAAGGACTTTTGCAGCAAAAACAACTCTGGAAACAAATCGTTCCATGACGGCAAATTCTAATGAGGGAATTGTTTTTTACGATCATCTCTTACTCGGCTGAGCGCAAAACACGCGCCCACGCATAAAGCAAACGAGGATCGCCAATAAAAAAAAAACAGATGTAACCACAAGCAAGGGTGTCAGTCTTGCTTGAAAGCCCTTCTCACGCCTTTTCAAAGTCAACTTTCTCACAAGATGGAATCCATTTATCGAAGGGGATACTTTTGACATCCCGAGTGTTAACCGCTTGTTGCAGACTCAGAGAGCGGGACGCCTCCAGAGAGGTCCGCCTCCAGCCTCCAGCGGCCAAGAGGCGCCCGCAGTGCTCCTCCGCCGCAGGGAGGAAGACTGGACATCACCTTCCTGCCTGACAACATGAGCCACATTGTGGTGAGGGGGCCAACGAGATACTTGTTTATTGTCTCACATCACCGCAAAATATCTCTCAATCCAGTTAGGTTAAGTAGCGTGCACGTACAGTTTCTTAGTTCCAACGGGGCTTTTCGGTTCAGTTGGGAGGGATAGTGACACCTGCTGCTTTCGCATGAAATGAATTAGTCAGAGTCGTGGGTGAGTGATGACGTAGCCTCTCGCCTCACGCAGCATCAAGTGTGTTGCACTGTTCCTCCCTTTGCTCCAAATGGAAAAAGAGAGCAGAGGTCCTGCCAGCTGACATGTGAAGAACCATTCCCAATGACTCACTTGGACACCGATGACGGCTGTACGGCCAAGTGCTTGTTTAAGGGATGGGTTGGGATTTAACCATCATGCAGTTGCAATGCCAATGAATGCTTCCTCATCGAAGAAGACCCCCCGCCCCACCTTCCTCCCTTCCACGAAGTGTCGATGCAGAGGCAAAAAAAAAAATGGGGTCACTGGCTGCATGTGCAGCGGCGCTGCGCCTAACTGTTCTACTTTTGCTCTTGGACACCTCCAACGACGGTGCGCATCAATAACATCGGCGGTTGCACCACCATCTGCTTGTAATGTGTAAATTTCACCTCCAGGCGGCGCTGCTGAGCAGAGGTGACAAAAGTATGCACTCTGAACTGATTAGGAAGCACAGGTTTAAAATAAACAAGTACTTTTTTTTTTTTTTACTGTGAATTACGGTAACCATCCGCGAAAAATCTCCTTTCAAACAGTAAGAAAAAGATTTCCGGTCCCACCACTGCTGTTGAGCTGCGGTTTGTCGGCAGGAGGACTCGCAGCGCTACTACAGCTGGCAGAGTTTCGGCCCGGACGACGGGCGCACTCAAGATTTGTGGGTGGACCTGGACTCGTTGCACAAGAGCCAAGTCCGAATCCATGGCATACTGTCCAACGCACACCGGCAGGCAGCGGTAAGGAGTCGCAACTAGACGCAAAGCCACACTTTGAAAGCATGACACTGACTATGTTTGGCTTTTTTTCAGAGGGTGGCACTTTCCTTTGATTTTCCGTTTTATGGGCATTACTTGAGACAGATTATCGTCGCGACTGGTGGTGAGTTTCGGATCTTAAAATATGTGCTTTGTCTCAGACAACACAACCCTCCGCCACGCAGTCAATACGGTCAATTGCAATCAGATCATTAGACAAAGACAAGCGGATCATGTCTCAACATCATCACAAAGGGATGCAAACGAGTTATTTGTACTTTGGTGCCATCTAGTGGAGGAGCATTTAATTGTTCTGACCGTCACTACACACCGCTGGCATCGATAGATGTGCTGTCCTTTCATCAGTGGCGCGTTACCTCATTTAGGTTTTACCAATCTAATGCGTACGAGTGTAAACGTGGCTTCCAAATGAAAAAAAAGCCTTCTTATCCCGCAAGGTTTCATCTTCATGGGGGAGATTACTCACCGAATGCTGACCGCTACCCAGTACATTGCCCCCCTCATGGCCAACTTTGACCCCAGTTTCTCCATCAACTCCACCGTGAGGTATTCGGATAATGGTAAGCGCAGATAGCGGAGCACCTCCGTAGAGTTTGGGAATCTGCAGAGAGGATGGAAAAAGGGTGACTTATTCTTGTCTCCAGGTCATCTGTTTGTGGTCCAGTGGGACAAAGTGCGATTAAAGGACCGAGAGGACGAAGGAGCTTTCACGTTCCAGGCGGCGCTGTACAGAAACGGAACTGTGGTCTTTAACTACAGAGAGGTGAGTTTGTTGCCCATCCCCGCGCAGCCACATTCATCTTAGATTCAGAACAAATGCTTCTGTTGTCGTCCAGATCCCGGTGCCGGTGGAGAGGATTAATTCCACAGAGCATCCGGTCAAAGTGGGAATGTCCGACGCGTTCATGGCGTACATCCCGACGGTCCAGACTGCAGGTCATTTTTCAACTTCCTGTAATATCCCTCGACTCAAAATGTCTGCGAGTCATCTTACAGAATGCCTTTGGCTTTTAAGATACAAAGCAGAGGACCATCTATGAGTATCATCGTGTTGAAATCAACACCACAACGATTGCCAGCGGATCGGCATTCGAGTTCACGCCACTGCCCAGTAAGAACTAAACATGACAGGGAAAAACGGTCGTCCGCTAACTCGTTTCGCCTTTCAGCTTGTCTTCAACACACATCCTGTGATGTCTGCTTGGACTCCAACCTGACGAGTGGATGCGGGTGGTGCAACACACTCCAAAGGTACAACTGCAGAAGTCCCCAAAAGGGGGAAACAGCCCAGAATAATTCCCGCTTCCGTTTCAGATGCTCAGATGGGATCGACCGCCTTCGACAAGAGTGGCTGGATTACAACTGTCCCGAGGAGGTGAGAGTTTTTTTTTTTTTAAACCTCGTCCTTTGCCGATGTTCCTCAACGAGGTCATGCTACATGTGGCGCTCAGGCTAAAGGCACGTGTGAGGACTACTACTCCGCGTCACCTGAAGACTGGACACTCTCATCCTCCTACTCGTCAGCTGCTCCTACGTCATCTTCAGCCAAATTCCACAATGATGTGGTCACCGGGGGTGAGTTGATAAGGAATGGCTGCTAACCCATGCTTCCATTTTAGATGCGATTCTATTGAAAACATGGCCAACTCTCCCCAAAACAGAGCCTCCAGAGCACACAAGGATGACTGAGAATGCGGCCATCATCGCCGGCGTGGTGGGGGCTCTCGTGCTGGTGGTGGCATTGACCCTGCTGGCCGTTTACTACATCAACACTCACCCCACGTTGGCACCGCCCTTCTACCTCATGCAGGTAAGAACGTCAATCACATATATTTATTTATTTTTTAAAATCTGGCTGTAATGACTTTACTGTTGGTGTCTCCCGCAGCGACGGAGCAACAACTACTGGCCCGCCATGAAGTTCCGCAACCAGGACTGCCCGTCGGGCTACGGCGAGGTGGAGCTCACGAGTCACGAGAAGGAAGGTTTTATCGAGGCCGAACAGTGCTGCTGAAGGCAACCATCTTGAGGAGAGTAACAGATGAACAGAAAATCCACTCACCAACCATCGGCGGCTGTTCCCGGCCTTCTCAGCGTCTGCTTGACATTGCGCACATGCACCATATGTCGCAAGGACTGAAGTGAAAAGAAGAAATACCCATTTTAAAAAAAAATGTAAATGGACAGGTCCTTCATAATGTGTGATACACTTCCCATCTGTGTTTTTAAATCAGTCTTTGTCTGGAAACAGAGAGAAATGTGCTGTTGCATTATATTACTATGGTGATAATAACTAATGATTGTTAAGAAACTAACATCCTTTCTGTGGTTATATTTTTCATGTTTAAATGTCTTTTATTAAAAATGTATTTCAGAGAGTTAACTTACTGCTGCCTCTCCCTCCCCTAGTAGTACGTGTTTAACAATTAACACGCATGTATAAAAATATGAATTATATCGGATTGTGAATTTATGGACGTGTTTAATCTAATTCCCCTCTCTGCAAACGTCGCTTTCGTCCTTGATGTTGGAAAAAGGTTTGATCAAACGCTTGTACAGTCATCGGGATAAAGTTCCTGCACTATCGTGGCGCAAACTTGAAATTAACCATGATTGCATACATAAGTTATTGCGTTCGTCCATATTTTATCATCGTATACGGCCAAAAAAATGCGTTTCGGCGCAAATCGTCCTCGTAGGAGACGTTAATTGCTCATGCTCGAGCAAACGTTTTGGTTTAGCATGTTAGCCAACTGTGATCACGTCTAAAGTCCTGCTATGTATTCAAAGTGAGCAAAAGCGGTGTGTCTTAAGAGGCTGTTGAAGAGTAAAAAGTCACCTCAGTCAGAATTTTCGATAATCTTGTGGACAGGAGCACACGGAGCAGCGGGTGGACAATCCGAGGCTGTCAAAGGTGAGAAAGATTGATTGTCTCATTTCAATAGGTTTCCGGTAATGTCAGCACTTCCCCAAAAATAAACTTACAAATCTTTTTGAAAGAAACATTAATATAATATACTTTTAAGAATATGTACGTAACTTTTAGGACATAATTTAATGTAATCTCAATAAATATTCAAAAGGGGGGAAAAAAAAAAGAGGGGGCACCCGGATTTGAACCGGGGACCTCTTGATCTGCAGTCAAATGCTCTACCACTGAGCTATACCCCCGAATGGCAAATCTGTGTAATACTTAGTACTTGTCCTATAGCCCATGCCAGTATCGAAGTACATTTAAGAATATTATGTAAAGGTATCTAGAAGTACACTTAAGAGTACTCTGTAAAGGTATGCATAGAGGGCATCTTGGTATCTTTTGAATCTACCTTGTCTGGTTTGCAATTCGACAAGGGTCCAGCAGACGGCGCCAAATCATTGAGACTGGACACGCATTAACCAACGTGTGCAATAAATATACAGTACAGTACTGGACATCCATTTTAAGTAGTTGGGTAAGGAGTCGTCTCTAGTGTGTTTACTTGAACCTGTGAACGCATCTGCTGCAGTAAAATGCTTTGTCAGACCGTCATTTGCGCAAAATAACGTCCGGTAACAAACGGGATCTCTCATTTTCCTGCCCCGAGCTCAACGCAGTGTAATCGCTTTAAAAAAATGACCGCTCCGAACGTAGACGCCCCCTTCTTGTGACGTCATGTGGGTGTATTAAACACGTGTGACCAGTTCGGTCCATTCATCTCCCACACCTCTTGCGACTGCTTCGCCTTTTTCTGTGGTGGGGAGAATGAATCCGCCATGTGGGAGATGCACAAAACCAGTTTACCCCACGGAGAAAATCAACTGCCTCGACAAGGTACAGTGGAGTTTTTTTTTCCTATCAAAATGTAAAAAAAAAAATGATGTCCTTAAAAAAAGGGGGGTTGTGTTTAGGATTTAGAGAAGAAAAAACAGATGCAAGTATTTGTATTTATTTATTTTTGTGCCAGAGGAAAAAACGTTTTGCATCCCAAAAATACAAAAAGCAAAACTTGTTTTTGGACCCCCAAATAGAAAAGAAAAAAATCTGTGTCATATCACACTGATTCATTGCAAATACAGTACTGTGTTGCTTCCGTTGTTGGGTAGAAAGAGACCAAATGTGGCAAGTGATTTGAGGAATGTGAATTGATGGGAGCAACGTTTATGTTGCTCTCTAAAAAGTCAAACAAAAAAGGACCGTGTTTAGATGATGTGCAGACTACCTACCGTGGAGTTTGAACAATTCATCTCATCGTGTTATTTGAAATGCCCTTCACAGGCCACTTCATTGGGTACACCTCCTCATACTTAGAAACCAAGAAGAGGTCCCGTCTGGAGGCCATACTCCTGAGATTAAAACGTGTACAGTTGATTGCTATTCAAGTACTTTCATTTGTTATTGATTTTATAACAGTTCCCTCATGTTTTACCTGCCTTGAACGGCAGCGAGCAGCATGGAGCCACAGGGTGCAGGTTGCCCACCCTCTGTAAAGAAATACCTGTAGAACCACACAACAAAATTAGACCAACAAAATCATCATCCTAAAATTATAATGCATTGAAGGTGAAAATAATTTGATATATGTCAAATTATCATGAGAATCATCTTTAATGTGTGTGTTTGTGTAGTACTGGCACAAAGGCTGTTTCAGCTGCGAGGTGTGCAAGATGGCGCTGAGCATGAACAATTACAAAGGCTTCGACAAGCGGCCGTACTGCAGCATGTAAGTTTTAACTGAGAAACTCCAGAAACATGTGACACAATCTCATAAAATGTGTTTGACGCTTACCTCTTTAAAAAAAAAAAAAGGCACTATCCCAAAACCTCCTTCACCATTGTGGCCGACACTCCAGAGAACCTGCGTCTCAAGCAGCAGAGCATGCTCAACAGCCAGGTAAGGCTAAAAGGGGAGGAAAAAAAACCCACACACAAAGATACATGCAATACAGTTAGCAGCAACGGGCATGGTTCAGGTTGAGGGGAAATTCAAAATGAGCATCAAAATCAGTGTTGGTTTTTTTTTAATCCATTCCTGGTATGAACTAAGAAGCAGCAGCAAGTGCAGCTTGTGTTTATAACCTTAAAAGTCCCTGCAGCGCAGCTCTCACGGCCTGCAAATATTCCTCATAGCCACAACATGACTCACGCCTACAGCACAGCGTGTGCGACTGTCACATAAGTCTCTCGGCTTTGGTTAATTTTGTAATATTTGCGCTGCACATTTGACTTTTTAGGCCCTCTACAAGGAGGAGTTTGAGAAGAACAAGGGCAAAGGTTTCAGCGTGGTGGTAGACACGCCGGAGATGCAGAGGCTGAAGAAGACGCAAGAGCAAATCAGCGACGTAAGAAACGCAACGCAACCGGCGCGATCTAGATAGAAGCGCAAATCTAAATGAACTAGCTCAGGATGATTTTTTTTTAATTTCACAGCTTCCGTAATTAAAAACCTTCCCGATGTTCACTGCTTGCACTAGCATGACTGAAAACAGAGAGGATGTAGTTCAGTAAAGCAGAGGCAGGAGAAGGAGGAGGATTTTCTCAACTCTCTAAACAAACTCAAATGAATCAAAAATGGATTCCGAGAGGCTAATGGGGAGGTGGGGGGATAGCCGAGGCTGACAAATACTTTTATTTCAATTAATGCAACAAGTCCAATTAAATCTCCTTGTATAGTGTGACTGCGTGCTTTGATTCAATATTTACACAATTCCATAATGCAGTGAGGACTAAGGAGTATACGGAGTTCAAGTGGAGCAGGCGGCACTTACACAAGCAACACCAGTCCTCTGAAGCAAGTCCAAGCGAGGAACGTTTCAGTCATTTTGCTGTGCACAAAGAGGCGGCCCTATATGGTCAAAACATCTCAGCTGTGGACACCCAGTGAACATCCGCTCGCCGTCTCTCACGCGCGCACACACACAAACCAAAGCTCGCACACACAGGAAGAGACTATAAACTGCACAAATCAAGATTATTCCCTTGTATTCGTTGGCATGACTAAAGTAGGGCACAGGGTGTTTTTTTTCCTTAACATCTGATCAATGTTTTAAAATGTCAGAGGCCCATACACAAGCTCACGTTAACAGGATGGACTATAAGCACAAAATAGGCTAATTAAAAATGTATATATTTTTGAAAAAGCTATATTCTTGTACCTATAATTGGCTGACAAGCAACCAATTCAGTGTTTACCTCACCTCTAGCCCAAAGTCACCTGGGGTCGGTTCCCATGCTGCATTTTGTTGTGACAAATACAAATTGCATGTCTCAATTAAAAAACAAGTATGTTTTGTAGAAGGTTCTGTGGGAAATATGCAGCTCTTGTTTGCATTTGACTCAAATCATCTCAAGAATGTGAACGAATGCTTTAACTTCCCCGGGGGAGGGGGGCCCCAAAACAGGAGTTGTCCATTTAAGTCTCTTGAAAGTTACACTCAATGGTGCTCAATTCGTGGACTCTCTATTTGTCGCCATCTTGTGTGCAGATCAAGTACCACGAAGACTTCGAGCGGAGCAAAGTAAGAAGTGACGCACCGCCCCCGGAAAACAGGCAAGGTGACACGATATCTTATTTTAAAATTCATTTGCGTATCTGAAAAAGAAAACGTGGACATTCATGTCACTGGTGTCTTTCATTTTTCCTATCTGTGAAGAAGAGTCGACTAGTCAGGGGAGAAACAACCAAGCAGATGCACAGGTGTGCGCTGTGCCTGTAGCGCTATCTGGTGCAAGGGTGAGGACATTACAACTTTGTTTTTTTTTCCAATTATGAGCACGAATCATGATAAAAGTTTACATTATGTAAATTAAATTAAAATTTCAAAATAAAAAAATATAAAAATTTAAAATTTTTAAATCTTTTGAAGTTGATTAATTGCAGTTCCATTTAAAAATGAGCGCGGCTGTTAAAATAAATGACTTTTTTCTATAAATCGGTTAATTTTGACATTTCCTATAATTGAAAAATCAGCATGAGTTATTGAATTTTAACCTCATCTACAATGACCTGGCCCATATTTACTTTTCAAGAATAAAACTTTCACTCAAACTCATGCCCACGCATGCAAAAAATATAAAAATTCTTACTTGAGTCTCTGTTCCAACACAGAAGCGCTACCAGGCCTTGTACAGCTACACGGCAGCGGAGCCAGATGAGGTCTCCCTGCAGGAGGGCGACCTCATCGGCGACGTGGAATTCATCGATGAGGGCTGGCTATTTGGCAGCAACCAGCGCACGGGCCAGCGGGGAATGCTGCCCGCCAACTATGTGAGGCCTGTGTGAAAAAGATTTTACTCACTTATGTTTACTACGAACGAGACATTTTCAATACTCGCCGTCCTGTTCAGTGGCACATGTCACAAAGGGCACCCTCCAAATTTGTGTACCTTGGTTCTATGATGAAGGGGCAAAAAAAAAAAAAAAAATAGTAGTCATCAAGGCTGATCAGTTTTGACATTAAAAAATTACACAGTGATCATAAAATTCCAGGACAAATGGAGACTTATAACAAAATCAATAACTTTATTCAAAACATTTCAAAAACACTCCACGTATGTAGATAAAAATTCTCTCAATATGACTTTTACATTAAAACAAGACATTTACTTACAAAGTGATGTTGTTTGTTGTGTGCGTTAAAAAGCATAAAGCAGCATGGTTTTTGAACCCTTGCAAACAAACTGTAACGTTAGCAACTGGCTCATATCACCGGAGGGGGTTGAGGGGAGCACAGGGTCGATGCTCTTCAAGTGGGTGCAAGTGACTTGGAGAAGAAGGAGATCCTCTTGTCGATTTTGGCATGCAGCTTGGCCGGCAGCCTGTGGAGGTGTTGTGAGAAGACCTCAGAGTTGCTACCCAGGAAGTCCTCGCACAACCTGGAGGACAGAAGAAACTTTTACCCTGTACATACCACGTTCTCAGGTTGCAGGACGTTGACATAAAAAAAAAAAATCTTATGATGGTATTAAAGCCGACATCAGCTACAAAAAAAGTTCCTCACCACAACAGGCACCCAGCATGTTCAAGAAAAGCTCATTACCGCTAGAGCACGTGTGTTGGGTTGTATAAATAGCGAGCAACATAACCTTCTTAACATGTGTGATGGCCGCACACACGTGAATAAATAAACACACGAGCTGTGCCCACACGGCGCCGGTACCTGAAGAGTGTGTACGGCTGTGTCTGGATGATCAACACGTCGCCGCTGTGAGTCTGCGATGGGCACGTCAGCATGGTGATCTGGACAATGAGATGATGATGTCACATATACACATAAGTCGAGGAAACACATTGCTTGGACAAAAGTATTGGGACACATGAAGAGTGGGCGGCGTGGCTGGTGTCGTTTATTTTGCGTATATGCCCTGATGCGGAATGCCAATAAGTGAGTTTTTTTAATTTTATGCCGTTTGTGTGCTGGGCACACAAATGGCTGTTATCCTGCCCTAAATGGGAGTTCACTGTACTTTCTAGGTACAGGAAATTCAGGGCGGGCCAACTGCTTGTACCACAGGAAACATTGTCTAAATTCAGCTCCAGGCTAATTTATGTGGGCCAAAAGAAGACCCTGCAAAGTACAACGGGAGCCATTGGGAGGACCACAGTGTTTGGACTGGCGGGAATTATCTAAATTTTTCTCCAGGGCCTAAAGAAGACGCTGCAGGAGGCTTTTAGGTGAAGTCTGCAGCTCTCAACATATCCAATTGGAACTTTTCAGTTCCGGGGACTATGAAGCACAAAGTCCTAAATGTTCAAAAATGAGTTGAAAAAGCGGCTTTTGTGAGCTCATTTGACCTTTGGGTTCTTCAACCACTTAGTGACATATTAAAGCTGTGCAACATTCCTGTATCTTCAAGAAAACCATTGTTGTCACCCCTCGCCTCCTCCCGAAAAAAAGTCCCATACCGAATCCATTGCGATGGACAAGTTGCTGCTCCCCCCGAATATGATGACATCATTGTCGCTCCCCAGGCAGGCAGTGTGACACACCCTGCATGGGGGAGAATGTTAGAAAGATCAGATTCGCAGTTAGACAACCCAGTCGATCATATTTCGCAGATGGATTGGCACTTGTCAAACAGGAAGTGCAGCATTGAGCTTACAATGTAAAGACAGGAGACAAGAACAGCACTTGCAAACATCTGAATATTGGTAAAAATAATTGTCATGCGTGGCTCAGCACATCATGGCGGACATTGTTGGCCTTTTGGATTCCCCATCCGATGTAATCTGATTAGTGGGGACCGACAGCCAGGACCGCTCACATTTTAAACGTATTTGGCCAACATTTGGGGGATGGGTGGGGATCTTGCAGACAACAACTCAAGGCAACAGGTTTTGGCTCCGCCCACTTTTTCAATTGCGTGTGCACTGCAGAATGTACACGAGGTGGATCACGAGGTCATGTCGTTACAGGCACTGCTCTATTGAAACATTATGCAACATCTTGGCCTTAGGGCAGCCTTTGAGAAAAAGAAAAAAAAAACACCTTTACGAATTAACTACAATCTATTTTATGATGTGGCTACCTGGGCTTGTCGCTGTGCGCGTGAGTTATCTCGCGCCACTCTCTCGCCAGCGTATCGAACTGCCAGGCGTCATCTGGAATGACAAAATAGAGATTAAAAGCCAAGCGGTTCCGGAATGTGACATTCAACCTTGCGCACAGCTGTAAGATGCATAACAAGATTGCATTTGAGTGCTGGCGCACGTGGACGCATGCAGAAGAGCATTCACACAACATATGGGATTCTGCGCCTAAATTCTTTAGAGGTATTATTTCACCAACTTTTTTTTACTTCCACATTGCTCAACCCATCAAGACTACTTCAGCTAATTGAGGGAATCCTGGGAAACAATTGTCACATTCCTGCAATTCCCACAAAAACATTTAAATTTCGATTTATTTATTTTTTCACCTCAATCAATTCAAGTCATTCCAACTTAAAAACTTCAACCACACAGCTTTTGGAAACATTTCTAAATTCAGGAATGTACCGATACCTTTGACAAATTGACCTTTGCTCATATGATTCAAACTATTCTGTCAAGATGGTCTAAAAAAATCCTTATACTATAATTATTTTTTTCCCCCCAAAGTCTCTCATTTTACACTTTTGACATTTTAATACATTTAAAAGCATTTCAGTACAGCTATTTTTCTGCGCGGGTGTGCTGAACCAAACAGCCACACTGCTTGTAAACGTTGAACAACACCTACTGAGTGTTTTCCCATCCAAGCCCAGACCGCCAAATACAAAGAGGCTGTGATCTGCGTTGAGTGTCAAGGTGTGCATGGAACGGCCCAGCGGCACTCGGGAAGACAAGGACACACTGGAGCGCAAGGAGACAAGCAGAGGATGTTAAGCCACGACATTATACACACAATAGGCGAGTGGGCGTTACATTTGAGTCCAGTGCCACACATCCAGGTCCAAGCAGTACATATCCAACTCAGCACTTTCCTGCAGCATATTTAAGGGGGGGGTAGGGGGCGAGATAAGACAGGAAGATGTTAAAAGAGGAAGCGGAGCATCTAAAAATGATCACTTACCACGCCTCCACAGACGTAACCTCTGTTGCCTACCACGGCGCTGGCGTGGCAGCCTCGGGGGAGCGGGGGCAGACCCTGAACAGGAAAGAAGAGAATTTGATTTTTTGTTGTTGTTGAGTTGGCCCACCATCAATCTTCTCTGCATTTTTGTTTTTGTTTTTTGAAAGACCCAGCCGAGTTGCTAAAAGCAAAAGTGGAGGCAAACCTTCGTCTCAGGCACGCTCCAGGTAGCGGTGAACGTGTCAAAGACGTCAACTTCGTTGTGCCAGCCCCAGCAGCGAAACAAGACGTCACCGATAGTGAGCTAAACGGACAGATGAGAAGAAACATTTTAACACACCTAATGTTGTGGCCGCCGAGTACATACAGAAGGCGAGCTGCTGAAATTGATAACATGAGGAAAAATTGTCAACACTACGAGACTTTACCCAGTTCATCTCTTCGATGATGAAGTTTGTCGACTCCAAGTATCTCGCCTCCCGGAGGGTTTTGCAAACGTAGCCTCCAAAGTAGATCAACCTGCACCCAAGGACAACACAAAAACAATTTATTTTAAAACAAACAAACAAAAACTTGCCATTTTGTCTTCACGCCAACCACTGTGCCTGCACGAGTCACTTAGCTGTCATTTCACACCTGTCTCCATGCACCCAGCAGCTGTGTTTATTCCTCGGGGAGGGCGTTGTTCCTTTGGCGGTCAGCACCTTCTTCCACAAGTAGCAATGTTGCGTGAGGTCTACACTGAACATCTATACAAATGACACAAAAAAAAGAAAAAACATCTATTATTTCTGTAGGAGGTTAATGCTCAGAAAAAGAAATTGCTGGAGAGCTTTGTTGTTATCAGGAGGAATAAAGGCAAAGCCCCACTCACTTGGTTGCTGTAAGTTTGGCCGTCGTATCCCGCAAAGACGTAGAGCGAGCCGTTGACGTAGGAGCCACAGAAGCCCACCAGGAGGGGGCGTTTCTCCGCCCATCTCCCGGCGCTGCCTGGTGCAATGAAGGGTTGGGGGCTGACATTTACTAAACTTCTTTAAAAATTTAGGAAACTGCTTCAATTATGGTGACCGGCAGCATATTGAATTGGCTTTAGCATTTTCAGAAATAACTACTCTATTTATATAGAGCGTTCACAACAACTGGCCTCTCTCTCTTTCATTTTTCCCGATGGGGTCCTCTGTAAAAAAGTTTGACATTCTTGCTCGAGTGTTTAATCATCCAAGGAGTAAGGAGGTCACAGTGTCCTTTTGTTTATTATTTATTTTATTTTTTTACCATTTGCCACTGTCCAAGTCACAGAGCCAAATCTCGTCGCTGGGGAGTGTGACTTCCTCACTGGCGCAGACCTTTAATGAAAACACGCAAACACATTTTGAATGCGAAACCGCACTCTGATGTCCAGCATAGAAATACAAGTTACCATCATGCATAGCCTTCCAGACCCGAAGTCATGAGGATTTTAAAACACTATATTGCGATCAATTAAAAACTGTAATAAGCTGTTAAGATGCTATCACTCCTACTTTTGGTAAAATCATATTGTAGTGCTAATTAGATGCCTGACGTGGATGCAATCATGTAAATGCATGAAGATGAGCATTTGCTCATTCCAGTTGGATTACCAATTAGCAAATCGCCCACAACCTCTGAAAAGAGGCCTACGCCCCTGCCTGTTAAACGGTAAAGTCAGTACTGTGATTGACAAGCTTTTTTTTCACGTGCTTCTACACTTGTAACTCCGTCAGACAAAATATTGATGTGTTGCTATGTTATACAGTAACAATCGTAATGTGAAACTAACAAAGACTGTCAACCAAAAGTCAATGAACTAACAAAGGAGGACACTCAATTTAAATCAATTAATAATTTGTTTCTGGGTTAATTTGTGCGTCGAAACGACTTTTTCGTAGAGTTTTGTCCTACCTGGAAGCCCCCCCACACGTACAGCGTGTTGTCGCCGTGAACGAACGCGGTGTGGGTGCTCCTCTCCAGCTGCTTGGTCGACGCCGGCACGGTCGACATCCCGCTTCCCGTTAGCCTAAAAGTCGATAAAAGTGTACAAATAAAATACTAAACAAACTAAACAAAGGGGAAAAGGGCGGAGGGGAGAGTCTGGAGGAGGTCTTGTAAATGTTTTTCTTGCGGCTTACACTCTTCCTTCCCGGTTCCACTTCTCGTTTGTGCAGCTTTCACCTGCTAGTGATGGGTCGTTCGCGAACGAGCCGGCTCTAAGAGCCGGCTCTTTGAAGGGAACGACGGGAGCCGGCTCCTTATAGGGAGCCGCTCCGAATAGGAGGCGACTTTTTTCCTCCTGTCCCCCCACCCCCCACCCCCCCACCCCGTGGAAAGGTGAGAAAATGGATAGGAAGCGCAGTGAAATTTTGACTCATTTCAACTTAATTGATAGTTCAACAGCAGCGTGTAGACTGTGCAAGGTTAAAATATCCAATATCGATTTTTAATTTATAATTTGTTGTGTGGTAATCAAAGCTTACTTATGTTGTTTTACTGAAAATAGTTAAAAGCTTATAAATATACACAATCAGACATTGGAACTTTTTGTTGACCTTGTTTTGAGATGGGTTTTTGTACTTTGTAATTTATTTTTTGTAGCACTCCATGTTGGACTCCATGTTGAGTATGTTCAGAAGAATATAAATAAAGCCATATAAATAATAAATATTTCATATACTGTATATTTTTACATTAGTAATTCATTTTACACATAATTTTACATGATTTTTGATAGTAAATTAATTTAAGCAACAAAAAACTGAGGAGCCATTTGAGAGCCGGTTCTTTTTTAGTGAGCCGAGCCAAAAGAACCGGCTCTCTAAAAGGAGCCGGAATTCCCATCACTATCACCTGCGCGCAATAGTATCCAGCTGCAGACTCGGAGGAGGTAGCTTTAGGCAATGGTAGATATACGCTAAGTTGCTTATGTTAAATTGTTCATTATTATCATTTTATATTTGAGCATTATATTATTTTATATTATAGTTACCTAAATTATATTCTGTTTAATACTTTGTGAAATATTCTTATGTTGCTTACATCTGATTGGCAGTAAAGCAGGAAAGTGGGTGGTTACCGGAAAGAGGTGTGTTCGGTGGAGAGTTACGAGGCAGACGTTGGAAAAAAAGAAAAAGAGCTGTGTTCAAACGAAGTCGTCCTCTCCTTTTTGCCCATTCTAAACGTAGAGCAATCCATCTAAAACCTACGAACCCCTCGACTTACACTTGCCTTAACCTACCTTTCCCTGAATCGTCCTCCTCCGGGTCTGCAGCTGGACCCTTCTCCTCAACTTTACAAGTACAGTCCCACCGAAAAAATACAACTCTCTGGGTACTTTTATCAGGTGCTTCTCACCATGTTGGTCTTTGTCGTTGTGTTTATGATGCTCTGGACGAGTTGGAACTGGGAAAATCAATTCCTTTTGTGTTTTTGCACGCTTGGCTAATACAGTACTGTAAATTAGATTCGGATTGCTTGCCAAACGCCTTTGTGCTTTCCAGGACAGTAGGGGGCGATATAAACTAAGGACATCCAATTCACCAAGAATAAGAACAAGCACAAGAACGGGACCACATCCGGTTCAATGAGCATGTTTTTCCGCTGTCCACAATCCTGTTCTCAGTGAGTAATTTTAACATTTTCAACTGACTTTGCCGTTTATCTGTGAGTGTTTTGATGTAGTCAATTGGGGAGCATAATTGCGACACGTTGCTCCTCTAATTTTTTTTGTTGTTACTCCCAATGTCACGGGACGTTATCGTAAAAATCAACGTCAACATAGGGGGCAGTTAGCTAGCACGCCGCCAACAAGTATACCTCAGCTGTCAATCAAAAGGCAATCGAGAAGAGCGTTTGACTTGAATGTTGTTTTGTATGTTTTCCACACCAAAGCTGCTGTCAACAGTGGAAGTGTGATGGCTTCAGATCAGGTAGCAGAGTTGTCTCAAAACTATTCACACAAATGAACCCGTGACTTTTTTCACTTGTTTTTTAAATATATTTGTGATTTACCCAAATTAAATCCTAAATTTAAAATATGTTGAAAAGATCCCCAAATATACTCGTCTTTTTCACATTTTTCAAGTGGGGGGTTTTCTATGTGGCAGTACAATGTGAAGGTCCTCCGTGTCAAGGCTAAACAAGCTCGATCGAAACAAACTAAAGCCGAATTGTGTTTCCCGACTTCGATGCAACAAATTAGGCATATCTCGATAGTTTTTCTTTTGTGGAGGGTTGAACGATATTGAGTATTTTCAAGAGTTGAGCAGTTGATTGAAGGGAGGTTGCTCATTGTACTTAAGGTGGAGAGAGAGCCGCGAGTGTATCGCTCAAACAGATGCATTGCGAGTGTAGGCACGTTTGGAAATGGAGGGGTTGAAAGTAAAAGTCTGCCACTTTACGAATAATGACTCAAATTAAAAAGAATCAAAAGAAACAACATTTTATAGACGGAAGTGTGTGACTTTCCACTTTTATTTCAAAGAATATGTGTGATAATATCCACAGATATACTCGTAATTTTCACAGGTGTTTTCGGCTCCTCAAATCCATTCACGATTTTCAGGGTTTTTTTCGATGTGGCGTGTTCATTTCTCATGATTTTGAGATCTCATCTTCGTCCGCTAGGCGGCAGTGTTGCTGTCTCCAATACCTGTACGACCTCTACCTCCGATTTCGTTTCAAACATGGAAATTGATTAAAGGAAAACGAACTTATAATAATTTGTTGATTTAACACAACTCTGGAAACAAAACACGACCGTAATTTGTCTCCCTCGAGCTTGTTTTGCTTAGACACGAAGATGTACTTTTTTTCCTGTTGGTCCGCTGCTGCGATGCCGTAGAAGATGATGAGGTAGCAGCACAATGTGAAGGCTAAACAAGCTCAAGGGAAACAAACTACAGCCGAATTATGTTTCCCGACTTCGATGCAACAAAGTAGGCATATCGCAATCGCTTTTCTTTTGTGGATAGTTGAACGATATTGAGTATTTTCAAGAGTTGAGCAGTTGATTGAAAGGAGGTTGCTCATTGTACTTTAGGTGTGGGGAGAGAGCCATGAGTGGATCGCTCAAACAGATACATTGCGAGTGCGGGCACGTTTGGAAATGGAGGGGTTGAAAGTAAAAGTCTGCCACTTTACGAATAATGACTCAAAAAGAAACAAAGTGTGTGACTTTCCACTTTTGGTTTTTTTCTGCCTGACCAGATTAGTCAGATGACTGGCCCAAAGGTGCAGCCGCCAGACTCTGAAGGTGCAAGCTGCATTTGGACACATGTGAGTACTGAGCTGTGTGGTGTGCTTGAAGAGCTGATGTCTGATGTCACGTTGCACCACAAGGTGGAGGTGAGTGCGCCCGCCTGTCTCTCACTCAACTTAAACTTCTGCTTCGTGTACTGCACAACAGTGTCAACTACACATTGACAACCCAAACATCATCAAGCACTTCTGGAATATGTTTTTAAACCTTGAGGTGGACCAAGTTAGTTTAAAAATGTGTATGTATATATATATATATATATATATATATATATATATATATATATATATATACACATATTAGAGCTGTCAGTTTAGCGCGTTTTTATCGGCATTAATTTAAATGAATTTTATCGGGATCAAAAATTTTTGATGTAAATATGTATATAATTGACATTAATTAATACCTTTATTTAACAATACGTTTAATAAATAATGTAATCAACCCTGATTTCACTATGTATCATTATCCTCATTATTCATTGTTTTAAACGTAAGAAAGCATACAACACAAACATATCAAGTCGAATCGAACAAAAGAACTACAAGTCCCAAAGGTCCAACCCTTTTAATTTTTTACTGCATTTATGTGTAGTTTAGGTTATTACCTGCTTCTGATACTTCTGTTACAACTACTACTACTCCTACTTCTGCTGCAAAGTGCTCCAATAAATGATCCAAAAAGTACAGAACGAGAGATCCTTCCATGCTGACCGACAATCCCTAACTGAACAACCATTACTGATTGCCAGCGAGAGCCTCTATTACAAGAATCCGAAATGATGTCGACACAAAACCGTAGAGAGACTTCCGAGCAAGAAGGACCAACAGAATCAGCATAGCCTGACTGCTGTGTTCAAAGCAAATTTGAGAAAAACGAAGTATGCAACCATGGCTTAAATCCATTATAGGCTGAGTACTAGTTTACCTTAGATGTGCACTTTATAATGTTATATTGCGCTGTTTTGATTCCCTAAAAAGAGCTGTTCAAGCAGCTGTTGTGTGACAAAATATTGTTTTCACTGTTGTTGATGGACAGTAATATTGTGTGAGAGATAATGTGTGAATAACTGCTCCAAGTGAAAAATGTTCATGTACAGTTGAAAATCAAAATTGTTATTTCAGTAAATATTTGCATTTTGCACATAGAAAACTGATTCATGATTCCATGTTGATGAGAGCATTAAAATGGGGGAAAATAGGACAAAAAAATATAAAAGGAAATTCAGAAATGATAAAAAATGAGTGAGTAATCATGATAAATTTTTAGTTAATTTGAGTTAATTATGACAGTTGAGTTTTTAATTAGATTAAATATTTTAATCGTTTGACAGCTCTAATATATATATATATATATATATATATATATATATATACAGGGTGTCTCAAAAAAATGTACTCTCTTAGAATGACGAGAAAACCTTTATTTATGAACATAGAGTGAAGTGAAATAGCATCGAATACATGAGACAAATGTAATTGAAGAATCATGTTCGCAAATGTTCAAAGTGATGACCATTATTGTCCAGACAACGCTGATAACGCGCACCAAGGGATTCACAAACGTCGCGAAACATGTCATTAGGAATATCACGACATTGTCTTTCAATTTCCAATTTCAATGCATCAATTGTCCTTGGTTTGTTGCCATAAACGTAGTCTTTTAAGTATCCCCACAAAAAAAAGTCCATGGGTGTTAGGTCTGGGGAACGCGCAGGGTATTCAGTGGGGCCCCTTCGTCCAATCCATGTGTCAGGTAACACTGCATCGAGGTAAGCTCGTACATCGCGATGGTAGTGGGGAGGTGCTCCATCTTGCTGAAAGTAAATCAATTTATAATGGTCATCAATTTGAACATTTGTCTCATGTATTTGAAGCTATTTCATTTCGCTCTATGTTCATAAATAAAGGTTTTCTCGTCATTCTAAGAGTGAGTATATTTTTTTGAGACACCCTGTATATATATATACATACACACACATATGACTAACTTGGCCCACTTCAATGTCATTTAAAAACTTGACCAGAAGAGTGTGATCACGCTGTTGTGGAGTACACGGCACTTAGTTTTTGTCTCAGTCAGAGAAGTCGGATGTGCTCATGTCCCCCTTGGTGTGTCATGAGATGTGAGTGACCTCACGCATGAGCTGGTCAAGCACATGCTCCCATCTCGGGCCTGTCGTCAGTGTTTGTGTGCGTGCAACTTGACCTGGACCACGCAAAGATTGACTGTTCAAATGCTTTTACATTGTCATGTTGGCTTTTATGTCCAATAAATTGTTCAACTTGAATCTTAGTCTTTGCCTTTTATGACCAAATCCATCCTCAACTCACTCGAAGCCTTTTCAAAGACTGACGTCTTGAGCTCAGACTTATGCTTCAGTCAGATCAGGCAGTCTTTTCACTGTTCCCGTTGGTCTCCACATGACTCGAAACTACAGGAATCGAGCTTTTGGGTCATGTGAAACCCAAGGGAACAGTGAAAAGACTGTCTGAGGTGACCCAAGTGCAGGTTTGAGCTCAAGACTCAAGTGGGACTTTGAAAAATTGCCGCAATGCCTGTCCCAAACCACACCCAATTTGGCATCCACCAATCACGAGGAGGCCTTCATTTGCATAAATTTGCATAACCAATCAGAACACAAAGATTTGCATAGCCACGCCCATTTTCCCAGCTTCTGGCCAATCGGATCGCTCTAAATTTACACAGCCACGCCCCATAATGTGTCCACCAACCAGAAAACGTCTCATTTGCATAACCACGCCCCCTTCCCACCAATCACAGCACGTTATCGTCACGCTCCACCCACTTTCACAGCTATCAGCGAATCATCAGCCATCATTCCAGCCAGGCCACACCCACTTTCCTGGATTTTTCTGCCTGGGGAAAAAAATCCAGGGGAAAAAATTTTTTTTGAAAAAAGTTTAGAAAAAAACTGAAAATAATTGTGATGGTTTTTAAAAATGTTTTTTAAAAGTTAGATTGTGGTGATGTTTTTAAAAATGAAGTTGAGAGTAGAAGTGTTCTTTGTAATCAAGCTTTATTTCTTTTGCAGAGTAGACAATCACAAAGCAGAGGAAAAAGTTGCGAGTTGGATGGCAGTCTGCTTGTTGCTGGGCGGCGAAGTGGTCGGTCGGCTCTTGAGAAGAACGTGGGGACAGGTGTGTTGACCTGAGGGGAAAGACATCCATGAGTTACACGCAAGTCAATTTCTTGTGCAGACAAAGATGTGGTCGGCGTCAAATTTACCACAGAGAGTCAGTGTTGGGTCTTTGGAGAGCAGGAAGCCGATCATGTTTACTGCTGCCTAGGGGAGGAAAAAAGAAAAAGTCATGATGGTGCATTGAACGAGTGTAAATGTCCTACTTTTCAGGCTGGCCCAAAGTTTGACTTCAGCACCTTGCGAATAACAGGAAGAAGAACAAGAGGTGTTGACTGCAGGTCCGTGCTCGTAGGTGGACTCTGGCAGTGAGCAGGCTACTCCCTCTTGTGGCACGGAGGACCCAAGGATAATCTTCCTTCAACTCTGAAAAATGAAATCCGGCTTATTGAAATGAGACTTCTTGCCAGCAGATGGCTCAGCGTCACGTTTCACCTCTTCGCACTCCAACAGCTCCATCTGAAAGACAAAGCACAGGTTGGTAGACACCAATTACAAACCAGAAACGCGGTTCCATTGTACTCTGCTCCTCATTTTTCAACTTGCTTCCCAAGTGTTGATTAACTGGAGACTGGAATCTTTGCTGCAACAGTTGCTCGAGCGTGATCAACACCAACAGGCCAAGCTGCGACTGGTCCAGTGACTCATCCAAGGTGGTCAAACCTGCCAACACTACAAACGAGAAACCCGTCACTCTTACTTTGACCTTTCAACGGCAACGTTGCAAATTGAGGCAGCAGTGAGGACCTTCTGCAAGCTTGTCGCATTCGTCTCTTTACCCAGCAGGTGGAGGGTCACTGGAAGCTGCACTGCATGCAGTCAAAGAAAAAGCAGGTGAGTGTGCTTGACAAAATATGCAGTACTTTTAAGGTGGAGCTTCAGTCACCAGTCTGCGTGTGTGACATCAGGTGGATCGTGACGCCACTTTTCCTGAGGGACTGCCGACAAGCAACAGGTCCAAACGTTGAGGGACGGCTCGGCTTCACAACGTCTATCGGCTCCTTGAGCACCATCTGGTGGACAAAAGCAGGACAAACACGCACATGTTGAGCAGGTGCCACTCCGCTGACAGTTTCCTCTGTCTCTCCCTGGTGCAACGCACCTGATTTGATAAGTGTGAGAGGACCAGAATTAAGAGCCCCGCCACGGTTTGAGCCACAGGTGTGCCTACTCAACCAGCATGTCAACGAGCTTCCCGGGAATTGGTTGAGGTGAAGCTCCTGTGGTTGAAGCCAAACTTTTGACACCTGTGCCCAATCTTTAGTAAATCACGTGCTGATTTAATTACGGGTCGTCACTTGTATAAAAGGGTTTGCTTCACTTGTGGGGAGAGCAGAGCTGGACGCCTCTTCGACAGCGTGGAGGCCTGAAAGACACGGTAACGCAAGCCATTTTATGGGTCCTTCTGTCAACGTGAGCCTGTGGAGACAGAAATGACAATCGACGCATGAGGGATTTGGTCTGTCGTATGGCGGTATCTTAAAATGTGGCAGTTCTACCGTGTTGCAGTCAATTCAGCCATTCTGTAGTAGATGCAAAGCCTGTGGATAGAAAAAGAGACAAATTAGATGGGCTTGCTCCAAACGGTTCAGGACTTAAATTCCACATTAAAACGCACAGCGAGTGGCCCGTGTTTAGTCCATTTGAAGATTTGTACCTGTGAACAGAAATGACACAATTAACACGCACGCATGCACATTAGTTCGGTTTAATTGTGAATTTAGAAATGAGTTTTTTCTACTTACCCTCTCGGCGAACGTCGCATTTGTCCTAGAAGGTTGGAAAAAAAAAGTTTGTGTTGCAAAGTTTGGTCGCAGGAGACGCCGATTGCTCACGCTCGAGCAAACATTTTTGCTGAGCGTGTTAGCCAGGTGCGAGCACGTCTAAAGTGCTGCTTTCCATTCAAAGTGGGAGCCAAAGCGGTGTGTTTTAAGAGGCTATTAAAGAGTAAAAAAAAAGTCACCTTGTTAGAGTTTACCGTGGTCTTCTGGACGGGCGTGAAGAGTAGGAGCAGCGGGAGGACGAGCGGAGGCTGTGGAAGGTGAGGAAGAATGAGTGCCTCGATGGCCCGGCTTAAATAGGCTTCCGCCAAAGATGTCACTTCCGGAAAGAAAAAAAAACTTTAAATTTGAAACCGGAAGTGAAAGTGAAGATATTGTGTGGGGGAAAAAATCCGAGCGAAATGATGGCCTTGCCAAAGGACGACATCGGGGCTCGAACCTGAGTTCACCAGCGGAAAAGCTCTGTCATACACCACTGGACTGACCTTCCACAGTGACGTCAACTACTAATACCTCTATCTATTGTCATCACAGTCCCGTTGAATGTAGGTCTATAATTATAACCATCCGAAAAGATTTGTCAGTGAATAAGCGTGGTCGAGTGGTTAACGACTTTACTAAGAACCCGGGAAAACCGGGTTCGAATCTTGCTTAATTTATAAATGGAGCACATGGTCAGTCTCGAACTCGGTTCGCCTGACCACTACGCGATGTCTTTTACCGTTAGGCTATTTTGGCGCGAAAATTTCGAAATTTTTACATGTAATCATAGGGCGTCAGTCTTATGATCCGCTGCAAAAAAGGAAAACGTTTGATGAGACGCTTGGCATCCCTCGTGGATTGTTCGCTTCTGGTTCAAACTTCTAACTTTGCACCTGGACGAGAAATCCGGGTCCGACTCTTGCTAAATTTAAAAACAGAGAGTAGATAGGGATTCGAACGCGTTCCGCTTGCCGACCCGGCGATGTCTTTTACAATCAGGCCATCCCGGCACGAAAATTTCGCAATTTTTATATATAGTCACAGGCGGCCGAAGAACATCGTTGCTGAGACGATTGGCGTCTCTCGTGGGCGACGTGACGGCACTCCAACCTCACCCATCGACCACGCCAGTATTTCCTACCGCTGACTGCCTTCAGAACGCCATCCAGGTCTCAGGAGAGAGTTTGCAAAGCCAACTTCGTTTTCGATTGAAGACGAGTTGCACAAAGAGATCGTGTCGTTTTGTAATTTTGCTTTCTTGGTGATCGTGAATAAAGTGCAAATAAAACACCCATACGCACACTTCCAAACGTGCAAGCCAACTTTATTCATTGTTTCAAGATGCTTTGTTGATCGGGGCAACTCCGCTGGAATAGTTGAGACGCAAGTCTCGTCTGGATGCTTGCGGGGTGCTCTCTGCTGGTCCCCAACGGGACCGGGGGCTGAAGAACCTGCAAAACCCAAAGGATCACGGTGAAATCAAATTTCGTTTCATATTGGAGGAGGAAACATCTGATGACTTTTTGAGGGCCCCGATAACTTTCCCTCAAAGTATTTACTGAATATCGATCAACATGCCCCCCCCACCACTTCCAAAACAAAGTTTACCCAACTACGACAATGCGTCAATGGGAGGCTTGTGTGTCGGCGGGTGGGGGGCGATGTCCCGACCGACTGGCACAGGATAATTTGCCAAAATTCTGTATGACAGCTGCTTTATGACAGCTGTCGTATCGGCGCTGGAGAAATCAAGATGCATTGTATAATATTACCGCATGCTATTTTTTTTCTGAATATGATCAAAATGTATTTGTGGTGTTGAGCTGCGCGGGGGTGCTGGGTTGTTCAGGGGTGGTAGCGTGAAGTCGTAGAACCAGGCCGCCTTGTTCGGAGTCCACCCGCCTGAACTCCAGCAGAATGCGGTCTCTTCCCAGCCCCTCCGCCACCACGAGCAGCCCGTAACACCTGGACGGGGTCAGAAACATTTCGGTCTCAAACTCCAGCAGAGGGTCCGCTTTTGGCAAGGGGAAACAATAAACTCGCTTTCCAATCTCAGCGAACAGCAGTAAGAATCATTGTCAAATTCGACCGCAAACTCGCAAGAGGCTCGCGGCCGTCGTCGACGGTGTTAACGCTGAAAAACAAACAAAACAACACAACAAAAGGTCTGAACGAAACGCAAGGGTGCCGTCTACTGGTGCCCATTAGGAACGACAAATCTTAGACTGAAGTGGCTCTCAACTTTACAAGTACAGTCCCACCGAAAAAATACAACTCTCTGGGTACCTTTATCAGGTGCTCTCTCGCCATAGTGGTCTTTGTCGTTGTGTTTATGATCTTCTGGACGAGTTGGAACTGGGAAAGTCAATTCCTTTTGTGTTTTTGCTCGCTTGGCTAATACTGTAAATTAGATTCAGATTGCTTGCCATACGCCTTTGTGTTTTCCAGGACAGTAGGGGCGATATAAACTAAGGACATCAAATTCACCAAGAAGAAGAATAAGTACAAACCACAAGAACGGTATCACATCCGGTTCAATGACCAAGTTTTTCCGCTGTCCTCAAGCCCTGTTCTCAGTGAGTAATTTTAACATTTTAAACTGACTTCGCCGTTTATCTCTGAGTGTATAGATGTGAACAATTGAGGAGCGTTAAGACACGTTGGTCCTCTAATTTTGTTGTTGTGACTCACTAAGTCACTGGAAGTTATCGTAAAAAACAACGTCAACAAAGGGGGCAGTGAGCGAGCACGCCGCCGACAAGTATACATCAGCTGCCTTCAAAAGGCAATCGAGAAGACCGTTTGACTTGAATACTATTTTGTATGTTTTCCACACCAAAGCTGCGATCAACAGTGGAAGTGTGATGTCTTCACATGGGGGGGCAGATTTGTTTCAAAACTATTCACACAAATGCACCCGTGACTTTGTTCACTTGTTTTTCGAAAGGAGGTTGCTCATTGTACTTTAGGTGTGGGGAGAGAGCCGAGAGTGGATCGCTCAAACAGATGCATTGCGAGTGCGGGCACGTTTGGAAATGGATGGGTTGAAAGTGAAAGTCTGCCACTTTACGAATAATGACTCAAAAAGAAACAAAGTGTGTGACTTTCCACTTTATTTTTTTTTCTGCCTGACCAGATTAGTCAGATTACTGGGCCAAAGGCGCAGGCGCCAGACCCTGAGGACATGCGGAAGGGACGCCAACCTGCATTTGGACACGTGTGAGTACTGAGCTGTGTGGTGTGCTTGAAGAGCTGATGTCTGATGTCACGTTGCACCACAAGGTGGAGGTGAGTGCGCCCGCTTGTCCCTCACTCAACTTAAACTTCTGCTTCGTGTACTGCACATTGTGTCAACAACACATCAAGCACTTCTGGAATCTGTTTTTAAACCTTGAAGTGGACCAAGTTAGTTTAAAAATGTGTCTATGTATGCATATATATAATATATACACACACACTAACTTGGCCCACTTCAATGTCATTTAAAAACTTGACCAGAAGAGTGTGATCACGCTGTTGTGGAGTACACGGCACTTAGTTTTTGTCTCAGTGAGAGAAGTCGGACGTGCTCATGTCCCCCTTGGTGTGTCATGAGATGTGAGTGACCTCACGCATGAGCTGGTCAAGCACATGCTCCCATCTCGGGCCTGTCGTCAGTGTTTGTGTACGTGCAACTTGACCTGGACCACGCAAAGATTGACTGGTCAAATGCTTTTACATTGTCATGTTGGCTTTTATGTCCAATAAATTGTTCAACTTGAATCTTAGTCTTTGCCTTTTATGACCAAATCCATCCTCAACTCACTCGAAGCCTTTTCAAAGACTGACGTCTTGAGCTCAGACTTATGCTTCAGTCAGATCAGGCAGTCTTTTCACTGTTCCCGTTGGTCTCCACATGACTCGATACTCCAGGAATCGAGCTTGTGGGTCATGTGAAACCCAAGGGAACAGTGAAAAGACTGTCTGAGGTAACCCAAGTGCAGGTTTGAGCTCAAGACTCAAGTGGGACTTTGAAAAATTGCCGCAATGCCTGTCCCAAACCACACCCAATTTGGCACTCACCAATCACAGAGAGGCCCTCATTTGCATAAATTTGCATAACCAATCAGAACACAAAGATTTGCATAGCCACGCCCATTTTCCGGCTTCTGGCCAATCAGATCGCTCTAAATTCGCACAGCCACGCCCCCTAATGTGTCCACCAACCAGAAAACGTCTCATTTGCATAACCACGCCCCCTTCCCCACCAATCACAGCGCGTTATCGTCACGCTCCACCCACTTTCACAGCTATCAGCGAATCATCAGCAATCATTCCAGCCAGGCCACACCCACTTTCCTGGATTTTTCTGCCGGGGGAAAAAAAATCCAGGGAAAAAATTTTGAAAAAAAATTTTTGAAAAAAAAATTTTTGAAAAAATTTTTTTAAAAAAAGTTTAGAAAAAACTGAAAATAATTGTGATGGTTTTTGAAAATGTTTTTTTAAAGTTAGATTGTGGTGATGTTTTTAAAAATGAAGTTGAGAGTTGAAGTGTTCTTTGTAATCAAGCTTTATTTCTTTTGCAGAGTAGACAATCACAAAGCAGAGGAAAAAGTTGCAAGTTGGATGGCAGTCTGCTTGTTGCTGGGCGGCGAAGTGGTCGGTCGGCTCTTGAGAAGAACGTGGGGACAGGTGTGTTGACCTGAGAGGAAAGACATCCGTGAGTTACACGCAAGTCAATGTCTTGTGCAGACAAAGATGTGGTCGGCGTCAAACTTACCACAGAGAGTCAGTGTTGGGTCTTTGGAGAGCAGGAAGCCGATCATGTTTACTGCTGCCTAGGGGAGGAAAAAAAGAAAAAGTCATGATGGTGCATTGAACGAGTGTAAATGTCCTATTTTTCAGGCTGGCCCAAAGTTTGACTTCAGCACCTTGCGAATAACAGGAAGAAGAGCAAGAAGTGTTGCCTGCAGATCTGTGCTCATAGGTGGACTCTGGCGGTGAGCAGGCTACTCCTCTTGTGGCACGGAGGACCCAAGGATAATCTTCCTTCAACTCTGAAAAATGAAATCCGGCTTATTGAAATGAGACTTCTTGCCAGCAGATGGCTCAGCGTCACGTTTCACCTCTTCGCACTGCAACAGCTCCATCTGAAAGACAAAGCACAGGTCGGTAGACACCAATTACAAACCAGAAACGCGGTTCCATTGTACTCTGCTCCTCTTTTTCAACTTTCTTCCCAAGTGTTGGTTAACTGGAGACTGGAACCTTTTGCTGCGACAGTTGCTCGAGTGTGATCAACACCAACAGGCCAAGCTGCGACTGGTCCAGTGACTCATCTAAGGTGGTCAAACCTGCCAACACCACAAACAAGAAACCAGTCACTCTTATTTCGGACCTTTCAACGGCAGCATCCGCAAATGGAGGCAGCCGGGAGGACCTTCTGCAAGCTTGTCGCATTTGTCTCTTTGCCCAGCAGGTGGAGGGTCACTGGAAGCTGCACTGCATGCAGAGTCAAAGAAAAAACAGGTGAGTGTGCTGGACAACAAAATATGCAGTACTTTTTGGGTGGAGCTTCAGTCACCAGTCTGCGCGCGTGTGTGTCACATCAGGTGGATCGTGACGCCACGTTTCCTGAGGACCTGCCGACAAGCAACAGGTCCAAACGTTGAGGGATGGCTCGGCCTCACATCTATCGGGTCCTTGAGCGTCATCTGGTGGACAAAAGCACACATTGAGCAGGTTCCACTTCGCTGAGTGTTTTCTCCCTCTCTCCCTGGTGCAACACACCTGATTGGCTAAGTGTGAGAGGGCCACAGGTGCGCCGACTCAACCAGCAGGTCAACGAGCTCCACTGGAATTGGTTGAGGAGAAGCTCCTGTGGTTTTAGCTAAACTTTTGACATTTCTGGTTTTGACACCTGTGCCCGATCTTTAGTAAATCACGTGCTGATTTAATTAAGAGTCGTCACGTGTATAAAAGGGTTTGCTTCACTTGTGAAGAGAGCAGAGCTGGACGCGTCTTCGACAGCGCGGTGGCCTGAAAGACATGGTAATGTAAGCTCTTGACTTTTAAATCTTCAACCTTCCAAGCGCCTGGCTCAGCACCCTGATATTGCCAGGGCCCAAAACTCCACAGGATGGCAGCCATTTTATGGGTCCTTCTGTCAACATGAGCCTGTGGAGACAGAAATGACAATCGACACATGAGGGATTTGGTCTGTCGTATGGCGGTATCTTAAAATGTGGCAGTTCTACCGTGTTGCAGTCAATTCAGTCATTCTGTAGTAGATGCAAAGCCTGTGGATAGAAAAAGAGACAAATTAGATGGGCTTGCTCCAAACGGTTCAGGACTTAAATTCCACATTAAAACGCACAGCGAGTGGCCCGGGTTTAGTCCATTTGAAGATTTGTACCTGTGAACAGAAATGACACAATTAACACGCACGCATGCACATTAGTTCGGTTTAATTGTGAATTTAGAAATGAGTTTTTTTCTACTTACCCTCTCGGTGAACGTCGCATTTGTCCTAGAAGGTTGGAAAAAAAGGTTTTGTTGCAAAGTAAGGTCGCAGGAGACGCCGATTGCTCACGCTCGAGCAAACATTTTTGCTGAGCGTGTTAGCCAGGTGCGAGCACGTTTAAAGTGCTGCTTTCCAATCAAAGTGGGAGCCAAAGCGGTGTGTTTTAAGAGGCTATTAAAGAGTAAAAAAAGTCACTTTGTTGGAGTTTACCGTGGTCTTCTGGACGGGCGTGCAGAGCAGGAGCAGCGGGAGGACGAGCGGAGGCTGTCGAAGGTGAGGAAGAATGAGTGCCTCGATGGCCCGGCTTAAATAGGCTTCCGCCAATGATGTCACTTCCGGAAAGAAAAAAACTTTAAATTTGAAACAGGAAGTGAAAGTGAAGATATTGTGTGGGGGAAAAAATCGGAGCGAAATGATGGCCTTGCCAAAGGACGACATCGGGGCTCGAATCTGAGTTCACCAGCGGAAAAGCTCTGTCATACACCACTGGACTGACCTTCCATAGTGACGTCAACTACTAATACCTCTATCTATTGTCATCAGTCCCGTTGATTGTAGGTCTATAACTATAATCACCCGAAAAGATTTGTCAGTGAATAAGCGTGGTCGAGTGGTTAACGACTATACTAAGTACCCGGGAAAACCGGGTTCGAATCTTGCTTAATTTATAAATGGAGCACATGGTGAGTCTCGAACTCGGTTCGCCTGACCACTACGCGATGTCTTTTACCGTTAGGCTATTTTGGCGCGAAAATTTCGAAATTTTTACATGTAATCATAGGGCGTCAGTCTTATGATCCGCTGCAAAAAAGGAAAACGTTTGATGAGACGCTTGGCATCCCTCGTGGATTGTTCGCTTCTGGTTCAAACTTCTAACTTTGCATCTGGACGAGAAATGCGGGTCCGACTCTTGCTAAATTTAAAAACAGAGAGTAGATAGGGATTCGAACGCGTTCCGCCTGCCGACCCGGCGATGTCTTTTACAATGAGGCCATCCCGGCACGAAAATTTCGCAATTTTTATATGTAGTCACAGGCGGCCGAAGAACATCGTTGCTGAGACGATTGGCGTCTCTCGTGGGCGACGTGACGGCACTCCAACCTCACCCATCGACCACGCCAGTATTTCCTACCGCTGACTGCCTTCAGAACGCCATCCAGGTCTCAGGAGAGAGTTTGCAAAGCCAACTTCGTTTTCGATTGAAGACGAGTTGCACAAAGAGATCGTGTCGTTTTGTAATTTTGCTTTCTTGGTGATCGTGAATAAAGTGCAAATAAAACACCCATACGCACACTTCCAAACGTGCAAGCCAACTTTATTCATTGTTTCAAGATGCTTTGTTGATCGGGGCAACTCCGCTGGAATAGTTGAGACGCAAGTCTCGTCTGGATTCTTACGGGGTGCTCTCTGCTGGTCCCCAACGGGGCCGGGGGCTGAAGAACCTGCAAAACCCAAAGGATCACGGTGAAATCAAATTTCGTTTCATATTGGAGGAGGAAACATCTGATGACTTTTTGAGGGCCCCGATAACTTTCCCCCCTCAAAGTATTCACTGAATATCGATCAACTTCAATAGTATCCAGCTGCAGACTCGGAGGAGGTAGCTTCAGGGTCTGCAGCTGGACCCTTCTCCCTGCGCGAGCGTCCTGCCTCTCTGCGCATGCGCAGCTCCCCGGCTGTTGTCGGCCAATTCGAAGACTTTTTAAAAATTGGTCGTTTGGAACTCACACAGGTGACCCTGATCACGTGATTGAGGCGCTGGCTTCTCGCGAGTAAACACGGGAACATGCTTCATTATAAAATAAGTTACAAAATAAGTTTTTTTCTTCAACAAAGCGTGATTATATACACTGTCCACCAAGTAAGGTGTAAAATTGTGTATTATAGGGATAGATTTGAATTGTACCAGATATAGACAAAGTATGGACGACGGGCCACACACGCACCCGTCCTTTCATGCGGCCTACATATTCTTACCCTTCTGTTTTAAGCTTTTGTGTATACTTATAATCAAACATTGTTAATTCTTGTCTTTAAATAGCATATTATACAAGTACAAAATACAGTAAAGGCATGCCTTGCAGCCGATATAAGCAGCTAACATACTGCAATGTAGTCATAAATGCTCTTATCTTTAAGTAATCCCAGAACAAACATCTTTATTGTAGCATTTGACCATGATCTTGCCTTTCAACTTGCAGAATTTTTACAAGACTTGGTAACTAATGCACTCTGTATAAAGCACGCAGAATATTTTTGGGTTGGAGGTTATGAATGTCTGACGTTTAGCATTGACACAAAGTTTCACAATAATAAATGATGAAACAATGTAAGATGAACAGGATGTGAAAGATAAGACGTTTATTTGTCTGTTAATACATCAAAAACAAAGATGCTTGCTCGTGACTTGCGACTGTGTGCGAGGATCAAAGACTTTCAAGTGTCGACACTGCGCTTTGTCATGTCAGTGGTAACACAGACGATGGCAGACGGAGTGTCCACTTAACAGTCGGAACTCAGTGCAAAGTGTGCAAAGTTACTGATCAATTTGATTCACCAAATAAGAAAAAAACAAATTAAGGCACATTGGGACATGTTACTAATGTCACAGATTTTTTGCATTTGAAACGGTCAACAACTTGTCATGTAAGACTAATGGAGCCCTAAAAAAAGGGAGGGGGATTCTCATGATGAAGATTCGCTGTGGCTGCGCAGGTCAATAAATTAGGTTCAGTCCATCTGTCACTTTCACTCATAATAACAATTGCACTTGAGGTTGCATGATTTTTGATTGCTCCTCCAGGGGAACAACAGGGACACACGTGCGTCATTGGCCTCCCTCAATCCTGCAGGTCCCTCTCCAGATACTTCCTCATCCGCAGGCAACGAGGACAACAGGTGCCCGGCACCATGCAGGTCCGATGAAACACCGCCTTGCACTCCTTGCACCTGTACCACACACCGAGTAAAATGGGAAAGTTATTCTCGACATTGAAATGTCTTTTTCTTTTTCCACACTGCTTCAACACTTTTGTGACACTGCCAGAGAATGAAGCGACATTACCTGGCGGTGCTGTCGAGCTGGAAGGGGAAGATGATGTCGTCACTGTGGCACATCTGGCAGATGAAGCCCCGCTGTGTGCACAGGTTGCAGCTGAAAACGTGGCTGCTGGCGAAATGGCACAGTGACGCCAAAAAGAGGGTGTACTGGTTTTCGGCAATCTTGAGGGGAAGACGGCGACATTTAGTATGGGCACACTATTAACCCTTTCAGGGACAGCGGTTATTACAGTAGACAACCTATCGTGTTAGCGGGTTACAGGGTGCATGAAAGAGTTAAAATGTCAATTTTCAAATGTAAACAGGACAAAACTGCCACGTCATGTGGTTAAAGCTTAAGTCAAGCCTCATGAATATCAAATTGAAATTAAGTTGTGCATACCTCCCGCAGGTCCCTCACGCTGTACAGGTTGCTGGACTCCAGCAAGTAGGTTCGCTGCTCCATCCTAGTGCGAGCATACAAAAAAAATGACAGTGTATTGCGAGACATCTCAACACACACACATCCGGCTTAGTACGCACCTGGCTTGGAGCATCTTGCGGGCTCCGCTGCGGCAGGTGAGCAGGTACTCGCCCAGTATCCGCAGCCTGCGCCGCAGGCTGTGCACAAGAGCCATTGTGTCGGAGTGTGTCGGCAAGTCGGGATTGAGCTGGTCCAGGTTGAGCAGAGGCTCCTGCTCCACCTGAGTCAAGATCCACAAGGCCTTCCTGGACACCTGGACACGCACACAGACATGCGTCAACACATGGAAACGGATAAAGACAGATACAGTGCGAGGCGAGGCGCGCGCCCACCTCGCGTTTATTGAGGTCCCAGTTGTGCAGCATGCGCGAAGGAATGACGGTGGTGTCGCCGTGATGACAGGAGTCGCAGTAGTACTGGCCAGAGAACTCGCACAGACGGGCTCGTCCCAACGAAGGGCCGATCTGCTGGCAGCAGCCTGGACATAGAACTTAAAGTAAGTCCAGTGTTGGAGATAAATGTATTTCAAACGCAAGACTATCGAAAAAGGAAAGTAGTCATTGGGGAAGTGGCAAGAGACAACATTGTCATGTGGGTTAAAAAAATAAATAAATTACTGAACATCAATGAGTATATTGACGACAAAGCGGTTTAATTGGCTACAGATGCAACAAGATGGCACCAAACCCTATTTTTCTACAGCCTAATAGAAGGTCCTCCCCTCACTTCAGCAAGGTTCATTGACATGGATGTTCCACAAGATGGCGCCAACGCACTACATTTCTTACAGATGAGGCTTTGGCACCGTCTTAGGGCATTTATCAGCAACAATACAAAAACAATAGGCAGGTTTTTCATGAATATCGGACGATAGGTCCCCAAAATTAAATTAATGTGCAGCGAATCGCAAAGAGGCAACGGTACACGGTGCCCTCTTGAAAAATTTAGTAGGAGTACATTACCTGCACATTTGAAGCCCTGCGTGTCCAGTCCCTTCTGCAAGGGCACGGTGCACAAATGTACCAGGAGCAGTCCGTCTTCTTTGAGTCTGTGCTGAACCAGTCTGTGCAGGTTTCCGCCGCCACCAACAGCGGCCACCTCCTCCCCACTTTCCAAGTACGAGTCCAGAGCCCCACGGATCAGGGCCCTCCAGGAGTGAGCCTCCTCCGCACATTCCGCCCGCAGTCGCAGCGTCTCCCTGAGCGTCAGGAGTTTAAAAAAGTCGGGTCCGCCCAGCGCGACGTCGGGCACCACGTCCCGTACTTCATGGATGGGGAACGTCATCCACAGCAACTTCTTTCCTTCTTGCACCCGAAAGCCTTTCAATGCCTCCAGGGAGAGCGAGAAGACGAGAGGCATCCACAAGCGAACGTCAGCGTCCAAACAACAATAGAGCACCGCTTCCTTGATGGAGTCCCTTTCCAAATCCGCTGTACGAGTCCAGTTGAATTCCTGAAGCGGAGAAGGCGAGCAGCATCGCTCGGGGCTGCAAGAGGCGGAGCACGGGAAAAAAACGCTGCTGTCATCCGCGCAGTTTTCACCGGGTAGCTCCAGAATCTCCCACTGCTCGTCCACGCAGGACACGGGCCTGCACTTGTTGACCGCCTCCACAATGCGGTCCAGCCAGTCCTCCGCCTCGTCCCGGTTGGCGGCGCGCAGGTGGAGACGCTTACCGGGAAAGGCCAGCTCGAAGCGGCCATCGGGCGAGGCCAGGCGAGCGTCCTCGCACCGCAGCAGGGAGCAGTTGTCGCAGCAGCTGCGTTCCTCGGCGTTGAGGTAGAGGCGGAACTCGAAAGGAGACAGCTCGCAGTAGTGGTCCCGCCACATTCCCATGCCGCCGCGGCGCTCCAGGTGGCCGAGCTTCAGCAAGCCTCGGAAGGGGTTGGAGAGGCCTAGACGAGGCGGGGGCAGACGAGACGGATGTCACAACAAAAACTGCACAGCAGCTGTATTCTTTTAGACTAGATAACCTTTATTGTCCTTTAATTTTGAAAAAAAAGGGGGCGTGGCCTAGTGATTGACATCAGGATCAAGTCTCATTTGCTAGAGGGCAAGCACCTGCCCTGGTGTCACGTGAGATCACTGCAAATCAGTAGATGAGTTACCTATTTGACGGCGATGCACAACACTAGGTGGCGACTGCGAGTCTGCAGGAGGAGGAGGAGGAGGCGGAGGAGGTGACCGTGGCAACTCGAGGTCTGATTCCTCGTCCACACGAGGCTTGTAGATGTCTTCGTCAGAAATCCAGGCGCGAGAACGCTAAAATGCCACAGGCGATAAGCTAAGTCATCAAGCGCTATTTCATATTTTTGAAGCACTTGGTTCTCATGATGACTCGGGGTTTCAAACCCTTTCCAATTTCAAACCGGGACTATCATGACTTGATTTAGAGTGCAGGCAAGCATCAAGCCACTGGCTAAGAATAGCGGCTGATGACATGCACAATGACAAGAGGGGAGGGATTTTAGTAGGAAAAAAAAGTGTGTATGGCACAAAAGGTTTTGCACCTTGTTTTGTATTCTGACAAAAGCCACAAAAGTTTTGAGTTGCTCGCTCACCATGAGGGAATCTGATGGCAGCTCCCTGTTCGGGACGCTCTCGACTCCTTTCTCTCCGAGGTCCAGCTCGGCCTTCTCCTGGTCTGCCAAGATGGCAGGCTGCGCACGGTCGACATGATTCCGGGGGCGCGAAGGCAGCTCGGCGAGCGGCGGAGGTGGTGGCGGCGCTGTGTCGGAGAGAGCACAACTGGGCGGCTGGTCGCTGTCGGAGAAGTGATCGGCGCCAGAGCTGGAGACAAAGGAGTCCTCGCGCATGGAATCCTGACTGGAATTTCCGTTCTCCTGGAGCTCGGGAGGTGACCTGAAGAAACATTTTTGTTTTGCTTCAATATTTCAAAGGCTATTCACGCTGATGTGCACTGGTTCCACTAACAACATGGCTTCAAACAGAGACGAGCTAGCTTCCAAAAGCACAGTGTTGCCAACTTAGCAATTAGGTCACTCAACTCGAGTTGTGTGGCCTTTAGCAGAACTCCAGTGTGCCCCCAAAGATAGGCCAAACGGCATTGTGGGCAATAAAAAAAAAAAAAAACACAATGAAACATGAGCAAACATTCATTGGACAGAAAAAGTCCATGGCATGCTTACGCTTTCTGGGGCGCCTTGTTGCTGCCGCTGATGTCGCAAGAGGACCACTGCTCCCCCGGGGGGCTGCGCAGGTCTTGCCCCTGGAGAAGGCTGTCTGAGCTCAAGCTGGAGGAGAGCTGGGAGGAGCCTGTGGTGTCGAGGCTCAGCGTGGACGAGTTGAGACCTCTGGTGACCCCGCGGGATCCGCGGGAAGCCCTCAAGACCTGCGGCCCGGCGTCGGACGATCCCGACGACTGCGACGCCGCATCCCACGCGTCTTTGCACGCGGGCCGTTCGACCGTTCCGTTGACGGGTGGGTCCGGAGAGTCGGCCGGGCACGGGCGCAGAGTCCGGCGAGGCTGAGCGGCGTGGTGGTCCACTGATTGAGGACGGCCGACTTGTACGAGAGGTTGAAGGTGAGCGAGGCCAGACCCTGCAGGTAGCTGAGCAGCACCTCGCGCTCCTCGCCGTTGAGCAGCAGGGCGCCGGGCTGATAGTGCGCACGCAACTTCGAGCTCTCCCTGAACAGCGACACCAGGTAGCACTCCAGGAGGCCATGGTTGAGGGCCAGACGCAGCCACGCCCGGCACCGTCCCACGTCCGTGCCCACAAAGTTGATTTTCTCCAGCTCGATGATCACATCACTGCAAATTGAACAGAGATCACAAACACTTCTTTGAATGATTTTTTTTTTTTAAACGTTAGCACAAAGCAAAGATTCTGGTGGTGGGACTCACCGATGAGTGACGGTCTTAAGGAGGCTCCAGAAGAAAGGCTGCGGGAGGGGTCCGCGACCACCTTTCCTGCCACGGCCGCCGGCCTCCCAGCGGATGTACTTGCTCTTGATGCCGTGGACGAAGATAGCCTCCAGGGCGCAGCACAGCAGGTTGGCGTCGCCGTCCTCGCTGGTGACCACCGCGTCCGACGTCACGTAGCGCCTCTGCAGGGCTTTGAGCGACTGCGCCAGCTTCTCTTTAATCTGTGTGACGGGAAAGAACGTGACAAGCACTTCCTCCTTTTATATTTTTCTTGTTTTTTTTTTTAAATGGAAAAGATGCGCGCGGAGATGGCATGTGCAGCCGAAAACTGCTCGCTCAAGACCACTCTAGATGTGCTTGGAGTGGGGGTTAATGGCCACGTGCTGACTAGGCAACATTGTGGCGACAGTCACATGATGCCAAGATCGTGAACGCATGATCAATGACTGAAGACAACTCTGCAGCTCTCTCAAGCTGTTTCAGCTGGGTCATAAAGCCTCGCTTATAGAAAATGCAGACAACCATGAATGAATGGGTTGTTTTCGCCTTCCGGGATTTGCTTTAGTTCTGCTGATACACAAACAAACATTTTTGAATCATATATTTTTTAAACATGATGACTTTTTTAAGCCCGATGGGGTACCTTTCAGGCATCTCTGGACCAAAACAACTAAAAAGAAATTTGTTCCAATAACAACATCTCCTCCTCCTCCTTTAATCATGCGTCTATTCCTGCCTCTTTAAACACAGATTATCTGTTAATCTAATCCCAATGACACTAAAAATAAAACAGACAGGAAGACAAGAGAGCCAGTAACGTTTTTTTTTCTCTCGGCCGGAGATGAATGTGGCGGTCAAAATTGACATCAAGACTTACCTGTTTGACATGTTCCCCCTCCTGCGTCGTGTCTGGCGTGTGTGTGGCTAACATGGCACCTCCTCTGAGCTTCTATACCCACAAGGCATGCTGCAAAGGAACAACATACAAGGCAGAGAGAGAGAGGGAGAGATGAGACTGCAGACCGAGCCATTTTAGTGATGGAAAAACACAAGCATGACATGTGATTGACCAACGTTTAGTTTCTCCTTCCTCAATGGTGTCATGCCAGTGAGCCACTAGTACCTTTTCCATCCCGAGTCTGTTTTGGGAAGTGGTTTTAAACCCTCTCACTTCATTCTTAAAAATAAATCAATAAATTCCAACTTAAATTTCCTGCTGAGAAACAGATGACAGGAGTGGAACCATTTTCACACTGCATTCTGGATGACAAGAAATTAGCCTGGTGCAATCAATCACATTGAACACGGTGACCATAAATTACATTTTGATCCGAAATACGTACATCCAAACAGGCAAATATATCACCACTGTCTCCTTGCCTAAAATGTGCACGCTACAATAGAAAAAGTATCACAAATTCACTGCAACATAATGAAATCAACTATGAACTATTTATTTAATTTCCAAATCAGTCAATTGCCTTGCAACAAAAACGAGGGTTTGAAATGTGCACATCATGTGACCGACACTCTGTTTAGCGCCCCGGGGAAGCAGACGAGTCCAAATCACAATTTGAAATGATCCAATCTAGATAAGACCACTCAAAAGTAGAATGATTTGACCGTTTAGAAAAAGTTTCAACAACCAAACGAACTCGTTTATTTTAAGCATCATCTACTGCCCGTCGCTTTTGATTCTCGTGTTAGCCGCTGGCGACACACATAGATGAATAAACACACACACACACACACACACTTCAAATTCTCATTTAAGGTAATAATTGAGACTTTAAAACCAGAAAAGCTACATGTCATAGCTAGCTTAGTCGCGTCCTCACCGAGATGCAGACTTGACTTTCCATTTAGGTCCAAAACCAAAAAGTGTAAATCAGGCAGGGGGGCGCTGGGTTAAGCGTAGTCCGTACATATTTCTATCATCACGCCACTCTCTAAAACATTTTGTAATAGTAACAAAAAGAACACCGACAGCCAAGGTTTGTTTACTCCAGACTGGAACGAAGTGTACGGGGGAGCGGAGAGGTGCACCATGGGAAAAGGAGTCTATGGTGCATTCACGACAATTGCGTGTTTTAAAATTACGATACAGTATCTCCATATGGGAAACTTCCCGTTTTATAAACCATGTATATAGTTTGCATCACGACCGACTGAATTGTCTCAGCCCAAAAATATGAAGATATGCCAAATGTGGAAAAAGTATACCTGTTCAGCACACTTGCACGTATCATATCACTCATTTTTATTTCCTCACCTTGACTAAAGTTAAATCATACACGGTCAGAATCATGTTCATTTATCCAACCAAAATATCCAACCAACAAATATTGTTTCGTGTCTTATTTTTTTCTGTGATGGGAAGCATTACGAGTGTCAGCAAAGGCAGCACGGTTTCAAAGCAGCTCTCGCGATGCCGTTCAGCGAGACTGAAATATATTTCAGTAGCCACACCCACTCCAAAAGATACACTATAAATGTCCATATTATACCTATCTGTACGTTATTGTTTACATTCAATTTTCATTTTATTATTTTATTTATTGCTCATATATTTTAAGCACTATTAAACACAGTATATAAAGTATTGAAACAAAATGTAAATTAATAGGTGGAAATGAATGTAAAAAGAAAAAAGAAAGAAAAACAAATGACAATACAAGAACAATCATTAAAAACAGGATTGTCTCATAAATGCTATGTTTAATGAATAACAGCATTTAAATTGACACAGACACCAACATGACATTAATAATAATAAAGTTAATCATTTTTATTAAAAACAAAACAATTGGATAAAATCACCCAACAAAAATAAGCAACATGTGCGACTATTGTTCGGTGCTGCATGACAATGTGCATAAAAAAAAAAAAGCTTGAACTCACGTTGGTATGCCTACTCCAGACAACATGGAGGACAGCACGTATACAACAATCACCGCAATGTCACTCCCACGGGGCCTCGGCGCAGTCGTCAGCGCTGGCGTACACCGCCAGTTCCTCGTACAAGTCGCCTTCTCCGTACGCCTCGATGGTCAGACCCTGCACACGAACACACGGGCACCGCATTACTTTGTAACGTGTGTACCTAATGCTGTGGCCTAACTCACCTCATAGATGTGTTCGATTTCCGGCTCCTCGTAGATGCGCTCTCTGCCTTTCAACTAGTCACAAAAACAGAATAAAAAGAGAATGGCAAATCAAAATGGCTACTGCACGTTCTCAGCTGCAGTTTGGATGACAAGACCCAAATATTCTACATTGTACAGTGAGGCAATGAGCTAACGTTAACAAGCGACCGTCGCTCATTTTTTCGGTCTTCTCACCATTTTACGATTGCGCTGAAGCAAAAGCAACACAATAACCCCCAGCATCAGGCCTTGCAGGACCATAAGTGCATCCTTCATGTTGCTTCGGTGCACTGCCTCTGCTCGGTTGACGGGCCCTGTCAGGGGGAAAATTACAAGTTGACATGTTTGACGAACAAACTACCCAAAAAACGAGCACACGCTGTGGGGGCGAAAGGGTAGCATCACCCTTTTGTTGTGAAGAAAAACATCAGCTCAATGAAGAGAACGTGTCTGGAGGAACCTGTGGCAAGTACAGGCTGTGTCCGACACAAGATAGCAATCTCCCTTGTTTATAGATTTACAAACCTAGCCTGTAGTTCAGACATGACAGATTGCTGTCACATGTGAGGACAGTTGTTCTTCAATTTGTTGATGTAATAGTTCATATGACAAGAAGAAAATCTTTTTTCACCCCCACACCCCAAAAAATTCATTAAAAATCCATTGTTTGGAGTTGCTACCTACTGGCAACTTGCAGCTGAGTGCCGGTCCCCCACGTCTCATTGATGCGGCAGAAGTAGACGCCGCTGTCCCCGGGGCTCAAATCGTGCAGGATGAGGAAGGCGTTGAGCGTGAGGTCTTTGTGGCGAGTCACAGGGCCTTCCAGCAGGCGCCACTGAGCGACTTCTTGGTCATAGCGGGCGGCCTTGTACCAGCGCGCCTCGGTCGGCAGATGCTGCTGGGAGGAGGCGCAGTAGATGGTGACGAACCGGCTGGGCCTGACCCCGTAAAAGCGCGGCTTCTGGGTGATGGAGAGCTCGCGGCTCGCAGCGGCTGAGTGGACCAAAGTCAAATCGTTATTGCTGCATACAATTCATAATTATGTACGCAACCTATCTATCCATCTATACACATGCTGTAAAAATACATAAATGAAATTAACAATAGGTATAATAAGAATACTACTAAGACGAACTTCCTCTTTTCCTCCAGATGTCCAGGAAGTGAAGCAAGTCCGCAAAATAACGCATCAAAACAAAAATGAGACTTATTTTACCTGACATGTGGAGTAGAGTTAGAGCGCACAATCCACCGAGCAACCAGCACATGATGGGCATGCAAAGACACAAACACAAACAGAAGAATTAATCGAACCGCTGTAATCCGTGCTTAAAGCAGTGATAGTGTGCAGTCATGAGGAGAAGAGTACCGGTAGTCTCAATTTCACTTGTCAAGATGCAAACGAGAGGGCGGAGCCATGACAGAATGACAAGAAAATATAAATCACAGAGTTAAACGGAAAGTTGTGTAGATGACTGTCTCATGAAGGGTCATGCAACCCTGTCGACCCCATAGCACAGATGTATAAAGAATATGGGAGGTTGCGATGACACGAGTAGTACTTGCCAGAAATTCCTGCAGCTCATTTTTCATTTTTTAGGCTTGGATGTTTTTCTTCCGACGAAAATATATCCCACCACCCTATAGCCCACAGCCATACATACAGTACATTATTAAAAAAACAGGAGGTTGCTGTTACATAAGGGACAAGAGCCAGTAAATGCCACAGGTTCCTTCCGATCTTTTTACTTTTTGGGGCTGGCATGTTTTTCTTGGTAAAAAAAATACGTCTTGCCACCCTATCGCCTCCACACTGTCAGTACTTGCCACAAATTGAAATTGCTTCTTTGGACTGGGTTCTTTTTATTTGCACGACAATGTGCCTTGTGGCCCTACATCTGACTTACAAATCTGTCACGTGCAGGACAGAGCATGACGTCTTTTAAGACAAAGACTTTCCCATTTACTTCAGGATTCACAGTAACAAATATACACGATACGGACGATCTAACACAATATAACACAAACACACACGGCCGGGCATGCATCTCCACTGCATCCCAAATGTAAACAAAATTTGAGTCAGGATTAAAAGAAGGTGGTCAAAGTTCCCGACGGTAAATAACACAATGCATCATTTCTTCCCTCTGAATAGGACACGCAACAAGTTTCGAACAACACGTCGGTGTACGTGTACCTAATATTCAAAGTAAGACCTTTTCAATTAAGACGGAAAGTGAAACAACCTTTTAAAAGAGTCACAGCAGCATCAACGTAAGGGCCAAACAAACGACTCGAAGAGTCGACCTATTAATAATAATCTTCATATCATACGGACATGTAAACATGACTGCTGCCCTTTCAAGGCCTCCTGGCACGACAACGGGAAGAGGACAAAAACATCTATCTATCATGCGCGCTGATGGATGAAGTTCTCTTTTAGACGCTCATCATCCCCAGCGGCTGCAACTGGACCTGGTCGGCCCAAAAATAAACATAGTGCAAGATTCAAGTGGCTCTCACGACGCGTTGGCCGCCCGCTAACGAGCCACAAACCGGCGTTCACGTTCAACCACGATCGGGTTTGAATAAAAGTCCAGTCGTCAAAAAAGGGGTATCGGAGGAGAACGCTACCCGTGAGTAAGGCTTTGGTTATACACGCGACTCTCTGACATGTTCTTCAAGGCTGCCGAGGACTCGGTCTGGCTCGGGGGCAAAATGCAGTACCACCTCGTTCGTAATTTCCAAAGGTACTGATTTGGCACTCGATCCAGAAGCGCCAGGACCAGGTCGGGTTCCCGGCTCCTCCGCAGACTCAGACCCCTTCTCCTCATCAAGGTCCACGTAGCCAGTATATAGAGCTCCCATTTTGCGCGCAATCAATCCCTCTTTTTCCGGGGGGTCTTGGTCTTGGGCGGCCCCTCTCATGGAGCGACGCAGGAAGGCGGCGTGACGCAGGCCCCGTCGCAGCAGGTGGCTCCGGTAGGCCCGCTGGATGACGGTGGCAGCCCACGCTTCCTCCTTGTGGCGTACGGTGGTGGTGATGGGCGCGAAGGAGTCCGAGGTGGGGTTGCTTTGGAGGAACTTGGTCTTGATGCTCTCCCGCATGGCCGCCATTTCCAGCGTGTCTCCCAGGACCATCTGCGTGACGGCCATCAAAACGTCCAGGCAGTGGATGCGGTTGCCGATGACCAGCGGGAGGTCCATCTGGATCAGACGAAGCGGTTGGGCTTGGCGACCCTCAGCGGCTCCTGCAGCGCGTCGCAAAAGTCCGAGAGGCGGGCGTACTCGATGAACATGGTTCCGGCCGTGTCGAATTTCTCCCAGGTCTTGTTGAACATCTCAAAGTCCTCCTCACACAGAGCGTCGCTGCTCTCCTCCTGCGCGACGTTGAAGTTCTCCAGGATGATGGCGATGTACATGTTGACCACCACCAGGAAGGAGATGATGATGTAGCTGCTGAAGAAAATCATGCCCATGCCCGGGCTGCCGCAGTTGCCCCTCACGTCCGTGCCGGGGTTCTCAAAGTCGGGATCGCAGTCGGGCGGCTCCCTGTTGAGCATCGGGAGCAGGAGCCCGTCCCAGCCGGCCGAGGTGGTGATCTGGAAGAGGCAGATGATGCTCCCGCCGAACGTCTCAAAGTTGAAGATGTCGTCGACGCCCGCCTCCTTCTTGACGTAGGCGAAGTTGGACATGCCGAAGATGGAGAAGATGAACATGATGAGGAAGAGCAGCAGGCCGATGTTGAAGAGGGCGGGGAGCGACATCATCAGAGCGAAGAGGAGCGTCCGGATGCCTTTGGCTCCTTTGATGAGTCGCAAGATGCGACCGATCCTGGCCAGACGGATCACGCGAAAGAGGGTCGGTGACACAAAGTACTTCTCGATTATATCCGACAGCATCGTGCCTGCAAGAGAAGAACTTCCGTGAATGACCAGAGCATGATATCGGTATTTCCTCCTGTCCAAAAGTGAGGCTATACCATCACAAATGATACTACAATATGACATGATGTTATTTTGTCAGATTGGTAGACAACAATTCTTTGTCGCGCTCACTCACCCGCGATGGAGAGGATGACGACGATAAAGTCGAATATATTCCAGCCGTTGGTGAAGAAGTACTGCCGCAGAGCAAAGAGCTTCAGCACGCACTCGCCGGTGAAGACGGCAATGAAGGCTAGATTGACTTTAAAGAGGAAGTCCTCCTTCTCCGCGCTTTGGTTGTCCGTCTCCACCATCATGGTCACCATGTTGAGGCAGATGAGCACCATGATGAAGATGTCAAAGAACTGCTGACTGATGAGGTCGAACACCAGGCCCTGAAGGACGTTCTGCCAAGTGCGGGATGAAAACACAAATCCAAAAGGGTCAATTTCAGGGCACCCGATGATGTCGGTAACATGATAAGCTGTCCACTGTAGTGACCGCTGTCCCTCAAAGGGTGAAGTAACTTTTCCCGCTATGTCACATTTAAAGTCACATACGGTGGGACGGGGAATCGGCTTCTGCGGCTTCTTGGAACCGAGTTTCTTCATGGCTTCGTAGTACTTCTTCTGCTCCTCCGTCATGAAGATGTCTTTATCTCCCAAGTGCAGCAGAAAAAGCAGCAAAAGTCACTATTGTCATTCCTATCCGCCGCATTTCAAGACCGAACGTCATGCACAAACACTCATCTTTCTCTTTTGCTGGTTGAAGTTGTCGATGATGACGCCGATGAAGAGGTTGAGCGTGAAGAAGGAGCCGAAGATGATGAAGATGACAAAGTAGACGTACATGTATAGGTTGATCTCGTACGACGGCTGCTCCTCCACCTGAAGAAAAGAAAGAATATGGACATATGGTGACATTTTGCGATTTGTGTCTCCCCGATGAAGAGCGAGTGTTAACGATACGTGCCTCTCTGGAGTCAACAGCAGCGTACATGATGTCCATCCAGCCTTTAAAAGTTGCCTGCAAAACATATAAGAACGTGTTTAATTGATTGTATTTTTTCTTAAACACAGAAAATTCAAAGACGGGCGCCACGTACCACTTGCAGCAGCGACAAGTAGCCCTTCCCGACATTGTCGTAGTTGACTTTGATGTTGACCCAGCGGGCCTCCCCCGTGGCCTCTTGCAGGGCCAGGCACTCGCTGCGATTGTTGATTTCGGTGACGTCGAAGCGCTCCTGCGAGGTGGTGTTGACGCAGCGGTAGAACTTGCCGGCGAACATGGTGACGCCCATGATGCTGAAGATGAGCCAGAAGATGAGGCACACCAACAGCACGTTGAAGATGGACGGGATGGCGCCCACCAACGCGTTCACCACCACCTGGCGAGGTCAAAAGCGAGGTCGGTGCGGGCATGAGAATCTGATGGCGCGGCGACGTCCGATGATTGACATCGCGACACTTACCGGGCTGCGCTCCCACGCGGTGCAAAGCATGCAAGCTAGAAGAAACGTCACACGCGTCAAAGCAGCCATCAGACACACAGTTGAAGCGCACCGCATCATACTGACGGATGATGTTATGGTTAGCCACTTAGCATTCTGGTTAGCTTACTGTTGTAATTTGTAAGACCACAAGTGTCATAATATCCAGTACAAATTTGGTTCAAACTGTGCAACATTTTGAACCTTTCCAAGGTCATCACACAGACCACTTCAGACAACCGGGCGTGGCAATCTCAAGCATGGCTCCCTTCGCACCACTTACCCGCATGCCTTCAAATCTGGAGAGGGCGCGGAGAGGCCTCAGCGCTCTCAGCGTTCGCAGGGATTTGATAGGTCCCAACTCGGCGAAACCCAACCAGTGGGCCGCCAGACTAATCAGAGAAACCTGCGGCGAAAGGAGACGGTTTGTGACCCGCCAGGCCATCGCCGGAACTTCACAGCGCTTACATCGACGATGAAAAAGTCCAGCCAGCACCAGGCGTTGGTGAAGTAGGTCTTGAAGCCGTACGCCGTCCATTTCAGGATCATCTCCACGACAAAGACGAAGGTGAAAACTTTATCGGCATACTCCAGGATAATTTTGATGATTCGCCGTCGCTCAAGGTAAATGTCTTCAAAAGCCTGCCGAAGGATCGGACGACATGGGATAGGTCCCGACATGTCCTGTTTGGACCCGTTCCGGACACTTACCAGAGCGCCGCTGCTCAGCAAGATCATGAAGATGATGAAGGACTCAAACCAATCGTGCTCCACGATGGCGAAGCAGGTCTTGCGTAGCTTCCACCATCGCTTGCCCCAGATTGTGTCGACGTCCACGGTGAGGCAAGGCCAGCGCCGCACGCAATCTGATGGGCGAGGAAATCACCACGTTACTTCCGTGTATGGTCAATCCCTGTTTATCGTGGGTGATGTCTTCCAGACTGGTTGTTCTCAAACGCACTGTCAGTGAAGCAGGCTTCCGGGTCCACCGGCTCCGGCTCTTCCTCTTCCTCTTCCTCCGGTTCAGGATCAGGCGGCTGATAGTCCGCCGTGCTGCACAGCGACACGTCGCTGTCCTCGGTTGCCACGCCCATCAGCTGCTCGGGGCACAGCAGGGACACGCTGCATAAGCAACACGAGGCACGACATCTCTTTTTTTTTTTTTTTTAAGTACTCACTTTGACTTCTTTTATAAGACCGAGATCATCTTCGAGGCTTTCCTGAATAATATTTTTTTTAGAAAGAGTTTAAAAAGTTTAGAGCAGCACAGTCAAGTAGCAGTCAGCAAGTCTGCCTCACAGTTCGTGATTATGTCATTCTTACCCCATCATGTAGGCTCTCTCCACAAGTGGAGGCATTGGAGTCGTAGTCGTCGTCATCGTCCGGGTTTTCAAAGTCTGACTCTCCCTGAGCAATGGGGACGCTTAGAGCAAGCTCTCCATCCATAACGGCGCCAGGAGTCCGTCCCGGCGCCAAACAGTTTGCAATCCCATCTGCTTTTGGACATCCCCACCGGTGTCCAAGTCGTTCATCTCCACGGCCTCGGTGTTGTCGTCCTCGGTCGCCTCTGGGTTTTTGTCCAGGATTCTACGAGGAATCTCGGCGGCGGCCGCTTTGAGCCAGTCGATGCCTCGCGTGATCCTCCCGACGGCGATCTGGAGGTTGTTCAGCTCACCGTCGTCGTCCGCCGTCGACAGGTTGTCGCCGCTGAACGAGCTGAGCAACAGTGCCAGGAAGAGGTTCAGCACCTGAAGAGAAGTGGGCGCCCTGACTCAGTCTTTTTTATTGTGACTGTATGGCAAACTGAGGTGTAACTCCAAATTGGTGCTTACAAAATACGCAAAAATAACATTATGGATGAACTCCTTCGTTCATTATGATGACAACTGTATTTCTTTAACATAAAAATGAATGACGCCAGATTGAGTCTATCCATTCAAGCAGGCTGTTCCCTGTTATGCTGGCCTTCATGCTAGCATGAATTAAATCTTGGATGAAGCAATACGATCGGCGCACGACCCTAAACGCTCATCAATTACAGTCGAATACGCCGTCTCCGATGACTCCCCCTTCACACATGCTCAGCAGCTGTTTGCGTTTGTTGGCACGGTGGCGGCACGCCGACCTGAGATGGATCCGAACGCACACTCAAGGTCAAAACCGGCGTTTGCTGGCTCAAGTCGTTGGATTTAAATAGAAGCCTTCCATGTGAAGTGGATGAGTTTTGATTTTCTTTTTTTTTTTTTTGTCATCTGTATGTGTGGCGAGATCACATGAGCTACAGGCCCCCTGACATGGCGATTTGAGGGGGGGGGGGTGTGATCATCTGGAGAATGTTGGCACTCGGTGGTCGGTGCTTTTCAGCTCTCCTGCTGATGAGCCATTTCCTTTTCGTTTCTATGAATAACCTACCAGGAAGTGGTCACGAGAGAGCGCGCTGAACTATTGTGCGTGAGTGCATGCCCGTTTTTTTTGAAGGGAAACAAGAAGAGAACATCAGTAATTCTGTCGGCAGCAACACTTCAGGCTGGATGCTAGGGAAGCATTTATTGAAATTTGTTCTCTAACAAAATATTGTCTGCAACAGGGGCTCTCTGATTATTTTGAGATTGCTCAGATGTTTGTTGTTGGGTTTTTTAGTATAATTTGACAAACCAAACAACCAAAAAGGAACTGTTTCTAAAGTTAACACTCACCACCAGATTCCCAATGACCATGACCATCATGAAGACGATGAGGCACATGCCCGCGCCGGACACCTCCATGCAGTCCCACATGGTCTCGATCCATTCACCGCACAGGATGCGAAAGACAATGAGGAAGGAGTGGAAAAAGTCGTTCATGTGCCAGCGCGGCAGCTCACACTCGTCGGAGATCTTGCAGACGCAGTCCTTGTAGTTCTTGCCAAAGAGCTGCATCCCCACCACGGCGAAGATAAAGACGATGATGGCCAGCACCAGCGTCAGGTTGCCCAGGGCGCCCACCGAGTTCCCAATGATCTTGATCAGCATGTTGAGGGTGGGCCAGGACTTTGCCAGCTTGAAGACGCGAAGCTATCGGCACATCACAACCGGGAAAGACAAAAAAATGAGAAAAGAAGAGAGCATTGTAGCGGAATGAGTGAGCGGCGCTCACCAGACGGAAGGAGCGCAGGACCGAGAGCCCCTGGACATTTGCCAGGCCCAACTCCGCCAGGCTGAGGGTGACAATGATGCTGTCAAAAATGTTCCATCCCACTTGGAAGTAGTAGTACGGGTCCATGGCGATGAGCTTTAAGAACATCTCCGCGGTGAAGATTCCAGTGAAAACCTGAGGATTAGCATTAGCAAGTCTGGTATGTTGGCCTTGTGTGTACAATTTGTCAACATGTCAAGTAGAAATGCCAAGTAGCACGAGTGGGTCCCAAAATGTCCCCTCCTCACCAGGTTGCCCACGGAGAGCATCTCGTCAAACTCGTGAGTCATGGGGTAGTGCTCCATGGACATGAAGAGCGTGTTGAGCACGATGCAAATGGTGATGGCCAAGTCGAAGAAAGGGTCCATGACGATGACGTACAACCATTTTTTGAGAGCCAGCCACGGCTTGCAGCAGTTCCACTTCAGGAAAATGTTGGCAAACTTGTACCAGCCCGGCGGACACGGCCTTTGAGCGTCCTCCAACTCTGCGCAGACGGATGACATCTTTGACAAACGGTCTCCAAATCTGCTCTCCAAAACGTTCTTGTCTGTCGATGTGTGGCAAAGTCAGCCGATTTTGAACCAGAGTGATAAGAGCAGTAACGCCAATGCGAAATAATATTAGAACACAATAACAACTCAAGATAAAATCTTACAGCAATGGACAAGCTAATGCTCCAAAAGCCAATCCTGTGCACAGGAGGGGGCTCGGTTAACGTTTCCAAAGTTAATCTCAGGAATAGCAACGCTAATGCTACAAAAGCTAATCTAGTTTCTAAAATTGGTGTGGGCTGTATTCACCAAGGTGACAACAACAGTGGGAAAGGATCCAGACTTAGGTCATGGGCAGTGACTTAATTCTCCAAAATTGAATGAGCGCATCCTGGCAAAGGCCGAATGCTGACAGAGATCCTGACTAAAGTGTGCTAATGAAGCCATTAGCCTGGCTGAGTCACAACGTTACAATGCCCGCGCGGTCATTTTAGCTCTGCTTCACACTTGACGCCACGTTTATTTCCTCGCACCTGCAAAGGGCTTAACGCCTTGGCCAACAGGAACATAACCGAGCAGTACCTTCCATGGCGCTCGTGGACCTCCGCCTCTGGCTGTGCTCGTCCGTATGAAGTTCTTCTGGATCAAGCATCCCTGGTGACTTCTCCCGGAGCTCTTCGTCGTCATGACGCTGAAAACAAAACCACCCCAAAAAAAAATGGAGCCTCACAGTTGACTTGGATGAATGGGCTTGGAACAAGACAAACACCGACCACGACCATGGTAGGCGATCGAACAATGAGGGTTGGGACCATTTTCCCATTACAGTCTTTGACAGCTGCGTCGTGCTCCAGGCTCAGCTCAGAAGCCGAGTGACGACTTGGCGAAATGCTACTCTTCAGAGATTCTCGACTTCCAGAATGCTGAGACTGCCGGGCACACAAGACATTTGATAAATGTTACTTGGGTGTAGAAGAAGTATTGACTTGTGCCAAGTATTGCTATAAAGGCAGATTTCCGCAACAGACGGCTGATAAATGAGGAGTCAAGTTCAGCTAAGCTAGCGTTAGCTAAATGAAGCGCAACCCGCACCTGCTCTTTGCTCTTGAGCTGCTCGAGGATACGCTGGAACTCCTCCTCCTTCTCCTTGGCCTCGCGCAGCGTGGCCTGGTTCTGCTCGTCGTACGCCATGGCCACCACCGCCAGGATGAGGTTAATGAGGTAGAAGGAGCCCAGGAAGATCACCACCACGAAGAAGAGCATGTACGTTTTGCCCGCCGCCCGCAGGATCTGCGTTTGGAACAAACGAAAAGCTACGACAAATAAGGAGGCATTCCAAATCCAGCCAGGAGAAGAACCGCTTGCGGAATTCCAACCATCTGGAAGAGATTTTCCCAGTAGTCCTGAGTCATGAGTCTGAAAAGCGCCAGGAAGGCCCAGCCGAACGAGTCAAAGCTGGTGTAGCCGTAATCTGGGTTCCCCCCGGCCTTCATGCAAGTAAAGCCTTCGGGGCAGACTCTAGAGAGAAGTCATGGATGGGAAATGAGTGGAGACCACGTCCCGATATGAGAAATTTTGAAGAAATGACATCAGTACCCGGCATCAGAACTGTTCCCGCATACAAGAGGACCTTTGCTGCCTCCCAGAAAGTAGTAGTTTTCTGCACACAAACACCGCCAAACACTCAAAAATTTCGCCAGGGTAGAAACAACTGAAGTACAAGTTTTGGGAAATATTAAGGCTTTTTTTCTTTTATATTGATTTTTAAAAAATTATACATATTGACAGGTTGAGAAACAACAGAAATAACTATATTAGAGCATTGTTATACTGTACTGAAAATAAAATGTAAAAGTCTTCACAAACAAAATTTAAAAAAAGATAAGTGCAATATTCTGAATGTTACTTTTTAAATTTAAAAAGTACTTTTGGCAGATAGAATTTCACAAATGGAGCACAACCACAAAAAAACATTCCTCATTATTCAACTGAAACCAACATAATTTGTAAAAAATAATTTGATAGGCGGAAAATTAAGTAAAATATCACCTGATTTCAGGGAATTTTGAGATTTAATTTTTATGTGTCTTTTTTCCATAAAAAATAATTTGTGAGAAAATTCCGTAAAAATGTCAATATCTTTAGCCCTATTTTATTAACTTGAACTTCCTCATTTGGAGTCCTTATTCATTTTGGGGACTTTTCATATTTATTTTATTAACGTTTATCAAACATGCACACATAGTCCTCTTCCTCTGCAATGAGGTTTGACCACTCGAGAAGCACTTGAGATGCCACTTACCCGAGTTCTCGATGTACTCCGCGAAATCGAAGGTGCTGTTGGAATAATCGCTACTGTTGATGCCGACGGTCTGGTTATAAAGCACCGGCGGGTTGGTGACGGTGACGTTGAACCACTCGCCGGTGTCGTTGCCGTTGATGGGCCAGCGCACGCACTTGTGCCGCAAGTTGCCCATGAATAGCTGCAGGCCGACCAGGGCGAACACGGCCAGAGCGAAGACCAGTCAGGACCATCACGTCCACCATTTTCTTCACCGACTGGATCAAAGCGCCCACGATGGTTTTCAGACCTGGCGGGTAAAAAGAACGCGCTCGTTAAAAAGTAACTCTGCTGGGAAACGGAATTGAAAAAAAAATAAAAATAGAACGGACCAGGAATCACAGTGATGGTTTTAAGGGCTCGAAGCACACGGAAGGTCCTGAGGGCGGACACGTTACCAAGATCGATGAACTCGGTGATGTACCTGTGAGAGGCGTCAAAGGAAAGAATCGGGTGGGGGGGACTGGTTAACATGTCTGTCTTGCTGCGTGATGTTTTCCAAGCAGTGACGCATCAACTTGGATGGGATCCTATGTGTTGCTTACGCCATGCTGATCACCATGAAATCCAGCCAGTTCCACGGGTCTCGAAGGAATGTAAACGAGCCGACGCAAAAGCCTCTGGACAAGATTTTCACGGTGGCCTCGAAGGTGTAAATCCCAGTAAAAGCGTACCTGGGGATGGAAAAAGAAAACTCGTAGCGTCAAACGGAACGCTCGGACACGCGGCCCGCATACTCACTCGACGTTTTTACTCCACGCCGGTGGGTTACTCATGGTCATGAACACGCAGTTGGATAGAATGGTGATCATGATGAACATGCTGAATAATTTAAGGCGGCATGTTAAGGAAACAAGTGTGACACTGGTGGGGGGTCGTGAGAGGGGGGGGTTGCGAGGAGCTGCGGCGTGAAGGATATGAATGGATGAGGATTTTGATGGCTCCTCTTCTCACGCTGCTGAAGGGGCTCAGGAGGTAGCACGCGGGCTCGGCGTTGAACCTGTAAATGGTGTTGCCTTTGCTAAGCACGATGAACGTCTGAAAAGCACAAACGTGACCGCTGTTAAGAGAGACCTGCATTGAACCCTTTCATGCACCCTGTAACCTGATCGCATGATAAGGGTCAATATCAATGTCATGTTATTTCTTTCTCCATTACAAATCTATATTGGCACTCAATGACAACGTTAGCTTATTTAAACTGCTTTAAAACTTGGCTTATTATATTCAATGACAATTTAAGAAGCATATTTTTGTTTCAATGTTACCGTACTAGGCAGCACGGTGGACAAGTGGTTTGCTTTCGTGCTAAACGGTACCCGGGCTTTCACTTGGATCGTGCTTTTTTTTCCTACCTTCAAGACACTCAAAGCGCTTTAACACTCTCCTAAATCATCGACTGATGACACATCTTCAGGAGCAACTGCGGGTTCGGTAACGTACTCAAGGACACTCAAGGCACATGTGACATGATCACATGGGGCTTAGGGTTGAACCCACAACCTTCAAGTTGGGAGTTGTCTACACTTATGTGAGCCATGGCCGTGCCACCAAAAAAAAAAAAACACTGTTACCAAACGGTGTGACCTAAGTGCAGAACCAGTCACTCAGACACATATTCAGAAATAGGCTCACTAAAGATTGAATTGGTTGTTATCGTATCACAATTTTATACTTTGTGGGTAGACACTGAGCAGGCACGACAGAAATCCAGACCCGGAGACAGAGACCCTTCAAAACGACACTTTCCATAATATTTTACAGCAGTGGCCAATTATTGATACTAGATGCCACAATCGGCCTGATGTTGGCCTTATTTTAAGGTATCAAGTACTGATGGAGGCTGCCGATACTTAAGAGCCCAAAAAAAAAGACAATGAATAAGTCCTCCTCTGCACTAGTTGGCGCTATACTGTGTGAGATTGAGGTTGACATCATCTACGTCTGATTTTGTTGTTTTTTTGTTGTTTTTTGTGATATTTTATATATCAAAAATATTACAGGTTTCAGTACTCTGTATCGGTGAGTTCTCAAAGAGTGAATACTCGTACCGGTATGGGTCTGAAAATCCCAAACATTTCCGTTTGAGACACTTGCAACAGTTCAGCTGACCTTCTGAGCCCTGTAGAAGGGATCCAAATCCTCCAATGGCGTGTTGATCATCTCCGCTGGAGGGTCTCCGTAAATCCATGGCAGACTCTTGCCCGCTTCCAAGTCGGCGGTGGGGGCCGCCGCCGCCTCCTCCTCCTCCACCTCGGCCGCCTCATGCCCGTCTACTCGGGCTGCCTTGTTTCGCTTTTCCGCTTGAAGCCTCTCAATCTCCGCCAGCGATTCCCGGGTGAAGGGGCGGAACGCGTCGGCGCCTGGGGGAGGGAGCAGGGGCGCCATCTTGGCATTGCGAAGGGCTACGGCCGCACCGGGGTCACCCTAGGAGGAGCTGTGAGGTGGAAGATCCGTTGGACATGGCAGGTACAGAATGTCAATATTAGGAGGTGTTCTATCATGGCTACATTAAGCATCTCTTTTAAAAATGTACAGCGAAACATCCGTAAAAGGGTCCGTTGTCATGCAAACAGAAAAAAAAAATTAATTGCCAATAGATGTCACAGGGTGGCACCAAATACCTACTTTTTCCATTAGTAGCGCTTTGGCCTGTCTAACAGAAGCTTCTCCACTTCAACTTAGTTCCGTGCCACCAGGATGCAACAAGAAAGCGCCAAAGCACTACTTTTCTAGCTCTGGGACCATCTTGCGGACTTTTGAGGTTGGAAGCGGTTCCAAAATATACATCGGTGAATAGGTGAAGTCAAGGAGTGTAAATTCAATGTCATATTCAAATGATTCATGATATCGCTCATGTTGTCGGTTTCTTGGTGGGAGTTCAGGTTGGAAGTTGCTTTTTGGAAAAAACGACTGGAGTTTTTCCAAATGAAACGCTAAAATTCATTAATCAGCTAGCCCAGGTACACGCATGAATGGTTGGTGCCCACACGCATACGTCGAGAGAGAGAGTGATAACACAGCGGATGATGCATTCCCGCATGTGAGCAGGATTCGGTGGCTGCCCAGTTGCTTGCGGCTGTCAAGACGAAGCGTCGTGTTACAGGAGCCGAATGACTGCGCTCATTCCTTCCCGGGCTGAGCGGCGACATCCCCTCCAGATAAACAGCTCGAATGGCCGAGCCGTTCTACCGGGCTGACTAACGTGCACTTTGCAGGATGCCGGTGGGGGGCAAACACGACTGAGCTTCCAGCTTCGCACCCTCGAGTGCACTTTGCGAGATCCCAAGCCACGTGGCTATGTGACACCTGCTCGCCGGCCAGTAATGTTGACCTCCATTGCGTTGATGTATTTTTCTCACTCAAAGCCCGAGTGTCGACTTCAGACATTGTAGGAAAGAAAAGGACCTTTCACTGCGGAACGTTTGACTTTAACCCTTTCATCCACCCTGGAATCTGATAACATGATAAACTATCGATAGATGATGGCATGAACGACTACCCGACTTCCTGTTCCTGCTGTTTCTCCTTGTCCTTTCTTTGCTTTGTTGTTCAGTATTTCAGGAAGGTGAAATTCTTTCTTGTTTTCATGGGGATTTACATTTTCTACACATTGAAGAGAACATGCCAGCGCACAAATGTATGGTGCAGAAATAGACCTAAAACGGCCATGGACAGACGAAGAGCCCGACGAGATGCTTACGACTCGCCGCTTCCTTCGACATTCGCCGTGCTCCCTTCCCTGCTGCGTTCTCACGGGTTCAAATCACACCTCTGTGCTCCGTCGGCGTCAACGCCCTGTCAGTCGCCGATTAGCCCTGTATTTGGAACCCTATGGGGAGCCACTTAGCATTTAAAGTTCCACCGCCTGACTAATTCCTGGATTTACACTTGCGTGTGACAACGCGACTATCAGCGTTATTGGCCACTTGGGGCCCTCTGCGTCTGAAGTCCCTGGAAATATCTGCATGCATCATGCTACTGCTGCTGAGAGGGCAGCTGCTTGCGCGATGGCGGTAGCGCATACCCCGGCGAGCTGTAAAGACCAGAACTAAGCCGGCTCGTGCGCTCTTGAGAGCCCGAAGACCTCCACGCGAGCCTTGTGATTTAATAGACTTTGACAGAAGCACACGCCTAGCAGCTGCGTCAGCATTCTTGCAATAAAAGGAATGGTTGATGAGCACTTGAACGGGATGCTAATTGGTAGGGATTGTAAAAGTCTAGATATGTGTCCCAATTTTCAACACGGAACAGATTAGGTCAGGGAGAGCGAGTGGAACGACCTCGTGGTCTCGCCACACTTCCACTCTGTAAACAAACTCAGTGCTGCTTGTTCGCCTGTGGTGAGCCGAAGAATATCCCATCCAGGCAAGAGGGGATTTTGCTATTTGACGGAAGTCTCAGTCCCAAATCGCCGCGAGAATAGCAAGGGGTCACCCTAGTGTGAAGAAGAAGGTCCACAATGGGCATCAAGATGCGTGGCCCCACACACATACATGCCAAACCACTACAGAGAATCACCAAGTCTCCCCATTCCAAATATGACCCTGAGCTCAATTACAGGTCGGTTTATTAATAGAACAAATGTGCACTGTGTATAACTTTAATTCAAGTCCAATAACTGCAACTGAGGCCCCAAACAACTTTTACATTTTGGCGGTATGACGCGTCATGATAAAAGGTGAAAGAAAAAAAATCCCTTAAAACTCAGGACCATAACCCCATAATGAGGTAGGCACCTCCACGCGAATATCTCACCTCTACTTTAAAAGTTTTCAACCTGCAGCATGAAATTAGATCATTTCAGTTAATGTAAACCTGAGAGGGTGAAGAGAACTCACAGGGAAGGTTAAGAGGTCACAATACCTGGCAGGGTAGAGAAAACGATCCCACAGACACCAGTCAAGTGGACAAGAAGGAGAATAAATCCTGCCGTCGTCTTCCCGAGCACTGAGGACGTGTTTGTGGTTGCACGGCTGGTGGCAGTAGTAATGTTGCTGTGTGGGGCAGCTGCTGCTGACGCACCACAGTTTGAAACCGGAGGAGGAGTGCTCCTCCACCGCAGGTTAGCATCATTCCCATCTTACTCGAGGCCTCCATGTTGGACCCAATTTCCTAGTGGCAAAATCAAATGAATATGCATGTCAATTAAGAGGGCCAAGTAATTTGACTCTTAACTGAGCCCGGAAGGTTGGAATTCAAAACATGTTTTTTTTTAATAAAATAGTAAATCTTTGACATATTTTACGACATAACAATTGATTTAATTACCTTCTACAGTTCTCCTATTACTTATTACTGCTAATAATAATAATAATTATTATTATATATTATAATACTACTACTAAAAATAATATTAATAATAAGAATAATTTGATTAATTGTGGTGAGTCTGAACTTTCACGGCTATTCTGCGGACTATTAAGAAAGGAACACCGTTACCATAGAAACACAAACAAACACACCCGGAAGTGCAGTCGCATTTGGCAGCTGGTTTGTTTTATAGTTTTCCTTCTTTACATGTTAATACTTCAACGAATTTCCTACGCGTGGACACAATACATCGTAGCAAGTTGTTTTCAGTATAAAATATGCTTGTGGGGTATTTTTTTTGTGTTTTAATATATCGCTACGACCGAATTCAGAGATACAGTAAACAAACCAATGATGGCATAGTTACACGAGAACGCTATCAAAGTTTACTTTCTTTTTTGGTCCAATGACGAACAACTGACCTCTTGACATTGAATTAGTTTTTGTTTTATTGACTACATGTAGACACGTTTTTTTTTACCCGTTTCCTGAAATAATCAATATATTACGTGCCAAGAAACAAGTACCGTTCCTCTGTCATGACGTAACATAGATCATATCATAGATCAACCAAGCAGGGGCAGGAAAGACGTTTGTGTCAGTGTCATCGTAAATTACAAGTGCACTTCCTCTACCCGCACAGAGTCAAAACATGGATTCCGAGTTTGTCAAGACGCATCTGGGTTCATGTCTGGCAGAGGGGCTTGCTGAAGTGGTAGAGCAGCGTCCCATGGACCCCATACAGTTTTTGGCTCACTGGCTGTACAAATACAACTCCAACGTTGAATATGAGGCAAAGGTACATAATAACGATGATAATAAAATGCTACTTTGTTTGTTTTGCCAGTAGATGATGCTGTTGTCCAATATGCCGTGCAATCGAAACGGTAGATTTTTTTTTTTTTTAATTACCACTCACAAAAACTTTCTGGACCTGGATTTACCAGCTCTGTGTTTGATCTCTAGTCGCCGGAATTCTAATGCCTGAAATCCTGATTTTTACAGAAACAGGCCCGGTTGGCACTCGTGGAGAAGGAACGGGCCAAAGCCAGAGAGAAGGAAGCTCCGAATGAGGCGGCTGGAAAAGTACTTGCCTTTTGTTTTATTTTTGTGCTTTGCCGTTTTGTGTGGTCGCGCCCCAGAGGTCAGTCGTCAGGTAGAAGGCAGCGAGTTCAGCCAACAGTTGGGAGGAAAGTGAGGTGAAGAGCAGGAAAGGTGAAGGCAGAGAATTAGAAAGATTGCTGTGAGTCTGAAGGGTATTTGACACTCGGCACCTTAACAGCTCTCTGAAACGGAGCCTGCAGGACCAGACGATTGTATGGGAGCCACGGTCGCAACTGCAAATCAGACTGTGAGGGACCCCACTGAGCCAGAAACCCAACAGGCCACTGACCAGCACCAAAGTGGACCTCTGGAGAATGAGCAGGAGGTGAAAAAAAACAAAACCACTAAAGCATGTCTGGTGGTGGTGGTGGTGTCTCTATGATGGCTTTTTTGGTGTGGTGGTCCTGCTGCATGTGCATGCAATGTGTCCAGTCTGTTGGCTTAGGACCACAGGGTCAAAGTTAGCTGTGTGCGTGGGGCAAGACATTACCAAGTGGTCGCGTTTTCTCCTGAATGACCTACAGAAGTTCGGTCCAGCTGCAACCGCTGAGCCGGTCCAGACTGAAGGCGCCAATTCCAGCCAGGTGGACCAACATTGGGAGCTACCAGGACAAACGAGCCTTCTTCACCCTGAAAGCCAACACACAGAGAAGGTGAAGGAATTGACATCTCTTTAAGAGCAGTCTTATTCAGTTGAGTGGAGAGTCCAGCTGGGAACAGGATCGGATGCATGGTGCAGGTTAAGAGGAAGAAACCCAGATGGGAGAAGTCAGGCCAAGTGATTTTTTGGTGCTAATGTCTTAACACAGAATTCTCCTGACACCCTTTCACCAGAAGCATGAGCACGCTGAGTCCTCCCAGACTGAGTCTACATTGGTGGAGTCCTCTCCACCTGAGGACTCCCAGGTTGAAACCACACCAACTGGGACCTCCCGTGCAGAGTCTTCACAGATGGAGTCCAAAGCTGAGCTGGTGGAGTCCACGCAGCTTGATACCACCACCCAGGCAGAGTCTGACGAACCCATGCAGGGTGAGACCAAACAGGCAGAGTCCTCTCAAGGCGACGGCTCCAATGTCCCGGCCATGCTGGCCAAGTCCTCTCCGGCTGAAGCCTCCCGTGTGGAATCCGCACATGTTGAGAGCTCCCAGGCAGACTATGTGCAGTTGGGGTCCACGCAAGAGGAGTCTGTGCAGGCTGAGTCTATGCAGGCTGAATCCTCTGAAGGTGAGGCCCCCCACTTAGACCCAGCACAAGCTGAGACCTCCCAGGTTGAATCTGCACAGGCGCAGTCCACACTGGTGGAGTCCACACTGGTGGAGTCCACACAGCCCGAGGCCTTTCATGCCGAGGCTGACCAGGTTGAATTCACACAACTTCACACCTCCCAGGCTGAGTCTGTGCAGGCGGAGTCCACGCTGGTGGAGTCTGCGCAGGCGGAGTCCACGCTGGTGGAGTCTACGCAGGTTCAATCTCCAACGGCGGAGACCGCCATGTCCGAGTCCACTCAAGATGAGCTCTCTCACATTGGATCCACACACTCTGCATCTGCACCAGTGGAATCATTCATGATGGAGTCTACACAGGTCCAGTCTGCACTTTTAGAGTCCACACAGAGTGACTCCTCTCAAAGTGAGGCCTCTCACCTCAAACCCACACAAGATGAGTCTGCCAAGGCCGAATCTGTGCAGGAGGAGTCTATACTTGAGGAGCCTGTGGAGGCTGAGGCATCCCAGGTTGAACTAACGCAAGGTGAGAACTCAGACGAGTCTGAGCAGGAGGAGGAGTCGATGCCAAACGTTCAGTCCGAGACCTGCCAGCCTAGATCTGCGCAGGCTGAGTCCTCTCAGGCAGAGTCTGTGCAACCTGAGTCGTCCCGGGGCGAGTCCGACCAAGTGGTGCCGGTTGAGAAGGAGTTGGCAAAAACTGAAGAGGAGATACACGACTCAAGTCCAGGTCCTATTCTTCAAGACCAGGAAGAGGTTTGTGAGCCTGCCTGGGTCAGCCGTCTTTATTGCTCACGCATTATGGTAACTCCACCGGTCAATTCAGCACCTGTAGAAAAAGGAAAATAATAAAAATTATCAAAACTATTTGTGTGTTCCTCATGAATGTACTAAATGTGTTATCATTTGTGACATTCATCCCTTGGTGATTTAATATTTATGTGGCTTTTCAGGGAACAGAACAAGCTGGAAAATGACCACATCGCTGCTTCGTGGTCCACTGATGAGCCTTTGTTTGAATATCCTACATCCATCATTGCATGTGTGCCTCAATCAAGATGTCTTCAATAGGCAGTAATTCAAATAAACATGATGTGCTTGTAAGAACAAAGTGTGCCAATTTATTGTTTACGTTCAACCACCTTTGAGGCCAAAAATATGTTCAGAAAACATTTTTTTTCATAAATCACTTAACTTCGGACTCGCTCAAACTATTATCAAACACTGTTCATGACGAACTACGTTTTTTTTTTTACTATGGGAAAATGTTTGAATCGAATAAGAGCAGTTTTAAGAAATTTGAAGAGGGCAAAAAGGTTTAAATGGAGACTACATAGTCGACAAGCAACGGACCAAAATGCTCATTTTTGTTTTGCACTACAGTGGACGCTGGTGACTTTTGAAACAGAAAAAGGGGCGGGGGGGGTAGAACGGAGGTGCCTTTGCACAATGACCGCTTTATGACGTCAGAGCCCTGTCGCGGATGGGTTCGATCAAAACAAAAACTTGTGACGTGCGCGCACCCGAGAGCGTCGCGGTTACACGCACGCGGCGTCAGCAAGGACGCGGCGGACAAGTGTGGACGTCAGACGAGGTAAAGGAGGACAAGAGGAAGAAGTTGGGGAGTCCGAGGTGCAGCGGAATGGCTCTCCTGATTCAAGCCGCAGCGGCCGCGGGTGGCCTGGTAGCCCGAGTTCTCAATTTGGTGACGGATATGTTCCTCACGGCGCCGCTGAAGGCTAGCATCCTGCATCTCGAAGAAGCTGAGCTCACGACTTTGACTGCGGGTGAGCGTGTTAAAAAAATGCCTTTGTGGAGCTTGCACTGTTGCTGCTTGCTAACCCTTCACCTCCTTCCTTCACTTGTAATCCTTTATGTGACTCCTTCACCCACTTCCACCAGGTTGTACTTTTACTCATACCATTCTACTTCCCTTACACTTATCCACCCTTGCCTTAGTTGATTCACCTACTTTCTTGACTTTGCCCTTTCACCCTCTTTCAAAAATGTCAACCCCGACATCCTTCCCATGTGCACTTCCTCCACACATTTTCTACTTCACCACCTTGCCCTCCATTTACATCTCCTTTGAGATTCTATCGCCTCCCACCTTCACATGGTGCCTTCACTTTCCTTCGGTTGTGACCTCTTTTACTGTCATGTCTTCACCCCCTGCTCTAACTATTCTTTTTCTACCCTTCATTTTCAGATAAGACTAAGTTTAAGGCCAAGTCTCTGTGGGAACAAAGAGGTGCCGTCATTATGGCGGTGCGGAGGCCAGGATGATTTCTGTGCAGAGAGGTAACACGTTGTGACGCTATTTAAGGGCACTTGGCATGATGGGAGCGTAACTAAATGAGCAGGTCACACCGTCATCCAGGAGGCTGCAGAGCTGTCCTCTCTGAAGCCCCAGCTGGACCAGCTCGGGGTACCCCTGTACGCCGTGGTCAAGGAGAACATCGGCAACGAGGTTCAGAACTTCCGGTCGTACTTCAACGGGGAGATCTTCTTGGATGAAAAGGTCTTTTTGAAAGAAACTCTCAAGTCCTTCTCTGTGGTTTGTCTTGTGTTCCCTCGTGAGGGGGAGGCTGATTTCTCACACCGAGTTTCTGTTCACCGCAGAAGCGCTTCTTCGGGCCTCGCGAGCGACGATTGGGTCTCCTGGCGTTTCTTCGTGCGGGGGTGTGGATGAACGGTCTCAGGGCCTTCGGAAAGGGCTTCAAGGGAAATGTCTTGGGAGAGGGCTTTGTGCTGGGCGGTGTTTTTGTTCTCGGGCGTGAGCAGCAGGTAGAACTGACACAATTTTCAGTCCGTGTGTAATTTAGTCAGGAACTACCCACGGTTCTTTTTTTTTTCTCCAGGGAATTCTGTTGGAACACCGAGAAATTGAGTTTGGCGATAAGGTCAACATCGAAGATGTGATCCAAGCAGTCAGGAGAATACCACAGGAGCTTGTGCCCATGGAGAATAATGTCACAGCGTAACCTAAACTGCATGCATAGTTGACTTGTGTAGTGAAAGCCTCCCAGTCTGTTCATGACGGTCTGTTATCAAACTCTACGGAGCAAACGGACTTGATGTTTTAAAGAATGGGCTTCCTTTTATTACCCAATAAAATATGTCATGGCACTCAAGAGCTTGCTGTTGTTCATATTGTATCAAAACCATATTACAGCCTTCTCAGATCCTCCTCATCATTGCACATGTGCACTTCAGCACTACATACAGTATTTATATATTTTAATTTTGTGAAAATATTTACATTTGTTATAATTGGGGGAGGTTGACTTTTGGGGAGAATTTTTTACCCCCGTGTTTTGTTTGTAAATATTTTTGGAGGCGTGATATTATTTACAACGTATTTCACTGGGTGTCAATTATAGGCGGATTTTCGTGAGTCGTGGGGGGTCGAGTGGTCGTCTACTCGACTGCATACCGAAATAGGGTTTTAGCTTCATGAAAGTTTAATTGTATTAAAAAATATATAAACTTAGTATCATTTAAAGCTCTTGTACTTTTGTTAATTAAACTTGGATAGTTGTATTCAGTGGAATGAAGTGACTGCGTGTGTTTAGTTTACCGTACTGTCCAATCAGATTCTCTCCGACTCGGTCTCGTCCAGCCAATCAGCGTGCAGCAGGGGCAGGCCGTGTGTAGAATCCGGCCAGGTTCGACAGACGAGCCTTTGCTCAAAATGGATCCCCACGGGCCGAACGACTTCAATTAGTCTGGATAATTTCAACTAAAACAAGGTACAAGAAGAATATTTTGAGTGTAGCAAAAATTTTTGCAAGATTGTTCCTACGCTTTTCACAAGAACTGATGGAAAATCTAGCTTGATGCCTTCGTTTGAATAATGCTCGGTAAGTTTTTATTTTCATGGCATTTCTGTATTAAAACTGTATGGATATCGGCGAAGTGGTTCGAGCGGGTATGAAGTTACGATAGAGGCATTTGTGTGGAGTTTTTGGTACGTATTTCACGGCATCGCTGAGGCTTGACGTTGTCGCTGTCCACGGTTCTGGGGAAGCCCTGGTATGACGTCACGGGAGTTTTAAGTTAGTACAGTAGTATGTAACCATAGCAGCGCATCACGTGATCTCCTGACCTCCCAGATAGAAGATAATCCCACACTTTAGAGTACTGCAGTAATACGCCAAAAGTACTCACAACCGTATGCTTAAATAAAATTACAGATGTGTTTAAAAAAGCTGGTAAAAAAGTCCTTCAATACCTGTACTTAAGTAAAGTCTCAAGAAAAAACATACACTGAACTCTTGATTGGAAAAAAAGATGCCTATTTTTTGCCTATAAGTAAGAAGCAGTAAAGTACCAACAGTTATAAAAATTCGAGTAAAAATTAAAACCCATGTCCCCAAATACAGTAAGAGTATTCCTACTTGATTTGGTATTCGCCAGGAAGCTGAGAGATGAATCATGGGAAAGAATAGCCGGCCATGTGACTTCAGGAAACCAAAACGTCAGCTGCTATGTCACAAACGTAAGTACTGACCTTCTGGAACCACCAATGTAGTCGTGTCGATGTTAGAACATTGTGCAACAAATATGGTCTTGATCCAGTATGGCGGCTTTTCTTCTGGCTCTGTGCCACTGCAGACACATCTGAACGGGGACGGCACCGGCAGGGTCCATGGCTCATTCGTCAGACCCCTCGTGCAGAGAGAAGGCCCCCGGCACACAGGGAAAGCCGCACTCGGCCGCACGCAACATTGTACGGAAGAAGGAGCAGCAGCGGCGCCGCCGAGGAATCCGATCTTCCTCACCCATGGGCCGCGTCATCCTCATCAACTCGCCGGTGGACGGTAAGAGAGAAAATATCAACAGTTTTCAAAGAGGTCAATGCTGTTGTTGATCAATGTTTGAAAAATTATGTATTCTATTCAATTGAAGACAAAATGGCCGTTACTGTTGATATGTATGCGTCCGTCGCACTGTACTTTATCAGGCGGCGATGACAGCGAGGACCTTCACACCATCACGGTGGATAAAAGCAAGGATGGCAAACTGGGCTTCAGCGTGCGTGGCGGCTGCGAGCACGGTCTGAGCATCTTTGTCAGCAAGGTGGAGGACGCCAGCACGGCAGGTGGGATGCCTCTTCGGGTAACCTTGGCGGGGCGGGGGAAGGAGTTTTGACCCAAGAGTGTTTCTTGTCGTTGTGCACAGAGGAGGCCGGCCTGCTGGTGGGTGACAAGCTGGTGGAAGTGAACGGCGTCAGCCTGGAAAGCATCACCATGAGCAGCGCCGTCAAGGTCCTGACGGGCAACAACAGGCTGAGGATGGTGGTGAGGCGTGTGGGCAAAGTGCCCGGGATACGCTACTCTAAAGAGAAGACGACCTGGTGAGCAGTGGCGAGAACTAGCTAGGGACAATTACTTCGCTACTGTATTTCTGATTATAAAAACAGGGGTGTGTAGACTTTTTAGATTCGGCGAACGTACAGTCTCTGCTTGTGCGGAAACAGCACCGTTGGCTGGCGTTTTGATGATGAAAATCGATCCTGTGGTGCTTTTCCAGGGTAGACCTGATACACAGGCGCATGGTGGTGGAGGAAAGCGGACGGACGCCATCAGATGCCAGCGCGGGTAGCGCCCTTCGCAGGATCGTCCACATGTACACCACCTCCGACGACTACTGCCTGGGTTTCAACATCCGTGGCGGGAAGGAGTTCGGTTTGGGGATTTATGTCTCCAAGTAGGTACCCTTCTCGAAACTTTCTACAAACACATCCCTTCTTCGCATACCGCTGACTCCTGATGTCTCAGGCTGGACCCCGGTGGCCTGGCCGAGCAGAACGGGATCAAGATGGGTGACCAGATCCTTGCCGCCAATGGTGTGAGCTTCGAGGACATTAGCCACAGCAACGCCGTGGAGGTGCTGAAGAGCCACACGCACGTCATGCTGACCATCAAGGTGAGGGTATAACTGAGGCGACGCTTTGTTCAGGTACGGCTGCACAATTCAACAAAGTTGAAGAGGAGAGCTGTATGAAAAAAAAAATCTGCTTCCCTAAAGATGACAAAAAAACAGGCATGTTAGTTGTTAAAGACTTATGTGTATTTTGTTTTTACAAAAAGATGTGTATTGATACCTCGAGACGGGAGTTTAATTTGTTCCGTGATCAAACCCGGAACTCAAAATCATCAACTGTAGCGGAGGCATAAATTAAAGCTACTGTGTGTGTGTGAGAGAGAGAGATAGACAGCTGGCACACAGTCTTAATATTCCTCCTCACTTACCCAAGCTTAGGTTTCGCTGTGTTGAAGAAAATACCCGGGAGCGGTGTGCATTATTCAACAGACAGCGAGGATCGGTTGCAGACGAAAGTGCGACGTCTTGCCTCATGTGCTCCTCCTGATTAAATATAGCCAAAATGCCATCAAAGTTTAATCTGAGTTCATTTACATATTTTCCCCCCACGCACCAGGAGGCTGGCCGCTATCCTGCTTACAAGGAGATGGTGGCAGAGTACCGATGGCTCAACAAGTGTATGTATGCCTGTGTGGTCCCCATAGACTATTTCTATTTCATAATAGGACTTTAAGGGTGGGTAGACATTTTTCATCTTAAATACAAACAAGCAAAAAACGTGTCTTGTATATCCAAATTGTACACTGTACTGCAACATAATTTGGGGTAAGGCTGGACGATTCATTGAAGTTTAAAATGTGGTCTCAATTTAGTCCACCATGCTTGTGAAATATGAACACTGATTGGTGGGCGTTGACTTGTATCTCACTCTATTGGCTCAAAAGCAGGCCAGACCGAGAATTGGGTCCTCACTCGAGTTGATTTCTCTCACAGTGGCTAACAGGGGTCAGAAATCTTCTTCGCTGGGCTCAGAGTCCAATTCATCGGCGTCCTCACTGTCCTCAGAGACGCCGGTCAGTTCCCTGAGTGGCCTGTCCCAAGTCATGTTCCCACCCAGTCTGCCATTTGTCTCCGACATGGTGGATGTGTGCATCTCCACCGAGGACCAGAGGTGGGGTGGAGGCGCCTTTTCGTTGGGCTTCTCGTTCACGTCTCACGATAGCGCTTGTTTTTTTTAACGTGGTAGATTTGAGTTGGAGCGCAGCGAGGCCGCCATCCAGACAGACACGACACGCAGCCGAGGGGCCACCACACTGCTGCGGGACACCGCTATCCGTCAGGTGGAGGACAGAGATGAGCACGGTCTCAAGAAGGAGTCACGCAAGACGGCGGTGCTGCTGGCCCTCAGCAGACCCAGCCGACCCATCAGCCGCTCGCAGAGCCAGGTCACTATAGCAGGTGTGTCTCGCACAAAAGACGGCAAGACGAGTTTTTTTTGGGTGTGTGCACATTGACAAAAATGCGTGCACCTCCCCACATAGAGATCAGCCAAAAGAAGGCCAAGAAGCAGAAAGGAGGAAAAACCTCCGGGGAGAAGAGTGCACTGCAACGCTCCAAGACATTGGTCAACTTGCTGTTTGGGGGAGCACGCAAGAGGGACGGCTCGAGGGGGCACTCCAAGTCATTGTCCACTGACAAAGAAGGTACCCCCCACACCTGAACTGACACGCGTTGTTATAAAAGTTAGAGAAAATTTGGAAACCTCTGGCCTGATCCAGGTTTGAGTCCAAGACCTGTAGCCTTTCCAGAGGAGACGCTGCGAGCAGTGGAGGAGCTGGCCCAGCGTCTGTTGACGGAAGAGGAGACGGAAGCGGTCATGAAAGCGTGTCGGACGGTATGGACATGACAGCCTTTCTTTGATTTTCATCGCTAGCATGAAAAATAAGTAAGACAACGTCACTTGTGCCTCCACGCTCAGTATGTGGAAGAAAGGTGCGTGGAGACGTTAATACGCCACCTGCTGGCCGTGCTGGACAGGCCTGAAAAACTGCTGCTGCTCAGGGAGGTCAGGTCAGTCGTCAGATGAACTAATTTGAAGTATACAGACGCTCCCCAGGTTACGAACGAGTTACGTTCCGGACGATTGTTCATAAGGTGAATTCGTTCGTAAGTTGCTTCAGTGCTATATTTTGTCTGGAATGTATGTTTAAGGCTTATATTGACATCCATATAACGGGAGAGAGCTTTTCGTCACGTCAGGGCTTGAGGGTTAGCTGCCCGCTAAACTAGCAGCAGCTTCAGCGGGAGAGTAGACGACGGTCGTCGACCGGCGCACCGGACGCCTCCCCGCCTGCTCCACCGCCACACGCCCGCCCCACGCCTCTCCCGCGCCGCCTTGAACGTCGCCTCCGCCGTCCTCCTCCGCCCGTTCGGCACTCGGAAAAAGCGCGCAATACAAAATCTAACTTTTTTTTTTTTTTCGACAGACCCGTGAAAATGTTCGTATGTACCGTTTGTTTGTAACTCGGATGTTCGTAACTCGGGGAGTGTCTGTACTATATAGCTCGTACAATACACTCTGAGGCCTAATTACTATTGTTGTATTGCACAGTAAACAGAGTTCATTGTTTCACTGCAGGATGCTGCTTCCTGCAGCCCACCTCCGTGAATTCAACAGCACTGTAGAAGCGGTGGAGGTGGAGGCGTACGACATCCTCAAGTACCGCTCAGGTGTGCTTAGGTGAAACACATGCACACAGGTAATGTGTTTTACCTCCTGCTTTTTTTTTGCCCTCCCATAAGTCCGAACGCCGCCTCTTCGCTCTCCCACATCTGGCCGAGCACCCAAACGCCGCCTCATCACGCCCATCCCAGGTTGGTGCCTCAAGTCGGTTCCTGTACAAGAAACTATTAAAACTTTAAAAATGTAATACGCCCGTTTGATGTTTGGTGGAATTTGCACAGAACAGCAACAGATTTTAAAAAGTCAGCCTTGCTCTCCTTGTTTCAGATTTGCGAGGAGGCTTTGAGCTGCACAGTGCAGCCATGGTGGAGAAGCAGAGCCACCTGGTGGACAAGCTGGAAAAGCTCAGCCTGTCGGGGCCGCGAGCATGCAGGCAGAGGCGGCGCCCCCCACCGCCGCCTTCACGCCGTTGCTCGACATCCCTGTCGACGGATACCGGTTCACGGAGGAGCATCAACACATGCCCGCAGGTACCCCGGATCCTAACTGGCTACTCGCCGACTACCCTGACGTAGGACGTGTCCGCCCTGTGCGCTTTGAGGACGTCTCGGGTTCGGCACGTCTGAACGGACGACATTCTCCGCAAGAGTATGAACTCCAAACGGTCAGCATCTCCAAGACCAAGCAGTCGCTAGGTTAGTGCTTGTCACATGTGGCCCTTGAGAACAAGTTTACCCACCCCTACTCAATCGGGTTCAAGTCTGGAGATTGACCAAATCCAAATGTTTTCAGTTTGTTGCTCATTTCTGCACCCCGTTATCCATCGACGCTACACTAGAGAACGATAGGAACTCACACTGGACCTCTTTGGTGTCACAGGCATCAGCATATCCGGTGGGATAGAATCCAAGGTCCAGCCGGTTGTGAAGGTGGAGAAGATTTTCCCGGGAGGAGCCGCCTCCACCTGCGACGTGCTCAAGGTAACGAGAGACACACGACGAGTGGTACAAGCGTCCGACCTTCAATCACTCTCGTCTCTTCCTCCAGGCCGGATTCGAGGTGGTGAGCGTGGATGGCGCGTCGCTGCAAGGCGTCACGCACAAGCATGCCGTCGACCTCATCCGAAAAGCCTTCAGCGACAAGGCCAAAGACCCCATGCTGCTGGTGGTCAAAGTGCCCTGCAAGCCTCCAAACACATCATTAGCACAGCCTAGCGGTCACTGATGGCCAAACACGTCCCAGTTCAGAAACAAACCAGCAATTGAACGATTCAGTGTGACCTTTAATAAAAACACAATGTACAGCAAGGTGAAAATAAACATTTGTACTTCTTAACGCGCTGTGGAAGCCGGACAAACATCCAAAATGAAACAGGCCTTGTGGAAACATTTCTTTGGTCTATTCACAGTGACGAGTGCACTTGGATTCATTTCGGTCAGAAGATGACCTTAAGTCATCATTTTTGTTGTTTTCTCTTGGGCCGACGAAAGGAAGTAAAATGGTCACACCTGCTCAAAAGGTTGAGCCATCTCAGAGAAGGTAGTAGTAGGATTTAATTTGAAGATACTTTAAAACGTGTATGTCAATTTGTTTGCATGCTCAAACGTCTAAAATGGTTTAATTTAAAATTGACAATAAACCAATTGTTTAATAAAAATAGTTTATGCACTCTATAAATAAAAAAAAACATGTAATGTACTAATTGTACTGTATGAACAATTTCTAGTGTGGTTAAGCAATTGTTTAATAAAATACAACTTTTGCATTTTACTTGTATTTTTTATAAATTGTTATAATTTGTACAACTGGATTGATACGTTTCAGAATTTTTTAAACACATTTTTATAATTGAGCAATTTTTGTATTTTTTATTACAATGAATTACTAATCCATTTATTTTAGGACTCCCTCAGCCCCCAATTAAAATTTGTAATAGTTAACCAATTTTATGGGGGCTTGATTGACCGTTGATAATTTTAAGTGCTCCGCTGGCCAAAGAAAAGACCAGAGTGGGTCTGCTCAGTGCTATAGTTGACCCACCCCTGTCGTGGAGGATTTTCTCTCAATGCGGCGCTGATACGAGCGCATGTTCATTCTTTGCTCAATTCAAGTACTGAAGCACACGAGGCGACTTGACGACAGTAGTTAGATTCTAAAAAAGCTGGCTTCTATAGTCCCAAGACGGTTTGGCGGATCTCAGATGCCTTCCACACAACTGGGAGCGTGATGAAAAAAGCTGACAAGAACGTCAACAACAAGAATATAACAACACTCCCTGTAGTGACACCTGTATTGTCTTACTATCATCACCATTCACTCACTTTTGGAGGGGAACTCTGAGCTTCCTAACTGTCTGGCATGAAACACAAGCTCCCACCTGTGAGGTTTAAAAAAAAAAAAAAAAATCAAATTTCCGTGGCGGCGACCTCATCAAAGACGACTTCGTTGCCGCTGCCGTCGTCGTCGTCGTGGTCTCGGCTCTCCAGCTCGTGACTGAGGTCCCTCAAGAGGTGCTCCAGCTGGCGATTGCGTCGGTACATGCTCACATAGTTCTGCTGGAGCTGCTGCTGATAGCGCAGCACTTTGTCCTTCTCTTCCTGCCACGTCCGCCGCTCCTCCTCGAAACCGCCCGCCTGCCTCTCGGCCCGCTGCCTCTCCAGAGCCAACTCCCCCCGCATGCGCTCGGCCAGGCACCGGAGCGCGTCCCGCTCTCCGTCTGGCTCCCGAAGGTGCGCCAACTCGCTCTCCAGCCGCGCCGCCTTCTCCCGCAGCAGCTCGGCCTCGCTCTTGCGCCGCTGCAGCTCATTCTCGCACACCTCCAGCTCAGCGGCGCGGGCGCGAGCGGTGGCGCCGGCCTCCTGCAGGAGGGCCTGGGTGTTGTTCAACTCGCCGCGGGCGTCGCGCAGTTGCCCCCGCAGTGACGCGCCCTCGCTCGCCCGCTGGGCCAGCTCCACCTGCGCCTCTTTCAGCTGCTGCTTCAACAGCGAGATCTCACCAGACTTCTGGCACACCTGACAGAAAAAACACAGCGGAAGACAAGACGGCTCAAATTGTTAATTGCCCCTGGGAAAGTATTCACGGCTCTTCACTTTTTCTCTTTAAGTTACAGCCATATTCCAAAATGGAACAAATTCATTTTTTCAGTTAGCTAAGCTAACAAGCATGAGTACAATGTGATATTGACAATATTTTTTTCTTCCCGTGCTCACCTCCCACTTGGTCTCCTCCAGTCTCGGGCCCATCTGGATTTTATCGTGTTCGTAGGACGTGCAGCGCTCCTCCAGCTGCTCCCGCTCCTTGAGGAGCTGCGCAAAGTCCTCCTGCAGCTTCTTCTTCTCGTGCTGGAGCTGATGAACCTGCGAGAAAGAGAAGCTGAGACGCCGAATGCGTTTTCTGGTCGGCGTCTCCCCGAAAGGGTTCTCACCTGCATCTGAAGCACCTGCTGGGCTCGCTGGGCCTTCTGGGAGGCCACCTGCATCCTGGTGGCGCAGCTCTGCCGCAGCTCCTCCAGCTCCAGCTCAAAACGCTTCTGCTTCTCCTCGTAGACCTCAAACACAAGCGGGGCAGTTCATTAAGTATATCTGAGACTAGACTTTTGCGTTCTGAACGCACTCATCGCTAAGCGATTTAAGTCACGGTGCAGCTCTTGTGCTGGATATGACAAGACGGCATGAGTCTGCTTTCCGTTACCTGACAGATGGCGGCCTCGTTGTCGTCCAGATTGTCTCGGAGCAGCTGAAGCTCCGCCTCTCTCTCTCTCAACTTGTCTTCCAGGTCCCTGACCACGCCCTCATAGCCATCCACCAGCCCCGGCGAGCGCCCGCCGGACCCGCAGTCCGACAGCGGCTGACCCCGACCGCTGACGGACCCGGAGCCGGTGCTCTTGCTGGAGGACGAGCGGCCGCTGTCCGAGTTGGAGTGTCCGTGGATGCCCGCAGAGGATGTGCCTTTGATCGCCTCTGGGTGACCCCCTGCCACCGCCGGCCCGTCTCCCCCCGCCAGACTGGAGAGCGAGTTGCGTCCCGAGTCGGACACCGAGCAGGAGTGGCCGCTGCTCCCGCCGCCGCCATTCCGCCCTGCGCTGTACGAGCTGCGTCTCTCTGAGGCGGAGGGCGATAGGTCCCGGTGGGCGGTGCGCAGCGGCGTATTTTGACTTTCTGGTATGTTGCCACCGTGACGAGGGGACAGGTACTGCATGGCGCCACGGCTCTTGGGGATCACGGGTTTGAAAGCGGTGGGCCGCAGCACTGTTTTCTCCATGTTCTACATGGAAAACAACACATCTTTGTCAATGAAAACAATTGTCAGATGTTGGAATTTGACAAATGTCTGCCAGTGAGACTCGCCTTTTCCAGTTTTCCTGACACAGGTATCAGTTTGGGTGGCGGTCCTCCAACATTCCCATTCAAGCCCTCTTTCATCACGTCTTGGTATCTCGTCGGACTGGCGGGTGCCGTGCATTGGTCGTTCCAGTCATCCACATACTCACACCTCTCCTGCCTTCGGCCGGACGTCCTAAGCGCCGGAGGACTGCGGTTGTGCAGGAAACGCTCCTGAGGAGACTCCGAGCCAGGTAAGGAGGTTCCCCGTCGAGCCCGGCGGTCCCGGGAGCCGCGTGCCGTGAGGTCCAGAGCGGCGGTCGCCGGCACGTTGATTGGCGGCGAGGGGCCCGAGCGGTGTCGTCTGCGGGAGCGTGCGCCATGGCCCAGGTTGTGAGGTTCCATGGGGATGGGCGGAGCCTGAACCAGTGCCATGATGGACGCAAGGTGGCCTTGGGGTGTCTGAAAGTAAATGACATGCTTACAACAGTGATCTGACATCCAAAAATAACAACCCAAGTGTTGTGCTAAGCAAACGTTAGCAAAAAAACAAACAAAAAAACAAAACAAAGCACTGTTACAGTTACCAAATATGGCTCACCGCCAAGTTAAAATGCCAAGTTGAAGTGATCAAAAATGGTTGTTAGCCTTAGAATGTTCTATTTGATTGATTAAATACGGCTCCTGAGCAGACAAAAGCATGTTTGAGTGAACAAACATGATTCCTTGCGATATCCTGGGTTGCACAGCGAAGTCACCAAATAATTTTCTTTGCCAAATATTGCCACAATGAAGTTTCTGAAAACTTTGGAGCATACGAAACATCAAGTCTACCTACCAGGCTACCGTTGTGGCTAAGTGCTGCTCCACAAGTGCACACCATATGAAGTGCAAACCAGCATGACCTACAGTAGACTGGAACCGATGCCCCCCCCGGCCCCCCCTTCGGTGGCCCACACACAGGCAAACAGTCTCGGTCATTGATGAGGCCCATTCAAGCAGCACAAACGGGCCTTGAGAGGCTTTCGGGCTCGTGGGGCAGCACATGCAAAAGAGTCTCTTTTCTTTGGAGGCTGCGAGACGGCTTGGAGCACGCTGGCAGCAACAAAGGAGACCGTCTCCACACATGGGTTGAGCCCGGGGAGGCACTCCATGGAAAAAAAAAAGCCTCCTAAGCAGCGTGGACCGACTGGCAGCCTATTTTGTGCACGTCTATAGCGCAGGTGCCTGATGGCTGAGATGAGAGGCCCTCATATAGATTCTCATAACAAGCGGCGCGGACGTGGGAGCAGAAAGCTAGGCCAGCATACTTGGAGGGTGAAGGAGGGCGGGGGGGTCGACGCTCCCACTGGACGCTGCTGCTAAAAGCGTCCTTTGGAGCGACTACTTTCAAAACAATCCACCGTGGCCCCAAGCAATCTGCTTGCGCCTTTAAAAACGAAGCTGTTTATACTCTGCAAACACCTCGGCGCCACATCTGTGTCAGCCATGAACTGCTGTGCTACTTGACTGATTTCTGCTTTTCTTTCAAAAACTGCAAGTCCTCTCCAGTAAAACAATTCAGCGACCTGATAGGAGATCAAATAAATGCTTCAATTTGCTTTCCGGAGAACAGAACCGGATCATTCACAGAAATGAATTCTCCCCACCCACCTGTCAATGACGCTCTGAATTTGAAGGCCTCATAAAAGCATCCTTCCAACGCCGCGACTGGGTCTTCCTTCTGTCAACCGGCAAGAGGAGAGAGAAGAGAGAAGAAAACACATGTTCTTGTGTCAGTAGAAGCCGGGCAGTCGTATTCAAACATTAAAGTGGGAACGAGGGAAAAACTGAGTCACGGTAGCCGAGCTCACACGACCGAGGGGATTTTCCGAGTCGACGTGAACCAATCGTGAGCGGGAATATAAAGACACTTTCACGCTCCAACATTGCCGAGTGTTTATGTGCAAACCAAAAGTAAACACGGCCTTCGCGAAACACTCCTACACTCAATGTTTGGTCAAGATGTGACCTTGTGGAGCAGAGTTATTAAAGTTTGGGTTTTTAGGGCGTCTCATCTATATTTGCAGGCGCGCTAGGCCCACATGTTATTGAAAACAAACATTTTACACAATTAAGCGTCGCCTATTTGTCTGGCATGCATAGTTCAGGCTTGAAGGGTCCTCGGAAAGTACCAAATGCACCCTAAAATGGCAGACTTCCTGGATGTTTGCACGCATGGCTGGCTGAGACTTTTTTGTGGGTCTGCCAGATGCGTCTACCCAATTCCACGTCGCCAAATTAAGCCAGCTTTGGGGTCTGAATTCTTGAAAAAAGGCGTACATCCTGTTTTATGTCAAACGTCTTCAATCCGGTTCCGCTGGTTGGTTTAGCATTCGGCTTTGTATCCCGACTCCTCGGGCCTGCGCCACAGACTGCATCCCTGAAAGCTGCGAGGCATTGACATATACATGTCACCACGGGAAGCCGAGGCGAGGCCGCCAACTGGTTCCCACGAACTTCCTATTATCACTTTGCTCTCGGCTGTTTGCGAACGTTACGCGATGCAACGGACGAGGCCGACACCTGGAAGTGCGGCGGTGTCAGGTTACGCTTAACGTTATATCAAACCGTCCACACAGTTCTTCTTTCTCCTGTATGTATCATGTATACTTCCACTCAGAACGTCTCCCTCCCTATCAATGGCGTGCGCCGTCAGAGCGCGTTCATCTGCCGCTTAAATCTGCTCAAATCTGCTGGTGATTAATGACAGATGCCAGCGGGGAGGGGCTACATAACCATTTAATCTCCAAACAATCTCCTCTTGAGGTTATTGGGCTTACACACATATATTTAACGGTTTTGCCTATTTATTTAATTTGCATGCAAAATAAAACAAATAAACAAACAAAAAAATACCTGGAAGCAACATTTAACATGAACAAGCACCCACCATAAAATATAATTACACAATAACAGAAAACGACTTGTCCATGCTTGACGGAGATAAAAACCCACATGAATGGACTGCGCGCGCACACACACACACACACACACACACACACACACACACACACACACACACACACACACACACACACACACACACACACACACACACACACACACCCTCCAGCATGCCGGTAGGCCAAAGGGCCACACAAACACCCCCACCACCAACACCCTCAGGCGGCATAAGGCCTTATGTAACACGGTGACGCAGCCAGCCGGGTGCAGCGAACCTCCCGCCACTGCCAAAGCATCCCATTTGCACCCACAACATCCTCGCCTCACCTCACGCCGCCGCAATGCTGCCGATTATGTGTGTTGACCAGTTGGTGGCCTCTCAACTGGAGAATAATCAGGCCAGAAAAGAAAAAAAAAGTGGCATGAAGAGAAATGTATTTAAAAATACCGCACAGGCAACCTCGGGGAGAGGTCGCCCCACTTGCAGGCCACTTTCATGCCCCGACAACATTTGAGACAGAAGACAAATAGTGTACATCCACATTTATGCAACTGGTATACTACATTTTATCCTGGTTTGTCATTAGTGTTGTGTGTTTTATGGCCAGTCATCAAAATTTGCGGCTACTCTCTGCCCACACACATTGAGGCCACCTCACCATGTTCGTAAATAAGTGATCACCTGTTTAGTAGACGAGCCCCTGGAAAATTTTTGTCTACCAATTTTCGCGTTGCTAAGAAAGGCTGGCTTCAGGGGATTTCCTCCAAAAGAAAAAAAAAAAGTCATGTCCACGAAAGTAAAATTTGGTCGCCATCAGAAAAAAAAACAATTACAAAATACATTCCGCTTCAAATCAAAATACTCGACTTCTTATTTCTTTCCAACGCTTGCCTTCGAGACCTTTTTGTTTCTTCCGCTTCATCTTGATTAACTATCGAGCGCAGCGACGCCGGCTGCAATTTTGGTCTGCTTGCAAAGAAAGTGGGCCAAAAGTCAAAAGGGAGGTGAGAGAATATGGAAATGTGGGGAAGTGCAAAAAAATCTGCACATTGGTGACCGCCATGCTGTGCACCTGAAAAAAACTGGGACGGAGACAAGAGAAAGATCACAGGAGGGTTTTTGCCAGAAGGATGATTTAAATTGTTCTCGTTTCAACAATTTTCTCATAGAACATTTATCTGGTCCAGGGTAAAATTGTCACATCCTAAATTTTTCTGAACAGAACAGGCAATGTTTAATCAGTCATAGGATAGATTTAATTATGAAGTATATTTAACCATTATTTTAAAGTTGTTCTCACTTTTGTTTTTTTTTGTTTTTTTAATCCAGAGGTGAACGTGGACTCATTTTCGACTCATGATTGTCAACCAGTCAGTCTTGCCGATCAGGGTGATAAGGATGAACTGAAATTTTTGGTTTGTTTCAAGTCAAGTCAGAGCAGGAAACAGTTGACTTTGCTTACCATCAAACTCACTAAACCTGTCTCGTGTACACAAACAAAGAAGGAGCATACAAACCCCTTTCTCTCGCAGGTGTCACTGCCATATTCTTTACGAAAGCGGGCTGCATATATACCGACAATCAGGGCCAATTTGAGCTTTTCGACTAAAAATCAATTAAAAATAGCAAAGGTCTTTCGAAACTCATCTTGAGTAATTATTCTGTGGTGTGGGTTAAGTGTGATTTTTCCCAAGACGTTCAATATTTAAAAGAATCCTCAGTGTGTGCGTGTGTGTGTGTGTGTGTGTGTGTGTGTGTGTGTGTGTGTGGTCCGGAATAATAGATTACAATTGTGTGATTTTTGTGAAAACATACAGATTTTATTTCAAGGCAATATTGCCCAGGCCTATGTTTGGTCTGTCAAGTAATCTGCAATGTAGTTAGCAAATTAGCTCCAACTTAAGCCTTCTCCTCCTGCTATTTCCTGCACTCTGTATGCCAGGTGGCACCACAGTGCCCCTCACAAATCAATCTTGGTACTGCAACGGATATATTTTAAGTGTGTGTTGGTCATCTTCTGCACCCGACACACAATAAGCCAAAGAATGCGCTTATTCGTTTTCGTGTGGGGTCTATCACGTTTAAATGCTAAAATATAGATACGCGTGTACCTCCCTTGGGTCACGTGAGCTCGTCCACACGGTAATATTGAACCCACGCACACACCTTGACCACGACGACGAAGGGAGAGTTAACGCGACTTACTCACCGTCGGCTACATACGACGCGTTTCGTACTTTTTACAGTGTCAAAACACAAAAATACTAACACATTTTTGAGAGACAAAAAGTAGCTCACCTACCATTGACGACGGTAAAGTGTCCGGGGGAGCTGCTGCGCTCCCAAAAATCCAAGTTCAGCTGTTGCTGCGTCTGTTGATTTAAAAAAAAGAGACACAAAACTTTAAGGCCTCCCAGATTGTGACTTTTTCCCATTTTCACTTGGGTGACACTCCATGATTCGACGCGAACGGCGCCACGCAGAGTGACGGTTACCGGGAGTTTGTTGATGGGTTCTGGGGCAAGCAACAGTTAAGTTAGCAGGGAACGGAGCAATAAGCATCCGGTTGTTACTTTCAAAATTAAAACAGACACATCCGCATATCACAACAATAAAACATATTGTTGTTATGCGCTCTAGTCAGTCAGCTGAAGGTTTGCAATAAAGTAGCAGGAAAACTTTTATGAGTTGCAATACAGCACTGCAGACAGACAAAAGAGAATGTTTTAGGTTTATGTATCATTCTGTTTGCCAATTTGGTTGTTGTATGATCAAGTGAAAGTGTTTTTATTTGCTTTGAGTGCCAAAGTTTGAAGAGATTTTAAGGCAATGAAAAATGTTACAGTATGTGTACGACATCAAAGTGCCCACCTTCCAGTTTAATTTGAGCTTCTGCTTTTATTTTGAACGCCCTGCTGCAAATGTATTCCTGTGCCCGAGAAGAGCTTTGGACTTCCAGGCTGTTTCCGGAACAAACCTGTTCTTTGCTCCGCATTCTAATTATGCCAAAAGGAGGTCACGCATGGTGGACCTCCTCGGCGCAGACTTGTTTGTGCAGCACACAAAGAGAATGTGTTATTCTAAACCTAACCTTACATTGCATGTCAAAAACCCACGTTTCTTGCAAATCATAAGACATGGCTGGCACACCGTGCATGTGTTGAGGTGACCTACATTTTTACATGCCCGACATGACCTCCCTTTGCTTGGTGGGTGTGGTGCTACAGCTAAATGACAGGCAAATATGCCTGTGCAGTTAATAAAGCCACTTACAGTCGCCCCCCCTCCCCCGCCTCGGCTCCAGACGCTCAAGTGAGCTCGCGGCATTCCAAAGCGTGTCGGATGTACATAATAGCTGCACTAGAATTCGTCAACAACTCTGCAGCTCAATTCACCCCCAAAATGGGCCCTGCTGGGTAAATCGAGAGCACATTGCCCTGAATGTGGACCAAGTTGACCTTACCCCATCCACTTGCCTCACATACATTCTCATTCCAGCTGATGCCGTTTAAAGACTCCAAATGCATGCAGTTTACATCTCGGCGATCTTATCGGTTCCTGTGGAGGAAGCCAGGATTTGAAATGGGCGTCAGCTGATGTCAAGCTAGGCATGCATGACTTTATCACATTTTCAAATCAGTCCAGCCCCTGCAGCTCTTGGCCGACATGTGGGTTCATGCATCTGCGAATCAAGGATTGGTGCACGGAACTTCAGACAACTCAAATTCCAATTTTCAGACCTCGTCAAGACAATCGCAAGATGAAACATTTTATTAAAAATATGTGCAGGTGTGTCAGTGTATAAATTGTCACAGTAGTAGTCACATGATCGGGGTTGGCATACTGTAACGAAGTACATAGTCACCTATTCATTCACTCGCCGTTGCAGCACGTGTTGACTTTGCCGCTTTACTTTGCTGTTTTTCCGCCTTCCCTCGTTTGACGGTGTCCTTCTTGGAGGGAGCCTCGTCGCACTCGTCTTCCTCGGGCTTGATGGTGACCTTCCTCAACTTGTGTTTGCCCTTAGCGGGCGTCGAGAAGGTGAGCGAGGCTTTGATAAAGTCCAGCGGGAAGACCCCCACGTCGCCGTCAAAGCGGTTCTTGGTCACCTGCAGCGAGCGGCGGCCTGGGCACGTCACCAGTTTCTTCTCCTGCAGGATGAGCACGTTGTCCGCCTCTTGGCTGGCCTGTCGGGTCACAAAAATGATCGTGGTGACATGATGTGAAGCGAGTTTTGCGTCGGGTTTTATTCATGTGTTGTTTTTCTTTTTTGTCAAATCAACAGTTGTCAATTTCTTAAATTCACACTCACAGACCAACAAACTTCATTTTCTTGTGAAGAAGTGATTTTTCTCTTTTCTCCATGCATATCATCTCGAAAGCGACAGCCTAGCAGGTGCACTGATTGCTATTTTTGTATTTTGTTCCTCCTTTCTCTGTCTATCACTCAATGGAAAAAACCAAGAAAAAAAAAAAAGAAGCCAGCTCGCACCTTTGCCGAGCCAAATATGGAGGCCGTCTGCAGTTCTCGGTCGTCGTCCTCCTTCCTCGGGTGAATGATGAGCGTCACGTGGCAGCTGGAGTTGGTGGCGAATTTCCTGAACGCGCTGATGATGTGGTCCTGGACGGCAAACCTGGAAGTTTGAAGCGCAGAAATAACCACGGCTGATGAACCGCCTGCTGCTTCAGCCCCTGAAGCTTGTGGAAACGCTCACGCACTTGTCAACCGAGAGGTTTTCCTGTCCCATCATGAACTGCAGGTTGTCGATGACCACGTGGTTGATGTCGTAGAGGTAGACGGCGTGCTGCATGGTGTCCAGAACCGCCTTGATGTTCTGCTGGCCATGGAAGGTCATGAAATAGAGCGGCAGCTCCTCAAACTTGTCCGCCCAGAAGTCGTACTGCTCCAGGTTATCCTCCAGCCGCTGCACGGCGAACTGCGTCAGCATGACCTTGGCCAGACGGATGTTGTTGATCTCAAAGCTGCCCCAAAGTGTGTTGACGCCCTGCATGCAGAGGTCGAGGGCCAGCTCGCTGATGAAGGTGGTCTTCCCGCTTCCCGTGGGACCTGCACAACGTCGAGACACAACACAGAATGCATCTGCCTGTGAGAGGATGGCGAAGGGGGTAATTCACACACCTTCGGTCAGCCATTCCTGTCAATTGTTCACCTGTAAAAACCGTGAGCTCTCCCTTGCGGTGTCCCTTTAGGATCCTGTTGAGCTCAGGAAAACGCGCCCATTTGACACCAGCCACTTGCTCGGTGTTCACCATCTCCCCATACACGTCGTCGCGGAGCTGCTTGAAGGACACGATGGACTTGTGCGCGGCAGGGATGGCGCTCGCCACGATGCGGCTTAGGTTCTTTCCCTGTGCCAGTGCCTCCCCGGGACAGGGCCGGAACTCACCGGGCCGCACCAGCCAGCAGCGGCGCAGGCCCAGCTTGCGTGAGAAGATCTTTGAGGCCTCCCAGGAGCGCACGTCGCCGCCCAGCCACAGCGTGACGCGCTTGAACTGCTCCAGGTAAGGGAGCAGGGCGGGCGGCAGGCAGCCCACGCCACGCGGGAGGGCAACGCTGGCTAATCCCGTAGCCTGGCTCACAGCCAGCGTGTCCAGCTCGTGTCCCGTGAGGACCACATTGGCGTCCATGCGGCTCAACAAAGGGAGGCCAAACAGGTTGTTGTAGGAGGTGCACTTGGGGACTGTCGCCTCATTGTAACGGATGGCGCCGTCGGCCGCGCTTTGCGCCGAAAGGAGCTTCAGCCCTTTTAGGGAGGAATCGGGACCACCCAGCCAGGGGAAAACCAGACTCTTGGTGGGCTTGAACAGCCTGACGCCAAACTTCTTCATTGTTGCATTGGAGATCTTTGTGATCTATCAAAAAATAAATACATGCGCGAAACATGTCAAATCTGATTACACAGGTGAATTTTTTTTTTAAATCAGAGATGCAAGAAATTAAATATTAAAATAGGTATCAAAAATATGTTGAAGAACAAATTAAGTCATCTCTGATTTAAATTTGCAAAGTGTTTTTATTGTCAGAAAAATAACTCGAAAATATTATCATTTAATCTATAATTGAAGGGAGAAAAAAAGAATCAATTGAGACTATAAATGTGATTTTACGATGAAAAAGGGAGATTTTATTGTAAGGTAATTTTGACCATCCGTACCTGGAACATGGTTTTGATGAGTGTCACCTCATCCTCCGTCAGATCCGAGAAGGGCACCGAAGCAGACCAGATGCTGCTCACCTCCCTGGCGTCCCTCTCGCTCTGCTCCAGCTCCTCGGCGCTCTCCGGGTAGCCCAAGAGCACTTCCGGGCTGAGGAAATCTCGCTCCTCCACTTGCATCACCTCCAAGCAGTCCTGGAGGTCCTCCCAGCTCCCCTCTACCTGCGTGTCCATGCACATGAACTGCCCGGTGGTCTTGTCCACAAACAGAGAGAAGCGTTCAGCCCTGGAGGCGGCGGCCACAAAGATGCTGGGCACGTGCAGGCAGCTGAAGCCATCGTGGAAGTGGACGTCTTTGGACCGTAGGTACTGTTTGATATCTGCGACTGTGACGGTGCTCACTGGGAAGTCCACTGTGAATTTGGCATCTTTTTTGTATGTCCTGGACAAGAAGGAGCCAGTGTCCCGTATTGCGAAAGCCCACAAAGCCCCAGGACCTCTGCTATGAATCAGGAAATGAAGGGATGAAAAATGTCTTGGGGAGGGAAACTTTGGGGTCCCCACCTGAGAGAGACCCCTCAGAAGCAATCTCCTCCACATCGGACAAAGTGGATTCATCCTGCAAATCACAGCAAGAGACAATAACCGTCACAGGAAGAAAGTGTAATAGTTTTGGAACGTATCGTTCATAATTCATTTGATTTCAACTCTATATGCTCTTTTTAGTTTTGGTCATTGATACACACGAAGATTACTTTGGCGCCATCTAGTGAAATCCTTGTATGGTAGATATGTAAAAACTCTCCATTCATTTGAAAATATTGATATGGAAAGTGAGGAATACTGAAAAACGGGCAAATTAGGTAAATGTAAGAAATCGTTTCCAAAATGTCTCGAATAAAATGAACGGATTGACAGATGAAAAAGAAGAGGAACTTTATTTGTTTGATTCTAAATGTCTAATTCACTGCAAAAACTTTGTGTCTAGTTCACTTCAAAGCCTTTGTGTGTGTAAAATGTGGATTACTGGGAAAACTCTGAATTTGGGGCTGTGAGAACACAAGCCTCCTGAGTTTGAATTATTTGAACAGCATAAAAAATGTGGAATTACAAAAAGTGTGGAGGAATAATTAAAAATATAAACATTCTGGGAGCAGAAAACGTGTGAATTGTGCTACTTAACAATAAACTCAATTTTTAGTGTCATAAATTGAGCATCTTACGCTTTCAGCCGCCTGTATACGTCCTCATCTTGTCCTCCATGCGTATGCGTGAACCCGGGCTTTTGGGTTCCTCTCCAAAACATGTCCGTGTGATATGGGCACAAAAATATTAAGGCATCGAATTTAAGATTTCACACAATCACAGGGATTTATATTTTCATTTAAAAATGTATTAAAACAAACTAACACCTTCATAAAAACAAAAGTCATGCTGCATGATCCCTAAACTTGTTAAAACGGCTTAAACCGTGAAAACAATATGCCTATTTTGCCGACAGTTTCACCCGGAAATATAAAATTGACGTACCATACAAGGACCGTTACAAGTCCGTACAAAACGTGCACCAAACGGAATTAAACGATATTTTAAATTCAACAGTTTAGGTATCCAAATAGCACTATGTCGGAATTATAAAATAAAATTACCATATTAATATTTTTAAATGAAATCTTACTGGTGGCACATGCTCACTAAAGTCTTTAAAAATACATTGAGCGTGAAAAGATGTGTGCTTCGTAAGAGTCGTTTTACCCGGAGTGATGTAATTGACGGACCAAAACAATACAATTGTATACGTCGATTGCATTAAATCACGTCTAACAAAAAACACATTAAAATTGTTATTTGTCCCTAGAAGACGTGTAATAGAAACTCCCATCTTTAGCAAACAGCTTTTCCATTTCCCCATGATACAGTTGACACTAGGGCGCAAACATACGAAATACCTTCCATTGATAGACTTAAAAAACATATCAGTGTTTTAATTCTCCTTATTTATTGACAAGCACAAATACAAACTTATTAAAGTATAAAAAAACCTCTCTCCTTTGAAATCGTTTCCGCCGAAAAAGAGATGATTAACAGACCTTGTGTGGCCCAAAATAAGTCGGTTCGAAACGTGCGCCTACAAAGAAAATGGCATTTTAAATTCTGTTTTTCTAGCAATTCAATTCATACAACCATCTAAAAAATAATGACATCTTACATTTATAAATGAATATAATGGGATGGATCTTTCGGTTTGGATGTTACGAGATGCGTCTTTTTTGTTGTTGTTTTCACCCGGAGTTAAAAAATTGACGCACTGTTTCTGGCGTCCTCTGCCAATGTTACTTGTCTTCGATTTTTTTAATTCCTCTCATCGAATCGTTTTCCATTTTTTTTCTGGCGGTTTTTAGGCACAAAATAGATTAAATGACATCCAGAGGGACGCCGAGTCGCTTCCTGAAAAGCGTCCTCCAAAACGGCGTGGGACGTTATGTGTGCCAGCTTAAGCGGATCTCCATCATCTTCTCCAAAAAGGGCCACAGCTCGCTAGGTGTCAGGTAACAACAACAACATCGTATGCAAAACATTCGATGGTTGTAACACCATAATTGTTTTTAAACAGAGATTTTATTGAAGATGGAGTGGTGGATTACGCCAAACAGAACCCTGGTACCGTCGTGTATGTGTCCCCGGAGTCGTGCAGCAAACCTAAAATAGTGGCCGAATACTGTGAGTAGACGTGCTTATGAATATTTAACATTTTTCGGGAGGTGGCTAAATTACTCACGCTGTATTTCAGTAGAAATATAGATCCTTGGATGGCATTGTGATGGATTACGTTGACGTTTGTTTGCCCGGATTGATTTATTCTTTTGGGCTGAGTGTTTTTTAATTTTGATGTTATCCCACCATACAGTAAACGGCAACGTGAGGGAAGAGATTGTGGCGAGCAAAACATCCTCACAGGTGTCTGAGGTTCTAGCCAGGCTGACCAGTCAGTCGGGCCTGGACGTGATCCGCCTTCGCAAGCCCTTCCACACGGACAACCCCAGCATCCAGGGCCTGTGGCATCCCTTCACCAACCGTCCCCTCACCCCTCGGAATGATGACAAAATGTGACATTTTGGAATTGCTTTATTAAATCAAAACTTTTTGTGTACAGTATTTTCCCCGTGATCACTTGGATGCCCTTTTGTGTCGCATATTTATTTGTGGTCTAAATGTTTGTCGTGCAAACACTGGCGGTTCAGTGTCAGAGTGTTTGAACAGCTTGTCAGAGTGAAGGCCTGAGCTATCATCACCTACACTGATGCCACTCTGAAAATATTTTACCGGCCTTCAACAGCTTTATTTGTTTGAATCATGGAATATATTTTGCTGGGGAAAAAAAGCATCTTTTACGGACACTTGTGACTGACATGTCTCACAATGGTGGCTCAGATCCGATACAACATAAGACGACTTTAGATTGACAGCGTCAGAGAGATACAGTACAGTATTCATTCAAAAATATTTATGTGCTTGTAGTACCAATTGTATGACAAAGCTTCAAAGCTCTTTCCCATAATTTCAAATTCCTCCAAGGCGCCTATAAAGATGATTTAGTTTTCAATTTACGCCATTGGGAGGTCATTGCACAGCTGGAGCCCCACTGCTGGACATATGGCATGGCTCAAAATACAGATGCCGTTGCTTAGCGACGCCACAGCACTCTGTCACTCAGCGAGGCCTCGTGGGGTCCGTTCCCTGCTGCAAAATTGGATTGTGGCCCTCCAGCTTGTTTTTAAAACCCAGACTAAGTGAACAAAAATATTTTGCTTACCTGACATTGCAGTACCTGCAGGAAGTGAAATCACCTGGCACCAAAGTGCCATTAAATAAACAGGGGCGCTGTCCTGGAAAAATCTGAATTAGCATCAACATTTTCAGTCTCAGTGGACAAAATTCAAAAATATTTTTCAGGTTTGCTGCAGGCGATGTGTATATCAAAACAAGTTATGAAACCGCTTTTTCTCTCAGTATTTTGCAGAAATTCATACAAATGTCTTTTTTTTTTCTCTCAAAACATTTATTTTAAACATGAAACTTAATAAATTAACATTTTAAATGTTCCAGAATTGACCATCCTAAAATGAGCCATCAAACTTCCTGGCTTTCTGCTGGTCCTCATATGTAAAGTCCACTTGCTCCAGCTCTGTCAGTCTTTTGTCATGTCGAGCTGTACAGATGAGGCAGGAAACCTCGGCAAAGCATTTGCAGGCGGGAAGCACATGACTCAGATGGAAAGTTCTCAACAACAAATGAACGCTTTTGCAAAAAGGATGGGCACCACGTCTTTGGCAATTTCAGCGCGGCTCATTCTGTGACCGCCTTCCTCGAAGCGCGCGTCTCGTCATACGGGGGCGGGGGGATGTGAAAATGATTCTGCTCACTTTCTTAGCGGGAATCAAATTAAATAGTCGCTGAAAGAAGAAATCCCACATTTGGCAAAACTGTTTGTAAACTCGTTCCACTCTGTAACCATGTTGTCAGTGTAAGCAGTGCACATCAACGGGGACACGCTTTGAACTATGGAAGCTGCTGAAAAGAATGATCCTGACCTGCTCAAATGACTCTTTCTGGCAATCTTTTTTCAATATCCAGAAAAAATATTGATTGAAGCAGCACGCAAACCAGGTTGTTAGCATGTGTGCTATCAAAGTTCCCGGGTTCAAGTCTAGGTGGAGCCTACCTGGACGGAGTTTGCATGGATTATTTATTTATTTATTTTTAGTACCTTAGTCCTCTTAAATGGAGCTCTCGTGTGGCTGGAGGTCCAGCTGCGTGTGTTTCCTCTGTTCCAGGATGCGGTTGAGCTCCTCGGTAAAGGAGTGGTAAAGCGGCGAAGCCCCGTCGTGCTCCACCTGCCGCAGGAGCACGTAGCTATTGCCGTTCATCTTGCGCAGGACGCTGGGCAGCGTGGCGGACATGCCGTTGGCGTAGTCGGCGTCGGGCAGCGGTGGGGGCATGGGGAGCGGAGGGGCGGCCGGCGGGGTGCCGTTCGTCGGCGATCCCTCGCCGGGAACGATCTGCAGGAAGTCCCCGAAAGCGGGCACCGAGATGGAGCGGCGTCCTTGACGTCCGTTGGAGATGGTTTGAAGCTCCACGTGGGAGCTCCCTTTCCTCTCCGAGGAGCCCAGGATGTGCAGACCCTGCTGCTGGGAGAACTTTCGGCTGCGAGAAACCCGCCTGGTGCAGAAGCTCACGTAAAGCAAGACCACGGACAGCACCAGGCACAGCCCGCCCAGGACGGCCACCAGGCAGATGTACACGGCCTCCATGTGCCAGTAGGCGTGGAGCTGCGGCCCGGCGGGCAGCGGGGCAGCGAGCGACGGGGAGCCCCGCCCAACCGTGGACAGGTCAATCGGCGCTGTCGTGCCGGGTAGCGTGGACGGATCAATCGCCGCCGCCACCGCCGTCGTCTCCTCCGCCGCAAAGTAGGAATCCGTGTGCACCCTTACCGTGTACAAGTAAACCAGGACCGAGACGGAGTTCTCCACTGCGAAGCAGCGGTACGAGCCGCTCTGCCTGCCCCGAGCCCCGATAATGAGGAGGCCGTCCGTGCCCACGCGGTAACCCGACTCCACGCCGTAACCCCGCAGCTCTCTGCCGTCCAATGTCCAACGTGGCATCGCCAGGTTGGAGCGCAGTTCGCACTGAAGGAGCACGTCATCTCCCGCCATCACCGAGCGCCTCCGGTGGACCACTGCGGAGCCCGGGAGATAAGACCGCATAAGAATCTGTTTCAAGAGTCAATAAAAAAACGTAAATGAACACATACCGCTTCCCGAATTCTCCTTACAGCCATCGGTGCCTCTCTGGATGTCCTGGGTGAGGTTCGACCTGGAATGAGACGCTATCACCAAATGTTCTGTTTTTGGAAATCACCATAAAATGGCTGCTTCAAACCAAAAACGGCGGATTTCCTGTATGTATTTTCCGGCACGGCTTCTTGAGACTTTTTGTGGGTCTACTCATGACACAAATGCCGACCAAATTTCCCGTTGCCCAGTGAAACTACAGCATTAAAGGCCTCACCTGTGCGCTCGCGACCACACCTCCACGCACTCCCGGCCATCCCAGCCACAGAAGGGGTCCCTGGCGAAGACGCAATCATAACAGGAAGCGTACCTCCGACAGGCCGACATGGGGACCTGCACCACCCCCGAGTGGGAGCCCACGTAGACATGCCGCTGCGAGACAAAACGGGGCATGATGCGGATACGTTCGCAGCGGCATTCCGACGTGGGGGGAAAAAACAAAGTGGCGAGGCTCACCAGGGCTGGAGCGAGGACCATGCTCTCGACGGGCTGGCCTCGATCGAACAGCTGCAGCTCCTCCATGATATGCATTTCGCCCCCAATGTCCACCGCTCTGTGCAGCCAGCCGTCATCTAGAATAGGACATAACCGCGTCTAAAGTACCGTATTTTTTCAAACTCTAACCTGCTCTGGAGTAAGGATCATCAGTCAAGGGGTTCAAAAACAGAGCTCGGAAGTGTTAGAAGCCCAAATCCGTCCACAACTACATACAAGTTGCACCCAAACGTCCGCTCACCAGTTCCCAGGAAGAGGACGGTGTAGATGTTTCCGTCCAGCGCCGGCTGTTGGTGCGCGGCGATGCGGACGTAGTTGACACTCCTCTTGAACATGAGCGGCCGCGCCCCGACCGGGCGCACCTGGATGGCCATGAGTGGATGCCTCCGCGCAAACGTCAGCACGCCGTCCGGGAGGTCTCGCGACGAGTTGATGCCCCGGGATCGGTGCTCGTCCGTGATGCACTGAAGACGGACGGACGGGGAGAGGCCTGCTGAGGTCTCATCTTTGCTTGTGTGACGATTCGGGCGGTTTCGAGTGTTAACTTACAGACCCGGGTCTTGGCTCGGGGACCTTGCCTGTGTACTCTCTCCACTTGGAGTCCTGCACCTCCATGTAGGGCCCGTCGAAGGCCTTCTGCACGTCTGAGAAGGCATACCGGCAGATGGCCGACGCTTTGATGTTCTTCCTGACAGGCAACAGAAAAGCACAAAGCTGACACATTTGAAACAGGACATTGGTGAAAACTTCGATATTTTACTGATTTTTTTGGTACAGATTTTCGAACAGATTGCTCTCCCTCCTCTTTAATTTGCGTGTAATTCCACTGTCAGCCGCTAGGTGGAAATACACTCTTGTTTGACACTAGCTCAGTCTGGTTTTTGCTTGAGATCCCTGAACGTGAATTACTGTTTAATCCTGCTTTTTACACCTACAGAAAGCAACGAGTGTAGGTTCATTGTGCGTTATTGTATGATCACATGTAGCAGCTACAAATAAAATTGCAGTATCCGTACTAACATCAATAAGCACAAGCTGCCTGAGCGTTATTTGAAGGGATTTTTTTTTAAACCAGAGAGTTGAACATAATCTCTCACCATTCCAGGCCGAAGACGCCGTACAAGAAGCTGCTCTGCGCGTCGCTGCCGCGCATGACAAAGACACCACGCAGGACGTTGAGGTACAGCTCGTACTCGGGCACAAAACACACTAGCCGGGCCTTGAGGAAAGAGGTCCACTTCCTCTGCAGGGTTCTCTGACCACCCCAGTCCGTCTGCAGACAGAGAGAGGACGCATGGCTTGGACCCGTCTCCATTTTTGCGGTGTGGCTTAGCAACAATCGCTAATACGAGCCAGAGGCCACAACCAGCGCGAGGAATTTGACATTCAAGAGTCGCAGCTCTACGCCCGCTTTGTGTTGAAATTGTCGCTGGTTTATCTGAATGGGTGAAGCTGCAGCGGCTGCGTGTCGGACCGTTTTTCCTCCAAGAGCTGCACTGATGCGAGCGGCTTCTCAAAAACGAGGTCGCACGTCCTAAAGGGACCTCTGAGTGGGTCACCACGGTAACGGTGAGGAAGAGACAGCCTTCTTAGAATTGGTGTCCACGGAGCGACAAAGCAAATGTCGTTATGAATTGCGATTCAAGCGTGCTGCTTAAGTGCACCGAAAACAATAACAACCACAACAATAATAAAAATGATGTCGTGTAAGTCGACAATAACTTTGTTGGCGAGCATGTTATGTGGTAAACGGGACAACATTCGGCCTCATGTGACCGTGACTCCCGCACGAAGCAACATAAACAGGAAGTGGAGCTCGCCGTCTGGACCGAAGACGCCGATTGCACGTGAAATGTGGCAAGCGGGCCGAGGGTGGGCGTTCCGACCTTGCAAACCCGCGCCACCCTGGACACCTTTGTCCGGCTGGGGTACGCCATCTGCTCCTGGCTCCTCTCCGTGAAGAAGAAGTAGATCTTGTCGTCGTCGCCGACGGAGCTGTTGACGCTCTCCCGCAGCAGGGCCGAGCCCACAAAATCCGCCTCTGGAAGCCGAACGGGGAAGTCAGAGTGCGGAGGTGGTGGAGAATCTGGACAGGGCGGGGTAACGCGCTCACCCAGAAGCCAGCGGGTGGGCGCTTCCTCCGTCCTAAGCGTGGGGAAGGGGAAGTTGCGGCGCACGTCCGGAGAGCTGCGGAACTCATACTGGGAAGCCGTGAACATCTCGCCATCTGATCGAGAGGAGGCACAACAACGGTTTTTGACCCTGGGCTTCGCTTCTGTCTGAAAATTGCAGGACCACACATTGGCCACTCGGTGTTCATATTTGGACGCATTTTGCATCTAAAAACCAGGACGCGTACCTGCGAGGAGGCCCGTGTACCCCTTGGCGGGGTCATACGGACACCTGTCTCTGCCGTCCTCAAAGCTCGCCGGCAAGCCGAAGCGTTCGGAATCCTCGCGGGGGAGAAGACACGAGACGTTGCCCGTCAGCGTCCCAGTACTTTTGGCAACATCGGAACTCGGCGTGGCAGCGGCTGCACTTACCACGTACGCGCAGAGAGGCCTGAAGGCGTTGGTGCCGCACGCGTACAGGTGAGTCTCGTTGTAGCGCTGCAGGAAGCGGATGTGATTGAAACACTCCGTCTGCTCGCACACAAACAAAAGCACACGACGTCAACGTTGGAGAAGTCATCCAGCAGCGAGTCGGGGCACGCGGGACGCACCTTGTTGTCCCGGCCTTTGTTCAGGCACTGCTTCTTCTGCTCGGGGGACGCGTCCCAGTCAATCTGGCAACAATCAGAGAATGAACGACGGTCCACACACCCGATATAAAAACCGCCCTGGTGTTCGGGGTGGCGGAGATGCGAGCAACGAGTTGCCCAACATTCGAATAATAAATACAAATATTGATAGTATAAGGGCGGTCCAGTGGTTAGCGCGACGACCTCACGGTGGAGAGGTACCGGGTTCAATTCCAGCGCTGGCCTTGCTGTTTGCATGTTCTCCCCCGGGCCTGTGTGGGTTTTCTCCGGGTATTCCGGTTTCCTCCCACATTCCAAAAACAAGCATGGCAGGCTGATTGAACACTCTAAATTGTCCGCAGGTGCGAGTGTGAGCGCGGATGGTTGTTCGTCTCTGTGTGCCCTGCGATTGGCTGGCAACCGGTTCAGGGTGTCCCCCGCCTACTACCCGAAGACGGCTGGGATAGGCTCCAGCATCCCCAGCGACCCCTGTCAGAATAAGCGGATCCGAAAATGGATGGATGGATATCTAGTAATTGATATTTCAGTGACAAAAAGCCGCCACTCGTTCTGCTTCAACCGTGCCGCATTTCATCCCCGCAGCCGTAAAATCAAAACGGACACAATTGGATTTGCTCAATCTGCTTGAGGCTAAAATTAGTCTGTCCTCCTTTAGGATGCAAAGTTGAGAAGGAAGAAGTGAGCGTGGATGTGCGGGCGGTGGGGGGATGGGGAGGAAATTGTGCGTGTTCCGTTTGGTACTCACTGGGGGACGAGCGGGTGTGGCGATGTCAGACGCGTTGAGCGCGTAGAGCGCTCCTCTGCCCCCACGTACAGAATCCCCGCCGGCTCCTCCAGCAGGAGGGTGCTGCAGTTGCGCGCCGAGCCGCCGAAGCGGGCGCTGCCCAGCAGGCCTGCAAACATCCAGAGGGGAGTGGGGGGGGTCTTACTGTAGTTGTGGTATAATTGGATTGTAGCCTGTTTAGGCCCTAAGTGAAATCCATTCCGCCTCTGTTGTTTCAGAGGCAAAAATCAACAACGCCGTTTGAACGCCAAAGCGAGGCTTGAAACCTTATTTCAATCCCTAACCTTGTCTTGAAGTTCCGGTTTGAGGACCTAATTCGGAACCCGAACTCTTTATTATCCATTTGATGACATCACCCAAATTTGAAACCGTGATTTGGAAACCGTAACGCAGGTTTGAAACCCTAACTTGAACGTTTTGGTTCATGCGGTGGCTCGTTTTTTTGCATTCCGTGTCGGCTCAATGTTTCTGGTGATCAATTGGGCTGATGCTTTCGTGTCTTTTTTTGGGGGAAGCACGACCTACTAACAAATATGATCACACACCCACACACTAACGACGAAGAGGGCAAAGCTCCATGCGCTGATGCGACTTGGCAGGATTGGGGCAGCCGTCCTACTCAATGCCCTAAAATGCCGCCTGAGCCATCTTGCCCCCATTCTCAACGGGCTGAACCCCCCCTGCAAGTCACAATAACAACACTCTAAGCACCTTCGCGAAGCTACAAGACGACAAAACAAACTTGCTAAAAATAAATAAATAAATAAAAAATCTCTGTGATTGACTGAGCGGTATGACGACTTGGTTGCGTAATAATGGAGGTGAGTCACATGACCACACGGAGTCTTCGGCGAGGTCCGCCCCCCCTGTCACAACCGCTCAGTCACGTCCCTTCCAACCTCATGATATCAATCACGTTGTGCACATGGCAAAAATAAATAAATAAATAAATAAATTCTCAATTTTACGATTTTTAAAACAGTTCGCAGATGTTTGAATCACACGCTTGTGGTATGCCGACAAAAAAAAAAAAAAAAAGCCAAGGGTCAAAAAAATTCGAGCAATGTATTGCCATGGTGAAAGCTCAAGCTAACGTTATGTAAAAGCATTTAGTGTTAGTTTTAATGTAGGGAGTATTTGCACATTTTTAAGGAAACTACAATTCTTTAACTGACCTTCCTTTTGTCGATGTACAGCAATAAAGAAAGAAATACATTTAAAATCATCCGCAAAAATCTCCTTGACTGACAAGGACCGAAACAAACGCATTTTCAGAAATAAGCAAAAAGCTCAAAATTCATTTCGTTGATTCAATTCACACTTGCTGACTCATTCAACTTGACCTGCTGACACACAAAAAAAAAACCTCAATTTCCATCATGCATCCCTTAAAAGTCCAAAAGCAGGACGAAAAAACCCTCCTCCGCCGCAAAAGCTGACGAGAAGCCCGCAACAAGACCCGCGGCGTCCCGAACGCCGCGGGCGGGAGGGGGAAACGCGGCGCGCGAGCGAAGCGACGTCACTCCCCCCGCGGCTCTGTTGACACACAGTTATGCAAACGCGGCAGCGGCGGCTCAAGGCAGCGCGCGTGAGTCATGCCGACGCGTGGATCTGGTATCAAAAACAAAACAAAAAAAATGTCATCAAATAGGGACGAAGTGATGCAACAATCCTGACAGGGGAGAGCGTCCCCGAGGCCCCCGCCGAGGCAGGATGGCGACCTCCGTCGTGTTTACGCGGGATTTGGAAGTGATTTCGGTGAGAAGCCGCACCAAACATTGGGGGTTTTATGTCGCCCGTGTGACAGTCTGACAGTTGAGCCGTCACAGGTGGCGGCTTCGCCGCGTGCTCGGGCAACGGGCTAGCCGCCATGTGGGGTCTGGATGATACTAAAGCCCGCGCGCGAGTGCGTGCGTGCGTGCGTGCGTGACTTCCTGCGTGACTCGCGGCCAGTCATTTGACTGGCAAGAGAGTGTGCGGCGGTGGGGACAAACGCCGCTAGCGGAGCCTGACTGACTCTCTCTCTCTACGGGACGATTGTCACTCATTTTTATCCAGTGGATGATGTAAGGGAAGAAGACGCTCTTTATGTAACATTTAAGTCAACACAGGCTGTCCTGTGACGTATTCTACGTGCTCTCTCATTTCTTATCTTTCGTATTTTAGCTCGGCGACAGCGGCTCTCGCCGTTTCCGTGCGGATGCCTCCCAGCGAACGTGAAATTTGGCAGGCGGCCATGTTGGTTTGGAGGGGTCACGTTGATCACGTCAGGGGTCGTTTCATCAACATCAAATTTGGAAGGAATATCTATGACGAGGAGGCCCACAAAAAATATCGAGAAGCACGGGAAGTCGACCATTTTGCTTTAAAATGGCACTTGCATTCATCCGCTGGAAATCTTTTCGGCCTGGTCTGGCGACTCTCATCAATATTTCACCCGCACATTACTTCAGGTCTGCTGGCAGAGGCGAGAAGCAGGTCAGGTTTGTGCTTGATGACCTCGGCGAGGTGACGGGGGGGGAGGCCATTGCTGGGGAAATCGCCACAGGTGCGTTTAATTTTCGACTTGCTTTGAAGTACGGAAGCGCACAAGCGACCGTATCAGCGTCTAAAGTTGTTCCCTCCCGACCGTACCATCCTACAAACAATTTCCCGTATCGTATCATACATTATGGATACAACTGGATCAAATATTGATATCAGGGCTGTCTGCTTCATACGAATGTCACATTTTTTGACATGATGACACATTTTTTAATCGGGAATTATTGCATTTCTTCAATTCACCCCCACCCCCCACAGATATTGTGGCGTATCGCTGCCACTATCGGTCTCAATTTGAATGATTGATGTTGCGCATGCCTAAAAAAAAGGATGAAGTCCTAATGTTAAAACGAAGACAAACTATTGACATGGCACTTTCCTCATTGCAATATTGTCGCTCTCCCACAACATCGTGTGAGGTTTCGTCCCTCCCGTAATCCCAAAGTGGCTGCGCTTTCTCAATCGGCGCTCCTAACAATCACCCGGACAAGCTATAAAGCCCAAACAGCCATTTCTTGGAGGCTTAAGGGCGGTCATTTTAAAGGATGGAAGATCTGGATGTTTGCCAAAGTCATCGTCCACTAAGGCGAGTTAGTCGGCGTTCCTATTTTATTATTTTTTACTACACTGGACACATTTTCATCGCGTCTTACACAAGCCGCACGAGTTTGCCGCTCCCGTGACGAATGCGGCGGCGTGTCCTTGCGCTCCCACTCAGGCAGGCCATCTGTCAAACATACTGCCTGTCTAATTCAGGCAGCGTGACACGTCCGCCCACGCTGATGACCGCACAAATGAAGATGCGCGTTAGAAATGATTTCAGCGTGCGCGCCGAGTGACATGTGTCACCACCGGCGGAGCGGGGGGGGGGGTGGAACATATCGTGCGCAGGGGACCAAGCGCACCCCCCCTGCAGCACAAAAACAAAGCGCGCTCCCGTAGAAAGTGGGTCAAGGACGAGCTCTTAAAGTCGGCGGTGAGAGAGAAAGAGAGCCCACGATGGTGTCGGATGCGAAAATCTGATGAAACGTTTTTTTTGGGGGGGCGGACAGCTTGACAAGCGGCGGTTTAAGCTTTTCGATTTCGATTAGCGTCGCGGTCGCCGTGACGCCGTCGTCCGTCAGCCGTTCGTGGCAGCCGTCGGCGTAACGAAAGGAACGCGCGGCCTGATGAAAGCTGGCGATGTGATGCAAAACTTTGAGATCGGGCTCGTTTTGGTTGCTGTCAGAGGACAAATGCTGTATTTACGTTGCACAAAAAAAAAAGACAAAAATATGAAAAGAAACCGTTTTAATAAGACTGTTATTCAATACGCAACATCTTTAATCTTTTCTTTTAGTGAAGCTCAAGTTTTTCATTTTTTTTTAAGCAAAGTGCAACAGAGATCCAGTATTTGTCTTCTTTTTCGCAAAGTCCAACGGCAAATGTGTCTTCTTTTTAAGGTGAGCGCACCATCAATATATTATAGTCACTTTAAGAAAGTGCAACATCAATAGTTTGTCTTCTTTTTAGGAAACTAAAACATCAAGAGTTTGTGAAACATCCCTAATTTGTCTTCATTTTAGGCATTCACAACACCAATAATTTGTTTTCTTTTTGGGAAGTGTAACATCAATATTCTCTCTTTTTCGGAAACCCCAACATCAATAGTGTGTCTAATTTTTTTTTTTTTGGGGTTTTAGAATGCTCCCTCGCTATTCTCGAGCCTCCGAATGTGAGGCGGCGATGGCTCTGGATGCCGCCCTGCTTGTTCTTGCCCTTCTCTAATAATACTCGTCCCCAGAGGATCACACCAGGGAGGGATGATGGGAAGGGGGGGAGGGCGTCGGAGTTTCCCTTCCTCGCTGCAGCTCTGCCGCAGTGGTAAGGGAGGGAAAAAGGTGAGTCGGGGGGCAGAGTACGGAGAAGGTGGCAGAATAACACCAATTCAGCAGTATGCGCTGCATGGACGCCGATCGTTAAATGTTTTGCCGAGCGGCGCGATGTAGGACAGGACTTGGGAGACCACGCGCTACCCCCGGGCTAAAAAATAAAATTTAAAAAAACGGTGCCAGTCGCTCAGCGCTGAGGCCAGCGAGCATGTGGCAGCAAATCAGGCCACAAGGTGGTGTGGTTGCCCCCCCCCCCTTGCCTCACCCTTGAGGAAGACCGTCGTCCTGGGCGTGACGTCCACATCTGGGGAAGCGCTGAAGGGGAAGGCCCACGGTTGGGACGCCGCCGCCAAGAGGAGAAGGAGGAGCTTCTGGAGTCCCATGTTGAAGAAACATGTCCAAGTTTGCATCTTGAAGGACTGTGTCCCACTTTTGTGGGGGGGAAAGAGACAATCAACCGTTAACGGACAGCAACGGCCCATGAGAGATCCCCTGAAACAATTCAGTCTTTGTTTAATTTATTTTTTTAAGCGTGGATAGACATAGCACACCATAATAATATCAATAATTCAATGACATCAACGATAGTGTCTGGTGCAGAGAAGTGAGGGCGGTTGTTCAACTTCACACACCCCTCCTGGGACAGGAACATCCATTCACACAGGTGCCATCCTGCCTCTGATATTCGCTCCAAAGCTGGGAAATTGGCAGGTTGCTTTTTAAGCTACACTTCCATTGAAACATCTGTAGAAATGCTATTGAACCAACATTATTACATAACAAACTTTTGTGTGTGTGTGTGGATTTTGAATGCATGAATCATCATCAACAAGCACTCCAATGACACAAGTAATGTCCACTTCAAATCATATAATTGGAAGTTTGGACGTCACATATCAAGTGACGTGGTTGTAATTGGATTTTCCTGTTTGGTTGTTTTTCTTGAATATATTTCATCATGGGGGTTTTTTCACGAGTATTTATGAGTATCGTTTTATTTGACGATTGGCATCGTCTGTTCATTCTTTAATTATTTTTGGGAACGTTTAGTTTTTCGCTTGTATAGACAGCAGGAAGATTAGCTGGTGTGTATTGCAAGGACTAATGGGGCTCCTATAAACAATAATCAAGCTTATTGTGTTTTGAATGTCGGTGGTTGCATGTGTCCTCTTGGCTGTTTGACTGGGGGAAGAAAAAGAGGAGATTTTTGCATACGCAAACACAAATTCTCATGACTTTATTCTTCGCCTTTTACCTGGTTTTTATCGACACGAAAGTCTGTCTCTCAGAGACCCCCCCCCGCCCCCTCCAGCGCGCGCTTTGACCCAACGGCGAACTAATTCACACATAATTCACACAAAACGTGCGGGAGCTTGTTGTCGACAGATTCCCACTGGACTAAACAAAGTGGCTGCCAAGTGAGCAAAAAAATAAAAATAAAAACTTTTTGCAGCGGGGTACGCACACGCACACAAGCGCGCTGAAATCAGGTGAGGTGCGTGAACGTATTCGGGCATTTTCACGTGAAATAAGCATAAAGAAACGGACTCACCTGCTGTATGCACCTGTACGCACGGACGCGAACAGAACAGCGAGCTCCCTCTGCAAGTCTGCTCTCTCTGCTTAGCTCAGCTGCGACATCGCTTCAACGATTGTGGCCCCTCCCACGCATGAACGCTCCTTGGATAGTGCCTACACAACACACGCGCGCGCGCGCACGCACACAAGAAAAAACACTGTCCACTCGTGTGTGCTGTTTTCTATTTTATTGCATCTTTGTAGTTTGTCTTTGTGATGGCATGTAAAACTCATAAAGATGGCATTTAATAATAATAATAATAGTAGATTTTATTTATTAGCGCCTTTCAAGACACCCAAGGACATTTACAATAACAAAAAACACAAACCATATTTGGAGATAAAACGAAGCACTTTCAAACACAGAAACGTAGACGTTGCCACTTTTGTCAAAGTGTTCATCGTGGTTTTGAATATGTCCAATAAACGGCCACATGAATTGAAATATTCAGACAGGGCGACACTTTTCAGAGCGCGATGACTTTGAACTTCATTTCCCAGAATGCATCGTAGCTACGGAAGCCGCCACGATCCCATGTGGTATGGGGAGTGATTTGTTCCAAAATTATTTACACCGTGACTTTCGCGATAGTCAATTACACCTCAACTTTGATGGAAATAACCTTAAGTATTTCGTTTCCCGATTATATTTAAAAACACAAAAGAAATCGGATTAAGGCTTGATGTCCGTTTTACAATACGGTATTTTGAACGACAAACAGCATCAACTCATTCCCGTTCAATGGAGAAAGCAACACTGCCGCCTCGCGGACAGAAGAGGGATGCGCTTCTAATACTTGTGTGCAGTACTGTATACATATCTGAGACCTGCATGAGTGGAGACCTCGAGACGGTATAACGTTTCTGCTGACCTACAAACGGACACTCGGTCCACGCACACAGACTTTGAATATTTACAAATGATGCGTCATGACAAACGCACACACAGCAATCAAAAACACGTGGAAATCGCGCATATATTTGTGGATCTGATGTGAACGCCACAAGCATGTTTGTGATCTAAAAAAAATACCCGTAAAAATCGTGGATGTGAATATTTCCACACAAATCTCTCGCCATACCTCTTATACCCCCTCCACCCCCACAGGTGGATAAAACATGGCCACCAAAATGCCACCGTTATCCTTTCGGGTAACTTTCCCACAGGACACAACATTAGGTACAGCTTTTGTCTTTAATGTTGAAATAAATCCCCTTATTTTGGGGTTTTATTTTAATATCCTATTAAATATTTTTAACTGAGCATAATTTATTTAGTATGTATTTTTATTGATCATTTTATTTCACGTGTTTCATAAAAATACTCATTTATATTTTGGGCACTAAAAGCTTCAAAACTACAATTGGGCAAAAGTAACCAACCAAAATGCACATTCTCCAATCATTTTACACTGTTACTTTATTAACAAGGTAACCAAAATACTTGGAACAACTCTAAGTGCAGTTGCAAACACACACACACACACACACACACACAAGTACCACACTAAGTACAATTTATCAAAGTATTCATATTTATTTATTTGTACACATGATATGAGGGGAAGAGGAAGAGTTTGATTGTGGATTATTTCTGGGATAGTGTCACATTAAAACTGTCCCCTAAAATAGTTACTAATAATAAATTGGGCTGAGCTGATTCAGCAGCATTTGTTCAAGTGTCACTTACACGCCTTTTTGCAAGACGATTTTCAGACATAATTTTTAAACTTGTCAAGTTACCTCAAAATGACTGAAAACATTCTGGTGAAAATTAAAAAATAATAATAATACAGATGCAGCGGCAGGCAATGACAAAAATAGCGGCGGACCCTCCGCTATCCAAAAATCTCTAGTCCTCAGAAGAATTTGACGCCTTTGCCGTCGTCCACGCTGATGAGCTCGGCTTTGCCTTCCGTTTGCAGTGCCTGCAGTGAGCGCAGCAGCATCCACTCTTCCAAGCCGTGAAACTCTGCCCAACATGCAAAAAGAGAAAATGTGAAACGATTGTGCTGTGTGGGGTACGTAGGGCGTGCACAGGAAAGGTTGGCGACAAAACCGTACCTTCGCCCTCTGTGTCGTCACCGTTGGAGAGCTCGTACAGCGTGAAAACTGTGTTGTTCATTCCGTTTTTCGATACCTAGACAATAAAAACGGCGGTCATTAATTGTAAATATTTTCCAAAATTTCTAATGCAGGGCACACATACATAAACAACCATCCGCGCTCACACTCTGGAGTGTTCCATCAACCTGCCATGCCATGTTTTTGGAATACGAGTGGAAACTGGATAACCCGGAAGCTACAGTTACTTCGTTCAAACGTTCAAATTTTTGGGGAATCTATTAATCTGGAAAAAAAAGTTCAAGTGTGTTCCTCACCCATTGATGCATAAGCTTGCCCCATTCCTCGGGCCGCCTCCACATCACTAAACATCTTGACTTGTTCTTGTCCAGCCATTCCAGGTTCCCTGATCACCACAAATTCACACAGTCATTAAAAAAGACAAGCAAGCAACCAAAAAAAAAAAAACATTCTGGTTTACCTTACCTTTTTTCCTCAACTCCTCAAACACCACTTGAATTGCTTCCATGGACAGTTTTCCTGCCATTCGGTTAAGGAGGTCAGAAAGAATCTTACGGGACAAGGTAGTAGTGGAGAGTTTTCATTGAGCTTTTGAGAGGATACGTTTAATCTTGCGGTTGTTGAAGACAGGGCTCTCCTGTGCCTCCATCACGTCCAGAGTGTACAGCTTTTGATGGCGGCAGTAAGTCAGCGCCAGCGAACACCACGCCGCCAGCTGCTTCTGTCTCGTGTCAACATTGGGTTGAAGCCTGCACACAACAATTAAAAAAAACAATCAATAAGAAAATAAGACATAAGATGACACTTACAAAGCATAGTACAAAATAGATAGTTTTTGTACACTAAAAATAAATTGACACCTTTCCCCAACTCGAAACAGATTTCCAAAGGATGGCTATCTTAATACATTGCAGGCTGATGATATAGTGGCGAAGCTTTCTTCCCACAGGGCACACATGCAGCTTCATGAGTCATTTGAGTGTCGTTCTTTTAGAAAATATTACATATCCGTCATGTATGAAATCAAACAGAACCGCAATAACATTGCATTTTGGAAGAGACACTAAATTGAGCAAATCTACTTCCTTAGCATTTCGGCTAAGGAGCCGGTTAATATGACACGAACAGTCAAAACCAAACACTTAAAATGGGCAACAGGTTGAAATAGAGGTTTGGTGTTTATTTTACCATGTTTAAATAATGGTTTAAAGGCGTACTCACGTGAAAAACGGAGGAAAATTATACTGCCACGGCCACTCGAAACTCATCGCGGAGGATGCTGTGAGAAGCACGTCCCACCACAAAAAGGTTCCGGCAAATCATAAGCGCACATAAATTAATGTACGGACAATGATACACACATTTTATTAAATGTAGTGACACTATGTTATTTCTTGATAATTTATAGATAGTATTTCACACTCCAATTTCAATTATAGTTAATTTAGACACAATTCGTTTCTCTATTAGCTCCAATTGCATTAAAATCCCCGAATTGGGCTTCCGGAAGCGCGTCCGTCAACGAAATGGTTCCGTTTGACGTTGCTCGGAACATAAAGCCTAACGTTTACAGCGAAATACTTTTTTTTGTACAATAATTTGTAGTTTACTTGTAGTTCAACTTTAAGTGGTGGAACAGCAAAAAATTAAAAATAAAATACCATCTTTCAGTGTTCGAATTTTGTCTTGCGTGGGATGCACTGTGCTTGCATTTACAATTAGACTTTAAATTGTCCATAGCTGTGAATACGAACATAGGTTCGTCCAATTGAATAATTTGTGCCCTGCATTTGGCTGCAGAGGAGTCCAGTGTGTGTCCTGTGCTTTCCCACCTCTTTTCCAAGGTCGCAAAATGAGAAAAATATAACCAGTAGCCTTTATTTACAAAGTTAATTTATTATGGAATTACTTTGTATCACATTTTTGATAACTTTCAGCATATCAATGATGTCTATTACTATTTACAGCGCATACATTTCCTTCAGTAGCCGCCTCTCTAGTCTGTTAATCTTTATGTACAGTAGTTGCATGTTGTCGTTAGACAAATAATACAGCATAGATATTGTTATATTCAAACATGCTAGATCAGATTTAATTCACAAAGGCTGGCGGATATTAATAGCTGTATACTAGCTGTATACATTTCTATATTACAATCAAGTCACAAGATGTGTCGTGTTAAATCTTCAAATCAAGACATGAACTCCTTCAGCCTGATTGGAAGAGGCGCTCATACTCGTGAAGGATGAGCTCCACTATCTGGTTCTGAAAAACCGTGTGCATGGCGATGTTGCCCGACTCTGCCTCGGGCCGCAGGAGCGTGGGCCCGAACACGATTGCAACGTTGTGCACCGTCATGCGGTTGTCCTCGCCACACTGGATGACCCTGACAGGATGAGACAAATGGAAGCAATGAGATTGATACACTCCATCTAAGGTGCCGTGTTAGTAGTATTGTAGCAAGCAAAAGCTGGAAAGGACTTGAGACACTGACCTCCGTAAATGTCCGAACAAGAGGCTCATGGTGTCGTGATTCGGGATGGGCAGAGATTTGATCAACTCATAAATGCAACACACCTTTGTGTTGTAATCAGGAATTCCTACAACAGGAAAAAATACAAATTAAAAAAGGGAGGATGAGCACAACATAAAAAAAAACAATCAGAATAAGTGAGAGAAATAATTTCAAGTAAAATGTTTTGAAGTGGTTAGCTAAATGAGAGAAATGTTTCAACGACTACCCCTGTGCTCATGTTTCTCCAAAGTGAGCTGCTGAGACGTGACCGCCGCGACGGCATTGCGCTCGCATTGTCTGCTTTTATCGTTTAGTCTTACTGATGGCTGAGATGAACTTGTGAAACAGGTTGTAGGGGAAAAGCGGCTCGGGAAGCTCGCGAAAGAACAGCTTTAGCGCTCCGGTGAGCACGTGAGCATCAGCCCACTGGCCGTCCTCAAGGTCCAATTCCTCTGTTAGGAAGCAAGAGAAGACGTTAAACAACAACATCGGCAATTAAGAACTTCATTTCCACCTGCTTCACGAGCGTAACAAAGACAATTTATTTAAAGCCATAAAACAACATCACCGTTACCATGATCTGCCTTGAAGCGCAGTTTCTGAATGGTGGCGAGGTTCCCGCTGACCCTGTAGAGTCCGTCGATGTCCAAACCTGCAGGTCAACACTTATTAGTCGGTCTGCCTCCTGCTGACTAGCTGTGATCCCTCAGTGGTGGTGGTGGTGGTGGGGGGTGTTACCTCTCCTCTCCACGGCTTTTATGCATTTCTCCACAAATCTGGGGACGGTGGTCCGCTCCTGCGCGCAAAGCGTGGCCAGGTGGCAGCCGAACACGTTCTCTGTAGGCAGGACAGAATACCATCAACCCCAATAGGTGCAAATCTGCAATCAAGACAAACTATATCACTTTTTAAATCGTTTTACGCCTTCTCGAGGTGGGAGTCATGAGTGTGAGCTGTGGCTGACAGCAGCTCCTGCGTGAGTGTGGTCATTGTGTTTGTGTTTAAACTGTTCTCCCCACAAGCTCGCAGCCACACCGCAGCTCGATCCGCTCGGTTTCGGAGGGTCACCGCCTCACTTGGCCCCAACGCGGGTAGATTAGCGTAAGTAACTCACTCTACCTCGTATGTATCCTTTCTCCTTGACTGCCTGAAGCGAGGGCCGCTTCATGAGGAACTTGATGAGCTTGGTGCGAACCTTCTTGGGGTCGGTTTCACCGCCGCTGGTGCTGTTGACACTCGGTCTGGAGGCTGACACGCCCCCCCGCACCCCCCCAAAAAAGATGCTTCATTTAAAATGGCAGGCAGGCACGGTTTTACCCAATGCAGTTGGAGCTCACCCCGACGCCAGTCGGTTGCAATCTGTTGGTCCGCGATGCTGATCTTCTCGTACAGGTCGCTACCGTCTTCCTCCTCTGAGTGATGCTGGTCCTGGTACTCCTGATCAGAACAACAAACGCACCACCCCGAAAACTTTGAACTCTGCGACTTGAAATTGATAAGATTTTTATCAACAAGCTTAATGCCCGACAATGCAGTTATTCGACGGTGTCGTTGCATCAAACTCGTCAGAGGTGCTTACCAGTTGCCTTATGGTGTCCAGTAAGACTTTATGCCAGTCGGTGATGATGCTCTCTGTATCGTACTGGATCAGAAACTCAACGCCACTCTTGCTTTTTAACTGAAAGAGCAAAACGTCAGGAACAGATCAATGTGATGTGAAAATTTTTCACATCGGTGTGAGGGGGAAATAGATGTCCATGCAACCTCTAAAACATTTTTCTTGCTCGATTTGTCCTTGGAGGCCCAGCTGATCATGGCACCTCGAAGGTCCACCGTCACTTCCGGGACGATCTGATTGGTCTTGTTCTTCAAGGGCGGCAAAAAAAAAAATAAATAAAAATTGAGTATGGACATAAAACAAGCAGTGCCGCATTCCTGCGACAAAAGTGTCTGTCAACTGGCGGCGGAGGTTTTGTCATTTGAGTCACAAGGACAATAGTTTTTTTATTTTTTTATTTTTTAGATCATTTCTTGAATTGCCAAAGTCAAGACAAAATCTGTTCAGCAAAACTTGGTTTACTTTAAGTTAGGTCACGTGAACAGCTGCAAAAAGATGGGAGAAGAAATTACCGAAATTCCTGGCGATGTCGATTTTGGGTCTTTGTGGAAGGTCAGCATGCCTCCATGCAGTACAGTCCAAGTCTGGGCCCAGTTTTTCCTGCATGAGCATACAGAGCAGAGGAGCCAGAGGGCAACGTGAAACCAGATACACTCTGAAAGCACAAAAGCTTCCCGAATACGACACCCCAAAAAATACCTCAAGGTGGGATCGTTGGACTAACCTGACTTTTTTGCCATTTTCAGACACTTTTGTTTTGTTCAGGATTCCGGCTTTCTCCAAGTTGTGCACCTGAAATCCAACCGGAGACTTCTTTTTCAGGGCAAGGACGGTACAAAAGCGGGTTAGCATGATCTCTCACGTAAACACGTGAGCCAAAAAAAAAAGGAAAGTCTCGTGTCGCACTGACAAACTAGAATGTGTGTCATGATGTCATTATGCAAGAGCGCAATTGCAAAATAATGAGCTCAATGTTGGTGAATTCTTCAACATTGAAAGTCTCCAACATGTTGCTAAGCAACATACAAATGTGTGAAATGTAATAAAAGGGCGACTGCCTTGCCCTGTGCTCCTTTTCTCGTCTTACCGATACGCTTGATTCATCGCCCAAGCCTACAACAAGGCGCTCTTTGAATGCGCAATCGCATGCGCACACCCGGCGCCCGCCATAGATCGATGGCGTTATCTATGGCTCTCATACTAACAACCCACGTTATAGTGCAGCCACCTGGAGGTCAGGTAATAAGGCTTTCTCCAGAGCTGAAACCCAGAAGCCTTAAGAGGGCAAAGAAGACGATCGTCAACAAATCATAGCGATTCGCTGGCGGCGCGTCGCCCGGCGTTACTCACGTTAGGCTGCATCTCAGGAGAGTTTCCCGTGCTGGAGCTGTCGCTGCTGTAGTCCGACGTGGTCCTGCGGTGGGTCGGGAGGAAACCCTGCCAAGAAGCGCAGATGAGAGCGCGGTGTCAAAATGCGCGCTTGAATTTTGACCCGAGGAATGAAATCAAATCAAATCAGAATATTATTTGTATGTTCCGGAGGTGTGCAAGTGCTCCTACTGCGTCATCTTGGACTGAGGCGAGCTGGGCTGGTCCTACTGTTTGTCTCCAGTTCTTGAAGACATTCACCTCTTCGGCCTCCTCGCCGTTTTCCTCCTGGGACAGTCCCGGCGATGCAGGGCCCACCTCCACCGGGACGAGAAGACGCGGTGAGAAATTGTTGCGGAGCGTTTGAAGCGGGAGGCTGCCTGGAAAGCGTGCGCTTACCTCGGGCAGGTTCCACTGGGACCTGGAGCCATCTTTCAGGTAATAGTAAGTCTGGCCCAGGTCGTCCACGGACTTGACCCACTGTGATGGAACACAACTAAGACTTTATATGGTGAGCCACCAATTTGTGTGTCCCTCTCGTCCAAGAATGGTACGCCGCATTCCATTATCGGTCAAAGCTAACCTGCTCGAGTGAGTACTCGTTGGAAAACACCCAGGTGCCATCGGGCTCCACGTTGAGGCTCCAGCCGGCGGGCGTGCTGCGGTCCAGGCTGGCCCGGGGGATGATGGCTCGGCTCACGTGTGACAGGTTGTATTCCCTGTGGGACGCCGGGGGCCTCATGGGCAGGGAATCTTCGTCGGGATCAGGTCCATCGGCCCCTGCCGGGTAATCTTCCGAGTTGTAGTCTTCTTCAGGTATCTGAAGCTGGGGATTTGAGTGGAACGGTGTTAACGAAACTTTAATCTTAACTTCCAATCCATAACCTTGAACCATAATCCTGTTTTGTTTTTGGAGGCAAAGTGAAAACATCCAAACTCCACAAAGAAGGACGGAGAACTGTGTCAGAGACTTGCTAACCACCGTGCAATGGTATTTATATAATTTCATTGTGAAACAGAAATAAAAATCTGAAAAGGATTTTTTTTCGCAGTCCATAAAGACAAAATGAGGACAAATATCTCACAAAGAACTGCAGACATTTTATATTCCTGCTGCATCCTTGCCAAATGGGAACGACTGGCACCGCTCAAGGGTTAAATCCATTAAAAAGGAGGCTGCACTCGCCGTCTTCCCCTGAGCGAAGCTAAAACAGGAAACAGGAAGTAGAGCAGCCAGTCAGGTCCTCACCGACTCATCTTGGTGAAAGCGGTGCACACTCATCGACTCCATCAGGGGCGGGTATGGGCTGAGCGGCTCTGGCGGCTCCCAGGACGTCTCCCCAGACATGGCGTTGTAAAAGTACGGACGGCCGCTGCGCTCATCCACGAGCTGCTCCCAGTCCGACGTCCAGGCCGGACGGGAGGCGGTGGACAGGAAGTCGCTGGGAGACCAAAGGGGTGAGGGGGGGAGCGGTTTGGGGTCACGGGGTGACTCGTAGAGGGGGTTTTCCCAGGTGGTATGCCCCGTGGTAGGGTGGTAGTAGTAGTCCTGACCACTCTCCGGGTCAAAGTGCACCTCCCATCCGTCGGCGTCCTGGTGGAGCGGCGAGTCGGCAGAGTCCTGGCGAAGTTGAGCTACGTTGGCGTAGATGGGCGCTCTTTGGCTCTCATCGTCCACCTGTGGGGGGAAAAAAAAGTGCATGGTTCAGAACAAACGGTGATGCCGAATCATTTTCACAGGATGTGTGACAGGACCCAATGTCCTTTTCTCGAAAAAAAAAAAAAAGATAGAAGTCGACTCGGCTCACAGGAAATACTCTGCAGCAGAGTCACGCCACAAAGCAAAGTGTTCCTCCCAATCTTGCCACCATAGAAATTATTTCTTGCTGCCTTTTATCGTGTCAGTCTTGGAACTGCGACGGGCTTGACTTCCAGAGTGGTGCATTCGAGGGTCACGGGGAAAAACAGACAATGGTGGTGGTGCGCTCTAGAATGTCAGAATCAACCCCAAGTTCCAGAATCTAGAAGGGAGTCATCATGCTGGAGTGTGCTGCAACAGGCTGTGTTGTCAAAGTGTCGAAACAGCAACCCAAGCAGTTTTAAAGGAGACATTTTGCTTTTTTTTACCCCCACAATTTAAAACCGTGTCAAAAACATGATTAAACAGAGATTATTATTATTATTACAACAACACCATGGCATTTCCTTTCAATTTGCCACTCGAGTGCACTCGCCGTGTTCATGTTCCCGACGTGACAACCCAAAATAGACTTCTGCATCGGACTTTCGCTTTCCTCCATCTGGCGCGATCAAAAACAAACGCAATTTCCGGCAACTCAGCGTGTGAAATGTGGCTTCGCACCCTTTGCTTCAACGACTTGTCAGACGGAGGAGTAAAAAAAGTGGTTTCAAACAAACACGAGAGTTTTAGTCACCGTCTTTTGCAGCGTCGAGTCAACCATGGAAGCAGGCGACGCTTGTTTTGTCAGTAGGTATCAAAATATGACACATCACAAAAGCAAAACTACACACCAAAAATAAAACGCCACCGTACGTCGTCAAAGCTCACAACGCCTACCTGAAGCGACGCCAGTGACTGGGCCAAAACCCGCTGGGCCCGGTGACCCGGACAAACCCCGGCATACAGGTCGACCATGTTTTGTCTACAGTGGTCCGCCCATTGGAGATGAAGGCAAAGAGCCCAAATATCGTGATCAACAAGACCGTTGGGGCAGACGAGCAAAGTGCATCCGTGAGCGACAGAAAGGAGAACTGCGAGCAAACGCAGCAGGAAGGGTTGGTGGGGGCGTGCACGCGTGTGCGTTGTCTGCGAAACGGTGGAGGGTAGAGGGTAACTGTCTGTGAACAAGCGCAGACACAAAAAGAAGACACGGAGCATGTGCGGTTTGTTTGTACTCATAAAACAGCAGGAAGTCATGAGGGAGTCAATCCCAAAATACACATTGGCTTCTCGTGCCAGAAAATAAAGATGGCCAAAATACTAGAGACCCCCACCTGTTAGTAACTCAGTCAGCTACTTTGCTGGGATGTGAGCCATTCCATTTTGACCCCCCAACCCCCCAAAAAAGCCAGAGAGCCTTTCAAATCCACACCCACACTGAGTGTGAATCAAACCGACACGCACTGAAAGCCACGTGGAAAATAAAACTATTTAAATACGGGGACTGGCACACCAATCAACAAACATAATAGACCAATTACTTCTGCTTACCTTTAGCTTTGGGCCAAGTCGGCGGTATCATCACAGAAATCTGACATTACCATGTATTGCTTGTTTTTTAAAAATACAATATTTTTAATACAGTCCTGTTTAAAAAAATAAAATAAAATAAAGGTGGCATGACAAGAATCATTTTGTATTTTTTTAAATAATTTTTGTCAACTACGCTTTTGTTTCTCAGGCGCGGTGGGATGGAAGGGGGAATTGCTGCTTGTGGCGATGTCATGGCCATTTTTTGAAATGTTCATTACCGCCATCTACAGGGCTGGGGTGGAACAGTTTTGCCACTCGGTGTCAGTATTGCTCTGCAAAGCATCGTGGTTCATTTCTTTTTACACTCGTGTGATGATCAAGTGTTACTTGAACGGGAAAGGTTTGCTTTGTTATATTGTAGTTGATTTCTCTTTAAACCTTAATAAAGTTTAACGACGGTACAAATTCAAGTTACAAACATATTTGGTGTCGGCTTGGTTTGTGTGTGCTGCTTTCAGCAGGATTCGCAAAGCAGCAGCGGGCCACTTGATTACTTCACCACTTTAGCAGGCATGCAGGCGCACAATAGGACACCCATTTGGGGCCCAAATCACGCCACAGAGCGCACACAGTCGGGCTATTATTGAGTCCCCCTGAGCCCCCCCCCCACAACCATCCCTAACCAACTTTCCACTCACATCCCACTTCTCATGACGCAGAATCCATCAAAACGGCAGAGATGATCCATGTGAATAGCAAGTGTGTGAGTGTGCGACTACATTAAAGTCACATCATGAAAACATTTTCCAAAAGTCAAACTAATGGCACAAAGGTGGTGGTGGTGGTGGGACTTCGTGCACCAAATTGATAGGACTTCCTGACTGCAAATCCTCCATGACAGAAAATATTCCACCCAAAACTGCCTTCCTTTTCTCAAGTTCCACCAAAAAGTAACTGCTATTTAAATACAAAATAAAACAATTTGTTTGCAGAACCCCCCCCCCCCCAAAACATCCACATTACGCACATATTTGCACAACACGGGCCGTCTTTCAAGTGGGTGTCATTTGCTAAACACTCTAGGAAACATTCCGAGTGACATTTCCTTGGTGCGATGATGAAATTATCAACGCCGGGTGACTTCTGAAGTGGACTGATAAATCACTTACATAACAGGAAAACTATCCGAAGTATATTAGCTATTTTGCTCCGAGCGACATGTTAAAACAACACAGAGGGTTAAAAATCTTTTAAGGAGTCATTATTCCTGCTCCTATTGCTCGGCCGTATCCGTAAGGGGATCAGCTACCCCGTTGACGAGATAAAACGAGCGCGGGCATGGCGACGAGTGAGTGCGTGCGTGTTTTAATAAGACAGAAAGGGTGAGCGAGTGGGGAGGTGTGAAGGGCGGGAATCTCCGCCACGACCTGTTGGAGCAGTTTATCGGCATGCAATGTTTCAAGCACGGCGTGCTCGCCTCACCAGGAACGCTAAATTAGGTACACCCGACAAGAGTTCTGTTTTGATTGACAGCTATAATGCACCATGGACCGGTCCTCTACTTTTCTGTCGCGGTCAGGTGCGTTGCGAGGGGTCAAATTATTTAGGCACGGCTCTTTGGTATGATGCAGTGCAGCAGCTGTTTGGTGTAGCTAATGTGGCGTTGTCAGGTGAGCTGTCCATCATCATGTCAGAAACAAATCTTTTTTTACTTAATAATGTGAAAATAAGTACTATTGTAGGGAAACATCAAAATGATACTTCAAGCGGAAGTCAAATGATTTTTCTTACAATAATATTCTCTTGGCAGCCTCACTAGTTAAAAACTCGGTACTATGATTAATATTGCAGTTGTGGAATATGAATTAGGCAGAAAAATCCACCCGTTTTTATCCGTGCAAGGGGGCGGCCATTTTGGATTCTACTGCGACTTGCTGTCGACAGAAAATGACATCATAGGGCTCGGCACCATGTTTTTGGGGGGTTCAATGTTGGGCACAATTTCCAATTATTTTTTCCCTTAAAAATAATGTGATAAAAGCAATCACGAAAAAGTGAGGGATGCTGGTCTTTTGGGAGAAATTTCAGGGTGATAACCCGAAGAGGTGAATTTGGCATCCTCCACGTTTCAGTACTTTATGCACAATTGACTCAAAAAACAAAAAAATCCATATCCAAGAATGTATGGTGGGCACCAAAGATTGGAACGTGAATTTGGGCTTTCTGGATTGCCATTTGCTCGCACGCACGCTCTCTCCCCTTCCTTTTCGTTCTCTCCTGACATTACCATGCAAATGCCCCCCCCTCCCCTTTGTAACGGTGGGAGGGGGGTGTAACATGCTTGGCATGTTGACAGTAAGGGCTCATTCATTCACAAACACACATTCTTAAGTCAAACTGTGAGCCTGAAAACAAATGTGCACACACACACACAGACACAAAGAAGCTGAACAACAAGTCACCTGGGCGCCTTGACGTCACCTTTCCCCCCCGGAAACGGGTGCGTATGCACTCACCTGCCGTTCAAACAGGTGTCATCCAGTTAACAAGACTGTTCAAGGTGGCATCAGCATATTCCTGGGAGCAGGAGCGGATAGAAGAGGAGGACGGGGTGCATGTTCGGGAAGCTGCAGTTTAGGTTGGGCGTGGCGGTTGCCTACTTTAACTCCTTCCTGCCAGCCAGCCCACTAGACCTGTTTCTCACCTATCACACTGACACACTGACTCAGTCGTCACTTATAAGTTCCCCTGGCCGTGAAGAAGACAACTTTCCGAAAACGAAAGGGTGGAATACCCTGTAAACCTGATGCAGAGTGAATTCAAACTGTCAATGAAGGGGACTCAAATCAGCTGGTGTTCATGCCTGAGAGGCTCCTCCTCCTCCACTTCCTCCACTTTATTCACATGCTGATGAGCTGGCTGCACAAACATCTCCTCAATCACATCCCTAAACTCGCAACTCACCACTCCATTTCATTCAAATAGAATCTTCCTTTCCAATCGAAATGAATGGCAACGCTACTGATCCCCCCAGCCTCCCGGAAAGAGTTTTTTAACAAGAAAAATTGCACTCAAAAGTTCTTCATGGAGGAGAAAGAATAGATGCCAACCAATCACGCTTCGAATGAAGTTCGGATTGGTCGTTACCTGAGCCCTGAATTCAAGTGGCAAAATGCATTTTTAAAGGTGTCATTCGTACATTTAAAAAATAATTATGTTCATTATAGACAAAATAGTCACGTTTCATTGGTGAAAATTGCTAAATTAAAGTGTTGTTTTAATTTTAGAAGAAGCAATGACAATGTACAAACATACACACATACTGCTAAGTAGTACTACTACTAAATAGTGTACTATTAGGTTGTAAAGTTTGCCAAATGTAAATTTGTTACAAATTATCATTTTAAACTCATCTTATAACATGTTAACATATTTCTTTGGATAGAAAATACAACCATAGAGGTGCCCGCCGTGACTGTATTTTCCTATGTCAACATGGATTTGGCGCCACCATGTGGCCTCTTTGGCATTTAGAAAGAGCAAAAAAAAAAAAAAATGCTAATGTGTGAGTTTTTCTGCAAATAACAGAGGATCATTTCCCCCAAGTTTGTGAATAGGTGAATTTGTAAATCATGACACGTGATGGTACTATAAATTACAGTAGAAGGATCATACAGCCTTTGACGTAACGTGTGTACTTTTAAATTATGTAACCCGCCCTGAAACAGAAATGCCGGGGTCCTACCTTTTGTGTTGCAATGACGTTGCAAGTGGGCGACGGATCCTCCTCATCTGTTCTGATAGTCATCTCCACTTTGCCGTGAGGTGCGTCCCCTCCCTCATGTGCGTGTCTTTCGGGTGTCACCTCAGCTTTGGCGTCACATACCCCAAAGGTGGAGAACTGGCAGGAATCACCTTGAGCATTCCGCACATATTGGGCCGGTATGTAGATTGGCGTAGTGTCTTCTTGTTTGGTGCGGACATACCAGCGGTGTTCGTTTGTCCTGGTGAGGAGCAAGTAGGTTTCGTCGGGCTTGATGGACACAAGGCTGCCGTCATGTGTTTCGTGCTCAAACTCATGCTGGAGTGTCATCTGCTCCATGTTTTGGTGAGTTGTTGTTATGGAAATGGCATCAGCATCAGGAAGCTGAGGATAAAATGTATAAGAAAAGGTGATGTACAACCAACGGCTTTTAGGAATGAAAAAAAATATGCCTATGCTTGATAAAGACTATCAGGCGTGTCAAACTCATTTTTGTTGTGGGCCACTGAACCCAAATTTATTTTAAAAGGGAAATTGAAAAGTTAAAATGTCAATATATCAACATTAGTAAAAGAGAAGTCAATTTGCAATTTGGGTATTTTAGCAAGAAACATGAAATCAATGTACACAATTTCCTTCCCCGGACTACATAAAATGATGCAGCAGGCCAGAGATGGCCACGGGCCCTTGAGTTTGACACCTCAGTCGACTACAGTACCACACTGTGTTTTAAAGTTGTCATTATGGTGGTAGTTATTAAGCTTTATAAATATTTTTGGTAGTAACTGGTTGCCAAAAACATTCCGAACCACTGCTCGAGCACTACAACAACAAAAAAAGACTTCTGTTCATGTTAACAAGTCAACAAGAAACACGTTTCGACTCGTTTCCAATAGATATTTTAAACAAAAGTGAATACAAAATGCAAACGAGTCTCATTCAAACATATACAATTTGAACCACCGAGTTGAAGTAGCCTAACTCCGTTATTAAATTGCTAGCAAAAATCGGCACTCACCTACAAGGACAAATAGAACAATAAAACAATATTAATTCTCAGACTCTTTAGAATGGATGCTAATCTGCTTGTCTTCTGTCCCACAGCACTTCAAACAATTATAACTACAGAAGTGGGAAGTAAGAGATGACACTTCCCGATTTGGCTGTAAAACAAGCCTCTCTGCCCGGCCGCGGATGTTTTTTTTTTTTTGGTAACACATCAAGGTGAACATCACGTGCCCTCATACGGTCTGTGATCGGGAAAAAAAGACTGTTAACTGTCACGTGGTTCTTCCTTTGGTGTCGTATGACGAATCCCACGCGAAGCAAAATAACGCGCTTGTCACTACTCGACTTTTGGCCGTGGCATTTTATTGTTTTTGGTAATGGCACATACTTGTAAAATGGCAAAAAGCCAAACACTCAGAGTCAAGTCGAACTGTTTAAGCGGCAGTGCGCGCTTATCTGGTCTACAGGATCACAAGATAAAATGGCAGTTTTGTGCAAAAAAAATACAAAGAAACAATCAATAGTATCTGTTCACTCACTTCAACGAGGTATGTAAACAATTACTCTTCCATCTACTTACTTCAAAGACAAAATAAATTCAAATACAAAGATTTGTATTCTTCCCCTGATATGAAAACCATGTGGCTGTTCATCATAAACAAACGTTTGGCAGTAATTCTGTATTGGTCCTCTTGATTCTGCAGTCACTTGTTACAGTATAAATATATGTAATACTCTGTTAAAAAAATAACGCAGGTGTAATTTATTTAAAAGATGACTTTAGGTTGTATCCCAAAGAGCGGATCAGTCGTTGTGCTGTTTTCCCTTCAATCCTTGCGCACAAAGGCTGGGGTGCAACAACTTCTCGTCTACTGTCCCCATGTCAAAGCCTCCAAAGACAACCAAAAATAAAAGTGTCTGTGTGCAGCTCGGCTCCATCCAAGTCAAATGGCCTTAACGTCCACCATGCCACCATGTTGCGCGCCCTGCCTGGTGCTCTTGATGCTCTGCAGCTTGCGCCCGTGCAGCGTAAAGCGCGACCAGGCGGCCAGTTGTAGCAGGGCGCAGGTGATGGGCACAAACACCAGCATGTGGAAGCAGCCCAGACGCAGTGGAGGCGACCCTGCGCCTGACAATACATCCACAGCCGAGTCCTCCGCCGGTTCCCTTTGGAAAATATCATATCCTGTGGAGTGCAATGCTGTCAGGGATCTGGACGATTACAGTATGCTGAGCGTGGTTAGTACAGCTTTTCCCCACAAAAATAAAGACTAGAATATAATTTCTAATTTTAACGGATTTTTTTTAAATTGACAAACAACTGACAACGTCAATTTTTTATTCCTTTTTGAATTTTCCGTTGATTTTTCTTTATGAAGCCACTAGATGGCGCCAAAGGACCGAATGTAGTAATCGGTGTGATTGTTGAAGTGATATATCTCGACTGAGGTATTAACATTTTTATTCGTCGGCAGGTTTTAGCTTTGGTTGTTAGTAGAGGTTTCGGAGAGTCTTCACCTCAATTGTAGGCGCAGTTTTCAACCGACAAATAATTCGTAAGCCATTTACTTTTAAAGGTAATGTGTGTATGGATCTTAGTTTTCGGTCTATCAAGTCATGTCAATATATAGTTTCAGTTAGATGTGCAGCCTCTCAACACTAAATATTTTCTGATTCAGATTAGCACAGTGCAAAAACAACACTTAATTCAAATAAAGTGTGACATGTATAACCTGTAAACGGCTGCCACACTGACTGGCACCTCTCATTGATCGATAATTAAATCATCTAAATTCATTTCATGACTTAATCGCGGCAAGGGCTGACTCGCCCAGCCCTCGTTTACGTCCCATACCCGTGTAGGCGCACAGCAGCCAGGTGCCAATGAGCGGTGCCAACGTCTGCCCGGGCTTCGTGACCAGGGCGACCATGCCGAAGAGCAGCGCCGACGCCGCCTGCTGCCGCCGGTTGACCACGAAGTCCTCGTCCACCAGGTCGGAAATGACCAGCTTCAGCAGCTTGCAGGTTCCCTCCGTGAACACTCGGTTGCTGGCGGGAGGGGTGAGACAAAAAAGGCCTTCAATTGTCTGACATAATCATGCCAGGAAAATATAAAGCCTCCATTTGATGGGCCAAAGCCCGTGATGCACAATGAATTTAAAATAAAACAATCAATGTGATCCAAGTGTAGGCCTACAGCGAACTGCCATTTTGTGCACATTTTCAGTGCATCGGGAAAAATAGTCACTGCACTTCTCCACAGTTTGTTACATGACAGCTGTGTCTCCCAGGGCACATTCAAACTCACATATTTCATTTGGTATTATGAAGTGAACGGGTCGAGAGTAGGTCTGAAAGACTCATACAGTCAGTAAACAGGGCGCACCTTGCAATGAAGATGCAAAGCAAATAGACGCGGTCGGCGCCGGCCAGCAGCATGGCAACGCTCAGTCCCAGTTTGAGCAGGAAGAGCCAGCGGATGACGTGATAGACGCCGTGGCGCTGGCACAGCGTCAGGAAGTACAAGTTGTTCAGGTGCGGCGCCACGTATGAGATGCCTGCGTAAACAGCAAACGTACAACATCGTCTTCACATTAGCGTAACGCTAACAGAGAGTGATTCTTTTTTTTTGTTTTTTGTACCGAGGAGGATGGAGCCCGTGGAGGCGGAGATGTTGTCTGACAGCAGGTGCTCCAGGAAGAGAGGGAAGAAGTTGTTGTTGAAGTGGCAGTGAAACACCTGCACTCAACGCAACAAACACAGGAAAAACACATTGTAATGCTACCATGGTGTCTCCAAAAGGCAAACTTTCACAAAACTTCATCTCAGTGAGCATTCAGAGCGGCAAGAGTCCAAATAATTGTTGCATTCATTTCGCAGTTTCCCCCGCTAAAATTGGTTAAACAAAATGTATTTAATGAATGTGATCAATTTTACCAAGCAGGCACTCATGTCACACCACACAACACAGAAATGAATTCCAATACTAGGTGACAGTATTTCTCTGCAAATGTACTTGTGTTGCCTCTTCATGTCAAGCCCTTTCAAAAGCCGAGTAGCTGTATTTTTGCGACATATTTAAATATGCTGATGGGGATTCACCTGGAGGAGGTTCATGGAGACAAACCACATGAAGTTCCTCTGTCTGGAGAGTTGCTTGAGGTACTCCCAGACGGTGACGGGTTGCCCTGGTGAGGTGAAGGGGGCGTGGCCAACACTGAGCCTGTACAATGCATGAGGATAAGAGTAATGTAAGACACGCAAAACAAGTTTTTTGTTTTTGTAAATTAAAGAGAGCATACTCTTTGAGCGCATGGGCTTCATCCAACATGGGACGAACTTCCTTTTGAAAGCGTCGCTGTAGCAACCGGGAGACGAGGAAGAAGCCCAAGGTGGAGAAGGCGGCGAGAGTCACACAGAACAGGCGAAAGGCGTAGAAGTCCTCCTTGTCCCAGAAGGAATAGGACAGAAAGACAGAGAAGGAGCCCAGGGCGCTGAACACCGAGCATTGGAAATTGAGGCGCGTGCGGTCGGCGGCCGACACTGCCAGGTCAGCCATGAGGGCGCTGTGGTGGAGGTCCACCATGGTCAGGAAACCATCGTAGAGGCACAGGCACAGTAGGAACTGCAGGCCCGGCCGGGCCCACGCCACCCAGAAGGCCAAGAAGGACAAGGCGAAGAGCGGCCCGCTGGACGAGAGCGCACGGAGCCGCTTCAGGACCACCTCTGGAGATGTCAACTGGTCGCCATTCCTGCGCCGCAGCAAGTGAATGACTCAACTATACACTTATATACTTAAATTACCTGCATCAACTTGGTAACTCTCCAAACCCTGTGCACAGCTGTCAATAGCTTCCATACACAAAGCAAGAGAAGAGGTGAAAGGAGGAGTTCAGACACTCACTGAGGAGAGCTGAGGAAGCTGCGATCGCTCAGCCAGCCGAAGAGAGGATCGTTGAAACTGTTCCACAGCAGGAACACCGTCTGGAATAACACACGTTCTCAGAACACAAAAACACAGGATGCCAACTAATGTCTTGCTCACCTCTCCCAGCCAAAAGGAGACTTTGTCGATCTTGTAGACGGACACAAAGGTGTCCACGTAGTAGAGCAGGAAAACATTGTGAAGGGTGGACGTGAAGAGGGCCAAGGAGCCATAGAGCACTGCCGTGGGAATGACGACGCCAACGCTATGACAGCAGGCCGCTGTGCTCCGGCCCATTCTTCCCTTCTGCCCTCCGTCACTCAAGCCCCAGCTGGTCACCGCCTCCTCATAGCCTGCAATGCAAGAGAGGATTATTTTTAGCACAGCTAGTTTGCCATTCAAGTTAGTTGTCATTTTACAAACACAAGTATTAGTTTGCTCCATATTTATGAGAGCTGGGCAATTTGGACTAAAAATACATTTTGGAAAAATGTCTGCTTTAACAAAATCTAAATTCAGATTTTAAAGATCTTCCTTTAAAGGGGAGGTTGCAAGTTAGTCCTGTGCTTTCACCTGCCAATAAACAGGCACATTTCATTTGTCATACACCCCTCGCCTCAAAATTAACAATTTGTGCCTCGATGAGGACAATTGTACACAAGTTCTATTATTTTCCGGCTTGCAAAAACAAACCCAAAAACTTTATAACACCTGTTGAGCTTTTTTTTTTTTTTCAAAAGGAAGCGGCTGAGATTCGAAGTGAAAACTCGGAAGATGAGTGACACAAACATTACCAAACTGATCCCAGTTCACCAACAAGACATAAAACCACAAGCCCTTGGGCGACTTTTAAGAGTTTCCACGTCGACCGAGGCTATTTATTAACAAGAAACCAACCATGGTCGATTTAAGGGGGCAAAATACGTCCGAGGCTAAAGCTAAGTTAGCGGTAGTTAGCCATGGTTACGTGTTAACACGCTAGCTGGAAAAAGGGGAAGCGGGTAAAAACATTTTGTGAAAAAAAAGATACTTACGACTTGGAGACGGTAACTGAGTCCACTAGATGAACTGAGCTCACGGGGAGGCTATCTTCGACGGACCCCGGCCCCTTTGCGGAAAGCCGTCGTGTCGATTTCTCGGCCGAGTGTCCACGTCATGTCAACTGCAGCTGGGCGTCTCGTAGCCGGGACGACGGCGGTAGATTTTACGAGTAACGTAGAAGAGATGGTTCGGACGTGGTGATGGAAGCGACAGCGCCCCCGAGTGGCAGTGGCGTTGAACTGGAAGTGGGTTTTTCCATTTATCCATGCCGCGAAGAAACATTCCTGTGATGGAAATACGACAAATATATTTAAATACAATCTTCCCCTTTCACTCCATTTAATTGTCTTTGCAGTCAACAGACGCAAACGTCAATGGTTGCTGTTGTTGTCATTACAGATCTACTCCAGCAGAGGGCACGCTTGTATATGTCACGACTGGCTCTGGTGAAAAACTGTGGCCCGTGGCCCTCGGATATATTAATTTGGAAGGAATTACTGTGTATATTTTTCCCCCAAGTCTTAGATGAAGGAAGCCGCTTGCTTGTGTGTGTGTTGCAGGTGAGAAAGATTACGCGCCTCCTTGTGGTCACCAAAAGCAGTGAGGAGGAGGAGAGAGCGTACACGGGCGGAGCTAATTTAAGTGAAGGAGAGCTCTCTCGAATATATCCTGCTGCTGCTCGCACAGATCGGTTCATACACAACATTTAATAAACCTGCTCCAGATCTCTGCTGAGGAATCTCCCTGAAAACGAGCTTGGACTATTTTTCACAAGTAGGAACATGTATTTTGACGCAGCTTGAAGAGCAAGTGAGTACCCTTAGTTTTTTTCCAGTTATAAAGTTATCTTCTCCCAGCAAAGTATTTTTTTTTTGTCGTTGACTTGACATTTATGTTGTAGATTGCATCAAGTAGTCAGCGTGACACATTGTTGCATGCGACTAAATCAACCGATTATATCAATGTGACACATTGATATTCATCACCAATGTTACTGTCACTGTGATCATTTGTTACTGATGACTTAACAGCTGATATAGTCAATGCGGCTTATTATTCTCACAATTAACTCCAATGATCACACCACTGGGACAAGATGTTCCTCTACTGAGCACACTGATGTAACGGTTTACCCCTGCTACGTCGGATGAAGAGGGACCAGGCCAACTGCCAAACTGTGAAAATTCACGTATAATTGACATTCACTTAAATCCATTGTAGAAATAAAAACAAAAACTAACTATACATAGTGACCATAGAAATGTGACAGTTTGATGCTCTCGGCTAACATGTCACTATATGATACGCAAAGGCACCTTCAAGTCCAGAGCAGGAGCTTTGTGGCCAGGCGCAGCATGTCACACGCCCAGGTGGAGATCGCCGGATGCGGCTTCCCAGGCTTGCAGCCACATGGTCTGGGCGTGCGCCGTAATTCGTACGGCTTGCATAAGATCAGCGTGGACGTGGACTCGCCTCTCTTCAGCGGCGCCCTCTCCAAAGCGCTCTCGTGGTCGGCCGAGAACATCCTCAGCCTGCCCGAGTCACGAGCCGAAGAGGAGGAGGATGAGGAGAAACCCCGTGACGACACCCCCCCTTGCAGCCCTCTTTCCGATGTCGCCGGCTCGCCCGGCAAGTCGGACGGTGAGCTGGCACAGGGGAAAGGGCGGTGGGCGTCGTCTCGGGTGAACTTTGACCCGCGGTCGGAAGAGGAAAAGGAGGACGTGGAGACCAAAGCGGTGGCAACGTCTCCTGACGGCCGCTACCTCAAGTTCAACATCGAGATCGGGAGGGGTTCCTTCAAGACCGTCTACAAGGGCCTCGACACAGAGACCACGGTGGAGGTGGCCTGGTGCGAGCTTCAGGTAGGATGTCCTTTTATGGTCAGCTTCCTGTCTCGCGTCTACAACAGAGGTCATGGAGCGGTTTAGGAAAGTAATTTTTTTTTGTGGACCGGCAACGATGCAAACGATGGAAATGTGCTTGAATTTGCATTTTCAAACCCATCGCAAAACATGTGGCAGAAAATTGACTTTTCCCACCTAAACGCGGGACAAACACTTAATAGAATGACAGCAGACATATTCATCTGCTCAAAATATTTACATTCCACGCTTGTCCACATTTGGCTCATTAACACCGAGCGACGTACGTCGCTCATCTTTGGTTCAAAAAGTCAACTGGGCTGTCGTTAGAGAAGCGAACATGAATCGCGTGGGTGCGTGTCGTTCCTTGTCGACCTTGGAGCGGCTCCATGTCAAGTTTGGTCTTGGGTAATCTCTGTTGTCACTGACAACCGGACGGGCTCTCCGCATGCCTTCAACACGCTTGTGTGTGTGTGTGTGTGTGTGTGTGTGTGTGTGTGTGTGTGTGTGTGTGTGTGTGTGTGTGTGATGTACACAAGTCAGGAGGAGCAGCTGCCTCTTGCCATGCTTTGGTGGCTCAATGGAGGATTTAAAGGTTTAACATCGACGGTGTCACTTCAGCCTTGGTAGCCGAATGAGCTTTCAGGGGTGGTGCCCTTAGCCACAGACGAAACCCCTGTGCCACTGACACACACGCGTGCGTGCGTGCCTGCACACACACACACACACACACACACACACACACACACACACACACACACACACACACACACACACACACACACACACACACACACACGCGGTCGTCATTTTGGTGGAGACGGTGGCGTTTATCACCTGGACAAAAAGGGCAACTGCCAGCCACTTAGCTGGGCTGCAAACCAGGAAAAGTACATTACGCTCCACTTAAACAGCAATCTGCTAAACCACACAGAGTTTTCATTCTTCATTAAAAAGTGTGGCGGAGGTCAGGCAGTTTTTGCTGCCTGGCAGGCGCAACAGTAGATCCGAGTGAAGGGGCTGTTCTCGGTCCAGTTTTTCCAAGGAGCCACTCATAGTTCGAATGCCAATCAAACAAAATTACCACGTGTCCTAAATGCCAGAGGAGTGGCAAAGTTGTCTGTTAGAAAAAAAAGGTTGGTTACATCGAGGCATTCACTATTGACGAGAAGAGTATTTATTATTATTTTTATATCATGACAATAAGACATATTTGCAACATTAAGTCATAATATATTAAAGTCAACGTTTAATGATTCTTCATTAAGCGCTCTAATCTCCCCTCATGAGCTTCAAGGTGGTTGATATAGTGACCGCAGCATCTCTACCGGAAAACTCTAATTCACGTGACCCTACACCCCCACCCCCCACCTGCCCCCACGCCCTGCATGGTACAGCAGAGGCGCGTGTTGGTGGCTAAACAGGACCAAGGCCGTGTTGATGCAGCAGCAGGCGGCGGCGCGTCACTTGCAGGTCAGCTAGAACGACGTGAGACGGCGAGCCGGGCAAAAAGTTGATTGGAAGTTGAAAATGAGATGCGCTCTCAAATGTCATCGGTGTCGTCGGGGACCATTATAACATCTTGTTTTACTAATATGTTTGTTTAATTGTTATTAGCAACACATTACTCAATTAAAAAAAGAATCAATAAATACACTCTTGTTATTCAAGAAGGCTTATCAATATAAATGCTCGGTGGGCCAGATTAACGATCGCAGTGGGCTGTATGTGGCCCCCGAGCCATAATTTACCGACCCCCTGTCCTAGACGATTTATTTGTTGACAAGGAGCGTGGATGACGACGGGGAAAAAAGGGAAGCATTTATGAGATGTACGTCAGAGGTGCAGCAGTCGCAGTGAGCAACGAAAAAAAACAAACAAACGAAAAAAAAAGCTGATTCAATGTTGACGTGACTGCACAGCAAATCAAGAACGCGGCACCTTTATCGGCAACGTCAACATCAGAAGGCTCGTCTCCGATTCTTTGCGCAGGCTGGCACTTTTGACTCGCTCGTTTGTTTTGGTTGCGTGTACGCGGCATTGCCTTCCAAGATACGGCTGCTCTGCCTGATAACAGCGACGTAGCCATTGCAGCCGCACCAAAATCTGCCCCCCCCGCCTCCATAATGAATATGACATGAAGGCCCCCCCCCCTGTGAAAAATCTACATTCAAATGCTGCATGTTTCCTTGCTGATATCGAGGAAGTGGGAATGTGATAGCACGGCCAAGAATCAGTTTGTGTGCGTTTTCCAATTTTTTTCCCGTCTCTGGATTGGCGCTGCGTTTACAGAGTTAGTTGAGATGCCTTCGCTGCCTGAGAGACGCCGAGTGGAAAGTTGGCTCGCTGAGTGTCATTAAGGTCTTGTACATGCAGGCATTACTTACCGGCCTCACGCGGCCTTCTCTTTCCGCCGTGATGAATGTTTTCCACCTTCCAGGAAATATACCTGACCGCGAGTGCGGTGCTGTGGCTTGTATTCCTCATATGCAGGTAGAGAGGAATAACGTCAAAACCAAAAGGTAAGCAGAGCTGCAATGCAAGCACAGATTGGAGCAAGCACAGATTGGAGTTAGTTTCTGATAAAAATGTACATACTAATGTTCGGCTGACGTGGAGGTTGGGGGATATTTGTGTTTGGTGATGTCGAGTGGCGGCTACACAACATTCATTGACGAGTGTGGCTTGGTCATGAAATGCTGCATTCAACGGTCACAGTGCAAAAATAAGTAAAAAAAAAAAAATGACACCTGAATTCTCTGCGAGCAAATATTTACGCTTCACACGACCACGAGCCCTGGAACAAAAAGCGATTGTTCCTTACTCCTGCTTTAGCGTGAGCGCTTTGGGTCACGTTGCAATCAAAATCAGCAATGTGAATGCTGACCATGCACCACCTTTTGGGGGGGGGGCTGGAGAAAAAGCCACTGATGGACCGGGCCAAGGTGTTTTCTTTACAGTGTTGACAGTGCGAGGCTGTTGGGGGGAAAACATGTTCATGTACAGTGCGGCGGTCCTGCTTCCTAAACAAACCCCCGAGCAGGTCCGAGGGGGTAACCTCCGGTCATTCCTGCCATGAATTGGCCATTCCTCATTTTGGAGAGCGCATGTTTTCTGCGTCAACACGACACCTTCGTGTACTCCAGTCTTTTTTTAGGGGGGGGGGGGGGGGCAGATAGAATGCCTGCTCCTTTTTGGCTCTCCTTGAGGCCCCCGGGCATCAAACTTTCATGCGCGAGAGTCACGTGACAGGTGGTCTTTGCATAGCAGCGCTTTGTAAACCAGATCCCTTCTGTGTACCTGATCCGTGTAGCTGAGTGTAACTGGATGCCGATGACACTCAGTCCAGCCACAACTCCTAATAAGAGCCGTCCATCCATGATCTAAATGGCTTTTCCTCATTTGGGTTGTGGCTGAGCTGTAGCCTATGGCAGCTGTTTTGTCAGACAATTGTAGAGCGCAGATACACAAATGGGCATTGCAGTCAATACTATGGATAATTTTGTGTTCATTGAACATGCATGCTTTGGAATGTATAGGGAAGAGAGTGAGTACACCTGGATGTAAATGAAAAAAACCCCAAAAACAAAACAATGCTGCTTTATATGCCCAAATTGCGAAATACTGTCAATTTTTCTTTTCAGAACAAATTTTCCCCATCAAAACTAATTAAAGAGCACACAATTGTCACATCAGCCCTCCGCCTTGACGGACACCTGGCGTGTGTAAGTTGAGTTATTTGTGACCACCAGGACACGAGTGCCTCATAGCACCCCTCCCCACTAGAGCCACTCGGAAATTTGTGATTCGATTGGCTAATGTGATTGGTCTATTTCCTGTGCGCAGATATTTTCTCCTCAAACCTCCCGGAACTTTCTAATCGCCTCACCGCTTGCCTGCCTCTCGTACACATCCACTCGCAAATCTCTCATTTCAATGGCTAACACAATTGACCTGTGTATTTACTACTTGAACTGAACTTTCTCAATGCATCACACGCATGAGCGCACGCACGAACGCACATTTTAATTTCACATAAGTTACAATGGTCTCATTGTTTCTCGGTAAAGTCCCTCCGCTACACTTTTACAAATTTAATCATCCTTAAGCGACATTTTAGTGTACAACTAACAAATAAATGTTTGTCTTGTCATCTCTTACACGTGAGGCGAGCAAGTTTTACAGGTCAGTAGTAGTTGGTGGATGGCAGTTCAGGGGCGGTAAGGCTTAAGTGCAGTTTATAGACACGTCTTGAGTGACAGGAAACACCAGCCGGTTTCAGGCCCGTTAAGAATAACCAAGTAAATAGGCTAATCTGGGGCCTCTGGGACACAGTGATGCAACAGTTCCTGAGATGCGCCACAGCCAGTGCAGTCCATATCGGTACTTGTTAGTGTCCTCTTTTGTCGTGATTAGGGATGGCACTACTTTTCCTTGGTCGCTTCATTGGGAAAAAAATTAAGGACGGATTTGTGATCAAGCATTTAGCTTAGTTTCATTTAGACAAAAGCTGTGCTTTGATGCCATCTTGTGGCATCGTGGTGCCAAAGAACTATGTCGAAGTGAAATGAGGAGCTTAATTTAGACAGGTAGCGCCGTGCGGCCATCTTGTTGCTTCAATAGGCATTGATGAGAGCATTTTCGTTCATTTTCGCAGATCCACGTGAGCAAGGCTAATTTTGTTGTTGTGCCGTAGGTGAAGCTTGTCCCAAACTTTACAGGGTGATGGATGGCGAGTACGTGACCTGTTCTCTGGAGACCAAATGTTCACCCAAGCCATTTGCACGTCAGATTCGGCTTGGAAGCCGTACACTGGCGCCTCAGTTCTCAGCCGCAAACGCACCTCAATGGCGGCACTGTATGCGCGTGTCAATACAAAGTGTGTGTCGGTCAGCCTCGGACCTGCCAGGTTACCGCCTCTTTGTCTTTGACCTTAATCCAACATTTGCGGAGAACATTGGGCTGGGTGATTTGACCTTCAAATACAATCTAGATTCATTTCGGATCTTAACTGATTTTGGACACTGGGCTGATAAGAAAACCAAATGATGGCGTTATTCCAAACAAGTTTGGCATTTTTTTTCTGCACACTGGGGATGTGCTTTAATTCTTTAATCCTGTGTTTTTTAAAATAAATCTTTATTTACTGTTGGAAAATCTGAAAATAAATCTTTTGCCTTGAAAAATATCCCTTCTGTCAAAAGAGATACGAGTGACTTGACATCGTTTGAGATTTAAGCCATCCGTCATTTCGCTTTTTTTTTTTAACATGCAGGAAAAAAATTTTGATGCTCGTGCTATATGGTGGCAGTGAACAAGCCTTCAAAATAGTGGCTTCTCCTAATTGTTTATTGTCACTCCCAGTTGATTTCCTGTCAATCTAAAGTCATGTACATCAGTGGACTCAACAACAAGTAAACAATGCGATGAAAGCATAATCTCCTTGGCCAAGGTAATAAAGCGATCCACTAAATCTACTAAGCCTCGCTAGAGGCAACATTAAAGTCTCAGTGACTGGAAGTCCCCCCCCGCCCCCCTGCCTACTTTCTGGTCCACCGCTGGAAGTGTTTGCTGCTGTTTTCGTGCAGCGGTTGTCACAATAGGGGCGCTGACAGGGAGTCGGGGGGGTTGTCTCCCAACCAGCCTAATGCTTCCGCCGTTCCATGCCGCTTATGTAACAGCGCCCGTGTGGCACTTAGCAGTCCCCTGAGGGGTCCCCCACAACCCCTAAGACCACCACCCCCTCTGCTTAATCAACACTGCTCTCTCCCGCTAACATGCAGCTGCAAGAGATGATGGAAAAGCTGAGACACATTTATTCGTGGCAATATGCTCGCTGATGTTTATGCTTTCCTGTGCGTTATGCAGCACACACTCCAGGTCTGGTTGTGCGCACACAAGAGGGGGAGGTCGGTGTGTACATGTGGTCCATCTGTTATATAATAATACATAACATACAGTATATTATATATAATATAAATAATATTTTTGCTGACACTTTTTTTTCATTTTAATGACCAACATATCTATTTATTTTAGTTTCAAATACAAAAAATGTGGATAATTTTTTCTAATAAATAGATAATTTTTTTACTAGTACTAATATAATAATAATCTATATGATTTTTGTAAATACCATATTATATACAGCCTAATCAATATTTGGTATTTATGTCATGCTCAATAAATTGGTTTCATGAAAAAAAAAATCACATTTTGGACACACACACACGCACACGTCTTTTTTGGACATTATCACACAGTTGTGTGCCAACGAATGAGTGCGTGTGTGTTGTTTTGCAGCCAAATGTGTCATGGAAAAGTTGGACAGGAGCCTCTCACGTTCCTCTCCAGACCATTCCTTCTTTGGCCAAAGCTTCATGCGCTAGAACTCTGTTGTCCGCCAATAAAAGTCTTGCCAGACATTAGACCAGTCCCGCCTCAAAACAAGTACACGGTTGCAATGTTCCACAGACATTCCCTCAGAATTGCAAATGCAAAATGGGAGTTGCTGTTGCAATGCTGGGGGGTGGGGGGGACTGTTTGATGGCTTGTTTGCCATCAGGAGAAAAACAAATCCCAGAAAAGAAAAAAAAAGAAGCAAAAATAAAATCCCAGAAAGGAAATAAAAGAAGCTACGGTCATTTTTAATTATTGTCATTTGCTGTCTCTATTAGCAAATGGGGAAAATAATAAGTTGAAATGGGATTTTTGTGATGGAAAAAGATTGATTTTAACTGATTATAAATTAATTATTAAATGTTAATCCATACTTAGATAAAAGCAGTGTCTCTTTATTGCGCAAACATTTAAATTAACATTCTGACGCAGCTTTGCTGTTCTGTTGTCGACGAGTCTCTCCTGCTTTTTTCACCCCTCATGTGGTGTTGCGCTTTGAACTCTGAAATCTCAGTCCTGATAAATACATTCAAATTAACTGATAAAATCGATTAATCACCCAGCCCGACGCTCAACCGGCTCGCCCATATCGTGCTTTAAGGAGGACTAATTAGATTAAGTTAGAAGTTCTAAACGCGCCATTGCTCAACAACAACCTGTGCGGGTGAGTTTGTGTGTGTGTCACTACTGTACGTGTTGGCGACAATCTCCCACCTGTAAGATGATTTTTATCTCTCAGAGCTGCCCCCACCTCCCAACTCCAAAGAGGCCCCCCTGACATTTGAGAGACTCACGGATAGGTAGCGGGGTGGGAGAGGGGTTGGCAGGTTTGGTTTGCGGGTATCCTCAACTCAATTCCAAATGCAAACACACACACTATGTCCCCCCCTAGAATTCATCCTGAATGCGTGATTCATGGCGGCAAAGTCTCCCGAGATGTTTCCGCTAAGCTCCTAAATTGCTCCTTTCAGGGAACACGGAGGAAGCACAAGAAAAGTCTTTGTCCGTGTGGCGTCATCGCAGTGTTGAAGTGCTTGTATGGATTGGTGGTGACGGGACTCAAAACCTGTAATGCCCCCGTCCCGACTCCCCGTTTTTTTGGATAACCGTTGCGATTACGCAACCAGGGGTGGACGAGCTTGTGGTTTCCACGACTGCTGCTAATTAACTTAACAGCCATTTTATCAAACCACTGTTTGTACGAGTTATGTAATCAGACGCGGCGCCGCCCCCCTCGGTGCTCCTTAAACATATTGACGCTGCGGGTTAACTGGTAGCACATGCGAACTGCTGTGCTAACGCCTTTCATGTTCGCTTTTCAATCTGGCGTCGTTTAATGATGTCGTTAGCCTAATAATAATAATAATAATAATAATAATAATAATAATAGACTAATTTACCAAGATTTGACTACCAAGAGGTATTGATCATCCACTTACCTTGATTGAGCTTTTGCGCTTTACAGTGTCCTGGATGTCGGGGAATCTACACAGACAAAGGAAGGGAATTTTTTTTTTTTTTTTGCATGCACATGACTTTTTTTTTAATGGATATTGTAACAGTAAATTAGGCTACGATGTCTTTTCTTCTCATAAAATGTTATGCTACCAACCACCCAAAATACGATGTAAAACAGAAGACATTGCAGATGGCTATACTATCGTCCTGCCTAATAATAAGGCCCGTGATGTGCGCAGACTCGTAAGCTGACCAAGGCAGAGCGGCAGCGCTTCAGCGAGGAGGTGGAGATGCTGAAGGGCCTCCAGCATCCCAACATCGTGCGCTTTCACGACTCGTGGAAGTCGACGATGAAGGGCCACAAGTGCATCATCCTGGTGACCGAGCTCATGACATCCGGCACGCTCAAGACGTGAGTCCCAACCCACCTCATTGGGGCTGGGATGGAAAAACAGCAAGGCAGCTCAATTATATGCCCTTTACCGTTTTGTTTGTTTTTTCGTTAGCTATCTGAAAAGGTTCAAGGAGATGAAGCTGAAGCTGCTGCAACGCTGGAGCCGTCAGATCCTGAAGGGGCTCCATTTCCTGCACACGCGCACGCCGCCCATTATCCACCGGGACCTCAAGTGCGACAACATATTTATCACCGGGCCCACCGGCTCCGTCAAGATCGGCGACCTCGGACTGGCCACGCTCAAGAGCGCCTCTTTTGCCAAAAGTGTGATCGGTGAGCTCGCAACCGAGTTAAGCTGTTTATGCCATTCGGCCAACTAACTAAATAACTAACTGCGGACATGGCCGACAAACTTGAGCTCTTAGCATAAACCTGCATCCTAAATAATGGTTCTCAATCCCTCGCAAAACTAGATTGGGAAGACCATCTTGCGCCTGAAAATCAATCGAGTTTGTGTTCTCGTTTTCACGTTGACAGGAACGCCCGAGTTCATGGCCCCCGAGATGTACGAGGAGAAATACGACGAGGCGGTGGACGTCTACGCCTTCGGCATGTGCATCCTGGAAATGGCCACCTCCGAGTATCCCTACTCTGAATGTCAAAACGCTGCACAGATTTACCGCAAAGTCACCAGCGTGAGTAATGGAACCCGCTTAATGTATCTCATGTCTTTAGCGATTGTCGGAATGTCCTTACACGGGACAAAGCACTGTCTCTAACTTGTTAACTTGCTCAGTAACTCAGTTACAGTTAAAACAAACAAAAACAAAAACATTGGAGTAGTGACATGAAATGTCTGCGTGCACATTGGCGCCGACGGCACGACGGGCGGGTGTGATGTGTTTTGGAAAATCCTGTCTCCGTTCGCCGATGCTGCGAGGCGCCCGTGCGCGGTTACAGCACGTATGCAAAGTTAGAACGTGTCAAGTGGATACCGTCGGTATGCGGTTTGAAAGTCGGGGGCGCTGCAATGTCGGCGCGTTTTTTTTCGCACACGTCGTAATGTTACATTGCGCACCTCATAAACAAATTCCGGCGTGCCACGGGGAGACCACGGCGCAAACGTGACACCAGCTGTGAGGGCGGGTGCCGGCCAACTGGCCCCTACCGGCCACATTAATAGGAACACCTGGACAAGCTAATTTGGCCTGCGTGTGACATACTTGGCCCATGCCGTGCTTGAAACTGGCCCACAATTGCATTTTTTGTTGTTGTAAATAATAAAAAAAATATATACCCCCCAAACCAACCTCAGGATTTCGCTTCTTAGCTCCTCCCCCAACAAGCGGATGATTGAATCCCGTCGTGCGACTGTGCGACGTATCAGATAACAACATGCGTAAAGCAGAGTTTGCGTCGTGTTTTGACTTCACCTTGGCCCGCCGCTGCTCTGCGGGCCCGCCGATCTTTTTGACCTCGACTCCCCCTCCCCGCTCATCTGCGCTTCAGACGGCTGCGCTCATCGAGCCGCATTCTCCTGATAACGCTAAGAGGTTCCAAATTCCCAAAACGTGCTTGTTAGGATCATTTAAGACTCTACATTGTCCATCGGCGCGAATGCGAGCGTGAATAGTTGTGCCCACTGTTTGGCTTTTGTATCACAAATGCTGTGACCTTGTCATGTCCTTGACTACGTATGTGTTTCTGTCTGCTCAGGGCATAAAACCCGACAGCTTCTACAACGTGAAAGTGCCGGAGCTCAAAGAGATCATCGAAGGCTGCATTCGCATGAACAACGATGAAAGGTGAAGCCGTCCTCCCTGCCTCGTGACATTACACTTGATCTCTTTCTAAAACCAACGCCGCCACAGGTATACCATCCAGGATCTGCTGGAGCACCCCTTCTTCCAGGAGAACCACGGCGTGCACGTGGAGCTTGCCGAGGAGGACGACGCGCTCAAGTCTGCCCTGAAGCTGTGGCTGCGCATGGACGACACCAAGAAGCTCCACGGAAAGTACAAGGACAACAACGCCATCGAGTTCCTCTTTGAACTGTACAAAGATGTCCCCGAAGAGGTGGCGCAGGAGATGGTGAGGAGCGCCGACATTCCGTTGCTAGGTGGTCATCAACTGTCACAGTACAACAATGTAACGTTGTTTGTTGTGACAGCTAATTTGAAACCTGACAGGCGTGAAGATAACACCCAATGTCGCGCAAGGACAGAGCGGGTTTTTTTCCCACTGGAAGGAAATGTGAGTCGGAAGGATCCCTTTTTATAAAACCGTGGCCGTAAAGGTGACTTTTAATGAAAAGCGTTGGCTTTTCATCGAGATCAAATTGGAAATGACACGCGGATGTCGTAATGCGACCCGGCTGTTGAGGGGAGGCTTTGGACTCGATGTCCCGCTCGGCTTCGAGCCAGCTGCCAAAACGCCGCTCGGTGGGACGACGGCTTTTTTTTTTAAAGGCTAGTGGCATTTTCACTGAACATCCTTTTACAGATCTGTGGTCGTAACTTGGCTCCTTACCGAGTAAAGTGCATCTCGTGAACACATTGAACCGTTCGCCGTTACGCCTTGACCACGTGTGCGTCTGTCCGTGTGCTTGTTACGCAGGTGGTGCTGGGCTTCGTGTGCGAGGCCGACTTCAAGCTGGTGGCCAAAGCCATCCGGGACCGCGTGACGGCCATCAAGCGCCAACGGGAAAAGCTGAGGCGGCAGGCCGAGGAGCAGAGGCCGCGTTCGTCCTCCTCGCGAGTCGGCGACATCGCGGCCGGCGAATCCCCCTCGCCGCCGGCCCCCTTGCCTTCCCCCCTCCTGTCCCCCGTCGCCAGCTCGGCCGACTCCGGCGTCAGCTCCGGCTGCCCCGCAGAGACGGAAGAGCCCGAGGCCGACCAGCCCTTTCACATCCGCCACAACAGCCTCTCCTCGGCTAATTGTGCGTCTGCTTTCCATAATACGCCTCGCTTGTGAAAAGTGCAGCATGCGTGTATAATCGACAGCTTGTGACTGACACGCAGAGCTGCGTGGGAGACGTGAAGAAAACAATATTTAGCCTCTTTCAAAAAATGCATACAAATATTCGATCAGACTGAGAAAGTCAATCTCGGGGGTCATCAAGTCTGACATGTGCATCTGTGTGCGCACGTCACATGCTAAACCCTCTGCGTGTTTTGTTGGGACAGCTGACTGTGAGACGGACTGCGACCTGAGCTCCCCCGGCCTTCAAGGCCCCCTGGAGGCCACACCCCCCGCCTCCTACGCCCGCTCCCCGACCACAAACGGCCTGCCCATCCCGGCACTTCGTTTCCCTTCGGTGAGGAGGCCGACATCCCGATTCAGAATCAATCCTAAAATTCAGTGAAAAAGATAAGGCACACTTTTGATTGACATGTTATCATAAAGGTAATATTCCTCAGGGGGAACAAAACAAACATTTTCTGTAAATATAGTTATTTTAATTGTAAATGAGTTTATTCTTGTTGTTTTTAAATAATGGGTGGTTAAAGTCATTCTGCATTTTATCTTCAGAGCATTGCCGTATCCAACAAAATGGAAAGCATCAAGCCAGGATCTCCGAATGGCTTCAACTCTCCCGGGGACAGGTACGCAACTCCTGTTCCTCGTGCATAAAAAGGCTGTGGGGGCAGGGCAGGAAAGACCCTTTCATGCGCCCTGTAACCTGATTACATGATAAGCTGTCCACTGAAGTAACCGCTGTCCCTGAAAGGGTTCATTAAATTCACTTTGGTGAAGTCCTTTGCTATTTCACAGATCGTCAATGTTGAGGTTGAAATATTCCAAAAGTAAATACTTCCCACGGCATTGAGGGTCATTCGTGGTTTAATTGGCGTAAAAAAAAAAAAAATCAGAAAAAATCCCCCCCACCCTCTAAAAAGTAACGTTTTGAGAACGCCTGTCCTGCATGGAGGAAAAAAAGTAATGCTTGTAACGTGAAAGCGGTTGTAAGAAGTTTCTTGCCAAGCCCGTAAATGTTTGAGCAGACTGCAACGCAATTAGCCTCACCGAAGGCTATTTAAAAAATAAATGTACACGGAATGTTCTCCACGCTTCTCTGAAACCTCAAACGTGTTTATCGTATTTACTCAACACACACGTCGGAGAGACCAGCTCCTCACGAGTACACATTTGTTTGTTTAGACTTGAGCATCACATGCTAGTGACGACTATTCACGAGGATCTTGGACAAAAAGTAGAACAGGTCTGCATGTCCACCTCTGTGCTTTCTGTTTTTTCTTTTGCCGCGAAATAGAGCGTGCATAGGACGAGATCCTTCTGGATGCCTGAGGGGCACTTTGAGATTTAAGATATTTTGCGCGTGCGACGCCGTCAGCGTCAATCTTCACATTGTTTGTTTTCCCTTTGTAACGATCGCTTAAAAAATAAACAATTTTAATTAAATAAAAAACAAAATTCACCGTTAATACATTTGTACGCAACAATGACCACTGTTGCCCCTAAATGCCAAGACCCCATTGTTCCCCCCCCCCTCCTTTACAGCTACGCCTCCGACGTGACCTCCGGCCTGAGCGACGGTTACGAGGGCGTGCCAGAGAAAAGCGAGAAAACGGTGGCCAGGCGGACCGCCGCCAAGCTTTTCAGGAGGCGGGTACGCTCCAGGCTGCGCATCACCGGGGTACGATGATGTCACATTTTGTGTATCCTGAGTAGTTTTGGACAATTAGCAATTACCACCCCCCCCCCCCCCCACCCCGCTGCAGCTATCTGACAAAGTCGACCGGGTGGTGGAGTGTCAGCTGCAGACACACAACGACAAGATGGTGACGTTCAAGTTTGACCTGGACGGAGACAACCCGGATGACATTGCCGCCGTCATGGTGGGTGACAGGCACCGCCACCCACGTACTTGTTGTAATTCAATTCCCGTTTTTTAACACTCAAAAAAATCACGCTTAATGCACCCTACACCTGATTGAATCTTGAAAAGAAATCCCCCGCTTACCATATCTTGGCTCTTTATGCGACTGATTGATTTGTACCTCACAAAATGAGTGAGCGCTGACGGTATCTTGGCACGGTCGGGTTGGCCCGGAATGAAAGCCTGCTGACAACTACTCCGTCAGCGAACACTGCCATTACTCACTGGGAGAGATTTTCCCCCCCACCCGGGAAGGCGTAATGAGCAAGGAGGAGGAGTACAATTGCCGGCTGGACGCAGAAATAGAACTTCGCGGTCACAGTACATTTACTCACGCTCTGATCCATTTGTATGTACTATAAATACAAATTAAGTACTTTTACAAGGGAGAAGCTGGGACTTTGGCGATACATGTCAACACATGAGTGCAACTAAAATGCTACCAAAACAACGCTTGACAGGGAAGTGAATGAGGATGAACATGGCCAACTGCCAAAACAAATCCCACGCAGATTACTGTACTTGCATTGGGAGTAAAGCATATTTACAAAAGCCGCAAAGTTTTCTTGCTTAACATTTAGAATTAACCTTTTACACAGAACCCACGTCGGAAATGCCTCGAATTGCTGTACTTGGATGAATGAAGGGGCATCCAACTTTTAGTGGCGAAAGCGTATATTTTAGAGCACAAACAGTATTTGACGTCGCAGGTGCACAACGAGTTCATCCTGCCGTCGGAGAAGGAGGGCTTCATCTACCGAATGGGCGATATCATCAAGCGGGCGGAGGCGCTCATGGCCAAAGAGCAGCCGGTGCACCCCTGTGAGCAGCGTCCTCCTCAGCCTGCCTTCCACAACGAAGCCAACCCGCTCTCTTCCTCGCAGGTCAGCGATAGCGTGTGCTTCAAAAACGCATAGTCATGATGTCACGGCGTCAGAAGCTCATTTGTGCTAGCGAGGGTTAGGCGTTCCAGGTATCTGCTTTGTGGTAGATTTGCGTCTGAGGTCAGATTCTATTTGGAGACTTTTGGGAAGATAAAGTCCCAAAAGGGAGCTGGACAAACTCACGGGGCCTCGGGATGCAAATAGACACAGACTACAAGAGTTCCTGTGTGATTCAACGTAAAAAAAAAAAAATCCTGCTGTTAATCAGTGATGAAGCATCCACATTTACTGTAAATGTAGGAGTGCGTACAGTAACTAGGAAGTAGTTAGTTCACGCCCAGGTTCTCTTTCTTTTTATTTTTGCAGCCGGATCTGTACAGTCAGAGCCTCCCACGAACTCACTTCTCCTCCCTGCCCGGTAAATCAGCGATTCGTGTTTTCTGTGCGACATATTTATGATGCCATATTGTCTCGTATCACACTCGGGTGTTTTTGTGTGCGCCTCAGACTTCGCTGTGGCTAATGCGCGCGCTGATGAAGGCGCCTCACCTCCGTGCCCCGACGGCGACGTCTTCGCCCCGAACGCGACCTCACCCGGGCGACCGCTCGTCCGCTCGCAGTCGTTCCACAACGCGCCAGGTGAATGTCGAGAGTCCGCCGCCTCAGGGCCCTGCGCAAACACAAAAAGGAACATTTCAGGGCAAGTGCAAATGAGGAGCAAAACGAGTCCCAGAAAGCACACATGGGATACATTTGCGCTCCCCTCGCAGTCACGATGGTGACGGAGTTGCAATAAACAAGGAACAAAACATCTTTGTGAAACAAATGAAGGATGTACGCCCCACACGAAGGCCGAGGAAAGACTGCGCGTAGATTGATTGCACGTGTTTGTCTTCCAGGCTCTCCTCTTGCTTACCACCACACCGCCTCCCTCCTGCCCCACTGCCACGTGCCCTACATGGGCAACTTCCCGTTCCAGTACGCCAGGCCGGCTTCCCCTAAACCGAGGGCGGCGGTCGGCGGCCTCCATCCCCCCCTCACCCGCGTGTCCAGTAGCCCCACTTTTCCATCCGTCCCTTCCCCGGTACCGCCGGGCTCCCCGAACCTCCTGAATGACAGAGAGAGCCCATCCGGGGCGTCGCCCGCCCCCCCGCATCCCTGTATGTGGCCCCCACAGAGCCAGCCGCTGTTCTCGCTGGCCAACGTCATTTCCATGGCGATGAGCATGGCGCAGTCGTTCATCCCTCCAGCCCAGCAGGGAATGCCCTCCTACGGGGACTTCCACCCGCAGTCGGTGTTCCAGTACCCCCCTCGCTACCAGACCCCCACAATGGAGGTGCCGTACCCCGCAAACGTCTACCCGAGCTCTGGGAACACCCCACCGATGGATGTATTCCCTCAATGTTGGCATGACACGTCCCCTGCTACCCCGCCTAACACGCCACTGCAACAGGCCGGACCTCCCGCTTCACCCGGACCCCCCCGGGAGGACCTCGGACCTTTCCTGGGCCAGGTTCCGGTCCTATCTCAAGTGCCCAGTTCGACCTCGTTGTCGGATCTGTCACCCTCGCCGACAGACAGTCCGGAGAGCACCGTGAGTCTCAATTAGCCAATAAATCGCTTTTATTGCAATTTTATGAATAACACTGAAGCTGGCATCAGCTTGGGGATTTGCAGACCTCTCAACCAAGGCGACGTGATAATCTTTACCAAGAAACTCATTGTGATTTTTCACTCCTATCTAGTTATCATCCATCAGCACTCTGTCCGAACTGAACGCCGGAAGCCCGACGGCCCAAAAAGTGTCGCCATTGAGCCCCTCGGGTAAGAAATTGTTCAAATCGTCATCATTTGAATGTAAAATGAGATTCTTGTTTGCAGGGCAAAAAAAAAAAAAGCACACGCTTGTTTATGCACACACAGTGGCCATTGTTTACCTCGTTTTCCCTCTAAATACGCACCGCTTTTGCTTTTTGACCCGTTTCCTCCTCCTCGCTGACACCATCGCCGATTGCCCCGGGAGCCATTGCGTAATCTCTGGTGCGGTAGCAAAATGTTCCGTCCCGTGTGGGAGTCTGTGCCACTGCGGCCCCTGCCCACCGGTGGCGACCAATGGGCGCTCAGACGTGCTCATTTACAGGCGCCCCCCACCCCCTCCCACACCTGTCTGTCTTTCTAGACTCTAAACAAAGTCCCTCTGTTTGCATGCGCCCAACCTAAACCCTCACCGTGTGGTTTACTGCTACAAGGACGTCTCGCGGACAGACTGAGGCCGTTCGGCCTTAATTCCACTCTTAAGAACAGGAGGGTACCAGGAATGATAACCGCAGAACTCCATACACTAAACGTAATTGAATTACATGCAAACATAAATGTTTCCAACCTCACTAGCTTGTAGCTGAAAGCATTACTGATTATGCTACCGTGTAAACAATTTAATTTGACCCAGCAGGCAAGCCTAACGTCACAAGTATATAGTCTAAAGAAATTAGTTGTTGAAGAACAATGATTAGCTAGTCAGTCATCTATCCGCTGGTGTTTGATTGGTCCCTTGTGATCAAACACTCAACTGATTCGATTAGAAACTGGTCATTGTTGATTAGCCCGCACGATCACATCAACAGCCTCCCCACATGTTCTTACTCATGGACTACGAGAGAAACTATCGACCTAAAGACGAGCTAATTATGAAGACGTTTTCCTTTTTGCGCTCAGGAGGTCCGGCCGCTTCTGTGACGGTGGGCCGTTTCCATGTGTCGCCCAGCGCGGACGAGCCGGTGGTTGCCTCGCTGCCGCGAGGGGACACAAGCAGCACCGAAGGAGGGCACGGCCAATCCGAGAAAGGCCTGGGTGCCTCCATCCCCATGACGGAGGAGGAAGAGGAGGAGGAGGAGGAGGTGGCGGCAGAGGAGCGCCCGAGGGTGAGGAGACGTGGGCGGAGGCGGGCGCACAGCCTCAGCCTGATAGGCACGTCCGCGGACAGCGGGCTGTCGTTGACGACGCCCGAGGCAGAAGGCCGGCTGTGGGACGGCGCGGCCGGCAGCCCGCAGTACGGCAACGCACTTCACCACTTGTGGACCATGACCTACAGTCACAACGCTTCCTACATGAGCAGCGATGACTCGGACAGCGACGACGACAAAGACATGCTGGATGAGCTCCAGGAGCTCAGAGAGAAGTGAGTGACTATTGGGGTTCCAGGTTGGATCACTGCCATAGCTGGCTCCTACGAACCTGGACTGTACTGCACGTTTATCCAGACGTGCGCCACTATTTGAGCTTGATGTCACAGATTAATGCGCATTCCTGTGGTTGCAGGCATCTGTCGGAGGTTAAGGAACTTCAAGCAGCTCAGAAGCGGGAGATTGAGGATTTGTATGAGAAGATGGGCAAAGTCCCCCCACCGGGCATCGTTTCCCCGGCCGCCATGTTGTCCAGCCGTCAACGTCGCTTGTCCAAGGGTGCGGGGGGCTTGCCGCCGTCACGCCGGAACAGCCTCCAGCGCTTGGACATGCAGCCCATCCAAGGTGACGTCACGTCGGACAATTGGTTGCTATGATATACTTCAAGGCCACTATGGCGCATACTTGCATTTTATCGGGTAGGATTGGTCGGTGAATCCATTTTATAGATTAATTACTAATAAATTAATAAATGTCGCCAGGCTTCTTGGGGGAGGCTGGAATGGATTCATGGCATTTCCATTCATTTCAAGGAGGACAGAAAACATATTTACGTTCATTTTAAGGCCACATTACCCAAGCACTAGGTTGTGATGTGTTTCAATTAATTTCTAACTTGTGACATTTCAGGGATCATTAGAAGAAACTCTTTGGGAGGAAGCAGCAGCAGCTCACAGGACAAACACAGCAAAGGCGTCACCTTCGCCTCAGACTTTAGCAGAATGGTGAGAGTCTGTGTGTTGGTACACTTCCTCTTGCTGATTGCTTGGTTTACAATCTCACTTGCATCTCTTTCCCAGTAAGAACGAGCAATCGTTGAATAATCCGGACTACCTCATCTGACGGCATCCTGAAGTTGAAGGTTGGGGTTTTAAAGAAAATTACATTGAACAACATGCCGCAGCCCATCCTCCAAAATGTTCAGGAGTTGAATTTGACACATTTTGGGAATAACAAGGCATACCTGCTCAGTGGACACGAGTTGATTCCATGCTTTCAGCGCCTTCCAATTGCATTGTACATGTTTTGTTCTTTTTTTTCCTCCCCAATTTCGTTTTGACGCCAGCCATCCTGTGACAGGCAGAGATGAGAACCCATGAGATGGCTGAAGACAAAGCATTGAAACGCACAAACCTCCGCCAAGGAGTGAATAATCCATTTTGAATGTCCTTTTAGAAGATCAGAAATGTAACAAAAGTGCATTTTCATTGCGTTTTTATGAGGGAAAAAAATGTTGAGACTCACTGAAATTCAAAAACCTGGATATCCATTGTGTTATACAGGGATGAAAATGATGATTGAGAAAATAGACGTTAGAGCTTAATTGTCGGGGTGGGGTGGTGTACCCGCAAAACCTAAAGAAATGGGGGCGGGGGGTCCCAACATGGATACTAATGTGCTAAACTACACCAAACAGATATAAGACACATTAACCGAGGTAAACGAGGCACGAACGACAATTTGTGCTAGGCCAATTTAGCTAGCGCCAGCTAATGCTAACGCTAGGGCAGGTCCATCGGTAGTAACAACAGGAATTAAACTCAACCAATAAATGAACACGACACATGAAATGATAATGCCACTTACCTTTCATTGACGCACAATGGAGAAGGCCCATAACTCTTGTTTTCAAACACCAAAACCTTCGCCGGATCGTAAATGTCTTTCATGGCGCCACACTCTTTAATTGCCAAACAGCGGGTTACTAACTCTCCCTCTTCCGCATTGATCGACCGCAACGATATGAACCACAAAAAAATATGAGCGAATGGTCATTGGTCCGAAAAAGTCGGAGTGATCACACGTTAAAATACCTGAACTTAATTATGAATTCAGTGAAATATAAAAATAAAATAAATTTTTTTCACTGATTGTTTTGGTGAAACGTCATGCTTCTACAACCATCCATCCATTTTCTAATCTGTTTATCCTCACGAGAGTCGCGGTTGTGCTGGAGCCTATCCCAACTGTCTTCGGGTATGCATGTTTTTGGAATGTGGGAGGAAACCAAAGCACCCGGAGAAACCCCACCCAGGCACAGGGAGAACATGCAATCTCCACACAGGACAAGCTGGAGCCAGAATCGAACCTCTGCACTGTGAGGCGGACGTGCTAACCAGTCATCCACCGTGCCGCCTTCTATGACCATATGCTCAAAATAATTGCAGATCAATATGAAATGAAGGGACATGAAAAATGTGTGCAGTCAAATGTTATTTTTACGTGACTTTAATTTTCTCTCTCCTTGGCGGAGGTAATCGAGCCAGTAAAAGATGCAAATACAAATAATATCCAATATGTAATACTACTACTGGCTTTTCAAACTGTAAATATATCATATGTGTGTGCATACGGTAGACTTCATTTATAGACTGTTTACACAATTACTCATGAAAAAAACTGTTATATATAAATATAAATTTTAGTTGATTAGGATAGATCAATCAAGCACCTCATGCACTTTAGCATTTTCATTTAAACACACCTTGTCGGTCAAACTGTGTTCATTTATGAAAATAACAAAACAAGGGAGAATGTCCAAGCTGTCAATGTGCCTTTTAAATATTCACACTGGACATTGAGAAAAATCAAGTAATATATTCAAAATATTTGGAAAATAAACAATGTGCAATGCAAAATAAATGCTGCTGCCATCTGTGCCTTTTTCCTCTGATACCTTAGGATCTAATTGTATATTTCTCCTCCTACATTGGATGTTCAATGAAGTGGATTTCCCAGCTCAATAAAAGCCAATTAAAAAATACCCAGTGTGTTTTTTTGCTAAACAAAATCAATCAGGTTTATTCTATACATCACTTTACCAACAGAAATACAGTTGCGTACAACCATTTCGTGTTGTTTTAAGTGCTGTCATTTTGCATTGTCCTCTCCGAAGGTCACTTAATACCTTGCACAAAGTTGCAGCAAAAAAAGACAGGAATTACTTCTTCTGGAAAGTCCCTGCCAGCGATAGGAGTCCAAGGCTATCTTTGAGATCAGCAAAGAAAGGCCAGTTGAGGTGTCCACCGAGGATCTGGACTTTAGAACCTTCAGTTGGAACCTGTCCTTGACGCCCGCGCATGCTTGGCCTCCTCGTCCATCTCATCCATGATGCGCTCTTGGGAGACAGAGTAAAACGTGTAGCCATCTATATATGGGATCCAGCGATTAAGGGAGGTAATATTAAAAATAAAGAAAGGATATGAAAAAACATAAAAAACAAAACAAAAAAACTAAATCTGGATATAAAGACTGCAAATTGTAACAAATAATTACATCGAATGCACGTGCTGAATAAAACAACACTTCTGTGCAAAGAATATATTGCTCAATTTACTAATAAAAACTAAAAACAAAAAAAATAAATAGCCAACACATTTTTAAATGAATACAATTTCCGCAGGATATATCTATTCATGCTTGCACTAAAATGATTAAACTATGAAAGACATTCTGAATATTGTAGTTCAAATCAATCCAAACAATTAGATGAATCAATGAAATAAACGACATTTCAATGAACGAACGGTTATTAATGTAACAAATGACTAAATTGGAGAAAACAGCATTGCCTATTAATTTAATAATTTTATATTTTAATAATCAGTATTGCAAACATGCCAATTCAAGGTGTTTCCAAACTTAAAAAATAAAAGGTAAAAAAATATATATTATCGAAGTCGAAATTTTGTTAGCCATGAGTTCACCTTGTGTTGACGTTAGCATTTAGCATTGGCAAAAGGATACAGATGCCCAGCACTAGCGCCCCAATGGCGACCCCAGTCAGCACGTTGCGCGCACGCATTTTCTGCGTCTTCTTCCTCCACTGCTCGAGCTCCACCTGCTTGATGAAGTGCAACTGCTCCCGGGACAGTTCCTCTTTACTCGGGTCTATCCTGGTCGCAAATGGGGCGTCAGACCGCTTCGGTGTCTTGTCTGCCATGTTTGTCCGGCTAGTTTAGTAACCTGCTTGTTTCGCAAGTTCGTAGCTGCAGATTTGCAAAGCATCGAAACGGTGGACGACCCTACGCGCAATAATGCGAACAAGCACATCATGGTTGTTTTTAGATCTAGTCGCTGTGATGCAACTATTAAACAAGTCCGGCGAGAAACAATCACCTGAACGATATGAATTGGTTCCCTCCGGATGCACCCAGCGGCTTCGAATTGCATACGGCACAAACTGCAAGGAAACAGCGTCATCTTGTGGAAATACGATTGAGGCTATATAATCACGACCAATTGAAACTAAACTACATTAATTCAGTGGAAGTGTCCGACAAAAGGCAAAAAGACGGCGTCACAAATGGCGACGAATCTAGCGAGTCCTCAAAGTTTAAGGTTTCGACAGGCCTCAGTGGAGATGCTGACGGACTTTCTCACCAATCTCAACGAGACTAATAAAGATAACCTCCGCAGTTTGTCCACTTGCGGCGGAGGCTTCAAGGATAAAAGACTATTTGGTAAAAAGCACAGCACCTCAAATTTTTACAAACAGCTAAAAACAATCAAAGGCTAAGTAAATATAAAGAAAAGTAGCATTCTAAGAATCAATGAGATAACGTATATTGAGAACAATTAGACACATCTCCAAAGGAAATCACAACAGCGTGTACTGTAAATAATATTTCCCTGTTATATATCAGCTCCCTTTGCTGGTGCTCATGTTTCTGCAGAATACACTTTGCTGATGTGTCAAGAGCTCCGACTTGACCTGGCTATTGCTTATCACGCCGTCGAATTACTTCAAAGGTACGAAAGGGTGGCCGTTTTTGCTTGAGTTTAAAAAAAGCCAAAAGTACTCCGAAGCTGCACTTCAGCAGATGTACTGATACTTTTGTTTAAAAAAAGCTAATGTAATGGTGATTTTTTTTTCCCACCCCAAATATTGCAAGTGTGGTATAATATGAGATTCTTTTTTCAAGGCTGACCAATCAAATGGAAGCAGTTTTTCCCCCCCTGAATTGATGTGAGAACAATTAACCGTTTCGGCCAAGTTGGTGCTGTGATTAAAAAGTTTTGTTTGGCTTTCTCAGGTTCATGGTCAAGCACATTACGCATTTGCTGACACCCGGAGATTCGAGCATGGCCGAAGTGAAGGCCCACGAGGACACTGTGTTCGAGCAGATCCAGGGGACCTTCGCCTTGATCGTGTTTTCCTGTGTGCAGCTAGCCAGCAAGTTGTCACTGCACAGCCACGTAAGGCAAGAAACGATTTACATCCTCAGTCACACCTTCAAAACATGTCTTAACCCCCCCTCCCAGATCGTCGACATCAACAAGGCCGTCCGCTTTCTGCGCTCGATCGGTCTCGAAATCTCCAAACAGGCCATTCTGGAATCGGAGCTGATGGTGCTGAAGGGGCTCCAATTCCGACTGGACCCACCCAACCCTCTCACCTATGTGGAAATACTTCTGGAGGTGCTGGGTAGGGCTGGGCAGTTTGGCCGTGAAAGAAAATCTCAGGAATTAAAATCACTTTTGAAAATAAAGTCACCCGTCTTGTTGCAAAAGTTACTAATATGGCAACACCTAATGTGATTCTGTATATCAGCACCTATGTTGTGAGTGCAACTAACATAACCACGGAAGCATCCCACATCCCCAGGCCACAATGAGCCAAGCGCCCCTGTGGAATGCCTGCACCAGATGTGCCGCCACGTGCTCCAGTTTGTCAGTTTGCAGCGCGACACTTTTTACGACACCCTGCTGACCATCACCACGCAGACCCGCAAACCTACCGCGGAGCAGAGGTACTGTACAGTGCCACTTCTAGAACCTTCTTAAGACTGGCCAGAACGTGCTTGTGTTCTCATCCGAGCAATACGGACAGAAAACAATGTGGGGAAAAGACACATTTGTGAAAATCAATGAAAATCCTTCAAAATAATCTTCTCGTGATACTACTTAAAATGTAAAGGCTGCATGACACCCTCCCAGAGAGAAGTTTGTGCCGGTGACAGAAGATTGCATGCTGCTGGGCGTGGGCGTCATCGCCGCCGCCGCCTTCATCCTCCACGTCAGAGACTGGGAGCAGGTGAAGATGTTTGAAATCCCCTCCCGAAAAGGAGTCGGCATTAAGAGCGCCGCTGTTGTCGCTCATCGTTGGGATTTTGCGGTGCAGGTGGTGCAAGAGTTGAGTCACATCACGGGAATCTCCACCACCAGCATCGGAGATTTCACCCGCGTCACGCTCACGCTCATCGTTGGGATGCCCAGAGATTGCCAGTGATGAGTCAAATGATTTCTTGTGCTCATATTTATTTGCGCTGTTGTTGTTGTTTTTCTTCGCAAGAACCATTTACAGTTCGTTGAAAGTTCATAAAATACATGATGTTGCTCATCCTTTGGCAGACTAGGTAGGCCTAGCACTTGTTTGTACACTTTCATGTTAATTCGAAGTTGATCTTGAAAAGTAGGTAGTGGTAGGACTAAGTAAAATGACTCATGCAGCTGAAAGTTTTTTTTTCCCCACAATTTTGTTGCACCATGTCCATTTATTGCAAACTGAATAAAACATTTTAAAGTCCTTTTTCAGGTTGTCATGACATGTAGCAAATGTCCAAAAAGCACCAAGTCAGAACATCATCAGAATAAAATACAGGCAAGACACATTTGACTTGTGCTATAAAAAAAAGAAGATTCTATCAAAGTCATCCAACTTTTGAGTAAAAAGTAAAAACGACCCATCTTGAAAAAAAGGCAGAACAGACCGCTTACTAATCAAGCAGACTAGCTTATCGTGTCCACGCCAAATGTGCATTCACGCTCTCATGAAATAGTAAAAGAACAAGTCAAGTCAAGTCAAGTCAACTGTATTTATAGAGCACTTTCAAACAGCCATCGCCGCATACAAAGTGCTGTACATGGAGCAATTTAACATATACAATAAACAGTAAAACAACACTAAAGCATTCTCACGTACGAGGAGCGACGTCGGCGAGGATGACGTACATTTCGGGCGCCTGTCTAGAATTCATCGTCCGAGCTCAGCAGGAGGGTTTTCTCGGTGTCCCCGTGGCTGTTGACGCCGCCGACGGAGCGCGAGACGGGCGGCGCGACGCCCTGCTCCAGTGTGGACTGCTGGGTGTACTGTTGGTAGGCCGGCGAGAAGTTGTGAATGGCGTCCTGGACCATGTCGCCCGGGTTCATCGTCTCCTTCAAGCTGCTGGAGATGCTCTTCATCGGGGCGCAGCTGCCTGCGCAAGCAGACGAAAGTCAAAAATGGAGGATTTCAGAGTGACGGATGGATGGACAACACAGTTTTAACCCTTTCGGGACAGCGGTGACTACAGTTGGACAGCTTATCGTGCTATTAGGTTACAGGGGGGGGGGTGAAAGGGTTAAATCTTGAAGAGCAGAAACAGTCAGTGTATAACCTACCAAACTCTCCACTGGTAGGAAGGGGTCCTTCAAGATGCGGCGGAGAAGAAAAAGGAAAATGAAGGTTTGTGTAAGAACACGAGAGAAGAACAACACTCGGGTGGGACAACGTGGGCAAAAAGGAGGAGAAAGGCAAAAGTCATAAAAGTAGCTCGAAAAAGAATTTGAAGAGTGAGGCGAGGGAATACTGCCACATTTGACGCCCTCCCCCTCACCTTGTGCGCTCATACTTTTGTCCATGTAGACTTTGTACGTGAAAGCGAAGCGCAGGACCAGCGCGGCAAAAAACATCTCGATGCAAATGATGAAGTTCTGGTAACCGGCGGCGACGGTGCCCTCGCCGACTGACACCTCCACCGAGTTGATCTGGGGGATGGCGCCGCACTTCTCCATGATGGCCAGAAACACACCTGGTGCGAAAATCAAAGCAAGTTTCTCCTTCAATGACACGTTTCAAGAATGTCTTCTAGATTTGGGGCCAGAGCTGCGCGCACCTTGCCAGAAGGAGAGGAAGATGACCAACTTGACCATGACGAACTTGAGCATGGGCCCGTAAGGTCGGAGCAGGTCGCGGGTGGCAAAGTAAAAGAGGAAGAGGGCGTACAGCGACAGGCTGACGGAGATGTTGCAGATGATGGTGACGTAGATGTAACCGCTGGCGGCGCTGTGGAATCGACAGTGAAACACAGACTGTCATTTTCGGGGTCATGTTACTGTCGCTTAGGAACATTACGGAATGTTTTTTTTTTAATCGCTTGTATACCAATAGCTGCAATCAATTTGTAAAAGTGCCCGATGTTCCCGCACTTTATGACAACCAACTCGGGCCAATTGCACTTTGGCAGTTAAACATGCATCCAAATTTTTTTCAATTAACCACGCCCCAAAAATCAATCAATCAATCAATCAATCAATCAATCAATCAATCAATCAATTAACCACGCCCCCAAACGTCAGCCCTTCACTTACTTGAAGTCTCCGTCTTTGTATTTCCCGTACGCCTGCAGGATGACGGTAATGGTGGCCATGAGCGGCTTGACCACGCAGAACTGCAGCGTGGCCTGCTTGCAGAAGCGCAGGAAGCCGATGGAGTAGGCCCTTCCCTTCAAGCAGCACGTGCCGAACATGCAGCTGGACCTGACAGCACGGGATAAATCGGAAACAAACCATCAGTCTTTTAAAAAAAAAAAAAAAAAAAATATTTGTCCGTGACAGGGTTCAATAAATGATTGTCAAGAAACGGGTGAGACTTACTCGATGGGTTTCCCTCGGATCTCTGCCATGATGGCGCTCTCTCCTCCAAGGTATTCGTAACACAAACTCAGGAAGTTGTAGATCACAAACGCTTGGGGAGGAAAAAAAAAAGACATTTTGTTATTTATACTTCCGACACAGCCACAAGGATCTTCCCTTTTTGTGCGCTGCTGCACAATCCTGCCGAGCTGATGATTGTGTAATCAGTCGCATGCCAAAGTGTGAAAATGTGGCATTTATTGGGCGCGCGCCAGGTGTGTGCGTGGGGCGCCTTTCGCCGCAGCTGTGCTCCTGCCAGCCTTTTGTTACATCATCTCTTTTGAGTTATTCATTTCTCCCGCCGTTAGTTTGCCTTTGGAAAACAAAAAAAACTCCACCGTAGCGATGACTGACTGATCTGTTTTGCGTTGCTCTGGCTTAGTTGTTTACCCATGTGTCCCCGCGGATGCCTTGTCCGCCAAGCCGGTTGCCGCGGCGATACAGTAGGCGGGCATACAATGAGAACTTTGCAAGCAAGTTGAGTTGGGGGGGGGACTCATTATCTTGTGGCAGCTTATCCAGTAGCTGAGAACCATTTCAGAGTGCTGTTGCCATGCAACAGGCCAGTCATCCTGACTCAGGGGAGCACCGGGTCAGGGCTCGGTAACTCGGTATTTTCAAAAGAATGACGCAAACACAAATATTGGGACAAGGAGAGAAAATATGAGGGCGGGTAAACTGTCAAGACACTTGTACTGTTGGGGCTCTACTGCGGGTTTTAAATCTTCCATCCTAACTGTCACTATCACTGGAGGAAGTGACAGTTGGGCAGTCGTATTAATATGCTAAAATTAATATGCTAACAGTCGCGACCAACTTTGCCAGCGTCACTATTGCAACAGACTGATTAGCAGATGCACATCTCTGGTGCTATCGCAAATGAACAAAAAAACTTCCGTTTTTGTACACGAGGTTGCGCCAAGCTTGTTGGTGAATTTGAAGCTCTTTGGATTTGACATCAGCATAGATTTTGAGGCGACGATCAGGATTAGAAAGATACTAACATGTTGGAAGTTGGCCAGGTTGAGTCACCACACAAACAAAATCTAATTAGCCCCGAAAATGTCAGGGGGTCAGAATGACCATGTTTCAAATGCTGATACTTGCCCTAAAAACCCGACTTGTCTAGCACAACTGGACGCTTAATGGTTGCTTATGTTGTGTGCCTTCAAAAACACAACAATCCAAATAAAAAGCAAAACACTTGACAGCGTTTCCTGGCCCCAAAAATGCTCAATTTTCCACATGTTGGGATTGCGCCACACAACATTCATCTCACAGTTTTCCAACGGGGGAACTGAATGGGGCTCTTTGTGAGATAAAAAGCTCTTTGTGGCTGAACTAATCAATTAGCAATGGATGGAGATATTGTTCCTCTCCATATTTGATAGCAGCATGTTTCAACTCAACTGGAAAAGTCGCCCACGCCGGCGCTAAAAAGGATTTCAACCCTTTCAGGGACAGCTTGTCGTGTTCTCGGGATACAGGGTGCGTACTTTTTGCGGGGCAACTTTGCACCCTGGGCCAAGTTTGCTCTTACCCTCATAGCAGTCCCTGACGGTGTCGAAGTACACGTAGTACTGGTCGTTGGTGAAGAAGAGGAGGCTGAGCCAAGAATCGATGGCGTAGATGGGGACAATGAAGAGGATCCGGACAATGTGTCGCTGCTCCCGGGGGGAGCTATAAAAACGCAAGTGCATGTAGATCTGAAAAGAAAAAAAAAAAAGTTGGAGTAAATATTTGATTGTGCCATACTTGATAATTGGGAGACGGTGGCTGCAATTTAGATTCATATTGGAGTGTCTTTTTTTTTTTTTTAAACAGACAGCTCGAGTCTCAGTGTATGCGTGTGTGTGTGTGTGTGTTCATGCTCCGTATCACATACACCTGCTGAGGGATGTTGCCGAGCAACCCGTGCTCGTTGCTGGGCCCGTGCAGATGTGTGTTTACCTTTTACAGGACGAGTGCCTCCCGCCTCCCGACGGTCGACTTTACATAGAAATTAATCAAGGTGCAAATGGATTTATTTAGCCCACCTAAAAGTGAGATCATGCACATGATCTCTTGCGGCATGCTAACAGCCATCGGGAATCACCGCTCGAGAGTTTGCCTTGAAGAGGCGCTTGCTTACCTGGTGACAGGTGAGGATGAGGGCGGTCCAGACGAAAAATCCCGTCACGGCCTGGGCCGCGGGGCTCATGAGGAACGTGGGCTGGTCCTGGCTTAACAAAGGGGCATCGCGGAGCCAGGAGATGTTGGGCCCTCCTGGGGCCGGCGTCGCTGGTGAGCCTGGCGCTTCAGCCAATGGGGAGCCTGCCCCCAGCCTCTCCGAGAGGGGCACGTCTCGTCTCCACAGCCTCTGCATCTGCGGATAAAAAAATAAATAAATGTAAATCAATTTAACGACTATTGATCAAGAGTGACATAACTTTTCCGCCATTAATCATCAACCTGGTTTCAAGATTGATCATTTATCATTTGTGTAATGTGTAATCCGAGAACACAAATTAAAAAAACACAGGGATCCATACAGAAGGATCGCAAGTCAATATGGGCGTCATGTGGACAAGAATGTGTGACTCACACGAACAATGGCACCTGTGTCCCATTGCAGAAAAAAATACTTTTTTTTCCCATCAATCCTGACCGAATCACATACCTCAGTTACTGTCATTGTGGTTCTCACTAGGTCGCTTGAGCTATTTAAAGCGTGTCAAAAGGCAATAGGACAAGCAACATCAATGCACACTCCAATATTGTTCAGCCTTTCATTCATGACACCATAAAGCATGATATGACTTGTCTGGTCGCAATCTATGACATCATTGTCCCACAAAAAAACTGGTATTTTCTTGTCAAACTTGATTGGAAGGGGGACAGTCAAAGTTGACCTTTTTAAAAACAAATGGATTCCTAATAATCCGACATTATTGTTTTACAACTCAACAGCAGAAGCCAGAGAAAAAGACCATTGGGGTTTCTCTCCATGTTTTCTCTGCCTGTGTGTGCATGACGGGGTCATTTGTACTGGTTTGCTGGCGATCAGCAGATGTACACATAAAAGAGAAATGGAGGCATCAGCAGTCAGTCACACACACATACATGGATGACTGAGGGGCTTGGGACATCTGCGTGATGAAACAAAAAAAAGGGCAAATAAATCACGCACGCGCAGGAATAATAATCTGTGTGTGTCATAAGGTCAGGGCTCAGTTTGCAACAGATGGAATGGGACATATGGAGTAGGGGGCGGAGGGTGGGGGCTGTTTATCAACATAATGAAAATAAATGCGTGGGGTGACCAGCTGATTCCAAAAACCTAACTCCATGTTTTTGAAATGTGCGACTAAATGACCAAAAAAAAACACACAACAGAGTCTCACCTTTGCTAGCAATTCCTCGTGAAAACAAAGCCTACGTGGAACTTGAAAACCTGGAATTGAGAAACGAGCGTTTATATTAGTACTCACGTGCGTTATTTGATTGTACACATGCGCTTGAAGTCTCAACTTACCAAATGAAAATCATCCAATGCCCCGCGGGACAAGTTTAACTGTCGGCCCCGAAATAGCCCGTAAACGGCCTTAATTCCAACTCAGAGCCGAACCGTCGCGCCCCCGGACATCCATGTTGAGCGCTCGCCGATCCGTTAACCTTCGACTTTTGCTCACCTACTCTTTCCTCTTCATGCTTCACAGCTTGAACGTTACCATTCGTGCGCACCCGTCCCCACTTTAACACCAGCGTTTGTCCGTCAAGTGCTCCAAAAGGCGAGACGGTTAACTTCTCATTCGCCTGTGGTCCTCCCCTTCTCCCTCAAGACTTTGGGTCGACCGGGGTAATCATACAGTCCCCGCCCACTCATCCAGATCCAGACGACACAGCCAATCACGGCCCGGGTAATTTAATAACACGGAAATAGTTGTGCATACGAGTCTAAAGCTTTATTTTATTTTGTTTTCAATTTTCAAACATTTAATCCGTACATAAACACTTTGAAAATAACGAATAATAAGACAAGTATTTGTACGCTCGAATACTTTGATGTGTTATCACTAATTAACCTGCGAAATGTGCGAATAGACCTACAGTACTGCTTTCTTTTTTTGTGGGAGTTGCTTTCCTAAAATGTTGATGTCATATACTTCGATGCTATCACTGCCTACAAAATTTCATGTATGGTCAAACCAAAATTTCAATAAAATGTTTTTGAAAAAAAACCCAACAGCTGTTTGTGACGTCATGCACGCTGGGATCATGACATCACTAATCCACTGACGAAAAAAGTTTGATTCATCTGTAACTGCTTCAAACAACAAGGCGTTACGTAAGAACAGTTGTTACGATGGCATTATTGCGTGTGTTTTATGCTGTGTGTTCTGTTGTTTTATTTGTATTTTTTAATGTAGTAAGTGAATGTCATCTGAAAGTAAACACTCGGGTGACATCCAACAGGTCAGCATGTACATATTTTTTAATGATTCTTAAAATTATGTACAAATATCAGAGCAACAAAATCAAAGCACAGTAAAGAAATGCACAAGACATCAACAGATCTAGATATCAGCCTTTATAAGTTCCATTTCTGTTTGACATTATAGGGATAACCATGTTCTTCTGGTACATTCTGGCAATTGTCATTTACATTTTGCCCAAAGAAAACAAACTGTACGCATCATACAACATGAAAACAAAAACAAAAAAACAGCACAGTACATCCATCAGCAAGATTGCTTAACTTACACATTGGAATAAGAAGTTGTCATAACATTCATTCGGTGAGGTTCGCCCCTCGGTCCCTCTTCACATTGTCTACTTTTAATACCTCATAAAAGAGAAAACGTCTGCTCTTTTTTTGGTGTAAATTATTGTAATTTCTCATTCCTTCATTTTATATTTTGGACTCAGAGGCAAAGCCGGGTGATGGACGATGATGATAACAGACCGACATTTTAGTTTATTTCTAAGAAAGATCTAAGGACACAACCAATACATGTCTGACTGCCACGCCATCTGATTCGATTTTATATGAAAGACATCAATATGCAGCATATTTAACTCCTTAACATTAGCATTTAGATTGTAGTTTATTTCAGCTGTAAACCACACGGAAACCTGAAAGTTTGTGCAATTGGATGTACTGTACCATGTGTGTCTTTCGCACGTTGAAGTCGATGTGACGTGATAATTGGTTAATGTCACCCCCCCATCCAAACTGCACCTTATAAAGAGTCAAAGGCCAGTATGACTGAAGTTTTTTTTTTTTCCTGGCCCACTGGTTTCCATCATTGAAGCGTTACTTCGGCTCCTTCTGGTCACCAGAGCTCACACACGGACACCAGCGACCTCCCCGTTTAGGCGCCTGCGACGTCTCCTCTTCCCGCTCCTCCACTCACTCCCGCTTTTATGGGGTATACTGAGGGGTATACTGTCGTTAATTCCCCTCCAGTCGCTGGATGACGACGGAGAAAACATCAAAAGTACCATTTGAGACTAAATTTCGTTTGTATCTTCTCCATTGACAGCGACGCAAAGGTTTGTGGGTCACGTGTCTTCTTACCTGCCTCTGACCAGCAGGAAGAAGTCACTTTGCCAAATGTTCAAACGGCACACTGACCTGAACACGGAGCCGGGGGGGAATAAAAAAATCGAGGTTACTGTATGTAAATGCAAATCTGCGATCAAGCTTCCGCGTCTCATCGTACCTGCGATGCGGTAATGCGCGATTGGTCGAGGCGCGTGGAGAGGTCAGCGGCCGACGTGTTGGCGGGGGCGCCGCGATGCAACCTCATGGCCACTTTGCGCTCTCGCTCCACCCGTTCCGCTCGGCCCACCTGAGGAGAGCGGTTACCTGTAATGCAAACACCTTTAATTCATTTAAATGATCGAAAATCAAAAATGGGACGTCTTCCCTCCAGCATAGTGACGCTCGCCACTGTCCTAACCTGACTGCTGGACCCCGCGTGTGACCGCTTTCGACTGAATGACGTCTGGTTCGTTCTTGACTCGGTTGGCCGCTGAAGGTTTGGGTCCAGACGGCAAAGCTTGACCTCCACCGAGCCTTTGAGCTTCCCCCGCACGGTCCTCTTCATCCTTTTCCTCCTTACGTTCTTTATCTCCATCTTCCGCCGTCCTGCCGGCCCCCTGAAAAGCAGCACCTTAAAAATCTTCTTTTTTTTCTTTTCAGCGACGTATAGTTGACGTCTCGGAAGCACTTGTCATCAGGAAACGGTGACACTCACAAACTTGAGCATGCTCCAGTCAAAGACGTAGTCATAAGAGAAGCCCTGTCGATGGAAAAGGTTCCTGAAGAGCTGCCTCAGGTACGAGTAGTCCGGCTTGTCGTCAAAGCGCAGCGAGCGACACAGGTTCAGGTAGGTGGAGAACACGGCTGGGGAGACAAAGAAAGAATCGGTAGATGCTTTGGAGCACAACAAAATAAGCAGAAAAAAAAAAGCCTGCTTTAAGCCTGCTTGATTGACTGTTACCGCAACTTTACGGTTTAAGCAGAGTCAATCTTTGCCACTGAGCTGCGTTCAAATCCTCCGCAATCCCTCTTAGGCGTTCACTCACAGGGGTAGCCCTTGCACAGCACCTCAATCGGAGTGGACATTTTCTTCTCGCTGATGCGTTCATATTTCTGCCGCTTGGTGGCGGCCTTGAGCCCCTGCCAAGGCAGCGAGCCCAAGTTGAAGTACATGAGGACGTAGCCCAGCGACTCCAGGTCGTCTCGCCTCGATTGCTCTGTGGGAAAAGAAAATGGACAATGATGCGACGGCGTCACAAAATCTGTAGTATACAAAAACACAAAATAATAGCGCACAAATGTGTCACGTATACATCTTGAGCGGTGAGCTAGTTTGTTGGTTAGCGTTCTGATGTCTTACCGATGCCCAGGTGTGTGTTGATGGAGGCGTAGCGGGCGGTGCCGGTGAGGTTTTTGTTCTCTCGGTAGGGAATGTGCTGGTGCGTTCGGGCGTCGCGGTATTTCTTAGCCAGGCCGAAGTCGATGATGTAGACCAGGTTGCCCTTCTTGCCGAGCCCCATCAGGAAGTTGTCGGGCTTCACGTCTCGGTGGATGAAGTTCTTCAGGTGGATGTATTCGATCCTGCTGATCTGGTGCAGACAAAATGTGGCTTAAAAAAAAAATAAAAATGGAGGCCCGTGGGAGAAACAACACGAGTGGTGAAGCTGCGGCACATATTCGAATGCCCTCCGACCTCAAAACGAGCGATGGCAGAAAGTAGAAAGGACACGACATGTATCTCGCCTTTGTTTGCTCTTTGGCGAGACAACAAACTGGGATCAAAACAGCATCCCTCAGCCTCGTTGTTTTTCGCCCTTGACGGAGGTAATAAATCGTCCGTTTGCTCGGCTGCTGAACGCGGCGAGAGACCGATTTCAAACAGGCCATAATTCAGAAGACCAAAGCAGTGGAGTCGTTAGGACTGAGACAGCGGAGACAAAAAGAGGTCATTTGAAGAAGGTGACTGGCCCCTCTTGACAATTTGGGAGTCTTCATTGAGCCTAACGTGTTTTGGTTCAACCGCGAGGCAGACACGCTAAGCACTGTGGCGGGCCAATTCAACTCTTCATTGTGTCAAATACAGCAGAACAAAAGTTAAATAACACAAAGCACAAACTGTAGATGACCGCACAAGAAGATTAAGCTTATTTTTCAATTGTTGAGAATACTGATTGGATGAGCCGTGTTCCAATAGCAGAAACGGGCTTCTCGGCGAAGATGAGGATTAATCCCGATTCATTTTCATCCGAATGATCCAGTTAGTTCCAGGCTAAAATTAGCTTCAGCCTTTCTCTTCTTTTTTTCCCCTTTTCTTTTATTTCTATGCAAGCCTGAGGTCGACTCAGGGGTATCCCACCAGCCACGAGCTCCGATAGCGGACTTCAAATTTTACTTGCGTCACATATCAAAGTTGGATATTCGGGGTGATGACTCACACTTGTTATTCGTTTATCAAATTTGACTTTTTTTTTTTTTTTTCAAGCTCACCATTTGATCGGCGAGCAGCAGGACGGTTTTCAGGCTGAACTTGCGGGAGCAGAAGTTGAAGAGGTCCTCCAGGCTGGGGCCCAGCAGCTCCATCACCATCACGTTGTAATCGCCCTCGGCGCCGCACCACTTGATGGACGGGATACCCACTGCAAGGAAGGAAGATTCGATACCACTTCTTTTTCAGATCGATACCAGATGGGTAGCCACCGATACCAAGTACCGATACCTACTTTTGATATATAATTGTTTTTTTTTTAAACACAATGACCAAAATTTGAACGACAATCTTTCTTTCTAATGCAGACGACGCACGATTCGCCAGCATATCAAACTGCCGCGATACAGCCCCCCCCCCTCATTCAGCCTCACCTCCTCCCTGCATCATCTTGTAGAATTTACTCTCAATGTGGAGCTGCGGATGTTTGGTCTTGACGCATTCCAGTTTGATGGCGACTTCCTCTCCTGTGGTGAGGTTGGAACCTAATGAGGAGCGACAGCATTAAAAAAAAAACAACAAAAAACAAAATCACAAATCTTGCACTGAGAGTAATGTAAAGGAGGGGTAAAGGAGGGGAAACTCTCACCGAGGTAAATGTCTCCGAAGGAGCCGCTCCCGATTTTCCTCCCGAGGCGGTACTTGTTTCCTACTCTCAGCTCCATGGCGGCTAACTCACTGAAACACACACACACACACACACACACACACACACACACACACACACACACACACACACAATCATTCACCACTGGAGGACACATCACAAGCTTAAGAGTCAATGAAAAGAGCGCCCCCCCCACCCAACACCCACCCCGAGGGTGCTTTACAAATAAAGTAGAGCAGCAATGACACAATAAAAAGGAAACTTTTATCCTCTTTTCAAAGGAAGCTCATCCCGTCTTTCACTCTTTCCGCATCCTCACCGGACCGTCACAAGCAGTAGTTGCATAACAGGGAGAAAAGCAATGATGATATTTTGAATGAGTCATGTTCTTCCCGCGAAGGCACGAGACGAAGGTTGGATGGGCACCTTCTAACGTACGACAAGGTACACACTGCCTGATTTCCATTTACAGTACAAAATTTTTATCTGATTGGTTTAAAGATTGAAGTTCTCTCGGAAGGCCTTGGGCAGATTAACCCTTTCATGCACCCCCTGTAACATGATAAGCCGTCCACTGTAGTAACCGCTATCCCTCAAAGGGTTAAAATCGCGTGGCGACAATTAAAAGATGAAATCCGATTCGACAAGAAAACTAAAATCCACCTATCGGATTGACGAAAGCCAAGAGAAACGCTATGAAATGCTGCTAAGGAGTCAAACAGCCATAGCATGTTCCCTTTCGATCCAGTTTTTAACAGAAGAGTGTTTTAATATAACAAGAGTAAGTGTTAAATGTCTTCTAATTTTCTGTTACAGGAGGTAACATGCTTTTTATGTATTTTTTTTGCTGCACTGCACCTGCTGACATGAGGACACAGACACACTGTCATTCAACACTGATGCTCAGTGCTAAGAGCCCCCCGGGGACTCGGGGGGGGGCTCCTTTACAAACAATGTAGGGGCAGCAAGCGAGTGAAAAGGAAACCCAACCAAAGGGAATTGATCCAGTGTGTGCATCATCATGAGGCTATTATAAGTTGCATAAGATGACTGTGAAGAACAGCGATGATTAGATTTGAATGTGTCACGTTACTCCCTGGGAAGGAGTACTTTATACTCAAAATTTCTGACGGTCAGGGTTCAAATCTCAGCTACGGATTCCAAAATCACGCATGATGGGTTCAGGGCAAAGCATTACTATTGAAGCTCCTCAACTCACTGCCTTTTGCTGTGGCAAAGAGCGTGAGAACCAACATCATCTTGAAAATACAGCTTTCTTTCCAGAGGAAATTGTAGTCTCTTCTTTCTCATTTTTGGCCTGTTCCATTTTTTTAAGAAGCTCTAAACTTATGTTTACTATCGTGTAAGCTTACTTTTTCCCGATGAGCAAGGGCCGGATGTACCTGGTTCTCCAAATGAGATTTCTTTCACACTGTGGTGATCAATAAAACATTTTTTTTGTTTTTTTTTGTTCAGTCCCTATGGGCCTGAGTACCGGTCCATGACCTGGTCGTTGGGGACCTCTACTGTAAAGGAAATGAATGGATGGATGGATAGATGTTAGTCCTCCTGTACGGCAAGTGAGCAATGTCATAGGAGCCATCAGTCAACGTCTAAGGAAACTTAAGCTTTTTTTAGGTGGGGGGTGGAGATCACTGCTGCACTGGACATGTAGTCAGAAGTCATAAATACACGCACACAAACTGCTGCTGCACATTGGCTCAGCCTCTTCCAAACTGCCAGTTACACAACTGGCTGACAAGGTGTTGCAGTAAAAACGCCGCAACGACAGTCGGATGTCATATTTATGCTGACAAAAAACCCCGGAAACGATCCATAAAAACGTATTTAAGACATGACACCCTGCCAGAAAGAACGTAGATGAGCTCACCGGTCGTCTGGGCCGACGTTGCGGTCTCACTCGGGGGCCCTGGACGGCGACATACATTTGCGGCTCATCCTCGCGCAAGACCCGGGGATTCCTCTGAAGATTCGTCCGCTGTCACGATGTTGCCGTGTCGGAAGCGAAAGAACGCAGAACAGACACGAGTGTCTCCCCCCGCCGCCACTTTCCTCCTCCTCCTCCTCCTCGTCGTCGTCTTGCTGACACACACACCCTCCCACTTTACGCCAACTGCCTATGATGTCATCCGTTGGAGCATGAATGAAGCACCAGGTACGCTTCGACTCAAACAAAACCTATGTTTTGTTGGAGCCTAAATAACGTTCTTAACACGCCGTGAAGATATAATGCAGCACTCTGAACAAAGGTCGGGACGTGGTTTTGAACATTTTATGTGTCCTTAGTAGGTCTGAAGAATGTCCCCCGAGTTGGTAAAATGGGCCAAACAGCACCGTCTGGCGGACACTACTGGTAGTGCTGGCGACCGCACCTGGGTTACTACGGACACCGAGAAGTAAAAAAAAAATCAATAAGAAAAATGTAAATTAACCGTACATCAGTGTTAGCAGTAACAAGCAAAGCCACATTTCTCTTTCGTAATAAATAGATAAATACTCAGTTTTGATCTGTTCGTACATTTGACCAACTGGATTTTAATTTATAAGCCACTTCTGCTTGCAAATGTAACGGTGGGAATTTTGTCAGTTTTTGCAATTTTCAAATTTAAAATAATCGTCAGTTATTCAACCTGCACGTGCAAACAAAAAAAATATTAGCTCTCTTATACAAATGACACTAACTGTTAACCCCCTAACCCCCACAAATAAACACTCAAAGTAATGGACTGTAAACAGACTGTGAAGGGCCCAAAATGTCAAAGCCGGAAGCGTAAAATCCATAAAGGGCTGAAGGGTAATTTGATAGTTTCTCCAGTCAAGCCTCCCATAAAAAAAAATCTGCTCGCATTAAAACTGCTAAAAAAACGACAACAGCAAAATAACGCTTTGAACCTTTATTATCTTGTTCTTTTCCACTTTAAATTAATTTCCTCTCCTTTTCGTAACATCTGAAATAAATGAAAACATCCTGAACAGGAGTGATAGAGACTGACTTAATTTAAATTGATACATAACATCAAAAAACAAAAATACAAACTGTAAAACATAACAGCTACTATCTTTAACGTGTCTGTAAAACACTGGTTCCAGCTGAGCTTGGTATGGTAGGATTTGAGCATTTGAATAGAAATGCCTTCAGTTGGTTGCGTCTTAAAAACAAATGATCTATAATTGCATTTAACAAAATGGAAAAAACAACAACAAACAAACATGAACAAAATGCTGCTAAAAAACAAACAAACTTAAGAGACATATGCAATAGTGCAAATGTTTTTGAACTTTTCAGCTATCACAATGTCTGGTGGTCACGCACGCGCACACACACACAAAAAAAGCCAAGCTGTCAGATAAACATCTATTCACTTCCCTGACTGAAGCAGGTTAAGTTTTCAAAAGCAAGTGCCCGCATGAATCTCTCATGGACAAAAAGAAAACATTCAACATTGTTGCAATTCCACACACGCGCACCAACACTCACATCAACACTCCTGATATTGTCATTTTCTTCATCCTCCATTCGGTCATACCGTCAACGCTCCTGTCATGCACACACAAGGCAGGCAAGGAGGGCACCTTGAACAGCGAGTAAATAAGTGACCAGAGTCATCATTAACATCAGGACAATATAGAACAACAACCAAGTCGATTTCTTTTGAGTAAGAAAAACAAAAGTACAATAGCGAGGTCAGTGTTTTTGAATGGGGAACAAAGAGATCTCTACAAAGTTTTCACGTTTCTCTTCCAACTGAGACAACTGATGTACATCCACAAGGAGATAAGAGTTTTGCTTGTCAAAGGTAAGAGCAGTGTGTAACTGGTGTGTGTGTGTGTGTGTGTGTGTGTGTGTGTGTGTGTGTGAGAGTGCAGGTGGGCCAAGGCCACTGCTGATGTAACATTACAAGTCGTCCTGTAAGGTCGGTGTCGAGTTGTGGAGGGATTTGTATTGGATGAGTCAACAACAAACCCCAGAGGCATATAGTGCAAGTTTGGCTAATGTTTAGTTTTTTTTTTTTAATTCTTCTTTCTTTTTAACCCTGGGCCCCAGTTGATGGCATTCCCACCAAGGTAGAGGTGTCAGTATAGAGTAAAAATGTTTCTCTAATCCTCTAAAAAGGTTGCCACTGGTCCAGTTGAGAGCGAGAGCGAGGTGCTGTTATCCCCCCCGCCCTCCGTTTTCCACGACACACGCCGGATCCTTTTGTCACTTTCAAGCTTCCGAACATGAGAACTTAAAGAGAAGTACACCGGGTCTAAGAAGGCTCAGTTTGCAAGTCGTCGACATTAAATACAAAAGACGAGGAGGGGCTCGGGCGGGGAGGACAACTGTGGCACACAAAGAACAGCGAGGGCTTAACGCGTTGACATGTTGGGACTCGGCTGAGCCCATCTACAGTACATGCCTGAGTGATCGGGTCGTGGAGTAAAAAGACAGAACTACCCAGTTCAGTCCGAGAGTCCCCGCCCCTTTTCCCCTCCCCCCGCTTCAAGTTTCACTGTGGTCTTCATTTAAACGTTGCTGATTTCCTGTGTGAAATTACGAGAATGTATTGCAAGTAGCCTGTGTGACGGGAGACCAGTGTAGCTTCAATTCACATCATTTGTGTGTGGAAATAAATAGCGGGTGACGTCGTGACGATGATTTTCAACATGATCACATGTCAAGCGGGGGGCGGGCCCCTTCAGATGGAGTCGCCGTTCCCTCCTAGAAGGTCCCCCGGCAGTAGCGAGGCTGGGCTGCCCATCTGATGGCGATCTTCAAGTGCTGGCGAACCCCAGAGGCTACTACTGGGGTACCCGGCGCCACTCATGCCACCCATACCCCCCCACAGACCTTGCCTTCCCGCCTCCACCCCTCCACCTCCTCCCACCCCGGCGCTGTTGCCACTCCACTGGGAAAAGATGCCCAGACCGGGTGCGGCGGGGGCGGACTGGTCCGATGAGCTGCCGGTGGCTTCCAGGCTTTGCCACGTGGATTCGGAATGTCCGGCTACCACGGGTACGACCGTCCCTGCTGAAGACCCTACCTCTGCACTTCCTCCCGTGCCGCCGCCACTGCCATTTCCTCCTCCTCCTCCTGCTGTCGCCGCTGGTGCAGCGAGCTCGCAGTTAGCCCCGCTACCATTAGCTCCCACGGCAGAGGATGGTGCAGGGGTGGTGCCAGAGCCCGTGCCGGCACCTCCGCTCGCCGACCCTCCAGCCTGGGAATGTGCAATGTACTGGGCCACATCCTCTTCGCTCACAAACTCGGCTAAGATGGTGGTGTTGCCCAGAACACACCTGTTGAAAACAAAAACGGTCACTCACCTACAATACACACACATACACAAGCAATAAATGAATCTATTAGAAAAAAACAGTGGTGGCCAGTGGGACTACTGAAGGATGTGTGATTGTTTGAAAACAAACTAGTGCCAGATAATAACTTTGAAAATAGGTACTGTGGCGTAATGCACCCCAATGACACGGGCCATATTCCATGTTGATTTTAGTCTATCCAGCGGCCCCCGTAAAAAACAAAAATCATCCGTCTTACATGTGGAGGGCGCTCTGGGCTTTGGCTGCTTCCTGTTTGGAGCCATAGCGGATAAGTGCGCTGCCCTGGGTCAGGCCAAGGTGAAAGGTCAGCAGGGGGCCATGCTGCATGCAAATGGTTCTAAGCGTGGAGCCATCAATCTGCAGATGGAGAGGAGATGCGCAGGGGGTGAAGGTCAAGGTGTGAATTCAAAGTATTTGATTGACAGATTTTTTTTCCAACACTAATATCTGACTGCCACAGCCGGTGTAAAATACAGTAGATGAAGGACCAACTGCAAATGGTTTCAATAGTTATACTTGCTCGCGAGCATACCTGTGGTGTGAGATTGCTGAGCACCAACCAGCAACTTTCCCGAGAGCTGCCGTCGCTCCACGCTGAGCCTTGAGAGAGAGCAAAACACATTTGACAAACTTTTCTACATTTCCTAAAAACACAATTACACTTTCATCATTGAGTAGTGCAGCGGGATAAGAAACAAATCTAACCTTGCAATCTAGCAAGACAAAAAAATATAAAAATTTAAAAAAGGCCTTTGGATCTTACCAGAGGTGCCTGAGCCACTGCTCCATCCTCTGCCGGCCAATCGAGGGCCACCTCCTGACCATGGGGTCGGCGATATCTGCTTTTGACTGGCTAAGCCTGGAGGTGGGCGGGACAGCTGCGCCTGGCTGCTGCCACGACTGGCTTTCCAGGACTTGTGGCCAATGGGCTCCGGGGGCCATCCAGTCTTATAGTCTGTGTACTTTGCTATTAAAAAAAGGACGACAGAGAGGTGGCTGAAGGTCCCGTTATCTGTCAGAGACAGTGTGTGTGTGTGTGTGTGTGTGTGTGTGTTTAAGCTTACCTGAATTGTGTGCGTTGTTCAGGGGATCTGAGGCACTGTAGGGCCAGGCACCAGGTGAAGGCAGTAAGGTGTTGAGGGGAGGGATGGAATCTGCAATGAAGAATAGCGAATGTTGAACTTGACACTTTTTTGCGAGGGTCGGTCAAAGCCCCGATACGGGCAGGCGCTCGTTTCATGGGAGGGCAAAATAAAAACGACAAAATAAATACACCAGCTACTGTGCAACAATCAACTGCAGATGTTCAATACGAACCAGTATTGTCTTGTAACAACTGGTGCTCAGTGTCATTGAGGCAGGGAGAGACGGTGTTTCCCATCATGCTCCCTGGCGTCATGTAGGGGTCCGATTCGGGGTCAACCCGATCTATTCCTTTCCAGGGAACACCAGGCTGAAACTCTGAGGATGAAGGAAAAAAAGAGAAATGCTCATCAACAGTTGACATGCTATACGAGTCTATAAAAGTCGTCCAAAAAGTTTCCACATCGCCAGTCAGTCTGGTGGCCGACGGTGCTTTTGTTGGCAGCTAAATGCTATTTTGGTTGACACTTGAACAGCTGTAAACAATTCAATCCAGCCGGTGAAGAAAGCTGGCTGTGTTGTATGGCGCTCCTTCCCCTCCCACACCATATGTCAGACCCGTCTCCTCGGGTGGGCCATAGGAGACCACTGACCAAAGAAAGTCACAGACGGTAATTAATACACTTGGGAACTGTTTTATAATTTGTGGGAAAATTGCCTAACATGCCATTTAAAAATTCATACAGTGTCAACTCCGCTGAGACCCTGAATGTCAAGTAATTAGTGCAATCAGGATTGCGTAAAGCGTCACATCTTACCAGGGGGCCAGCTGGCTGTAGTGGTGGGCTTGGTACTCATCTTGCCAGGGGTGCGATGCCAACTGGTGTTGCCTTGCGCATCTCCAACAATCATGTCGTACTGTGAGTAGGGTGAGCCCCCCGGCATCTTCATGGAGGTGACAGGACCTGCACAACAGTTTGGATCAACACCATTATGCCACGGATGGCTAAACCAATCACTTCCTGTGCAATGTCTCTTCTAAATCAATGCAGGTTCTGGAATTCATATTCCGCGGTTCCCCCCCAACCCACACTTTTCTCAGGACATTTTTTTGCCCCCCCCCCCCAAAAAATGTCAAGGACAAAACTGAAGTCTTACCGTTTTTGTGGAATGCATTTTCAGGTGAGGAAGTGTCTGGCGAAGAGTGTCCCTCCATCATCCATTTGAAACGAGATTGTTGTCCTCCCATGTCCTTCATGCTACCAGGCCCCCCGACCATAGAGCCGCCCAGGTCCATACCTGTGAGGTTCACACCAGAACTGAAGCCTGTAGATGGAGGCAAGAACATGTCACAATTGTTTAGGATATTTCAACTAACCCAAAACATAAAATACAGTGAACCCGCCGCTATTTGCGGACGGGGGCAGACTCCATACTACCCAAAAATTTTTAAAAATAAAAATTAAATCAGTACCTGTATATCAATGTGTAAAAAGCATCATCGGTCTCCAAAACTCCATATCGGTTGAGCCCAACTAAGAATCATGGATTCCTCGACCATCCAATATTTTGTAATTGGATGGCTGACGGCGCAGAACTTCCGCCTCCCAGTGCAAAGGCTTTATAGCTCACAAGACACCCGACAGGGCTAAAAATAGATTCACTTTCGGGCTCATATATCCACGATGCCAGCACAGAACGACCCCAGAGTGAACTAGGTTGTGTTTGCTGTCATGTCTTATTTTGCGGATCATTGATCGAGCGCTCAAATTGTGACATTAAAGTCGATCAGTGATTTTGCATTAAAATATTGTGCCTAACGCTTTGTAAAATACGGTACTCACTCGAGTAAGGTCCAAGCGTTTTCTGATGCAGGTCAGCCACAGATCCTCCGAGGCCCTGGTGGGGCAAGGAGTCAACCCCGTGTAATTTGGCACCACTTCCACCATGGTGGGAGGGAGAGAGCTTGAGGCTGCCACCTAAACTTCCAACTTGCTGCTGCTGCCGTTGTTGCTGGAGTACTGCCATGATCCTCGCCAACTGCCAAAGCGCAAAAAAACCCCAAAAAACAATTAAAAACATAGTCGGCAAGCGCCTTTTGACAGTCTAGGTCAGGTTAAAAAATAAATAAAAAATCCAGAAACCAAATTTTGTCAAACATCCTAATAATAGTTGCAGAACGCTGCGTGCACGCATGTACCTGTTGAGGGTCAGCTTGCTGCCGCACATTAGGTGTGAACTTTCTCTGGTTTTGCAGCAGCTGCTGTTGTGGTTGCTGTTGTTGCTGGAGGAGGAGCTGACAAGCCTAAAACAAAGATGATGCAACTTTTTAAACGTTTGCACTGTGAAAAACATGGCGGCCAATGTTCCATTTTGCAAAAAGCAGCAAAATACAGTGGTAGCATTTAGAATTGTGTGCCATGCTCGTTCTCACCAACTGAAACTGGATGTGCGGCGGGTAGATGCTGCTGAGCATGGCTATATGCTGGGGGGACAGCTGTGGAGGGAACACGCCGCTGCCGCCGACTCCAGACACTCCTCCCACACCCCCAACACCCCCAATGCCCCCACTGGGAGGGGGCATCTGCTTCAGCATGGAGCCTGGCACCTGAGGGGGAAAAACACAATGACAGGCACATGCACGTTACCACAGGCGCTCTTCAGTACTGTAACAAAGAGCAACCACGTTCGCTTCCTGCTTAACATTGATTCTCTTTTGCTCTTCTCATTAGTTGGTGATAATGAGCGTGTCAACTCATTCAACGCATTGTATTGTCCAGAAGCAAGTGGTACAACACGATCAGTGTTGTTCTGAAGAGTGATGATGTAATTCTGATTAGCTTGTTGACATGGTGGGAAACGATTGCGTTTTCTGCACAAATGTCTGTCAATTCCACACTGCGTGCAATGTACCATCAAATTACTCTCATCGCTACATCAAAAATGAAAAACCAATGGCTTAGTTGCGAGATGTCATTTTCCAATGCATAATCAAAATTGGCTTGAATTGCGTCATGTGCGGGAATTTTTCTTTTTTTAAGTATTAATGCTATCTGATAGACAAAAGGCGAGTAAGCGCACCTGAGGTGACAGGAACTGATGAGGCACTTGTGCTCGTATCCCTGGGGACTGGTTCATGGTTGGAACATTGGGCTGGTGTCTGGGCTGAGACATCCCTCCACTACTGCCAAGGAGACTGTGGCCACCCTGTGATCCAAAATAGAAGGAAATTTGTTTTTTAATTTCACAGAAAGCACCGAAGCTAAAGCAGAATGTCAAACGATTGAGGGTTAGGTTGAACAAGTATACCTCGTGAACACAGAAAACTACACAGAATAAGGATAAAGTGTAAGGATGGGAGGACAGATACAAGAGGAGCAGGTATCTTACTTGTCTAAAGGGGATAGTGTGATTGAAGAGGGAATGGGGCTTGTAGGCAGTGGGTGGTGAGAACAGAGAGCAAGGACCGTCCTCCCCAAGGTACCCATCCTGATTGTTCAAAAGCAAGGTCTGCCCAAGTGACAGCCGAGGGAAAGACATTTTGAGTGGCGCGGGGGACAGGGGAAGAGTGAGACAAGGAGGGAATGAAGGAAAAGGGGTACCCATCACACGAGCAAGAAAAGACGAAGTGTACAAAATGATTCTGATATCATGAGAGACACCGAGACATACCTTGTCGTAAAAAGAAACACCATCTCCAGGCGACGCCTCTTTGGAAACGGGTGAACGATAAGCCATGCTGCCTCCCCCTCTTCCTTTCCGCATGTCTCCATTGTAATCCATCATTCCCAAGGCTCTTTTATCCATCTCCATCTTCTTTTCCTGGAGAGGCCTGGCGCCAGGTCAATGTTCAGACCGCTCGGATCGTCATTCTGTCCCAATGCAAAAGGACAACAGTCATTATTCCGTTATCGTCACGATTCCCAGTTAACCAATCACATTCCAGGTCATGCCAAATGAGTCGGCACATGTCAAGCATTATTTCAAGTTCAGATGTTCTAGTAAGCTTTTCCTGACATTCTGTTCGCCATAAGTTGCATCACAAGTCATGGGCTACGAAAACATCTTTGACACAGAGGCACTCGTAAGTCAGGGTACCACTGCGCGTGCGCCTGTGTGTGCGTTTTAATTGCCTTACCAGAAGCCCCATATTTGAGAATTGTCTGTTGATTGGGCTCATCCAGGAATCTCCCCCGACCTTGAGCGGACCCTGAATAGGATTGGGTTAAACTTTGTCAACAGAATTAAAGCTTCAAACCTGGACTGAGTTAAAAAAAAAAATGAAGCACACATTGGGAACAACCTATTGAAGACAATATGGAGGTAACCGACCTTGTGGCTAGGCTTCTTGACATTGTGGCTCTGTCCCCAGCCACCATTGCTACCCTGTCCCCAGGACGAGCCGCTACCCTGGGAGCCGGCGCTGTTCCACATGCTCCCGCCCTCCTCCTCTTCCTCCCAGCTCGAGTGACGTGACGCTGTCACAGAGCCCTCTTTTTCCCCCCAGCTGTCTTGCATAGACTTTGATCCTGTTGGAGAAAGTTAATGGCAGTCAGCATTGTGACATCGCGGCAATATATATGTTATCTTGTTTAATCCATCTTTCCTGGTTTAACACGATATTCGCTAGATAAATATATCAAAATATATGAGCACCAGACCATGACTACTACCCAAAGTTAAGCTTTGTCTCTCACTATTTGGTGTACTATTTCTTGTATATTCTAACCAGAATTAATTGGATTGGAAGGAGGGTTTCCCCAGCCACTTTTCCCGCCAGCGTCATCAGGTTCCCCCCAGCTAGAAGGGGCATCGGTCGGTTTTCCCCAAGCGGCTGTACCATTGTCTACTGTGGGACTAGCTGGAGGTGTACCACCCCAACCTGAGGTACCTGCACGCGCACACACGCACACAAAACAATATTTGACTCTTACAAACACAGCAACGGTGGCCGACTTCAGTCGGTTATAATCATTGATCATCTTTTTGACAAAACAGACAGTTGCTGGCGTCTCACCCATCGGAGAAGCTTTTCCCAGTCCGTGACTGGCGTTGAAGTCCCTGCCGCCTCCAGGTCCTGTGGCAGGTCGATTGAGCTGCTGTGTTGAAGGTGGGGGTCCCTGCTGTTGAGTCTGACCTTGACCGTGTGGCTGCCGGCCAGCAGGGGTGGTGTTCTTATCCCACAGATTAACCGGCTTGTAGTTGTAATGGGTTGGGTCGCCCCATGCTGATGTTCCATCGTCAATCTCATTTTTCCTGCTTAAAGGCTGCGGGGACGGTTCCTCCCAACCGCTCGGTGCAGATCCGCTTCCACCATGACCAGCAGGGATGGGCCCTGAGGTCCAGCCTGAGCTTTGGTTCTGAGCTTGGGAGATTGGTTTTCTCCCACCACCCCCTTGCATAGCCCCTTGGTCCAACGCTTGCTGCAGCTGTGGAGGCTGATTCCGGGGCTGTGATTGTTGCTGCTGCAGTTGTGCCTGCAGGCCCGCGATGGAGCCTGACTGGCTGTTTGGCATCTGATGCATTTTATTTCCTCCACTCCAACCTTGATGGGGTTTGGGCCCACTCACGGCAACTGCTCCACTGCCTCCCGCCCCCGTGCCCCCGGCCCCCCAGGACCTCCGTGGATCTTCGCCCCAGCTTCCCCAACTGCCCGCACCTGAGTTCCTTCCCCCGTTCTTCGGTTCATCTTCCCATCCTGCACCGCTACTATTAGATTTGGACTCTTGCTCACCCCAGTCCCGACCTGCCCCAACCTTCTGCCCTGAGCCCCACCCACTTCCTCGTCCTTCCCCTCCCATTTCTTTCCACCCTACTGCTCCCCTCTCGGTACCTTGCTCCCCCAGACCACCCCAACTGCCCCCATTTCCTCGATTTGTTCTCCATTCTTCATTATCCCATCCTTTGGTCTCCTGACTATCCACGGCACCCATTCCTCCTGCACCCCAGCCAGTAGTCTTTCCTTGCTCGTTTTGTCCCAAGGATCCTGAACTACCACCAGTACCTGCTGTGATCACTGCGCCAGACTGCGAGACGCCAAGATTACTCATGGTGGGGCCAGAAGGTGGTGGAGCTCTCCCAGTTAAAGAGGCCCCACCACTGCTACTGCTGCTGCTGCTGGTCTCCCAGCCCTCCCCAGAGGAGCCAGCAGATGAAAGCATGGGAGGGTGGACCCCGGCCCATTGGAATCACCAATCGGAATTCTGGGTCCAGACGAATACTGAGAAGAATGTCCCAGAGAAGCTGGGTGTTTTGAAGAGGTTGAAGAGAGTGCGCTCTTACTGTGTTCTGCTTGATTACCAAGATCCCAAGCTGTGTTTTGTCGAATCTGTGTTTGGCCCCAGCCTGTGTTTGATAGTACCCGTGGATCAAGATCGGGACGACTGAGCAGGTTCTGTAAGGCAGCTTCAGTATCGGGTGGCTGACGCCGGGGACGGGAGCCATTATGGTCCCTTTCACATCTGGAATTCCCACCGCTGGATAAAGATCCTCCCCGTGCTCCGTGCCCTCCCTCACCCCATTCCCCAGTTTCGCCCTCTCCCTTCTGATTGTCCCAAGCTCTGTTCATAGCAGTCGAGGTGACAGGCGGATTGCCAGCTGTGCTGCATCCACTACTGCTGCTGTTACTGCTGCAGGCTCCTCCCCTGACTTCTCCAGGATGAGCTCCACCAGTGCTTGAGGAACTCCCACCCCAGTCAACACTAGACATCCCTTTTTCCACTCCTGCTCCTGATGTCCCCCACCCTCCCTGAGATACCCCAGTTTGACTATCATTCGCTCCATTTCCAGCACCGCCCCATGACTTAACCCCGCTGGAGGGCCCCGGATAACCCCAACCCGAAGACCCATTATCCCCCTCAGCAGCTCTATATGACCCCATGCCACCCTCTCTGCCCTCCCATCCATCAGTCCTTGATGCACCCGTTTTGGAGTTGGATGCAGGGTAAGAGGGTTGGCCCCTCCACGAGGAAGAAAGATTGTGGTCTCCACCACCTCCCATTCCTCCCGCAACTCCTTCCTCTCCTGCAATTTTTGGTCCCGCTGATTCACTATCCCACTTGCCGCCTGCCATCTCTCTGTCTCTCGATTGCATTTGGTGAAGTTGGTGCTGATGAGTGCTTGATTGATTCACAGACAAAGCTTGGTGACCCCCGAGTGCCACTGCCCCAGCCTTGAGCCCTACGGAAGCAGAATTGTTGGCAGATAAAGTCCCTCCAGGGCCCTGGTGATGGAAGGACGATGGGCCTCCTTCCCCGACAACACCGGGCGCATCCTGTTGCACCAAGGCAGGCCAGGCCGAAGGGTTGGCATTTGGATTAAAGTTGGCACCCGGAATACCACTGCTGCCATCGACGAGGCCACTGGCATCATGGCTTCCTGGCACAGCGGCGGCTTTGGAAACTGAGGAGGACTGCTGTAATATAGGCCCAGCTGAAGCTACTGCATTTCCTCCTCCAAGATGGCCCTGGGCGGCAGCCGTCCCCCATGCCACACTACTGGACGACTGCATACATTCATTGGGCAAAGAGAACAAGGAAGTGGATGAGGATTGGTTGCCAGAGGCACTAGTGCTGTTCACAGGCATCCCGTTGCTGTTGCTGCTGCTGCTGCTTCCGCCGCCACCTCCTCCAGCCACAGTGAAAGAAGCTCCTCCTCCATCACTTCCAGCGATGCTGGGCCACTCTTCCAGGTCGTTCCCATCTACAATCACCTTCTCCCTGCCCTGAGAGGAAGCCTGGCTGCCTAAGCTTGTGCCCCACATGGAATTTGCATAATTAGAAGTAGTGGTAGAAGCAGCAACTGATGATGAGGTGAGGGCCAATGAGGTGGTAGCTGCACCAGAATCTGAAAGAATCAGAGGCTTACTTGTAAAAGGGAATTTCAGGCCGTGGTCAATTTTCCACCAAACATTGAGTAACCCATACCTGAGACAGCAGCCGTGTTTGCATTGGGGGGATCCTCCTCCTCCTCCTCCTCCTCCTCCTCCTCCCCCTCCCAGCAGCATGGAGGACAGTGGCGGCTGCCCCCTTTTCAGTAGCACTTTATGGTCCTGCTGGCAGCGGAATCTCGGCGGCACTTCTCTCGGCATATAGCGAGGTTGCTGCTGAGGCGCCTGGGCCGCACCTCCGCTACTTGAATTTCCGTTCCCTGTAACACTTGTGCTGCCTGTGGCAGAGGAAGAACTGGAGGTGGAGGTGGGCTGTCCGTTGGCCACAGCAAGGCGCTTGGCATTGTTACCACCCTGTGACTGGGCGGCAGCACTGCCAGGGCCTGAAGTGGCTGGGGATGGGGATGCAGAGGGGGAGGGTCCAGGGCTGGGGGAGGCAGAGCTGCTCTGAGTTGCAGGAGGGTGCGCAGACGACTGCTTGGTCAAATCTAGCACTGAATGACGAAGCCGCGAGTGGAAAAGAGAAGGCAAAAATGCACAGTTAATAATCAACAAGGAACATCTTTAAACTGGGGGGATGCTGAGCACAAAATATGGGATTCAAAACAAGTCAATTAGAATGCGTATTTTCAAGTGTAAACAAACTACTCAAGATCATATAAATAAATAGTAGCTGAAAGAAAACAAAACGTGATGACATGGGGGCAGACTGTTTTAACATCAAAGCAATTGAACTGTACTTTTTAACATTACTGTACATCTTACCTTTGTTCTTTTGTTCAGTCACCTAAAAAAGAAACGACAAAATACATATTACAGAAACATTGTGCTGTAACTGGTGCCATGATTGAAATCCAATTCACTCATTCAAATTACAATGAGGCTCATTATTTGTTTGACTTCCACTTGGTGGCACTGACGGTAGCGGATAAAACAAAAAGAAGCTCCCCTAAGTAACTGAAAACAACAATATGAAATACACAAGTCGCAGCAAATATCTGTCTTCGGACATGGCTTATACTCAACATGAGAGCCACTGAATAGATCCTAATCAATTTTGGAGATTCCTCTGGATACACATGATTTTTTTTTTGCTTGACAAAAGCAATTCTATAAGCAATGCAATGCAAAACAATGCAAAACAAATTGAACACACCTTCTGAGAGGCTTCCCTTTTCCTTTTTTCTTCTTTTTTCCTTTTCTTGTCTTCCATGAACGACTGCTCCAGTCGTGAAACTCCTTTCTTCTGGAAGGATAAGCAGGATATTTAAAACTATAGTTCATTACTCGGTTCAATTCTGGATCCAAGCAAGCGCATACACACTTATGCTGAAGCATAAAGAAGCAGAAAAAGCCAATATGAACATTGCATCTGAGCCATGTGAGACCACCTACACGTGTAAAGCATCATATTCGGTGGGATTTAAAGGATAAATGAGCCATCAGGTGGCAGAGCTAAGAATGGGGCCACAAACACAGTCATTATTATTCCCATCATACACACACAAGCGTTGCGTTAGATGATCCCACTTTTAAGTCCAACTAGTTGAGAGGGGGTTCTTTAAGTCAGCCGAGTCATCCTCTAAATACTTCCTGAACTGAATGTTCATCTGTTATTTTGTCTCCTTCAGCACACATCCATATTCAAGAGCATTTTCCGGTACAGTAGTGCACAACACCAGAGCACCAAATAATGCCAGGGATGGTACAGTGGTATACAACGGTAAACGGCCTTTATAGGGATTACAAAACACAAACCGCTCTTTGAAAAGAATCAATGGCCATTTCCAGGATATTGCTTGCGCTCCTAAAAGCCAGGAATACATCGTTTGTATACCAATACACCGCAAAGCCCATGTTGGGTATAGAACAACGAACTGTGTGCCCAATCACTATTGCATTACATCAAATATAATGATGCATTATCTTTTAACCTTCCAGTCATTATGGCATGAGCAGTTTGCTAATGTCACAGGGCTACATTTTGGAAAGGACTGGTTGCTTGGAAGGTGGAGAAAAATATTTTCGAGTTACAGTCAACTAACCTCAACAAAGCACAATATGAAGAGGCTGACGTGATGTATATACAGGCCTTTACAGGTGTAAACAATCCATAATGTATCCTTCTTCCGCTGGTGGCTAACAGGAGTGGCTGAAATTTTCCTGACTCCCCAAATCCGAAAGAAAACACAATTATCAATTGTCACCCGTCTAAGTAAAGAAGCTGGTCTTTGTTGTGTAAACAAAGCGCCTTTATAGCAAATACACTGTGCTATAAAGCAAATGCTGACCTCTGAATATGAAAACACAGTCCGAGCTAATGCTACACCTTGACAGCCACAAGTAGCTCAGGCTAATAGCGTTAGCATGAGCACAAAACGATAGCTATCGGGCAAACCATCAAGACAACGCTGCGTTTGGTGAATTTGCATTTGCACGCATGAAAGGAAAATGTAAAACGATAAGGAGACATTGCGGTACTCACCTCAGCAATCACATATAAAGAAAAGCTAGCGTGCTAACTAGCTTAAAGTGCTTCAGTGCGTTTTTTTCTTCTTAGCTTTCTGAGGCATTCGTCGAAGCTACAAGAACAGCGACGCCTGAGCAGATACGTCAAGTAAATGAACTATAATAGAAATACACGCGCAACGCGCCACTGGCTGCTAAAGAAGTACTATGGTTGCTGCGGAGCGAAGCAAAAATATGCAGAAATGTTCAAATTCAAAGCGCTGTGGAGTCAGTCGGTCGACGGGCGGCCATTTTGCTGCTCAGCATGAAGAGTCTCCAATGGCCAGCAGCCAGTGGCAACTGCGTGGAAGCGCTCTGACTGGTTGCCTGCGGTAGGGAGGGATGCATCGCGAAAAACACTTTTTGACCTTCATAAACTTCCAGACACTTGCAGAAACAAAGATCACATTTTACTTGTAGGGGCCGGGAGAAGGAAAACACGCAGGCTTTGAGGAGGAGAGGGTGCTGAAGTACACACGCTCACCCCTCAGCTCTGTACTTAAGTAAAAGTACAGATAGTGTCAATCGAAGTCATCACCCACTGAAGCTCATTTCAATGAAAGTTTACTGACATGAGTATTGGAATTATCGGTAATTGTTATCATTCAAAAGGTCATAATTGTTTGAAGGGAGAATAAAGTTCTGAAGTTGTAATAATTGTCAGCAGGCAAAGGTTCAGGTTTTGTGTGGTTTTTAATAACAATGCGGCAGAGCAATAAAACATGCGGTGCTCTCACTCGAACGGTTATTTCCTGCAACTCCCCCTTATAGGCGGGACCTGTCAATTAACTTAAGTATGACATTTCACAATACAAACTTTTATAAAACACCACTCATATAATAATAACCTATTATATGACATCTCCCCTTTTAAGAATGCACTGGTATCTCTAAGTCAGATATAACATGTTAACCGGGATATAGCAGAGTTGTATCCAAACACATACAGGCTACAACTAACCAAAATGACACTTCTATTCTAATAGCTTCAACCATGTATACTGTATAACATTTAGGTGTGATTTTTTCAAATAAGATGCAATGAAAATAGGACTTAAATCAAGTAAGACATAAATGTTTCTTTCAATGCAATAAGTAATTTCTTATCCGAATATCACAAATGTCACTTAACACAGAACTTATCAAGTGTCAATGCTTCCCGTTCCTCCCCAAAAATACAATAAATCTTACAAGTCCAGCTTAACTACTGGCCTGCTGGACGCGCCCGACCTGGTCAGCGCCTGATCCGGCGCCATGTAGGGAAGAGACCATACCTGGGTCTGGAGGGACAGTCTCTGGATCAGCAACAGTCTCAGACTGGAAACTCACCCCAGCACCTCCGGTGGATGTGGGTGAGGTGGCCTGGGCAGGCTGGGGAGCAGGTGCTACACGGAGATGTCGGCGGTTCCTCCAAGCACAGTCCCTTCTCGGTGCTGACGAGGTAAGAGCGCTGGTGTCACACGCTCCCGAGACCACTGCTGGCGTAGTCCAGCCTTTCTCGTGATCAAGCTTGGTGGAGACCCTGTCCCCTGGGTGAAGGTCTGGGAGGGGTCTGACACCGTGACGGCGGTTGTAGTAGAGGGCCTGCAGCTCCTTCTCTGCAGCGTCTCGTTCTCGTACGGTGTCCAGATCTGGCCATTTGGGCTGAAGGTTGGTCTCCATTGTCGGAAGAGTTGTTTTGATTCTCCGGCCCATGAGAAGCTCTGCAGGGCTCACGCCTGTGGTGGTGGAGGGAGTTGAGCGGAAGCTCATGAGGGCGAGCAGAGGGTCTTTTTGTTTTAAGATCCTCTTGGCGGACTGAACTCCTCTCTCTGCATGTCCATTCCCTTGGGCATGGTGCGGGCTTGAGGTCATGTGCTGGAAATCAAAGTCTTTTGAGAATTCCTTAAATTCCTCACTTGAGAATTGAGGTCCGTTGTCTGATACAATCTCGTCTGGACAGCCAAACCTTGCAAACACGGTCTTCAGCTTTAAGACAACCTGTGAAGCTGTGGTTGTTGGCATGTGGAGTATCTCCAAGAAACGGGAGAAGTAGTCTGACACTATGAGGTAGGTGTGTTTGTTATGTTCACAGAGGTCGACTGCGAGTCTCTGCCAGGGTCGTTCAGGTAGAAGTGTTGGAATAAGAGGTTCCTTTCGCTGGGTGCTCTTCATCTCATGGCACTCCTGACAGGACTCTACCTTCTGTTTAATTTCAGATGAGACGCCGGGCCACCATACGGACATATTGGCCCGCTCTCTGCACTTTGACAGACCTTGATGTCCGTCGTGTATCCGATTCAGGATGTCTGCCCTTAGAACGTGTGGTATTACCAGGCGGGTTCCTCTGGTGACAAACCCGTTGTGTTCTGACAGTTCATTTCTGATGGGAAAGTACTCTCTGACTGCTGCTGGGACATTGCTGATATAGTCCGGCCACCCTGACCTGATGTACCGCAGCACCACTTGTAGGTCATCATCAGCTGCTGTGGCTGCTCGTATAGCCTCCAGTCTACGTGGCGTGGCTGGCGTGCACTCGACGACGGCAGCTACATAACACTCCACTTCTGAGTGAGTGTCAGTCTCCTTTTCCAGGTACGGTAGTGGACTCCGTGAGAGGGTGTCGGCCACTGTCAGAGTTCTTCCCGGGGCGTACTCAGCCGTTGACTTGAACCTCATTAGTCTCATAAGTAGTCTCTGACATCGTATTGGAACATTGTCGAGGTCCTTCTTGTTCATGAGCGGCACGAGTGGTTTGTGGTCGGTGACCAACTTGAAGTCATCGAGGCCACACAGGTACTTCCCAAATCGCTCACAGGCCCAGACGCTTGCCAGACATTCTTTTTCAATCTGGGCGTATCGAGTCTCAGCCTCAGACAGTCGTCGTGAACAGTACGCCACCGGCTGCCAACACCCGTCATGCAGCTGCAGCAGCACTCCACCAATGCCATAGCTGCTGGCATCCGCAGAGACGGCAGTGGGTCGGTTCACGTCATAAAACTTCAGGACTGGAGAGGTTGACAAGATATCTTTTATGCGCTGAAATGCTTCCTGCTGAGCGTGGTCCCACGTCCAGGCTGTCTTGGATTTCAACAGTTCATATAGTGGCTGGGCCACTGTCGACAGGTTGGGAATGTATTTTCCAAGGTAGTTGAACATCCCTAAGACACGCTTCAACTCCTGCACGTTCTGTGGCTGCGGAAGCTCACGGATTGCCGTGACTTTATCCGGGTCAGGCTTGACACCAAACCTGTTGATCACATGACCAAGGAAGCGGATCTGGTTCTGTCGGAACACACACTTCTCTCTGTTTAACTTTAAGCCGGCTGACTCTATCCTCTCCAACACCTTGTCGAGACGCTGGTCGTGTTGCTCTGGGGTGTCCCCATGGACCAGAATATCATCCATGTAGGTGGCCACGCCTTCGAGGCCATTCAGAGTCTCAGCCATTTTCCTTTGGAAAATCTCTGGGGCGCTTGTGATCCCAAAAGGTAGGCGTTTGAAAGCATACCTCCCAAATGGTGTTATGAATGTGGTAAGCTTGCTGCTTGCTGGACTCAGAGGGATCTGCCAAAAGCCTGAGGCTGCATCTAACGATGTGAATACGGTGGCACCGCTCAGCTCTGCAGTGATATCCTCTGCTGTAGGAAGGACGTACCTCTCTCTCCTCACAGCTTCGTTCAGCCGCTTTAAGTCCACGCAAATGCGCACTTTTCCATTTTCCCTCGGAACGGGCACCATTGGCGCACACCAGTCCGTAGGCTCTGTCACCGGTTCTATTATGCCGTTCTCCTCCATGCGCTGGATTTCCTCCTTCACTTTTTTCATGAGGGGTAGGGGTACTCTCCGTGCCGTATGCACTGCGTACGGTTGAGCATTCTCTTTCAACAGGATCTTAACTGGTTCTGTTTTCAAAGTTCCATGCTCCCCGAACGCGTTGCGAACTTCTTCGATGCGCTTCACCAAGCCCATTGTTGTAGCTGTGTCCCTGCTCAGCAGATTGTTCGCATTCTGGCCACGGATGACGTACACTGGGAAGGAGTAGAGGTTATCTTTGTACTTTGTGGTGGCTCGAAACTTCCCCAGGCAGTCCAACTGACCACCAGGGCTGCACAGTGTGACATTAGGATGCTCTAACTTCTTTCTGGGGGTCAAACTAGTGAACGTCTTTTCACACATTATGTTTGTATCAGCTCCCGTGTCGATTTTAAATCTGACCGGTGTGTCCCCTATCACTAACTGTACAGTCCACCGTTCATCATTTTTGCTGGATTTCGTGACTGCCCCTAGGAAATATGGTACCTCTGAAACATTTTCTGTCACTTCTCTGACTGATTTAGTGTGGCATCTTGACTCCCAGTGACCCACTTTATGACATTTGTTGCATGTTGATTTCAAGGTTGGGCATTTTTCCTGTTCCTTGTGTCTAGGTTTGCCGCACCTTCCACATTTTGGTTCTCCTTGCTCTCCACTTGCTCTCTTTTTTGGCTTCCACTTGGGTTTTCCTCTGCCTGCTGTTTTCTCCTGTGCTACCTCCTGCACTGCAGCGAATGTCCCCCCCTGTTGGTGGACTTGGAGCGCTACCTCCTCGGACTGACGTACGGTCTGAACAGTTTGGGCCAAAGTAAGGTCAGCCATCAGCTGCAACTTGCGTGATAAATCCTTATCTAAAATGCCCACAACTATGCGGTCACGGATATGTTCATCTCTGTTTACGCCGAAGTCACAGTGCTCGGACAATTCGTATAGGGCTCTGATGAACATTTCCGCCTTTTCACCGGGCCGCTGCGCTCGTTGGTGAAAGCAGGCGCGCTCGTGAATCACGTTCCTCTTAGGATAGAAGTACTCGTCGTATTTCGCCAACACAACATCAAACGTCTTCCTATCATCCTCGGACATCGTGAAAGATCGAAAAATGTTCTCCGCTTCGGGCCCCATGGCGTAAATCAGCGAACTGACCTGGACCTCGCCGTCCTCTTTGTTGAGCTTGGTCGCGACGCGGAAGCGCTGGAAGCGTTGCCTCCAATCTGCCCATTCATTCGGTCTGTCGAAGGGAAAACTCTCCGGCGGATTAAACTTGGCCATTTTTTAGAAGGGATGCGTCCGTCCGGAACTTCTGACACCATGTAATAATTGTCAGCAGGCAAAGGTTCAGGTTTTGTGTGGTTTTTAATAACAATGCGGCAGAGCAATAAAACATGCGGTGCTCTCACTCGAACGGTTATTTCCTGCAACTCCCCCTTATAGGCGGGACCTGTCAATTAACTTAAGTATGACATTTCACAATACAAACTTTTATAAAACACCACTCATATAATAATAACCTATTATATGACAGAAGTCATCTTTTTTTTCCCCACATTTTGAATGCCAAAATATCTTTACCACTGTGTTCCAAATGAGGTGACTGATTTTTAAAAAAATAGTGAATATTAAATTATAACGAGATAATTATTTTGAAACAACACAAAACGTCCCCACTTATCAATACAATGGAATATCTCGTGCAAATGTACTGAAAGCGATCTATTTTTATTCTCATCTGTGATGAAATACAATTTTTTTTAAAAACAATTGCGTTGTTTATCATTCCACAAACTTTCAAGAGTAAATTTTGTGCTCAAGTTAAAATGCATGACACATTTTGTGGGCGTAGTGTTCACAATTGCCCACAAGAGGGAGTAATTTTACCAAATTACAGTTGCACTTTGTAATTACAGTTTTGCGTTATGGATGCCGTACCGCGGAAAGTAGATCATCCCCTACATTTATCGATGCAGTTTTTTAAACCAATCTTTTACAAAGAATAATTTAATTCCTTTATTGATCAAAGCCTTCCTAAAATGTGAGGTGATGCTGATTTTAGAGTTCCTTCCTCCCGCATTCCAAAATCATGCATGTTAAGCAATAATATTCTTAGTCATTGCTATTTTATAAAATCTGTTTGATTCGATATGGCCCATGTTAATTTTTTTTTGCTTTTTAAACCACGTGGTAAGTTTATTTTTTTACCCCAGTTCAAAATGTGTAAGTCTTTTACATGTGAATGTACAATGACTCCATTTACTAGTGCGGCACACGGAGTGCAATTGACTGATTGGCTTGAGGTCTGCCGACAACACTTGCATCAATCGTAAACCCCCCTGACAGTTCCAGCTGTCTAATATTAACACTCTGGTGCAGCTGCTGACCCCTGGGAGGACTGTAATTGATTTTCACACCTCCTCAGACTCACCGCCGTGCGCATAAATATGCATTTACACACTCTGGAATACATTCCTTGACAGTGAAGTCTTGAAAAAACGCTGATTGAGTTGTGGACGCAGCAGGGAATAAAACATATGGAATGGAAAATGTAGACCAAAAAAATAAATTGTGCGATTCACGGGCACGAGTCAGTGAAACGTATTCCCGTGGTTCCCCTGCGCCTCATAAGATGACACACGGGACATTTTCAGCCTGGTGTCCTGCCAAGTTGAAACTTTTCCCACGGTCACCTGGATTTTAAGTGAAACAATTACCCAACACAAAATATATGTAATTCCTCATTATAATACAGTTCAACTATGTATCATTTATAGCTTCCAAACTAACAACTAAGAGGAAAATTAATGGCACGGTAGTGCATCTATAAAGAATGATTGTAATAAAATACAATTAACTATATCATTTGGGTGCACTAGATTCAGCAGGTTTAAAAAAAATAATTTCAAGTTGGAGAAGCTATTGTTTTCTCTCGAAGGCGCTCCCCCCCGCCCCCTGAATCTGGAGCCCCATGGGTGTAATGTCTAATAACCTGTAATGTGGCACAGTCTCAAAGGATCCTGTGAAAATGGCAGAAAATGTATTGGTATCAAAATTTTCCTTTTGATGCAGGGTGGCCAGAGAGTGTGAATGGCGAGCATGTAGCTCCGCCCCTGGTGGCACAGGATGGGTCCTTCTATTTTTCACGTCTTTATCCTTGCCGTTGTGTTGTGTGATGTGTTGCCGACGCGCCACAAAACACCGCAACATTCTGGAAGTTCCGTTCCCTTCAATATCACCAAACCAATATGGCGGCCTGGTTCAGCTTTGTTTTCCACGAGCCTCTAGGAACGGGAGTACTCTACAGCGCAATGCGCCGTCGATGAGAAAGTGAAGCGTAAAGCCGGTCCACACTGCTTGGGTTTCAGTGGGGTGTTAGCAGAGACAGGAAGTGAAGGTGACTGGCCCAAGAATGCGTCTGCTCCCCGGCTCCGCCCACAGGAAATGCCAATCCGTCCGGTCGGAGTCTGCGGTGATCAACATACTCTTAAGGGGAGACTGAATTTGGTTTATGACGAAGGACAGGATGGATGGACCAATGGGAGGAAGAGGAGGCCGCTCTCCTGCGCTGCGTTTAGATAAGGTGACGTCTGATGGCTTTTAGAGGTGTTCTGGTTCCCTGGTTGGGTCAGGGGCCGACGACTTGGGGCCGCTGAAGACTAAACAGCGCACACACATTCCTGAAGCTCCAATTAATCACGTTTGCAGAGAAGGCATGCACAACAAAACACAGATGGCAATATATAAAACGCCGCTCCATTCTCTCATCGCCTTGAAATGTGCGGCATGAGCTTGGCCCGCTGTCCTCTCGGGAGTTTCGCGCGTCGCCGTCAGGCTTTTTCTCCTCTTTGCTCCATGTCATTATTAAGCTACCAATATTTCCACCGTAGCCTTAAGCCACCGATGTGATTATACAACGCAGTATTTCCAGATACCTTCGGCTAGACCGTGTAATGTTTATTTCCCAACTCTGATGTAAACGACTTGTGAACGGCAAGTGATGGCTCCTGACCGTTCCTCCAAGAATGATCCCGAGCCTGTGAAAAGACAGCGAAGAACGCAATGTCTGTTGAATGAAGACAAGATGATGACTTACACCGAGTAACTGACAGGACTTCTTGCCAAATAATGCAATGTCTAAATCAGCGAGGAATCTACTCCCCCGTTGTTTCACAACAGCGAGCGCAGTTGGGAATCCAAACACAGGAAAAGAAAAAAAAGTGAGGCGAAAATGTCATGTTTATTGTTATGTTGCAGAGCTCTGAACCCCAATTTAACAGGAGTACAATACAGTAAGTATTCGCGGCATAACATTACATTAATTTGAGGTGGAGGAGCCTGCGCTTGGCGTGGCCGGTTCTTGCTTTCGTCAGTGTGTTGCGTGGTTCGAATCGAGATGACCCGTCCAGCCAGTCCATAGCCACAGTCCGACTCCGACATCTGCCAGCCACTCTCAGAAGATGCCACACGCACTCCACCACACAATATGTACTCACGTGTTCTTACAAGCCAAAGTACTGACACCCCCCCACACACACACACACATTGTAGAAATAGGAGCTGAGATGCAGGGTGGAGTCCATTCTGCTTCCTCAGCACATCCTTTATTTCTGCTCCAAAGCAGCACTCAGCATTTATTTTTAAGATATGACATTTTTATAACCTCATGGAAAGATAAATCCCATGGAAATATTTTTTTTTCTCCTTAAGGGAGATCCCCCCGTTGCACCAAACGTAGACAAGAGACATACAATGAAGGATAAAAATTGCTCAAGCAGAAAACGGACCGTCTGAGAGTTTCATAAAACACAAGTTGAAGTCACCTAAATTGACCCCTTTTTTTTTGTTTTTGCATTAGCATCTAAAAGATACATTTTGGCGTAAAATGGATGTAATCATCTACATATAAATGAGTGTGACTTTTGGTGTATTTTTTAATATTTTGAGTCCATTGAGATCCAATCGAGGAACTGCATCCGAAATATTCGCTTGTCCTTATGAGTGACATCTTCATTTTCATCTTCAGATGAAAATGTCTTCTCATCTGAAGATGCAAAAAGTAAAGACCGAGAAATGCGCACTTTTTTCCCCCCAACATGGAGCGGTGGGAGCAACTCACTTTAGCAGTGTCGTATTTAAAACCATAACGGCCTTTGTTGGAAATTCCCATCACGTCTGGTTTCATTTTGTACACCCTGACGCATCTCCTCTCTGCCTACGGTCAACCTTATTTAACATTCACATACATTACATACATTTCAAACTGGGATGTGATGCTGATTAGCTTCCTGGCAGGAATGCCGCCGCCTGCGCAATGAGTTTCTCCTGGAGGGCCCACCGAGAGGGTGGAGAGCCGTAGCCACCGCTGTTTGTTTTGCACCGTGTCCTTATTTCCGTGAATTCTGACCCGACAGGAAGAGTGGAGGGCGGACGGGACAATGGACCATTGTAAGGCCGCACTTTATGTGCTTGCGAGGCTTAAACAGGAAAGGGCGCCAAGACGGACACACGCACGCAAACTGCCGTCGTGCGACTGTTGCTACGTCTGAACGCTCTCATCAGGGACTCGCACGCAGTTCGAAACTTCACAGTAGCTCGTGGCAGCCCGAACGAGATCCTAAAATGTTCCCATTTTGCATCACTTTCCTACTCGTCCTTTTTGAGAACCCTTCATAAGATTCTACATACACGAGACTACGGCTGAACCTTTGACCAATGAGAGCGAATAAGCCATGCTGTTCCTGTGCCAGGAAAACAAAAATATGTTCATCCATTTTAAAAAAGCATCTATGTAGAAAAATGGCCATAAAAGGGGTGGCAAGCGCGATGGGAGATTACTGCAGCTTGATTTATGACTCTTAAATCAACATATTAAAATTGTGGCTAGAGATGCTTGGTATTTAATTACCGTCGATGATATTTGGCATGTGAACCATCGTGAACTGACTATGTCATCGTAACGGAATGGAAAATGTGATCACACTATAAGATAGGATGTACCGAACATACATTTCTTAAAGAATCACACACACACACAAGGCATCCTCTGCTATTTGCGCATTGACATTCATATCGAAAGCTGTGACCTCGACCACCGTCAAGTTAGGCTCAAGGCCAAATGATTGATGAGCCACGACTGGCTGTCAGTGGAGCCAAAAGGAAAGATGCAGAGGAAGGCAGGCTATTTCCAGACACGGAGGTATGTGGCAGAACTGTGCTGTTTCCTGATGCGATGTGCGCTCGGCGCGTGCATGTGAACGCGTTTGAATTAATCATATTGTGAAGAGACGCCTTCCTGTTTGGTCTGATTGGGGGGGGGGGATAGTTTGTTGCTGCCATGTGGATGGTCTGAGATTATTGCCGAATTGGCTGCGTGGGTCGACGTGAGACACTTGTGACATTGAAGGTGTGCTTAAAATGACTACTTATAGATACTATGAAATGTAGAATGGTTGCTTTGTCTTCTCATTTGATTTCATTTTTTTAGAAGTTGATATATTTTGGATAAAGCTCGGGAAAATACACGGTCAGTACGCAGTTTCAAATGAGTTTGACATGCAGCCAAAAGCAGATTACTAGCTGTCACACCCGTTAGCAAAAGCCTGCATTTGTTTACAACAGTAGCTAGAACGTTTCTTGACTCTTACCCAATGTTGTATGTTGTATGTGGGAACTTGGTACACCACAGTACTGTTCTGAAAAAATAAATCAGAAGACCAAAACATGTCATTTTCTTTTTGTATTCAGCTGTTATAGAATGTACAGCATGACACATCGCGTGGCGATAGGACACGAAACGTAAGTCTTACTCCTGACGTCATCAGAACGAAATGACCTCTCGGTCAACTCACAGCTTGGCACATCGTTTTCGTCAATATGAGTTGTTCAACACTTCGGCGTCAAAAGATCAGTGATGCAATCGCTTATGATCTGTGTCCCATATTGACTAATAATTCACCGTATAGTCGTAGAATATGAGTCACAACGTCATTCCTTCCCCTCCCTGAATGTGCTCATTCTTTTCAACAATCTCGTCATTCTTTGGAGTGAATAGTAAAATGACTTTGTGGTCTGTTGATGTTTTTTTTTTTTTCATAGTTCCAGTCTGGAATCCCCCACCAGGCACAGCGTTTGGGTTTTTGATTTGTAGGCTGGCAGATGCCGAACTATGTCAGTTTAGGGCTTCAGCGGGATTTCATTCATTGTCCCATAATTCGAAGTTTAGCTGCCTCTGAATACAAGTGCTCGGCTGTTAACGTGTGGAGGCGTGGGTGTTTTAAGTGTGAAAATAATTATCTGCACGTGTGATAAGGAATGTCTGCCAGTCTTGCATAAATGCAATTTAGTTTCGAGCGAAAGGCGGAGCGCAAAGTCATGACTCAAATACATTTTCTTTTCTCTCGGCATGTTTGAAAATATTTTTCTAGCAGTCTTAGTAAAACAGCCAATAGTACTACGAAAACATGCAATCAGGGGTTTATGAGAATGAAAACAAGCCATTTGCCCTCCCCCCCCTAGTCCACCACTAAAATAGTATGGTACCAAAAAACCAACACATGAACTTGTGAATGTATCGTTGAAAAAGAAAAAAAAAGCACCTGTGTGAACTGCAGACTCCCTCGACGGACGTTTGGTTCCAGACTCCTGAAAAACACAGTAGCCGCTGTTATTCTTAGCCGTTCAAATTAGCACGCATAAAAAGATGTCGGCTACTCATTTCTAGCGGTCTGGTTTGCGGGGATCAAGCATCAGCCCGGCCGTAAGGCCGTCTAACATTGTCAATTAAAAAAAGATTTGTCACGGGAAGGAGGACATTTTGTCGTATTTAAATGTGTTTTATTCGTGCCCTGTGATGGGATGGAAACCGGTCTGGCGTGTCGTCGCTCTTTTAATGTTGTCTGGGAATGGGATCATAAACGTACAGTACTACTGTAGTCGTATTTTCTTGCCTAAACCTCCATTTGGTAAAATCTCTGCTAACATGTTATCAAACGGCGACATTTGGTGAATCACAACAAACAAAAAAAAAGGCGCTGATCGCCATGTTGTTTACTTGGGTCATTTGCGGTGGCATTTCAACGGAACCCCGTGGAGAGCGTTTGCGGTGGTTTGACCTTTTGAGTTAAAAAAAAAAAAAAAGGTTTTCTTCATCTCAAATCCAGAAATTTAGTTTTCTATTTCCTATCCAGCAATTTTTTATATTCCATTTTGAGCCTATGTTAACAACTTTAATTGGCCTGTTTTAGTTCCATTTCTCTTCCGAGATGCCAGTAAAAGCCCCACAAACACACAATTATGGAACCAGCGCACTAATTACGCCGGGGTTCGACACGACATCGAATGCTGCTACACAATAGACTTTTTTCCCCAAACCATTGGAGATAATTTCAGAGCACTGTTGATTCCGTGGTCTCCGCCTCTTTGAAATTGGATTTAGCCGCGCTTCGCGTCACTGGAACGACTCTTAATGTATTTGGCTGCAAGACAGAAATGTGTAAAAGTCATTCCCCGGTAAATCCTTTCATCTGCTTTTTTCCCTCAAATGTACATTTTTTTTCTCTTAAATCGCACATCTAACCCTTTCATGCACCCTGTAACCTGATAACATGATAAGCTGTCCACTGTAGTAACCGCTGTCCCTAAAAGGGTTAAATAATGTCTTTTTTTTGTTGTTGTTGTCCTTCAATCTATCTCTGTCTTATAAACTGAGGACAAAACCTACTCATTATCAGCTACTCAACATGCAGTTGGACACTTACGATAACCGTCATTAATCTTATGTTAGTGCCTCACAAAAAATTGGCTCAGGCAAAGGGCACTTTTCTCATCTGGGGCAAAGGGGCACCACTTGGGGTCTATGTGTGCACGTGCCTGTGTGAAAAAGTTCCCCAAGAGAGGTCATTGGTCATGTTTTTTTTTTTTTTAATTGACTTTCAATAGGAAAGCTTCGCACCTCTTCAGTAGGATGCTTCCCAGTTGCCCAGCAGTGTGGAGTACAGTATTGCAAAAAAGACACCTAGTAATAAATTAACTTAAAGAAACGCAAAATGAAGTAGTCAGTGGAAAATGTAAGAGCGGGGCAGCTAAAAAGTAACGTGTTGTGGTTTTAAATGATTTACAGGGGTCGTTCCTGCGGTCAAGCGGTGCGCCATTGTGTTGAAACCCGCAGACGAGGATGTGTGTGAACCAGACATCTTATCTCCATATTTGGACTTTCAAAACAAGCACGTACACTTTACAATGTGACACTGTCATTAGTGGAATGTCTTCAGAATCATCGTCCTGGAAAACATTGGTCCGAAATATCACTGATAAGTGAACGCCGGTACAGAATGAGTCAAGTGTGACTTTTAAGTGTGTTGTTCCCAAAGGGCTTTTTGACAAACTGCTGAGAGGCTCAAACAACGGCTCTTCCATTCACTCCACGTGTTTTTGTCAGAAGAGAGAAATAAAGCAAGATGGTCACATAGAGTTAGATTTAAAAAAAAAAATATGTGACCTCTGCTTGTCTTTGGGGACCAGGCAAGAATTTGGATCCAAGGTCGTACATGCATTTATTTCTTCTTTTTTTTAGCAAATAGCTGTCGCGCCTCAGAACAGAGATTGTTGGCCGATATAAAACCAAGGGGATGGATGTGAGGATTAGGAAGCAGGCAGGCGTACGAATAAATGCTCGGACTGGATATAAAAAGAAAAAGGACAGTTCCAGCCAGTTACTTTGCAGCGACATGGGAAGCAGTCCCGAAAGCCAATGAAAACAGCAGGAGAATTGTAAACACGTCTATTAAACTCTCAAGCGCAACAGAAAAAAAAACATTTCAAATGCACACACACCCACAAATGAGGGGAAAAAATTTGTCGTGCAGCCGTGCTAACACAACAACAATTCATCTTCTGCATATTCGATTCTAAAAAGATTATTTGGGAAAATGCAATACAGGTATGTGCAATACAATCAGTGTGCCCTCAATCTAATTATGTAAACTAGTCCAGTGTTCCCGAGCTAAATTGCAGTTCATTATTCAGTTTTTTCCCAACTGAATTTTCCAGTGTATTAACTTCCTATAATGCCCTGGTATATGGGAAAGGAGAGCCGCAATCGACAATGCCCTTTTCATCCGTTATTGAATGCCAGGGGAACATTAAAATACAAAAAGCTCCAGCATGCAGGAGCTGCTGTGAGCCACTGCTAACGACCACACACTCACCAACTTCACAAGCCACCCCACCTGGGTCTGGAACTCGTCCCACCGCAATGAACATGCCTGCCGTCAGTGTGCAACAACGCCCCAACCTTATTGGGATGAAAAAACACATCTTATTGTGACAAAAGATCTTGAAACCTTTTTATAATAATATTATAATAGTCACCTGCAAGGAATGATCGATCTCCTGGTTGTTGGTTCTGGAAGAGGTGGTGGTGAAGGGTGCTAACTCTACGCCCCTAAGGGGGGGGGAGGGGAGTGGGTACCAGAGGTGACAGCTGGAAACGAGACTGACAAACTGCACACACCAAATCGCACACTGACATGTCCTCTGCCAGCACTGTACACAGATTACACGTGTGTATCAAACATTATCTGTCTTCTGAGGTCAAGATGTTCTTTCATAAAAGGCCATCACTGATTACCTAGTTAGCCCAATGACAGGAGACGGACGGTGCTTTTTTTTTTTTACCCCTCTTCACAACTATTGGTGTCTTACTAACATGACTGTGTCGTTTTCATCAAAATCATAGCAGAGTGGTAACGGGTTGTGTTTGCTTTCGTCAGCAAGCATGGGAGTTGAGCGTGGGTTTGAGTGTGTGCGAGAAGAATTGGCCGCAGTGTCAGTGGTCCTGGGTTACTTTGGAGCTGGAAGGCCTGAAGAGGACGGGGCGAGGATGCTCGTGTTCCTGTTGATAAGGCCCGCTTTCCTGTTGGGACAGGTCAGCACGGGACAGCTGACGTGAGCGTTTCGCAACCCTTTTGAGGTCCCGTTTTTATCCGAGGAGCTCAATGAGATGAGATTGGAAGTACGAGGTCACGGGAAATAGAAAAAGCAGTCTCCTTAGTCTATGCTTTTATTGTTCTGAGTTGCATTTCGATTTTTTTTTAACTTACACGCCATGTGCTTAACAGTGTATCCAATAGCCACTGTTAACTTTGAAAGTCAATGTTACAAACATGACCCTGAATAGGATGCTAATTGTTAAACACGACAGCGTGCAAGCGGCTTCATTTTGTTTTTTACACACACACACACACACACACACACACACACACACACACACACACACACACACACACACACACACACACACACACACACACACACACACACACACACACACACACACACACACACACACAAAATCGTTGTTGACAAGTCATTTTGGCGACTTGTAGGTGCACATCCCATCAGCGTGGAGGGGACTCCGATAGTGGATCGGACCCTCGGTCCGCCCCTTTCCTCGTCCATCCGCGCGACTCTCCTGCACACACGCCAGTGGCACTGTCCCGTCGAGCAATCGGCGCACTCGGACCAACTTCGACTATTTCCATTTTCGGAAACATCACTCCAGTCACTTTTTTTTCGTCTTTCTCCAGCTTTCTAGGTGAGTCGCTATTCTTTGTTTAGGGACCTCACTGCTCTGTCGTGCCGATGCGCGTCCTGAAAGTCGAGGATTAAATCATATCTGTCATCAGCGGAGCTGTAAAAAACATCGGCGGCGAAGATGTTTCGGGTTGTTTGGTTCGTGGCTTATAATGCTGCACGGCGCGCTTCGAAAGTTTCTTATTTAAAATTGTGCGGTACTTTGCACTCAAGTATTCAGAGTCTACTTTGAGCTAAAGGTTCACTTTTTCATGCGCATTCTCAGAAACACGCAGCACAGTGGAACAGTGGTTTGCATGTCTGCCTCAAAGTAGAGATCGGGGGTTCGAATCTCAAGGGTGTCTCCTGCAGGTAATCGGGCTTCCTCTCACATCCCAAAACATGTATGTTAAATTCACGGGTGACTTTAAATTGTCCCTGACCTGTGACTGACTGACGACCAATCAGTTCAGGTTCTATCTGGCCGTTTGCCCAAAATTCAGCAGTGTCCAAATATTACAGATTACAGTATTTTACAAAAAGGTTCAGGAAACAAGTGTGATGATTGGACAAGCAAAGATGATAGAGAGAATTGAGCGATTATTTTACTTTGAAAAAAAGAACAAAAAGATCCCATTTATTTAATTTTCGACATTGTGGTTCACACTCCTAACCAATAGATGGCGGAAATGCGCCATGGCGTTGTTGACCAACTGCCAAATCAATCACAAGAAGAAGACACGAGATGAAACAATACTAAATGTAATCTAAACAACAAGAACAGAATTATTGGACCTTCATCTTCGACGTGAGACTCAAATGTCTGCCACTTTTAATTTATTGTTTGATTATTGAATTTAAATCATTAATTCATTCAACGCAAGCCCATGGTCAAACAATGGCCCTTTTGACTTCTCTCGCCGTCGACGGCAGTGAATGAGTTTTAAAAGCAGCAAAGCCTATTTCTAGCTGACTTGGGTAACTTAGTAAGCACACCGGGTTGAGTTTCTGACGATGCAAATCTGACTTAGATGTGAGAAAACGTGGAGAAATGTGGTGCTCATGTCCAGAAATGTTCGAATGGCCGTTTCAGTCATGTCAAAAGTTGTAAAAGAGTCTCCTCGGGTTTCTTGCGTGAAACTCAACCCTCCTTGCTGACATATTTATACACCACAGGGGCTAGAAGCGGCGATTCTATATATCACCTTTATTATACCCTTGCTGCGGATGTATCAGGAATAAATCGTTTCTCTTTTTAATTATCTATACCCTGGAATTACAAGTTCCTCCACATCACCTAAAATTTATTAGGGTGCTTTGGGACTTAGTGTTGATATGCAGTGGCCTTGAGGCATTTTAACTAGGGACCATAGCAGCACTATGTTAGGAGCAGAGGGCTTATGAGCCCCACACCCTAAGAGGAGACCACTGTGTGAAATGCCACACACGCGCGCACACACACACATATCACATGGGAGCAGGAAAGCCAACGGACAAACATAAGCGCAATCAACGAAAAATCCAGCCTGCATTGCCGCTCAACATGGCTCAAGAGTCTGGCTGGAGTTGTGTCACAATGCGATTGTTCCAAGTTGAAGTCATTGCGCACGTCTGTAAGCAGCAGTGTCTCCACACAGTGGGCGTACGCTACATCCGACATTTCCTGCTCCCGTATGAACTCAGCCATATGTGTCATCCGGGGTTTTTTTTCCCCGACTTTACTTGCCGTTGTACTCTTAGTGAGACACAACCCAAATCGGAGCTTTTTATTTGGTCCACAGCCTCTTTATTTGGGGGGGGGCTACCTATTTTAAACTAAAGTTTGGCATTCCTTTGAAGCCTGACCTGCTGTGACCTTCAAGTGTCATTGACGCAACGAGGAAGGAGTCCATTGGAGAGGTGCGAACTTTGAATCCCGGTGTTTTGTTTGTCTTTACACCACTGGATTCCCAACCATTTTGTCTGACCAGACATGGTGATGCTGGTGAAAGTATCACAGTCTGTCATCACATCACTTTCTGAAGGTGACAGTCTTCAGGTTTCTGATTGGCTAAAATGTCATTAACAAGCTCCCACTCAGAATTTGTGTTTCTTGGGGAAGAATCATTTGCGACAAGGACGACTAGCTCACAATCTTTGCTTCGGTTAATCTCTGATATGTTTGGAGGGTTTGTTCCTCACCCCGACTCAACCAAGCATGTCTTTATGGACTTTGGCACGGCCATGCTGGGACAGAAAAGGGCCTTCCCCAAAACTATTAACACACAGTTGGAAGCATATCGCAACAACGTTCAAAAGGCTGAAACTCATTTTCAACAGTCGACATGACTAATTTGCTTTCGTGAGCCTCGAGAACCCAACTCCTTTTCGCCCTGCACTTGTGTCGGGCACTGCTCTCACCATCAACTGACCGTCACGTCGTGACTTCCTCTGAGGTTCTGCTGCTGGAAAGAACAAAGGGGCTGATGAAAAGAAACTCGTTTATTATTTGCTGCGGCGATACAAGAAGATACAACAAACAGCGGAGAGCCAGAGCGAGCGTGGATATTTATCCGAGGGTTGAACATGCTTTCTCGAGCGAAGACGAAGTGTTGTGCTTGGATTAAGGCTCAGTGTGATGGTTCAGAGTAGAAAGCCTCAAAATGCGAGTCTGAAAAATGCTGCCTTATCTTGTATGTTTGTTCACCTGGTTAGCCGAGTCAGAATCTGAAGGACATGAACGGAGAGACGGTTAACAAAGTCCACTGAGGTGGACCTACAGCAGAGGCGAGGATTTCGCACCGCGGGACTCCGAATGTGCTTCAATTTGGAAAGTATAACGGAACACAAACAGGAAGCCACTATGGAGAAGCCATTTGTTTGTTTATTCAATATCCTACTAGTGCACTGAATAGTCCATGTACTAGTACGCTGTTTGCCATTGCTAGTAAGACAGTTCAACGCAGCAATAGAATCACTGTCTTACTAGTTCAGTTTTTTTTCTTCTACCACACAAGTAGAATGACGAGATTGCGCTAGTAAAATGACTACACGTTACTAGTGAGGCCGAACTGTGCACTGATTGACATTAAATACAACTACATTACTATATTACCTATTATATCATTATGAAAGCGTATAGGAAAAAAAAAACTAGGGTAGATTCAGAGTCGGCGCAAAAATGTAATTTCCATCACTGTTTTTCTGATTTAGCTTCCTCAAACAGCAGCCAAAGTCACCAAGACCTCTGCCAGAGAGACGTGCATATTTAGGGGTACCAGAGATGAAGATTTAGAGGATTATCTAGGTATGTCCAAGTCCCCCCCCCCCCCCCAGTTCCTTTAGGCAGATCACCACAAGGATTATAGCTTTAAAGCCATTACCGTATGTTTTTACAGCCTGGTGGTGCTTAACGGGCTATTTATCTGACAGCCAAAAAGAGTGTTTACGCAACCTTGCAAACACATAAACAAGTACAAATGAGAACGGCCGTATCTGGCCTGGGGGAGTCCAAAACAGTTGAGCAAGCGCCTCTGTGCTGCAGTCAAAGGTCTCCCGATAGCTGACAGGCAGAGACGATAGATCACAGCTTCCCGTCAAAAACAAAATCACAATCGGGGGTAATTCACGACCGCATGCGTCGTTCCCCTAATCCAGTGAGTTATCGCTTCTCGTTCAACCTGGCTGGGGATACTTTTTTTCCCGCCTTTTGAGTCTGTGAACGTCCTGCCCGGTTCAGTTCAGTTCAGTTCATGGGAATGTGCAAGCAGTTCCCTGTAGGCTTATGCCATCGTTGCTTCAACACGTGTCCTTTTTTTTATTCCCCCCCCCTCTCTTTTGCAAGACTTGATATGGCTCCGCTCAGCACTGGTATGTGGTGCGTTTCCTCCCTCTCAGCTTCCAGATGCCCCTCTTAAAACGCCAGCCCGGAGGGGAAGTGGAGCAGAGGGCTTGGTGACTGCGGTCAGCAGCAAATTAGAAAGACTGCTTTGGACCTGACGCAATGGCCATCGCGCAAACCGAAGCGAGTCATTAATGGAGCCTAGACGGGTACCCCGCATGTGGAGGAGCCCTGAATGAGACCGCTGCTGTGCAGGATACTTTTAAAGAGAAGCGGAGGAGCTTGTCAGGGCTCTTATGTTATCAAAATATTTAGGAATTGGCTATACATTACTGCTGCTGGCCAAGAACAGCTTCTGGTGAGGAAAACAATTTCCTACACACGTACTGTATAAAACTGTCCAAGCGGTGACGAACGAGGCCAAAAGCGAACTCCTCCGGGTCATATTTATGACCGTTAAAAACAATAGAATAGAAGAAGGAATCACACTGCAAGTTTTTAGCGCGCTCCACAGAGTTTTATTCTCCACCCAATGACTTTGGTCTAAATTTAGCTTCTTCCACACTAGTTGACATTTTCAACAGCGGTGCTCAACCACGGGCCCCAATTTGGTCCCAAGTCGCATAGGTAGATATATTTCACATCAAATATGAAGTACATTGAAGTCCGCACTTGTTTATTTTGACCGAAGTACTTAAGTAGTTGAAGTACCTTTGCCTCCTTTGACAAATACAGTTCGGATTTCTGCGTTTTAGGAAGCGTCGCGCACGGTCTCACCCTAAATCTTCTCAACTGCCACAGCACAACCTCCCGACTGTCGTCCGTTTCTTTCTCCTGCCTCCGTTTTAAAGATAGACCCTTCTTTTCTCCCTGTTTTTACTCTCTGTAGACATTCTTCCACGGTGTGACCACAGAAGCATTTGCAGCTGGACTCGGACCTATTTCGGAGCTGATGTCGACAAAGCCAAAAGCGAAGGAAACCAGGGACTTGACTGCACTCCAACTGGCCCGGCTTCTGCCCGGGACACAACTGCGCAGTGTTCTCTGCAATTTATGTTGCTTTGATTCTGCCAGCTCCGCATAACGATGACCGGCAAAGAGTGGGACAGACTTTGGCTTGCGCACGATAAACATAGATAATATTTCACTCAAGTATCTGGTGCCGCAGGCCTGGGCTTTTTGACTCATTTAGATCACATGTTTTCAGAACTTGGGCTAATTGTAAGAGTTGAGGTGAACTGAAGTCTCACTTGCCAAATAGTTTCAGCTTTAACGGAACATTTTTCCGAGCTTGGTAAACATGAATCTCCAGGAAAAGCTCTCTGGCCTGAAAGGTCTGGTGACGCACTCGCACAGCAAGCGGCGTTTTAAAGCCGACCTGACGGTGGACATGATCAGCCCGCCTCTGGGCGACTTTCGCCATACCATGCACGTGGGCCGCGGCGGCGAGGTGTTCGGGGACACCTCCTTCCTCAGCAACCACGGCGGCTCCGCCAATGGCGGCAACGGGGAAACGGACTCGGTGTCCAGCCCCGACAACAAAATCGGGGCCTTTTTCTCCAGGACAATTCGACAAATCAGGAGGGGCTCTGACAACAGAATCAGAGAAGGCTCCAAGGATGCGTCACTGCCTCCCCCGGCCGTTTCTCCCATCATCAAGAATGCCGTCTCCCTTCCAAGGCTGGACGTGGACATGTATAATGGGAGCCCCACCACAAAGATGCTTTTCCCCAGTTGTCAAAGCACACCAGGGGAGAGGAAAAGTTCTTACGGTAAGCCCACTGATCCAAAGTACAAGCCTTTTGGTCAATGCTTCGTCTCCTGTTTATTTTTTGAATGAAGAATGTGAAAAGATAAACATTACTGAATGATGGTAATATTTGACAAATCCTATCGTGACACCGGAGTCTCTTTGTATTTCGTAGCCTGCTTGCTTCACCTATTGTAAGGTTATTATAGACAATGTAAAGTAACAAAATAAACTAAACATCGAAAAATCATTTTCATTAACTGATTAAAAATACTAGTGCACTTACAATAACTGGAACTTCAATTTTAGCAAAATGTGAAATGCATGAGAGGGTCAAACACAAATCAGTAGAGATGTTCCATGAAAGTGACTTCGGAAGCAAAAAAAAATAAAATAAAAAAAATAAAAAATTTCGGCCAAATTCCAAATTGTGTGACCTCAGAGGCAGCTGCCCGAAGACGTTCCATCAAGGCAAATATCCACCATTAACTATGGCTCAGGTTACGGCAAAGACAACAGACCATTAGACAAATTTCCAAATTTCCTTCTGCTCTGTTGAACACTTTAACATCTGCTGACGGTTTTGATTTTGCGGTTGATTTTCTGGGCTCGCATCGGCATTGATGACTCACGTGGCAGGCGTCTGTTTGCAGCAATTTAGTTTCGGATCAAGTCACTCGATTCATCTTTCCAGCCTCTAGCAGACCATGATATGACGGTATACACCGCATGAAGTGATCTTAAGCCCTCTCATGCACCCTGTAATGTGATAACGTGATAAGCTGTCCACTGTAGTAACCGCTGTTAGGCTAAAATGACAAGTCCCCACAATCCGATGCCAGACTATCTGAATTTACTGGTATACTGTAATAGCCTTTTGAAATTAACACTTTAAATTAAAAAAATTTGGTTACAATGTGTGAATCCTGTCGGGGTCGGGTGAGGTTAAGGCACCAAATGGTGAAAACAGATCTCCTGCTGCCGAGTCGTGTGCGCGTTGCGGTCATCCAACTGCCGCTACCTGATGCCCAGCAGCGGACGCTCGCACATTGAAATAACATCAGCATCACCCACTGAGCCGCCCCATTCAAGCAGAGGGTTCGGGTCCACCGCAATAAAATGACCCCCACCCCCTGCCCCAATTGAATTTCCATTGACAGTGTTTTTTGTGGCGTCAGCACATAAATTCCAACGCATCAGGATAGACATTTGGAATGGTGAGCCGATGAAATGTCAAGTGTTTCCCTACAGGGGTTGCCGAGTACCACCGAGCTTAAAGTCTAGTACCACCTAGGAAAAAAACATTGCAGTTCATCGATTTGTTTTCTCACAAGAAGCGTAGATCTGAAAGACAGCATTTGAAAGAAAAAGCTAATATATCTTCTCTGGAAATTCCAAGTGTCATATGCTCCTCAACCAAATCCCAGAGTGGTCTTCTACGATTACGACGGCACGAAAAACTAAATCCCGGTTGCTGAACACAGGAAAACACACAAGCGGGGGTCAAACGAGTTAACGCAGGGCCCCCTGTTGTAAACTCTGCAAGACTTGGCGACCATGCGCCAGAGCACCAGTCAGGTCTACTCAATGATTCAGACAGATTTGCCCCAGATGCCTTTATATATCACTTTGGCGCATTAGCAGAAGCTTCTGCACTGACAAAAGACAGCCATCCAGAAAGAGCAGGCAATAAACTGACGGGAGTTTGTCTCCGAATAACTCACACTGACTTAAGCCACATAAATCTTTAAAAAAAAAATGTCATCATATACACAAACTACTATGTTCTGTTTAGTGTCTGTCTTAAATGATTTTGGGGGCAATTTTAGTGGAGTACGTCTATGGCATTTCATTAAAGAGGAATGGATTTTATTATTATTTTTTTTTAGAAATGTCTATATGTCTGGGATGGGCTTTTAGTAGATTTACAGTTATACCGTTCTGTCCAATGGTGGCAAGGAGGAAACTCCTTAAATTGGAGTTTGTTAATTTGTCAGAAATTATGGTTTGTACTGCCCCCTGTTGGATTAATAGAGTACATTTTGACAGGTCCTGCCAAGAACGTGCTCAATGCTCATACGTCTGGAATTGAGTGTCGAAACACAAACGTTTGCACTTAACTGTACACCATACACGTACCATATGTGCACATTTTGTCATCAAGATTCAGTAGTCACTAAATTGTTCCTTGATGCTACTTCCCAAATTCTAGCATTAGTAATGGTGATATTTTGAAAAAGTATGTTGTGTTGTTCAGTACATAATGCGTGCAATTCTATTCTCCTCAGGTTTGGAGTCCGGCTTCGTCACACTTCCTCGTCTGTCCCGCTCCGAGCGTCAGCAGCCGTCCGTCTCCGACCCGGCCCCTTACTCGGCCAACGTGCACCGCGGCTCTCTGACCGACCCCGCCGACGCCATCTTGACCACCCGCTCTACCGCCGTTGTGACCTCTGACCCCAAGCCAACCGCGTTCTCCAGCTCGTTCGCTTCCCTCACCTCCCTGGATACCTTCAACTTCGACCTGGGCCCCTCCCTCATGAGCGAGGTGTTCGGCTTACTGGACGGGGACAGTCACACCTGGGAGAGAGACGAGACGGGGTCGCCGTGGGGTCTCACCAACGAAGGATCTGAGATGGACTCGGCTACTATCTCTTACGTGGACTCCCTGCTGAGGGAGGACTGCGCGGGCGGGAAGAGTCCGCAGGGGGCGGAATGGGACGACGACGAAGGAAGTGCGAACGAAATGAACGAAATCGCCATGTCCGGGAAATTACCTGACGCGCTGAGGGGAGGCTCGCTTGAGCGAGCGAGGTTAGCGGTGAGGATGGAGAGCGAGCGCTTCCAGAGTGCCGCCGATGTGCTCGCACGCCATTACGGCGGTCACAACCGAATGGAGACGGTGGATTCGGAGAGGATGAAGAAGATATCCTATAGCTACGCAGACGATGATGATGATGAAATCAAAGTCTGAGCTGTTTGAACATGAAACTCATTACCGGATATACTCTTTTGATTCCTCTGTAATTGTAATCCAATAACCAAATCAGCAGCAATGACTCTCAGACTGCAAATGGAGGATATTATTTTTGACATGAATGCTGGAGATTTTTTTTTTCCCACTAATGGTGCCATGATTTTTTTGCTGCAAATGCAACGACATTAAGGACTGACATATTTTCAATCTACACAAAGTGCAGGATATTGGGCTAAACCTAAAATGGCCTCCCTGAAACTCACACATTCACTGCTCATGTGTTCAGGCTGACAAAATAAAAGCATTACTTTGGCGCCATCTTCTGATGGCTTAGTGTCAAGGAACTATGTTGCACTTGATGAAGCAGCTCAATTTAGACAAAAAGTGGTGCTTTAGCACCATTTGGTGGCAAGTTGAAAATTTTCATTTGAACAAAAGTAATACTTTCCTACCATCTTGGAGCATCAATAGGAAAATATAAACTTTTTTTTGGAGGGGTGGGGGTCAATTACTCACAGATGTTCACTACTACTGAATTTGACCTTCACAACTGGTATTGTGCATTCAAAAGCTCAGAGAAGCTTGACGTAAATTCACCTGTAAAGATCGTAGCGCATTGTAGATTCATCCTGAAATATCACCTGAACACCCAATAACCTAAACATTTTGTGACGACTGACTAGAACGGAGGCTCAAAAAAAAAAAACGCTCCCCACCGAAGATTAAGAAAGAGAGGAAACACTAACGTTACTCAACAAAGAAGTCCTGCCATTCACTTTATACTCACTACTTCTTCGCACGGGAGGAGGACAATCTAAGGTTGTTCTAATGTGCTCGCTACAAAACCGCCATCAATAGCGAACACGGATACAAACGAAAGGTTTCTCGAGGTCAGTTTGCAGTCAGCATGCGTCTCGGGCTGAACTTCAGTTCAGAACATTGCAAGTCATTTTATTGAAGACTTACCTTGACATGAAGGGGAAGCCTTAAAATCGTAATGATTTTTACAGTGTTTTAATGGATGAGAGTTATCGCGTGACACAAATTGAGTAACATGACAATAACGCCAGTGTTTGGTGTTATCAACTACAGTACAGGCTGTACTATGTAATGGTTCCTTTAATGCTGCAGACCTTTTGTATCAACTCTGTGCACCTCTAACGAGGAACTATGTTTCCAACAGACACATTGTAATGTCTAGGTTATTGTCTACAAATGTACATGAGAATATCAGCTGACTGCCCAATAAACATGTACTCATAAGCACCTTCAGAACATAGAGCGCTCCAACCTTATACTTTATGACACACTACAATGATATGAATTGGAAATAAAGACGCTGTCATTTGTGGAGTTTGTATGGTAAGTTCACAAATCTCAAAAAGTAAAAGATTCAACCTCGAGGCTCGGGAGTGACGTTATTATCTTAGATTGCTCTCTGGAAAATAAAGGACTGCAGTGGGTGAAAAATCAAGACGGTTGTTAAGAATTTGGAATAGTGGGGACGAATGTATTGGAAGTCATAATCATGACAGCTTACTACATGAATTAGAATGGAATGTCGTGGTATAAACACCTATTCATATAAAATATTTGCATATGATAAATTTAAGTCCATTTCGTGTAGCTCTCTTATTACTGTGCTATGGAGGGAGCCTCTTTGGACTGTAACGCTGGGGGAAGCGGCGGAGGGCAACTGGGGGCTTTCAGTCCAGACTTTTTAACGGGCGGCTTTTTAAGACCAACCGGCTGAGCTGGGCGTGGCGGACGCGTCACCTGTGTCCCGACAGTCGCAGGGGGAGCCATCGAAGCCTGAGGCTTTGGCGGCACCGGCACTTTGGGCTTGCTGTAGTGAACCGCGAACGGCTCGTCAGCTTCGTTGGCCTTTCTCACACTGATGCTCCTCTTTGCTGCAAATGAGAGACAGCGTACAGACTTGTAAGATGGACCTACAATTTATGTGATACGCCGGTCGGATTCAGCTTGACGAGAGGGTTAAAACGTCTTGCACAAGCGCGGTGACGACAAAGTAGAAACCAGTACTTGAGGGGAAAGTACTGTGAGCCGCACGGGCACACCCCCGTCGTGGTTAGGACAACATGCAAGATGACGCACGAATTGAGTGGGTGATATTTTGACGGGTAATGCAAAACTTCCTGTTTTGATCTGGATTTAGCTTCCCTCTGTAGACTTTTACTAACTAAACTTGTGAAAGTAAAAGACAGATGTCAAGAAGTTGCTGAGGACTTTACACAATGGAAAGAGACACCCCAATATCTGCGCTCAACAACAGTAAAGGAAATATGATAGTGGCTTTTGGGGTCAGATCTCACCATTGCACAATACAAATTGCAAATGGTTATGCTACAGCAGTAGTGGGCAAAGTTTGGAACGGGGGGTACAAATGGCCTTCATCTTTTGAGGCGGTCTACCAAGTGTTTCCATCCTGTAAAATACAGCACTGCTAACAACCACGGACATGCCATAGCTATATGTAAATCCATCCATCATACATTTTATCAAAGCCATGTATTTGTAAATATACACATTTGAAATGATTTCATTATTAGAATAATTAACAATTACATCATTTATTACTTAAAATATTTTACTTATTTCACATACACATTGATAAGTCTTTTGTTTTTCTTATGTTTTCTAACATTGTAATGTGGCCCTTGACCACAAAAGTTTTGTGTGTTTTGACTCACGTTTCGGCATGGCCATCATCACAACTGCTTTTGATGAGATGGGCTGGGCCTCCGAAATGGGCTCTAATTGATCCAAGCATGGCTTCTGTGTGGGGTCCCTGCTCGGTCCTGGGTGGGACCCTGTGATTATTTGATGTGGAGTCAGGTTCTGGTTTGGCAACAAGTTTGGTCTTGTGGGAGCTGAGCTGGTGGATATCGTCGTGTCTTTTTGGATTGTGGTTGCAGCCTTGGGTGCGGAAGCAGCCCACGCTTGGTGTCTCACAAACTTTTGAGAGGAGACGTTGATCTCGTCCTGAGAGGGCACGCTACAAGCAGATACAAAAGTACATCTATGAATAATGATAATAATTTATATACTGTAGCGTCTTTCAAGGGACACAAGGATGCTCAACAATTACTCATCGGGGATACAGACTGTTCATTTTTCATGCACAATTATAATGTTCTGGGTTAATAACAACCCGGCCCAAAGCGATCCTCATAATTCTCTATACTAAATAATGAACAACACATCTTTTCAATATAGCTTGTCTGACATTCATAAATGGATGACCATAAGTAGCTGAGGCTATACCTGTTTGTCTTAGTGCAAGGGAGAAGATAAGTTGAAGAGAACGAGGCTGCGGAGGGAGCGGAGAACGTTCTGCACAATGGCGTTTGTTCTGAGATCATGGAATGGTCATCTCGCATGTTGGAGAGCTCCGGAATCTCAAAGGACACCTCTGAATAAACATTTACATCATAGATCAGTTTATTCTCTGCTTACCTACTGCTAACAGAATAGCATATGTCCTTGTTTCGATTAACATACTCGAGTCAGTGTCTTCAAAACGGTAAATGGGCAAATAGGTACATCAACAAAATCTAATATAAGATATGTATTGAAAAAATGCCATCACTATATGATTGTTCTCAGAGGGATTCATATAAAAATGTATTGTTGTGGTTCTAGTTTGCAGAACCAGCGCTAATATTGGTGGGACAGATGATGTGAGTTGTTCCGCGCTTTAACCTCACTGTTACGTAACAGTAACTAGTCCTGTACCTCCAGAGAAGAGCACGGAGCTGTATTGAATCAGAGGCTCAATAACCGTCACCACCTGCACTGAGGATGCAGCCGCCATATCAACCAGGGCGATCTCACTAAAGAGGAAGAGAGCAAGCGGACAGGATGAGATTGATGACGGGTATGAAATATGTGGTTGGACACCTATAGTCACCCTTCGGCTTGTGGCCAGAGAAGGTTGGGCCCCAGCACGATGGCAATGTTACTGGGCGTCATCTTGTTTGCAGCCTGCTGCTCGGACAGCAACGACAAGAACTGCACCAGGTACCTGAAAATAGATTAAGAAATGCCAGGTGAGGGAAGGCTTGTATTTGTTTACTTTCAATTATTATACAAAGCAAATAATTCCGCACCTGAGATTGATATAGTTTTCAGGCGGCAGTTTCTTCAGTAGTATTCGGAACTGCTCCAGCTTCTCTGTGCAGTCTTTTTCACTGTGAATACACACATTTTTTTCCTTTTTTACAGTTTAAAACCATTCCCAAGTGTCTTAACATGACAAAACACTGTGCTAATGCAGCTTGTGAACAGCAATCTGTGCATCCAACAAAACTCAATGCAGCTCTGCGGGCAGGTTGCGATGTACATTAGCATCAATTATGAAACGAAGCGGAAAACCAGAAGCGAATTGTTTGTCGACATACAATTTAAAAGTCACTTTTCTATGACATGCTCCCTATTAAAGTCACGAAAGTGATATGAAAAATTGTGTGAGGACTCAGGAGTGGAGTTGATACACACCTGGCTGCTTTGAACCAGTCATTGTAGAGTTCAAAGGTCATTAGAGGCTCAGGAAGTTCTCGCAGGTAACACTTCAGAGCTCCTATTGGGAGTAATTTAACATGAAAACAGACACATGAGCCTCCCTTTGTGGCAAACCACTTCTTTCTTGACAATCGCGTCATGTTTTTACGGTTCAGTAAAAAAACAAATAAAACACATTACAATATTGAGCATGCGATACCTCGAAATGTGATGCTGCAGCATGCCAATAGATGTGCGGTGCAATAAGTGTAGTGGCAGATTGGAGAATTTAATAGATGGGCTTCAGGGTGCTGGCAACCTTTTAAAGCTCATGTTCATGATAACTTACCGGCCACAGCATGTGGGTCCATACTGAACTCGCCGTGATCAACCGTCCCCTGATCCATGCAAGCCTTGAGCCTTTTCACCACTGAGGCCGCCGCCGCCAGACGAAATAGACCCTGCAGAGAAGCGTAGAAAGAAGGCCCTTCAGCTTTTTAGGGCAGATGATACGATCGGTTACTAAAATGGCCTTACCTCCTCCCTCATCCCGGTTCTGAGCAGCATGTGAACGCATTCTTGAATGGGTGCTGCAATTTCTCGGTTGCTCTGAAGCAGATGAGATGCAAGAGACTCCCCGAAAACTTTCGGGCCCGAGGGGTTTGCTGGTGGATCTGGAGTCCATAACACATGTAGAGCAAGGTCAAGTCAAGGGTAAGCCCGTGTGGCAAAAAAATATACGCGCTAACCTTTTGGCCTGTGGTTCTCCTTGAGTTCATTTATATTTTTATCCAGGAACTCGTGTGAATGTTTGTGGTATTCTGCTTGCAGCTCCAAAAGCTTCAGTGAAAGGAATAGGAAGGCATTAGATGGGTAAATATATCAAAGAAAACGTTTACGGTCCGTAAACATTCTCTCTTTGCGTGCGGGTCTGGAAAGTATGAATAAATGGGGATTTGCTGTGTTGCCAAACATGCTTGGAGAGTTTTTCAATAGTTCCAAGTGCAACATACGTGGATGAAGTAGCTTGCATAGTCGTCTTCTTTGGTCGCAAAGTGATACAGATCTGCTGAATATTGATTCTAGAAAGAGAAGAACAATCTACTGTTAAAAGTTCAACTCCTTGGAGCTGTGCGCTGGTACCTTGATGGTCTCCAACTTCCTCAGAGCTTCTTCTTCCTCCTCCTTGAGACCGTCCTGCTTGGCCTGTGGACCGGTGCTGGCCTGGCTCCTGGGGTTCAAGGGATCTTATCAAATGGAACTTGAGCGCATTGAAAGTCCAAAGCCAATAAACAAACCACTCACCTGAGTCGCGCATTGTTCCAGTCTGTATGGAGCTTTGCAAATAGCTTCTTGTTTTTAAGAATCTCTGGTAATTCATCCTTGAGGGACAGGAAGGAAGGACGTCATGCTGGGGAACGTGACATTTTATGTACTGTTGGTAAAACCGACTTTGAGGGAGACATACAGTTCGCTACTCTGAATCGGGAAGTCAGTTTTTAATTAAAAACAATATGTCGGATGAAATAGTCCTTCAATTTTATGACGCTCCATATGCAGAGATATGTATCGAAATGATGGGGAGATTACCACACGCCTCCGGTATACATGTAAAAAAAAAAAAATAAAAGAAAAATCCATAATACAGTACTGTATGTCCCCTATCGTGAAGAAAAATTCAATTCACCTCGCTAAGTTTACTCAGCAGCTCCAAAACGTCCTTTTCCACTCTTATTTCAAAGTCTGCCAAGAGGCTGGCCAACTTCTTCTCCATGAAACAGCACATCTCCAACACCCTCCTGCCACACACGGCTTGTCGTTATTCAAATGCATTTGGATGACGTGCGTGCCATTCACGAGCCTCCGCGGTTTGTCTCTCTTCCCATTTGGTACAGAACTGAAAACCCCCAGTCAGGAGCCTTCCCACATGACTCTCGGCTCAGACGGGGTTCACCTGATGGACGAGTCGGCGTCAAAGTCTTTGAAGCTTTCCGCCATGCTGATTGATAGCAGCATGAGGGGCAATTTTTTCTGGGGAGAAAGTGTTGAGAAACATTTTTAACACGCACTCCGTGAAATTATATTAATTTATTGCCAACCGTCAATGATGATGATTTTTATTATTCTTATTTTTTGCTATATTCGTTTTTTACCATCCGTTTTTCAGCATCGATACCCGTCTGACTCTGCATGCAGCCTTGCAGCTTCTTGTGTAGCATCTGTGCTGCTCTCTTGGCGGGCTCCACCCGCTGCTCAACCTTCATTTCATCAAACGGAAAAAAAACATCGTCGACAACCACGCTCCAATTGTGTCGCGCCAAGTGGCGTCTTTAAAATGCATTTAATTTTTCTCACCACAACCAGGTCCGAGTGTAGAAGCTCACTGACATCTTGTGACCTGCAAATAGGAAATAAGTGAGACATGTCAGTCTTAAAAAGTTTCTTCACAATTACAAAAAATGATTCGAATCATTGCTAGAGCTAAACTAAAAAGGTAGTTGAGCTGTGGTGTTCAGATCTTGTTTGTCTGATAATTCAAGCCGATCATCAAACATGGTTGTTGGCGACCTTGTCATGCAAATTTTGATCAGGACTGACTGACAAGTAACAAAAAGCCAACGGCCTTCACGGTGTTTGCTCGGATCCACTCGTGCCCCAACAGTTTAAAGCCTCTCCTTTGCTCTACTGTAAATGGCAGCATTCCAAAAATCATGTCGAGGGGATGACAAATGTGAATGCATCACCTGACAAAGTATGACAGTGGCTTTAAGCTACTGGCAGTTCCCTTTTCTAAACTTCACTTTTGAGAAGCATCGCCTCTCATAGAGGAAAGTGATCTCGTAGCACAGGGGAAATGCGGCCAGCCGGTCAGAATGGCATGCTACGACAATTTGAAAAACAACCTCGTATTAGTGTTATATAGATAAAACATGTCAAGTCTGCGAACAAAGAGAAGGGACCGCCTTTGGAGTGCGGTTTCAGTTTTGCAGCTGTTGTTTTCAAGATGTGCCAGAGCGTGAGAGGGTGACACTAAAATAAACAGTGCCATTGCTGCATGCAGGCAAAATCATTTGTTGTCATTTTAATGTGCAAGTGTACCTTGTTTTGCTTGCATCCTGATTGAATGAAACCAAAACACGCGATATTTTCAATGAGTTCCTCACACCACATCAAGCACCAGTCATCACCACATCAGTACATAACTACTTTGGAATTCATATAGACATTACATTGAAGTGACTTCAACTTACTTTGCAGAAGAGCCAAACTGCTTCAGAATGCTCAGAGACTGTCGGAGCATTGCAGCGCCGTTGGTCGTCTCCGCAGTGCCTGACCTCCTCCGGGGTTTACTTAGGCAGCTGCAAGCTTTTGCGTTGTCTCTTTTAGTTCTCCTTTCAGACGCGCTCTCTCAAGCGCTTATGCGGTTAACGAGGAAGTTGCGTGGATGAAATGTGAGCGGGAAGACCCCCCCCACCAGCTCTTCTCTTTCATTTGACTAGCAAACAGTTACGCTTGCCAACTGATACTTTGCAACGACACTGTATTAGATTATCCATCTTGTTCAGTGGGGGGGAAGTAATGAAGTACAAACATGTTTTTACTGTAGGCTACTTTGGTATTTTTTTACAGGTATCCGCACATGACTTGCGTATTTATTATTCTGATGACTTTTAACTGTGACTTCCCACATTTGAAAACAGATGTCAGATCTTACTTTAAGAACATCAAGAGCGATAATAGTAATAAACACGCCACCCCGCAAATGGCGTATATGCATAAGCTTCCCAAATGTAAAGTTACTTTCACCAATAACATATCATTTATAATATTCGCATCATGATTCAGTTATTTTCTGAGCATTGCGCTTGTTTTGGCTTCTATGTAGTACTTCGGTAACAGGAAAGGCACTATAAATAGAATATATTATCATTGCTGGATGCTGATGCACATCGGTGACAGCGTCTGCAACCCTAACTATTCAATAAATATACATATATATGTAGACAGACAGACACTAAAGACAGACAAACGGGTATAAAATTCAATGTATAAAACAAAAAGTTAGGGCAGGGGACTAAGTCAACACATGGGGCATCGATGCAAAACAAATTTGTGAATCAATTTCTTTATTAAATGACTTCAAACACGTGAGGAACTTGGTTCTATGTTGCATTTTGTTTTTTCCCTAAAAACAGTTGGTGGCTTGGTTCTTTTATATAGGAGTCTGTGATTGTTATTAAATTATTAAGGTCGCCTGAAACATACCGAAACCGGCTGTATTTTACAAATTGCCAAACTATTAGTGTTCTTTAAACATTGTTCGCAGTGGATATTTTGCTTATCAAATGAGGGGAAACAAACGAGGGAAGTCTTCTGGTTGAGTCGAGAATTTTGAAACGGAATGCCATTCTGAAAAAAATAAAATACTGAATGGCAAAACGACAGTGAGGTGGCCTTTTGTTAACAACTGAGAAAAAAAAAGCATAAAAAAAAGAAAGAATCGGGAGGATTCCAGCAGAACCACATCAAGGCCACTTTGATGAAAGGCTACCAAAGATGCAGTACGGTGTTTATCGATTTAAAAAAAAAACTAAACTAAACAATGCTTATCAAAAGGTAGTTCAAGTAATAGTCTTTCTGTTTTGAGGCATTACAACAAATGTCCATTTCATAAACTTGCTGTGTTGAGGAAATGAAAACATTATTCTGAATTTGAGTCCGTCTTTCCGACCGACGATTGCGGCATTCTGGCAAAAAAACGAGTCGGGCGGAAGGAAAAGTTCAAGCACCTAAGAGCTCCTCGTGTCGGCTCCCTGCTGTTTTTGAGTGCCAACATCATCTTGTAAAAACAAATAAATTGCAAAAGGAATACAAATGATTAGCAGCGTTAAAAATTAAGATGGCGGAAGAAGAGTAAAGAGAGAGTGTAAGCACTTGGAAAAACCTGCAAAAGGGTCCCAAATGTTGCATGTCTCTTAACCTCTCGATGATTTCACCCGTTTTCTTGTACTGGGTGGAGCACGTCGTCCCTCCGATGTTACGTGAAGGACTTGGATGGAGCTCGGGGTGGGGGGCAGCCATGTCATGTTCTGACGCTACTCAAATGTGTTCCCTCGCCTTTGTCCGTCCCTCTGAGTCTGATGTGCATGTTGAAGTTGTTGGGGAGGTGACTAACGCTTCGCTTTACCCTCCTCTGCATCTTTAACACACAAACGAGAGATTTGACATTTTAAACAGGAGGATTCAGATTCAGAAAACTTTATTTATCCCCATGGGGCAATTAGAGTTGTGCAAGAGCGGCTTATTATAGAGACAGTCAGAGCAAAGGAAAACATAGGATGAGAGTAGCTTAGCACTTGAGGTCTTGAGGTTGTGGTTCCAGCAGCAAAGTAGTATTGGACATCGAGCAGTATTGCACAGTAAGGACACTATCAACCACTATTAAGGCTATGAAATCAGCATTTTGGATGTTGGCTTAATGGCTTTACAGTAGTCCTGCACACAGGCCGGGTCAAATTTCCTCACCTTTCCTGAGTTCGTCTCTCTTCTTGGCAGCTTCCTCCCTCTGTTTCTTAATAATGGCGAGTCTGGCCAGGTCAGCCCTCGCCTGCTCCGTCTTCCCCTCAAGATGAAGCTTCATGTAGCGTTCCTTGGACTTCTGCTTTTCGATCTCCTCCCTGTGGCGGGCGCCACAATTTCAACAACTCATTTCAAAGTGACAGGAACAAACCGGGCTGACTCTAATGTTATGTTTGAGCAGGCAGACATGCGACTGTGGTTCTAACATCACTTCGTCCCCCCAATTCGGTGTTCCCTCGAATTCACCTATTTACTGTTATTTTTTCTTTGCTTATTTTAACATATCCATTATTTACTGAAAACCTCACCTGTTCATGTTTTTTTTTTGTTGCTTTTTTAAATGCAGCTTTATGTGCCACAAGATGGCGCTGAAGCTATTTTAGAAAAGGGTGCTTTGGCATCAACTTGTGACACCTTGGTGGAGAGGAACGCTATTAGACTGAAGGGAGGAGCATCTACTGGACTGACCAAAGCCTTCAACACAATGACCAAAAGAAATGTAGTGCTTTGGTGCCATCTTGTGATGAAAAATTAACGAGCACAGCTTAAGTTACACTTGAATAGCATTAGTGAGACTGTACGGTTTTTGTGGTAACTTATGTTTTAATTTTGTAAAGATTTTACCATCGACTAAAAATATATTTCTTGCAAGTCAGACTCACCTCTCCCGACGAGACAGCTCTCGCGGTGCTTCGACATCTACTTCGGTCACTTTCTTGCTTTTCTGAGAAATGCGGTTGGGATTCTCAATTTCGATAAGTCCCTCCACACCGCTCCTTTTCTTACACTGCATGCAAACATGAACATGTTAGCGATACAATGATGAAAGTTAGCAGTCAATTAGAATAACAGCAGTGAAGTTGACCTCGGACTCGTCCTCGCTGCTACTCTCCTCTTCAGACTCTGAACCGCTCTCTTTCTCCACACCAGCATTTGCTTCCTGTTGGAGGCGAGGGGAAACAGTCGACTGAGACAAGTGCTGATAAATAAATGCAATAAAATAACATTTTCTAAACTTACCAACTCTCTCTGGGCTTTCATTTGTCGGTCAATCTCCTCGGGATTGCTAAATTGCTTCCCTCTGCCCTTATGGCCCTTTTTCCCTGTGGCAATTAATATATGCATGTCAATCATAATTCTAAATCCAAGCATGTGAGAATAAGACAACTGAATACATAACAGAACAAGAGTTACAACACACATGAAACCAAGTCGTTGGGTGTACATCAAGGTTATTATGGTAAATTAACAAACAAAATAACAAAATTAAAAAAAATGTTGATAAAATAAAATTGTTCTGTCATTTGATTATTGTAGATTACTTTATTACACAACATTTATTGTGATTTTTTAAAATCTTGCACTGAGCAATACTTTATAAATATACAAAAACTACCAAATGAATTAATTTTAAAAAACGAAACTGAAATAATCATTTTATTTTAAAAAAAAGCGAAGCTGTCAAAAGAGGCTAAATCAATGACACACACACACATGGCAACCTTAATGGCGGTAAACGTTCACGGCAGAACTCAAGGATATTTAGTGATGAAAACACTTTTTTTACGTAAACCCAACAATAGGTAAACAACTCTACTCATACGAGTTACAATTTTGTCAATTCGTATACATATTAGTGATGTTTCCTGGGTCTTAGAATGCCAACTGAGCCTCAGTAAAACAGTCGGTTAGCATGCTACAAGCTAAGCATGCGTAAAAGCTACCTCCGGACACTGCGCTTAGCTTGCTCCAAATGCTGTTTACGACGCTTCAGCAGTGACACTTACCGCCCCTCGGCATGGTGAAGAGTAACGTCAATAATAATACAACTTGATGCCGCTGGATAACGCAGAAAATTTTCTACGACACGACGTTTAGATGCAGTTAGAAAGAAAAAAAGGCTCCGCAGTTCGAACTTGATTGTCAGTGAAAGCTCTCTCTGCAGTCTGCGCCTGCGCAGTCCAAAAAAAACACAGGTGACGCGACAGTCACGCCCGCCAATCAGCTTCATTGATTTATTCAGTTGGGAGGGGTTAGGAACGAGAGAATTAGATGAATAAATATTTTTTAAATATAATATTGAAAGGACTAAATATATATTTCACTAATTAATTAAATATTGATGGAAATATAAATCAATATTGGAGTAATTTCCTAAACACTCATCCAATTAAATCTTTCTCGACCGAACTTATAAATTCACACACGTTAAATCAATAATTTCGGCACATTTAGTCCTCCATAATGTCCCGTGACAAAAGCTTACTTTTATCCCTTTTCCCCCCTACCAATTTTACGTCAGGCAGTTAATTTATTGGCAAATACGCCACTAAATTTGTCTTAATATTGGTAAATCTCAGTGTCACTTGTACTATACATATAGTCTTGTGTATTGATGTGCAAAATTAATTTTGGAAGAGAAATGCAAACAAAGTGCGACTAAGCAATTTACCAACTTGCTGGTCTTCAAAATGTTTAATGAAATATGAATGTATTAAATAAATTGTTTGTCGGTTTGTCTTGGACCAAAAACCTCATGCAATCAAATAAATCCAGTGATTTTCATTGTTACATATTTCACTTTAATGTGAAGATAAATAGAAAAATCATTTTCAAACAGATGAATATTGAATATACAGTAGGTAATCATAAAAAAGTCAATTAAAAAACATATCAGCTCAACGTAGTTCATAAAACATGGTATTGCTCAAGTCCGTACTATGCAATGCAGTCATTGACTGGTAAAACGTTGGGATCTTCATCTGTAGGTATTGAACAAAACACATCATTCCACTTCAAAACTTCCTATGAGGAAGGCATTGCATCATGTTATTTGTCATTTGCTTCAATGTTGAGACTTTATCTCCTCCACCTCTTTCTCCATCAGGTGGTATTCAACTGTCGATTCAGTGAGCTACACAGAAAAGAATACAGATGATTAGAAGAAATGAAGAATAAAATATATGAAAATAGACTCCAACATATACCCAGACCTCTGTTCTCACCATGTCAATAAGAATTTCTATCTTCAATTTTAGGATATTGTTCTCCTCCTCCAGCTGCAAGTTTTTCTTCTTAAGACGTTCTACTTCTCGGACAGATACATTTCCACCTGATTCTGACCAGACAGAAAGAAGAAAATATATATTGTGATGCCACGCTGTTCATTAAAATGCATGTCAAAAGATAATGGCTTCTTCAAGTTCATGGATCTCCCGTAGAGGAGAACGAGCAGTGGGATATTCTCTGCACTGGCCTATGATGCAACAATACTGTTTTTGTAATCACCTGTTAGCCAATGTCCATCCTCAAATTTCAAGGTATGCCCTCCAATGCACATTGAAGGAGGTCCATACTCGAGGCCCAGCTCTATTTCCCGTGTGGACCGGTCCAACTAAAATATAGGAGATTGGTCATTCAAATCCGTGTACTCTCCACACATCCATGCACTTCTTGGGAATATTTATTTTTGGAGCAAAAAAAATCTTACTGTGTGAAGGCTCGATAACGATGGTGATTTCCGCGGAGGAATCTTCTTTGGACTGAATGATTTCCCAAATCGAGGGAGCTTCAGAGACATTTTGAGATCCTAAATAAGATGGAACACATATGTCAACATGACTGTTAGTGTTAACAGAGAGAATTAACGCCATCGCGTGATTTTGCTTTACTAGCGGGGTGCTATGCGGCTATTAATGCTAGGTAGCTAACCGTTACGATCTTACCCGGATAGTTCTCATACCTGACCTTTAATTGATATACCATCCACTTAGTGTCGTTTCAGCAGCTGTAGGTGACTCAAAGATTTTATATGTGTATATTTACCTCCATACTGACAACTTGAGTGAAATCTCTAACGCCGTCGACTTCAGTGTAAACAGTGTAAGCGTAGTACTGCGCAGGTGCGGACGTTCCATTCAAGAAGAAGCAGTGTGAAAATCTCTGCACTGGCCTATTTCAAAACCGATAAAACTGGCCCCACAAATGGAAGCCTAACAGTACCCTTACTCGTAAATCAGAACTGTATGGAATTTAATATGCATTCATCACTCTTTGTCTGTTATTCTGTGACGTTTTAGCTTCTCCGAAAGAGACAGACCCTGTAAAGACGAGAAAATGGAACGTTCGACATTGAATCACCATGGCATTGCCTCCCACTGCATGAAATTGTTTAACCAAAAATTGTTCGCTTTTGTCAGTATGTTTTATGTACTCATCTCTCTATTTCTGCCGGACAGCGACCTGTCAGTAATAACATCAATATTAATCACATCGTAACCCGGAATTGATGAGCCCCAGTGGCCTAATGGATAAGGCACTGGCCTCCTAAGCCAGGGATTGTGGGTTCGAGTCCCATCTGGGGTGGTGCTTATTTTTTCTCCCCAACGCTCGTGAAATCATTCTTACATTTCACGAAGCCTGCACTAGGAATATCTACTTTCGGAAATACGCGACAATTGCAGGAATCTATCAACAAAAAAATGGAGCAGCAGGGTATTAAATTGTGCATCCTTTTGAATGCTTTGGCTGCATCAATGCACACTTGGCGTGAGTATTGATATTTGTAGTTAGATTAAGTAAAATCTAAATTCTTCTCTTAATTATACTTCTGAAAACTACACAAGGATATTTGCTGTTAAATCTAATCATTTACATGTCAGCGCGTGTATATTTTATATACTGTATCCTACATACTTGGCTCAATACTCATTGAGACATGTTTATTGACCTCCAGGAGGAAAACAAATCAAGCAAGAAGAACACAGAAACGTGTTATTTAAATAATTGAATGTCGGCAACAGTGCTATATAACATGTGTTCCATAATGTGTGTTATTCAACCTCAACCCTGTGACCCTGAACCATCCTCTTACAACGACAGACCTCCAGGAGGCCACCGTGTACTGGGATGCTGCCCAGAAAAGGGTAATCCTGAAGGAGGGGGTGAAGGAAACAGAGGGTGGTGCGTATGGTTACTTCAATGATAGCCTTCACCTCACTGGTTGGAGCATCTTGGAGATTTGTGCTGGTTACGGAAGTCTCCAACAGCGAGATGAGACTACATTCTTTCTGGCTGGCTACCTAGAAGGCTACTTCACCGCCAGGTCAGAGGATGGGATTAGTTTTTATGGTGTAACCCCGACAACCCCCTCCAAAAAAACACTTTTTCAGTATTAAACACCACACAGTAAATTCCTTTTATTACGAACAGGTGTAACAATCACATAACATTCCCAATTGTAAATCTAAATGTACTGTTTCATATGCGAAATAACAGAATAATCATGCTAGCACATGGTAATAATACAAATAATGCAAATTTATACTGTACTGTTTTTGTCTAAACTTTTATTTCATTGCAGGCAGATGTTTAATCATTACTCCAACATGTATCTCCAGCTAATAAAGGATGAGAAGGTTCTGAATCCCTTGAAAATATTCCTAAGGTAAAGTGTTGGTATAAGTTCACATTTACATATCACATTAATAGAAGTGAATGCCTTGACTGTTTTTTTTTTTCAGTATTTGAACTAAACTACATCAAACCTTGTAAATCATGGCTATGGTGTTGTCTAATCCACAGCAAACAGGACCAGTGGGCCAGAGAGCAAGTGAAGCTGAGACAGAACAGTGACTTCTTGTGGAAACATTTGGGACTGATCCTAGCCCAACTGGACGGCCTAATCGCTGGAGCTGCACAGTGGGCCAAAGGCAAACACATCGATGTGTGTAATGTGTTTTTGGGGGGATAATTATCACCCTGTCATCATACTTATCTCACTCTTCTCCCGTCCCAGCCTCTGTCTGCATTTGCTGTTCAGTTTCTGAATGGTGTCGGTGACCTCCTGGACCTTGTCCCTGCATTGACACCTCGCCACGACTCTGCCCGGCCCACTGCTTTCAGAATGCCTGGAATGGGCCACTGCACGGCTCTCATAAAGGTCAGTCCGGGTTCGCTTGGCACAAGCTTGCAGTGCAAATGAGAGTGAGGACACCTGTGATCCAATGCAGGATAATCTAACCCGATGAGAAAATAGCATGACCAGATGCAAACTACAAACCATTGTTTTCGCCAGAAAATGAAATGGGACTAGATTATGAGGTAGCTTCATTCCAACCGTTTCTTCTCTGCGTCCCAGGTGACATCTGGCTTTGAGGATCTGCTGTTGGGCCACTCCAGCTGGTACAATTATGCCGCCACCATGCGCATCTATAAACACTGGGACCTCAGGGTGTCGCATGGGGCCACTGGAAAAATGTCATTCAGCAGTTACCCTGGTACACACATACACATTTTACCTTTATATATAAACAGTCACCTAATAAACACGGACTATTCCAGGTCAATGTCTTTCTGAGAGAAGATATCCAGAACCAAATGCACTGTGAACCTTCCCCTCTTAAAAGTAATTCCTCTGCTCTGGCATGCAACGTGTGCACATCCGCATCCAAATCTCAGCCACAACGTCTAGCGTTTTGCCTCAAAGTCAGGTCAGAGCAGGCTAAGTCATTTCATCAGCAAAGATTTGTCAGAGCCCAGGTCAGGAAAAATCCTCTTACAGGCTCTGTTGCTATTCGAATACAACTTGTGCTATTTTTAGAGCGGGAAGGATGTGACTTCACTTTGTTACAATGAAGAGAATCCTTTCTTTCTTTATGACAGCATCAACTGTTTACAACAAATGGCAAGGCGGGACCAGCAGATTCCCCTTGCGTTCGACCTCCCTTTCGTAATGTAATATCGGATTGTGAAATAACAATTGTCATTAGCATACAACAACAGGGATGCCCACTTCCTGCAAATAACAAAATCACAGTACTGCATATTGCCTGCAAGCTACATAATTATCTTCCTCCTTATTCCACAGGCCTCCTTACATCTCTGGATGACTTCTACCTGCTCGGTAGCGGCCTGCTTCTGACTCAAACCTCAATCAGTGTCTTCAACACCTCCTTGTTTTCTCAGCTCAGCCCTCACAGCCTGTTGGCCTGGCAGAGAGTACGCCTGGCCAACAGCCTGGCGCACTGTGGCGAGGAGTGGGCGCAGATCTTCTCGAAATACAACTCGGGTTAGAACGAAAGCGATGGTTGTGACCAAGCTTCATTTTGCTTCACGGAATGTTCATTCTGGGAATAAAGCCACATTTCTTACGTAACACAGGTACGTATAACAGCCAGTATATGGTGGTGGACCTGAGTAAGGTATCACCTGGACATAGTATCAGGACGGGAGGTTTGACTGTTGTGGAGCAGATCCCTGGGAAAGTTCTCCACACGGACCAGACTCAAGCTTTACGAGGAGGTGACACACAAACATCCACACATTTATGACAGTAACAGGCAGCTAAAAATGTAAGAGTAAATGGAGCTTGCTACCCACCTCTCTGTTGTTGCTTTATCTGGATAAGATTGTCTTTTCTCTTTCAGGATACTGGCCGTCCTACAACATTCCATTTCATGTTGACATCTACAACCTGAGTGGGTACGATGTGATGCGGAGGAGATACGGCGAAGACTTTTCCTACGATCGTTGTCCCAGAGCCAAAATCCTCCGCAGGGATCAGGCCAAGGTGTTTGACCTCAAGTCCCTCAAGCACATCATGCGATACAACAGTAAGTGCAATGATATAATCTTTCATGTTGTTCAAAAATGAACCTCAATTTATGTCACTGGTGCAGAGGCGCCGTTGTGGGCGTGAACAAAGTAGACTCCTCTCATTTTCTTGAAATATGGAACATACCATATAGCCAAACAACCATTTACACTCACATCGATGGACAACGTCGATGCCAGGCTCGAGAACGAACCAAATAATGTTTTGGAACAACCAAAATGCAGACACAGACAAAAAGTGAGCAATAGAAACGTTTATCAAAAACACAAAACCGACTAAACAGAAGGAAAAACAAGTCCTAAACAAAAAACGCTTGCAAAAGACAAATTAATAGTAACACTGAGACACAAATGAAAAGACACGAGTCCAATTTACATGACCAAAAAGGATTAAAATGACGAAATTCCAATGCTTGCAAAACGAGGAACTAAAAGAGCAAAACGACAAGAGGTCTCGAACGCAATACTTGGCAGTCCTTAAATAACTTGATTTGAAACCACACAGTTGCACGGCTGAAGAGGCAGGCCCTCCACACCAGCTGGCGTTGGAAAAAAATAATAATAATTTGAAACTGGAACCAATTGTGTGGCTGCGAGAAGCGTATCTTACATCGGATGTGTTTCAGACTACAAAAGAGATCCTTACGCCAAGGGCCATCCGTGCAAAACCATTTGCTGCCGTAACGACCTGCGCCTAAGGAGACCACGCCCCGCTGGTTGTTATGACACGAAGGTAAATTGATGTGTTTTTGTGACTGTCGATTGTGCCGCTTCGGTCAAAATGACCTGATGGGAGATTTGGGGAGCAGTTCATGTTCATCATCTTGTCTGTTGCATCCGATTTACCGCTCCTGTCTCATGACACAGGTGACCGACTACCAGATGGCTCTCCGGCTGGTCGCGGAAGCAATAAACGGCCCCACAACGCAGGGGGGTCTGCGACCATTCTCATGGCGCTCCTTTAACATCACCACGCACGAGGGTCTTCCTGTCAAGTACAACTTTTCCTTTGTCGTTATGAAGCACGCTCTCCAGCGACCCTAAACGCGCCTGCCATCGCCTCTTTCGTGTATAGTTGTAACGACAGTGGAACAATGTCATGTTTTGTCCGTTTTTTTTTTTGGTGTGCTCATTGGCATTCGACACAAAGAGAAATGACACAGGTTGTTTGCAGATTGGGTCGAGCGGGTCTTTGGATACAATGCAAAGTGTTATTCCCCACAGGCGGGGGGTACTGACCTTTTCCTCCAGCATCACCCGTAAATGTTAATGTTTAACTCTCAGTGAAATCACCGCAGGGTTTGTTTGACACGGAGCGCTTGATGGGACAGGACGCACTATGTGGCTTTTACTCCCGACACCGTTGGGCCAAGGTTTTCCTTTTATGGTTTGCCAAACAATTGCGGTTGAATAATTCCTGCATTCAGTCTCCACCTTGACTCTCTGGTAATCTTGATTGAGGGTTTTTCTTGTGTCTGTGACCATCCAGGCAAACAATGTACTTCTGTTCCAAGAGTCTCAAGGAATCTCATAAGACATGCTGACTGTTGTACTTCTTGTTACACAGTGTTTGTACTCGAAAGACGTAATACACTAATGTGCACGGTTGAAGTGAATTTGTTTGCGGAGCACCTTTGTTTCGTCTGCATGTTTCAATTTCACTTCCTCCTGAAGTTGAGCAAGACGCTCGACAGTGAATACCCAGTTGAGCAACATAGTCAAGGAGCTTTGAGTCTGTACGTTGAAGAGGAGCCAAGTACTCACACTGTTTATATGAAAACGAACAGGTCTGGCACAGGGGGGCGGGGGGTTCTTTGCTGTCATAAACACTATCAGAACTATTTATGACCTAAATTTCAAATGTAATTGGATTTATTTACTGGCAAAAGTCTATTGTGCTTCCAGCACGTGTTCATGTCCATGTTGGATTTTCTTTATCCAATCATATTTCGGACATGTGCTGCCATGTCAATGTAATCTGCCCAGGACCTTCAAAATCAGTTGTGCTGGCTGATGGAAAATCCGTTTCTTTAACCATCTTTTAGATTTGTTCTTAGGTAATCCACAAATTGGCTCTCAATGATTAAGGATTTGTCCTTCCTCTGATGGTTAGTCAAAAAAATAATAATGTTAAAGCCAAATTCGACCAGCAGAACTCGTCTGGTGCAATCTGCAAAGAATATTCGGCATCTCTGGTGAGTGTGGTGCATTTCATTTACGTTTTCGTGCGGATTCGGAATTGCAGATGACGTGAGATTCAACAGTATTAATGGCTTCTCTAATTGCGACTCGAATTCGGTTCCGATTCTCAACCGAAGGCGCAAAGTAGCAAATGCACAGCTTGCAAACTGCAGTGGAAAAGGAGAAAAAAAAATACCAAGACCAAAATGCACCGGGCTCTTTCCAGGCCACGCCTAGAACCGCTGCGGGTTGGTAAGCGATAGAAAACGCGGAGACACCAACTCGCTGGGCTCCACTCGGCGAGTAGAAGCGCCCTTTTCCAAATGGCAACCACGGCGGACGGCGAGTGGGAACCCGCGCTCCACGGCTGCCACCACCACAACAACAACAACAATAACAACAACAATAACAAAGACAACGAGGCGGGCGAGACCGCGACCTCCCCGCCGACCAGCTCGACCGAACCCGGGGGGAAGACGTCGCATAGCCTCGGTAACGGTTCGGTCATCAACCCCGGCGGTGGAAATAATGGGAAATGGGTTCGGCTGAACGTCGGCGGAACCGTATTCCTGACGACGAGGCAGACGCTCCTAAAAGAGCAAACTTCGTTCCTGTACCGACTGTGCCAGCAGCAAGACCTGCACTCCGACACGGTGAGCCCGCAGGACACCGCGGTCCACACTTAACCGTATACAGGTCGTTAAAACCAACCCAAGATCCATTCTGCACTTTTTATACCCCCAAAAAAAAATCCCCTGGCGCACCTGCATAATGCGATATTGTCCCGACAATGTGGCTAATTACCATAATAACCACTGTTATAACCGCTGTAGTCAAATTCTATTTCGTAAATACCTCTCCGTAAGTCCTAATCTGTCCTATTAAACTTGCTCTCATTGTCTTTTGTGTGTAAAACAGTGCTTCTCAATTCTTTGAAGAACATACTTGGCTCTCCCTCCTCTTCCCACGACTATAAACATTATCATTTGCGTTATAAGCTGTTTATAAGTACATCTGTGCTTTGTAAATATGTAGGAAAAGGAACAAAGGGAAAAAATAGACCAACTAACTGCCTCCTACTGTAGTGGATGTGCAATTACATATTATTCTAGTCTGAAAAAATTAAAACAAAACATCCTGCAGTTCACGCGCACCACCTCTAGCATTGCACTGCACCGTAGGCCCACCCACGTATTATATTTATTTATTCACTATCCAACGAGTGGACTGAATTGTTCATGTGCTAGTACATTTTTTTTCCACAACAGTATAACAATTCAGTGTACTAGTAGTCTTCATCTTATTACAAACACGCAAATCCTGAATATGGTCCATCACTATGTGACATATATCATATATTGAGTTTAGCGAACCATCGTCCTTCGACTACTGCCCTGAATTGTCTTACAAATGAGGACAAAAGAAAGGACGAGTATATAGACTTTCACCGCACTAGTATATCAAATAAATCCCCGATGGCTCGCCAATGTACAATTAAGTCATAAGTGATCTTAAAAACAAGGAGGCTAATGTAAAAAAAAAGCATTTTTTTCACATCCACTCCTATTTGCTGTGCCCCATGCATAGCGAAGTGCATGTGTGTGTCTCAGCATCCTTCCATGGTGTGAGTGGAGCCCGAGTCAGATGGAGGAACACGTGCCTTCTCTTCTGCAGGGGCTGAGGGGGAGGGGGCTGCAGAGTCCCAGTGGCTCGACAGCAGAGAGAGCGACATCCTCTTCAAGTGCGGCATTCCCAAAGATTACAAATGGGATGCATTTGGAATGATGCTGCTTTTTTTATTCTGCGTCTGTCATTGAGATGTTGATAAGCGTGTGCGACAGGAGGAGAGGATGCTCGGGGTCTCATGGCGTTGCTCATTGCCTCTTCTTCAAAATGCCACTGAACATCAATAGAGGGTGGGTTGGGGGGGAGGGGGGGTTGCATCTGACATTTGGAGTACATGACAAAATGCACTTTTTGCAGTGTCACATTATTGGTGGTCAGAATCTTCATATTCAACGTCACAAAGACGCCTGATAATAATAAATGCGGCGTTTATTTGCAGCGTTCATTTCTACATAAATCCACATAGTCCGGCTTACGTTCACATTGTTTTTCTTAAAACAACGGATCGTGCCTGTTAAGTGATGTTTCGTTGCACGAATGTGTAATGACAATAAAGATCCATCTTATCCATCTTACATAGGATACGCAATTTGCAGTATTGCTAAGGAATTCATGGCGGGCCGACCCGCAGTAAATCGGAAAATCGGAACCTGCAATTCATTATTCAAGCATGATTAACCCTTTTTTTCCACTGCAAAGTAAATCTCTGTCACTTGTCCTTTTTTTCTTTCTGGACACTACTCAGCTATTTTTTGTCATGCATAAAATAAATCAACTCCTTATTCTTTTTTTTGGCGCTGTCGAGATGCTTTGCAGCTTTTTGGCTGTTGCATTTCTTTTTTTTTTTAAACTCTGCTGTAAATGTCAACTTTATAGATGACCTGTCTGCTGTACTGCCAGTGTGTGTGCCGTGGTTACGAATCTTTACCATGACGCGCAGATTTATTTCCCGATGAGAGGTGAAAAGGGAGCCATCTATGACGTACAGCGTTTTTTTTTAACTCATTCAGTACCAGTCATTTCTAGACCAAGTCTGAAAAGACGTTTAAAAACGTCTTTGGGACTGAATGAGTTTTAATGGGAGCAACACAGCTGGCACACATTTGAGCTTTCTGTCTGAAGCCAAGTCCTATTTGTGGAAATTGTATTGTCAATTAACTCTAATCGAAGCCACGCAGCAAACAGTTCTTTTTTTTTCCCTCCTGTGCCCTTTTCATCAGCCGCCTCTCATTCTTTCTCCCGACAGCAGCAGCCTTGAACTCTGAAGGAGATCGAGCGCATGCTCGTCGCCTCCATCCCACTCGCTCTAACACGAGACAAGTCATTGGCGAGGTCGGACATGGTTTCAAGATATCGGAAGGTCTTTTGTATCAGATGGCGGGCTTTCCCCCGCTCGAGAGTCACGCCTGAGTGGTTTTATCCGAGATCAGGCAGTCATTACTCCAGTTGTTTCCTCATCTGTGGCACAAGCGCTGCGTTTTGCATCGTAAAGAGAGACACGCTTGGGTTTCCGCGCAGGGTGACGTTTGACTGAGGTCGAGGTTGTCAAATATATGCAGAGCAGCGGTTCGGTTGCCAGCTTGCCCGGAACGGAAATGTAGTTTGATTGCATAATCGGTATGTTGCAAGCAAATTCTGGTCTCAGTGGCTTGAGTGATAACAGTGTGAGATCGCGAGGTAGTAATCTTTTTTTATTCCGCAGGGGGTCATCTTCCAAATCCTTTCTATTCGCGATTAGCGTGCATAATTCTTTTGTCTCATTCAAACCTCCGAAATTTAACCCCCACGCTAGCCTGCTCTGTTCCGACATCACTTTTCCCATATCGAGTAAAAATAGCCCCGAATGGGATACGTTTCAAATGATCCCGCCCACTGGGCCACTTCGCCACTGGAGAGGTTTTTAATTCCGCATCATGTCAAAGTTTATGCTCGCTTGACAACTTGCTTACACAGTCATTCTTCATCGGCTTCTATTTTTGTTATGGATGCAAGTTGTCGCCTTTACGCCAAAACAGACCAGCAAAAACAAACCTCATTTCAAACTCGAAGCTTGTGAACCCTTTCGAGGGACAGCGGTTACAACAGTGAACGGTTTACCATGTTATCGGGTTACAAGGGTGCGTGAAAGGGTTCATTCATTTTATTATTTTTTTTTTTAGAGCGAGTTTTGTTTTCTTTTCTTTTTAATCCCATTTTACGTTAGCTTTTATCCGTTTTAGTATCAGTTGTCAGGGTGCCCCGAGGCAATTACATGGTCAAGTTAATGTCCGTCTTGATGCTCGGATGATGTGACGATGATCAAGGTGTAACAGGATTGGGGGATTTCAGATTAGAATCACATCATCCCCTTGACATAGGTAACGTGTGTGTGTGTTTAGTATTGGACGCCGACTTCAATATTTCAGCAGCTCACGGAGGTCAATTTGGAAAAAAAAGTCGTGCCCGTGCGCATTTCTGCCTTTTCCCGCCCCTTTTCGGTTGACTTGGAAGTGTTTCGCCCGTCGCGCTCTGCCAATTGTGGATTCCGCCACGAGTCTGAACTCGCTTCATCACCTCATCTCTGTCGTGGGATGATACAACACGCAGGGAGACATGTTTACTTAAAAAAAACAAACACACACACAATACGATTACTTGATGAACCATTTCAATGCATTCGTGCAGCGATTCCTAAACTGGCGGGCTGTGACGACGCCCAAGTAGCCAATTCCGTTCAGAGAACGCAGATAGACTTTGAGTTAGTTCCCAACGGGTGTGTGTACTTAACCTCTCCGTGGGGGGTGTGGGGGTGGGGTCATAATCTACTTGTCTGAACTAATATCGTCTCCAGTAGCAAACACACTCTTGCAGTGTGTATTGAAACATGGCTAAAAAGGCTTAGCGTTACGTAAAACGTTTCCGTACACAAAGTGACACCCGAGCTCGTGCCATTTTTTTGTTTGTTTTTTTAAGAAACTGACACAACCAGGAAGCTCCTGCCCACACTGGCGAGTCACGTTAAGTCTCCAGCCCCCCTCCCCCCCCACCACCACCACCAGCGCCCTTCCGCTCACATTGTGGATTTCTCTTGCAGACGCACACTCCCAAAACATACTAATGTGATTATGCTGCAGCTGGCCTTATTCTCCTGACCCATCGTCATTTGTGTCCTCATCCGTCACCGAGATAGTCAAAAGTTTTGGTGCGTTAGAAGCCTTCCGTGTCGCCCTTCTGGTTTCCCCTTACTTCAAATTCGTCAAACAAATGACATCTGAAAAGCGAGCGACCGCAGACGATTTTTGTGCCACCCAAATGCTCACGGCGGTGCTAAATTTTCCGGTTCTCTCATGCGACAACAGGATGAGACGGGCGCCTACGTGATCGACCGAGACCCCACCTACTTCGGACCCATCCTCAACTACCTGCGACATGGCAAACTGGTCTACAACAAGGAGCTAGCGGAAGAAGGTGCCGCTACTTTTGACTCTTTACAGACTCCGCCTGATCGTTTTTGTCGAGAGGAAAAAGCACTCTTAACCCACTCCATACCACAGGATCATCTTTTAGAGACACTTGGGTTAAAAAGAATAACATCGACTTTGTGCCATGCCACTTCTGATATTAATTCATATTCATTTCGGGTGTCAAATTTGTGAAAAATGAAATCGAGCGCTTGGAGGCCGGCCGCCGTCGGCGCACCTGAGCTGACCTGTCACGTTCCTTTTGTTCCAAGGAGTCCTGGAGGAGGCCGAGTTCTACAACATCACCCCGCTCATTAAACTCATCAAGGAGCGGATCATCGAGAGGGACTCCAAGTCCACGCAGGTAGAGCCCACACTGATGTTTTTCCATCACAGCTTTACCAAAAAAATCAATCAGAGGTCGAGCTCTGGATGAAGACGCTTTTTTTTTCCAACTATATGGCATTTTTTTTTTTCATCTACACCCACGTTGCCATCAAGGCAACCATCTGGAAGAATTCCCAATTCGTGACTGGAGATTTTTGCGCTTCTCGGAAGAGAATCCTGCGGCCGCCTGTGTCTCTCTCTCTCTCTCTCTTCTTTTTCAGGGTGGTTGCACTCACACTTATATAATCACGGCCGTCCCCGGCATACTCCCACTCTGCCTGTGTTGCATTGTACTGCGCTCAACTGTACATGCCCTGGGGGCAGGGGGTCACATGCGGCGTGCTCATCTGAAAAATGGAGGAGGCTGATTTACTGACAGTTCAATTAGTTTCTCTCATCTCGTTTTGGATGTTTTGGTTCCCCATGAGGGGATTAAAATAAATTGCAACCGTCTCATCCTCTGTCCCCCGGCCCCCCCTCCCCGTCCGACCAGCAGGTTCCCCCTAAGCACGTCTATCGAGTGTTGCAGTGCCAGGAGGAGGAGCTGACCCAGATGGTCTCCACGATGTCCGACGGCTGGAAGTTTGAGCAGGTCAGCGTGCGCGCCTGCAGAAAGCCCCGCACTGGACTACTCTGGACTGTGGGTTGGACTCACGCTGCTGCTGACCCTTCAACTTTGACCCCCTCGCCCCCTCCTTCCCGCGGCACCCCGACCCGAGCCCTACCTGCTGCACTTCCATGAGCTTTACTCAACCTTAGGCATAACGTAGCCTCCGCTTAATGATTACATGGAAGCGTCGGGCTGAGTGCAGATGATGGGGGTGGGGGGTGTGTACTGTTTGTCTGTCGGTGCTGACCTTGTCTCTTGAGGTGCACAGCTTCATAAATTCACCTGACGCTCGTGGCTCACAGCCTTCCCACCAGCAAATCAAGCCAGGGGATCACTTTTAGCCACTTCTCTTCCCTGCTTTGCCACCTTGCTCAAACGCACACAGTACAGCTTTGCTTTGCACACCTTGGTCTCATGTCTTCGTCAGGGGTGCCCAACTTTTTTTGGGACCAAAGATCTACTTTTCTATCAACCAAACTCCCGCGATCGACTCTTTACCGCACACGCGCGCACTTTGACATGCATGCCCCTGATGAGCAAGAGCCATATTGGCCCCAAAAATGAAGGAAACAGAAAAAGTAAATTCGACACAAAAGCAAATCACTGCTTACCTGAGTGGAGACCCGACGCGGTGGCATGGGACGCACTTTTGCAGCGTGTTCACGGTCGTGGCTCACGTTTTTAAACACTTCTCCCGGCACTTCAGATTCCCATCCTTCGCCTGTGCCGTTGCTGTGCCGTACACGAAACAAACTGTGAAAAAGAATAATAAGAGCAATAAAAGATACGGCGCAACAGCTGTGATCGCAAGCTGCAATTGCAGACAACTTCCGGTGATGCAGGTCACGTGACGCCGTGGGTTCAAGGCGGTCTGCTTTTTAATTTTATTTTATCGTTAAAATACTTTTTTTTTGTGAAAGGGAGACTGGTGGGATGCTAAGGTGGGATGCTTTGGTGTTAGCGTGCGCTAACACCAAAAATATATCATATTAATAATACGCACAAAGACGCACAAATGTTTTGGGTTGTTTTTTTATTATTACGACACCGGTCGCGAGCTACCGGTCGATCGCGATCAACTTATTGGGCATCCCTGGTGCACCAGTAAAAGACGCTTCATGTCCAGTCCACTGCTGAGTGTGCAACAACCGGCTGTCCGCTCCCCGACCCGACCCAGCATGCATGAACACCAGAGTCTCTCCTCTCTCCCGTGTTTTATTTTTTATTTTTTGCTTCCTCGGTGAGCTTTACTTCCAACTGATCAACCATCCCCCTTTTCTGTGTGCGCGCGCGAGTCTAGATGGTGAACATCGGCTCGTCGTACAGCTACGGAACCGAAGATCAGGCTGAGTTTCTGTGCGTCGTTTCCAAGGAGCTTCACACGCCCGGTTCCGGGCTGGCTCCGGAGCAAAGCCACAAAACGAAGGTGAAACTCGACTTTCTCACACGCACGTGCCGGGGTGTGGTGTTGTGACGGTGCCGAGAAACTGTCAAAACATGTCCCCAAGTAGAAATGTAGGACTTGAATAATTCCACAACTGCATTGTTGTTTGGGGGGGAGCATGGCATCCAACTGAATGGTTTTCTCATCTTGTTGCATATAACGTGTCTACTGCGTTTGTATTTGTGCTTGAACTCCCCACTGGCGAAGCTTCAAATGTCACTCACCTACAAATGTCATCCACTTCATCTTTCACACACCACTCTTCAAGTGACCTTCCACTTCTGGTTTCGCTGTCCTCACCGTTCTCTCTCACACGGATATATAGTGTCCATATATATCGGCCTGCTCACTGGCACTCATTCGCATTCATTTTTTTTTTGTTTTTGTTCATTTTCTATCCATTTTGTCCCCCCTCCCTCCTTTTCCTCCATCCATCCTGCTGACCGCAGCCGACGGAGACGCAGGAGGAGGAAGCAGCGAAGGAAGAGGAGGCAGAGGGAGGGAGAGAAACCACAGCGAATGAGTGGCTTAGAGAATGAGGGAGTCATGTTCCTTTGTTCCAGAGCGAGTCTGGGAAAGGGTGAGGAACCATGTTAGCGAGTCCCAAGAACTGTGGTTACAGTCTCGTGTGTGTGTGTGTGACTGTGCAACGTCAGTTCAGTTCCGGGTGTTTCGTGACACTGCATTGGGTTTTGGATTTAAAAAAAAAAATGAGGGAATGAATAGTGTTATACAGATTTGGTTGTGTCTCAATAAATCAACTGAGGAGCTTCTTTTTGACCAAACTAGCGTTTTGCCCCCTTCTTGTGGCATCTTAGTGCAACCGTGTTGATGTTTGATGAGGAGTTCCACTTTGACCAAAATAGTGCTTGTCTGAGCGATCGTCATTTCTTCTTCAAATCTCATTCCGAAAATATGATTTCCTGTTCAAAATAGATTAAATGTCTTGTTCCGGCGCAGTTTGTCATCATGACTGCACGCGCGCGCGGGGGGTGCGCACCCTCCCACTGTTGCTTTATTACAGATGACGAAGGAGTGCGGCGACTCGTGGCTTGTAATTACCAATGCTGTGACATGAAATATCCTTGACCCTTTATTGCAGCAGGACTGACGTTGCACCGTATGTTCTTTCCTGTCCCCGTGTATAAACGCTGCCGCGCGCACAAACACAGAAGCGCACACATTTTTAAGATGGTTTTGGTTTGACGCCCTTCCCCACCCATCACAAACATCCCCCATTTTCATCGTCATTGCTGCCGCGGTAACAGGACGACACTTTTAAGTCACCAAGATGCACTGCGACCGAATGTGGATCCAGCGGCTAATTGTCTTGTTTTCTCCCTGCAGCTTTTCCAGATCCACGGCTCCCGGATGTAGACATGACAAGAACCTAAATTATTTATTTAGGCTCATAACAACATCCTGTACTTGGAACGCGCGTGTGTGTGTATGGCGTCCAACGGAAGGCTGCCGCAAATGGATTTGTAGCATTATAAATTGACCAACTTTAAAAAAAAAAAAGGGATGAAACGAAACAACACATATTTCATTGAGTACAGCAATATTCTCAAAATATAGTTTCCAGGGAGCTTAGAAAAAGGAACAGCTTGTGTGTCGAAAGTAGTGCAGCTTAGTACATTCATGACCAAAGATTTTAGATAACCAGAATTACAATGAACTCCCAATGACATTTCCATGGAAACGGCCATAGAATTAACATCCAAAATGGTGCATTACGCGAGGTAGGTCGAAAGTGCTTAAATTGGCTGCGAACTTGCGTCACCTCATAGTATTTGACAGTTATTGCAGTTCTCGTTTAGAAATGTATCACGTAGGCCCAAGTGGCTCTTTTTATAAACGACCAACCGGCATGTTCTGGAAACTTTTAAGGTCCTCGCAATATACTTGTAGCAGGATTACCAGGATTCATGTTTCGGATAAGATGTTTAGCTGATGATAATCATATCGGTGGTAATGAAAAAGTAACTTCAGCAATTTTTTTTTTTAACGGATAAATTCAGTGCCTTGTTCAAGCGGCAAAAGACTGACATGTCAAAATGGTCATGGTTGTGTTTATTTGCATATTAGAATTTACTTTGTGCATAGTTTACAGTCCGAGTTAAGTTTTGATTGCAACAGAGTTGTATTTTTTTTTCCAGGGGTATAGAAAAACATACAGCTGCATTTCTGTGCTAAATAGAGATGTTGAGGGCTTGAGCTGGTTTTTTTTGTGTCTTTTTTAAAATTATTTTATATATTTGTCTTATTTATTATCAAGGTTTCTTTAGAAATGTTTCTCTTTAAAAAAATCTGCGTTTTGTTGGAAAGGGTTGCTCATCAATTGGATAGGTGACTTTTTTTTTTCTTGTATATGCGATCGTTTTAAAGTTTGACTGATCTAATGGTCTTGACAAAAAAATCCGGCGCAAGATATGCTGTTATCATTCGCTCCTTTCAATCCGCCTCCGTTTGCATGTCGAGGGTGCTTTTGTGACATCCTCACATCGTGTTTGGGAATTTGTTCACCGCTCATGAAATGTTTCCTGCTGTATTTGATGTGTAGAATTCATACAAGCCAATGCATTACTTCTGGACAATAACAACCAAAACGGAACGGATGCTCAACAAATATGATTTAATCAAAGTGGGCAGCTTCATTGTATTTAAAGGGGAAATCATCTTGACAAAAATACGTTTGACTTGCCCCCACTAAGTCTAAACGGCACTGTGGTGTCATTTTCAGTTTGACAGCAAGCGGCAGTAGACTGCAAAATCTTCGCCCGCTGACAGTGAGGGGGGGTGGTGTGGATTTTTATCCAACAAAGGCAATATGAATCCGAATATCATCTTGACGCTCGTGCCATGCGCCCTGTAACATGACAGGCTGTCCACTGTAGTAACTACTGTCCCTCAAAGGGCATTTTGAGAGAAAAAAAATGTTGTATTTTATGTACATGAATTCCTCGTCTCTTCAAAACCAAAAATAAAATGTCTTTTTTTTTTTGGTAAGTGTCGTCTTATTTTACTCTCTCCTGATCGCACCTACGCTGTCTTTTGCTTTTTAATGTCATAATATAGTTGTAAAAATGTTCCTGTCGTGTCACTGATCGTGTTTTTCCACTCGCCTGTACTTTGTGGGCAGCAGGGGTTGAGTTCCCAGTCAATGACTATCGAATGCTTGTCTTTGTACGTGCCCTGCGATTGATTAGCGAGCACTCCAAAGTGTCGTCAAAGTGCCCCCCCCCCCAAAGTCAGCTGGACGTCACCCTAATGAGGACAGAAACAATAGAAAATGGATGGATAGAGTCGTACCCAACATCGAAGCTGGTGAGTATAGAACGGAAACAAATCAATTTTGAACATTCAAAAGTCTTTTCCTGATGATGATGATGTTGTCCTATAAGAAGGTGCTCAGGGTGTTATCCACAGTGGCAAGATGCAAGTATTCCGGGGGTTCCGCTTCGGATCTCCGCCCCTTGTCCTCGTCTTGGCTCCAGCTCATGAGTGGCCTCTTTCGGCGCACGGATCCTCGGGAGCGTCGCTCCAGGCACGCCAGGATCATGTGGGCAAGGTCCTGCTGGAGCCGCTGGAAGTTCTCCCTGGAAAGCAAAAGGGATGGATAAAGATAAAGATTTTCGGGCGTTGATGAGGTACGGGATTGGCGTACGTCGTAGGTGGAGTCGGGAGGTCGTAGTCTTCACCCGTCTCGCCAGTCAACCAGTAGGTTGTCTCTGTTCCTTTACCCTGAGAAACAAAAGTGAACTTTTGAGTCTGTGACTTGATAATAATCAGCATGCATCTCGTCTGACCGTTAACCGCGAGCGTAGTTTGTGTTCTTCCGATACCTTCAGATAGGTTTCGCCTCTGTACTCGTACTCGAACTTGCAGTCTGTCCTCGTCAGGATATTAATAGTCGGCTGACTGACGTGGATGCGCAGGGCTGCGGCGCCAAATGTCAGAATCGTTTCATTAGATTGGCCCGTGAGATATTGCACATAAATGATGACGAATTTCACAGGAGCAGGAACCCGACCGGCGTGCTTGCGTTAATGGCGACATAAATCACTTGGCTCATTTCAGAGCGCACTCACGGTGTCCCGCCGACTCCATTCGAGACGCCGTGTTGACCGTGTCCCCGAATAAACAATATCTGGGCATCTTTACACCAACCACGCCTGCTGCGCACAGACCTGAGACACGATGACGCGGCAAAGTATGAGCAGTCATATTTAACCCTTGTCACCTGATAACATGACAAGATAGAAATGTGAAAAATCGAATGCGATCAGCAGATCGGAACAAAATCCGGTCTACCTGAATGCACGCCGATGCGTATCCACACGGGGATCCCGGGCAGATGTCTGAGTTGGAAGTTACCCATGAAGGCCAAAATGTCCAAGGCCATGCGGCAGATATCCACCGCGTGCCTGTTCCCGTTACGGTTCGGTAGACCGGACGCCACCATGTAGGCGTCGCCGATCGTCTCCACCTGAGAGTCGGTGGGAGAACCGATGAGTCCTACATGTGTCCTGCTTATCTACATGGACTACTCCTGCACAATCGAATGAAAGCAATACAAGAGCTGTATGCGCCCCCCTTCCCAAAATACTCCAATGAGTGTATACGATGCCACACATCAGCCATCGTTGTACCTTGTAGACGTCGTGGTGGTCCAGGATGCTGTCGAAGCCCTTGTAGATGTCGTTGAGCATGTCCACCACCTCCATGGGCGTGCTGTACTGGCACAGCGTGGTAAAGCCCACAATGTCGCTAAAATAAATGGTCACCTCGTCGTACAGCTCCGGCTCCACGACGCCCGTCTCCTTCAGGCTCTTCACCACAGGGCTGCCCCCCCGCAAAAAAAAAAAGAAACACGTTCAGGGATCCGCGGGAAGAGGTTCTTCTAAGTGAATAGCTCGTTTGGGGGGGGGGGTAACGATGTGAAATTTAAGGTGAAATAGAAGTGAATTTAAGACACCGTGGAAGAAGCATGAAGTTGAGGCAGTCCGCTCGGTCCCTCTCCATTTTGTAAAGAGCCGTTCTCTCTCCCACCAGGTGCTCCAGGTTTTTGGAATACATCTGCAGCCGACGTATCATGTTGTCCACGTAGCTCTCGTTGTCTTTGTTGTGAATTTTACTACGGGGGGGGGGGATAAAATTAAATATAGAATTGATAGAAACGACCATCCAGCTTTTTTTTTTTTTAATAACGGCAACAAACATGACATTTACCTGATGATTTTACCCAAACAGCTTTCGACCTTCTTGAAATCCGGTCGTTTCTCAGCATCCTCCTCCCAACAACTTTTTATCAACATGTATACCTAAAGGCACATCGAGGACAAAAAAAAAAAAAAAGATAATTAAATCCCACATTAATGAATGTTGCCGTTTTACCTGATGAAGGCAGTAAATATTTTTAAATATTGCTTTTAACATGTATGTTGTAATGACGCAACTGCTGTGTAATCACAGTATGATAGCAGCTTTACCTCAAGTTCTTTTTCTGTCGCCGTCTCAAAGTCCAGATCAGGTCTGAAGTAGGACATGATGACCCTCGATAACTTTTCTGGGCACGCATACAAATTCTTCCGTGAATACAAATCGCAAATACCGACGAGGTGCTGATGCGTCACCTGCGCGGTCCGAGCAGCATTCCGTGTAGAAGGTTGATTTCCTGAGAACGATCTCGTGAGCGATGATGGCGAAACTGTACACGTCTCCTTTTTGTGAGGTGCCCTCCTTCCTCAAGTGCTCGGGGGCCGTCCACAAGTCTGCGACGGTTACACGGGTTACCCGTGGATGACGAGAAAATCAATTTGATTGCGCTTTTTTAAACCTCTGCCAGGGTTGAGAAAAGAGTTGCAGCCGAAATCTGTGATCTTCACCACCATGCGGTTGTCCACCACGCAGTTGGTGGACTTGAGGCGTCCGTGCACTTGGATGGCGCTGGCATGGAGGTAGGACATGCCCTGCACAGACGGATAAGCACAGAGCGGTGCGATTGGATTCAAAGCTTTGGCGCCCTCTACTGGCAGAAAGGAGGCCCTGCAGCAACATTTTCAGGAACAGCGGGTGGTTTGCAACGTTGTTGTTGCCAAGGACGTTGAAGTGAATTGAGGAGCTTCAATTAGGAAAAAAAAGAACTTTGCCATCACCTTGCGCCTTGGTCCAAGCAACTTTGTTGAAGTGATTTGAGGTCACTACCACTCACTACATTCATTTCCCCCAAAAATAATAAAAGTGCAATCGTTTTAGGTTGTCACCTTGGCAATGTCATACATGACAGAGATCTTGAACTCCCAGTCCATGAACGTCTCTTCTGGATAGGACACCTTGTCATTCAGCACGTACTGGAGAATCCAGTAAAAGGACAGAAGCTCGTTCTTAGTTCATCGAACACAGTCGGCTTTATTGTGTTGTCATTTCATTGCTTGTAACTTAGTTACTGATAAGCCTTCTTTGAATATCCGACCATCATTCACACGCAGTTTCTAAGGGAAATCAATTACAAGCATGCAAAATAAACTCTTCATACTTACCCGAAGCGACCCCCGCTCACCGTACTCAAAGACCCCAAACACGCCCTGATCGAACTTCACTGTGCCGTAGAACTTGGTGAGGTTGTAATAGTCGATTTGCAGGAGCTGCAGAGAGAAGCGGGGGTGGGGGGGGGTGATTCTTTGGAAATCGAAAAGTTGCACGCCCGCGAGTGCGCGCCTCACCGCATGAAGTTCCACTTTCTGCGTCTCGTTGAAGTTGCCGTCCAAGTGGTTGAGCTCCTTCAGGATGACAATCTGAAAAGATTCAGCGGCGGCGGCAATCAATGACAGATACCGCGTACACGTTTGAAGTCCTTCATCTGTTCAACTACCTTCTTATCATAGAGCGCACGGCGAATCTTATAAACCTTTTTCCTCTCTTCAATCTGATGGGAGATGACAGGAAAGACAATTGAAGACACCGAAAAGCACACGGGTGCGAGGTTTCTGAATTTCTTTTCGGACGCTTGGATTTCAAAAATACCTTCAGATAGACTTGGTTGAGCGAGTTGTCCTCCAGCAGCGTGACGAGATCGGAGGGGATGTGAGAAATGGAGCACCGCTTCCTCAGGAGACGATCTCTCCTGTTCTGTCTGGATAGGCGATCAATATAAATATCTTGCATATATAGCACAACGTTTGTCCGGCATTTCCGTGAGCCTGCGCACTGAAACGGAGCTTCGATCACCTGTAGAAGATGAAAGCAATGATGGCCACCACCACCACAATCACACCCAAGATGATGACGATGATGTTACTCGACGCTTCCTCTGGGGGGGAAGAGCCAATCACACGTTTACAGTTTCTCGACCATAACAAAGGTATTCAGGTTCTGATCGTGCTACGTTAGCATAGCAAGTTGCTAGCGATTGGTATTTTTCAGCTCTGCGGTGTGCAAATACAAAACGTCACAGACGCTACCTTCATCCGGTTTGAAATTCGGAAGTCTTGTCCCCCAGACAAAGGAGGGGTAGTCCTCAACTTGCATGGTCAGGTTGCGCTCCGTGTCAAACTCGAATAAAATACGATACTGGGGAGAGAACAACGTACTTCAGCTTCATTTCGGCATACAATATGAGATCATGTGGCGACGTTGCTCTTGAAAACGCCCGCACCTTGTCATCATTCGTGGTGTAAATGACGGACAGGTTGACGTCTCTGTCCCCTTGCTTGTCAAGCCGATAGTTCCCAGCGATGCCTGATCAAGAGGACAAGGAACATTGTCAACGCTAACCAAGTGCCAGTCGCATCTTCATCATGTCACCCAATATGATTGACAGGCTGACAGCCTTCTTCTGCCGTACGTCGGGCCCTCGGACGTCACGTCCGCTGCCCTCGCTTTTCCGACATCGTTGCTTGCGAGCGCTCGAGGCGACGCATGCGCATCCATGACACCCGCGAGGCTCACACGAGGTTCCTTACCGTCAAACGAGGTGTTCCGAAGGTAATTCACAGTCACGTATGGCATGTGATGAGCTCCCGGGTGAGGTTTTGCAATTATTTCCCGAATCACCCGACCAACCAGGACCACTGAGTCGTGGTACGCCGCCATGTAGTCGTTCATCTGCGTGGAGATGAGAAACACATTTGATTGATTTGTGAATAGTCTACCATGAAAATAAATCCTCCCTGCTCGAAAGTCTCCTTCGAGGAAGTTACGTGATGAAATATAGCGCGTCCTTACTGTGCTGTTGCTTTTGAGGTCTGAGTTGATCGTGTAATTCCTGGTGTTGGGCATGGTGAGGACCAACACATTCTTCATGGATGGATGAGACGTTGCGTTGATGTAGTATTGATCACTGCGGAAAAGAGGCAAGCCAGCGTTACTAAAATTGAGCTTCAGCACCAAAGGGCTTTAAACGCAGCGCGCGAATGACGTCGCGCGCCACGTCAAAGGACTGACTTGTAAAGATCGATCAGGAGAAAGAGAATCTCACTGCTGTCCGCTTCTTTTGCGAGGTTCTTCACCTCCGCGACATCCTTCACAGAGCCGCACATAATGAACACTGCCAAGAGAAAAAGGCATTTGAAATCTCATTCTGATGAGTAGGATTCTTTCGGGCGTATGTCCCACAGAAGGCTTACAGTTGCTTGTCCTGTTCCTGGGCGATGACAGGACTGTTTTGAGGTCCTCCGGTTTGCGCAGCATTGTTCTTTTCACTTTCTGAGCAAACATGTGTGGAGCTGATTCCAGTGCATTTATATACCTGTGAAAATGACACAACTCGCATAATTTCTTCAAATATTATGCTTCTCGCTATTAACCCTTTCAGGGGCAGCGGTTACGACAGTGGGCAGCTGATCGTGTTATCAGGTTACCAGGTGCATGAAAGGGTTAAATTAATAATTGCAGCCTGAGGTGTCATTTGGAGAACTGGCGCTGGCCTCTGAATAAGGCATCCACAAGTTACTAACTATTGATCTTAATCAAGCCAATAAATGAGGTAACTTTCGACCAGGGGGTCGAGTATAGAGCCTTGAGGTGCACCGTAAAATTCAAAAGCATTCGTAAAGATCACAAATACTACGTGCTCTCTCACCAGAAACAATCCTCCGTGTTAGTCTGTAACTTGTACACATAAGCTGTCTCCCACACAGACTTGATGTCGTTGTCGTCTTTCCAGAAGTGGACAAAAAAGTCGGAGATTTTGCGGGCGGGTGGCAGGAGGCGCTGCAGGTTGAGCGTGTTGTCACAGGCCGGTCCGAAGCTGCCAGCCGAGAGGATGGGCGTGCTTAATTTTAGACCCTTCTCAGCACTGACGCAGGGAGTTGAAAGAGCACGTGAATATGGCGCACAGACGACATCCTTGGACAGATGATTGGAGATGAACTTACTCGACCAAGGGGAAAGTGGCATACGTGCACGTGGGGCCGAGCACGGCACAGCCCAGGCTGTTTGAATGCTGCAGAGAAATCACACAGTGAGCTTTAAAAAAAAAAAAAAGTTCAGCTTTTCCTGGTCTCCTAGATGTCATCTGAGTCAATTTAACGCTAATATTTCTTGACTGCTACTACCTCTACGACTCGGACAGTAATCTGAATATACAGTAGATCCAGATGTACTCACCATAAGATTTTTCAGCTCGGCCACTCCTTCACAGGCGCTGCTGTGGCAGCCTCTTTTTCGATAATAGGTTGTGTTGAAACCACCAAATTTCACCGTCAGATTGAATTTTGTGTCTTTAATATGTTGGGTGGGGAACAAAGAAAACAGAAAGGGAAAACAAGTGGTTACTGTTTCGTTGAGTTTATCACTTGGCAGTGAGTGAGAGGGGGCAGTAAAGCCAATAGCTTGTCAATAAATAATACCCTTATAGATAATGGTACTGTACTCGTGTACTTCACTACTTCTGTGGCGTCCCACGGTCAACTTGCATAAGAGTTCATTAGGACAAATAAACGTGTCAGTTTAAGATTTATGTACCTGACAAATAACATGTAATCATCATTATGGGTAGTCATTGCATCACTTGAAAGCAAGGACACAAAAAAAAAAAACGGGATAAGAGGAGGGAATTGAATTTGTGCTGTTTATACTGTTTTATTGTTGGGGGGGAATTATAGATCAAAAATGAGAAGGGAGGAATGAGCACAGCAAATGTGTACGTTTCAAGCGTTTTCTTACCGTTTTCTTGCACAGACTCGGATTCCAAGGCTTTCAGTATTTGTCCCCGGACAAACTTTAAGCTCCAGGGAGACTCTTCGTCGTCCAGGAGGATCACGTTCATTGAGACGCCTCTTAAACACTGTCTGATACCATGATGCGATGCCACGAGAGACGCAAAAGTGCACCACCACAAGAACCATCCCCCTGAAGCCATTTTAGTTGGATTAATCCTCTTAGACTAAAAAATAAAAAGAATCCATGAAGGCTTTCGGGTCCAATGTGCAAATCCGGCAGTCTCAAAATGCAAAAATAACAGAACAGATCCAGCACCTGACCTCTTCATCAGTTGCTGAAACGGCTGTCTCTTCAAAAAAAATCACTTCCTCTGTCTCTCACCGACACTTCACGCGCACAGACTTGTTAATGTACAACCAGCAGAGATCCAAGAAGACCATATAACCTCGTCTCTTGTCATGCCAAGGTCTGCATGAATTATGAGCACAAACACAGGCAGGCGCGCGGTCACATTGGAGATGATAAGCACTGTGACGACTACTTCTGCCTGGAAGCATTGTGATAAAAGCATAAAGACATAAATACAGGTTTGGGGAGTGATTTCAAATGTATTGTTCTTACACGGGAGTGGCAACGGAGAACAGATTCTGTTTCCAATGCGAAGCTGGCTCCAGACACAAGATGCCACATGCAAGCGCAAATCCAATTCGGGCCATGAACAAAAATCCAAACAACACGCTGACCTCACTTAACCAAATCCGACTGCGTGGATGCCAGTTAGGTGGTATTTTACGATGTAGTTATGCGCCCACAAACGAATGGATTAATTAATAACAGAAAGCCCGTATCTGTTTTTATCGAGACTGATTTCATTCAAAACAAGAGCAACATGCTCCTCCCCCTCCCTCACCTGAAGTTGCCACAGCACGTGTTCACTGACCCTCGTAAATAACCAATTAACTTAATTCATTATGCATCTAGGTTACTGCGTACACTATAAAGTGCTGAGTTATATGTATTGCTCATAACTGGCATATGATTATCTTCATTTTAGCACACATGCTTCATACGTGTTGGACATTCATATTGTAGATTCAATGTGTCGCAATGATTTCTCCTCAATTGAAACTTTAAAACACTTGGTGGCCGCGAAAGCAAGCACACGACGGGAAGAGAGTGTGGTCAAAATAGTCACCCTGTTTAATTTGTCGCTTTTGTTCCACCATGTTATCGCTCACGTGAATACAGTTTATTCAAATCTCATCTAAGTACCAAAAGAGACAGTTGCTGCGATAAGACACAGACGTGCTTTTGACTGCTAAAATACAACAGTGAAAATGGACACCTACATTGTGTGTTACTACTCAAAAAGATTTTTAGTGAAGAGCTGCTCCAACAAAACTGAAATATTTCAAATGACACAGGTCAGGTAGAAATGAATGTTATTTAAGAGTCCAGTTTACCATATTCAAAAAGGCTTAGAGTTGCTCAAATGTTTAAGACAGTTACGAACAAAATAAATAAGTCAATAAATAGTAAATAGTCATTGAAAACCTATAACACAAATGTTTTCCTACTTGCAATCACCTCCGAAATGGACACTGATTTTCCTGCATTTTCCAACAATCACCCTCGTTCTTTTTTCATTTCATTTTTTGGGGAAAACCAACATCTGTGAATGCCTCACGCATGGCAAAAAAAAAAAATGGACAAAGCCTACAGACCCAAGTTTTGCCAGAAGAGTTGAACTGAGAAGAGAACCAACACTATACTGTCTTCCATTTTCACTTGTTTTAGGTGCTAAAGGCCAAGTCTCCCAATAGTTTTGTCCATAAAATAAGTCTTCCTTTTATCCTTCCTCCTTCCCATCATCATCTCTCGTCAACTTCCTCCCCCTTATCGAATGCGTCTCCAATCCCAAACCCTCTCAAATTGATGTGCGTGTCAATAGAACTTGCTACAGTAATCCTTGATTTTCACACTTAGAAGTACAGTATTGCTAATTACATGACGAGTTACTGCTGCTCGAGCACTCCCTTGACAGATACGCATGACTGACATGAAGTCATATGAAGGCATAAGTAATGTTCAGGGTACATTGTGGGAGTCATGACACAATAATGTCACATAAAAATAATATTGGTGTTTTTTTTTGTGGGGGGATGAAACGGATTAATTGTTTTCCCAATCATTTCAATGCTGAAAGATGATTTGAGACACAAGCGTCTTGAATTCCGAGCGTACAGTAATCACGATTTGAAGTCAAAGTTGTAAATTGAGGCACCATTGTACATTTATGGCTTGGAAGTGTTTTTTTTCCCACACCAATCATGCTGGAATGACATTTTCAGGTTGCAAATCATTTGTTACGTCATGGCGCGACACGAGAAGCCACGCTCAGTTCTCCTGTCCATAAAGGCGGAATTGTCATTTGATTGTGCGGGTGTGCCTAATATTGTGGCCCGTCACACTCATGAAGTGATTGTATGACGATGCAAATGTTTTTTTTCCGGTTTGTATTTCTGCAGGCTACATTCAAATCTTTTACTTTAAACCTTCTGTCCACCTGTTTGCGACTCTCCCGTCTCGCCCCTTCATCTCCATTCGTCATGCTTCCCGTGACAGAAGAAAATTTCCCAACGTTTCCAATCCAGACCTCTCCCAAGACCCTCGGGGTCAGCAGCGAAGGTCTAGGAGTTGATGATCTGACCCGACCAAGTCTCATGCTTGCTTCCCGGCTTCGGGTGGGTGATCACCACCTCCACTGCCTGGATCTTCTGCATCTTGGGGGGGATGGGGCACACCTTGTACGTCACCTCGTCCCCTTCCACGGGCACGTACTCGCCCTCAATGCTGTGTCAGAGAGGGCACAATCGACATGAGAGACGTATGGACTATCGTTGACCTTCCTGAAATTAGATTTTAAGACTCAGGAGTCTTTACTCACTCTGAGATATGGACAAAGATGTCTTCTCCTCCACGAGAGGGCCGAATGAATCCGTGCCCCTGTGAGCGGGAGAAGTTCTTGCACACGCCCTTAAACACGGGACCCGATTTGGCTCGTACAGTCCTGCACACAGCCAGGACGGAGGCAAGTGTGGACCAGAACACGAATTGAGTCAACTTTCTGTACGATGCACCACAAATGCATGTTAAGTTTTTGCACAATGTTCTTTTCTCCAACAAGGAGCTGAATGACCCCCAAAAAATAAATAAATAAAAGTGCAACTCACGCCGAGTACGTGCGAGTGCGTTTGGTAGGCAGGGGGCTGGGCAGCTCTCCGCCGGGCAAGGGGGGCTTCCTCTCCCTCTCCCAAACCCTGCTTCCCTCCCGCAGGAAGGGGAAGGAGATCTGAGGCGGGTTGCGAGGGGAGGCCAGAGGCAGCGGGGGGCCCGTTGGCGACGAGGGGTCGGCGTCGGACATGTTGGCTTGTGTGAGACGTGCGTGTCCTTTTCCTCGATGTCACACGAGAAGGAGAGGGCGGGCCGAGGGTTACACCCCATGCATGGCGGGCGTAAGCAACGACTGAAGGAGAAAAAAATATATAAGAGGTCAATATAAAGGCATGAAGGGGTTGGGGGGCAATAATGTGCCCCAACATATTCCATTTATATTTTCTTGTAGAAAAAAAACATGGAAAGCAAGATTTATGTGGCCCGTGGGCCGTGAGTTTGGCACACACGCATGCATGCTCACACAGTGTCAGCTGGCCCGATTTGATAAGTAACCTAAATAATTGAACAACTTGGCTCGGAGATCTTTTATTAGCAGGCTTATTAAGGCCATGGAGGAGTGAGTGGACTTTTCTCTTCTGCTGCTGCTTCCCTATAAGTGGATGAAAGCTTCCATTATGAGTAAACATGACTGAAACACTACTGAAACACACTGACAAAAGGCACACAACTAAAAAAGCCTCACACGTGACTGAAACACTCTCACATGCAGCTCTCATGCTTGAGAGCATTCCAGTCGTACTTGTGAGAGCGCGCCGATGCGAAGAGTGGATGAAAGCTTCGAAATTTCAACAAATTCAGCATTAAAGTACCTGTCACATTCGCCTGAAATGCTCTTACACATACTACCAATTGTTTTGCTCACACACAACTGAAAGGCACTCATACACAGTGCTGAAATTGTCTTACAGACACAAGTGACTTTTTTCCCCCCACTCACACACGCTGAAACATTCACTCGCATGCGCACTATTAAAAAGCTCTCATGCACAAGACTGAAATTTTCACACACATACTGCTGATTTCTTTGCTCACGCACTTTTGACTAGACTGCTGGAAGAAACGCTTTTACTCACTACTGAAACGCTCTCTGACACGCCACAACCAAAATGCTCTTACATACTACTCAGTTCTATTTTGCTCACACACACATAAAATGCTCTCACACACACTACCGAAACAATCAACACAAACTACGGAAACCCCGTGATAGGAGACAACTGAAACACTCTTAGACACTACTATTTGATTTCGCTCACACACAACTGCAAAGCTGTCAGATCACTCCTGCCCCCCACACACACACACACTCACACACAACAAACGCTCTCACACATACACTTTTGGAGAGTGTTTCAGTACTGTGTGAGTTCACCCTGAAATATGTCTCTGACTGCTCCTCGTATTCCATCTTGATCATCATGCCATGTCAGGATAGCGATGAAACAGAAGCTGAATGAAGGACACTCACACACGCACACACACACACACACACACACACACACACACACACACACACACACACACAAAAGCCCCCCAAACCCCCACAGCCTCCTCCCTTGTGAAAGCATTGCAGTGAAAGCATGGCATTGTGGTTGTCTGTTCATCAGTATGGGAGACACGTCAACACTCACATACACATACTTGAAACTTTCAACTAGTCCTTTAAAGAGCCCGAAATATCATGACAGCACCATATGTCGAGCCCAGTTTAAATCATTCATAGCACTAAAATCCCTTCAGGCCTTTTATTTCTCGAACAGCGTCTGTGCCGGCTTCACGTACACAAACAGGCTAATGTTGACGATTATCTGGAACCGAACACCGATCTTAAAAATCTGTGCAGGTTTCAAACTGTTTTTGTTTTAGCGGTGGTGGCGTCACAAAAAGCGACAATTGAGCAACGGGAGAAATCCGAGGATGTCTGCCGCCCAACAATCGTCAATTTATCATCCTAACGAGGTAGGACATGCAACTGTCGCACTTACCGTCACAAGCGATCCGGTGTCAATCAAAGGCGCTGCGCCCAGACGATGACGTCATGAAATCCGTCCACGCGCACGCCGCAGTTACGTCGTGTGCGTGGATGAGACCCGCGCAGACTGAACCAGATCAGAATAGGAGAAGGGAGGGGAAGGATGTGCTGATAAATGGGAGGTCACACCCCCTTCCCAAAAAAGATTCACCACATACACTGAATTCTTTGTTCACTACATTTGGAAGCATAGTTGGGCCTTGGAATGCATAGCGGGACTGGTTGCAGCATCTCAAACGCAACATTTCAAGTCAGCTTTCATGACACTCATTAATTATTTTTTCATAAATCACTTGATATTTTTTATCCGATTTTCAATTTCAATTCATTTTTTGCGCTCACACGCTGTTCTGCCGCGGCCAAAAAGACGATTTAGAATATCGCCTACGTGAAAACTCACTTTATAATTGTATCATTTTTCATTAAAAATAGAATTCACTACAGAGTAAAATATTTGCATTCATATAATTTAGATGCCTACAATCTACAGCTAAAATGCAACCTGCATAACCAACCATCAGTAATAGACATCACATTCCAAAAACATGCGGCACACTGTGGCGTTTCTCACCTTGTCCAATTTCCTTGTAGCTGAATAAGGTAAGCGAAACATTTTGCAAACTATACGACCACACCAATAAAACCATGAGGCGAGATCTGTCAGTATTTATTCAACAACCCATTCCGGTTTTTAGAACACAGAGCAGCTGGGCGAAATTAAGCACATATACAGTAGAGAAAGAGCGGATAACTATGAGATGTTTAAGGGTGACCTCAATTCATTATTAGATATATTTTTAAAATTTGCCATTATGGATAAAAAATAAAATCTGATCTGTACCTACTCCACATCAGCTGCAAAAGAAACCTTCATTTGACAGTTTTTACATAGATACAGAATTCAGTGGTAACAGTATTACATCAGCTTTGTTTCCTAGACCTCAGGAAACTTTTCATGTGTGTGTGTGTTGGCGCGGGGGGGAAGAATGTCACTGTTATGTGAACACAGAGCAAAAAGTATTTTCATGACTTAAGCCTGGAAAATAAATAGAAGAGTGGTAGATTTTTTTTTTCTTCACATTCGACCCTTAAAAATGACGGGGGAAAGACTGAGGGCAACTAACCAACAGAATTCAAAGCACATTCCGAAAACAGAGGTTTGATATCATTCAACCAAGGCTCGGCAGATATCACAAATTTGGTTTAAATTCTTTTTGAAAAGTTCCGTCGGCTTAACTGTCTCACACTCACACACACACACACACACACACACACACACACACACACACACACACACACACACACACACACACACACACACACACACACACACACACACACACACACACACACACACACACACACACACACACACACACACACACACACACACACACACACACACACACACACACACACACACACACACACACACACACACACACACACACACACACACACACACACACACACACACACACACACACACACACACACACACACACACACACACACACACACACACACACACACACACACACACACACACACACACACACACACACACACACACACACACACACACACACACACACACACACACACACACACACACACACACACACACACACACACACACACACACACACACACACACACACACACACACACACACACACACACACACACACACACACACACACACACACACACACACACACACACACACACACACACCCAGCTGTCGTGAAATATGTGGCATGCACAACAGCACCACAGCAGACTAGCTGAACGAATCGGATCAAGTTGGAGAAGATCCGGCGGTCACGTTCTGACCCGTGACAGAATATTGGAAACGCCAGCAATCGTCATACACATAAAAAAAACATCATGTACTGCGATGTACAACAGGAGTGCAGGCATGACTGCAGAGTGATGGCGATTGTTTGACCGGACACGCGTGACAAGTGAGGATCTCCGGGAGGTATACCCGATGCTTCAGTCTGATGCAGATCATGACATAATCTTGACAAGTTTCCTTCCCAACCACCCCACCTGAAATCACCCAGCACCCCTCCCCCGGCTGCACCCGTCCGTCGCTCAGTGCTGCAGCGCCTTCATCCTGTTGAGAGCGGAACCGGCCTTGAACCATTCGATCTGCGTTTCGTTGAAGCTGTGGTTGAGTTCCAGGACATCTTCGGTGCCGTCGCTGTGCTTCACAACGGCGCTCAAAGACTGACAAGGGAAACGAGGCGCTTTAGTCAGGCTGCGGGAAAACGTTTGGCTCAAGCTTGAAATGTTAGCGACTCACCTTTCCAGGAGTGAACGTTTCCAGTCCTTTAATGGAGATCTTGTCATCGGGGCAGATTTTATCATAATCTGACGGGTTGCTGAAGGTCAGAGGCAGGAGGCCCTGCTTCTTTAGGTTCGTTTCTACAAAGGACGCAAAAAAAAGGTCAGCCAAGCCACGGGCTGGAAACAGCTTCGCATGGCGGTGCCGTACCGTGGATTCTAGCGAAGCTCTTGACGATAATGGCTCTTCCTCCGAGATGTCTGGGCTCCAGCGCGGCGTGCTCTCTGCTGGAGCCCTCGCCGTAGTTGTCGTCTCCCACCACCACCCACGACACGCTGCTGGCCTGCACACAGTTCATGCCGAGACCTTGTCCTTATCGTTCACACACACAAAAAGTTGCTGCACGTCAACCCCTCTTCCGTTCTCACTTTGTAGTGACGGGCCACATCGGGCACGCCTCCGTACTCGCCCGTCAAGTGGTTCTTCACAGAGTTGATGGCGTCGTTCTCGCTGTTGACGGCGCCGATCAGCATGTTGTTGGAGATGTTGTCCAAGTGGCCGCGGAACTTCAGCCAAGGCCCGGCGGCGCTGATGTGATCCGTGGTGCACTTGCCCTTGACCTGCAACGCAAAACAACTTCCTTAATGGTATCGCTGAGGAGAAACGGCGACGGCGGGACGCTCATGTATGACGATCCGACCTTGATGAGAACTCTCAGGTCCTCCAGGTCTTTCCCGCTCCACTGGTCAAAGGGCTCCAGCAACTGCAGTCGGTTGCTCTGAGGGCTGACGTCCACATTGACGCCCGTGCCGTCGGCGGGCGGGTGCTGGTAAGTGTCCTGACCCGGGTCAAAGTCTCTGGTGGGGAGCTCATCTCCACTGGGGGGCTCTAACTTGAATTTCTCACCGTTGGGGGCTGTCAGGTAGTCGGTCTCTGGGTTAAATTTGAGAGTTCCGGCGATGGCCAACGCGGTGACAATCTACAAGAAATCACACACAAGATATTGCCTGCACGTTTCCATTTCCACATCGGCTTTGGGTTGTTTTACCTCGGGGGACGTGACAAAGGCGTGCGTTGCGGGGTTGGCGTCGTTCCTGCCTGTGAAGTTTCTGTTGAAGGAGGTGACGATGGTGTTCTTCTCGCCTTTTTTCACATCGTGCCTTCATCCAAAACAAACAACGTTAGCACCAAAGCGACGCCGCTTCAAAACACTTTTTCCAAGCCGGGTTTCATCCCACCTGTCCCACTGTCCGATGCAGGGTCCGCAAGCGTTGGCCAACACGACACCTCCAACGTCACTAAGGATCTTGGACTACATGAAAAATAATCACGTTGGTTTGCTTCATCGGCAACCGAAGGCAAAAGCGGTTCTGCAAGCGCCACTCACGTAACCATCCCTTTCGATCGTGGCGCGGATCTGCTCCGAGCCGGGGGTGACTGTGAATTGAGCTTTGCACTTCAGGCCTTTGTCCAAAGCCTGCTTAGCCACGGAGGCGGCGCGGCCCATGTCCTCATAGCTCGAGTTGGTGCAGCTGCCAATCAGACCTAATACAAACGGAGACATGTAATGAAATAATTTTTTCGCTAATAGCGTTTGAAAAGCCGGTTGAGGAAAATAATAAATAAAAAATACATACCAACTTTAACCTCCAGTGGCCAGCCGTTCTTCTCGGCCACGGAACCCACTTCGGACACCGGGTGAGCCAGGTCAGGGGTGAATGGACCGTTGATGTGGGGCTTCAGCTGGGGGGGAAAATATGAGAAAATTGCAATGACTTTTGTGTCATTTCAGCTGAAAACAGTAAATCAGGAATATAAGATGTAGCTGTGTCCGAACAGGATCCAAATAAAATTGTGACCAATGTGATTGACCAAAGATTATTTTGTGGTTTGTTTATACTTGATTCTGCTCATGTTAAATGGAATGCACAGAACTGTATGTAGTCGCGCAAAAGTAAAATGGATGATTGACTGATTAAATCAAACAAGTCACATTGTATTGATCAAGGAACGGTCTTTTATTGTATCTTCAAATCTGGGGGTTGGATTAGGCAGAAAAGTTAACAGTGCTGACCCAAAAACAAAACAAAAAAACTCTGGCAGATAAATTTCTATAAAATCTAATGCATCCATGTCAAATATGACAGATATGAAATGTAACGCAATCTTAAAAATGGGGACTGACCTCATCCAGGTTGATCTCGATGACTTCGTCGTACTCGCAGCCTTTATCTGGCACCAGCAGATCGGAGTACTCATTAGCCAGAGCGGCAATCTCTGAGGGGGGGAGGGACAAAATATCAATATTTCAATCAAAACAGAAAGTCTGTGAACAAAACGGCACATCACATACGTCCGCGCCCAGTCTTCTCCAGATAAGTCCTCATGCGGTGGTTGTAGGGGAACACTGAAGTCGTCGCGCCGATCTCCGCTCCCATGTTGCAAATGGTGGCCATTCCTGTGCACAAACAACATGAGTGAGTTCAGACAGGAGAATTTATTTCAATGTCTTTAAAATGCATATTACAAAGCCTTAAAAAAACCCACACACACCAGTGCAGGAAATTGAGTCAACACCCGGTCCGTGGTACTCGACGATGGCGCCCGTGCCGCCTTTCACCGTCAGAATGCCAGCCACCTTCAAGATGACATCTTTTGGTGACGACCAGCCAGAGAGGGAACCCGTCAGCCTCACCCCGATCACCTAAAAAAAAAAAGAGGAAGAGTCCTAAGAAGAGGGATTCAAGGAATTTCTTTTGTTGTTGTTGGTGTTTTCAAGTGGCACATAAGGATAAGAGTCATCGCAGCGTAAAGTGAATTAAAAAAAAAAACAACAACAACTCTGTTGACCTTGGGACATTTGAGCTCCCAGGGGATCCCTGCCATGACATCCACAGCATCAGCGCCTCCGACTCCGATGCAGATGGCACCGAGTCCGCCACCGTTTGGTGTGTGGGAATCTGTGCCGATGAGCATCACACCAGGATAGGCGTAGTTCTCCAAAATGATCTGAACAGAGACCATTACTCAGCTAAAAATTGCAGTTGTGATCCAATTCAAAGTCCAAAATTACATCCCAACTCTTTACCTGATGGATGATCCCAGAACCCGGTTTCCAGAAACCAACTCCGTATTTTGCACCGGCACTTGCGAGGAAGTTGTAGACCTCTTTGTTTAATTCCTGGTTTAAAATGACCAATTGTGACGCATTACTTGTCACCCACTCTTTCCAACAGCATCCGTGCATTGCGCGGAGCGCAAACTCACCTTCGCCCTGGCCAGATCCTGATCGCCGCCGATCTGGGCTTCGATCAAGTGATCGCAGTGGATGGTGGAGGGAACCGCCACCTGTGGCAGGCCACTGCTGATGAACTGGAGCATGGCCATCTGCGCGGTGGCGTCCTGCATGGCCACGCGGTCGGGGCGCAGGCGAAGGTAAGTACGTCCGCGATCGATCTCCTGGTTGTGGGGGTCATCGAGGTGGCCGTATACAATCTTCTCTGACAGGGTAAGAGGTCGGTTAAGTCTGGGTGGGAAGAATGAGAGCAGGCGTTCTTTGTTAGAAGTCAGGAGGACGAGGGGACAACAGCTTGTTCATTCGGTTCCACAGGAGGAAAAAAAAGAAACAGAAGTAGGTGCTGTTGCGGGAAAACTGTGCCAAGGGGCAAACAAACATGACTTTGGCAGAGCAAGATGTAGGAGGACGCTAACCTCTTGCGTACAACATCAATATTGGACTGGAGATTGTCGTAGCTGACGAAGGAGGTGGGCTCGAAGCGACTCATTGATATTTGGGCCTTGGCTCTATAAGCGGCTGCCACATGCAGCCGCCGTGCGCCATGTCCCAGAGCAAGCTGGGGACAAGAGAGAGAGACATTCACACATTCTTCTTTACGAAAAATGATTCAGACAGACAGACAAATTCATTTCCCTAACCTGATGCCCGTTAGCTTTTCTGGTGGTAACTGATATACCATATTAAGCCGGAATAGAATATATATTTAAATGCAAATGTACTGTAATGCACCGCTCGGTGTATACAGCTGTAAAGTATTTTAGTCAATCTGTTCTCCTGTACATCTAACCTCAAAACTCACTTGTATTCTCTGGCATTCGACTCAGCATGACTTAGATTTGTTCTTGGTTTTACTGTTTGGTACTTTCTACCGTCTTTATTACAGATTTGTTTTACTGTTTATTGTATATGTAAAATTGCTCCATGTACAGCACTTTGTATGCGGCGATGGCTGTTTGAAAGTGCTCTATAAATACAGTTGACTTGACTTGACTAGACTTAACCTTGTGGTTAACCTTGTCAAATTAAATGGAAATGCGAGCACTATATAAAACGAATTAAATACCAAATTATATTCAACACTTAGTAATGACTGATTTTAAAATCAGTGCATGGGTTTGTTTCCAAAAAGTCAGCAGGATGCAAATTGTTGCCCTCTGAATGCGCACAGAGGGACACGATGACCCGGCTAGCTAGCTGCAAGCGGTTAAAGAGATTGAGAACGCGACCCTAAAGCGATTTATTCCTTTGGACGCACAACGATCGAGGAGAACAATGCAAAGCATCAACGTGACAGCCTACGCATCCTTAGTGACATTCGAAAATAAGCGAAAGTGGCTCATACCTGCAGCCGCGCGACGGTGAGACAGTAAGTTGCCATTTTGTTCACTGACAAAGATGTGGCGATTCCTAGTGACGTCACACATTTTATACGGTAAGGCTTACTGGTCCTGAAAGAACAAAAACACACTTTATTCATGTTTGACGTATATCGTTATCGCATTCTCTTTATTGAGAACTAATTTTAAAATTTAGAATATTACAAACGTTTAATATATTTTTTAGGTGAATATCTATTGTAAATAATTTAAAATAGTGTTTTTTTTATGCAACTGAGAGGATTTGCGCGTTTGGAGACCTGTTTTCCTTGGTTACATTATATTACCATATATTATATTTCATAACACCATAAACATATCCAATTATTTTTAATATAATGTAATTATAATCATAGAAATACATGAACAAATTGATAAAACACGCGACCATCATTAAGCACATGTTACGGTAATCCCCATTTAAGACACTAGGCGGCGGTAATGTAAAATCGACGTATGTGGTTTACGGGTTCAAAGGTGAAAGTTTACTGCGCTGCCTCGCTTGGAGTACGTTAGCCAACTATGGCAAAACATCATCCAGATTTGATTTTCTGTAGAAAGCAAGCCGGTGTTGGTATGTTTTATTCATTGATACGACGAATACAACATCTTTCTTTTGACCTGACTGTCCGATCTTGGACATGTTTTGAGCAAGATAATGCTATTTGCTAATAGTTGTAGCATGGACTTCATTGAAACTTAGCATCGGTGTTAGCGTGTCAAAGTTAATGTCTGCATGAACATTATATTATTATTAAATGCATAATTTGGAAATGAACAGGGGTTTATGTGTGGAAGAGACGTGTATACGAGTAAATAAAGTGAATGAACCATTGACTAACTGCTATTTTTAATTCTGCAGCCATCGGGAGACTTTGTGAAAAATGTGAGTATTTTTCTTAATTATCTCTTATTTTTTGTATGCAACCACATCATGAATATGTTAATGGCTATTGTGTTGACAAATTGTAAAGAAAATTTTTGACTGGAGGTACCATTTGAAGTCATTCTTCACGTATCTTTTCAGCAGTAAAAAAAAATCAATAGACAGTTAAATCGAATGGAATGCATTTTATGTTTCTAATCGTTTCCAGCCAATACTATGAAATAAGTAATGTGTGAGATTCCACTTTTGTCCAAACGTAAGTGCACTTTTTGTAAAAATTGTGTAATGACATACAGTGCCAGTTTTTTTAAATTACTTTATTTCTGAGGTCTTGTTCTGTATTCTTTAATCTGAAATTACAACAGTATGTGTATATTACAACTACTGTATATCTGTCCCTTTTTCCCCTCTTTAGGCGATGGCAAGTGTGTCATCTGTGATTCTTACGTGAGGCCGTGCACGCTAGTCCGTATCTGCGACGAGTGCAACTATGGCTCCTACCAGGGACGCTGCGTCATCTGCGGAGGGCCTGGAGTGTCAGACGCCTACTACTGTAAAGAGTGTACCATCCAGGAGAAAGATGTCAGTTGTCATACTTTTTGCTGCCATCTCGGAGCCACTGGAAAGTCCACTGACACTCTCTTGCTCTCTTTTTCACAGCGAGATGGCTGTCCAAAGATTGTGAATTTGGGAAGCTCGAAAACAGATCTGTTCTACGAACGGAAGAAGTATGGTTTCAAGAAGAGGTGAAGACACCATGGTCTTGTCTTCATTTTTAGTCTCATAGTTCCACCATTTTTTTTTTGTAAACGTTTCTGGCAACAATTTTTTTGTGACCTCGATTTGTTAAGTGATTTCAATAAAAGCTCTTTCAAATAACTGACTTTGTGTCGTGTGAGAATGCCTTGTCTAGATTTAAAGAGTTTTGTCATAATTCAAACGGAATATTCCTCTCTGGTGTACCCACATAGAATAGAATAAAGTTCGGTAAATAGTACCCCACCACCAACTGGTCAAGATGTTCTCTACAAGGCTTTATTTATACACAATGAATATACATGAATGTCACCACACTAAAAAAGTCAAGACCGCATTTAACAACGATGAAAGTTTCAAAAGAAAACAACCTCAAAAGTTGGACATTTCCGAAAGAAGGCTGATATGCAATCCGAACAGCAGCAGAAAGCGTGAAAGCGACTTCGAACAGGTCAGGAAGCCAATCGTCCGCATATTATACTGCTTTAAAAGGCGATGCTCGAAAACTCTAGTTGAACTGCATTTGAATATGAATAAGGCTGGAAGTGCTTTGATAGATCGAGGTATGTCGTAAATCCACAAAATTCCACCGGACGTGCCTCAGATTAGCAACTCGTAGCTTTCCTGGCGAACGGACAGTGCCCATAAGGAAGCGGCAGAGAAACTGAACACGAAAAACAACACTGGTGCTGCAACGGAATGTCCCTGTACTAAAAGCTACTTTCTACTTCATAGTATATTACGTGAAGGGAACTGAACGGTTTTTTTTAACAATAGTTTTAACCTTTATGTGGTTTTGAAATTATTTAGATGAGGAAAAAAAAAAAGGTCAAATGACAAACTTAGTCATTTTCCCCAATGCATTGTTTTGAAACACCAAACATCTCCCCCATCGTGAACATTAGAAAACACATTACAAAGGAAACAGATGATCTCCGAGCATGTCATATCATCAAATGTTTTTTATCGCCGCAAAACAAGATTCCTCCCAGTTTTTGATCGGGAGTGAAACGATGGGGGATGCAAATAAGCCCCATAATCATCAACCATTTCCATGACATGCATTGATGGAGTTTGTACAAGTCGCACATAAAATTCACAAAGACACAAGAGTGGCAGACACACACACAGACCAAAGTGTGAAGTGTCCCACTCAACAATCTCCCCCACCTCCACCCACCCACACACACACACACACACACACGGAAAACGAGGACAATGTAATTCCCTGAATACATTTCAATATTTTCCACCTGTTAAATTTGAAAAAAAAAATGGACAAAAAATATTTTACATGTTTTGTTGAACGTAGAAAACCAAGTGGAAATTTAAAACATGCTGACAGATTATTCTGGAATAATCTGTCACCACGTATGATATCAATACTATGGTATTGCAATAGCGACGCATCTATCACCTCTTGTAATTAATCTAAAAAAAAAGATGTCACAACGCTAAAAAGCTCATTGTTATATCATCAATAAAAGATGACTGCTTATAGCCGATAAAAGCACAAAACACGAGAAGCGCTTCACTCAAACGCTCAAAGCTCCGAACATGAGCTTCCGTTGCATCGCGTGCTCTGCTCCACTTTTTCCCCTCCTCTTTTTTTTCCCATCCCCAAACCACGCCATTTGATTTATTAAAAAACAAAAAAACAAAAAAAATCAAATGCAGTCTACAGGTCTTCCGGCACCACACTTGAAAGAGAAAAGAAGAGGGATGAGTGAGAACGCTGTTGGTGTGCCATTGCATCATGTTGGCTTTTGTGCAATGACTTGGAACAGTTCACAAGGCGACCGCGGCAGGAAGTAACACCCACGCTCTGCTCTGAAAGGGTATTACTACCCCCCGCCACCCCTTCCCCGACTTTTGTTAGGCAGGTTTTTTTTCATATATATCTATAAGTATGGCCAACAAAGAAGATCCCTAACAAATCCCAAATGCCGCCTTGTGCTACAGGGAGGGAAGTCATTCACAACTGTTTTGGTTTTTTTTCTTTTTAGGTCCCTTATAATTTTCCAAATTTGGCCTCGTAACTTCCCGCGATGTTTTTGTAGCGGCCGCATTCCTTGCGCAGATCCGCCACCTCCGTCCTCAGCGCAGTGTTCTCGCGCTCCAGGAACGCCGCTCGCACGGTGATCTGGTTTTCCTTTAGCCTTCGGGCGTCGCGCGAGCGCTTGGCGGCCACGTTGTTCTTCTTCCGCCTCTGCCAGTACTTGTCATCCTGAAAAGAACGTAGGGCATTTTTGTAATTTTTGCTTCACGTGGCTGCTTGGCAGACTCGAGTGATGCCGAAGGGAATTGAAGACTTTAAATTTATACAATGAAAAGCATGAGAATGTGTCTGTACCGTTGCATTCATCGCAAAGGTGTCAGAATTGACATTTTGATTTCTGTCATAAGCCACAATTGAAACTCGATCCGGATCACAGGTCGGCATACTCCAATCCAGTCAGGTCAGAGGTCACCATACCAAATTTTCCTTGGGCAAGCTAAATTTAGCTGTCGCTCATATACCCAAATGGTTTTCATGGTCCTCAGTCCAAGCCAATATAAGCAACAAACCTCTTGAAGTCCTCAATGAGCAACAGGGTGAAACGTATTTTTCATTTCCTATTGGGCTCATTTGCATTCCCAAACTCCCATCCTGCTCTTCACATTAGTCAAACGATACGATCACAAACACACGTGCCTGAATTGTCTTGAGAACAGTCATATCAGTCTTTCGGGGAAAGTAGGACAAAAAAACAGTATTTACCATTAATGGCTTGTTTGTGCTTTCAAATTCCATTGGTCCAACTCATTCTATTAGCAATTTCCTTTTTAGCTGCATTCTTGCAGAGGGGGCGGGGGGGAGATATGTCTTGCCTGTCAACATGGTCGCCAAAATCAGGTCAACAAGAAGTCACTCAATGACTGGAAAGGACTGCTGAGTCACTGTGAGACATCAAAACGGCTTATCTGCGTGTGGGGCGGCAAATGGCATTTCGAAAATTTGCCATTTTGGTGGGTAACATCTAAACTTATACAAAAAAACAAAAAAAGTTATGTCTTTTTTTTTTTTTCATGTTGATGTGGTTCCACCCTACCAGTGCTTTGGAGCAAAAAACGGTTGTCCACCCCAAATATTGCCGAGCAACAAGCGGCTGCACAAAAGTGGCGTACCTTCTGTTCATCAGGGACAAAAACTTTCTTGGCCTTCTTAATCATGGGCTGAGGCTTGAGATCTTCATCGGTGAACTTGTGCTTGCGAGGGTCAAACAGTTCACCCCCGGGTACGCTCGACAGGACCAGGTCGGTGGGGTCGGGCTCGTAGTTGACGTCAACCTGGATGTCGTCGGGATCGACGGCGTCAGGGGTCGCGCTCTCTGGATCCGTTGTCACTTCTGAGGAGAGGAGACAAGAAAGTTTAAACTCGAAAGAACCCAACGCCTTTGCCCCCCCGTTTCCACTCACCTGCTGTAACATCAGACGTGACGTCGGTTTCGCCGTTTGTGATGATCACCACCTCTTCATCGAACTTGACCAGCTCGTTAACTGGCAGCAGGGACACGTCGGCCGGCTTCTCCTTCACCTCCTCCGCCTTGACGGCGACGTCTTCTCCGGCGATGCCGTTCTCCATGAGGAACTCCTCGAGATCCATGTACTCCAAGTGGAAGTTCTCGCCGTCGTAGGGAATGGTCTTGTCCCAGATGGCGGGGGTGAGGGCGGCCGACGGCTCCATCCCACTGCCTCCTCCGCTGAGATCGGCATCCTCGTCCAACCCCAACTTCTCCTTGTCCGTGTCTAACAAACACAGAACATGTAGACAGTCAAACACCATAGTGGGTCTTTTTTTAAACATGTATAAAGCTGTTTGTGAACATGTATCTAGGTAGAAGGCACATTTGTGTTGATTCTCATTCAGCCTGAAAGTAAATGTGGTTCAAATGCACACTTTTGGCAATACGGGTCACTTGCCAGGGCTCACAAAATGCACGGGAGGGGGCACCAACTATTATGAATAGCCTATAGACAGCACTTACTTTAATCCATATTTTGGATACAGTATATTACTCTCCAAATAATGCACATGGCAATGTTTTATTGCGTTTTTGTTTCGTGCATTGTCCCTGTTCAATAAACCAATACATCAATACATTTACTCATTATAAAAAGTGCTTTGCAATCCTCGGAAGGCAAAATCTAAATGGTTTTGATGGATGAAAACAACCCAAAGGGTCTATATTGGTTTGCAAGTGCGTTGTCACAATGCCTTTTCACACTTAGATTGGTTGCATCTCACAGTCGGTAAAAAAAAGCTAACTAACACATTCAAAGATCATTTAAAGACATTTTTTAAAACCCCAAAGTGTTTTTTTTAAAAGCCTGGAAAGTGTTTCAGACACGCCTGCATGGTGAGACATGTCAAAAGAAAATGTACATAGTGTTCAACATCAAGCGGCCCCGGTTAAGCAGCAATTTACAGAACCGCAGTAATGTTCATTTAATAAATCTGCTGTTTGTCAATTTTGTCTTCATTTTCGTGTTTTTTTAAGCATTTTTCCCTCTTTCTATTTAGGTTGAAACTACCGGTGTAACCCGTATTTACATGGCGTCATACCGTCGTCACCGGCCAGGATATTCGGCGGAGGCATTTCCATGATTTTCTTCAGAACAACCGGCAACGAGGCGGGGGCCCCGGTGGCCGTTTCCAACGTGACCACGATCGGTTCCACCGACATTTTCCCCCTCGCTGTTGTCGCACTTTGCTCGGGTCGGGGTAGGGAAAAAAGGCTCTCCGCTTTGTAACTTTTACTCCGCTGCAAAACGAACACTGTCGAGTCTTAAGTTATCCGCTCGTTCGGTTATCCGTGAATATAAGAACAGTCTTCATCCGCCGATGGTGTTAGTGCGCTTCCAAACAAGATAAGGTTTGGGTGTGCGGAATAAGCCGCACCCCTACCCTGCTCCGATTGGTCGAAATCTTATAAATATTAATACAAGAACTTTACAATTGGGCGGATCTTTATCGGGAGCCAATAGGAGATGTCGTATCAAATCGCGGCGTTGTCGTTGGTTGACCGAGTTATATATATTGCAGAAAAAACGTGTCACGAGCAAAACAACTCATTCTTTGAAAGGGGCTGGAGGATCAGATAATTGAGAGCACTGTGTCAGACACACACTCATTCTCAATTTTTCATTTGAACTCACAGGACTGGGAAACCAAACGACTTAAAGCAACTTTTTAAAACATAATGATTAAAAACGCACACATGCAATTAATAATAAATGCGAATTTAAACCTGGTTCTTTTTACCGTTCCATCTGCTACTCATTAATTCATGAGAAAACCGGTTGCAGGAACGCATAGCATATGTTGGATTTCTTGAGGGCGGGTCTGGCGCCAGTGATCACATGGGGAAAACATGTGCAGCACCCGCCGCAACATGCCAACATATCGTGTCTCATGTACTCAACATGCATGGAAGGAGGCGCTGTCGTGCACAGTGACAGAGCTCCCAAGAAGCTCCCAAGGTCGACTCGTTCAACATTTCATCAGCATACAAATACAGTTGACAGTGAGCCCAGTTTAATGGTCAAATTGCCAAAATGTCTTCTCCATACCGCCTCAACTTGGCTCATCCCTGCTATTGACCTTTTTATAAATTAAATTGGCATCATCCAAATTTTATAGCACTTTTGTCCTCATTAGGGTCAAAGGTGAACTTGACCAGTCAATGACGGGGAATGTATGGACACACCACCATTTATGGACAATTGAAATTCCACACAGAAAGCCCAGAGTTTGAACACCGGAGCCTCTGAACTGTGAGGCAGACCTCACATGACATGATGTCTTAATCGGGATAAACAAATGTTTGAAATGGGGAAGGAGGGGGGTGTTTCTCAAATTGTGCTTGTGTCATTGTGACTCTCTGTTTGCTACAACAGAATAGTCAGACTGAAGAAGTCAAAAGGTCACACATCAAAACATTGCCCTTCTACTTCCAGGTGCATCTCAGTAAAATACAACAGTGGTTCTTAAATTTTTTACATTAAATCCTTCCTCAAAAAAATATGTAGCTCTCCAATTACCACTATAACCAACATTAATATACATGAGCATCATAGCCCCGTACTAGGTAGTTCATGGTCATCAATAATGCGGCAGAGATGTTATTCCTAAAGGTTATATGTAATATCATTGTAAGTCACTGTAACATTGTGCACAATTTGAATACTAACTCTATTGGATTTAAACGAGCCACTCACATTCCGCACAGTACTGTAAGACCATTCAATTCAGTGATTTTTTTACGTGCCACTAGAGGGAGCCTGTGTACCACCAGTGGCACGAGAATAACATTGACAATTACCGCAATAGAATATCATACAAGCAGTTCAGTTAATGTAGTAGTTAAATTCAAAAAGTGAAATTCGTATTATGTACAGATTTGTTAATCATGTAGGAAAGAGGGCCTATTCCTATTGAAATTCTATCCAAAACAATGAATTTCATGATTTTTTCTGTAAATTTAAATTTACAGAACACAGCAGGCTATGATTGAGGCAACCGGACGATGTGCAATTTCATCAATCAAATAACCAACAGGAGCGTGAAAATCAAAACTGTAGTCTAAAATGTCGGGCATGTTTGAAAATCAAAACTGTAGTCTAAAATGTCGGGCATGTTTGAAGCACGTACATAGCATCTTATTATATTCAATGCAACACATGCATGTAGAACTTTGGAAAGACAGGACCAGGAGCTGGCGTATACCTCATATAATGACATTACTTGACTCTATTCTAATGTCTTTAAAAATAAACAAATAAAATGCAGACAGCCTGGATTAGCAAGCAAAAAACAAAACAAAACAAAAGAGACACCTAGTGATTGAATAGGGAAACTACATGCCAGACACAGCCCTGCATTCAGTCACTTCAGAGCACACTGAAATGATTTACACTTTCATCGAATCGAACACAGCAGTAACACTTACTTGACTGAATGCATTTTGGGGGAGGAGGAATACACATACAGCACATTTGACAATAAAGTTGTATCCAATCCAATATTTCAGTGCCTGGCTTTTCACACTCATGTGTGTTAAGAAATAGGTCATGTATTTGGAGACAGTATTTCCCGTTCAATTCGCTTTCAACCCCATCACAGCACCGATAGACATATCAGACATAAAAACTCAGACCAAGATAAATCATTTCAAAACTTTTTCCACCAGGAATGTGACTTTTAACTCAAATGTAAAACAACAACAAAATCTGAGAAAAGAAGCAAAAATAAATGACTGGGATTGAACAAGTGTGCACACCCACTAAGTGGTCATTAGTCACTTCATGTTAAATTGCCATTGCCATTTTAAGTGCCTCTGATTAACCTCAATTAAAGTTCAGGTGATCTAGTAGGCTTTCTTGATGTTTCTTTGCGCATCTGTCTTTTGCCCCAACCAGATATTAACAGGTATGTGTGTATCCACACATACACATGCAAACAAGTACATGCACACGTGACTATTGTACACATGCATGAAGGGACACATAGTTACCGCTCTGCTAAAACTTGGAAGCTTTTGATCACGGTTATGCAACAGGCACGCAAAGGTCCACTGCCATTTCTTTTGGTTTTCATAATGTTAACATGGTGTACTGTATTTCACATTACGGTGCTAAAAGGGTGTGTAAGCAGTTTGTTTTCACTCACCATCTGTGTCGTAGCTCGGTAAAGTAAATTGAGTTTCCAGGAAAGCTCTGAATATCTCTGGGATGTCTACTTTAGTCATGTTTTTATCCTCAAGTTTTGCACGACTGAAAAACAAGCAGACGATATTTGACGATCAAATGTCAAAACAAAAACGTCAACGTCGCTGTGAAGAAAGTCACTCAAGACTGACAGCTCTGATGTTTTTGGGGCGGAGAAATTGAAACTTTTGTCAAATTACACGCGTTACCTAACAAGGACCGCCTAAGTTGACTCAAGGCCAATCAGCTGCTGACGTTTCCTTGAGGGACAGCCGCAAACACCGCCGATTGATTCTCACACGTGTCAATCAATGTAGAGTCGGCCAATCGCTAAACTTTGTCGATGTTACTTAAGGTGGGGAGACGCTGGTTGCATAAAGTGCATATTGTTCTTAAGTGTACCGTACACAATACAAGTGACTTAACAATTTAATGCAATAAAAGACATCGCCACCATCAATACAATTGCTTGCTAAAATATAAAACGTCTGATTTGCTTCTGTAAAGTGAAGTCGGCAAACGACAAAATCCAGTGATGCAATCCTTGACCCGTTTTGAAAACGAGCCACTTTCTCCTGATGTGTTCCGACTTCATTTTTATCCCCACCCCAAACCCCCGAACAATAACTCCCGCCCCCCCAACCCCGTCCTATTTTTTTGTTCTAAAAGTTAGAAATATTATGCAAGTACGATGGTAAAATGAAAATCAATAATTTAAAAAAACACTGGCTTTTTAAAAAGTGTTTTTAAATGATTTCAAGAGATGTCGCTTTTTTTAAAGACCGCGATTGCGCTTTCTCGCCTATAGATGGCAATGTTTTCCACAGTTTTGCATGACTGAAAACGCTGGTTTTCTTGGGGGAAAAAACCCCACAGAATCGAACGTTCTCCCATGCCACAAACACCAAATGGCTTTGGGATTTGCAGAAGCTATCTGACTGTCAAATCAGGAATTATTAATGACAGCAAAATAACAGCAACCAACTTCGTAAAAATAAAGAAAAACAAAACCGCTAAATAAGACGATGCCGGTGTACCTAATGAAGTGTCCACGTTGATAAATATTCTGACCACAGGGGGCGCGCGAGGCCAAGTGGGATCGCGCGCTCCCGTAAAAGACGGGGTCGCGCGCTGCGCTGTGCTGCGTGCAGATGTGTCGCAGCTTCTTTTCCAACGGAAAACGTCCAGCCCGTGCAAGTTGGTGGCGTTTCAATGGGCCTCAAAGTGTTGCCTCCCTAACCCGGCTGCCGCGGGAGAAGCTGGGCTTCCCCCCCAGGCAGCTCTCGTTAGCTTAGATCGGGGCGGATAAGACAACACTTTTTTTCCGGCAGGTCCGAGGTGCGCACTTGATGGAGCTGTCAGCGATCGGCGAGCAAGTGTTCGCCGTGGAATCCATCATGAAGAAAAGAGTTCGGAAGGTACCAGTTGCGGCAGATATATGCCCTTTCACCTTGGTGCCATGACGCCGCGAGTTCTGAAAGCATGCTAATAAGAGCCGAAGCTGGTTACCTAATTGACTTTTAAGAGGATGCTGATGTTGTTTTATTGTTGCGCAGATGTTTATTACATGTCCACTTTCAAGAGGACACGAACATTTGGCGAAGCTTTTCATTTGGGGGCCGTTATTGTTGTCTTGCTAATTATATTTGAATGCATTATTATTGTTGTCGAAATTAACACGTTGTCACGTGGCGCACAAATTGGGATCCGCAGCCGCAACATGTCGAATTGATTTTTTTTTTTGCAGTACCTCCAGCCAATATTTGCTCTAACTTCTTTCGACGAACTTTCTCCACAGATTTTCTAAGACCCACAATCCGACCCAAGGTGCATTTACATGATCAAGAGGCCTGCAATATTTGTTGCATGTATTGCCTTTTTCCCGGAAATTGATTCATCAAAATATATACATTCGTTATTTAAAAATTAATTGTGTCGAGTTATCGTTCGTTGATGTAGTTTTTTGACCGAAGATGGACTTTTCAAGCAACCCACCTCCCGTGATTGACCCGCTACCGCACGTGCACGCATACACACACACGCATGCCACGATGAGCACCAGCCAAAACGTCCCCGAACATGAACGAAAAATAAAAATTAAATCCTACAAGAGCTTGTGAGTTTGTAAAAAGGAATCAGTGCCTACCTTAGTCGAGACCTGAAGCACTTTGGCAGCGTCTTCAGTGCAACAACGTCACTATCGTAGCTCACGTGTACCGTTTTAAAATGCTTCTGTTGACGCTCCAAATATCCATTCTTTGCCAGTGCCATCGGTGGATTGCAGATGAAACAAACTTTGAACGAGGATAATTAAAAAACACGAACTCTGATATCAGGCAACAGCTGTGATCGCAAGCTGCAATTGCAGACTGCTGACCGCTCACAACTTCCGGTGACCCGCTTTTTAAATGTTATTTTTAAATACTTTTTTTTTGTGAAAGTGGGACTGATAGGACGCTCAGTGTGCACTAACACAAAAATAGAATATTAATCATGCTTAATGTCTTCGGCTGGAGAAGAAATCAAAGAGCAGTCATCTGGTTACAAAAGTCTGAGTGCTTTGTCTGTGGCCTGTTTTCAAAAACCTCCTGTCTGCGCAGGGGAACGTGGAGTACCTGTTGAAATGGAAAGGATGGCCTCCCAAGTGAGTCGAAGCATTGTTCAGATTGTTTCGGTGTTCCTAATAAAGTGTCCGATGATTGTATTGACAGATGGATGAGTGATTAAATAGACCTAATAAAAAAAACCCCAAAGGTTCACTTTTTTTTTTCTTTGTAGGTACAGCACATGGGAACCCGAAGAACACATTCTGGACCAGCGTTTAGTCCAAGCCTATGAAGAGAAGTATGACCTGATGGATTTTATGGCAACTACTTGTTTAGGACGATATTATTTTCCCCGGAAACTATCCCGGCAGTATTGTTTAAGTTGATATAGTTGTGATTTTGACAGGCCTTAATGGACAAGTGCGATTGAAGATGACAAGACTGATGCTTTGTCTGCCTTCAATGTAACTGTGTGCTTGTCTTTCCTCAGAGAGCAGAGAGACAGAACTCTGGGTCACAGGCGAAAAAAATCCAAAGCCAAAAAACGGCTCCTGTTGCAGGTTCAATATCATTCTTGACGGGGGAAAGGGGGGGGGGGGTTGAGTGTCACATCATTTGCGCTAATGATTCTCTCCTTGGTCTGCATTCAGAACACAGTGTACACGATGGACCTTCGCAGCGCTCACAAGGCCGCGGACATGCCCAAACCCCGCCTACGTCTCTCCCTGACCCGCTCACTACTCCCGGAGGAGGACGAGGAAGAAGAGGAAGATGAGGAGGAGGAGGAAGAGGAAGAAGAGGACCCATCATACACTGCTTGGAGGAGAGCGCCCCGTTACAACAAGAGGAGGCCACGGAGCAGGTGCCTTAACTTGAGGCCGGCGAGTCCTGCACATGAGGACTGGAAAAGCCTGGGAGAGGAAGAGGAGGTGGAAGAGGATCTTGTTGAAGATGAAGAGGAGGAGACTCAGGATACCAGAGAAAAGACCGCAGGTGTGCTTATACAGTACTCGGCTTGTGATCAGATGTCGGACCTTTAAATTCTGAACACCACACCCAACACTGTTTGGGACTCATCTGTTGCAAGGAATTCTTTTTAAGGTTCTTCTCTTCTTGACTGTTGTAGGTCAAAGACACGCCGCAGCGTGGAGCCCAGTTCCCGGTGGAGACCATCTGACAGAGGCCGAAACGGCCTGGAGGCCGGTCGTCGGCCCGGCAGAGGTGACGGTCACCGACGTCACCATCAACGCGCTCACCGTGACGTTCAGAGAAGCGCGCGTGGCCCGGGGCTTCTTCCGAGTGTGGGGGGCCGGAGCTCTGAGCGGGGCGCCGAGGTTTTCCAAATTGATCGTCAACGCTTCCTCTTAGCCGGGACGGCAGCTGAAATGCCGCATGGCTCAGACTGACCTTTTGCACTCGGCGGAAAGAAGTTTGGACACGTGCTTCTGTATGTCGTCGGCGGGAGAAAGAAAATGAGCCATTAACAAGCAGTCCTCGATGACAATGTTAGTATCGTTCTCCCATCTTTGCACTTTTTAACGACCCGAGCTATTAGCGAGTCCCTGCAAAAACCTCGGTCGCCATCGGTACTGTACGCGAAAGTATTCAAAGCCTGTTTTTAGTTATATACTGCTAATTGGCGCCCCAGTGGTCAAAATCTTCCATTTTTAAACACGAAGCGGACCCTTTACGGTGGTTACGTTAGCAAATGGGACCTTTTAAATCTGGATAAAGATGAGAACGTAAAAGAGCCAAATGTCTGGAATGTTGCACTCAAATTAACAAAAGAAAAAAAAAAGACCAAATGTATTATTCCTAAGGATTTCACCACATTCCGAGTCAGTAAAAATGTTTCACGCTCGGTCTAGTACGCGGGGAGTCCTTGGGTAGGAGTATCTTTTGCGATCAGCACAGTTTGCACTTAAAAAAAAAGGAATCTCGTAAAAAAGGACCTGGAGAGTTTGTATTGAACAAGTGTCCTGTGCGCTAATAGACATTGAGCTGCCTGCTGTTTTGTACATGAGAGTGCTGTAAAGTGGCGAGCTGTCTTGTACTCTACGCTTAACTTTTGTTCAAATGTAGACCATGGTACACATGCACTTCCTGTAACAAAGAAAAAGTTCGAAATATTATGTATGCAAGTATGATGGCAAAATGAAAATCATTAAAAAATGAAAACACTCGATATTTTTGTTTTTCTAAAAGTGTTTATTAAATGCTTTCAAGAGATTTGGTCCACTTGAGTATTTATTAACTTCCAACCAGGGAGGAGAGAAAACAAATTCGATAAAACATAAAAACCAGAAAACAAAAAACAGTACAAAAATCAGAGGCCTTGTTTGTCCGCTTCTTTACAACCCTGGTTTCTATCTTCTGATTGTTGAAATAAATTCAAACAAACAATCATTTCTTCAAACGGATTGACATGATTCAATTTGGGGTCTGCAGGTGGGTTTGTACCAGGAATCAAATGAAAAAAAAAGGGGGGGTTGTTACACAAATAACAGTGAAGTTTGTACTGTGTGGCTTGGCGAGATGTTGTATCAGAGAAAAACACACAACCTTATTCCATCAAAATAAACACTTAAAAGGCAAAAATAGGTGAATATGGGGGGGGGGGGGTGACCAGCAAATTGCTGTCAAATTCAACAAATCGCAGGTGGGGGTGGCGGCATATTCATATAACATTATGCATACCTCCATAAGATGATTGCAAATCAGTGCACAGGAGGCGTTTGATGAACTAAAACATAGGAACGTGTGGTTTCATCTACCCAGCCCGGTAAACTCTGCCAAGCCACAGGGGGGGGGGGGAAGAAACAGCATCCACCATTACTTATCTAAATGACCTTAGTGGGGTGCTGAAGTATTATAATAGCTTATCAGGTATCATATACTGGACTGTGTATTGTAAGCAGGGTTATACAATAAGGGTATGTATCATTCTTATAGGTGTGTTATCATCATATAAAGGCTTAGCTATGCAGGAGTATATAAGCATCCGTGTATGATTCCCAGATCACTTCTTGTCTGGCAAAGTCGCAGCACGGGCAGCGAGCAGATCACGCTACCCGCCGCTACGTATTTCGCAGCTATCCGAAGGCCTAACAGAGACCGATTGTGGCATTCGGATGTCCGCGTAGTCGTCTGCTTACCGCCTCCCCCCAACAGGCTGCATACACAAGACGCATATTTACCGGTATTATAGTTATACATGGATACGTAGGTAGGTATACATTGCAATAAAACGTACATATGATCAATAGCATATAGAAGAGAAATAGTCGATAGCAATCATTTTCATATTCATAATACTAAAGGTAATAGTAGTAGTAGTAGTAGTAATAAGATGATCCCTCAAAGAAGCTAAACGGTGGGCTGTTCCAGATGAGGGCTCATTGGCACAGCTAACAACGCTTACACATTAGTGTCCAGCTCTCACGCCATCCATTTAAATCTGCAACCCGCTCATTTGTCTGGAACAACCCACAGGGAAGGAAACATTAAAACGTAAAAAAGAAAAAAAAACTTTTTTTTGTTTTCCTTCTCCTTAAATCACTAATAATCTAGATCAGCGATACATGTCATATTGCAATACCTCAATAACAGAAAAAAGGTTCTATGTAATCAATACAGTCTTCTGGTTATATATTTATCAAGCTTGATTGCTAAGTTATTTATTATTATTAGTATAGATAGCATTGTATGTAAATATGGTGAGTGTGTGTGCGTGTGATTGTGTGAGATCAATATAGACATAATTCCATTGTGCCTGTGTTTGCATCAAAGGCTTGCTTGTGTGTATGCATGCGTTTTGCTCATAGGCACAAAAACAAAACAAAACAACAACAACAAAAAGTGTGAATAGACCGTCTTCTTTTCGCCATCAGATCCGCTAAGATGGACCACCGGAAAATAGCCTCGGTTGAATCGTCTTAGTCCTTTTTTTTAGCCTCAAAATGAGGCTTTAATTAAATACAACAGAAGACTTCTGCATGCGGCTGCATTGACACCGAATCAGTCCAAAGGAGAGGAGAACTTTTTCTTCTTCTTCAGCGCGATTTTCACAATGTGGCCATTATCTCATTTATCCGTTCAGATGTTTTGTGCATATGTGTGCGCGAGCGCGCTATACAGCCACCTCACAAAAAGAACGTGGGGGGACATTGTTTAGCTCCTGATTTTAGAAATCTAAGTCGACTTGCATACGAGCAACAAAAACAGCACATTTCACACGATTGATCAACCCCGCCCGCCCCCCCCCCTTTTTTTTTTAAAGGCCCGTTTAGGCGTTACATTCAAAGTGCTCTACCAATATGGCAGACAATATAACGAGGGAAGTACAACTCCCGGCGAAAACAAAACCATTTTGACTCTCTCGCTTTTATGTCCACGAAGGTAGAGAGAGTAGGGTTTGGTCACACTGCAGCACAATTAAGGGTGTCCACCAGACCCCTTTTTTTTTTTAAACCACTTACTTTTTTTAACGCTTACTTGGGTCTCACTACGCCTTCGAACAGCACGTTGGAGCGCATTACTTATTTTGGCACGATCAAGTTGAAAAGGTCAACTTTTAGCACGGCGGCTCCGTTCTTCCGAGAGAATCTTCCTTTATTGCCAAGCAAAACGCACGATCCGCGGCCAGCGCGCTCATTCGAGAATTGCTTTGGGTGCTGTGAGGATTAAAAAAAAACAAAAAAAAAATGGGTGGGTGTCTGATGGATGCACATTTTCAGTTCGATGTACTTTCGGACTTTAGTCAACGCTAAACGTATTCTGCAGTGGAATCCGACGGGGACTACATGTACTGCGGGAACAAACGAAGCTTCTTCAACGTGGCGATTGATGGCTAAGATTTGTGGCTTGTGTCGTGTAAATGTGTGTGTGTGTGTGTGTGTGTATACATCAGCTCCCAACAAGGCAAGAGAGCAAAGTGGTGAGATGACAGGCTGTTGAGTTGCCGCCGGTCTCTGTCAGCAACTCGGCGGTCATTGGCCAACACTCAGAGGTCGTCTCCGTCGGACAACCGCCGGCCTCCCTGGAACGACACACACACACACAGGGATGAGACAAGATTTTTTGCGGTGGGGGGGTATTCCAATAGTCGACCACGAGTCATTCAAAGGCGGCTAATAACTCACCATGCTCTCGCTGTAGTCCGCCGTGATGGTGACCTGCTTGTCCTCCGGGGGAGGGGTCACCGCGGGGTTGTCGGTGCGCCGACTCTGATTGGTTAGCTGCAGCCACAGCTCGTACATCTGTTGCATGTCTCTCACTAGAGTAAAAGGTGGTGGTGGGTGGGGCGGTTGTAGAGAATGACACTCGCGGATGAATATCCGAGGCGCAAGGTAAGACTGCGTGCGGGCGAAAGCGCGGCTTACAACTGTTGTTCTTCATGTACGTCCACACGTCCCTCTCCTCCAGGCTGTGGGCAAACGAGCAGTTGCCGATGTAGTGGCACTTTTTCTGCTTCATCACGTGCACGCACATCTGGATGAAAACACCGGCAGAAGGAGAATAGTTACAGAGTGACACTTGAGATGCCTCTTCCATTAACTCATTCGTTTTAACTGCGCTTTTTGCATACTGTGGGAGACTTGATCAGGGAGGGAATGGAGGGGGGGGGGGGGGGTCAGCACTCACGTCATATTGCTGCGGATAGCTGCGGGAGAAAGGGAGAGGCCGAACAACGACCCACTTCTTTTTCTCAAAGGATTTCACCAGCAACACTCGACGCTCCTTCGTCCAGCTGGCAAACAAACGAGATTCTTTCATGTCACACGGCTTCTCGCCTGGGGGGTGTCTATGTCTCACCTATGTCGTGCTTTGGCAGTGCAGTACTTGAGGTTCTTGTCGGGCTCGTTCACCTGTCCCTCTCGCCAGCACTGGCCGCACACAAACTTCATTTTCAGGTTGAGGGGGCGGCCCCGCCCAGCGCCGCCGCCGAGCGCTCCCACCCCCATCCCTCCCACCGTGGAGACGCCAGCCCCGCCGATGCCGTCTCCTCCCCCGACGCTGACCCCCATCCCCCCGACAGGCATGCTGCTGCTTGAGTGGGGGATGTGGATTGGCTGGAAGGGCAGAAAATAAGTTTGTTAGCAAGGGCAAATGTCCAAAGTTTACAGCGAACACAACAAGGCAAATTGATCTTTTTTCAATGAATATTTATTATAGCCCCAAGAATCGAATTCTGCCGTACACCGAGGAACCCCCTGTAACTTCTCCTGTGTTATTTCCAGCCTACCCTCTGCGGCTTCTGCGCATTCTGCTCTAATCTCTGCCAATGTCTTTTGGACTCCTGCACCATTTCCTCATGGGTAATGCCTGAAGAAAATACGGCCACAGAGAAGAATGTCAGTTCTCGCTGGATCAAAACAGCCCATATTCACTTACCAAGCCTCTTCACCCTCCCTTCCCTTAAAAAAAACCAAATTCAGTCTTTCCAGAGTCGATATGTCACGGCGTCAAAAAAAATTGCCGCTTCCAGCTTACCGGTGTCTTGTTGAAGCACCCAACATTTGAGTTCTATGACCGAGTGTGCAAAGGAGCAGCTGTCCTCGCGCTGGCAGCCGTAGCGAACCTCGTGGCGACAAACGTCAAACTGACACAGAGGGTGGAGGGGGCGCACCTTGCTGTAGCGCACGTTGGCTGAGCGCACTACGTGCACCAGGCACCTGCAGTCACATGACACACATTAGGTTGCCGCGGGGGCGTACGACCCCCACCCCCAAAAATAATCCTGATGCTTGAAAGAACTCCGTACTCACTTATTGTCATCAAACGGGTGTCGAGCTGTGAGGTTGGAACACACCGCCAAGTTTTCTTTACTGCGCTTGCTTATGATGCGAGGCTTACTGTCAAAACATTCCTGTTGAAAGAACAAATGTGTACAAATAAGCCTTCCTGTAATGTCGCCCCCCCCCAACCCCCTTTTCAAACAGAGAGGAGCGCCTTCCAGACGGACTGATCTCACCTCACAGAGGAACATGAACATGCCCATGTGGAGCTGCAGCAGTCGAGTGACACTGAGCGCGCGCCTTTCCGTGCTCCCCAGGGGGTCGAAGAGCAGCTCTCGGCTCAGTGCGCCCTTCCTCTCCTGCGTCCACACGTTAATTTCCTCCTGGCAGTATGCGAAGGTACAGTTCTCACCGTACTGGCACTCCTGGCGTTCCTGAACCTCTGCAGGACCCAAAAATAAAAAAAAATTTAAAAAGGGGGATGTTCGGGAAATGCGCACACTACAACTCTGCCCTATTTTGTTGAAAACGTGACACGCACCTTTACAGAGTACAAAGGCCCCTAAGAAGTTGTTGCGTGCTGGCCGGGGCCGAATCCTCTTCCAGGTGGGGTCGTCATTGTTCTTGAGGCGACACAGCAGGACGTCCCGCTTACATCGATGCGCCGCCTCCGGCTGATATTTGTAATCCATCACTCGCGGACCTGGAAGCACGCGGAGAGCGAATGTTGTCGAATGCGTTCAAAATAGAGAAAAACGCAACAAGAAGAGCCAACTAACCTATTCGGCTGTAACAGGCGTGGCAGGCCTGACGGAACTCGTGCGTGGCCGCCAAAGGATTCCTGGACAGCATTGAGAGGTTTGTTCCTGCTGGGCCGTTCTGGAGAGGGGTGGGGGGCGGGGGGAATAATGATTTCCAGAAAGTTTTGGTGGCCACAACACAAATACTCCAAAGATTGGACTCACCGCTTGCGCAGAGCCGTGGTTGCGCATCCCAGGGATGAAGCTGTGACACACTCGTCCCCCTGAAAGACCACAAACACACAGTGATGAGCACTCGGGTGGAATGATCAATACTTGCAGCCAAAACTTGAACTCACCAGGGAGAGTGTACTCCGATAAAGAGTCGAGCCCGCCGGAAACGAGCCCACCTTTGCCCTCTCCGTCCACGGCTCCGCTCGAGAAGCCTCCCAAAGCGTCCTGCGCTTGGGTGGAGCCCTGGTCTCGCTGGGCCAGCGGCGAGTAGGGCTCCAGTTGGGGGAGGTCACTGATGGAGGAGCCGAAGAAGGTGGGGGCGAGCTGGGCTGACGGGGCGGGCAGGTTGGGGGAGTAAGGGGGCCGCAGACCCACCGCTGTGTTTGGTAGGTTGGTGGGAATGGCGCCTGCAGGACCCTAGACCGGTACATAACAGAATCAGGTGTCCAAACATGGCATCTGTGGATCTCCGTTCCATTGGGAGATAGTAACGGTTATTGCTGTTCCAAAAGAATATTGTTCGATAGGATAGGAGGTTTACTTGATCCCCCACCTCACTGACTTTCTTGGGGATGCTTTCCAGGAGACTGTCCAGCTCGTCCTTGATCACGCTGCCGCATTCGTCCATGTGTTCGGACACGGGCACAGAGTACGGCATCGGCGGCAGGGACTGGCTGCCGGGGCTCTCTGACAGGTCCGCGCACGGCGTCAGGACGGCGGGATCGTCGCTGACTGGGATGGGTGTTGCCAGAGGGGCCGGGATACACTGGGCGTTGGACAAGTCTGCTGAAGGTGTGCAAAAATAGGAGGTCACAAGAAGTAAGTGGAGCGATCGGAGGTTCCTTTGCCATACCTGGTCCCATGTCACCCATAGACTCCATCCCATTGGAAGACGACTAAATGACGAAAAGCAGTTTGTTAACAACCAGCGCGCGAAACGGCTAACGTTTCACTTCAGCATCGATAAGCCGCGACGTGAACACACACCTCCCCAGTGGGCGGGGATGTCTCGCCAAGACTCTCTCCCTCCGTGGCCGTGGACTCGGTCTGGCTGATGTAGGCTTTACGGCCCTTAAGGCCCAGCTTATTGGCCAGATCCTGAGCTAAATCACATACCTGTCGGTCCTGCAAAACGAAAAACACAAAGGAAAGAATGCGGCGGGGGGTGTAAATAAAAAGGGCTGCACTTACAAATTTGGAAGCAAATAACATACATGTGGTTCTGTGAGGAGACATTTGGTGCCGCACTCGTACGCCTCTCTGAGTCGTCCCATTTCTCTCAGGCACAGGGCCTTGCGGTAGAGAGCCTTGCGACTACCTTCGGATACAAACAGCGCACTATCACAGTCCTGAATGCCGCGCTCGAATTCCCTCTGAGGAGAAAAACAAGCAACAAGCATTTAGGTTCGCACACAATCTGTCGAAAATTCGGCAAGTGAGTGAAGAACTAGGCAGTGCAAGGAAAAAATTCTAAGCGAAGATAACTTCTGAGCACGGTACGAGATGCAATTGCCCTCACAATTTGGTAGAAGGCGGCAGCCCTGTTGACGTAGAGGCCCTCCAGCAGCTTGTGGGGGATGATGAGGGCCTCGGCCTGGGCGTAACGGGCGACACTGATCCCTTCTCCGTATTGCTGGGCTGCCTGACGACAGTCGCCGTCGCGTCGGAAACAGGCGTTGCCCTCGTCCAGGAGGTTACACACCAACTGGGTCAGAAAAGCCTGAAAGCCATTTAGAAATGGGGCCATGAATATAGAACACAGAACTGCACCGCATACAAATAAATGCATTGAAGAGGAAATAATCAAACCTCATAATTCTCCGGCTCGGGGAAAGGCAATGAAGACCTGAAACGGATATTACAAGTCACCACTTTAGTCTCAATTACAAAGGGACAATGTTGACTATTTTATACATCCATTTTCTTTTCGGTAACTAAAGTTAACCTTCTTTTTTCAAGTTGGATTCAGACACATAATGCTTTTAAAATACATTTTTTAAAATGTAAACTTTTGTTTAGACTTACTGGATAAAACTCATTGCTTTCTGGATTTCCTCTCTTCGCTTGAGTCTATCGGAGTCCATTGCCTGAAGATGGAAGCAAATGGAAATGTTACTTATTTTCACATTTGCCATGGTCTGAATATTCCCTCCTAAATCGACAGTGCAACGATAACTTGCTCTACATTCCGGGGTTGTTCAAAATGTCAAAATTGCTGGCTCTATGCATTGGCAGGGCCTACCGTAAACACGGTGACGAAATGACGGCGCGTGTTCGACTACAATCAGCGGGATGACGCAGAAGGTGAAACGAGGGTCAATATTCTTCATCTTAAAAATGAAATTGAACACACTGGCGACATTTTTGATGTCTAAAGTGCAATGATTGGTTCGCGAGCCCCGGAGCTTAGCATTGTTGACATGCTAACTCGCGTTAATCGACAATACCTGCTTCAGTTGAAGGATGCACCAGCAAAACTGACTTAAATTAAAATAGACATCGAGTTGTGGGCTTAGCCGATATTAATGTGAACATTAAAGCGATCAAGGGGTAATCACTGTTCGACCTGCTACCGCTAGTAGTGCTAAAAGCTAACGAGTGCGACCCAAGTGAAATTAGATTTAGCTTTCGAAGTGTATGCATGTTGAGGTGGTTAGCGTCTTATCGGTTAATGTCTACGTTATATTCATGCTGGCTGGCTGCAGTTGTGTATATTTAACAACAGAAGATGAGTTGACGACAGCGAGTAGCTAGCAAGTAGTCCCTCTTCTTTTTGAGCACAACTCACCCCAGTTAAGTTTCAAGCTTTTCGGATCACTGATAACTTCACGAAGCGTTAAAGGCGATACAGACGGGAGGAAATGGACAACTAGCAGTCACGATCCAGGTAGCATATTTGTAAATTTGGTGTGCTTGTCATTGATTTGTAGACGAAGCACGATTTTTTTACGAGCTACAGCTGCTGAACTGCTTGCTGGCTAATGTTAGCCTTCTCTCTGCTAGCTGTTTGGGCTAGTGCAGTATGGCAACAAGTTTCAAACGAAAATCTGCCACAAGGGGACAGCAAAGTCGTGTGGTTATATAGGCTGTGTTTGGTGTTCATTCATTCATTCATTCCCAACTCCGTCCTCAAGGTGCTGCAGAGATTTTCATATACTATACAGTGATGGACTATACGTAGCGCGATCATCAGTTAAATGGAAAACAGTTTTAGAATACCACTCGTGCAAAGCGTTATTTACATCCTTTCGGGCGCACCGTCAATTACGTCATTGCTGTCGCATATTTAAACTGGGTGATCGGTCAGTTGGGGAAATTGCTTCAAAAGATTAAAGTAATAAATAATTAGAACCCAACTGTATATTGTTTAACAGGGAGCCTAAAGAGGCGTCGCTCGAAAATGCCACCATCAGATGTGATTATTTCTTTAATTTTGTTTGGAATAAAACATTTATTGTGCTCACGAGAAAACGTGTTTCTTCACAACAAAGCAGCTCTTAATGGGAAAATTCTATTTAAACTCTGTTTTGGTCAAACAATTGATCGTCATTTTTTTAGAATGCTTACTATAAAAGTGCCGGTTTTTTAAAAACCCGGAAATGTGTGACGTTATGGTGCAACGTTATATTTACCACAGACAACAAAATACAGATGTATAAATATATTACAATGTCTTAGGTTATGTACGTACGTTACTAGTTAACGTGACGAAAGTGGACATTTAAAATACAGTAAATTCATTATGTTTCCAGCTAGCGTGACGTAACGACCAAAAAGAAAACCCGGAAAACGTTGCGTCACACGTTGATCAACCGGCGCGCTCTTACTCACCGGTCGGCGTATTTTCGCGATCATTTCTGTGGAATTCGCTGTTGGTGGTAAGCTATTTTGCTTTCTTCCATGTATCTGCCGTCATATAGTGACCAATGGCTGAGCATAAAACCTCATTGTTTCTTGGCAAAGGGTGGGCGAAGCGCGCTGAGAGCCAGTGGGTCTGTCCATAAAAACACCGGAGTAGCACCTGCTAGCTTCGACTGAGCTAACTGCCCCGCCGTCTTTGTTATTGCATTTTTTAAAATTGAACGTCAGTTGTACGTTCAACATACTCAACTGAACGTCATTCTGGTATATTTGGTCTGCTCAGGTTGTCCAAAATTTATCACCAATGACCTAACGCTTTTCTTTGGATGTCTCCCTAGACATCATGGCTGCAGATGACATAGCCCAGCTGGTTAATGCTCTTTCCAAGACCCATTTAGGAGATGGAGAGCTAAGCTATAAAGGCTTGGGGCTTAAAATGGACAATGCAGAATCAGGTTTGGGTGCCAGCCAGTCTAAACGGATGTCAATCAGATGCTCTCTGTTTTATTAAAGATGTTTATTTTTTACAATGTGTGCTCCTACAGTGGAGGAGCTTGTCCAGGAGATCGAACAGCACCAGGATTTGAAAGTCTTGCGCTTGGAGGGAAACACGTTGGGTGTGGATGCAGCCAGAGCCATTGCCAAAGCACTGGAAAGTAAAGATCAGCTTCAGGTACACATTATCAAGGAAAAGAACTCTTGTCTTACCGTATGTATGACTTTGGTATACACCGAGTCTATGATACATAGACTGTAGTGAGAAAACAAGTGTGCCGTGTGCCGTGAGAGATCGTGAATGGTACCATGGGGAAATTCTCCAGTTTCACATAATGTGTCTGCAATGTATTATTTATGAATTACAAATATACCTTGGGTCTTCTATGACAGTAACATTGATCACCTGTCTTTATTTTATTATTTTTTTAAAGAGATGTTACTGGAGTGACCTTTTCACTGGAAGACTACGCTCCGAAATCCCAGTTGCCCTGGTGAGAAGCTCCCCGAATCAAGACTCATCTAAACCACATTCATGACTTTATATGTTGTACATTCCAGGCATTAGCATGCTTCAGTGGAATCACAAAGTACAGTTCTAAAATTTTTTTGTATGTTTTTATCAGAGATCTCTGAGCAGTGGATTAATGATTGCCGGGGCCCGTCTGACGGCGCTGGACTTGAGTGACAATGCTTTTGGACCGGATGGCGTCAAGGGGATCGATCAGCTACTCAGAAGCGCTGCGTGCCACACCTTGAGGGAGCTAAAACTCAATAATTGTGGGATGGGAATCGGAGGAGGAAAGGTGAGCTCGGAGGGGATGATAAATCATGACAAAGCACCGCCAAACACTTTCACACTGTTTTTCCTTTGTCAAACTGATCATGAAAATGCTTCGTGGTCTCTATAGATTCTTGCTGAAGCACTGATGGAGTGCCACAGACAGTCATTGGTCGTGGGTACTCCACTCAGACTCAGAATATTTGTTGCTGGGAGGAACCGCTTGGAAAATGAAGGAGCCAGTGCCCTGGCCAGGGCCTTTCAGGTACGAGTATCTACATGATTGACACAACTTTGAATACACCGGCTTCAGGTAGAAATAACAAATTAGATTTATTTATGTGACACTTCAGCTGATGGGGAGCCTGGAGGAAGTCCACATGCCACAGAACGGCATCAACCACGCGGGCGTGACGGCTTTGGCCGCGGCCATGCGACACAACGCGGATCTGCGCGTACTCAACCTCAACGACAACACCTTCACAAAGAGGGGAATGCTGGCCATGGCTCAGGTGAGGCCTCTCGACTCGCAACACATTCATCACACAAAAATCATTCCTAACGCTGGTTTTCTATTCCTGTCGCCCCCTACAGGCTTTGGAGCACCTGAGGAACATCCAAGTCATCAACTTTGGTGACTGCTTGGTCCGTTGCGAAGGCGCCATCGCCCTGGCGGCGGTCCTCAGAGAAGGATTGCCAGTCCTCAAGGTCGCTTTCACGCTTTTGATTAACTAATATTTGGACTAATTGACAGGCAATCACAGTCTTTAACGTTTTTTTTCTAGGTTTAAAAGTGTCAGTGAAATTCCAATTTGCCTACTTTTCTCTGATTGTGTTCAAATCTGATTTGATGCTGGCCTGCATGACAAAATTCAGATTTTGGTCTCCAGACAAGACAAGACGTATACTGCCGTATGACATGATTGCGTCACGTCTGCCGACAGGAGCTGAATCTGTCCTTTGGCGAAATCACAGAGGCGGCGGCCCTCGTGGTGGCTCAGGCGCTCTTGGACAAGCCTCACATGGATAAAGTGGATCTGAACGGTAGACACATGAACCACTCAACAGCCAAGACGGAGAAGATTATTCCTCCTTTGTCTTTCTGCGTATGACCTGTGTGTCTCTGTGTGTCTGTGTCCGCGATTGGCCGTGACAGGCAACTGCCTCGGGGAGGAGGGCTGTGAGGCTCTAAGGGAAGCGATGGAGGGCCAGGACAAAGGAGACATGCTGGCCTCACTCAGGTTAAAAAAAAAAAAAAAAAATGGAGTAATTACAGTTTGCTCTGAGTGACTCTAATTCCAATGGTTGTTTCTTTATAGTGATGATGAGGGAGAAGCTGGTGAAGAGGATGAAGAAGATGACGATGAAGGACAGGATGATGATGATGCTGATGCAAGTAATGGATATCATGGTTGGAACGAAGAAGACTTTGTTAAAGAAAATGGAACCACAGCAAATGAAGAGAGTCCCTATGAATCCCAGTGTCCTGTAAGTTGACAGTTGTTGTTTGTGTGTCAAACTTTATCCTATTCCAACCATTTCTGTATTGGGTTTTTTGTTGCCAAGAGCGGGTCAAAATCTGAGAAATGTCTTTTATGATGCAGTGCAGTTCACGACCACCACAATGATCAACAAATTCATCAAATAGCTCGCTGACAGAAATAGAGCATTGTTACCTTTGTTAAGGCAAATGTAGCCTTTTGTACCTTACGTTGGGGCAGGTGAGTGTAGATAAAGAACAGCTGTTTTTTTGTTGTTGTGTGTGTGTGTGTGTGTGTGACACCTTAGGAAGAGGTCGTCTCTTTTCTCGATTGCCCATCTGCCGTGAAGCTTCTTGAGCTGGGAGAGATGAGGAGACATCTGCTACTGGAGGTGGGGAGGGAAACAAAACAAAATTCTGATTGACAGCATGATTTTGTGTACACTTGACAATATTCCTTCCTCTCATCAGGTGAACATTTTGGATCCGCACAAGGCCGTCGAGGTCCTTCTCAAAGTGGGTTCTTTGTACAGTGACGAAGCAGTGGCTAAGACGACAGTGCTGGAAACGTTTGGTAAGGTGGTACTTTAGGGGAGAAACTGGGGATAGATCTGGTCCCACTTGTCTTTTGACAAGTGGGACCAGAGAGATGTGATAAGAAATGTCTCCATCTCATAGACATGCTGTTGAGGAAGCTTCTCTCCGGCTCGGATCTCCAGGCGTACACCAGCCTCTCCACACTGCTGGTCCTCATAGGAGTCCTCAAGGTACCACCGGAGCCTGCTCTCACCACGGTTCCAAAGAACTATGTTGAAGTGAGGGGAAGGAAGCCCTCGCTATATATTTCATTTGCCACTATTTCTGTTTGTGTGTTTCAGGGGGAAGGGAAGAGGAAAAAAGTGCCACTTGCATCAGGCCTGTTGTTGTGTTTGGAGCACGCTGTCCAGCAGGACTACTTGGCCCAGCACCACGCCTCACTGCTTCACACCATCCTGTCTAAGTAGGGACGACATCTTCACAATGCCACGCTGCCATTCCGGTTTGTTTGCTTATACGCGACGCTTGTTTCTGTGCGTCTCTCCAGGAATCGCGAGGCTCTCAAGTCATGCAGCGGCAGCGGGGACAGGTTAAGGTCCGCGCTTGAGAAGAGGTGCCTTGAATAAACCCGGTTAACCACCAACAGGTTACACACGGACACACTGGGATGTACTGGGATAGATTTTTCTCTAAAATAGAGGCTTCCGCCACCACTTGATTTCCATCCATTTGTATATATTTTTGCATCTCCTCATTTTTTTTTATTCAGTCGAGGGATTTATATTTTTTTATAGAAAATACACAGAAGAGAGAACAAAATGGAGGGTTAGTTGTTGAGGTGGGTGAAAGTTTACAGTAAACTGGCAGCTTTTTGTTCTGTTTTGAAAGTATGCACTTTTACACTGCTTCAAAAGGGATTACTTCATCGAGGCACTCCCTACTCTTACTACATCCATATCAGTTCATTATTTGACAGCTCTCTTTGACCCCGGAAATATACAATCAAAACAAATGTTGCTCGCTCTTGTTGGTGTGTACCGTCTTTTAAAACGTAAAGAACAGTATGACACTGAAGGTCCAAAATGCCCAATTCCAATTGAATGTGATGTCAATTTCAACACCGCCTATACTGTGCAGGGTCGCCCTCCCTTATTCTCTATGAAGTTGTTTTATGGAAAAGGGAAAACCGATGAAAGCATGATGCCTTTTTTTTTTTTGTCATTCAGCAGTGTTAAAAAAATCATGTGTTCCTCTTTTGAGATCACATGTAGAATTCCACAATTACCTCATGTGCTTAAAAATTCTGATGTGACTGCGCATTTAAAGGAAAAGGAAATATCCTGTAATTACGTTTTAAAAATGTTGACTTGTACTGAATCCTCACAAATAGAGCTAATGCAACAAGCCTGACTCTGGTTTTGTCTGTTGTCAAATTACCCCCCTCACCCCCTTTCTCCAACAGTGATACATTTGCTGTTTTATGCTATAAAGACAACAGTGACATCCTTGGGTACATTTTCTAGTCCAGACTGATGAGTAAGCAGTACACAGCAAAATCGGCAATATTGTTAAAACATTTTTGGACTGACTCAATATGGAGAAATGCAGGTGCGATGCATTCTGTGATCAAATTTCTGTCAAACAACACCTGCAATGGACACCGTTTAACTAAAAAAATGTTAATATGACACTCCAAGGGTTGAAATCAAATCCCTGAAATGTTTACACTTTTTTTTTCGTGTGGTCTATGTGTGTGATGTGTGTGTGTGTGTTTGTGGGGGGGGGGCGGTTCGAGTGGGCGTATTAGTGAACGAGGGATTAAACCCAGTTTGTTTTGGATTGGGAAGGGGGAAGCAGCCCGTGAGAGGCAGCCGGTAGAACCCACCAGCATACGCACGGACCCAAGGTGAGTTCACTTTCCAGCCTAAACCTGTTTGAAAATACAACTTTATTCTTACTCACAAGAAGTATGCGTTAAAAAATTAGCAGTCACCGCATGTGGGATACTAACAACTTTTTTTGAGAACATCTACGTCAATAAAACAGGGAGAATGGGGTAATCTGGACCGATATACGGCGTTTCGATCGTGCCATAAACTTCACAACGGTGACAAAACAGCACGCTCAGTACTGTTGTTTTTTAAATATTTATAGCCTGAACGTGTTTTTCACACAAATATTAACTTTATGACTTTACTACGAACTGAAATTAGCGCAGATTAGTGAGCAAGACGGTGATGCGGCAGAGTTGATGCACACTTTACCCCTTTTGCTCACACGCACACATTCAGTGGAAAACATGTTTTGGCACCGGCTCATCGGGGGAGACACTGGGCGTCTTTGTACACGACCGGCGAGTCTGCATGCATGCTCCTTCTGCGGTCAGCACTGTTGATCTCAGGTGGGGTGAGGGGGGGATGGGCCCAAATATTCCTGGAGGCGGAGGAAATTCCCCCGGCTCTCATTTCTTGGGTCTCTCTCTCTCTCTCTCTCTCTCTCTCTACCTTGTAACAAAACATTAATTAGATGTTTTTGTCATGATGTGAGCACACCGAAAAGCATTGAAGAGCATCATTCTGCTCACTCCCAACAAGTATACTGTATTGGCTTCGACCGTTCATGGACACTGTAATAAACCATGATGGAGGCAGAGGTGACCACAGATAGAAAAAATACTTTGATTGAAAATCTCATGTCAAAACAGCTCAGAAAACCAGCAGGTGGAAAAGCTACATTGTGCAGGTGGAGCCCACCATACTGTTTGTTGTGCCCTGTGAGTTCCCCCATCGAAGACATCCATTTTCTGTATTATCGCTTGTCCTCATTAGGTTCGCTGGTGAATTTTACCCCATCCCAGCCAACTCTTGAGTTGGTGACCAGTCAATCACAGGCCACTTATAGAGACAGACAACCTCTCACACAATTACTGAATGGAAATGGAACCCGCAGTTTGCACCAAAGTCGGCCGAGTGAACGTTACACCGTCGGCGCCTCCAAATTTCGTGTGGAGATTTCCATTGTTGAGGATCAAGGCGGTTGATCCAACATGGGAATGTGGTTTTAAGGCATTCCAGTGAGCACTGTGGCTGGCTCATCTTGCCAAAGTGGCACTAATCCCCCCCCACCTCGCCCCTGAGAGCCCCACCCCTTGAAGTGTAGAGTCACATTCACTTTAACCGATGCTACAAAGTACATCAAATGCAGTCCTGGCTCATAATGTCAATCAGTCAACATCGTATCCTCTCCCGTAAGAACACATCTCATTTTGTTCATGTTCACTGACAAAAACCCTCCTATTTGGCGCTTTCAGATGTACTCCCGGCTCTCTCCTGACACCATGTTGCTTCCGCTGATCGGCCTCACGCTCCTCTTCCTCCCCGCGGCGCACCCCGCAAAATGCCCGAAGCAGTGTGTGTGCGACCAGATCCAGCTCACCGTCACCTGCGTCAACAAGAACCTGACTGAGGTTCCTCCCACTGTGGACGAGGTACGAATAGTATCAATTTGCCTTTTGCATATTTGGAACTGTTGAGGTGAGTTGAAGAGCTTCTTTTGGATTTTCACTATTTACGACAAGGCTCGCTATAGTCAGGGTTCATTGTGTTCATTGGAGGCTAATGTGTGCCCGTTTGCTTTCCTCTGTGTATAGATTACAGTGAAATTGGACCTTCGAGGGAACGACATCCAGGAACTCCCCACCGGAGCTTTCAGACAAACCCCGTACCTCACTCACCTGTCTCTGCAGCGCTGCAACATCCGTAGGGTGAAGGAGGGAGCGTTCCGAGGCCTCGGCCGCCTGGTCTTCCTCAACCTGGCAAGCAACAACATTGACATCCTCTACCAGGTGGCCAATCCATCCAATCCCTCTTAAAATTTCTGGGTTCAACGTAACCCAAATTAGGTGCAATACCCGACCCAGTGCTTGTTCGAAACGATAGTTTATCTGAAAATGTTACATTTACTTCAACTTGAGTACACAAACCTCCAAAATGGCGTCCGTCTTCAGCTCGTCCAAAATGTAATCTTCAACGCAATCTGCTGGGTCAAAATACAGTAATTAACCAATTAAGCTTTGCTCTGTGACATACAGGAGTCCTTCGATGGTCTATCCTCGCTGAAGCAGCTCATGATTGACCGGAACCGCGTTGAGGAGATCCAGCCCGGAGCGTTTTCGCAGCTAGGCTTCCTCAACCTGCTCTCGCTTACGCACAACCAGCTCGTCTACATCCCAAACATGGCCTTCCAGGTAAGCACAACGACAGCCTCACGCACTGCCGCGTGAACGTCAAAAGAGATGGATTGTCTCTCCTCCCCGACAGGGCTTGCAGAACATCAAGTGGCTTCGCCTCAGTCACAACTCTCTCAACTACTTGGACATTGAAGCCTTTGCGGGCTTGTTCACGCTGAACCGGCTCAGTCTGGACCACAACGAGCTGCAGTTTTTCCCAACCGAGACCATGACCAGGTGGGCTGACATAACGGCAACGACTAAATCAGATCATCACTCAGCTTTCACAGAGGAAATTTTACAGAAATCTAAGCATTTTTACAGTTGAAAGGCTAAAATTCCAAGGATTTAGGCCATTATAAAGTGAATAAGCTCTCAAAACTCATGCATTTTCTGATATATGAGAATAAATTGAGCCTGCTTATTTTGTTGCATTAAAAAATGTATTTAATTCATTTTACCACTACGGCTGTTGTGAAAGCGCTATATCAATAACCATATCATGATAATGAATGACAATAAAAACGTCTTGAGGTACATTTTAGACACTGCAGTTATGATATTGCAATATTGTATTCAACATTAATATCGCATGTTTTTCCAATGTGTTGCTTTGGCGCCATCTTGGGGCGTTTTAGGGCATTGCACAAAAGAGCCACAAAATATGTTCCGATTCCACAAATAGCTGAGTACAGCCCCCCAAAATATAAACAAATAAATAAATAACTAAATAAATACACGAACGAACTTGAACAGTTGTATTAATGAATCGGCAGTGGTTCAATCTAGTCAGATACTGACAATAACATGGAACAACTCTCTTTGGATAGATTGCCAGGAGTGACCCGCCTGGACATGAGTTACAACCCCATGACGTACCTGGGTGAGGAGTCCGTATCGATGGCCAAGCTAAGTCACCTCTTCCTGGACCACATGTCCCTCCAGGACCTGGCCAACACGGCCATATCCAAGTCCCCCGGCCTCACCCACTTGGATCTCAGCCACAACCAGCTCCGTGTCATCCAACCGTTCTCGGACGGCACCCCGGATCTGGCACGCCTCCACCTGGCCGGAAACCCCATTTACTGTAACTGCTACATGCGTCCGCTCAGGTGCCAGCAAGCCCCTCTCAGCACACCAATCTCTCTGGACTCCACTCTGGATTTTTATTTTCCGCTGTGTTACAGGGAGTGGGCCATCCGTAGTAAGGTGAAGCTGGTGGGAACATGCGCGGGACCTTCACATCTCTCTGGAGAAATGCTGGAGGCCGTCCACCCTCCGGAGTTACGCTGTCAGACTCAGGAGGCCATGCTGAAGGCGGAGTTTGAGGAAGCAAATCGAAGAGCGCCGCCACCCACCGAGGAGCCGGAGAGCAAAGTCAAATGTCCCGCAAACTGCGTCTGTGAGGTGAGCGCGGCTATTATGAAGGGAACGTCACTCAACGTGTCACTTCTTGCTTCATTTGCGACTTAAAAGTCAATGAAAATATCATTTCGGGTGGTGCCTTAAGATACAAGTAATAATAATAATAATAATACATTTCATTTAAAGGCGCCTTTCATGCCACCCAAGGACACTGTACAGTGACCGGACTTGTGTTGCCTTTTTGCTTTAATTTGAGAGCAAACATTTGAGTGACAGGTTTTTCAAAAAAAGAGGCTTCAAGGTGCCCATTGCCACTCCCGGTTAAAGTGTACAGTCAATCAGAGTTACACATCATGTATATAAAAGAATCAGATAATCTTCTGTTTAAGTCACCTAGCTCTATGCTAACACAGAATGGGAACCGCCATAGATGGGCTAATGAGGTAAGAAAGGAGAATATTTTTAACTTCCCCATTTCTTGCATGATACCAGATCGAGGCGCACCATTCCTCCTGTGAGAACCGCGGTCACACCAAAGTTCCTCGCGGTTTCTCTCCGGACACGCGCCTCCTGGACCTGCGCGGCAACAACTTCCACTACATCCCGAGCAACAGCTTCCCCGGCGTCTCCCAGGTGGTGTCACTGCACCTGCAGCGCTGCAAAATCGTGGAGGTGGAGAACGGAGCCTTCAGTGGCATGAAGGGGCTCATTTACTTGTACCTCTCGGAAAATCTCATCTCATCCCTCAGCCCCGAAGCATTTAAAGGTATTTGGAATACGCAAACGTAAAAAGATCTCATAGTGTGAGAGTCAAATGCAGGGGGCAATTTTGGAATACAATGAGGGTTGGCCCTCCGCGTGAGTTCTCCCGTTTCTTCATAGGACTCCCTCAGTTGACTTACCTCCACCTGGAGAAGAACAACTTCAGCGTCTTCCCGAAAGGAGCCTTCAAATTGCTTCCGGGACTACTTGCACTTCATTTGGAAAACAACTCCATTGCCAAGCTTGAGGCGAACGCCCTGAATGGCGCCGAGAGCCTCAGAGCCCTCTACCTCACCGGGAACGCCATTGACCACGTGTCACCTAAGGCTCTGGAGCAGGCGGCTGACCTCGATACGCTCCACCTGGCAGGGAACAAACTGAAGGAAGTGCCCACTGAAGCCTTGAGCAAGTTTGGGAACGTGAAGGACCTGAGGCTGTCAGGGAACGCCATTCGCTGGGTGGGACCGAATGCTTTCCAGCCGTTGGGAAACTCACTGAGGGAGCTTTATTTGGATCATATGGGACTGGAGAAGGTGAGTGGAGCTTGTTCCCGTCGTGTCCTCAGAAATGATTTTTATTGAGTTTGAATGGATCACTTTCAACATTCAATCTCCAGGTTTCATTTTTTTTTCTTTAACCCCCTCTCCCACCAGATGTCGCAGAGCTCCTTGGCAGGCTTAGGTCCAGGTTTGAGGAGTCTCTTCCTGGAGGGTAACCAACTGGAAGAGGTGCCGGACCTCCATCCGCTCACCTCCTTGGAGGTCATCAACCTGGCCGACAACCCTCTGATGTGCGACTGCCCTCTGCTGCCACTACGCCTGTATGACAATTCTTGTTCAACTAAATTCATTGTTTGGGGCTGACTGAAGTTTAATATGAATGACTTGGCGCCCGTGATTCTAGACTAGATAGGGGGGTTGTCATATTAGATTTGTCAATCTGAAATCACTCTGAACTTTCTGTGGCGGATCCCACATTTTCAATATGTTCCCTTTAATCTCCTCCTAGCTGGATTGAGAAAGTCAACCTCAAGGTGCGAGCCACCTGTGCCAACCCGCCTGAGCTGAAGGGTCGCAGAGTCAAAGACGTCCATGTTTTCAAGGCCTGTCCGGGAGGCGAAGCCCTCCCCTCTGTTCCCAGCGTTGCCCCGAAACGCGCCAAGACGCCGAAGGCCACGAAACCCAAGCCGACGCACCTCGGCGGCAGTGCAATGCAGGGTAAGATGCTCAAAAGCAAATTCAAACTTCGCAAGAGTCCAAAGACGAAAGCAGCCAAGAAAACAAAGAGACTGAGCAAAGTGTGAACATGCTGTGTGCTTACAAAACCAAAACTACGCGTTTCAAGTTTGCAGTCTGTTCTCAGATGAAAACAAGCATTCAGTCTTCATAGCATTAGATGCACATTCTCAATGATGGCCATGTTATGTTTGTTTTGTTTTTTCTTTAAACCTAAATGATCAGGATCGCTAATCAGGCTCCTTTAGAGGTTGCCGATGAGCTGATCACTTGAATCCGATGCGTTGGAGGAAGGAAAACATGCAGGATAGCGGCCCTCGAGGACCGAAGTTTGACACCTGCGCTACCATTTGAAGTGGTCATCAGTACAGAACTGACAATTGGCCTCATGCTGGCAAAACTGCACTGCGCAGATTTGCAAATACATATCGTCTCTCTGCGGGGTGCCTGCCCGCCCAATCAAGTGTGAAATAAAACATCTAAGTTAAGTCTTCTGTTATCTGCTTATTTCGGAAAATGTGTCTCCAAGTGAGCAGTACTGCACTTGCACTTTTGTTCGGCTGTTAGCGAAGACCAGTAGCGATCCAAGATGGAATGGCACACTGTGCAAGGCCCCTGCTTTTGCGCTCCCCCCACCCACACAGATTTAAAAAAAGAAATTACACACAAGCACACACAATTGAGTCAACCTCATTTTCTTTAAAAAATAATTGAATTATAAACCAAAGAAAAAAAACATTACAATCAAGGAAAAAATTCCCAGCCTATTGTGTCCGGTTTCTGGAGAAAAAAATAAATACCGGTACATAAAAACCACCAGGCATCCCCTGATGTTCCGCAATCCCTCTTGCAAGGCTTCTTGAATTGCAGCCTTATGTTGGAGTTTGACTGGAGATCTGAGTCTCCATTTCCACCTCCTCCACTTTTACTTCCACTGTAGCAACTGAAGAGATGCAATCAAGTCAGCTGGCGGCCATAAATATGATACATACGGCTACAAAATATTCATCCGGCTTCTGTTCACTTACTCTCTCGCTCTTCCGGTTCTCCTTTGGGTTGAACCGGGGGCATGTTTGGAAGAGCCATTTTCCTTTTCGTCGTCGACGGCGGTGAGACGGTCACGTTGCCCAAAGGCGGCTTCTGATCGTCGTCGTAGCCGTCGTCGCCGTTGTCCTCTTTTGCGTGAGGAAGAAGGTGCGAGCGCTTCTTTGCGTTCTTCCGCTCTGTGGTAAAGGAACATGAAGCATTGGGATGAAAACATGTCGGGAAAACAAAATGAACCACGGCAAGGAGGAGGACTTACTTTTTTTCTTCAACAAAGGCACCTTTGGCTTCTTTGCCTGGACCACTTGGTTTTCCACGACTGGGGACACCGAAAGCGCCACAGTCTGTTTAGTCCGTATTTATGTATGTATGTATGTTAAGGCTTAAGACCATTGTTGCATTGCAAGCATTTACCGAGTCTAGGGGGCGGCTGGAGCTGGTAGCCGATGAGCTCACACCATCCAATGGGGTAGAGGTCGGGGGACTCGTAGTTGACCCACTGGTCAAAGTCATCGTCCCAGCCGTCGAAGTGGATGAGGAGCAGGCGTCCCACGCAACGCTTGACCGTGGCCACGCACACCAGCCGCGGCTCCATCAGGTCCACCGCTTCGAGTTTCTCGTCGGGGGAGATGCCGTGACCCGGGAAGTCCTACGCAAGGTGCAGAAACGCGCGCGGTTGTCGTGAATTCAAGTTGAGAGCGGCGGCGCGTTCAGCGATTTTAAAAGTTGATCTTCCTTCCTTACAGTGTTGAACAGATGTGGAGGTGCAGCTGTTGAATTGGTCTCCTTCAGGTAATGTTCCCAGGTGAAGGTCTTGGGATCAAAACCTGTCGGGTTAACGCTCGGGATTGTTATATCTTATAACTAACGAACAAAGAAAACTATTCATCTATTTATGCCTATTCTTTCTTGCATCTCATCAGCGTAATGTTCTTTTGGGCTTATTTAAGTACTCGATGAAGATTGATCCAATAACTTGGCTTTTTGATGAGGTTTTTCGGCGATGAGGAGATTTCCCAATTACCTCGCGGCACGGTGAGAGGGATGTTATTCTTTCTGCAGAAGCCTTTGGGTAGGATGGCATGAGAGGAGGCGTGGTAACAGAACCAGTCCGAAATCAGCGATGGCCCGCTGTCGAAGCCGACCATCAGGTAGCCGTCTGAGAGCACCTGTGAAAAGGTACGTTCGTGTCTTTTATATGTTTGTGCAGACTACAGAGTGGTTAGCATTTTTTTTACCTTGTGTATAGTTGCCACACAGATGCTACCCAGGTTTAGAGGGTCAATGGCCTCTATCTTCATTCCCTCCTCAAAAAAACATCCTTCCATGAAGACAAATCTAGGCTGGAGATGACATGTGAGGGACTTAAATTTTAGAGCAATTTTTAAACAGAGGCAATTGGAGCATTCTTTCAAAAATCAGCAACAACACATGCACTGTTTTATTACGATTACTGTTATGGCATACACAGCAACGGGGGGTTGCAGTTTACCTTTTTAAAGAGGTTGTATGTACTGTCACAATTACCCTTCAAACCAGCACCTGGAGATTTCACACCTGTGACACACACACACACACACACACACACATAATAATAACCCAATGGTAATAAATTAGTCTAATTCTACACCCTTACTAAAGAGTAAACAATTATTTTAAAATTAGGTGACTCACTGGGTGTTTTGATGTCATGACCCACTTGTTTGGACCAACCAATCGGGTGCAGGAGAGGACTAGCCTGGTGGCACCAGAAATCCGTAATGACGTTTTCAGGGGAGTCGCTCTGGTCCATGTACAACAAGCGTAGGCGCCCGCCAGTAATGGATGCGATGACGGCCTTGCGGGTCCGGCTGACGTATTTGGGGTCGACCACCTCGACGCGCATGCCCACTTTGAAGGACTCCTGCTTAAGGCTCTCACTCAGCTTAAAGGAAGAAAGGCGCATATTGTGTAAACAAGTCCTACCCCGATTTCATTCGCTGTTCACACTCTACATTGTGGATTACGACTGAAAGACATTATTATAAAACTATTATTATACTAAGGAGTACGTATGTCTCTTTTCACTAGTTTTACCTTGAGGTAGAACTCAACAGGCAGAGTGTGGGCCCCCACCAACTTTTTCATCAGATACTCTTTCCAGTCAAGGATGTTGGCCACATCTACAAGAAACATTTAGTTAGCCACCTTGGGAGTTTTTTCCAGTTACATGCCGTCCCTTGGTCGATTTTTAGCATTTGGTTGTGGGCCAAAATTAGAATCACGAGGGAGCTTCGGATATGCCGCCGCTTGAGCGATGTGGGAAAACAAGATTTGAACCGCAGCTGCCGATGCGCATCGCTTTATTGATCAGGACAAACATAAAACGACAAAATGAAAACACTGGCAAGGAGCATGGGGGTGAGCACTCGCGATCAGATCACACCTCTCGTTATAGGCATAACACAGATGTACTGTATTCTGTGCACGTGTGTTGATAAAAAGGTGTTTTTGGGGAGCTGGAACGGATTGATGGAAATTCAGTTATTTCAATGGGGAAATCAAACTTGAGAGTCAAGGTACCACTGAATATTATTTGGGAGCTTCCACACTAGAGTGTATGCTTAGTATGATCACCTTGCGGAGGCACCAAGAGCTTGCCGGTCATGGCGCACCACCCAATGGGGTGCAGCTCACCCGAAACGAGGCTGCACCAGAAATCGCGGCTACTGTCATGCTCGAAGCCCTCGTATCGCAACAAGGCTTTGTATCCTGGCAAGAGTAAAGACAATATATTAGACACTTATAACGTAGTGTTACAAAATGAGAAAACTCCAAATTTACAACATGGATGGAACGCCGTATGCACCTGCAACTTGTAAGACAGTAGCGATCCAGTAAACTTTTGTGGGCAGGACTGCATTGCTGTTCAGGACTTCTACTTTCATTCCAACACTGATGTCGTCCCATTGGGCACACATGGGAACCTGCGGAAGCCAGAAAAACTATTTTCGTACTGCATATTTATATTTCAATAATCCAAAACAAAAGCTTTTGGGATGCTCACAATTTGAGATTCCACTGTATTTAATGCACTCACGTGTCTGAAGCAGGAGACGGATGCCCCCAAGGACGTTTCCTTCTCCAAATAGTCACCCCAATCAAAAATAGCAACCGGTGCTACAGAAGAGAAAGAAAATTAAGCTTCTAGAGGAACAAAAGTACTCTATTTTTCGAAGTCACAGGACCAGCCAAACTATGGGAAAAAAAAGTATGACTTCTAGTATGAAAAATACAGTTTTGTATATATTCAAGGAAAAAGTGTGAGTACATTGACCAGTTTGTACAATCACCAGATGAGTCTGTGTTTGCATGTGCAGCCCTCACCATCCAGTTCTGCCAAGCGAGCTTTGATAAATTTGCTCAAGACTTTGGGCTTTTTCGCAAGGGGATTTTGCTGCAGAGAAAGAGGTACAGTCAGTCAATTTTCAGAGTTGGTCAACTCTGCAAACGGTGAAGCATCCGAACCAAGTGAATGTGGATTGACATACAAGTTAACTAACCAAAGGAGTGAGTTACAGGAAAGGGAGCATTGTAATGTTAAAAAATAGACATTGTGATTTCAATTTGTAGAATATTACTTTTTTTTGTTGACAGAAGCACATTATTTCTTACCTGCAGCCGTGTAAGTCCAGCTGCCTTCCTGAAGCGGGAAGCAAAGGAGCGTGCGCAGGTTATATTACAGAAACGCTTGCTTTTTGAGTAAAAGCTGCTACTGCAGCCAGTTGCGCCACACATCTCGCACACCGCTGGGAAAAAAAAGCAATTTTAAATATCTTAATTTCCCATTTTTAAGCATTCCCTCATTCTAGTATGCACTAACTTGTTTCTTCTTTAGCCTGCTCTTCTTGTTCTCCTTGCTTCTGACGTTCCTCATCACTTGGCCCATCTGTATGATGGGACCCTGATGGTACTATTTCATTGCTCTTTGTCTCTGAAGGAGTCTGAGAAAAAGACGCAGAAAGGAATTTTTTTTAGAACTTTGTGCAGAGTAAAGTGAACATATCTAAACAAAAACAACCACAACTCACTGTAATATTGCATTCTTTTGGTTCTGCATTCATCCTCCCGTGTTTGATAGCAGGAAGGCACGGCGGGCGGACAAACACAGTGGGAACCGCCCCGGGTCTCAGTTTCGGAACCCCGAAGGGTGATATGGACTCAAAGTAGTCTTTACCAAAATGATCACTGCAGAGGTGACAGTTGGGTGAGGCGAACCAATTGCTTCGAGTACGCTGAACCTGCTTCTCCCATTTACGAAATTCCTCGGGGTCTTTGGGGAATCGAAAAAGTGTCACGTCGTTCTCCGCAGTTTTGCCACATCCGTACGCCACACACTGGGAAGACATCCTGTATTCTGCTAATCGAATATGGTTGTCGGCAGTCTAACCCCGCAACATCCTTCTTTCAGGCGTAATGTTCTTAAATTCTGTGAATGAAACAGAATGCTTTTGTGTTACACTGTTTTAAGAATCGTGTAAGACACGTGCAGTGAAACACCGATTTAACAAGCAACGAGTAAACACGATAGACATCACGTAATTCATTTGGTCAAAATTAACGATGAATAATTCCTCCACGTGGGTTAAATTCACAGTGAAAAATATCTATTCTTTGCAGTTTTCTCGTGTTGATAACCAACAAGTGTATACTGCAGGCAGTAGGTCAGGCTCCGGAAATAATTTCACTGTAAACTAGGACTACAGGTACAGTATATTGTAATTATTACAGTATAAATGTAGTCATATTTTAACCTAAAGTAACTACGTGCTGTGCTCACACAAAGCGCACCGTTAATTGTTTGCGTCGTTAGATTGATCGCCTCCAAACTAAATATTTTCACAAGATCGTAATAACTCGTATTTATTTTTAAGTTACTTAGAGAAATGGTTCGATCGAGTTGTTTACCGGCAGATAGGATACACTGGCGGTCGCATACGTTTTACGTCATCGTTGTCGCTTGACTATTCTCGCGAGACCACCTGCTTTGGGGAAGAGCGTGGGATTTGGCGTGAAATAAAAATGGAATAAACAATTATGGAATAAAAGCCGAAATAGCAGAAAAAAAAGATTTGCTGGGCATCTTTCGAATATTGTCTGTGCTCACGCCATCCGAATGAAAATATCACACCTTACTGATTGTTTCAATAATCAATCAAAACTAATTTCACTGTAAATACACGTACTGTAATTGTTTTTAAAGATGAACCACCATTCCTAATGAGGAACGTGAAAAAGGTTTGTAGGCAAACTGTTGTTCCGCCAAACGTGCTGTATGGTAATTAAACTTGTTGGTCGCCTTTTTGAAACATGGCTGTGAGACTGTTTGAAAAGGTCACTAATTATAGCGAGTAAATTGCTAAATTGGCATCACTGATTCTGCTTTTGCAGAGTAGCTACGCTGAACTACGGAAGCTGTTAATTTGTATCAATTGAGTTTGCCACTATCTACACTTTAATCATGTTTTGATCCACTTGTGGACTGCAGTGTGTGACAGTCCAGATGGTGGGTTACAATGTGGTTGTCAGCGACCATTTCTCGTTGATGAATGTTATCAGTGATGTTGTGACTGCTGCATTCCACCAGCTGCTGCTCTTGATGACCTCATTGGCTTGATATCAGCTCTGCAAATGCATCAAAGTAAGTAAAAGAACAAGCTTCGGGACCTCCCTTGTGTATTGAAGGTAAATAGACGACAGAACAGATAATGATTCCTTCCAGAGCAGTACTGACATTCGGGAATGGACGTCCACACAAGAAACATCTTCACTGTCGTCGTACCTGCTACATGAAAAACCCCCCATCCATCCATTCTTGAATCCTCTTATCCTCACGCGGGTTGCGGGCTTGCTGGAGTCTATCCAAGCTGTCCTCGGGCAGTAGGTGGGGTACACCCTGAACTGGTCGCCAGCCAATCGCTAGGCACACATAGACGAACAACCATCCGGCTCACACTCACACTCACACCTAGGGACAAGTAGAGTGTCCGATTAACCTGCCATGCATGTTTTTGGAATGTGAGAGGAAACCGGAGTACCCGGAGAAAAGCCACGCAGGCACGGGGAGAACATGCAAACTGCACTCAGGAAGGCCGCAGCCGGGATTGACCCCATGACCTCTGCGCTGTGAGGCGGATGTGCAAACTAGTTGTCTACCATGGTTGGGCACCATGGGGACATGAAAATTGATTTTAAAAAGAATAGATTGTGTCTTTTTGAATTAATCTCAAATTACCACTTTTAATGAAGTTGGAATGTTGTGTAAAATGTCATTAAAAAGACTATACAATGATTTGCGAATCCTTTTCAACCTACATTCGGCTGAATTGATTTTTTTTTTTTTTTGCCAATGCAGTATTCTCTCATTTTAAATTTGGTTTTTGCATCAGGTCCCCAAAAAGATGGGGCAGAGGCAACAAATTACCGGGATTGTTCAGGAATGCTAAAACAAACAAACAAAAAACTTTTTGGAACATTCCGCTGATGAACATATTAATTGGAAACAGATGAGTGTCATAATTGAGTATAAAAGGAATATCGGAGAAAGGCTCAGTGGTTCACATTTAAGGATGGAAGTAAGTTACAGATTTAATTTATGGTCTATAAAATCAAAAGAATCCGAGAATCTGGAAAAAAAATCTCTCCACACGAGCGGCAAGGCCGAAAACCAACATTAAATGCCCGTAACCCTCAAACCCTTAGGCGGCACTACATTAAAAACTGGCATCATTGTGTGGAGGATATTGCCACTAATTCAGAAAGCCCAAATTAATTTTCAAAATGCATGAAAATAATATATCAATATATTTTAGATGATAAAATAAAATGCTGGGGGGGCTGTGGCTACACATCCGTTCTCCAGCACAGTGATGTTCTCCTCTGCCAGGAACTGTCAGATGCTCAGGTTGTTGGGAATACCCACCTCTTCCTCCTCACTGAACCAAGTAAATGCAGAAAAGGTCTTTGTTGATTAATAATCTGATCCACAAAGAAGGTGAAAATGTGTAGGATGTAGTTTGGGTTTGAAATATACCTTTGTGACATCATTCCTGGATTTTTGTTTCTGACAACACCTCCTACAGTGTAGATTTTCATACGAGGTACTGGTGAAAACAGGGAATGTCTTTAAAACAAACAGTCAACTACAATTTGAAATAATATTCTCAACATAAATAAGAAAATAACAGAAAAAAAATTTTGAGAGCTGCACCGGAATCCCAGAATGAAATTTATTTTGTGTGAAGCCCCCAGCTTTGGTCCAATGAAAAGTAATTGCTGTTTTAATGTATTTATTCTACGGGTCCATGAGAAATCAGATCAACTATTCTTAACACAAATCAAAAGGAAAGGAGGTTTCGAAAGTCCGAAGCATTTATTTAAAATCAGCTTTTAATGTAAAGGGAGTTAAAGTTTTTTCCCCCGCCACCATTGCACTGAGAGAAATCAATTTCTTTTGTTGCATGTTTACTTGTATTTATTTTGTGAAACTGACAACACCTCATCCTCACCCGCTCCCACCAGCGGCACCACCATCACTTGGCAGGCAAACGAGCCGTCTCTACCCGACATTATCTCCAGTCAGACTCCGCTGGAAAGGAGGCTGAAATGACGGATGCAGCCATGGACGAGAGACCCGGGGACACTTTATTTACACCCGAAGAAGCTGTCCAAGTTTAGGGGGAAGCCGCTGCGTGCGTTTTCCCCTCTTTACTTTCACCGACCCCCTCCTCCTCCGCTGGCAGAAATTTATAAAGAACAAAAAATCCGACGAGGGAGGGAGGAGGGGGGTTGATTATACGCCGAAGCTGAAATCGAGAGGCGAACCCAGGGAAAGAGGAGTAATTTCTACACGGGACTTTCCCCCTCTTAATCCCCCCAAAGGAGGGGGAAAAGTCGCAATATTGGAAACGGAAAGGAATCGACTTCTGACAGCGTGAAATCGTTTGCAATTGTGGATACTTTATATATTTTTATTTCGAAAAAATATGGCCGAGAACGTTCTGGACTCTGGCCCGCCTTCAGCCAAGAGGCCTAAACTCTCCTCTCCGGCACTTTCCGCTTCTGCCAGCGATGGAAACGGTACGTATATCTTCAATATATCACTGGTGACTGTCTTATTTGTTAACTTTTGATTTTTTCGCCCGTTTTCTTGCGCCTGGAATTGGGCGAAGACGCGGGATTCCTCTTGTGTTTTTGTCGTAGCTGGCTAACGTTAGCCGTGCTAGTAGCGTATGTGTCGGACGTGCGGAGCAGTCATGGAGGAGCCCTCCCAGCTAGCTCGCATGCTTCCAACCATTACAGCCGGAGCTAACCCCGTTAGCCATTTGCTAAGCTACCTAACTGAAGACTGGACCGTCCCGTGTCAAATTGCCTCGTTCGCTGGGCTTTATCATAAGTTGAAGACACACTCAAGTGGTCCCGTTCGAATACTTTATTACACCGATAACGAGACAGTTCCTGCCGGCCTTGTTTTACTGAAGTCGAAATCTTGCTAGCGTTTGAAACAAATCTGTTCCCTCCCCTTCATCACAAACCTGAGTTCCCCTGGTTGTTAGAAACCGTTAAAGTTGTTCACGAAAAGCAGAGGTTGTCGACATTATGGGCCTTTTCCTGAGTTTGTTATTATTATTATTATTTTACTGGTACTTAGATTTATTGTCATAGCTGGGGTGTTTTTGTGGATGGATTATGGCAGCAGCTGGAAAAGTGGCCTGATCGCAAAAACTGAGGAGCATGGAGTATGGACAGCGCCATGTCCAAAGCATCAAAATCAGGTTTGCACGTTGACACCCCAACGTGCATTAAAGTCAGTCTGTAGCAACCTCTTCGTGTTGTTGTTTTTTTTTTGTTGCTCCGTTTTTTTTAATGTGAAATTGGGATTGGTTGTCGTGTCAACCTTCGGTAGCCAAGTGGTTCAGCCATTACACACAGTCATCATACTTTGTATTGTGCAGTTCAATTAAAGTACATTCAAATTACGGCAAATAGTTTGCTGACAACAAAATAACTTCTCGTCATGTTGACAGTTTCAAAAAATGTCATGCATGTTCTTCCCCCGCATTGTGTTAAATTGCTTTGGGGAGCACAATATAGGACGCACACCATCAAAATGACTTCAAAGTTAAGGTTCTGCTAACTGAAATGGATGCTCAACAAGTGGACATGTCAATTGGTGGGAATGTATATTAGAATAGTAGAGAAAGCTTTCGTTGTCGTTGAAATGGCAGAAACGACTGCAGTTTGGTGTTAAAAGAATCAAATGGAAAAAAATGGAAGCGATATATCAATCGTATAAAAGCTACACTAAACAACATGAATTACACAATGCAAATGGCAGTAATGTAGTTTTGGTCCATACACAGTAACAGTGAAGACAGGAATGTGCAATGTTCAAATCAACACTAAATATGTAGTGCAGATGGACCTATACGTGCATATCGCCAACATACCTCTGATTGATTTATGTAAAATATAAGAAGCTAACAAAGTAACATAAGCTGTAATGAGAAAACCAGAAAGCATACTCATGTTGAAGCAATTCCGTCTCGTAAGGGACGAGGTGCACTACCCATTTTGGTCAGAATTTCTAACAAATTTTGAATGCAATCTTTTTTCAGCTTTCTGCCTTTTCATTTTGCTGTTAAACACAAAGGCTATACATACTGAGTTAATGCTTTCACTAGGTATGTTTTTGGCGCGGGGGGGGCATGTTTACGAGACATTTTGAGGTGTGTGTTTCCACATACTACTTCGCCTACGCCTGTAGTGAAGTGCTTTCTGTGTTCATATGTTCACTGTCACAAACAACAACAACAATAACAAATGTAAGGGTTAGCACGTTACAATGTGGCTGGCTTTTGTGTTTTCCTTGATTTGCTACCTTCACATATCCAAATTTTGTGATCCGTTTCAGATTTTGGCTCACTGTTTGACTTGGAGCATGACCTTCCAGATGAGCTCATCAGCGCTAACGAACCAGGCCTTGTCAATGGGGGAGATCTCAACCAGTTGCACACCACCCTTGGGGGAGGCCCAGGTGGTCTCGGTCCAGGAGGAGGCAGCGGAGGCCCCGGAGGAGGGATGGGATTTGGGCTCGGTCCAGGAGGAGGTGCCGGAGGCATCGGCGGCGGTCAGGATGCGGTGGCCAAGCATAAACAGCTGTCAGAGCTGTTGCGTTCAGGGGGACCTACGTCCACCCCGCAGGGACACCAAGGGGCCTTGGGGAGCGCGGGAGGCCCTACCGCCATTGGACAACACATGGCAAACATGAAGGCATGCCCTGGGCAGGTACCTCAGCAGATAATGGGGCAAGGACAACAACACCTCTCCCCCCAGCAGCAGGCGAACATGATGCAGCAGAATGCCGTCGCCGGAATGATGGGTGGCATGAACAGGGCCATGATGGCGGCACAGCAGAAAGGAAATAACGGACAGTCGCAACCAGGCATGATGGGGAACCAGGTGATGAATGGTTCTCCCCGGATGGGCTTTGGAAATCAAGGGATGGGCGGCAACAGCAACCTGTTGGCTGAAACGTTGCAGCAACAGGGAGGTGGGGTTCAGGCAGGCATCAGAGGACAACAACCTGGTGCTTTGAACAAGGTGAGGACTCTTATTCACAGTCATAATTGGATCAATTTAAAAACCAGAGTCTTTCCCTCAAATACAATCATGTACTTTGTCTGCTGTTAGAAATGTTAAGAATTTCTTTTACTGATAAGTTTGATGATTAACTGGTCTAGTGGCATGCTGCCTGTATTGAATAAGTGGTGGAGGTTGAGAGGTTTGCTACCTGTTATCGCTCTTTCGCTGTAGTGGGAGCCTTTTTTTTATTTTTTAATGTAGAACATCATTTTGACGAAAATAATATATTCTCGCTTGCACAGTTCTCCAAATCAGAATTAAAACATGCTTTCTTCAAGCTCTTTATTTGTCACTCCCAGTTGAAGTATTTTTTTTTTTTTGCAGGGCTGTCACGTTTAATAATTAAAAAATTGATTATTCTTAAAGTGCGCTACCAAACCGTCTTCCTGGGTTACTTTTTATTAACCAATTAATGTTGTTTGGTATTGTTTTGTCCACTCTATTTGTATTGGCAATAACCACGTTAGCTGTACTTGCTAGTTCCATTTGTGGTATTTGTTTTGTGGATGCCCGGTGGGACACATTGTATTCAATATATTGCATTTGTGGTTACATTCGTTGTCAATTTCCACGGTGGAAATTCACCTCTGTTGACTCTTAGCCAAGTCTGCTCTCTCATGTGTACTTTTTTTGTTTTTAACAGTGCGCAAAATCTTGCATGGACACTTTTCGTCACTGTCATCGTCCGCGGTTGTAATGTTTACCCATGTGTCTTTCTAGATGGCGATGATGGGCAACCAGGGGGTGTCTTTTGGCGGTCCTTATGCAGGGCAGGGGAACCAAGGCCTCGGGGGTGCAGGACTGGGCCCTCAACATCAGAATAAAGGCTCCATGAACAGCCTGGCTCAGTTCAATGCGGACAAGAAAAGTCAGCCCATTCAAGGAATGGCCACCATGGTAAGAAATACTTAAGATTTACTTTTTACTTCTCACCCCTACTGACTGTTTTATTGAACGTGACTCGACAGTAACCCTTCACTTTGATCTCTTATGTGATCTTGTTTTTTCTCATTCTCTGTCCCCTCCTATTTCATAACTGAATTCATCACCCGCCCCGATTACCTCTTAATGTACTTACCCTGTCTCAACCATGCCACCTTGCTCATCCCCCTTTTTTTTTTGGGCAGGGCTCACCGCAGTCTCAGTCGAGTGTAAGCGGGCCCTCAGTTGCACCTGTGGGAGTGGCACCCGGCATGGTTCCCGGTGCTCAAGGAGGTCTGGTGGGTCCCGGCACCCAGGTCTCGGCGGCCTCCGCCGCGGCCGGAGCGCCGCCCACCGCTGATCCCGAGAAGCGCAAACTGATCCAGCAGCAGCTTGTTCTCCTGCTTCACGCTCACAAATGTCAGCGACGCGAGCAGGCCAACGGCGAGGTCCGACAGTGCAACCTGCCTCATTGCCGCACCATGAAGAACGTCCTCAATCACATGACTCATTGCCAAGCTGGCAAGAATTGTCAGGGTCAGTTGACACACCACAAATGAATTCAACATGAGTTACCTTCATAGTCACCAGTTGTCAATCCTTTACCATCATTGTATTGTAATGAACTCTTGAAAGGAGTTTTAGTTAGAGTGTGGTGATCTGTTCGAGGCCCACTGTCATTCCACCATGGCGTTTACTTTAAAACGGACACTTTCTTGTCAAATGTTTAAAAAATGTGAAAATGAATACACTCATGTTGGTTGTTTCTTCGTGTGAACTTTCCATTCTGTGTTGTGCACAGAGCAACATTTGCCGATTTGTGTCTGTTGTGAATGCTGAAAGGATTTCAGTTTCTGTACAAATTTGACTTCCATTTTCTTGGCTAAAAACACTCGGGAGGACACACACCTAACCTACAGGAACAACTGTTGATTTCATCTCTTTTCTTCCTCAGTTGCTCACTGTGCATCGTCAAGGCAAATCATCTCTCACTGGAAGAATTGCACTCGACATGACTGTCCAGTCTGCCTGCCACTGAAGAATGCCGGGGACAAGAGGAACCCGCAGTGTGAGTGTCTGTATCTGACCAAAAAAAGTTTTTTTTTCCCCCCTCTCTCTGATTGGACCATACGGCGCATCATATTAAAAGGCCTTGAAAAAAATGTGTGTCTCACTGTCCCCTGTTTCTTCTGTTGTCACAGCTCTTCTTGGTGCAGCTGCTGCAGGTCTGAGCAGTTCTCTTGGGTCAGTGCCCGGTAGCCAAGCAAGTGCTCCGAACCTCAATCCGCCGAGCCAGATTGACCCGAGTTCGATAGAAAGAGCCTATGCAGCACTGGGTCTCACCTACCAGGGAAACCAGATCCAGGGTCAGCATTCTCAGCCCAACATGACCAACCAGGCCCTCCAAGGCCAGCCTGGTATGAGGCCGATGAACCCAATGGGTAAGTTGGCTACCTTGAAGAGGGATTTACAGGAGAAAGGGACATACGTGCATTTTTAATGTGATTGGTGGTTGACACCAGTAATGCAAATATATGAAGTGATTTTTATTTCTTTTTATTTCTTTTAAACGTCTAGGAGCAAGTCCTATGGGAGTTAATGGCGGTGTGGGTGCTCCTTCTCAGACTCAGCAAGCCAACTTACTGCAAGACACTATGATGCATCTCAATGTGAATAACCAGGGGTACGCACAAGCATCCGCCTGAATCCATTTGAATGGTCCTAATTTCTGAGCATAGCCTTGAACTGTATATATCCACACCTCCGAATTGGTTTGTGGCAAATGTCTTTTCAAGATTGACGTTTGAAAGATGCCTTTCCCTTTTTTTGGGGGTTCCTCAGTTTGATGAATGATGGCAGTGGGGTGGGCTCCATGCCCACAGCAGGTCCTCCCTCTACCACAGGAATGAGAAAAAGCTGGCATGAGGACATCACGCAGGACCTGCGAAACCACTTGGTACACAAGCTGTAAGTACTGACAAAGATGTTTGTCCCCCCCACCCCCTTTGACCGCAACCTGAAATTACTTCTAAATGCTTGAAAAGTCACAACATTGGACTTTGCAGCTCTCTGAAAATTTATAGATCGGAAGATCAAACTATGCAGATAAATGTATTGAGTTCTGATTGCCAAGTGACTGTTCACCGATCCACTGCTTTTCATTTACATTTCAATAATTTGGGAAAAAATATTAATTATGTAGATGAAGCGGCGTCATGGTACAGAACCAGGAAGGAGGAGAGAAAAATGTTGACGATGCGCCTGCGTCTGATACCTTCAGGGCATCATCATGATGTCATCTGTCTACAATGCTGCTTGTGTCATTTCACTCATGTCTTTCTTATCCACAAACAGTTGTATTCGTTCTCATTTTGTATACACGATATTGACGAATGAGCTGACGGTTCCGTTAAATTGTCAATTTTGTTTTTCCCTTCACCCGCAGCGTTCAGGCCATCTTTCCTACTCCAGATCCCGCAGCTTTAAAAGACCGCCGGATGGAGAACTTGGTGGCTTATGCCAGAAAAGTTGAAGGAGACATGTACGAGTCAGCCAACAATAGAGTAAGTTGCCACAGGATGTTGTTTCACATCTGTTACAAGGACTGGTATTCTAATGTTATTTACTTTGACTTGTCTTTTTGGCCAGGCTGAGTATTATCACTTACTTGCTGAGAAGATCTATAAAATCCAAAAAGAGCTGGAAGAGAAGAGGAGGACCCGTCTCCAGAAGCAAGGTCTTGGTCTTGGGCCTGCCAGCATGGGTCAATCTCCTGCTGGACTTCCTCCGAGTGAGTGTGCAATACGACGCGCGCCCGGACTTGAAACGGGGGTTATGCAAACAATTTCTGTGTGTCACCTGAGAATCTGACCCCCCCAAAAAAGTGGGAATAGTTAATTCATAAATAGCTTGTCATGTACTGTACATATCGTACTGTTTTTCCAGACGGTCCCCTCCCTGACCCATCTATGGTACGACCCACTGGACCCAATCAAATGGTCAACAGGATGCAAAGCCCCGGTATGCAATCATTGAGAACCAGCCCACATGCTTTGATCTAAAAGCCAAGTATGGCGCTAGATCAAGATGCATGTCGACAAGAGATTATCTCACATTTGTTGCAGCAAAATAACAAGAAAACCAATGAAACACTGCACACTTATTCCAGATGTAAATTGTGGTTTCCGATTGAAGTGGTTGGTGTTGTACTAACATAGTCGGTGTGTTTTGTCAGGCATGAATCAATTCAATCAGATGGGGATGCAGTCTATGGGCCAGAGGTCCACTCCTCCTCTCCCCTTGGGAGCATCTGGCAATCAGGTCGGTAAAAAGTGAACTTTACTTGTATTACCTGAGCTCACTCTGTGTCTGCATTTATTTATGGATCATTCTTTCCTGTTCATTGGCTCTTTTTGTCAAATCGTTGTGAATAGGAATATTCGTCAATATGTCATTATTTTGCACAGTGGCCAATGAGTGCTATTTTTCGATCTATTGCATAGACACATCAAAATGCATCTTTTGTGACATTACCGGTAGCATGAGTAATAACACTCTTCTTCACACAATTTAGGTTCCCTTGACTTGCCACACCCACTTGATTAAAAAAAAAATCCAATGATTTCTGTATCTCTAGATGGGGATCGTTGGACCTAGGATGGGTCAGCCTAATGTCAACCAGCTCCAGAACCAATATCTGTCCCAGGGGCAGTTTCCTGGCTCAGGACCTGTGGTCGGAACAACTCCTCCTGGGATGGCGCATCCCGGACCCCAGGGAGGCATGGCACAGGTAAGGTCAAGTGTGAGTGCCTGTGCTTCGTTGTACCTCAGGTAGTGTGTGTTGTTGATTTATTATGCCAGGGTGGATTGAAGTTTGCCAGTGGAGCAGTGTCAAAAAAATCTGCGATTACCAACAGGCTTTAAGAGGATGCATGTTTTATGTCAGCCAGGAAGTCAATGTCAATAAATGTTGAATATGGTTTATTTTCATTCCTATCCTGAACTGTCATTCTGTTCTATCCTCAGACGCAGATGGGCACTCCTCCCTCTCTCCCAGTTGCGAGTCCTTTAGCACAACCGGCTTCCGCAAGCGGTTCCAGCGGAGTCTCCGCGGTGGGGCCCATGGGTCCTCAGAGTGTCTGTGGCGGAGGCCCCATCGTGACGGTTGGAGCCCCCACCTCCTCGATGACTCCGAATGCAAACCAGCAATCCAACTCCATCCCCCATTTAGGAGCCATGCGTGGCAGCTCGCCCTCCCCAGCTCACAGCCGCTCACCGACACCTCACCAGACACCCCCCCGACTCGCCGGCTCCCAGACCCCACAGCCGCACACCCCTAATGCACCGCAGTTGGCACCACCTCAACCCCCCCAGCAGAACCAGCTTGGTCAGGGTCCTGGCTCCAACAAGCCCCTCCAGCAGCCGCACATTGGGGCTGGCTCCACGACGCCATCTCACCCTGGACTTGGCTCAAGCGCAACACCACATGGCGCTCAGCTGCCGCGCACTCCGGTCAGTGTTGTTTCAACAGTTTACAACCATTTGCACGTCAGCCACTAAATCCCTAAAATGTTTTTTTTATGGGGTTTATTAGGCTGGACTTAGACTTTATGTCCAAGTGACGAGTTCTATTTTATGCCTATTTCCAACTTTTTACACAATTTCAATGTTGAGTTGGTGGAGAAACACATTTCATCGAAACAGTCTTTCCACTTTCCTCGGCATGATTCTAATGTTGTCCTTTCCCCCCCCTTTTTTTAAAAGTTATGTAACAACAAATGGAACTTTGTATTGTCCTCAAAATGTCTCTTTGAGGATTGCTATTTGTAAATAAGAAACAGCCCTTAACTGTCCTTTTTTTTCCCCCCGCAGTTGTCCCAAAAGGGTTCATTCCAAGCGGACAGTCAGGCTTTGACCCCAGCCTCTGTCAGCAGCCTGGATAATTCCTCCCAGCAGGTACAGTCGGACACCACGGCCGCCATCCCAGACCATAAGTCAGAAGTCAAGCAGCAGGACGATGCCGAGGAGAGCGACTCCAGTGGCGGCTCCAAGGGGGGGAAGCTCAGCAATGTCAAAATGGAAGAGAGCCCTGTGAAGATCGAGGTGAAAAAGGAGGAGTGTAAAGCAGAAGGAGGCAAGGTAGTTCCAATGGATACTTCGGCCACCCCGCCAATGTCGGTTGTAAAAACTGAAGACAAGAAACCAGAGGTGAAAAAGGAGTTGAAAGAAGAACAGTCGTCCGACACGGCTGTATCACAGGCACCGGCAAAAAAGAAGAGTATGGAAAAGTTTCTTTCATCTCTGGCTGTGGTAGAATGAGCTTCTTTTTTTTTTGTATCCTAACCAAAGTGTGTCCATTTTTGAAGTTTTCAAGCCAGAAGAGCTTCGCCAGGCCCTGATGCCAACACTGGAGTCCCTCTATAGGCAGGAACCGGAGTCGCTGCCCTTCAGGATGCCCGTTGATCCACAGCTGCTGTGCATACCCGTACGTAAGCACGCCGCTTAGTCATTTTGTTTTTTTGGGGTGACTATGCGTTCCTATAACCCTTTCCACGTTCTTTTGATTTTTTTCCCCAATTTCGTGTGATGTAATATATGTTCATCATGTCTTTACAGGACTATTTTGATATTGTTAAGAACCCCATGGATTTGTCCACGATCAAGCGGAAGCTAGACACGGGTCAGTATTTCTCCTTCATGTGACAGCATTTTTTTTTTTTTTAAATCTTGGGAAACTTGTAATGGGTACAATTTACCGAGAATCTATTCCTGAATCTCTTATGCGGCTGCTCCTGTCGGGCTTCTCCGTGACCTCTGCTTTGCGTTTTGCTAATAGGTCAGTATCAGGATCCCTGGCAGTATGTGGATGACATCTGGTTGATGTTCAACAATGCGTGGCTGTACAATCGCAAAACCTCTCGAGTCTACAAGTGCTGCTCCAAACTGGCGGAGGTCTTCGAGCAGGAGATTGACCCAGTCATGCAGAGACTTGGCTACTGTTGCGGACGAAAGGTGAGATCTGGCAAGAAATGAAATGAAGACGCACTAGTATGGTAAAGCCCTTTTAATCGTGTATGTGGCTTGTCATTTTTCTTTTGTTTTTGAATGCTTGAAGCAAGCCCTTCACTCATTCTTGAAATTGGAAGCCGTGGGTTTGGAGCTAAAATTGGCCTCGCGCACGCCACTGCCATATCGTATTTCTCATTAGACTCGTCTATATTTGGTTTTGCTGACAAATAAAAGAACCGAATGGTGCTTGTTTGCGACACGGGTGAACCTCTAACAATGAAAACATTTGTTCTTTTAACATAAATCATTCCTCACCTCATCTATTAACCGGCAGGATGTTATTGTCCATCACAGTTGGCCCAGGACTGCATCATATGCTCCCAAACCAATCATTTATAGTTTTGTTTGCGATTACTTTTTTTTGTTTTTTGTTTTTGTTTTTTAACCATAGAAATAACATTGTCGTTGCTTGTTTCTTTGCTTCGGCCCATCAGCTGGAGTTCTCCCCTCAGACACTGTGCTGCTACGGAAAGCAGCTGTGCACCATTCCCCGAGACGCTGCTTACTTCAGCTACCAGAACAGGTACAGAGGAAGGAAGTTCTTATCGTCGCGGCGCATAGAGAACTCGAAAAGAAGCGCAATTCACCAAAATTTGGGCTTATTGCTGACAGGTACCACTTCTGCGAGAAGTGTTTCAACGAGATCCAGGGAGAGACCGTGTCCCTGGGTGATGACCCCACTCAACCGCAAACGTAAGTATTGTCGCCTTGGGGTCATTAACTTCAAATGTCAAGATAAAGTTTTCATCAGATAAAGTCCGTTGACGACAGTTGCCGTCCCATTACATATCGATAGAATGTGTTTGAATGTGCTTTGCCATGGCAGTGTTCGCTCGCCCACGTCGTTAAATATCTTTCAGATCCATCAACAAAGAGCAGTTTGAGAAGAAAAAGAATGACACACTGGACCCTGAACTGTAAGTTTAGCGGCTCACAGCCAACAGATTTTCACACCTGAGTCTGACAAAATGGCATCTCATGTGTGTATCTTCATTTTTCTTGATTTAAGGCTTGTTGAATGTTTGGACTGTGGACGCAAAATGCACCAGATTTGTGTCTTGCACAATGAAACAATCTGGCCATCGGGGTAAGGGGCTTTTGTTTTCTTTTTTCTTTTCTTGTCATCACATGGAAAATTGACTGAAGCTCCATTTTGTTTTTGTTTTTTTATTTTGCCTCAGTTTTGTATGTGATGGCTGCCTCAAGAAGTCTAATAAGACAAGGAGGGAGAACAAGTATTCTGCTAAAAGTAAGTAACTTGGTCTGTGTTATTTTTTGTTAGTGGAATTAAAAAAAAAACTTTCCTGGTTTTCTTCCCTCTCAGGGTTGCCTCAGACAAAGTTGGGGTGTTTCCTGGAGACGAGGGTGAACGACTTTTTGAAACGTCAGAGTCACCCGGAGGCCGGTGAGGTCTTCATCCGCATGGTGCATGTTTCGGACAAAATTGTGGAAGTGAAACCCGGCATGAAGTCCAGGTACGTCGACACCAGGGCGGCAACATGTTCAAGTTTTTATCTGTAAACGTCATTCGACTTCTTCTTTGCCATTATGTTTTCAAATAGTTGGGTTTTCGTGATTGTCTTTTCAGATTTGTGGATAGCGGAGAGATGTCGGAGTCTTTCCCGTATAGGACAAAAGCCCTTTTTGCATTTGAAGACATTGACGGCGCGGATGTCTGCTTTTTTGGAATGCACGTTCAAGAGTACGGCTCAGATTGCCCGCAGCCTAATCAGAGGTATGCACGTTTCACACTTTTTGGGGTGAGTTACAGACAATCTAAGAAAAGGCAACAATGCGGAGCTCCCGGAACATTTTCAAAAAAGCTGCAGGGGTTGAAACTCGGGGGTTCATTAAATTAAACTAAATTGTTGACTGCACTTTTCTAATTCCTTCAGGCGAGTTTACATCTCGTACCTGGACAGCGTGCATTTTTTTCGGCCGCGAAGTCTGCGAACGGCCGTTTACCATGAAATTCTCATTGGCTACTTGGAATACGCCAAGAAGTTGGGGTGAGCTTTTTTTTTTTTCTCCTCCAGAAATCAAGTCGCTGTGACTGTCCAAATTCTGCCCATCAGCATTTGTGCTCACTTTTTTTTTGGATCCTCCCCAGCTACACAACTGGGCACATCTGGGCCTGTCCTCCCAGTGAAGGGGATGACTACATCTTCCACTGCCACCCTGCTGATCAGAAGATCCCAAAGCCAAAACGCCTCCAAGAGTGGTATAAGAAGATGTTGGATAAAGCGGTAGCTGAGCGAATAGTGCATGACTACAAGGTAGAGAGTCATATTCTAGTATTTCTCTGGCCTGCTTAAAGCATGGCACAATGAACCCTTCTAAATATTTGTGGTTTGGCGTTGACAATTTCGCAGAGTATTGTGGATGGAAGCCACCATCTTTCCACTTCTCCTAGTAATGACAGCACGCTATCTTGGATTCCTCTCTTGTAGGATATCTTCAAGCAGGCGACAGAGGATCGTTTGACCAGCGCCAACGAGTTGCCTTACTTTGAAGGTGACTTTTGGCCCAATGTGCTGGAAGAGAGCATTAAAGAGCTGGAGCAGGAGGAGGAAGAACGCAAGAGGGAGGAGAACAGCACTTCTAATGAGAGTATTGATGTAAGTCATTGAGGGCTGGAAGCGGGTGAACTTCTGTTCAGTGACATTGACGCCCCTTTTTTTTTTCTTTTGCGCGCAGGACAATAAAGGTGACAGTAAAAATGCCAAGAAGAAGAACAATAAGAAGACGAGTAAGAACAAGAGCAGTCTGAGCCGAGCCAATAAGAAGAAGCCGGGGATGCCCAATGTGTCCAATGACCTTTCACAGAAGCTCTATGCCACCATGGAAAAACACAAAGAGGTACAAGAAAGACGAATGCTCACTCCTCATTCATTTGAACTTGTTTCTCACGTTGGGAATGGTGTCTTGTTTCGCTGCAGGTATTCTTTGTGATCCGGCTGATCGCGGGCCCAATGGCCAATGCGCTGCCCCCCATCGTCGACCCCGATCCGCTGATGGCCTGCGACCTCATGGACGGCCGCGACGCTTTCCTGACGTTGGCCCGGGACAAACACCTGGAGTTCAGCTCACTCAGGCGGTCTATGTGGAGCTCCATGTGCATGTTGGTGGAGTTGCATAACCAAAGCCAAGACCGCTTCGTCTACACGTGCAATCTGTGCAAGCACCATGTGGAGACTCGCTTCCACTGTACCGTGTGCGAGGTGAGCTACGGAAAAGTCTTGGTCTTGTGGGACAGTTTATTAAAACTACGTTTTGATGAGGAAGCAGTCAAATATTTTCATTTAAAATGACAGAAATGACTCTGATTTGAATATGCAATCGGTCATGATTTTGAGACGGAAAAAGTCACAGAGAGGCATAGAAGTGGACATCCTAGGAAATGTTCATGGATCGAATAGCAAGTTGTGCTAAAAGTACTGAAACATTGAATTTTAGAGAGGGTCAAATTAACCTCACCTGTTCATATTCTAGTGCCAATATCCCCAACATTTTGGAAGTTGTGTACAGCATGTATGGTTCTCTCTCCATTGAGGTCTCATAACTGGGTGGATTTGTTTTTAATCTCATGATTAAATAACGACTCGTCCATCATGTCATCCCTCGCAGGACTACGACCTTTGCATCACGTGCTACAACACTAAGGGCCACGAGCACAAAATGGAGAAGTTAGGCCTCGGTTTGGACGACGAGAGCAGCAACCAGACGGGCGCCACCACTCAGAGCCCGGGAGACTCGCGTCGCCTCAGTATACAGCGCTGCATTCAGTCGCTGGTCCACGCCTGCCAGTGTCGAAACGCCAACTGCTCTCTGCCGTCCTGCCAGAAGATGAAGCGCGTCGTCCAACACACTAAAGGCTGCAAGAGAAAAACCAACGGCGGCTGCCCCATCTGCAAGCAGCTTATCGCCTTGTGTTGCTACCACGCCAAGCACTGTCAGGAGAACAAGTGCCCGGTGCCGTTCTGCCTGAACATCAAACACAAGCTCTGTCAGCAGCAGCTGCAGCACAGGCTCCAGCAGGCCCAGATGCTGAGGAGGCGGATGGCCAGCATGCAGAGAGTCGGCAAACCGGCTCCAGGGGGCGCTCCGGGGGGCAACGGCCTGCCCTCTCCGGGAGCCAACAACGGCGCGACCGGTCCCGGGACGCCCACGTCTGTCGGCACGCAGCCTCCCACGCCGCAGACGCCCACCCCGGGAAATATGCTGGCGCTTCCTCAGCAGCCGGTAATCGGGGCTGCTGCCGCACAGCAACAGCAGGTCCAGCAGCAAAGTGGTGCCATTCCTCCTCAGCATCATCTGCACCATCAGTTTCAGTTGATGGGCGCGGGAGGCGGAGGGGGGGTAATGAACTCCCCCCAGCAGCAGATGGTGCCTCCGCTGCAGCAACAGCAGCCCCCCGGTGTACAGCAACTGCAGCAGCAGCACGCCGGCGCTTTGCCGCCATACAATCCCAGAGCACCGGGAGCTTCTCCTCTACACCAGTCGCTGGGGAAACCTGGACTCGGTCCCGCCACCCCACCTCAGCAACAACAAACAGCCAACCAGCTTCAAGGATCCATGCCCGTTCAAGGTCAGCAGCAAGGACCCCCTTTGGCAGCGGTCGAGACGGCTCTAAAAATCCAACGGTTAGCAGAGACCCAGAGACAGATGGCTCAGGCACAGGCTCAGATCCGAAGTTTAGGACAAGGGGGGATGATGCCCCAACACCCTCATCACCAAAACAACCCGGCCCAGATGGGCATGCCTCACATGGGAGCTCAGGGGATTCCCCCCCAGGCTCAAGGAATCGTAGGCAGAACTATGTTAGACCCCCAACAGCAGGGGATGCTGGCTGGTATGCAGCAAGGCGGCCCCCAGTCTCAGTTGCCCCCTCAAGTCCAGCAGCACCTCCAGCCCGGAGGCGGCGGCCAACTTCAGCAAGCCAACCAGCAGTGGGGGCCCGGCGGACCGGCGATGAACCCGCAGCAAAGGTCCGCCATGATGGGTCACATGACGGCCCAGCAGCAGTCGGCGGTCGCCCAGCAACAGCAGCAGCAACTCAACCAGCAACAAACTCAGCCGGGAAACCGCGGGCTGATGCAGGTGATGTCGGGAGGTGCAGCGGGAACAGTGGGGCCGGGAAGCCTGCCGCAAGGCGCGCTACAGGATCTCCTGAGAACGCTGCGTTCCCCGAGTTCGCCCCTCCAGCAGCAGCAAGTCCTCAACATCCTCCGCTCCAACCCCACGCTCATGGCGGCATTCATCAGGCAGAGAGCGGCCAGATATCAGGGAGGGCAAGGGGGGCCTCCGCAAGGGTCTGGAGGCGTGAGATTCCAAGGGACTGCTGGTGGGCTCCCTGGCGTAGGAGTAGGAGGGCCCGGGCCCAATCAGTTGGCCGGCATGGACGGCCAGCAGATGAATGTGAACCAAGCGGGTCAACCAGGGATGAATATGGCCCAGGGGGGCGGTGCAGCAGCAAATGTGCCCACCATGGCTCAGCTTCAGCAACTTCATCAGCAACAGCGTCCAATGTTGCCTGGCAACCTACAACAACAGCAAATGGCAGCCCTGCAGCAGCAGCAGCAGCAGCAGCAGGGTGCAATGCAAGCAGGCCAACAAAACAGTATGTCTGGCATGACTCCTCATTTCAGAGAACTGTTGTTAAGGAGGCAACAGCAGCAGCAGCAGCAGCAGCAGCAGCAGCAGCAACAACAACAACAACAACAGCAGCAGCAGCAGATGGTGAACCATGGACAGTTCCAACAAGGACAACAGGGCTTCATGCAGCCTGGCCAAGGGCAGCCAGGAATGCCCCAGTCTTCCCAATCCCAACCTGGGGGCAGCGTGAGAGGTCCGGGACAGCAGCAGCAAGGAGGTCCACAGGGCGGTCCGGGGCAGCAAGGCTACCCGAGCAACGCTTCTCAAGTGGCCGCCGCTCTCCAGCAAAGGCTGCACCAAATGCAGATGCACCAACAACAGCAACAGAATTCCATGGGAGGGCTTCAAGGGCAAGACGGAGGTCCAGGTAGCGGTGGGTCGGGGGGCAACCCCCTCCAGCCGGGACAAACCGTACCCGGGCAGCAACAGCCAGGCGGCCCCCCGCTGCCCCAGACTTCCCAAGCTCTGATTCACCAGAACATCCACCAGAGACTCCTCCAGCAACAGCACCTGGGTGGGGGCTCCCCAGCGCAGCACAGCAGTCCCATGAGCCCCCAGCAGCAGATGGCCCAGTCCCCGCACCCTCACCTCCAAGGCCAAGGCGGCCTGGGTCCGGCGGGCGCGCTGGGCAATCAGGTGAGGTCGCCGCAGCCGTCGCCGCGGCCGCAGTCGCAGCCCCCCCACTCGAGCCCGTCCCCGCGCATGCAGCCCTCGTCCTCGTCGTCGTCATCGCAGCCGCAGCCGTCGCCGCACCGCATTTCCCCGCAGACCCAGAGCAGCTCGCCCCACCCCGCCCACATTGGCCAACATCACCCCAATATGGCCCCGCCTCAATCGTTGCAGCAACAGCCGCCGCCAGGCGGTCCCGTAGATCCCGGACAGTTCAGCTCGGACCAGAACTCCATCATTTCTCAGCTGAGTGGCATGGCAGCCATGCACGCCAACCAAGGGGGGCAGTCGGACATGTTGGCCCCAACTAATAATAATAATACTAATAACAACAACAACCAGGAACTGGCAGCGAACATGAACCACAACAGTTTGGACCTCATGTAGCACATTTGTGTGTCTTCATGACAAACTGCCACCACAGGAGAGGGTTGTCCAACTAAGGATTTTACAAGTTTTCATTTTTTTATTTAAATATTTTTGTGACATATGAAAATGAACTCAAGCTTCCTATGGGAGATCCGCCGCAGAAAATCCTAGAAGTCAATAAATGAATAAATTAAAAACAATGGTAAGTTATTGCTGTTAATATATATATATATTTTTGCCAGCTGTGTACAAAATGGTGGAAGGGCAACATTTCAGGTTGAAGATATTTCTTCCGTAGTCTATTACACAATATTTTTGGGGACAATTTTTTTTCGCCTTTTTAATGAATATCTTTAAGATTTTAAATGTGGCGAAAATTTTAAGTGAATTGACAAGCTGTACTTTCTTCCCCCAACCCTCCGGAAAGAATAGTTTCCCTCCTCAAATATCCAGTCATGATTGTATCTATTTTGGAGAGGGATGACAACGACAGTTTATTTTTTTTCTGGATTTCTACTTTGTTGTTGTTGTTTTTTTTTTTTTTTTGTCAGCGGATCGTAAAACAAGCCTCAACATGTTTTGCATTGCAGTTCTTCCATCGTTTTTACATCCCACCACAGTGACATGTTTAGGGAGGGGGTTTAATAGTTTTACTATTGTACATCTGAAACCCCGCCCCACCCCCAAAGAGCTGATGAGGCCAACTTTTGTTTAGCGTTTGGCTTGTAATTGATTTAAAATTGGTGTACATATATTTTCCATCCTGGCCTCTGAGCTGAGATTAATTTGTATATTTTTTTCCCTGTATTTTTATTTGGATGCTGCAGAGCTTTGCGAAACGCCTGTCGGGCTCCTCCATCTCCCTCCTCACTAATTGCTCCCAGCCACAAAGTTTAAATTCATTGTTATTACTGTACAAAGTTGAGAAATGGTGGATTTAGATACTGTATTTTGTCATGCAAATGAAGATGAAAAAAACAACTGTATATAGTTCAAAACATTTACCCCCATGCCCTTAGATTGGTTATTTGTTGTGTGGATAAAAACAACACACAAGTCCTCCCGAGCTGCTGTACAGTATTGAGATTTGTCTTTCCTTCAAGGCTTGGTATAAGGTGTTAAGCGGCCACATGCACCGATGCGCCTTTTTTTTTTTCTCGCCCCCTGTGTATCGTTTGAAGTGAAGCAGACGTTTAGTCACACATGAACAATCCCACAAACTGGATGTGAAAACCACCAAGTCGGTGCGACGCCAGCGGCGGCGGGGGGGTTCGGTTTCTCGTCGTGTGACCTAAAAGATTTCAAAAGTGGTTATTTAGCTTTTTACAAAGACACAACAGTCACGTGATCACTATTTTTCATTCGGGGGTGGGTGGGTTGGTGGGGAACCAGGTGGCAATATATCTTGAGACTTATTTTATAAGAAAAAGGAAGAAAAAAATCAAGGAAAAACTCTTTTATATATAGATATATTATTTAATTTTATTTTTTTGGAAATAAAACTTGAAGCTACATGAATTAGATAATTTTGTTTTGTATTGAATATATGGTGATGCAAAACGACACTGCAGACAGTCATTCATTTTGCCCCGGGAGTGTATTATACCATCTTCTTTGAAGAAATGTTTCATGTCCATGAATATAGATGTAAACATAGTCACTGTACAAACCCATGGCAACTGAACAAAAATGTTTTGTTAATATCATTTCTGCCCCCCGCCCAAAAAAGAAAAAAAGAGAGACTGGAAGTAAGACTATTTAAATATTAGTTAAGTATTCAAATGGAATCTTTGACCACTTTTTTTCGTTCTCTTGTTATAAAATTTTGGTGCTTGCTGAGAGAAAGCAAAAATAACTTGCTCCATTGTCATCTTTTTTTTTAAGTTATTTTGGTGGTCTGACTGTTTTTTTTTTTTTGCCAATAAATTAATTGTACAATAAAGTATGTTTGTACCGTTTGGTATTCTTTTGTCAAACGTGCACATGATTTAAATATTTATGACAAATTTAGCATACATTTTGATAAATGACTTGGTGAACTAAATATTGCACTCGACAGACTGAAAATAGCAACAATTATCAGGCAAAGAAATGGCTTTTTACTTATTTTATTGAACATGAAAAAGGCTCCAAACAATAAACAAGCAACACAATTAAACTTCAACCAACAACAAACATGCTGCATCATCACAAAAATAGTGAGTATTAACTGCAACAGCAGCAGTGAACAAAACAAACATAAACTACTCCTTGCTTTATTTTAAATTTGCAGTCAACAAAACTAAATACTTCAATTTGTCCAGTCTTTGAGAACACCCTCTGACAGGACTGATGTTGCCACAATGCACAATCTACTCTCCATTACTTTAATCAAACAGGGGTAGACGTAAGTTCGGTATTTCCACCAGCTCAGTGGATCAGGTGCCCTTGAAATCTGTGGTTCTTCAAGATATGCCCTAATTTATTGTCTGCATACCTGTCAACCTCGGCTAATAGGGCCCTTATAAATGATTACGATTCCCCTTACAAAGCAACGAAAACCCGTACAACGGCTTACATCGCATGCTTTATCAATCCGACCGTACGCAACAATGAAAAAAAATATACGATTGAGGATTACTTTTTCTGGTTTGCCGTGCATGAAAGTGTAATGACAATAAAGATCCATCCATCCATCCAATAGCGATCGACGACGGCATTGTCGTTGGCTACCAGCAGGTGAGACGATCTGGATTTGATCCAAAATGGTCTTTGTGAGGTCGATTCACAATTTTTTTCCCGTATAAAAGTTATAATACGCCGTACGTGATTTGAAATGATCAGAAAAAAACGTATAAAATACGGGGAAAACGTACAAGTTGACAGGTATGCTTTTGTGTTTTTTGCACGCTTGGCTAATTAGATTCAGATTGATTGCCAAACGCCTTTGTGGTTTCCCGGACAGTAGGGGGCGATATGAACTAAGGACATCCAATTCACCAAGAAGAAGAATAAGTACAAGAATGGTACCACATCCGGTTCAATGAGCAAGTTTTTCCGCTGTCCATAAGCCCTGTTCTCAGTGAGTAATTTTAACATTTTAAACTGACTTCGCCGTTTATCTCTGAGTGTACAGATGTAGACAAAGGGGGAGCGTTATTAAGACACGTTGCTCCTCTAATTTTGTTGTTGTGACTCACTAAGTCACTGGAAGTTATCGTAAAAAACAACGTCAGCTGTCAACAACGTATACATCAGCTGTCAAACAATCAAAAGGCAATCGAGAAGAGCGTTTGACTTGAATGCTATTTTGTGTGTTTTCCGTACCACAGCTGCTTTCGAACAATGAAAGTGTGATGGCTTCACATCGGGGGGCAGATTTGTTACAAAACTATTCACACACATGCATCCGTGACTTTGTTCACTTGTTTTTCGAAATATATTTGTGATTGTCAAAAACGAAATCCTAAATTTCAAAGAATATGTGTTGATAATATCCACAGATATACTCGTAATTTTCGCACGTGTTTTCGGATCCTGAAATCCCTTCACGATTTTCAAGTGTTTTTTTTGGGATGTGGCGTGTTCATTTGTCATGATTTTGAGATCCCATTTTCGTCCGCGAGGCGGCAGTGTTGCTGTCTCCAATTCACGGGAACGACTTCTACCTCCGATTTCATTTCAAACTTGGAAATTGATGAAAGGAAAACGAACTTTTAATAACTTGTTGATTTAACACAACTCTGGAAACAAAACGACCGTAATTTGTTTCCCTCGAGCTTGTTTTGCTTTGACACGAAGATGTACCTTTTCTCCCGTTGGTCCGCTGCTGCGACGCCGTAGAAGATGATGAGGTAGCAGCACAATGTGAAGGTTCTCAGTGTCAAGGTTAAACAAGCTCAAGGGAAACAAACTACAGCCGAATTATGTTTCCCGACTTCGATGCAACAAAGTAGGCATATCGCAATCGCTTTTCTTTTGTGGATGGTTGAACGATATTGAGTATTTTCAAGAGTTGAGCAGTTGATTGAAAGGAGGTTGCTCATTGTACTTTAGGTGTGGCGAGAGAGCCGCGAGTGGATCGCTCAAACAGATGCATTGCGAGTGCGGGCACGTTTGGAAATGGAGGGGTTGAAAGTAAGTCTGCCACTTTACGAATAATGACTCAAATTAAAAAGAAACAAAGTGTGTGACTTTCCACTTTTGTTTTTTTTCTGCCTGACCAGATTAGTCAGATGACTGGCCCAAAGGTGCAGCCGCCAGACTCGGAAGGTGCAAGCTGCATTTGGACACATGTGAGTACTGAGCTGAAGTGGACCAAGTTAGTTTAAAAATGTGTCTATGTATGCATATATATAATATATACACACATATGACTAACTTGGCCCACTTCAATGTCATTTAAAAACTTGACCAGAAGAGTGTGATCATGCTGTTGTGGAGTACACGGCACTTAGTGTTTGTCTCAGTGAGAGAAGTCGTACGTGCTCATGTCCCCCTTGGTGTGTTATGACATGTGAGTGACCTCACGCATGAGCTGGTCAAGCACATGCTCCCATCTCGGGCCTGTCGTCAGTGTTTGTGTGCGTGCAACTTGAACTGGCCCACGCAAAGATTGACTGGTCAAATGCTTTTACATTGTCATGTTGGCTTTTCTGTCCAATAAATTGTTCAACTTGAATCTGAGTCTTTGCCTTTCATGACCAAATCCATCCTCAACTCACTCGAAGCCTTTTCAAAGACTGATGTCTTGCGCTTCAGTCACATCAGGCAGTCTTTTCACTGTTCCCGTTGGCCTCCACATGACTCGAAACTCCAGGAATCAAGCTTTTGGGTCATGTGAAACCCAAGGGAACAGTGAAAAGACTGTCTGAGGTGACCCAAGTGCAGGTTTGAGCTCAAGACTCAAGTGGGACTTTGAAAAATTGCCGCAATGCCCGTCCCAAACCACACCCAATTTAGTACCGACCAATCATGGAGAGGCCCTCATTTGCATACATCTGCATAACCAATCAGAACACAAAGATTTGCATAGCCACGCCCACCTTCCACAGTTTGACCAATCGGATCACTCTAAATTTACGTAACCACGCCCACTAATGCCCCCGCCAATCAGAGAACACCTCATTTGCATTGTCACGCCCCTTTCCCTCCAATCACATAGCTGTGAAAGTGGGTGGAGCGTGATGATAATGCTATCAGCGAATCATCAGCCAGCATTCCAGCCAGGCCACACCCACTTTCCTGCATTTTTGTGCCAGAAAGAAATCCAGGAAAAAATTTTGGAAAAAAAATTCTGAAAAAAATTGGGAAAAAAATGTTGAAAAAAAGGTTAGAAAAAACAAATAATTGTGATTGTTTTTTTAAAGTTAGATTGTGGTGATGCGTTTAAAAAAAATTTGAGAGTTGAAGTGTTCTTTGTAATCAAGCTTTATTTCTTTTGCAGAGTAGACAATCAAAGCAGAGGAAAAAGTTGCAAGTTGGATGGCAGTCTGCTTGTGGCTGGGCGGCAAAGTGGTCGGCTCTTGAGAAGTACGTGGGACAGGTGTGTTGACCTGAGAGGAAAGGCATCCATGAGTTACACGCAAGTCAACTTCTTGTGCAGACAAAGATGTGTTCGGCGTCAAACTTACCACAGAGAGTCAGTGTTGGGTCTTTGGAGAGCAGGAAGCCGATCATGTTTACTGCTGCCTAGAGAAAGGAAGGGGGGGTAAAAAAAGGAGTCATGATGGCGTATTGAACGAGTGTAAATGTCTACTTTTCAGGCTGGCCCAAAGTTTGACTGCAGCACCTTGCGAATAACAGGAAGAAGAGCAAGAAGTGTTGCCTGCAGATCTGTGCTCGTAGGTGGACTCTGGCGGTGAGCAGGCTACTCCCTCTTGTGGCACGGAGGACCCAAGAACAATTTTCCTTCAACTCTGAAAAATTATATCCGGCTTATTGAAATGAGACTTCTTACCAGCAGATGGCTCAGTCATGTTTCACCTCTTCGCACTTCAACAGCTCCATCTGAAAGACAAAGCACAGGTCAGTAGACGCCAATTAGAAACCAGAAACGCAGTTCCATTGTCCTCTGCTCCTCATTTTTCAACTTTCTTCCCAAGTGTTGATTAACTGGAGACTGGAACATTTTGCTGCGACAGTTGCTTGAGCGTGATTCACACCAACAGACGAAGCTGCAACTGGTCCAGTGACTCATCCAAGGTGGTCAAACCTGCCAACACCACAAACTAGAAACCCATCACTCTTATTTCGTACCTTTCAACGGCAACGTTGCAAATTGAGGACCTTCTGCAAGCTTGTCTCTTTGCCCAGCAGGTGGAGGGTCACTGGAAGCTGCACTGCATGCAGAGTCAAAGAAAAAGCAGGTGAGTGTGCTAGACAACAAAATATGCAGTGCTTTTTGGGTGGAGCTTCAGTCACCAGTCTGCGTGTGTGTGACATCAGGTAGATCGTGACGCCACTTTTCTTGAGGGACTGCCGACAAGCAACAGGTCCAAACGTTGAGGAGGGACGACTGTGCTTCACAACGTCTCTGGTCCTTGAGCATCATCTGGTGGACAAAAGCAGGACAAACACGCACATGTTGAGCAGGTGCCACTCCGCTGACAGTTTCCTCTGTCTCTCCCTGGTGCAACGCACCTGATTGGACAAGTGTGAGAGGGCCAGAATTAAGAGCCCCGCCACGGTTTGATTTGAGCCACAGGTGCGCCTACTCAACCAGCGGGTCAACGAGCTCCCCGGGAATTTGTTGAGGAGAAGCTCCTGTGGTTTTAGCCAAACTTTTTTGACATTTCTGGTTTTGACACCCGTGCCCAACCTTTAGTAAATCACGTGCTGATTCAATTACGAATCATCACGTGTATAAAAGGGTTAGCTTCACTTGTGGGGAGAGCTGAGCTGGACGCCTCTTCGACAGCGTGGAGGCCTGAAAGACACGGTAACGTAAGCTCTTGACTTTTAAATATTCAACCTTCCAAGTGCCTGGCTCAGCACCCAGATATTGCCAGGTCCCAAAACTTCACAGGATGGCAGCCATTTTATGGGTCCTTCTGTCAACGTGAGCCTGTGGAGACAAATGACAATCGACACATTCAGGATTTCGTCTGTTGTACGGCGGTATCTTAAAATGTAGCAGTTCTACCATGTTGCAGTGAATTTGGTCATTCTGTAGCAGATGCAAAGCCTGTGGATAGAAAAGAGACAAATTAGATGGGCTTGCTCCAAACGGTTCAGGACTTGTATTCCACATTAAAACGCACAGCGAGTGGCCCGTGTTTTGTCCATTTGAAGATTTGTACCTGAGAACAGAAGTTACACAATTAACACGCACGCATTCACATTAGTTCGGTTTAATTGTGAATTTAGAAAAGAGTTTTGTCGACTTACCCTCTCGGTGAACGTCGCATTTGTCCTAGAAGGTTGGAAAAAAAGAGGTTGTTAGGTGGCAGGAGACGCTGATTGCTTACGCTCGAGCAAACATTTTTGCTGAGCGTGTTAGCCAGGTGCGAGCACGTATAAAGTGCTGCTTTCCATTCAAAGTCGGAGCCAAAGCGGTGTGTTTTAAGAGGCTATTAAAGAGTAAAAAAAAAAAGTCACCTTGTTGGAGTTTACCATGGTATTCTGGACGGGCGTGCAGAGCAGGAACAGCGGGAGGACGAGCGGAGGCTGTCGAAGAAAGAATGAGTGCCTCGATGGCCCGGCTTAAATAGGCTTCCGCCAATGATGTCACTTCCGGAAAGAAAAAAAGTTTAAATTTGAAACAGGAAGTGAAAGTGAAGATATTTTGTGGGGAAAAAATCTGAGCGAAATGATGAAGACTTTGCCAAAGGACGACAATCGGGGCTCGAACTTGAGTTCACCAGCGGAAAATCCCTGTCATATACCACTGGACTGTCCTTCCACAGTGACATCGACTACTAATACCTTTATCTATTGTCATCAGTCCCGTTGAATGTAGGTCTAAATATAACCACCCGAAATATATGTTATTGACCTACCGTGGTCAAGTGGATAATGACAATACTTTGGTCCCCGGGAAACCCGGGTTCGATTCTTGCTTGATTTATAAATGGAGCACATGGTGGGTCTCGAACTCGATTCGCCTGACCACTACGCGATGTATTTTACCATTAGGCCGTTCTGGTGCAAAACTTTCGAAATTTTTACATGTAATCATAGGCCGTCAGTCTTATGATCAGTCGCAAAAAAGGAAAACGTTTGGTGAGACGCTTGGCATCCCTCGTGGATTGTTCGCTTCTGGTTCAAACTTCGAAATTTGCACCTGGACGAGAAACACGCGTCCGACTCTTGCTAAATGTATAAACAGAGAGTAGATAGGGATTCGAACGCGTTCCGCCTGCCGACCCAGCGATGTCTTTTACCATGAAGCCATCCCGGCAGGAAATTTTCACAATTTGTATATGTGGTCAAAGGCGATCGACCATACGAGCGGTTTGAAAAGTAAAAATAAAAAAATAAAATAAATGCTGAGACGGTTGGTGTCTCCCGTGGGCGACGTGACGGCACTCCAACCTCACCCATCGACCACGGCAGTACAGTTTTCTACCGCTGCCTGCCTTCAGAACGCCATCCAGGTCTCAGGAGAGAGTTTGCAAAGCCCACTTCGTTTTCGATTGAAGACGAGTTGCACAAGGAGATCGTGTCATTTTGCTTTCTTGGCGATCGTGAATAAAGTGCAAGTAAAACACCCATACGCACACTTCCAAATGTGCAAGCCAACTTTATTCATTGTTTCAAGATGCTTTGTAGATCAAGGCAACTCCGCTGGAATAGTTGAGACGCAAGTCTCGTCTGGATGTTTGCGGGGTGCTCTCTGCTGGTCCCAACGGGGCCTGGGGCTGAAGAACCTGTAAAACCCAAAGGATCAAATCAAACTTCCTTTCATATTGGGGAGGAAACATCGAATGACTTTCTGAGGGCCCCGATAACTTTTCCCCTCAAAGTATTCACTGAATATCGATCAACATGCCACCCCCCCCACCACTTCCAAAACAAAGTTTAACCAACTACGACAATACGTCGATGGGAGGCTTGTGTGTCGGCGGGTGGGGGCGATGTCCCGACCGACCGGCACAGGATAATTTGCCAAAATTCTGTATGACAGCTGTCGTGTCAGTGCTGGAGAAATCAAGATGCATTGTATAATATTACCGCATGCTATTTTTTTAATATGATCAAAATTTATTTGTGGTGTTGAGCTGCGCGGGGGTGCTGAGTTGTTCAGGGATGGTAGCGTGAAGTCGTAGAACCAGGTCGCCTTGTTCGGAGTCCGCCCGCATGAACTACAGCAGAATGCGGTCTCTTGCCAGCCCCTCCGCCACCACGAGCAGCCCGTCACAGCTGTACGGGGTCAGAAACATTTCGGTCTCAAACTCGCAAGAGGCTCGCGGCCGTCGTCGACGGTGTTAACGCTGAAAAACAAACAAAACAACAAAAGGTCTGAACAAAACGTAAGGGCGCCGTCTACTGGTGCCAAATAGGAACGACAAACCTTCGACTGAAGTGGCTCTCAACTTTACAAGAACAGTCCCACCGAAAAAAATACAACTCCCTGGGTACCTTTATCAGGTGCTCTCTCACCATAGTGGTCTTTGACGTTGTGTTTATGATCCTCTGGACGAGTTGGAACTGGGAAAGTCAATTCATTTTGTGTTTTTGCTGGCTTGGCTAATACTGTAAATTAGATTCAAATTGCTTGCCAAAAGCCTTTGTGGTTTCCAGGACAGTAGGGGGCGATATAAACTAAGGACACCCAATTCACCAAGAAGAAGAATAAGTACAAGCACAAGAACGGTACCACATCCGGTTCAATGAGCAAGTTTTTCCGCTGTCCACAAGCCTTGTTCTCAGTGAGTAATTTTAACATTTTAAACTGACTTCGCCGTTTATCTCCGAGTGTATAGATGTGGACGATGGGGAGCGTTATTAAGACACGTTGCTCCTCTAAATTTGTTGTTGTGACTCACTAAGTCACTGGAAGTTATCGTAAAAAACAACGTCAACAAAGGGGGCAGTGAGCGAGCAAGCCGCCGACAAGTAGACCTCGGCTGTCAATCAAAAAGCAATCCTGAACACCGTTTGACTTGAATACTATTTTGTATGTTTTCCACACCAAAGCTGCTATCAACAGTGGAAGTGTGATGTCTTCACATGGGGGTGGAGGGCAGATTTGTTTAAAAACTATTCACGCAAATGCACCAGTGACTTTGTTCACTTGTTTTAGATTTGTTCTTGGTTTTACTGTTTGGTGCTTTCTACCGTCTTTATTACCGATTTGTTTTACTGTTTATTGTATATGTTAAATTGTTCCATGTACAGCACTTTGTATGCGGCGATGGCTGTTTGAAAGTTTTCTATAAATACAGTTGACTTGACTTGTTTTTCGAAAGGAGGGTGCTCATTGTACTTTAGGTGTGGGGAGAGAGCCGAGAGTGGATTGCTCAAACAGATGCATTGCGAGTGCGGGCACGTTTGGAAATGGATGGGTTGAAAGTAAAAGTCTGCCACTTTCCGAATAATGACTCAAATTAAAAAGAAACAAAGTGTGTGACTTTCCACTTTAGTTTTTTTTTCTGTCTGACCAGATTAGTCAGATTACTGGGCAAAAGGCGCAGCCGCCAGACTCTGAGGACATGCGGAAGGGACGCCAACCTGCATTTGGACACGTCTGAGTACTGAGCTGTGTGATGTGCTTGAAGAGCAGATGTCTGATGTCACGGTGCACCACAAGGTGGAGGTGAGTGCTCTCGCCTGTCTCTCACTCAACTTAAACTTCTGCTTCGTGTACTGCACAACAGTGTCAACTACACATTGACAACCCAAACATCATCAAGCACTTCTGGAATATGTTTTTAAACCTTGAAGTGGACCAAGTTAGTTTAAAAATGTGTCTATGTATGCATATATATAATATATACACACATATGACTAACTTGGCCCACTTCAATGTCATTTAAAAACTTGACCAGAAGAGTGTAATCATGCTGTTGTGGAGTGTGGCACTTAGTGTTTGTCTCAGTGAGAGAAGTCGGACGTGCTCATGTCCCCCTTGGTGTGTCATGAGATGTGAGTGACCTCAAGCATGAGCTGGTCAAGCACATGCTCCCATCTCGGGCCTGTCGTCAGTGTTTGTGTGCGTGCAACTTGAACTGGCCCACGCAAAGATTGACTGGTCAAATGCTTTTACATTGTCATGTTGGCTTTTCTGTCCAATAAATTGTTCAACTTGAATCTGAGTCTTTGCCTTTCATGACCAAATCCATCCTCAACTCACTCGAAGCCTTTTCAAAGACTCACGTCTTGAGCTTCAGTCAGATCAGGCAGTCTTTTCACTGTTCCGGTTGGTCTCCACATGACTCGACACTCCAGGAATCGAGCTTGTGGGTCATGTGAAACCCAAGGGAACAGTGAAAAGACTGTCTGAGGTGACCCAAGTGCAGGTTTGAGCTCAAGACTCAAGTGGGACTTTGAAAAATTGCCGCAATGCCCGTCCCAAACCACACCCAATTTAGTACCCACCAATCACGACGAGGCCCTCATTTGCATATATTTGCATAACCAATCAGAGCACGCGGATTTGCATAGCCACGCCCACTTTCCGGGTTTGACCAATCGGATCACTCTAAATTTACATAACCACACCCTCTAATGTGCCCACCAATCAGAGAACGCTTTATTTGCATAGCCGTGCCCTTTTTTCCTCCAATCACAGCACGTTATCATCACGCTCCACCCACTTTCACAGCTATCAGCAAATCATCAGCCAGCATTCCAGCCAGGTCACACCCACTTTCCTGCATTTTTCTGCCGGAAAAATCCAGGAAAAATTTTGAAAAAAAATTTTGGAAAAAATTTTTGAAAATAAAATTCAGAAAAAAGGTTAGAAAAAAACTACAATAATTATGATTGTTTTAAATAAAAAATTAAAGTTAGATTGTGGTGATGTGTTTAAAAATGAAGTTGAGTTTAAGTGTTCTTTGTAATCAAGCTTTATTTCTTTTGCAGAGTAGACAATCACAAAGCAGAGGAAAAAGTTGCAAGTTGGATGGCAGTCTGCTTGTGGCTGGGCGGCAAAGTGGTCGGCTCTTGAGAAGTACGTGGGACAGGTGTGTTGACCTGAGAGGAAAGGCATCCGTGAGTTACACGCAAGTCAATTTCTTGTGCAGACAAAGATGTGTTCGGCATCAAACTTACCACAGAGAGTCTGTGTTTGGTCCTTGGAGAGCAGGAAGCCGATTAGGTTTACTGCTGCCTAGAGAAAGGAAAGGGGGGGTAAAAAAAGGAGTCATGATGGTGCATTGAATGAGTGTAAATGTCTCCTACTTTTCAGACTGGTCCAAAGTTTGACTTCAGCACCTTGCGAATAACAGGAAGAAGAGCAAGAAGTGTTGCCTGCAGATCTGTGCTCATAGGTGGACTCTGGCGGTGAGCAGGCTACTCCCTCTTGTGGCACGGAGGACCCAAGAACAATCTTCCTTCAACTCTGAAAAATGAAATCCAGCTTATTGAAATGAGACTTCTTACCAGCAGATGGCTGAGTTAAGTTTCACCTCTTCACACTCAAATAGCTCCATCTAAAAGAAAAAGCACTTGCTTCCCAAGTGTTTATGAACTGGAGACTGAAACCTTTTGCTGTGACAGTTGCTCAAGCCTCTACTGGTCCAGTGACTCATCCAAGGTGGTCAAACCTGCCAACACCACAAACGAGAAAGCGGTCACACTTATTTCGTACCTTTCAACGGCAGCGTCCGCAAATGGAGGCAGCCGGGAGGACCTTCTGCAAGCTTGTCGCATTTGTCTCTCTGCCCAGCAGGTGGAGGGTCACTAGAAGCTGCACTGCATGCAGAGTCAAAGAAAAAGCAGGTGAGTCTGCTAGACAATATGCAGTGCTTTTTGGGTGGAGCTTCAGTCACCAGTCTGCGTGTGTGACATCAGGTGGATTGTGACGCCACGTTTCCTGAGGGCCTGCCGACAAACAGGTCCAAAGGTTGAGGGACGGCTCGGCCTCACAACGTCTATCGGGTCCTTGAGCATCATCTGGTGGACAAAAGCAGGACAATCACGCACATGTTGAGCAGGTGCCACTGCGCTGACAGTTTCCTCCGTCTCTCCCTGGTGCAACGCACCTGATTGGATAAGTGTGAGAGGACCAGAATTAAGAGCCCCGCCACGGTTTGATTTGAGTCACAGGTGCACCTACTCAACCAGCAGGTCAACGAGCTCCAGGAATTGGTTGAGGAGAAGCTCCTGTGGTTTAGCCAAACTTTTGACATTTCTGGTTTTGACACCTGTGCCCAATATTTAGTAAATCACGTGCTGATTCAATTACGAGTCGTCACGTGTATAAAAGGGTTAGCTTCACTTGTGAGGAGAGCAGAGCTGGACGCCTCTTCGACAGCGTGGAGGCCTGAAAGACACGGTAACGTAAGCTCTTGACTTTTAAATATTCAACCTTCCAAGTACCTGGCTCAGCACCCTGATATTGCCAGGGCCCAAAACTCCACAGGATGGCAGCCATTTTATGGCTCCTTCTGTCAACGTCAGCCTGTGGAGACAGAAATGACAATCGACACATTCGGGATTTAGTCTGTCGTACGGCGTATCTTAAAATGTGGCAGTTCTACCGTGTTGCAGTCAATTCGGCCATTCTGTAGCAAATGCAAAGCCTGTGGATAGAAAAAGAGACGCATTAGATGGGATTGCTCCAAACGGTTCAGGACTTAAAATTCCACATTAAAACGCACAGCGAGTGGCCCGTGTTTTGTCCATTTGAAGATTTGTACCTGTGAACAGAAATGACACAATTAACACGCACGCATGCACATTAGTTCGGTTTAATTGTGAATTTAGAAAAATGTTTTGTCGACTTACCCTCTCGGCGAACGACGCATTTGTCCTAGAAGGTTGGAAAAAAAGGTTTTGTTGCAAAGTTAGGTCGCAGGAGACGCTGATTGCTCACGCTCGAGCAAACATTTTTGCTGAGCGTGTTAGCCAGTGCGAGCACGTCGAAAGTGCTGCTTTCCATTCAAAGTGGGAGCCAAAGCGGTGTGTTTTAAGAGGCTATTAAAGAGTCCAAAAAGTCACCTTGTTGGAGTTTACCGTGGTCTTCTGGACGGGCGTGCAGCGGGAGGACGAGCGGAGGCTGTCGAAGGTGAGGAAGACTGAGTGTCTCGATGGCCCGGCTTAAATAGGCTTCCGCCAATGATGTCACTTCCGGAAAGAAAAAAAAACTTTAAATTTGAAACAGGAAGTGAAAGTGAAGATATTGTGTGGTGAAAAAAATCCGGGCGAAATGATGAAGGCTTTGCCAAAGGACGGCGTCGGGGCTCGAACTTGAGTTCACCAGCGGAAAAGCATTGTCATATACCACTGGACTGTCCTTCTACAGTGACGTCGACTACAAATACCTTTATCTATATTGTCATCAGTCCCGTTGAATGTAGGTCTAAATATAACCACCCTAAAAGTTTTGTCAGTAAATTAGCGTAGTCGAGTGGATAACGACAATACTAGGTCCCGGGAAACCCGGGTTCGATTCTTGCTTGATTTATAAATAGAGCATATGGTGGGTCTCGAACTAGGTTCGCCTGATCACTACGCGATGTCTTTTACCATTAGGCCATTCTGAAACGAAAATTCCGAATTTCTTACATGTAATCATAGGGCCTCGCTCTTATCAGTTTCAAAGGAAAACGTTTGGTGAGACGCTTGGCATCTCTCGTGGATTGTCCGCTTCTGGTTCAAACTTCTAACTTTGTACGTGATCGAGAAACCCGAGTCCGACTCTTGCCAAATTTATAAATAGAGAGTAGATGGGGGTTCGAACTCGTTCCGCCTGCCTACCCAGCGCTGTCTTCCCATCAGGCCATTCCGGCACGAACGTTTCGCAATTTTTGTATGTAGTCAAAGGCGGCCGACCAGACGAGTCCGGTTTGGAAGGTAAAAATAAAAAGAACATCATTGGTGAGACGGTTGGAGTCTCTCGTGGGCGACGTGACGGCACTCCAACCTCACCCATCGACCACGGCAGTATTTCCTACCGTTGCCTGCCTTCAGAACGCCACCCTGAGACCAGGAGAGAGTTTGCAAAGCCAACTTCGTTTTCGATTGAAGAAGAGTTGCACAGAGAGATCGTGTCGTTTTGTCATTTTGCTTTCTTGGCGATCGTGAATAAAGTGCAAATAAAACACTCATACACACAATTCCAAACGTGCAAGCCAACTTTATTCATTGTTTCAAGTTGCTTTATTGATTAGGGCAACTCCGCTGGAATAGTTGAGACGCAAGTCTCGTCTGGATGTTTGCGGGGTGCTCTCTGCTGGTCCCAACGGGGCCGGGGGCTGAAGAACCACCACGGGGGTGGTGACGTGAAGTCGTAGAACCAGGCCGCCTTGTTCGGAGTCCACCCGCATGAACTCCAGCAGAATGCGGTCTCTTGCCAGCCCATCCGCTACCACGAGCAGCCTGTCACAGCTGAACAGGCTCAGAAACATTTCGGTCTCAAACTCCAGCAGAGGACCCGCTTTTGGCAAGGGGAAACAATAAAACCCGATTTCGCTTTCCAATGTCAGCTAACAGCAGTAAGAATCATTGTAAAAATTCGACCACGAACTCGCCATAGGCTCGCGCCCGTCGTCGACGGTGTTGACGCTTCAAAACAAACAAAAGGTCTGAACGAAAAGGGCGCCGTCTGCTGGTGCCCAATAGGAATGACACACCTCTCAACTTTACAAGTCCAGTCCCACCGAAAAAATGCAACTCTCTGGGTACATCTTTATCAGATGCTGTCTCACCATGTTGGTCATTGTTGTTGCGTTTATGATCCTCTCGACGAGTTGGAACTGGGAAAGTCAATTCCTTTTGTGTTTTTACATGCTTGACTCATACTGTGAATTAGATTCAGATTGCTTGCCAAACGCCTTTGTGGTTTCCCGGACAATAGGGGACGATGTGGACCAAGGAGATCCAGTCCACCAAGAAGAACAAGCACAAGAATGGTACTACATCCGGTTCAACGAGCAAGTTATTCCACTGTCCATAAACCTTGTTCTCAGTCATTTTAACATTTCAACTGACCCTATGAATAATCCACATCCACCAATCACAACAGGACGGGTATTTGCATAACCAATAACAATCGACCAATTTGCATAGCGAGCCTGCAATCGTGATTATTCAGTGTGTGAGTGACCGTGCTTGAGAAAAGTATATTTTTAAACCAAATTCAACATCGGAAGCTGTGGTAAATGTGTCGACTTCCCAGCGCAGAGGTCCAGGGTTCAATCTCCGCTCCGGTCTCCCTTTGTGGATGCTGCATGCTCTCCTTTTTCCAAGCACATTCCAAAACCATTCATGGCAGGTAAATGGAACAATCTAAATTGGCATTTTTTATTCGACCACGTAGTCAGGCTTTATTACTTTTTTTTCAATTGATCATATGGCATTTTTCAAGAAAATAATCACGTAAATTCCAAAAACATGCAGGTTAATGTTAATGACACTTAACAGTGCCCTTAAGTGTCCCTTGGTGTGTTATATGACACCCTGAACTGGTTACCAGCCTATCACAGGGTGCACAAGACGAACAAACATCTGCGCTCACACTGACTGACAATTTAGAGAGTTCCATTAACCTGCCATGCATGTTTTTGGAATGTGGGCGGACATCGGAGAAAACCCACGCAGGCACGGGGGAGAACATGCACTCCACACAGGAAGGCCGGAGCCAGACCACATCTTTCCAAAACTTTAAAATAATAATGGAAAACCCTGCACATTAAAAGATCCTCACCCTTTCGCAATGTAAAACGACTCCAGCATAAATAAAAAAAAAAAAAATACGATTCGAGCTCTCTGTCATCGCTTGTGTTGTGTCGCGTTACTTGGAAAAAGGGGCCCGTGGTCAAGCCGGATGTTAAACTTTGCTGAAAGACCTTGGTGACACTGCCTGCCTCAGACACGTTGCCACCTACGGTGTCCCTCGTGGGTCAAAATAAAAACAAAGTCGAAAAATATACAAATGCTTTTTTTGTTGTTTTGTTTTTACCACACAGCAGTGATTCTTGATGGAAACTACTGTTAACTGTCCAGATGCCTTCAGAACAACACCAATGACTCGTTACAGTACAACAGGCACTTTTCTCTTGGGGTACAAACACATCAAAGGACAACATTATTGCATCAGGTGGGAATTGTTTTTTTTTCTTTTGGGTGCTCTGCTGTTTAAACATCCAACTTTTTCTCCTCGCATCTGGAGGGACATCATGAACACACAACAGTATTAAAAGTTACTAATAACAGGATGTTGGTTTTTTTTCTTCACTTTCTCCCAACGCCCCCAAAATAACTTGCGTCGTCGTCACATTCTACAAGCTTTGAACGGAAACATTTTCACATGCAACATTTCCACCCGTCTAACTGTCGGCCGTTCTCCATCAGCATTCGGTGGAACCTCCACAAGTTGAACAACACTCAGCGCCCACCCGTGAACATCTCAAAGATGTATGTATTGTTTGTTTGGACATGGGCGAGACCGAACCCCGCCGCACATTGACAGCAGAGTACGACCTTTGACGAATGAAGCTCCTCAACTCACGTCAACACAGTTCCCCGTCACCAAGACTCCACAAGATGGTCGCCGCAATACTCAATATTGCTTTTCAAACATTGTCGGACACTTAAAACGTTTAGGACGGATGGCGCTGTTTGAGGAAGAGAAATAATTGATTGACTTGACAAGATTTTTCTATGGGAGAGAAAAATTTGAACTCTGAAGTTGGGCACCGATTGTGTTCTAACTGTGAGGTTCCACTTCATCAAAACAACGTGCCTTATACCTTGAATCATTGTGGAGGACAGACGAGGGGAGCGCAACTCTCGACTATCTCGTGTCAAAACTCACAAAGTCGTTGGGACGTTCACGAGACAGCTTATCAGAGCAGGAGCTGACGGGCTTTCCACACACATTTAGGTCGTCACAGTTGGGTCGTTACAAACCGCTTTGTCGTGAAATCGTTCAAATTGTCTCTTACCATGAGATTGTTTACTCAAAAGAACATTGGGGGGGGGGGAAGAGAGAAAAAGAAAGATCTGTCTTTTGAGACCGTCACGAACAAGAGGAGGCGGTTGACCAGATGGTCACCTGCGGCGGCCCGGCGCGCCGCCCGTTTCGACGTCTGCGGGCGCGGAGGCGACATGGGCGGGGGAGCGTGTGGAGGCGGGGTGCTGGTGCTGCTGCGGGGGGTCGCCGCTCACTGCTGCACCTGTGCTATGGGCAAGAGCGGACAGAGCGCCGGGTCAGAGGTCGCTTGGGGTGCTCCGTGTTGCAGCATTCGGGGAACGCGCTTTGGCGGAAAGAGCCAAAATCTGCGAGTGGGCCTCATTAGTCACCCCCTAAAAAAGGTTACCGACAAAGCACTTAAAAAAAAAAATAAAACTTTCCAATTCACTTATACAGATTTCCGAGGTACCGAGATGCCACCGAAGTAATACTTGAGCAAAAAACAAATGAATAAATCATAACAATAAAATACATCGAGTACATTAGCACTAACCAATGGATGCCGACTGTCCTCTGACGACGCCATTTTTTGTCCTCTCCTCCCAGTCCAAGACTTCTTTGTATATCAAATCTGGAAGAAAAATGTACAATCAATCATACAATCCGTTTGGATCTGAAGAAATGTGGTTCAATTGTTCATTTATCAAGGGACATATTTCCAAGAGGAAGCACTTTTCTTCTTCTGGTAAGAAAAACATCTCTATTATAACTGGGGATGTCGATGCTCTGGGGGAAGAAAGAAAAAAATAGAAGCTTGTTTGGTCTTGGGAGAAAAATCAAGCAAATCCCACAGCAACTCCAGAGGAAGATGTCGACATTTGAGTAGAATCCCCCACAAGCAACAATGGGGGATCACGCCCTGAAAACGCTCTTATGTAACCAACGCGGCGAAAGCCTATGCGGCAGCCAGTCGGAGGGGCAGAGAAGACACTGACGGGACGCTTCCCACCTTTCCACTCCTCCACCGTGTGCTCCCGCTCATCCAGCTGCTTGTCCGTGATCGCGGGCGGCGGCTGCGGCGAGACGGGACGCAATTTCAAACGCATTCCGACGACATCGCCGAAACTTAGCGGTCGGGCTCGAACGATCGTTTCCGAGCGGGTGCTTACCGCCTCCACTTCGGTGGGGTCGTACCACACGTTGATGTAAGAGTGCTGCAGGGCCTCGTCCACGGAGATCCGCTTGGAAGCGTCGATGACCAGCATCTTTGACAGCAAGTCTCGGGCTTGACTTGCTGGCAATCCGTTTTGGGAGGACCAAAAACAGACATTCATTTCCAAACCGCCTCACGTCAGTACATTTCTCGTCACTCTGTTGCGCAAGAGGCAAAGCTGGAAAATATTGAAAAGGCAGAGCCCCAATGTGGACATTTTCACCCGGTGGGGGTTGCAAGTCCAAGCCCTTGCACATTTTCCAGCAGTCCTCCGTACTATCCACCCTACGTCATTTCTCCGGTCCACCGCGCCGCAAATCAACAACCACATCGCGCCATTGCACAGCCTCACAGGAATAACGATCCATCCTCAAACAAGCCTAAACGGTTCCGACAGGAAAACGCGGCTGTCAAACGCAAATACGCCCTGATACTTTTATTCACCAGGACAGAAAGAAGATGTGCGACTCCCCACCCCCCACTTCCTCGGTGGTTGCCTCCGTGAAGACGCGCCTGAGGTTAAATTGCGTCTCGGTAAACAAGTCGTCGCCCAAGTGTCGGCTTCCATATTAAGAGCTTATTCCGAGGCGGTGACTTGTCACACGCACGCCGTTGTCGGCTGAAGTTTGCAAGGTATGACAAATGTAACTTTTTGGTTTTTTTCACAGTTGCCTCCTCGACTATCTAAATATAAAGGTCAATCCCTTCTGTCCAAACACATTTAGATATTGTTGCGTAACACCCTTAACGACCACAAGTCTGACATTTCTCGGCGCCTCGAGCGCGCGAGAAGACGGAAATGAAATGTAAAATGCAAATGACCGTTTCCCGCGGCCACTGTCCGCATCGCAGCTTTCACGGGACGGATAATATTTTAAGGCGAGGCATTAAACTAAGATGTACCTTTGAGTTTGTTGTGTTCGGAGTCTGCGGGGAACAGAACGTCGGGGAAGAGCTTCTCGAAACTGTAGCCGGCGTAGCGCGGTCGGTTCTCCACGTAGGTCCGGACCGATTGGTTGAGTTTCATCAAGAACTCCTGAGACGGCGTCCCCAACTGCTCGATCACCTTATTCCACTGGTCAATATCTTTTGGGTTGCAATGTTAAGAAAAGAACTGGGCCTCGCCATGAGGGGAGAGAGAGAAATGTCAAGGTAAAAAAGTTCATCGCGCGCCATGCGGAAGCTTAAATCCATGCCTATCGGGACCGTCGTAAACCAACGACGCTCAGTATTCTAATCTGCTTGTTCGGATGCTAGCATGATGTACGCATTCTCACCATCAACAGTTTTGGGTCAACGACTGAACGAGCCCAATGAATACGAAGCGAGAAATAATCGGAGACAATAAAACACATGATGGAATTCAAAAAAACGTATTTTACGTGCTAAAATGTGAACGAGGATGAGAGAAGATGGCACTGGGGGGGGCATGTGTGAGGAGGTTCGACGTAAGGATACGATCAGTGCCGGGAAACAACACACTACCCCGGACCATTTCGGCCATGATGCAGCCAACAGACCAGACATCAACTGAAAAATGGAATGACAACGGCTAAATTAGCATGCGGGGAGGAAATTATAAAAATGAAAAAATACAATCATAAATAAATAAAAAAAAAAAAAAAGAAGAACCTAAAATAAAAAGACAAAAACATGGATGTGCTGGCGAGACAAAAATAAAATACATGCAATGTAACAAATAGTTGAGAACATTTCAGGAGTCTCAACACCCGGAATCAATCGTCGGAATGGGAGATTAGAATTAAAAGCGGGATCAGTATGGGACCCTCGTAAGGGCCAAACAATCGGATTTGAAGCGTCGTAGTTCCGTCGAAGGCTGCGAGCGGTTCAAGGATACAATCCCTTCCTGGGAAAAGGATTTTGTGGCGAACCATTTCTGCCATAATGCAGCCCACAGCCCATATATCCACTATCAATGTGCAGCATTAAAAGAAGGAAGAAGGAATCAGCAAAACAAATGTCAGCAAGGGTGGGGGTCGGGGGGTGTCATGGGTAAAAAAAAAAAACAACAACTTTGAAAAGAAATCTCAAGCAAAAGAATCGTTTCCTTTTTTGCGTGACAATCAGGACGGGCCCCATAAATTACCAAACGTGCTCAAGTGTTGCCGGGCACAGAAAGGTTGCCCCACAGAGCAAAAAATGCCACTCGTGCCAAGATCCCGCCCAAGTGTGACCTTTGCCCCCCACCACCAAAAAAAGTCTGCTCCTAACCACTCACCATTAGCCTGGTAACCCATGCCCAGGATGACTTCCGGGGCGCGGTAGTAACGGGTGACCACGTAGGGCGTCATGAGGAGCCCCGTGGCGGCGGTCCTGGCCAGGCCAAAGTCCAAGATCTTCAGTGTGCAATCTGACTTGACCACTATGTTACTTGGCTTCAGGTCCTGTAAGGGAAAACTAAATATTAACAAAGGCTACACAACTGATTTGGATTGAAGGAGAAACAAATAACTGTTTGGGAGGAGAATATCGCCGTTTCTTCCATGAAGCAGGCCGCCATACTCCATGGAAACAGATGGTATTAGCCAAGAGGTAAGCAGAGCTGCAGCGTTAGCTTCTGATAGCCAGTCCAGGCAAATATTCAGCAAAGTCATCGCTACAGGGGTGATTTATGTTTTGCGATGAGTCTGCAGCATGCCCCACGTGCACGGATCTGTGCCAATCAGTCACCCGGTGAAGAGCCGCTTCCCTCCGCAAGTGAAATACTTTTTCTCTTTTCGACCAAATCAGATGCAGCGGTGAGTCACAGCGCTGGATGCATCCAGCGTGTCCGTCGGGCTAACATTAAGCTACGCTCGAGTGACTCTTGAATGAGCTTGGATTCAAGTTCTTAACAGAATTGAAATGGCCCAAATGCGTGGCCATGAGTCACGTCGCATCTGTTCACCTAGCGAAGGCTTTGCGTGCAAAGACGCGCCAGTGTGAGCGGGGCTGGTTTTCTCCGCCCGTGGCTCAATTAGTTCTGCTTGGCAAAGCAAGAGGCTCTCTGCTGCTCCTTCAATGCGGGTGATTGACAGTCTGTGTGAGAAGGTGATTTTTATTTTTTGTATGTGTGCACAGCATTCTGTCGCCTCCAGGGGAACACAAGTGTGTTCCGACAACTTGTGGAGGTCAACTCCTGACAACTCTGCCGGGTATTTTATTTATTTATTTTTAATCGAAATGTCAAGAAATCCAAGTGTGCGTGTGTGATTGTGTGTGTGTGTGTGTGAACCGACCCTATGGATGATCCCAGCCGCATGCAAGTGTTTGATTCCACACAGCATCTGGTAGAGCAGGTAGGACAGCCTCTCGTGGTCCAGCTCCATCTGAATCACCTGGCAGAGGTTGGCGTCCATCAACTCCATCACGAGATATCTGCAGAGACGTACAGGTGGATTAATCAAACGCACGCGCACAGAAGGACACGCATTTCTTATCTGTGATGTCCACAAAATTAAACGGACAGCGAATTTTGCAAGTAGTAGCGAGGGAAGTCATGCAACTACAAATTCCCCGAAAAGCACTAAAAAAATTAAAACCCAAACTATCAAGTTGAGGTGATATTTTCTTGCCACAGACATTACACTTGTGCATCCCGTGGCATTTAAGAACTGACAGGCAGAATTGTAATTTTCATTAATAATGACGCAACACGATCTGACAGCCGTTATGTCACCGTCTGCGAAAATGTTGTCGGGAACTTTCAGATTTATAATTGAATGCCCACAGCATTTCTCGCTTCAAGGCTCATTATTCGTGTCCACATGAAGTAACTCGCGGGCGATTAAAAAATAATAATAATTTTTAAAAACAATTTTAAAGCCCAAGACTGATTTTGTATAAGTGTGCAGAATCCTTACGCAATGAAATTTAATTTGGCACACACACATTAATGGAGGGCGATTCTTTCATCCCGGGACTTGTTCTGCGACCCTCCAGCTACCATTTGTTCAGCTTCCTTTTGACTTCCAATAAGGCAGACCGCAAGAAACACAAACACACAAAAGAGGCGCGCACACAATTCCACTTCGGCGGGGTGACACTAAATCATTCCAGTCCACATCTCGGTCGTTTATATGTCAAAAATTGTTGAAAAGATATTCATCAAGCCCCGGAATGAGGAAAGGCGATACACTCGTGTGGATGGAGCAACAAACACCACCTCGGTCTGATTTTTGGATGTAGTTCGATGCAAATCCTGAGCGCAGTAAGAAGAGTGTTCAACTCCAATTCCAGATTCAACTGAACTCTCCAAGCCCCCTTTTTGCGCTTGCTCCCGCATTAATTGACACAGCTGAGCTATGAGCTGGGTTCTACTTACACATCCTGGAACTCCTCCAGTGTCTTCTGTGGCGTGAATACATTCAATAGACCAATTATCTGTCAAAAAAAGGGAGGTTATTACTCTGCAGAGGGATAAAGCCTTGTGAAATGACAACACGACCGCCACCGCAAATCCCGACAATGCTGGCTTGTTCATCTGAAAGGTTGCAGCTGCCTGAGCTATCATCGTAAACAGCAGGAGATTTTGTTTCCGCGTGCGGAGGAGGCAGCGCGGTAAATAATACAAGACGTGCCAAACCCATGGTCGGCCGTGATTATTCCGTTTCGATTAAGCATTTGGGACCATTTGAGGGACGCAAGATGGAGATGTAAGGAGAGACGTTTTTTTTTCCTTTCAATATAATGTGGCAGAAGAAAAATAGATGCTCCCAAAAATGTTGTGTGAAACGGGTTGCGTGTGTGTTCATATTTGAATATACGGTGTATTGGAATTTATATGGAAATCAAGTCTGTGGGGGGCAACAAAAGACAAAAAACAAAAACAAAAAAAACGGAATAAAATAGAAACCAAACTTACATTCTTGTGGTTGACACATTTCATCAGCACCAATTCTCTGTAGGCTCGTTTGGCGTGCGTTTGATTCTGAAAGGGTCTGCTCAGCTTTTTGATGGCGACGTTCCTCTCCAAGTTGTGGTCATAAGCCGAACTGAGGTGAAAAGGCAAAGCAAAGAAAGACTCAGGCAACCACCCGGGACGCAAAGGGGCGGCCAAATTCATGGGAAAGTCATATCGAGTGCTTCAGGGGGGGTCAGAGTTTGGCTCCTTCCTGTCTTATGAATACAAGCCACAAATTGACATGGCAGATTTGTTATTATCATTATTTTTTATATTTTTTTTGGTGCAAGGCGTGCAGAAATGCAAACCAATGCTGATCGTCTCTCTTGCGCTGTTCACCACCTCCTTATGGATCCATTTAGCACCAAGTCAGCCCAACAATAAAATAATAAAATTGTCCAAAATAGAAGTGACTCACCAGACAATTCCCTGTGCTCCGGACCCAATGGGCCTGAGGTTCTGGTAGCGCTTTAAAACCATAAAAGTCGAGTCGCCCACATCTATACTGTAGTATTCCTTTTCACGCTTGTTGCGGTTCATGGTTTTGCCTTGGACTGTGGCCGAGCATCCAAATGGGAGAACGCACGACACCTTCAGAGAGGAGAGAAAAAAAATCAAATTAATCCCCACATATTTCTGAATGATACAATTTTAGAACCCTGTGCTTGTACTGATCCTCCAGTTTCTTCATTTATCATACAGATGATATATTTGGCAATATCGTAGCTGGACAACCACGTCCCGATAGCTCAGGCGCCGACAGGTATGGCTGCCTCGGTTACACGCTCCCTAGTATTGTCCCTGTTTTTGGCATTTTCGTTAGTTTTTGGCGACCCTACGCGGCTTACTTACACGAGGGAAAAGCTGCTTAGCATTGGGGAGTCGACGCTCGGACTTTTTTCACCAGCACACGAAAATCCACAAGGTTTTTTGGAGCTAGTCGCGAGCGGAGCGGCGGCGCTGTACGGCGCATGGAAACGACGTCGGAGGAGGGGGAAGCGAGCCGGCGTGCTCGTCAAGCTCCGGCAACGTGGATTCCGAACCCCGCTCCCATCGATCCATCTTGCTAATCTACGATCTCTGCCAAACAAGATGGATGAGCTTCTCCTCCTCACGAAGACCAACAAGACCTTTGCAAGTTCTGCTGCGCTCTGCTTCACTGAAACCTGGCTCAGTGACCGCCACCCGGATTCGCGCTACATCTACCCGGCTTCCGCCTTCTCCGAGCCGACCGCGACACGGAGCTATCAGGGAAATCGAAAGGTGGTGGGATTTGCTTCTATATCAACGAAGAATGGTGCACTGATGTCACGAAGCTCGACGCACACTGCAGCCCGGACCTGGAGTCGCTGTCTTTAAACTGCAAGCCATTCTACTCGCCACGTGAGTTCGCCTCTTTTTTACTCGTCGGTGTTTACATTGCGCCACAAGCTAATGCTAACGCGGCGATACAAACGCTAGCTGACCAAGTAAACAAACTCGAACTAAAATACCCAGAGTCACCCTGATCATTTTGGGCGATTTTAATAGAGCACATCTTAACCGCGAACTTCCCAGATATAAGCAGCACATCGACTGTTTCACCAGAGAAGGCAACATCTTAGACCACTGCTATACAACAATCAAAAATGCATACCGATCGATCGCCGCGCAGCTTTGGGTCTTTCTGACCACAATTTAATCCACTTAATACCTACCTACAGACAGAAACTCAAATGCGCTAAACCGGTTGTTAAGACTGTGAAAAATGGACAGATGAAGCAAAGCTAGCTCTACAAGAATGCTTAGACTGCACTGATTGGGGCGTCTTTGAAACTTCAACGGGCACACTGGATGAATACACAGACACTGTAACATCATACATCAGTTTCTGTGAGGACATGTGTGTACCAACGAAGTCCTTCCGTTCCTTCAACAATAACAAGCCATGGTTTACTCCCAAACTCAGGCAACTCAGGAAAGAGAAAGAGGCCGCATTTGAAGTGGAGATCGGGCACTGTACAAACACGCCCGAAACCAATTGTGAAGGAAATTAACATCGCAAAGAGAAGCTATGCAGAGAGGCTGAAAAACCAGTTCTCTGCTAACGACTCTGCATCTGTGTGGAATGGCCTGAAAGCAATCACAAACTATAGAACGCCATCCCCCAAACAGTGAACAATAAGGGTCTTGCTGATGAACTAAACACGTTTTCTGCAGATTTGAAAAGGACACCCCCATTTCCCACACTCACTCACCTCTACCAGATACTACTCTATCTACCCCCCCACCCTCTTTTTCTCCACTACAGATCCACGAACAGGACGTGAGACGACTCTTCAAGCAGCAGAAGATCAAGAAAGCTGCGGGGCCCGACAAAGTGTCCCCCTCCTGCCTGAAAGTCTGCGCTGACCAGCTGGCTCCGGTCTTCACACAAATCTTCAACAGATCCCTGGAGCTGTGTGAGGTCCCATCCTGCTTCAAACAGTCTACCATCATCCCAGTTCCCAAGAAATCGGCAACATCGGAACTGAACGACTACAGGCCTGTCGCTCTGACGTCTGTGGTCATGAAGTCCTTTGAACGCCTTGTGCTGAACCACCTAAAGAACGTCACGGACCCCTGCTGGACCCTCTTCAGTTTGCCTACCGGGCAAACAGGTCTGTGGAGGACGAGTCAACATAGGTCTGCACTACATCCTCGAGCACCTCGACAGCACAGGGACCTACGCAAGGATCCTGTTTGTGGATTTCAGCTCTGCGTTCAACACCATCATACCGGAACTCCTCACCCCAAACTCCTCCACCTCGGTGTGTCCCCTACGATCTGCCAGTGGATCCTCAGCTTCCTGACGGGACGGACACAACAGGTGAGACTGGGAGCGACAACATCATCAACACGCACCACTAGCACTGGAGCCCCACAGGGATGTGTCCTCTCTCCACTGCTCTTCTCCCTCTACACAAACGACTGCACCTCAACAAGTCCAGCTGTCAAACTCATAAAGTTCGAGACGACACCACGGTCATCGGTCTCATCAAAGACGGCGACGAGTCTGCGTGCCGACAACAAGTGGAGCAGCTGGAGCTTTGGTGCAGCCGACACAACCTCGGGCTGAACACGCTCAAGGCGGTAGAGATGATCGTGGACTTCAGGAAACATCCTTCTCCAGAGTTGCCCCTCACACTATCCAACTGCCCTGTGTCAACCGTCGAGACCTTCAAGTTCCTGGGAATCACAGTCTCCCAGGACATGAAGTGGGAAGTCAACACCATCTCCATCCTGAAAAGGGCCCAGCAGAGGATGTACTTCCTGAGGCTGCTGAGGAAGCACGGCCTGCCACAGGAGGTGCTACGTCAGTTCTACACGGCAGTCATCGAATCAATCCTGTGTTCTTCCATCACGGTTTGGTTTGGGGCATACAAAGAAGGACAAAATCCGACTTCAGCGGACAATTAGGACGGCAGAAAAATCATTGGCACCGCCCTACCCACTCTTGAGGACTTGCACACCGCAAGAATCAAGACAAGGGCACGGAAAATCCTCCTGGATCCCCGCATCCTGCCCACCACCTTTTCCAGTTACTCCCCTCAGGCAGGCGCTACAGATCCATGCGCACCAAATCCAGCAGACACTTGAACAGCTTCTTCCCTCTAGCCATTAACTCCTAAACAGTCACTGACGTAGTCACTCTTCTTGTGCAACAAATATTGTATCTCTCTAAAATGGTTCAATGATTTTCTGCACCAACTGTACAAACTGTAATAGTATTGTATTCTACCACTGATCACTTTAGCTCTGCTTGAAACTATGGTTCGCTTACATTATGAAATGTCCTTCCATACCAATTTGCCATGTTCTTGTTTATGATGATACTAATGCAGCGTGTATACCGGAGACAAATTCCTTGTGTGTTCTACATACTTGGCCAATAAAGATGATTCTGATTCTGATTCTGATGCTGTGAAGGCAACGACATGTAAAGGTAAAAGCTCAGGGCAATATCGCGATGACAAGAGGTGAAGGATGAGCGGAAGTAGGAAGCCGCCTCTCGTGCCCGCTCCAAAAGGGAAGAATCATTAGAGGGATTTGGATCACTGTGTGCTGAGAAGACCGGCGCTGGCTATGATCGCTGGATGTTTCTCGGACCATGACTTGATCTTCATTTCCGTGACTGGCGAGCAAAGCCCTCCTTTCCGCGCCAATTAGCCTTCAAACAGGCATTGTACTTTCTATTTATTGTCACTGATGGTCACGTTCACGACAGGACTATTCATTGTGTGCTCATGTGGACCACTTTCAGCTTGACCTACGGGGTCGCCACAGTGAGTCACTTTGCATAATTTGCTGGCACGGTTTTTATGCCGAATGCCCTTCCTGACACAAGCCACCCATTTTTAATCCAAGCTTGTGAATGATGTCTTTTGATACACAGTGTGGAATCGTCTTTGTTTGTTAAGTCGAAGTACTACGTTGCTACCTTTTAAAAGCACAAAAATACGACACAGTCAAGTAAGTTTATGGTTCTTCTCTAAATCCTGTTTCAGACCTTCCTACTCAGCTTTACGGCCTCCTTTTCTTTGAACTCTTATCAAAACATCACCCGCTCCCTCCTAATTGTCTGCAGAGGGGCCCGGCAGCCGACAGGTACTCCACAAGCCTTCCGATGAGTCCACCGCACAAGCCTCAGGCACCGTGTCTCAAAGTCAAACGCGTCACCTCTTGAATAGAGTTTCCAAAGGTTCTAATCGAATGCATGTCGCATAGACCGCCCATCGGGGGATTGCGGGCATTTAAGAAAATCAATGAATGATAACGGGGTGAATTAATTCTCATTGAGGTGACCAAACGGCAGAAGTGGGGCTCAGAAATCTACGACATCTATTGACACTTGCCCTGAAGGAAGATTTTAAGTCTGCTTTGCATGTTTCCCAGCAAACGCTGCAACCTTCATCATCATTGTCACCATCATCAAATCGTTTGATAAATGATAGTAATTTTCAACGGATGAGCGCTGACTGATGATCGCGCCAAATGCAAGTCAAAGTCCGCAGAGGCAAGTCTTGCCATGTTGATAATTCTCGCCCTGGTGAACAAGCCTCGCTCTTATCTTAGTCAATGGCTGGAGGCATAACTACCCTTAACATGGTCACTGCAAAATATATATCTATATAAATCCAGCCAAAATGACTAAAATCATCCAAATAGTTTGCTCAGTTTATTTCACAGTAAGATTTGTGCACCTTTCCCATGAAAGGTGACACCTCTACTTACCGCACAATTTGAGGTTGGGTTATCAATATTCTTTCCAATAGCGAATCTTCCTCTACCAACAAAAATTGTAAATAGCACCTAGTTGATCACTACCACAGCGACTTATGAACATGGCGGTGTTGTTATATTAAAAAAAAAAAGCAAAGGGGGGTGGAAAAAGAACCATTGTGGTGCATGCAGTTACATGTATTGGCAAAAATTATGTGTGGAATGTATCAATTCAAATTGAATGATGGCACATTCCTGCAATCTTGGCTGAGTGTCTTGAGATAACAAGCTGTATGCCTGCTTCCAATTACAACAATTAAACACATAAATCACAGTGGAGCGTCCACCTCAACTAGCTTACTTTATATTTATTAAACCAACGATCAAGGGGGTGGGGCTGAGGTAACAGAAAGCTCCTCTCATTGATATAGTGCGACTAATAAGAGTAAAAGCTGCATAGCAATAATAGCAATGCAACACCGACACGCTATCATGCATTGTTGTTTTGTTTTTTTCAACCAAAGTGCATTAGAATTACTGCAGCAGAAAAATCAAGCTGCGTTATGCAACTGCCAATGCAATTGGCAGGGCATGCGAGTGAGGTCAATTAAACTACATCAAAAGTTTTGCTGTTTTTACTGGAAATATTTTACATCCGCTGTACACCACGTAATATCAATCGTTGAAAATGTCCAATTTGTCATTTTAAAGGATCTGGCCACTGGGTGTAAATGAGTTGACGCAGACTGCTAATCGTATGTGTGTGCATAGTATGAATATTGTTTCTATACACAGTTGAATGTTCATACTTGGTGGTTACTGTGCAACCAAAAGAGAAAAACAGTAGTAGCCTGCGCTTCGGTAACTGCACAAGCCTGGTCGCCGTGTACCAGTTAGGCCAGACCTGTCCTATTTGCTGTAGTGGCGTGAGTAGCATACACATTTTGACGGTCCCAAATTTGGCACTTGCCACCCCCCCAACTCACAACTGTTGACAATAACACCACCAACACGCTTCACTGGTGAAAAATAACCAGACGTCGAGCTCACCCCTCTCCGGATAATTTCAACAGCGTCGACCCGCAGTCGCCGATCGTTCGCCGCCCGCCGGAGACGCAACCTGGGCGGTTTATGGAGACAAAACAACGTTTAAATCCTTCTTCGGGGAGACTTCGGTGGCCCCTCAAACTAACAGGCCGGGGTCCCGGCAATATACATGAGTGGCTTCGGCGTAACCTAATCTTTGCGCTTCCGTGACACAAGCAGTTTCTGCCATTTCATACCGACGTCGGCGGAACCTTGCGACGTTTCCTCGGCTGCACAATGAGGACCAGGGTGGGACGTTCAAGAGCTCCTGCACGTTCCCGGTTGCTGCAACGACGAGCAAAACAAAGGCGGAAATGACGATTTGGCAGGCTGCGTTCAAGAAAACAAGACTGTTTACCTCCAACGGTCTCCGTTCGGCTTCTACAAAGGCAATTTCCAAACTGTTTCATAAAGCACATATGGACAAATGCAGACTGTATGGTTCATACTTAGAAGAATACATTTCATTAAAGACAAAACTCATTTTACTTTCGTGTTTCTCACGGCACGTTACGGAACTAAAATGTCACACAACGTACTGTACAGGTATAGAGTGGTCTCTCTTTTATCGCGGGGTTACGTAACAGTATAGACGCGTGAAATCCGCGAAGTAGTAATATATTGCACGATAGATTTTAAGGCTGTAAAATCTCACCACTAACATGTCACATTTCTCCCTTGTTTATAGATGCTCAAAGTTGAAGCTTCTGCAATAAAAGTAACTTCACAGTACTACAGTATTATTATTATTATCATTATTCTACTAATTATCATTAATACAATGCCAAAGAGTATGTATTTAATTAATCACGGTTTCAATTGTTATGGGGAATGAGATAACATTTTGCAATTGTTGCACCAGTTCACTTTTTCCTCCCAATGCCCTGAGCATCAGACAGTTCCTGACAGTTGCAAAGTGCAATGACGTGCTGGAGCAACCTGCCAATTGAAATGGATGTTTCGTGACACACCTCGTATAATGGTGAAGTGATCCTAGATCAAAGAAGGTGAGCTAATTGAGACAGATAGTCTCTTGTTGTTTAAATGGCTCATTAACACAGTGCTGCCTCCATTGGATTGGCCCTTTACTGGCCACAGCTGCCATTAGCTTGTCTGGCAAATCCAATTATGCGCTTAGGTCCCCGGTCTAAAAATAGTCGAAAATGACAGAAAACGAATCGACACGTCACTTGTTGTGAGTGCAGAGGAAATGATATCTGGGGACCTTGGTCTCAGCAAAGGCAATTGATCTGTCATGAGGACATGATGACGAAGACGATAGGCAACAAGCTGCCATGACAGATGGGGACCTGGCGACGAAGGAGAGGTGGATGACATGGCAGCGGGGACGTGTGAGAGGAAGGATTAGATTGATAAGGCGGATGTCTGAGGGAAATTAAAGGGAATAAGGTAAGCTATACTTTACATGTAAACAAATAGTTATTACGTCCAAACATGATTAAAAGAACACCAGAAATACCTAATACGAGCTCCACTGTGGAGCAGAATAAATAGCTTCTAACGGTAATTACTTTCCTCACACAGACACAGAAGGCATGCACGCTTGCTAATTTCCACTTGACAGATGGACACATTTTGTTTCAAGAATTTAGCAAACAATGTGGATGCAGTCATGAGAAATAAGTATCTATTATGAAAATGAGAGATTGGTCATGGGTTCACGGGGACGGTTCCGATCTGATATAGGCAAAAAAGTAACCCCCACACAGAAAAGGCAACCGTTTAGACGAAAAAAAATATTCTCTATTGTAGAGTCTTCATTGAAGCTAACATACGGTATATGACCGGGGTCTTCACGTTCTCTTACCGGCCTATAGATCGAAATCCGGTTTGGTTTGGTTAGATATTTGATCACTGGCTGATATTTAGGGAGGTGGGAGGCTTTTGTGAACCACACAAAACAGGCTGCTGACATGCAGCTCTCTGTTTTCCATCAGGATGGGGACCTTTGTGACCCTGGCAGAGGTGCTAGAGGCCAGGGGTTCACCACTCGATGAGGATGAGGTCTGGTGTCTGCTGCTTGTCACCACCGAGGCCTTACTGGATGTTTCCAAGAAAGGTAATTAGCTTCCTGTAAATTCCCGCAAACGATCCACCAGTTATCCTTAACGGTTTCTGCTGTGGTCTGTTCAGGCTCTGGCAACATGTGCAGTGTCCTCAGCCCAGGCTCGGTGCTACTGTCCGCTAATGGACGTATGGCCTTCAAGAGCTGCGGGCGAAATGATGATGTGGCCTCTTTCGTGGCTCCTGAAGTCATTCAGGGTCACACCGCCTCCACAAGAACCACAGCTGAAAAGGTTGTAAAACTGAACTCGTCTAAACCAACGGTCAGATCAGCGCAATATGCCTTCTCAGCACGCTGCCGTCCAATTTCACATTGTTTTTAAATTTACGGGGAGACTATTTTCGTATTGAAAGCAAGAAACACCAATGGTATCTAACATCATAAAAGTCCAAAGTAGGATGGGTACTCCTCATCCAGGAGCGATTTTCAAGACATGTTTTAACTTTCGGCGTTACTGGACCATAGACTTAAATTTGATAGCTATGATCAGTTCCTGTAGGAAATATGGATGATCCCATATGTCTATGACTTTCATTTTGCATGCCAAAAAAATTTGCGGCGGGACCCCCAATGTTGATAGCGTGATCGTTATTAACCAGTTATTAGAGCAAACTTGGAACAATGAGGTGCCTTTTCTGTCCCTGCTTTCCCACAGACACTTGTGTACTCACTGGGCATGACTTTTTACTGGTGCGTGGATTATCAGGTACCTCAAAACCAGGTACTTTGCTCCTCCAAACGTCAACTATCCAACTAATTAGCAGATGGTGAAAATGTATCAACTGTTTCTCAAATGTTCTTCCTGTGGCCCCCAGCCCGTCTATCTTAGTGCAGCGCTGGAGGGTTTACTCTTGAGCATGTGCGAGGACACAGTAGTGAGGCGGACAGACCTGATGACGGTGCTGGAGACCTGCGAGCTTCACCACAAGACCTTTATGCTGCATCCAGCGGAGCGGCTTGTCAAGCAGCTGGTGGAAGACATCTACAGAAACTCGGTTCGTGGACCGCAAATTGGTTTTGACGATGTTGCTCTCCACTGGGTTTGCCTGACAGCACAAACCGTCCTCGTCCCAGGTAGATCCGGTGTCAATGACAGAAAACGGATCCCTGCTGAGTGATCGCAGTCAGATCATCAGAGACAAGTTACACGGTATGTATTGCGGTTGACAAATTACACAATGTACCGTGCAAACCTTACTCAGCACTGGGCTCAATTTCAGGCCGGTCTTTTTGTAACTCTACATGGTTGACAAAAAAGAAGATCTCCAGAAGATTCTCAGGAGCATCCTATACACCGGAGTCCGTAGGGTACGGAACGACGTGATGCATCTCATTTGAGCCGTTTCAAACAAAAGCCGAAACTTCGGTTAGTAGCTCTTGACTGGCGGCAGATTGAAGAGAATGATCAAGTCATCCCCGCTTTAGGATCCCCTCGGGATGTCGACGCACTGAGAGTAACGGGAGCTGGCAGCAATTCAATCGCACCGTTTGTAGCCCATACCTGGACGGAGGCCGACGCGCTAACTCCAGATTTCTCACACAGTTTGACTCGACAATGAGTCTGACTGAGAAAAAAATGAAGGTGAGGAAAAATTGCGATCGCACAAACGGTGCAAAAAGTCCATTTTCTTTTCGACGGACGAATGATTCCATCTCTGCTGTAGGAGATGGGTCCAGAATTTATTAGAATGTCGGATGAGCCCGCGGTTGTCTTAGAGCTGCCTGGATCCATTTTGGTGAGAGCCCAAAGACATTTTCACTCGTAGTGTATTTGTACTCTAAGTTTGTAACGCGCCTTGAGAAAAGCGCTCAGTCTTCCTTCCATTTTGTTTTTTCCCGGCGCAGTCAAAAAAGGGGAAATCTCCCAGCACGCAGCGAGAACTGACTGTGGTGATGCCAAACGGTCAGAACATAGCCATCAAATGCGAGGTGAAATCCAGAGGCGGGGACGTGTTTGATATGATTGTCGCTCACGCCAACCTGGTGGAACACTTTTACTTCGGCCTTGCTTACATTGATGGTAAATGAGCAATTTGCGCCAACAGACGTTATGACGATTCCGTTGATGTCATACCAGGCTCCTCTTGTCCGTCCCTCTCTCTCTCTCTCATCAGATAATGAGTTTTTCTTTGTGGACAACGAGACCAAGATTTCCAAAATTGCTCCCGAGAGCTGGAAGAAAGTGCCTTCAACCACCTTTGCCCTTTTCTTCAGGGTCAAATTCTTTGTCAATGACATTTCTACTATTTTGTAAGTATTTTAAAACGAGCCCCCACCTCCACCTCCACCCCCACTTCTCGAACTGATTCGGAGTCTCATCCTATCAGGCACAAACAGACCCACCACCAGTACTACCTCCAACTTCGAAGAGACCTCTTGGACAACAGATTGTCCTGCCATGAGGAGACTGCTCTGTACCTCGGAGCGCTGGCCTTGCAGACGGAGTATGGGGACTGCATGCCTGAGGTTTGGAGAAACATTGGTCTGATTGTGAGGTTGTGAAAAAGATGCTATGCGTGGGGTGCATTTCAATCAGAATGTTTTTTTCCCCCTCAGGTGTACGGTAGAAACTACTGTCGCCCCGATCAATATGTCCCCAAAAGCGTGATAGAGAAACGCGCCTTGCCTTATATTCTCGGAGAACTGCAACGGCTCCACACAAACAACGCCCAGATGCTCACGGATGAATCCGAGCTGGAGTTCCTCAAAGTAAGACATTTGATGAGAAATCCTTTTTGATGCAGACGTCCCGTCGTTGAGTTTACGCAACAACAGACTTTGGTACCCATCGTGCAGGTGTGTCTGCAGTTGCCCGAATACGGTGTTTTGTTCCACCGCGTGACACATGAGAAAAAGCCAGTGGAAGGAGAAATTATCCTCGGAGTTTGTGCCAAAGGCGTTATTGTCTATGAGGTGAAAGATGGCTGCCGAAGCACAAGCCAGACGTTTTATTGGAGGGAGACGGAAACTATTTCCTCCAATGTGAGCGTTACGGTTAACCCAAACTATCCAACCAATGATTCCAAAACTAAAATGTGGAATCTAAAGAATCCCGTTGGAATGTCCCATCATCTTCTTCCAGAGGCATAAATTTGTAATCGAGTGCCGGGCCGGTAAGAAGAAACACACCTTCATCGCGGAGACGTCAAAGATAGCCAAATACCTGTGCAACCTCTGCTCATCGCAGCACAAGTTCAACAACGAGATGAATTCTCGTCAGCTCAGTCACAACATGGTCTCGGGTCAGTAGAACGCACGTCGCTTTTTCTTTCAAAGACGGGAAATAAACCGGGACTGCGTTGGGGCCATTTGTCTCTAGACGAGAACATTCCTCAATACGCGACAGCTTGCCGGACTCCAAACAGCCGCTTCAAGTCCATGGTGGGCTCCGAGACGCCTCAAGGTGACAGCGGTCTCAACACTCCTCAACGCGAGTCCCTGACAAGGCTTTGTGAAGATGTCGCCGCTCGCATCGAGGCCCGCTTCAAACAGCAGCGCCAGAGCCTTTACGAACAAAGGTACAAAAATCCTCCATTTAAAAAAAACAATTCCGATCCCCATTCTCCTCCAGCTTGGTGTCTTAAAAGACTGCGTGCGAATGCGACGCCATTCTGAAACGTCTCATTTGCAGCACGTGCTCCAGCAGTCAGTGCGGCAGCACCGGCATGCGTTCTCCAGCCTGTTCTCCCAGAAGTGGATCTGAAGCTCCTTTTGGCTCACCAGCAGCCAGAGGTAAGACCAGAGCAGCTTTTGGCGAGTCTAGTCGACTTCACTTAACTAGTCGCCTGAGCGTGGATCTCTATGTTGCACAGAAACTCCAACGAAACAAGGGCCACCGTCAGAGCGAGAGGTCCTATGCGTTTCTCTCAAGAAAGACCCGAAGCTTGGCCTTGGTAAGGTTGGACTACAATAGCGGAAATGTTTGTTCTCACGGCAGGTTTCAGGGTAACAAGTGTCACTCGGTTGGTCCAAATCACGTGTTTATGCAGGCATCATGATTGTGGGAGAAGACACGGCGGGACGCTATGATCTGGGCATTTTTATTGCATCTGTGGTGCCAGGGGGGCCTGCTGATAAGGATGGACGTATACGAGCAGGTACCAAATCCAAGTGACTCATATTAAGTTCAAATGCTTTTTGGTTTTTTCCAATCCACCGAAAAATATGATTTTTGAATGTCATTTCTGTTCTGCTCTGTATGGTTTTGTTTGTCCGTTAGAGCATAATTGGCGGGTCTATTGTAAGAACAGCGCACTTTGTCGGGTGCGGTTTTGGCGGAAAGCACAATTGGAATGACCTTTTGCCCTTAGGTGGTCGCCTGATCTCTCTGAACCACATCAGCCTGGAGGGCGCCACCTTTAGCGAGGCAGCGGAGGTCATGCAGAGCAGCCCGGAGGAGGTGCAGCTCATTATTTCACAGCCAAAAGGTGCTGGGTCTGTGTGTGTGTGTGTGTGTGTGTGTGTGTGTGTGTGTGTGTGCACGCATTCGTGTGGACGCGTGTTGTCAGCATTTTTTTTTTTTTTTTTAAATCTCAGCCCCACAAACTCCAAACACTCTGCGGCCTTCTGCATTGAGGAATTATGAGTCGCAAACTACGCTGATGGCATACGGGCAGCCGGGAGACAGCCTGGATGAGATTGTCTCCGTCATGATGGAGCCAAAGACCGGCAACAGACTCCAGCCTCCCCAAGAAGTCCGGATCTTAAACGCGCAGGTAGAGCAACATTTTAAGTGCATACACTGTACACCTACCTAAAAAAAAGTTTCGAACAAGATCAATTGACGCTCTTCCCTGCCGCCTTTGTTTGTTGCCTGATTGAATCAGGCCAAAACATTTGGCGTCACCATTCAAAACGTTTGGGGAGGGGTGTACAAAAAAATGCACAATATATGCAAAACACCGCAAAGGTATCGGTAACTCTGATCCCTATTTTTATCAAAGTACCGTGACGGTGCAGGATTTGACAGCTGAGCGCGTAACAAGTTGGGTGTCATTTTGAAGGACGGCTGTTCGCTTTCTTCCTCTCTGAACTGCGTGAGGTCGGAGGAGAACATCGTGAAGCTCAAGAAGGTCGCCGGAAGCCTGGGCGTTAGCATCACGGTGAGTTTGCAAAAAGTGCTTTCTGAGGATTTGCGGTACCGACTAAGTGACTGAAGGTGGATTTTAAGGAGGCTAACCTTGAGTCGACGCGGAAACGAGCACGAGTCATCCACAGGAGTGGGTCACAAAGTCTTCTTGACTCAAATCTCATTAACATTCGCGGTCCAATGGGATTAGCGACAGAAAGATTGCTCTTGTTGTAACACCGAACCTGCCGCTTTGGCCAACTATCAATGTTGTAGTATTTTTTATTGTTTTTTTTGCATTGATGCGAGGATAAATACTATCATTCAAGGATGATGTCACGACTAATGCTCCCAACGGCGAAATCTACATCAAGAGCCTTGTTCCGGGAGGGTCTGCTGAGAGAGACGGTCGCCTACGTGCAGGTATAGCTAAGTAGTTTTTAAACTTTTTTTTAAACTTCTGTGCGCTAGATCTGATTTAAATCATTAAGTTCTGCCTTTTGTTTTTTTTAATGAACACTTGTACCTAGTATACTACTGTACTTTAATATTGTGAGATTAGAAGAAGCCCATCTCTCTCTCTCTCTCTCTCTCTCTCTCACACACACACACACACACACACACACACACACACACACACACACACACACGCACACTCAATGTGCAACAGGAATGAATTTGAACACTAAAAGTGAGACTAACTGCAAATATCTCTGACCCAAATACAAAAGCAAGTTGCCCAAGCACAGCTCCAGAATAATTGGACTGTATTTGTTTTCTGTTGCAGGTGACAGGATATTAGAGGTCGATGGGATTCGTTTTCAAGGCTTCACCTATGAACAGGCCGTGAAATGCCTGCGCAAAACCGGGGAGGTCAGTGCAACGTGCGACTGATCACTCTGCAGTTAAGTGGGACGCTGATGAAAAATTTCTCCCACCCACCTCCCTCCAGACGGTGACTTTGGCTGTGGAAAGTGCGTCCAAGAGCTTCCCGAGAGTTTCATTGAGCGCCGACACTGACACCAGCGAGCCCACTCAGAACGTGGATGGAGCTGCCAGGCAGTTTCGGATCAACAGCGCCTCGTCCATTTTCTGCGACCGGCCCAGGGACTACAACTTTGTTACCGATGGTACGTTCGCAACTTGTCGTGACATATTTTGCAATACAATTTACGGCAAAGACCGGATGTAACGGTGCTTAAGATCTTCGCGAGAGCAACGGCGGTTGTCACTAAGTCAAAAGCAAACTCAACGGACTGCATGAAGATGAACTTTCACACACTTCCTCTTCCTGATCTTCCTTTCTGACCCTGCCCTTTACACTTCTTATCCCTCCGGCCTCCCTTATCCTCAAGGTCTGCCATCCCTCCTGCTTAACATAGAAATGAGCGAGTTCTGCGAATTTGTCCTGCGGCCACTTCCGTTCGTAATCTGTCACCTGCTTATTGATGGAGTCTATTTTTATTTGTATTTTTTGCATTTTATTCTCGGCTTTCGTTGTGTCTTCAAAAGATGTGAGGACGCGCAAGTAATGATTTCTTTACTTGGAAATTGTAATTTAATCATATACAGTATATGTGTATTACTCCAACCAACGCAAAAAATCTTGACTCGCATTTGCACTGATTTTAAAATAAATAAAATATCAACAATTAATCGTTCGGGCCCTCCTCACACTCAAGATAGTTGTCACTCCGCAACCCCAATTGGAGTGGTGTGACGTTTGATGCACTAACCAGCATTGTGTGTTATTCTCTCCATCTTCTCTGCATCTCCATCGTCCCTCACCAAAACTCCTCAGAAAATACACAGGAAGTGACTCTGACTAAGAGCGCCAACGGTCTGGGCTTCAGCTTCGTTATGTGTGAGCTGGACCCGCCCATTCCGGACTTGGGCAACCTGATCCGGATAAAGCAGCTTTTCCCCGGCCAACCGGCCCAAATGAGTGGCAGGATCAATGAGGGGGATGTACTTTTAGCCATCGACGGCCATTCGCTCAAGGAGCTGTCTTATCCAGTATGTGGATTAGGCTCTTAAAGTTGCTATAGTTCACCTTTTTTACCTTTCAACATTTGATCATAACTGCAGTTTTTAGACTGACAATCGTCGCCGGTGCCATGGATACAATTTGGCTTTGTGATTTTGACCAAAGCTACTAAACTGGTTCTCCAGAGGCTTTGTTTGGCACGTCCATGTCAGACACTACCCTAGGATAGGCTAGAGATGTTTTTGCTCATGTAGCTCACATTTGGAGTCGTTTTCATTATTCACAATTCATATTTTGTGTTTTTTTTCTTAGAAAGTACTTAAGTTGTTCAAGACATCAGGCCCCGAGGTCCGACTGACCGTCTGTAGGCCTTTACCAGGTATGGACACACGCTTCTTTGTGGCCCTAGACGCCCGTTTTACATTCAGGTTTCTCAATTTGTGTTTTCTTCAGGGATCCTTCCGTCGATCCATCAGCTTACAGGGGGCGCGTGAGTCAGTCGTGTGTCACACAGCAGCTACCGAGAACATTTGGAGGCAGCTCTCTTTGCATCCTGATCAGACGGAGATGACATACGAGGATTTGCTCAAAGAGGGCAGGTCAGTGCTGTGTGACCGAACATTATGGACCAAACAGCTGGAGTTCTAAATTCTTGAGGCTTAACTTGGGATTGAGACAGATGTTTCCGGACAGGGAATTAGATGTTCAGAGGGATGTTGTTTTTTTTTTTTTTTGGGGGGGGGGGTGATCGAGGAATGATGGCTCTGCTGAATTTACAATAGGCTATCGCGTAAAAAGCTTGCATGACAGCCTGATTTATTTTTACTTCATTCCCATCTCATTTTATGTTCCCAGCATACAAAAGAAACAGATGAACTGACTGCAGGTGAAACATGGGATTTTTTTTCGGCGAGATGAACCAAAGTAAAGGTGAGGAATTGATTATTAACGGTATCGATACATATTTGAGTCTTGCGCAGTTTATACAGTACCTGAATTTTCAAATCTGATCATAGAAGTAGTTGGGTCGTGATAACCGGCCACATGCGCATAAAACATTTGAATCATCCTCACTCAAATGTAAGAAACTGGCTTGGTGGGAAATATTTCCAAGCATCTGCCGCTAGGTGGCAGACTTGTGCTTAAAATAGTCAGATGCCCCTTTAAATTTAATTTTTTTTGTTATTTCAGCTAATAGCCAGGAGGTGCTGATAGTGTCATTTTTATTTGTCAATTTTCATCCACAGGCAACTGGAATATATACCAAAAAGACGACATCAATTGCGGGCTTTTAAGGATACCTGTGCTTCTTGGCACCATAAAATAATACCGTGGGTTTTGCTTCTGAATATGTATCCTGATATCAGAGTTGTTGTTGTTTTTTTAAAAGTATTGTTGTTTGGAGGTTTTGTTTGTGGACGCTACTCTTTTCAATGCAAAATAAAACTACCTGAACCAAAATCTGACCTCAATGTGGATGATTCCACAAAAAAAAAAGAAAAAGCCCAAGTTAAATTTAAAGACAAATTGGGCAGGGCGGACACTGGCGCACGCCTCCCTGGGTGAGGAGGAGCCAGTCATCGTCCCTCGTAAAATAAGGGGTTCCTGTATTACAGCCAAAGCCAGTAGTGCATCTGGATCCCATCACCACTTGTGCTCCCTTTGCAAATGATCCCAAATGTTTCTAATTATGCCAGTGGAGACGGCCCAAGGCTGTGTGAGTATGTGTATGTTTTGTGTGTAATCGCCCTGACGGACGTGTACACCCAAACACTAGCCTTTGTTTATTCATGAGCGGAGAAGCAGCAATGGACAGCGCGGTCTTGACCTCTGCGGCCTCTGCTTAGGTCAGTGCACGTGGCGATGACTGATGAGGGGAATGATGGAGTATGGGAAAAATATCAATGGAGGAGTTTGGAGTGGGAACTCAGTAAAAAAAAAAAATACAGCTTTCGGCATCTGACTAAATATGTCTTCACCTAGAATCAAAAGGGCGCACATTCATACATCTTAGGCCACCCCCCTGAACCAGGATACACATTCAAACACAAACTGCTAGTCCTACTTTCGGAGCTGAGGTGCACAAGCAAATAAAACTGAGCACGGCAATGTTAGATAATGCGCCTGCGTCAAAAACCGCCACACTGTGTGTACGTTGAATTGATTTATAACTCATACTCACTGAACAAGTTTGCCGGAAAACAAAACAAAAGATCATCTTTAGTCAATGATCTTTTTTGTTATTTTAAAAATTAACTTCATTGGTGTGTAAGCAAAACGATTTGACATTATGAGAATCAGAGCATAACCATAAAAGTCGGCGGGAGTTTTTTTTTTGGTAATAGACTGTGCCACCGCAAGGGCACGGTTAAATGTGATTGTTGTCATGCTCAGGCCTCGTGAAACACCACCCAAGACAAATGGGCACAGTGATGCTTTTTTGGCAGGCATCAAAGGCCTCGCTCAGCATTACAGGTTATTGTTCACATTTTCCATTGCCGCTTACTGTGACGCACGCTCCAGTGGAGAGACAGCAACGCAGGCTCGGGTGCACGCATCGGGGCCATTTGCCTGCCCTCTCGTTTATCTAATTTCCACAATTGAAATGATTGTGCGGACATGCTAAGTGAAAGTAGTCCAAAGTTCAATGTATGAAATGAATAGAGGTTGAAGGGGTTTCATACGCATGCGCACAAATTGGCTAGGTGGCAAAGTTCCGAGTATAGCCTGTCAAAAAAGTTAAGTGAGAGGGGCGGGGGGGGGGGGGGGGTCATCCCAAGAGGATGCCGGTTGACAGACTCGAGGGACGAATTCTACAACTCTGTCAACGGAAACCATCGTCATACATCTCCGCCGCGTTCAGAAAGCAAAACAGCCTGGTGAGATAATCGCGGCGCCCCGGGCTAGCGCTTTAAGATTTGCTCATTCGACAACAGGAATATGATACCTCATTTAACAAAATGGAGGCAAGTGAGAGCGAAAAGGTCAGAGACGGCAAACTAACGATGAACCGACATGGAGAGATGGAAACCGGCTATTGCAAGATAAATAAACGCATAAATGCATTTCTTTTAAACAGTTAAATAGCTGTGGACATTTCATACTTGCTGCCGTGTCCACTGCCTTTGACCATTTTTGTCTTGCTGTATGAAGGCGGCCAATACCAAGCCGCAATTGTCATGTGTCACTTCTTGTTGTTTGTGCCAAAGTTGGCGCGGGATTGTAGCGTGGAATACATGGTCATACTCTATCCAATCCATGATCTTCCCTTGGCTATCCACTTCGGAGTTGGCGATGCTAGCGGTCTTCCTTGTCTCTGGCCACCTCCTCAGTTCCCCTGAGAGGATGCTGAGGCGTTCCCTGGCCCAATTGTGAGATAGTTCCTCCAACGGCCTCCTCCCAGTTGGAAATATCTAGAACACCTCACCAGGGAGGCAACCAGGAGGCATCAAAGTCCAATACAGTGTCCACATCATTGTTGATGCTGCAGCTGATCTCACATACTTTCCTGCGAGATCAGTGTTGATCCGCAGAAGGTGAAGGATCTTGCAAGGTAGACTGAACCGGATGTGTTAATACTTAAAACACAGTCCATCGCAACGTTACGGGATGGATTTTGAGGAGGACGACCACCCAGGTTTACATGCACAAATGTGAAAGAAAGAAATCAGATGGTAGCTGTTTCTTTCTTTTTTTTTTTTTCTTTTTTAACAGTGGGAGGGGGCGCCTATGAAATCAACCGGCACAGTGTACAAACTCAGTACGTAAGACATACTTGAGAATATTCCTGTGAGGGTCCCTGGTCTCTGAGCTGGCCGAGATGAAGAAAACATCTCTCCCGGATGTCCCTTCTGGCTCGCAAATGAATTGTGAAGGCAAGTATTGTCTTGTCATTTAGGTGGCAGGAGCCTCCAACAAATGCATACACGATATACAACTCACATGTGTTTATAAATCCAACCTGTCTGCACCCAGAGGATGGACGATCAAAATTTATCCTTTCCCATCTTTTGGCAACCAGCTGCCTTCATCTCCAGTTTAAACACACCAGGCCCGGGACCCTCCGCCCCGCTACAGCAGTTAACATCACCCACCGTGAAACAAACAGCAAGACCGTATCGGGTCCAGACAAGTTTTACAAGACCGACCCTCGCCGAAGTGCCCTCAATCAGACCGCTGCCTTTCCGCCCCTTAGGTGCCATTTCCGCGCTCAAACCACTCCCTGAAGACCCATAGGTGGAAAAAAAAAATGTTCACGGAAAGTAAAGCTGCTCTAAAAGACAAAATCGGTAAAGGGGTAAAAAGTTAAAGACCACCAATATTCACGAGCAAAAGAATGCCTGTTTTTTTGTTGTTGTTTTATTTTGTTTGGTTTTTTTTTTGGCTCACTTCAATTTTAGCATCTGAACACGAGAGCGAGCCAGTTTTCAGAGGCTTTAACGGCTAGGAAATCAAGGAACCATAGATACAGAAATAAATAACCAGTCATTGATTTACCGACTCATTTCTCCAGACAGGCTTTAAAAAAAAGTTATTGTCCTCCTTTCCTTCACACTCCCTTTACCCTTCCTCCTCTTCACCTTTAACTTGTCCTCCCAAACTCTCTCTTTGTCCCATGTTTGCCCTAATGAATCGCAGAGGATGAGCAGGTAAAAAAAAAATAAAAAAACCCCAGCTGTAAATCTCGGAACCGTATCTTTCCATCGGTTCTTATAAAAGCCCCATTGTTGCTATGCTGAATGCCTTGCCCGGCAAATGTTTTGAAAGAGTGGCACAGATTCCCGTAAATCATTCCTTGTCATTTATTTTATAAATCACCATCCCCGGGACCATCTTGTTCCAATCACTCGCTCAAAACGGTTGATTTAAGGCACGGCGCGCACAGTCTATTGGAACTGAAATGAAGAACCGATGCATGCATGGAAGGCTGCAAGATGTGCACAATTTGATTTGAACAATGGCTCGAATATGTCCCCCGCTTGTTATTTAGTATCTGTATTATTCCGTTTTGTGAACGCACCAACTCATAAAATCTCCAAATTCTCCCGAGTCGTTTCATTTGACAACTCTCGAGGACGATGTCCATCGGTTCAAATAAAGTGAAATCGGATCTACAGATGCTTTGTCGTCTCACCACGGTGGACTCTGCTTAACGTGTTGAACGATGGCAACGATTCAAGATGACGGATTCCTCCTACCGTTCAAGTTGACAGCGTGTGTCGGTGGTACTTTGCACAAATCCACCGGGCGGCTTATCATCAACGGGAATCGCCGGATGGATCACTTTGCCTCCAACTGTCAAAAGAGAAGACGAACATTAACGGCTTCATCACCGGATGCTATTGTTGATTTCTCATACCGTCCTGGACAATATTACACATGGAAATGAACCAGAAACTTCAATGCATGCTTAACAAATTGAGAATAGTAATTATTAAATTAATAAATACATTTTTATGTCTTCTTGTTTGTTTTTTTCAAACTGGGACATTTTCATATCATAAGATCTCATCTATGCATTCATGGTTCATAACACAATTTTTCAAAAAAGTCACAAAATAATGTCGGTGAATCGTGATTTGGATTTTTGGAAAGTACGGTGCACACATCCTCGGTCGCCTGCGTGTATTTCAATCAAGACTTTTGGGTGAACAGAAGATGGCAGTGCAGAGCTAGCGGGGTCAATACCCCAATGGATGTCCCGTCAAGTTTGATCTCTTACTTGAAATAAGCAGGTGGGTTTGTACGGGGACTTTGGAATTGAAGTGCTTCAAGGCAAAAATATATGTATTCATTAGTTGTGCTTTTGGGGAAAATAGGCCAGTCAATTGCTGACTTGATTAGTTTCAGTTGAACATCAATTGTGTGTTCATGATTTAAGGTGCAGTGCAGGTATCCCACTGAGCTTTTTCTCCTGAATGCACAATTGAGCCATTGTTTTAAAACCGTCCCATGAAAAATCTCTGCGCTTCCAGCTTCACGGTCTCATCCCAATAAACATTTCTCCTTTACCTCCATTTGTTTTTTAAATCCCGCAAGGCAAAGTAAAATCACTGTGGCACACCTTACGTCAACATAGATTTCAAGATCATATGGTTGGATAGGCTGTAAAGACGGCCGGGGATTTATTTTCTCTTGCAGCCGCAGGACTGTAAAAGGTGACCATGGCTATAAACATTTACAGCATTTAAATAGTTTAATTTTACAATCTTTAAAAAAAAAAAAAAAAAAATTAAAGGATATACTTGGAGAGTCATGGAGATGTAGGCCCAGAAGTGAACAGTTAGGATTAAGATGACATCATGCTTGGGTTACAAAGAAATACCTTGTAGCTGTTCGGTATCTGCAATCTATCCTCTCCAAATGTGTGCATGTGTGTGACAAGACGCAACACTTCACTGAGCCTGCGTGATATTTCACTGCAACGCACGTGTCATCTTCTCCCCGTAATGAGTGCGATGGATGTTATACGATACCGTTTATCCCTGTCCACGCATCCCACAGGTGCCAGAAGCTCTGTTAAAATGCACAAGAGGTGTGTCTGCACGTTTCTTCACTTATTGTAGCCTTGCCATCATTTCATTTATCACGACCCTCAGACATTTTTTCCCCCCCGGTCCAAAAGAGGAAAGATGGCAGACACTTGATCTTTGAGTCAGAAATCTTTTTTTTTTTTTGCACGCCAGTTATTTTTCATTGAAAAAAAATAAATAAAAGAGGAAAAACATTATCGGAAATTTGCTGCCTTGAGATTCAAGTGACCTGGCTTTCCCAATTGTTTTTCTTTTGTTGATACAAAGCGTTGTTCAGATTTTTTTTTTGCTTTGATTTGCTTTGCTTTGAAACTAAACATCAAACTACGAGAATTACACGTTGCGTGACAACCAAAGAAAGTATTCTATATCATAATGCTAACATACAATGCAAAATGTCATAGAAAGGCACAAGAAGAGCATTGGTGTCACGGCATTGCAACCCTTTAAGCAACAGCTATTTGAACACAATCGGTGGAGCAACAGGTGTAGATAGACAATATAACAAGACGAATAGGCAAACGTTCTTCATCAACATTTTCTTGTATGTACTGTATATGTCTCGATACGCCCATTTTATGGTTCTGAGGTTAGTGGTGTGAGGTAGCCACTAGCAGGCCAAATTAGAAGTTATCATTATTACATTAAATAAACTGGAACTCAAAGTCCTGTCCAAAACACCTGCTACCGCTTTTCTCATTCGGACTCCGAAGAAAATGTGCATCAGCTGCCAACAAAATTATACAGTCAACACAATTTTGTGTGATTATTTTCAGTTCTCCTGACATGGGCCGCAACAATACATTAGTTCACCAAATTTTATTGCATATCGCCTCTGTGTTGCTTAAATCTGATCAGGCCTGCATCTGGCTCAAAGAGGAGTTTTGCTCGAACATCTTTCATGGACATGCTCCAGGTCAGTCAGACTTTATCTGGGAGGCCTGCCCAGTACACTCACTACGCAGTGCTCCCCCTCCGCCACAGGCAGTTAAGAAATTTCCAAGGTTTTTTGTGCTTAGTCAAAGGGTTTGTGTCGAACCATTTACATAAATGCGGTTTACTACTATTACGGTCCAGACCACGCCTTTGCCCTATAATCACCCGAGATAATCCATAGATGGATGCATGTAGGCGGCCATCCGCATTTTTAGCGCCAGTAGACTGGTCCATATATGCTCCATTTGTATTTTGAGGGAACCACTTGTAAATGGCCATAGAAGAACTCAGCAGGGTTCAGATGCGTTTTGTGTTGCTGTTGATTCAAGCTGTGTTACTCAAGAGGCCCAAAAAGCACCATGGGTGGCCACTTTGGGCCAAGAGCCCAACATACACAAATGCAGCGCAAACTCAAAAAGAGCGAGGTGTATACAAATTATCAGTCGCCGGTATACACACAGCAGGCTGGCACATGCATTCTGAGAAAACGTGCACTGTCGTATTGACCGGCCTGTCACAAGCATTAATGCACACATCCATTAAATAAACACGGGTACCTTGTGCACAAATTCATCTGGACACCAGCGCACACAGAACTGCAATCACATACTCCCGCTGGGGCGTAAAAACAAACTGCTCAAAATATGGCATTTGTCCTCTGATTAAACACTCGCATTCCTGCAGGCTGTGTTTGGCCAAGCCGGGCAACAGGCATCATAGTGACAGTCGGACGTGGGGTTTGTCCGCTCATGAAGGGACGCTTTATGACACAGCCAACCCCATAGAACCGGCTTCAAATGGCCCCCGTTGCTAATGAGTACGGCGGCACTGACTCGACTTCCTAACCTGCCGGCCACGCCTCCTTGGCGTCGGTTAAGACACAAACAAGAGTCACAGAAGTCAGTGAGAGGTTGATCCTACTTATTGAGGATATAAATACACAACATTGCACAGCGTTCTCAGTTTCATTAATAATGTTTAGTTTCAATGTAGCAGCTCAGCGTTCGAGATGCTGAAATGGCGAATGGCAACCGTAGACCGAAAACGATTTCTATGCATTTTGAATACACATTTTGAGTCATTCAAGGCTGCAGTCAAAACTGAAATGACAAACGGCGCACGGTTTCGTTTCATGCTTTCACCCTGAGGCTGAATTTCCAGGTGACTTATTGATAAAAGCGGCAGACGCGAGCAACGTTTGAAATAAAAAACTCGGTACCGTTGGGAGCGGCGGTGCGTGTAGGTGCCCAGTGAAGTGAAACAATCCCACACACTGTGGCGATCTTTCTCCCAATTGTTGATTTTGTGTTCAGCCATGCAAGTCTTATTGAAGGAGCACGGACTACAATGGTCAAAAAACGGCCAGCGGTTAAAAAGGCAGAGAGCATGTCATAAAAGTAACAAGCTCCATCCGCACACACGCACATTACACAAAGAAAGCAGCTTTATAGGACAGCTGTGTAACCCAGGAAACTACAAGGGAGAATGTCAAAGAGTACTACCAACACTCACCGAAATGGACTAACAGGCAAAATTTGCCAACCTCAGGGCATGGCACCTAATTTTTCGACATTACGTCGCGCCATGTTTTGTTAGTTTGCTTTGACCTTACATGAGGTTGTGTTACATTACTTGACATTAACCTTTATGTGTGGGCTTTGATGGTTCTCTCCATTTTGGGCATGTTTTTTTTTCCCCCGCATAGTTAGTTTTCCTTTCATGTTCTACAAACACGCACACTATATCCATTGAAGACTCTAAATTGCCTTTTGGTCCGTATACGACTTGGCTCATCCGTGACCTTTGAACGGGATTCGCGGTACAAAAAAGTATGAATGGATGGGGGTTTTTGACATTGCCAAAGACGGTCTAAAGCAGGGTAAAAACACACGGATTCTTCTCCACTTCTGCTCAGACTGACCGCACTGTCCTCTTTGCACCTGTAATGCGATCCACTTGTAGATTTATGACTTTTTAGAGACTCATGGCTACGTTTTTGCATCCAATACTTTTTTTGGTTGGCTCAACTCAAACTCTCGTGCATCCTGATATTAATCTTTGTTCGGTCCAGTGCTGAGGAAATGTCTGCAGGACATGGACCGGACTCCAGCACAGAGGACTCGGCACCAAAGCTGTATCCCAGATGTATGCTCGGCATCAAACATTTTCATTGCAGCCCATCGGACACGGCGCCCCATCGGCTGTGGATCACAATGTCTTCCAGTGGCTTTGTGACTCAAGATCTTAATAAAGTATCTGAATCATGCGCCTCATGTCTACGTGCTGAGAGGATGTGCCTTAAAGAGTTTTGCAGGCTTTTCTCTTTTGAAGGATCAGTGAGGAAGGGATTTTCCGACTCCAATCCATCACCGCCAGTCCTCTTTGTGTCTGTAAAGGTTGTTTTAGGAGGTGAGAACGTAGATTACCTCTGAATCTCCTCACGCATGCTCCCAGACGACTCGGCACATGATCAGGCACGGGACCGCCATCGTTTTTCATGCGTGGTGGGTGCCCCTGCAAGAGTCAGAGATGAGTTCACACTTGGGACATTTGCAGCGCCGTGTCAATGAATGGGCGTGATTACAGATGATGAAAATATTCGTAGCACAAAAAGTAAAAAAAAGTGAACATTTTATTATTTCCGAGTTTCCCTTTCTCCTACACGCTCATCAGCAAGTTCATCAGAAGCCTGATAACGAGCCTGAATCTGGTGTGCTGCAAGGAGGGAGACATCTAAAACATGCAGGATAGCGGTCATCAAGGACTGGATTTGAACCCCCCTGGGATACACCAAAAAACCCCACAGATTTTTATTTTGAAGTGCGGGTGTACAAAACAAGGCAATCTGTTGGGTTGTCTGGTGGGTTGTTCAACTGACCCAACATTTTGGCGTTAAATGAGTAAGTCAGCCTTTATGACCCAATTTGGATTGTTTTTGATCAAACTCTTTTTAGTTCCCCCCCAAAAAACACAAAACGCGAAGGAAGCACAAAGTATGGCCCACAGGCTGTTGTGTCGGCGCCCCCGCATTCACTCCACGAGTCTTTTATCACTCAGACACCTCCAGACAATTTACAACCGTCTGGGGTTTACCGCCGGTCCTGCATGTCATATTTTGCACATATTTCATTTCTGCACTCACGATTCACACTCTCTCCTCCAGGTATGCCACCTCAGATGTTTGGCTGCCTTTAATGGCTTAAATTGTCCATGATGCTAAGTGGATGTACAGTATCTCATAAAAGCACCATTAAAAACTCATCTACGTTCACATTATGAAAATCTCCGCGAAGCCACTGGGGCACAACTGGAACTGCTATCTGCGTTACGTAACAAGTGGCGCGCTACCAAATTATTGGGCCCTTTCAAATCTACCTAGCAACAATATTTTCAAAAACAGAAGACAAGAGTCCTGTTCCCGGGAGGTAGCTTATGATATTAAATTGTTTGTTAGCCACAAGGCAAATTAAACATCGATAATTAAAGGCATCCAGAGATTTCTTATGCAGACACCTGCATATTTATACATGCAGATACATGACAGGCCTTCGTAAAGCATTCCGACACCTCTTCGACTCATTCCTCCCATTCCTGGCTTCAGTCTACGTGTGAGACGGCCCTCGTTAAGTTTGTGCCTGTGTGGGAAAATGACAGGCCACTGCTCCTCGCTCATTAAACATTCATAAGATGGAGACTCCCCTTGGCTGCGGTGCAAAGTCAGCGCAAGTTTGCTCCGAGGCCTGCGCCCTGCCGCGATCGCACAAAGAAGCAAGCGTTTGGCTTGTTACAGTAGCCAAACTGGGTGGTAAAGGAGCGGTCGCCGTGTCTTGACACGCGCATTTCCTCATGCACTTTTCAAAGTTTTGGAAGCTCAGGCCAGCTGAGCGCTTAGCTCGGCATTTTTGCTGATCTTGAGGATTGGGGCATTTTTACCTAGAAACAGTAGCCATGATTACTAAACATAATGGGCTCGCGACCAGTCCAGGGTGTATCCCAAATCCTCTTGTCTACTGTCAGATGAGCTAGGATAGGCGCAAGAGTTTTCCGATTTAAACCAGACACGCTGTTTTGTTTTTCTTCTCACTCTAAATGTCCCCAGTTTGCCTCCTGTCATTCCTCTGCTTTTTCACCCGCAAACACCCCGTGACATGCGTGCCGGCGTTGTCAGTTCAAAGCACGCGGCGAGGTCAGAGAGGGAGTGCGTCACTCAGACCACTTGTCACCCAAATGATGACAAATTGGCCGACTCGCCGCTCGCCTCCCAATCAAGTCCAGACCGGCGTCGTCCCTTTTTTGTGCGCGCACACTTCCTGTAAATGGAGACGGATGGCACTCAGGTGAACGGCGGAATGTGCGTCACCTTTCGATACTTGTGCGCTCTCTTTGAACACTGACTCCCTTTTAGTTTTACAGCATCAGTCAAGGGAGAGCGACTGCAAGAGTATATGGCGGTTGCTCCATTATTCTTTGCGCTTGGTCGCAAAGTCGTTAGATGCACCGTAGGGGAGCTCGCGGGTGTTAAAGCCAAACATAAAAAATGTGAACAATGGAACCCTGACTCATTCTTTTCCTGACCAGAAACGCTCTTTAAGTGGAGACTATGGCAAGTTGCTAATTAACATTGAGTTTTTTTTGTTTTTTTTTTAACAAAGCAGACGTCTTTTGTCTCACGGGGTTGTTTTTTTTTTCTTTTTCTCAGGCCACTCGGCTCCATGTCTTGTTATTTTTCCGAGCGTAAAAGTTTCATGATGAAATAAAGCAGGCCGCTTGCTGAGTCTTTGGCTGCTGTCGGTCACTCAGCAGTCCAACTAGAATAGGACTGATGAATGTCCACGCAGTCTTCTTTTGAACACGCTTACAGATGTGAAACAGAGCGGCTGAAATCCAAAGGCAGTAAAAATAACTCTTGTCTGCCGTCTGCAGTCCGCCGTGACTTGATTCCACGCCGTTGTTTGTCATTTCGTTAATACCGTGTTCCCATGCCGTGTTTTTGCTCCTATTCACACAATGTAGCAAGTTTTCCAAAGACAAAACAAAAAGGTCAACAAGGGGTATGGAAGAATCAAAAATGGATGGTGGTCCCCAAAAGGGGTATTCGGGGGTTCATCGTGAATGTCTGCTGAAGAAGCGTTTCTGGGTCATTTCCACGCGGATGTTATTTTTCCTCCGGATCGAGTTCTGCTGGTCACATCTTCTCACGCCTCGTCTCACTATATTTTATGAACTTTCGTAGTGCAGGACATCAAAAAGGGCTTTTTTAAAAATGAGATTGCAGTGGAAAGATCTTGATAAGGTTAGCGCACTTGTTTGAAAACAGCCGATTATCCACGTCCCATTAGGCCCCAGTCGTCCTGAGGGGACTCTTTAACTCTTCACCTTACACGCCGTTGCGCATGTGGCTCACTTTCCTCTTTGGTTCCGTTTGATGCGGCGTACACTTTATCTGACGCTTCCTGGCCAAGTCGCCGGCTCCATCTGGGCGTGGGGCGGATAAGATCTGTGAAAGCCAGCCAAGCGCTACATTGACGGGGCCACGAAAGCTAAACAATGAGCTGAACGTAAGACGCGGTTGCTTGAGTGGCAGCCCCCCGGTTGCGTGTTTCTCACTTCAGGTGACATCTCTTCAGCGAGGTGGAGGAACCAAAGCGATGCGTTAGCATTTATTGTTACAACTCCTGTGATGTGAATGGGACAATAATTGAGAGCTAAAAAAAAACAAATGAGAAACACATTTGAGGAAATTACAGTCATATGTGAAACAAATGTGACACTTTCTAAGCGGTTGAAAAGAGGTTGAAATATCCATCCCGTTTTTATGGCGCTTGTCAACGCGGGGGGCCTCTTAAATAAGAGATTTTTTTTTTTAACACGACATTTCAAAACAATACTTATTTTTACTCAAGGTTTCCCTCAATTGTCAAAACGTGTTACAAAAACGTCTTGAAAGAAGCGTTGTCGGATTTTAACATTAGCACAAATGCTAAAGCTAACATAATATAAAATGTCCGGCATGATCAAATCCAAGTAAAATAAGTGTTCAGTGCCTCTTTTCTCTGTATTACAAGGCATGATCCGGTCAATAAACACACAGGACTGTTTTTTTTTTCTTCAAAAAAGGCAACATTTCTAAACCATTGAAGTGGTTTCAGTTTCAGACTTCAGTGGTATTTGATGAAGAAAATTTCCGGCTTTTATCGACTCATATGGTTTCGTTTGGCGTCACATTCGATTGGGAAACGACATTTGTTTAAAACTCAATGTCATGGGATATTGCGAAAATCTGATCACACGCAACAGATTGAAAGTTTTAACTCAAAACTCTCAGCACCGTAACCAATTCATCACAAGGGGTCTCATTTAGCGTCGCGTTTTAGAAGGTCGTTATTTATTCATGCCACTCGGGCAACATTTCTTTCATTTTAATGTTTCTGCCAAAATGTTATCTTGTGTCAAAAAGTTAATTGTGAAGTGACACATTCAGCTCACTCCATCTCAAATTATAACGTATGGAATTACTCGCCGCGAGGGTCTTGGCAAAAGAACGCAGCAGGCCGACTTCGGCGGCTAAATGAAGGCTTGACGCACGGAAAACGCAGAATGACGGCAAGTGTGAAGGGAAAGAGTGGGGCTGAGCTCTGGGAGTCGCTCGGTGACACTTTATGAAGGGCAAAGTGCGGCGACGGGCCCTCTGGGTTCACTGCGGTTCGACTTGACGTTTTACAATCACGTCGCGCTACATCTGGAGCATTTGATGCCGGGGGTTCAGCAGAGGGTCATGTGATCGTTTCCAGCAACCTGAGACAAGCCGCATTGTGTGCGGTGGGGGCACTATTTTGACAGAAATAATTGAGTCGGAACTTTAAATGAGCTTGTGCTGCAAAACAGTGTGTCTGTGTGCAGTTCAAGTCAATATACAATAACTATGTTAAAAAAAAAAAAAACAATGAAAGAGAATATATGACACAATAATAGTAGAAGGAAGCAATCAAAAGAACAAACATTCCCGAGGCCTCATTTTGTCTGCCATTAGTCCATGAACACCTTCAGGAACTGGAACAATTGAAGTGAGGACTTTTATTAGTTTGTTTTGACATTATTTGGACGTGTGCTTCACCCTGAAGAGTATCGGAGTGTTCATGAGAAAACGTCAGGCTTGATCGCCCTTGTTAGGAACAGGCTAATGCCTGCAGTGAGACTATTTTTCAAAATTGTCCATAGGTGTGAATGGTGAAAAAAGCTGAATACAAAAATAGTCCAAAATTCCCCAAAGGTCATGAAGGCACAACTATTGTAACCTACCAAGCAAAAAAAGTCAGACGGCTGGACGGCTTATTCGCTCTTCAGCTCGGAGATGGGAAGTAATTCACTAACAACTGTCACCACCTCTGCAGTTGTCTTCCACACACCGGTAAGAATATCAACAACTACCACAATGGCTCGTTTAGGCTTCGCCTGCTGTTTCCTATCAGACGGAATGTGCGGTGTTTTTCATTGTGCGGCATCAATCTCATATCCCCTGTCTGAGTGTGGTGTAGTATCTATCCTCCTAAATCTCCACCTAGTGCGAGCGTTCAGTCAAAGAGGCCTGAAAAGAGTCCATTTATAGACATGAAAAAATAAAAAAGGGGCCTGTTTCAATCGACCTAACGGGAGGTAGCCAATGAAAACAATGACCCTGGCCAGAAGAACAGGGGGGCTGAAATGCAACTCTAATTCTTTTCTTTTGCGTGAGGAAAGACTAACTTGCGGCGTGCAAAATAGTGGGCGGGCGACGGGGGTTGACAGACAAAGTATCCGCCTGCACGAAAACCAACTCGACAAGGTGAGATGACAAGTGATGGAGCAGAAAGTGAGAAAGAAGGCATACAAAGGCAAAGGAAGTTAATAAAAGAAGTTGAAAGGCTTTCTCCCAACTTGGTGCACGGGATTCAAGGTAGAAAGCATTCCATTTTTGATGCAATGGCGGGCGGAGGTGAACGGCAAGAGTGTGTGAAATCACAACAAGAGCATCTGGCGCTGCAAAACATTCCCGTTGGACCCGCAACACGTGCACACCTCCTCGCTGGCTTTTCAAATCTTTTCCAGCAGCTTGAGATGTGACTAATAAGTGCAATTTGAGATTGTTGTCAATTTTTCAAATAGCTGACAAATACATATAGTGCATGATTGTTCTCAGACAGGGGCCCTCCGAGGATAAATGGCTGTGGGGGATGGGAGGGGGGATGTAAAATTGCCATCTCCAAAACAGTGAGGGGAGTGATGACCATTAACTGATGAAAGCTGCTCACATGGGAGGCATTCAGACTCATGCGATTGACTGTCGGTAAGGAGTGAGTGTACGCGCGGGGGTGTGTGTGGAGTGTGGTCCTGTGAAAAAAAACAAAGAAAAGGTGATTTGACTTTTGAGAGTCCGTCACACTAAACCTGTCGAATAAAAGAGCAAAGTCATTTTTTTTCCAACAATGCCCGCTATTATGTCTCTTAAGTATTTTTTTTTCGTGTGTATGTGTTGCACAAATAAGAGTGTTAATTTTATTTGTCAGTTAGCCAAAACTGATGGGACTGCACCCTGCAGGACTGGAGTGTAAATGCAGTAGTCATTTTACTGCAGTACTTGTCTGTGACCATTTGAGGCGCTGTTAAGTGACATCCATGCTGTGGCACAACTCCTGCAGGCAGTATTATTCTGATCATTTTAAAAAACAATAGTCAAAACAAAATAAAACTCAATTCAATAAAAAATAATCCCACACGATATTAACCCCGACCCCCACTAGTCAATGCCCATCACTGAGTGCGAACTGAACCCACGCTCACGTCAACCAAGTGAACCACTACCCCGTCAGTGACTCGTGCGTTTGAGTATGAGCATATATCAGCAAGACTTATTTCACTGTGTCTGTGTGCGAGCTTGGCATCCATCATTTGAAAGGATGTCATGGCCCTTTCCATATCCAACAGAACAGCATGACTGCTCATTCAGCCCCAGCCAACAGTATGAAAACAAATCAAAGGGGAGAGAAAAAAGGAGGGGGCTGGAGGTGATGAAGGATCGGGTCCTGTGCCAAAAGTAACATGGTGGGCTCGCCTGTCCTCCTCACGGTTGTGGGTCGGATGAGCACCCTGCGCGGATATTCAGTGAATGAGGGCATTTTTTGTCTTTATTGAGGGGTGGGCTCATCGTCTATCTCACCAGCAGAAAGTGGAGAGGTGACTCATCCGTGATGTCATTAAAGCTAAAAAAAAAAGTGTCAATGATTCTTAATGTGCAAATAATGACGTAATGCATGTTGAATTTATGACCTCTCTGACTGACTCGCATTACCAATTGTGGAGATTCCAAGTTCACTTACATGATGCATTTTATTGAGGGGTCGGTAACCTGCAGCCCATGGACCACATAGGCTAGTGACACTCAACCAATTGGCCGCGGCAAACTTGTGTGCCGTGAAAGATCATCAGAGGCGCCGTGGGAAACTAAAATGTTGGCATACATGAGGACCTTCTGTCCATGGCCCAAAAAAGTTAGGGACTGTGGCACTGTATTGAAATAAACATTTTATAGACCAGTCAACTTCAACTTGACGTACTTGTTAAGCAAAAGTATGATGCATTGTAATAATTACATTAGCAAGGCAAAAACATGTGCAAAAATTTAAACAAAAAAATGTTACTTCACGTGAAAAACTTGAGCATTGCCAGTGTAAAAACAAATAAAACCTCAGAAGAACTTGCATTTTAAAAGCCTAAAAATGCACATATGTTTGAATAATTAAAAAAAGGCCCCTGATAAGAAAAAAGTTCAGCACCCATGCTTTTGATGAAGGCATGCTCGTGTGAAGGAAATAAAGCCTCTCTCCCATCAGAATAACTCCAAGATAAGATCAGTCATTTGTTCGATGTGTTTTCCAATGGCCAGCTGTTTCGCTATAAGCACAGAAGAAAAGGCCTTTATCCATATGGAGACTGCAGTCTAGTGGAATGTATGTTTCAAAGCACCTTAGAACGGCAATTTTTGCTTGATTCCCACTCTTTCGACACCCTCCACTTAGTTTTGCAGCTATATTGGGAGCCAGGCTGACGTGAGCGCAAGTCTGGCGGCGAGGCCGCTATAATGAGGTGCCTTTTATGATCATTGACAATTTGTGCTCATTGGGTTGAATTTTCAATCCCACAAATTACGCGACGGCCAGAAAACTCTGCTTTGACATATTCTTTACTTCCCATAAGAGTGGAGCCGGCCAACCATAAAGTGAAAGACTCCATGAAGATGAATGTGGCCGTGACATGTACTCGCAGTGGTTTCAATTAGCTCCTATGTGGCAGCTAATCAGTGTTGTAAAACTTTTTTTTTCCCCCTTCAATTTGTCGGCTTTACGGAGAGTCCATGTGGAGCAGATGTAGTTCCGAAGGAAATGTTACAATACAGCATTTAGTGGTAGAAAATATGAAACATTGGTCATTTATTAGCTCTTGAACTACACTATGTGTCCAATGTCTGTTTCTGAGTAATAGTCAGAAAAAAAAATCATGTCATGCTTTTCCGAACACATTTTGCTGGTTCAACACAATACAGTCGAACCTCGTTTCAACGTTTTCACATAATTCATTTTCCATTTGCCAATTTGGCTTACAATGAACACCTTTATAATGTAAACGTCATTATAACAACCAGATTTTTTTAACCCACAAAATGAAGAATAGTACACACATAGTGAAGTCCTGAGTCGATTTACTTTATACTCCATTTCTGAGGGAATCACAAATTCTAATTTTGGTGCCTTGTAATTTCCTACTTAATCCGCCTTTTTTTTTAATGCCCAATGACCACAAACCATCACGAAATAAAGACCCACCCTGGTGGAAAGGCCAGCTGCGTACATGGGCGTGGGCGTGATGTTCTATTTATGCGTGGGCACCCTTCAAGCCCACATCACTACTTTGCACACCGTGAGAAGGGGTAAACTAGTTGGGCTGTCACCTTCTGTCATCGCACAGCAAAACTGCATGCATCCCACTCTCCTCCCACCGCGAGAACAGCTGCACGCCGCGGACGGTCCGATGTGGAATACCTGCAAAACGCTCAATTAGCGCGCGAGGGAATTGCACTCATTACTTCTGCCCGATCTTCAATTTCGATGGAATATTGGAGCACAAATTCAATGATGGCAAAGTGGTTCGTCTACGCGTTACGTCTATTGGTGATTCTGGAGCTGGCTTGGACTAAAACGGTGGCCGAGGATGTGCGTCAAATCGCGTCGGAGCGGCGCGTCTTTGCGCATCCGAGCTCCGGCCGGGATGCGGTGACCAGCAGCATGTTTCAAGTCTACGAGAGTTACAGCAAAGATCCGCGCAGCCACAAACTAGGAAACACCGTGAGGAGCTTCACGGCTATCCCGAGTGAGTCCCACACGCACGCGCTCACGGACACACACACACGCGCGAACGCGCGCGGTTTCAATAACTGAAACGAACGTTAAACTAACGACGAGATTACACTCGTTCACGGTACCTTTTACTCTCTGTATTATCCGCACATTTTTGGACACAAAATATTGCTATTGTGAATCGGTTATTCCGCAATTTTGATGTGGATCAGAATTTCAGCTTCAACTACTGTATATCCACCGCAGAATCATTTTTGACACATTTTGAGTGACAGTAAACAGACAGATAGATAGATCAAATATGCATGTTGAATGAAGACTAAATTGTCCCTTAGTGTGTACTCTGGTAGCCTCTCACCCAAAAGTCATCTGGGGTAAGATCCAGCTCACCTATGACCCTCATGAGAACAAGCGCTATAGAAAATTGACTGGATGGATACATCGGCAACCAAATGAGGTCCAGGTATCGAGGATGTCGTACTGCAATGGATTAAACCATTACAAAAAATAAAAATAAAAATAAAGTATATATATTATTCAATGAGAGGGGGTATATTAGAAACAGAGTTCAAAACCATTGCAAACTACAACCACATTAGAACGCTTTTTTAAAATCACATTTTAATTAAATTAACAACCTCTTGTCATTACCTCTCAAAGTTTGTAATATAGCTTACATCTCTATGGCCTGTCAGCGTCGTGACAAGTTAATAAATTGGGGTCTTTTTTTAGCTATTGACTTTTCCAGTAGCTGTAAATGTCCAAGGTGTTACACAAGAGGCTATTATCACACCCAGACAAAGCCCATAAGCATTTCCATATGCTATCGCACAGATCCAATGTTTGGGTTTTGGACTGTGGTGGAAGTACTCACTTGAAAAGTAAAGTGAGCGGTGATCTAAGAAGAGGTTTTTGTCATGAGGGACACAGCCACTTTACCGTACTTCATATTTTCCGCGATTTAGCTTATATCCCTCAAATGTGTACGACCATAGTGGTGGATGATATCATGATTGTCAATCAAACATTCCAGTCTGAGGCTGTGCAGTCAAGAGGCAGAAAACATGCAATGGTGACACTTGCACATCCATGAAGAGTTCCTTCCTATTAAGGATGTGTGACAGTTTCTCAACAGGGTTGAGGTCAGGGGATGATGAGTCATGGAGACAACGGTACACAATGGCAGGAAACATTTGCATGTATTGTCCATGCTGTTCATTCTTCTTGTGTTCCACACTCCCCAGGAGTGTTGCGTGGAAAAGAAATGTTCCAGTTCAACCTCTCCTCCATCCAAGACTCGGAGGTCATCCTCTCGGCCTCCTTTCACTTCTTCTACAAGCGCCGACACCAGCGGCCGTGGCGTTTGCGGAGACCTCGCCGGCCATACCCTGACAGCCACCATCAACATCCGCCTGCCCTGCAGATTCTCTTCCACGGCGTGTCGGCAAACTCGGCCTCCACAACGCTACTGGGAAACTTCACATTCAGCGCCTTTAAGAAAGGGGCGTGGCAATCAAGGGACGTTACAACTGTGACCAAGCAAGGGAGAGAAAACCTTATTATTATGGTGGAGACCGATTTGGTGACAAGGGCAAATCAGCAGCATATAAGTCTTAGCAAACAGGAGCGTCTCTTTGATGACAACATGCCTTTTATAATTCTCTACGCGGATGATCGAGCCATAGGCGAGCCCAACAGCGTGGCCGCAACCCTGCAGAGATACGGACCCTTCCCCATGAGGGAGGATGCGTCCACCTCATCCTCAAGGATCCGGAGAGAGCTCCAGCTGCAGATCCAAACCAACGACATTCCAGAGGTCCAGTTCAACACGCTGAAGAACCACGAACTGTGGCAGAGCACCTATTTTCCTGCCAAATCCAAAAGCAAAGCAGGAAGGAAGCAGAACCAGGAGGGCAGGGATGTCCTGAGCTTTGACGAGAGGACGATGAAGAAGGCCCGCAGGAGGCAATTGAGCGAGCCCAGGGTTTGCGCAAGGCGCTACCTCAGGGTGGACTTTGCCGACATCGGATGGAGTGAATGGGTTTTAGCACCAAAGTCATTCGACGCCTACTACTGTGCCGGTTCTTGTGGATTTCCCAAGGTGAGTGAGGTAACGCTGGTCCCAAACGCGGGTTTGGGACCAGCGTTTTGATCGTTTTGGATTTTTCACTGCAGTTAGTTTTAATACATTATGGTGCAAATGTGAAACCGACCAAAATCTGATATTTAATGTCCATATGTCCCAAGAATTGTCCTACCTAGCTCATATTAAGTACTAACACTCATGCTCGCTTCCTCAAGGTGGTACGCCCATCTAATCACGCCACTATCCAGAGCATCGTCCGAGCTGTGGGAATCGTGCCGGGTATTCCGGAACCGTGCTGCGTGCCAGAAAAGATGAGTCCCCTCAGTGTGCTTTTCCTGGACCCGGATAGGAATATGGTACTCAAGGTTTATCCAGGAATGTCCGTGGATACCTGCGCCTGCCGGTAGGAGCCGATGGAGCCCTCCTCAGAGGTGCTGAGAAGTGCAGGCAGTGATCATATGTAGTCGGGACTTCATTGGCGCTGGTTGAAAAGAAACTCAGACTTTTCCTTGATTTTTTTTTTAACTACAATCTCTTTTTGCCAGCAACTTTGAATGACTCTTGTTTGGTAAAAGTGTGACGTCTAAGACTGAAATAATTGCATACCATTGCAAGCCAATGATATCATTTCAAGTGAACTCACTAATCCTTCCCAAAAAAGTGTATTAATATCACTTTAAAATATCCTATTTAGCCGTCAGAGTATGTTCGAGATGCATGAGAATTAGCAATGTTTAAATGCTGTAAATAATGAGTGATTATTTTTTATTTTTTTTTATAATCACTGTATAGAAAGTAACCAGAGAGAAGTTTGCTTTTTGAGTCCGATTACGAAGGAAATCTTATGTGTTGCTGCCCCCTGCTGTTCATTTTTGGGAACATTACAGGCAATGGCTCTCACTGTATCTAATACGTTTGTATACAGTTTGTGATATGTATAGTAAATACTATAAAATGCTAATGTAACCGCTGATTCCATTTTCACATACTACATCTGGGATATTAACAGTTATATACTTTAAGTGGCAGATGCTGAACGAGTAAATTGGAATACATTTTGGCGTTTTTTTTTTGCATTTATCTGCCAGTAATAAATGCATGGCTACACTGTCTTGTTTTCGGTATTTTCACACAACAATGGCGCTCATGACTGTTTTCCTTGCTGCAAATGATGATGCATTAGATTCAGCTATTTTTTTGCACACGACTAGTAGATTTTGAGTGGAATTTTTGCCAGGCAATCTCAGGGCGCATATGACTAATCAACCGTTTCCATTCATATTCATACCAATGGACAACCAGTTTATAAAACAACAATGCCGGCACAATCCTCAGTAGCGGTAGTTTCTAAACCAAATCAGATCTCCTTCCGCAAATCAGGGAGGAAAATCTCCTTTTTTTCCCCCAGCTTGGATCCCCCTGCTGTGTTTGTTTTCCCTCATGCACGCCCCCATTATTCGGTGATTAGATCATTAACTTCCATCACTGTCATGACTCCAGTGGGAACTTCTAAAAAGCATGAATGTGCCACACTGGAAGTGATTTGACAAAAACGCTGGATGGGTTCATGGCTTGAAAGATGGGAATTTCAAGATAGGCCGGGACTTGGGCCAATGGCCGCAGACACATTGGCTTGGGTTTTGAGAGCAAACCACCCCCCAACACCAGAACGTGCTGTCCAGTCCTCCATCTTTATGACACACAGTTTTTGTGATGAGGGCAACGAATATGAAGAAGTGTGAAATGTTCTCATGTCAATCACTACCAGTGTGTCTATAAAAGGCAATTTTGGAATCGATGAATTTGCGAACGCCAAACTGCGGCTATGTGAGGGTTCCCTTACTGTATTCCTTCCAAGTTGTGCAAACGGCAACTAGGGTGCTAAAGAACGCAATGTCTATCTTTTAATAGACTTTTTCTTTGTTATTGTTTCCGCTGGCCTTGACTCTTTCACCCCGTGCGCAAGCAACCTCGCCTGTTGCAGGACCACCCTCATTATCGTCGTCAAGTGTTTACACTGTCTTCATTAGCGTCCAGCCCTCCAGTGATAACAAAGCTTAAAAGAAGCCATCAATGGCGGTGATAAGCACGGCCGTGCTACTATTTTGGTCAACACTAGTCACCCCTGTATTTACTCTTGGGAGCATGGGAGTGGACATCACTGCCATGGTCCTTTCATTGGGAATCTCCTTTGTCCAACGTTGCCGTCACAAAAGCTAGCAAGTTGTTTGTTTGAAAAATGCGCAACTCCAAGAGGTTCTTGTTCCAGGTGTGTTTGAGTCTGGTGCTTTCCACGGGCTCTTGCACCTGCAAGCCGCTCGGCAACGACATCCACGATGACGATGACCTCGAGGGATTTTACTCCGAGCACTCCACACAGGAGGATCTTATAGAGGAGGAGGATGTGGACTCCAGGATGGCGAACCTCCTCAGAACCATCAAAGAAAACTTCCTGAGGAAACTCAACCTTTCCGATGTACCTCAGGGGCACGGAAAAATTTACCCGCCGCAGTTCATGATGGAGCTCTACAACAAGTACGCTTCAGACAGCACGGTGATCCCTCAGTCCGATGTTATTCGCAGCTTCACAGTCCAAGGTACGTTGGGGAAGCGCGAGTCAAAATGAAAATTGCAGCAACAATCCAAGTCAACAAAATGAGTGTCCCAAGCCTTAATAAATGTCATGAAAACGTAGCCAAACAAATCCAACAAATTGGGAGAGGTGAACTACAATCAGTACGCCGGTGTTCAACGTCAGGGACCAATTTAAACCATTGTTATTACATTTAACCCGGACGCCTCAATCGTCAACTCATGTGAAATAGTAGTCAGCTGTCACTATTTAAAGTCCAGATATTCCACCACTTGGCTTTCCCTGCCTTTTTTTTTTTTTTTTTTTTTTAGCATGACTCTTCTGATCTGTCCGTATCTCTCTTCTAGAAATCGCACATTCGGTGACAAACGGTGGAAAGTCAAGACACAGGCTGCTGTTCAACATCAGCATACCCGGCAATGAAAAGGTCATCACAGCCGAATTACAACTCTTCTTCCTCCCGGATGCCAGGTCAAGGGTGACCTCCCACAGATTCACGGCCTCTGTCAATGTCCACAAAACGGATTACGGCGGTTTGAAATCCAACCCACAGCCTCTGGCTTGCACAGAGTTGAAAGGGTCTCAGAACATGTGGGTGACGTTGGATGTCACCCCAGCCGTTCAGGACGCAGTCCTGTCCGGCAATGGAATAACTGGATTTGATGTGGTGGTGGAAGGGAACGGCTATGACGATGATAGTGGTGGTTTGAGCTTGAGCCTTTCAGTGGGAGACAACACCTCAGCAGCTTTGATCGTCTTCTCAGATGACCTCGGCGGCAGGAGGCGGGAGGCCAAGAAAGAACTCAGAGAGATGATGCTCCACGAAGAAGAAACCATCCTCCACTCAGAGGCCAACTGGAACACCGAGAATCCAATCGCCAATCAGATTCCCGGAGCTCAGTATCGCCGCAAGAGGAGAAAGGCAGAGCGGGAATACTGCAGGCGAACATCTCTCAGGGTCAACTTCAAGGACATCGGCTGGGACAGCTGGATCGTGGCACCTCGGGAATATGACGCGTTTGAATGTCGGGGTTTGTGCTACCACCCGCTGACAGACGATTCCAGCCCATCCAAGCACGCTATCATCCAGACGCTGATGAACATCCGCAACCCCACAAAGGCCAACATGGCGTGCTGCGTCCCCATCAAACTGGACCCGATCACTGTCATGTATCAGGAGAACGGATTCGTCACGATCAGAAATTTGTATGAGGAGATGAAGGTGGCCGAGTGTGGATGCAGGTAGTCAGAAAGAACGCCACTATTACAGTACAGTACATCTGTTATTGTTGTGATTAAAACCGTATTTATGGTGTCCTGCTATTTTAGGAATCCATGTAAATCTGTACATTTGTAATTTCAATACATAGCTTCCTACTACGGGATCATAATGTACAGAATGTGTCCAGTAGTCGACGGACCATTGCCACTTACAGGATTAAGTTACTGTACATAGTCCTGTATAGTGCATCGGTTTCTTTTATGATCTGGAAATGCTCAGAAATTATGCAGGATATTTTACATTTCATGACATAATACATGAATAAAGAATTGTGCATAATAACACTGAAAACAGACTTTAAATACGGTTTGAGTCTGACACACGAAAAAAAAAGGTCTTTCGGATTGAGTTAAAATTGAGAACTTCTATTGTGTTCATCAATCTTGGGCTGACCGTGCATTAAATAAAAGATCGGGAAAATATGGCAGTCTGTCGTGTAGCAGACATAATTACATTTATTGAAACTACACAGGAGGGGGTTGGATGATGAAGAATGAAATGCGGGCTAGTCCCTGGACTTGCACCACAGAGGCCAAGCCGAAAACATACCATGAATCAACTCTTGTTTATTACTGTAAGTTAGTTAAATCTTTCAGGAGGCTAAAAAGCTTAACAGATTAGCGGCTGTGACGGCTGGCATTCTGTACCTACTGAGACTAAAAAGATTATCCAAGCTTCCGAGAGTTGCCTTGCCAATAGAGAATATGTGCGCATACTTTCCCGGAGGTCCTCAGCTAAGCCAAACTCGGCTCCATCGTTCTGTCAACTAAACTAAGGAGTTCAAAACGGAGCAAGTTCACTTTTGTTTCCATCATGAAGGAAAAAGTGATTAAAAGCAGCTATGGCACGAGTCCACAAACACTCAGCTGTGAAGTGACCCAGACGCAACCACTTAACTGTACTCAAGTGCACCGCTGCCGCGAGCTTTCATAATACGGTAATATGTAAGCGTGATCAGGCTTTTCAGCATATTTGAGTGCTTAAAAGTGCGCGCTTGGTGGAATTTTGGGCCATTTGTTAAACAGGACATTGTCATTGTCAATTTTGAAAAGGGGTCTTTTACATTCAAGCCTGCCTAATAAAAATCTTGGAAAAGAAATGTTTTTCCTCATTGGGCAGAATAACGGCTTGGTAAAAATCAATAATTAACCCATTGATGTATAATGGGGTGAAAAATGACCCCAGGGTTTGTTTTTTGGCAATATGTTTGTAAATCAATGTTTTTAATAGTTTAATCTTCCATTTATTCCACAAATAGGGGGTCTTTGGTCCCATGCATTAGCAAGATTATTGTTTTTACATTTGTCACTGATAAAGAAATACACTATGCAGGATTGTTCTGTCTGTTGTATGTGTTCTGTTTGACCAGTAGAGGGCGACAAACTACCAAAAAACAACAACAAGATGCCTGTCTCCTAATCCAAGTCGGTAAATATGACCTGTACTGGTAATGAAAAAAATTAAGATGAGAACAAGTTGTGTTGTTTAGGATAAAAGCCATTGCAAAAATTTTCATGGTAAATCATTTTATTGGAGATTTCTCCAAATTCCATCTCTTTTTATAATGCTAATTTGGCATCGCTGCTCAAAACACCTTTTTGACATACAGTATCTTTAGAAACGCTTCCCGGTTTCTACGCCCACTTGGCAAGCATGTTATTGCCTTCCAAAAGGTGTAATACGATTAAAGGTTTATTGTGGGCTCAATCCTCTTATGAGTGCGTTAACAGAAATTGTGCAGCCATAACAGAGGCATTTGACAGAGAACCTCTTTGCGGGCAGAGGACCGTTCACCAGCCGCACTCATCTTCAGTGTGGCTAAATTGACAGAATAATGGCAAAGGCTCTATTCGTGGTGCTGAATCTCGTCATTATAGGCAACATCCATGCCGCGTTTCCTCCAAGCCTTATCGTCGACATGGTAAATATCGTCTTAAACAATTACTGCTCGCCAGAGAAGCTGGCAGGGTTGAAGGAGGCCATCGCCGCAGCCAGCGGCAATACAGAGATCCTCAATATTCCAGATGGTGAGTCTTTGTCTCGAGTTCTCAGCGCTGGACTCCAAACCACAATCAGTGACCCACGCTTGAAGATCACCTACGAGCCAGACTTCGTCCCTGTGGTTGCACCACAAATGCCCGCCCTGCCCCCTGAACAGCTGGTCGCCATGCTCCAGAATGCCATTAAGCTGGACATATTGGAGGGCAACATCGGGTACATGAGGATCGATCACATCCTCGGGGAGGCGGCTGCTGACAAGATCGGCCAGATGCTGGTGGACTTAGTCTGGAACAAAGTCCTGCCCACTTCAGCTCTAATCTTTGATTTGCGCCACACCGTCAGCGGGGACATCACGGGACTCTCCTATATTGTTTCGTACTTCACCGCGGCCGAATCTGTGATTCACATCGACAGTGTGTATGACCGTCCTTCAAACACCACCACGAAGCTGCTGTCGATGGCCACGCTGTTGGGCGACAGATACGACGCAACCAAACCTCTGATCATCCTCACGAGCAAGAACACCAAGGGCATCGCCGAAGATGTCGCATACTGCCTCCAGAACCTGAAGAGGGCCACCGTTGTTGGAGAGAAGACCGCCGGCGGCTCGGTCAAAGTCGATCAATTCAAAGTGGGCGATACGGACTTCTATGTGACTTTGCCCACCGCAAAGTCCATCAACCCCGTCACTGGTTCAACCTGGGAGCAAACGGGCGTCAACCCTGATGTTCAAGTCAACGCAGAGGACGCCCTCGCTACAGCCATCAAGATAGTTCAACTCCGCGTCCAGGTGCCGGCCATCATTGAGGGATCGGCGGCCCTGATTGCTGACAACTATGCCTTTGAGGAGACCGGTGCTGATGTTGCGGCAAAGCTGAAAGGGCTCCTTGAGAATGGCGACTACAGCAGGGTTGTCTCGAAGAGCGGCCTTGAAGAGAAACTGTCTGCAGACCTGAAGACCCTATCTGGTGACAAGAACTTGAAGACCACCAGCAACACCCCAGTCCTGCCCCCCATTGTAAGACACCAAAGCACCGACTGATTTTTGTTGTCATTGTCGCATCTTTGAAAGTATTGTTTTCCTGCCTCCTCAGAATTATACTCCGGAGATGTACATTGATCTCATCAAAATCTCCTTCCACACGGACATTTTCGAGAACAACATTGGCTACCTGCGTTTTGACATGTTCGGAGACTTCGAGGAGGTCAAGACCATTGCCCAGATTATTGTGGAGCACGTTTGGAGCAAAGTTGTCAACACTAACGCAATGATCATTGACCTCAGGTGGGAAGTTTTGGGCCAACCCCCAATATCTCCTCAAAATGTCTGTAAGGATGGCTAACTAAAATGGTTGCAGGTATAGATGGACTGCATATCGCTGTCCTCAAAAAGTACATTAACTATTCTATTCATGCCGTAAGATCGACAACTGGTAGCGTTCACTTTGGTGCAGTTGGTAGGTGTTGCGTTGTCACTGCAGTTTCATCACCGCTCAGTAATCAACTGGCAACCAGTTGTGTGTCGTCCACCATTCACTCTGAATCATCTGTGTCTAGCGTAGTGGTTCACACAGCCCACTTCCTTGCAGTGAGTTGAGGTTAAATTATAACTCCAATTTCACACAAGGGTTGCTTTGTAGGAGTGCTTGAGTCCCGCAAAGGAGCAGCTGAGTCACCCTGTTGTGGAGTGGAACCATCTTATCTAACTGTGCACCTGAATCATACTTTTCATTTTGACCTGTAAATGCATTTGCAGGAACAACCTCGGGGGGCCTACAACGGCGATCGCTGGCTTTTGCTCTTACTTCTTTGACGCCGACCAGCAGATTGTACTGGACACGTTCACAGACAGACAGTCTGGCACCACTACAGAACTCCAGACACTGCCTGAACTCACGGGTAATTGGATATGGCATCAGGCCATCGCCTTTTAATGCTGCTCTGCGATACAGTACTGCTAACCTGGATTCTTGACTAAAGCGTAAGGTTTCGACTGAGATCCCTGACATAGTGTCCTCCTGTGGTTAAACCATTTAAGCCAATGACATTACTTCTTGGTGTTAAACCCTTCTTGTTTAATTCAGGTACAAGGTACGGGTCCAAGAAGAGTCTGATCATCCTGACCAGTGGCGCAACAGCCGGGGCGGCAGAGGAGTTCGTCTTCATCATGAAGAGGCTTGGCCGTGCTATGATAGTGGGAGAGCCCACTTTTGGGGATCCCACCCAACCAAGACCTTCCAAGTCGGCGCTAGCGACGTCTTCCTTAGCATCCCCACAGTGCACTCTGACGCTACCTTGGCGCCAGCCTGGGAGAGAAGTGGCATTGCGCCTCACATACCCGTCTCGGCGGCGGCAGCCCTCGAAACAGCGAAGGGCATTTTAAACAAGCACTTGGGTGCTCAGAAGTGAATCGCGTGAAGGTTCGCTTCTGCTTTGACCAAATTGTTGGATTTCGACTTGTTCAGAGAGAAAGAAGAGAATGCTATTTTATTTTCACCTACTTAGTCTCTTTGTGACACAGAGCAACGTTTTAAAACGGCATTTTGCGGATGACAGCATGCCAAAAACTGACACAAGTCTGACTGAGAGTATTGCTCGTATTTCTTAATGGATACTTTAAATTGGGAAAGGTAACCCCCCTTCTCACAAAAATAATCATTTTTCATCTTTGTGTGTTGAAAACACCCAGTGTCCATTTTGTCCATTCCGATGGTAAACTTTATGAGATGAAAACCTATTTGGCCCTCTGTCCCGGTTGCGAGACCAAATAAAAATATTAATCAAATGTGTGCTGGCTGTTTTTGAACTACGATATAAATGTTACATATTAATTGAAAGGGTCACATTAAGAGATGGTCCCATTTTTAACCTCTGTGTGACTCGTATTCTTGTGCTGAATCTGGTAGGGCTTTGCCTCAGAGTAAAATTCACTCAGCTTCTCACCTTTGCACAACTAAAGCAGGAAAACTTGATTTGTACGGATGGAAAGTGGCAAAAAAAAAATTAAATAATAATCAATAAAATACACAAAACCTTTTGAGTCGGGAGTAAAGTTGAAGGGTCACACTTAGGAGATCCCAGTGAGGGATCAGCAGCCTATTCCTCTCTCCTCTTCTTCCCAGTTTGACATGGGAGGAGCAAAGTGGGAAGTTGACCCGTTTTCTCTCCTCTCACTCGCTCTCTCAATCTCTCCTCCTCGAGATGAAATATGAAACCGGGTCCATTTGAGTCCAGCTTGTCCCACGGGTTCCCAGATCCTCGAGTGCCAACAAGGCTCCGCTTCTTCACCTCCTTTTCATGTTTTGACTCTCTGACAGGAAACTCCCCCCCCCTCCATTTTTAATCGTTTTCGCAAAAACACCGGGTACACTTTTTCTTGGTTTCTTCCAAGCATCCCTTTCATTTTAAAGCTGCCTGGTGGGATGTGAGACCACTTTGTGTATTACTGTGTGTTTTTCCAAGCCGCTAAGGAACTACTTTTTTTTTCCTCCCCCAAACAAAGAAGAAATGATGCCAAGATTATTGTGGAGCATGTCTCTTGCTCTGCTTTTGTTTGGATTATTTTTGCTCATTTCATCGCCCGTCAGAGCAGAACCGGAGCTACAGGATGAAGAGGAAGAGGAGGAAGAGAGTTCTTGTCAAGGCGCTTTTGACCTCTATTTTGTGCTTGATAAGTAAGTTTTCGTCCTTTCCGTTAATACATATTATCTAAAAACACGTTGGTGCTTTTACTGCATGGTTTGTGTGCCACATTGGATTTGTAAAAGACGAAGATGAGTGTGCCACGAGTTTCAATGTGCATCTTTACCTCCATGTGCATGGGGGTGACGCAGCAGAGGAGGAGGTCTTGTGGTTTGCTGAATAAGCAGAAAGAGGAGCGACTGTTTGGATGATCGTCATGTACTCTGTAGCGCAATGTAGAATTCATGCACTCATCCTTTCAAACAAAAACATATGGAGAAGTGTCACCACTTTTTGACCTATTTGCATATCCCTACTTCTTTTCGTTCTTTTTTTTTCATGTTTGCAAAGAGAATGCTCAGCCATCACTCTGTCATTAGTGCTTCTGTCGTTGCGCATTGGAAAAATGCTGTGGTTTAGTGACATCTGGGCACTGGACCTCAGCAGTGTGACGCAGACTGCCAGTGTAGAAAATTAAATGGTGAACAAAAAAACAAAAAAAAATTGCATTCTTCCATTTGGGGGATTTCACGGCTCATAAAAAGCCACTGTCATTTATAATACAGTAAACAGCGAATAGTCCACAGGGATGGCACTTCCACACGTACTTTCAAATTTATTGAGACAATCAACCTCTCCACATTTATCAATACACATTATCCATACATTTGTCAATGTCTTCTTCGGGGTACTGAATCGTCCATTCATCCATCAATCAAGAACTATCTGCTCATCCATTCCTCTCTGCATTTCTATCCAACACTTTATATACGCAAAACATTTACACTCTTGTTCAAATCGTGTTCGGGGGATTTTGTCACGGTCCGGTGAAACCAAGGTTGTACTTTGCGACCATGAATCCAAAAGGTATGTTTGTCGCAAACACGGCAGAAGAGCACCCTACCTGCAATGAAGCGTGGTGGTGGTAGGTTGCGTCACGCTCTGGGTCAGTTTTTTTGTTCGCCGGAACTGAGACCTTAGAGAGAAAAAAAAAAGACAGAATTATGAACGGTGTTAGCACAAAACCTTCAGCAAGAAAGCAAAATATGTCAGAAAAGCCTACAAGAACAACTGAACTTTCCTGGGCGTTAATCAGAGGACTGACATTCTAGATCTATATCGTTAGAACTTTAAGTCCATCTTTCCAACAATGTCTCATCATGTGTGCCTTTATATAGCCACCTGTTTGAGCATCAATCTATCCTCCCAAATATAACCTATCTATCCATTTATTGATCTGTGGAGACAAGGTATGAATGACTATGGGTGTGTGTGAAGGAAAACCCCAGAGTTAATGGACATTGAACAAAATGTCGGATGGGCAAAACCTTCAAAGGTCACTTTTTGGTGTGACGTAACGTCTCAAAGCATCGGGCGAATGTCTTTATCAGGAATATACAATCTAACCACACAGATTTATGTTTGACACGCGGTGCTCTTACAGGCATCTGCAGCACAACTCAAATTAGAAGCTAAAACACGGGGCTGCAGTCCAGATGTGGAATCCGTTGTTGACTTGCTTTTGTTGCCTAAAACACGGAGACACGTGCTAAAAATAACGTGACTACAGGCCGCTGCTATTGTTAACTCTCTTGCCAGCTTCAGCGTTTGCTCCGGGGAGGATTTGAAACTCACAAGCAGACATGGCTGGTGGACTTCAAACAAGAGGAAGCTCCCTTGTAATCTTAAAGATTCGCCCAGCCTTATCCCTTGGGCTTTTTTTGCAGACACAGCATGAACCGGGCTTAATCCGTTTGAAATAGAGAATGCAGAGTAGTGGTACTTTTCATGAGTGACAGTAATCTCTTCCTGGGAATTTAAATAGAATCCCAGAAACCCTGAATTTTAATTAGACATCAATGTTACTTCCTGTCTACATATTTTGCTTTCGTATGAGTTATGAGGTGTGCATTGGATCCGGGATTTATATTGCATGATGTAATGCAACCAGAAAATGTTTCCACATGCACTGGAAGCAAATGAAAAAAGATGTTCTCGCCACTTAACCCCCGATAAATGCTATTTTTAGGTCGCAATCTCTTGATATCAGCTTCTAAAGTGTCAGCACGTGTGACAAGGTTAGATACTACCAAACACAGATAGTATGAGTCCATATCCGCTTTGAAACTTAGCACTAGGTTGTCGGCGTTTTGTACACCATCCAGTGTAATTATTGTTGGTCGCACGAAATGCTCATGTCGGTGGGCTAAAACAACTGATAAGATGAGACGAGAAAAGATGTTTTCCAAACAGCAGTTCACCGAGCGCAGAGCACAACTTTGCTCGGCGCTAAATGCTAATGTCATGTCGAATAAGATGATACTGCGGATATAAATTGGCGTGGGACCACTCGAGCAGCATTTATTGCCTTGTAAAAAAGAAAAAAAAACGCACTTTACAGAATTAATTGCACTCGGCTGGTTCTAAATCCCAATGTCAGCGTTGTAATAAAATCTATTACAGTAAAATAATGTAAGTCAGTTGCAGAGCTGGATCATTGGATTAATCTCAATACCGACGGTTTTTAATCGTTAAGATGAAATGTTTCAGAGAAAATAAAACTCAAATGTAAATATGAAAGGTCTCTCGACTTGCCCTATTTGGTTTTGTCCAAACATTCCCTTTTAGTTGCATGTACCTGCATGCATGTGCATTAGCTCAGCAGTGCCACAGCAAAGAGTCAGAGCAGAGCACTAGCTGTAAAAGTAGGTTAGTGGTTTTAAACAAACAAATCTTTGTGCCCAGTCAGTCGAATTGGAGCACCATCATTGGCTGCAGGCTGGGGTGGTCTGGATAGGCCCAGCTGGAATGGCAGACAGCCGTCTTGGTCGCTGTAGGGATTTTTCACATTTTATTTTTCCTTCGTCCACACTTTGAAGCGTGAGAATGAGGCCGAAAGCCACAAAAGCCTCCGGCCAAACAGGGCTTTTTTTCCCCCCCACATGCTGTCATCCACCCTCGCCGACGTCCGTCCACCCTGGCTTGGGTCCCATACTTTGACTTTTACCTTTGCCAGAAATACATAATGCTAGAAACAGACCATGATAAGTAGGGCAGGCACCCCAGAGACCCAACCTCTTGTTTACATACAATTTTCCATTATTTGTCGACTTTAGATTGTATTACCAGGCGACAACAACGACACAGCTGCAAACAGCTGGATTCCAGCTCAACATGAAGATAGAGCTTGAATTGTACACTAGAAAGGAATAATGTTTGTGTAAATCTCCTGCCTTAGTCTTTCCTCACCATCTCCTTTGTTTTTCTCTCTCATTCTGACTTGCAGCCTCCCCCGAGTCTACACAGAAGTGTATCTGACTCATTTTGTTTTTCACATCGACACGCTGTGTTTTACCCACTCAGCACACTAAGGTTAGAATGCTGGCGCATCACAAGCGTGGCGCTAATAGTGCATTTCCGAGCTGTTTTGACTTGTTTGCCAGCTGCACTGAAAGAAGGTTAAACACACACACACAAACTTGGCCCTCGGATGGAAGCCTCTCGTCGCCACGCTATCTGGCAGGCAAAAGAGACAGCAGAGTTTTCACATTGCCTCACTTCCAGTCTGCGTGTGATCCCACAGACAAAGTCCTTCACAGAGCAAAACTTGCTGCTGAAACGTGTGGGAAAACGGTGCACGGCATTGTTTCCAACAGGCTGTTCTCACCGGGTGCTATGACTGTCGGTGGCCATGAAATGTCGTTGCCTAGCGATGAAGCCATAATATGGGACCCACTCTTCCACAAAGGAATAATATGCCATGACCAGGAGGTCTCCCACGCTGACAAAGACAAAAATCGTCTCATGAGAATGGTGTTAAAAGTCCTGCGGGACATCCGTCATATGTACACAAGTGAGGATTTTGTACATCCTCACCAATTTTGAAAATTTGCGAACGCACAGAAGCAGATCAAAAGGTCAAAACCTCTTCTAGTTTTCAGGGATTCCTAATGGTTTGCGATGATGCAACTCGGCCTCAATCGCTTCGTCCGCACATTCTGACGCCCCCGTCACCTTTGCAAAACCCCAAACCAGTCCGATTTAGGGCTCAGCTCAAACCACCGAAATGTGATTTCAAAAGAAATTAGTAGGGGCAATGCACTCCAGATAAAATAATAATCGCACAGAATGGTCCATTTCCTTTCCCCGGTGGTGTTTGAACAGGTGAGCGAAACTGCAAGCTAGACCTCAGTCCCACGACGGCAGCCACCTCACACAATGGGCGCGATCCAAGTAAAATAACAAGTACTAGCAAATAAACCACATTAAATAAATCGTCAGAGAGGAGTGTATTTGAATACTTGCAGCAGAAAATAGGCATTATTTTCTTCTGGTACGGGAAGGGAAACAATCACTGTACACAGTTCCAAAATCGGTGTGGCTGAGCGTGAAACCCTTCGACGTGCGCTTACCCCATTTTAAAATTGTTGAAGGTCTTGTCCTCCTCCTCGGCCCAGTCAGCATGATGAGAAAGTCTTTATATGTTTGTGTTGGTGTGTGTGCGGAACCAAGACCAAGAAGGGACAAAATGCTGAGGTAGAACGTGGGCTGCCATTTGTTTCTGTGCACAAGCGGACGCCAGAGTTCATGGAGTCCATGTCATTGTGGAAGACCTCTCTGTCTTGGGTAGGAGATATTTGCAGCATGTGTGGTCTACACGGGGAATTCTAAAACTCGGAGTCAACGGGGGGGGGAGTGCTGCTCATCAGCCATTGTTCCCTTCGCTGGGAATATGAGTCAACTCCTCTAACTTTTTTCAGCTCATCACGTATGTGATGAGACTTGGCATTGACAAAATCTTCTCTATATACCATGCAACCCCACTGCCAAAAACGATCCGTCAAAAATTCCCCAAGCAATGAGCTCAGTGAATGTACAGCATTTGATGTTGCTGCAGCATCCTCCCTGGGATGAGTGGGTTGCACTGTTTGCCTCGCACCACAAGGTTCTAAGAGTTTGCGGCGCATGTGTGGGTTTTTCCTCTTGGATATTCGACTTCCTCGCACAGTCCAAAGACCTTTGTCAGGTTAATTGAAAAGTCTTCACATGCTCACATGGGCAAACTTGCTCAGTCCTCTCGGGCAGTGGTTCTGAACTGTTGTCACAACTGACTCACATTTTGCTCTGGGTGCAAATCTTGAAGAGACATCAAATCATCGGGCCGATGTGTGCGCCTCGTCTTCAATGAAGGGAGGAAAGCCAAAGTGAGCACTGTGGGAAAAACAGTGTTGACCTACTGTCTTTACAGAGAGAAACAGCAACGCACTTGTTGGCGCGCTTTCGTCTAATATTGTTACATCAGTCAGTCGGCACCTACAATAACATTCTGTCTCCCTTGAACTTGACTCTGAGTAGGCGTCGTCATCTGAATGGGGCTGTAGTTTTACCACAGTCGATGAGCTCATTTCCCATGTGTCATCTCTCTCTCGCTCCACTTAACTACGGTACGAACTTGATGACTGCTCATATTGTGCCGGAAGTGTCCTAAAGTATGGCTCAGACCATTGATCAAAATGACCAATTGGCAGACACAAACATTTCATCCAGAAGAAATGTTAGCTCCATTGTGATGTTTTATTATGTCCATTTATAGACCAGTCATATAATGCCCCCCTGGGAGCGAAAATGAACTCTGGGCATACTTTCAGTCATAATTAGCCTGGACAAATGCTCTATAACCTACCATTCACAAGTCACTAATGGTTTAAGCTAGCCTCGGGGGGTTCCTACAAGAAAATGTGAGTACAGTCCTCTGCTGGCTATTTTTCACCAGATCTAAGCCTGGATATTGTTGCATACAGGGAAAGGAACTTGCTCACCGGCATTCTAGCAAGAAAACAAAGCTGTTCATGCGAGGTCATTTTTAATTTATTACATTTTACACAGAAAAAATATGCTAACATTCAAATTAACTCGAATTGTATTGTTTTTAACATTCAAGTGAAAGCACATTATCAATAGCAACACGTTTGTTGATTGATGGTTTGTTGTTGTGTTTCAGGTCTGGCAGTGTGCAGAATCACTGGGATGAAATCTACTACTTTGTGGAAAATTTAGCAGAGAAATTCAAAAGGTAAGCTGCAATGCTTGCGACAGACCCAGAGAGTGTGCTATTTTAAGGCCATGTTTTGTATGAGCGTCCAAGAATTCAAGTGGACCGTATGAGGTCGCATAAAACCATTTTACGACTGCGGGCACTTTGGAAAATGGCTTTCCTCCGTAGTGGACTTCCTGAAGCCCCGTGACGAAGTTCTCCACAGAGAAACACGCACATGCATACACACGTTGCAGGGTAATAAAATTCAAAGTATCCCTTACATCGCTACATCCCAGCGTATGCTTAAACGCTTAGCAGGCTAACCTTTCAATCAGTTGAGCAGCCCAACTTGTCTCTTGTTTTGTTTGTTGGGGTTTCCCTGTAAATGTCAATGTTGCCTTCCTGACCGCTGACAAAATGCAAGTCCTCAGGGCCATTTTTTTTTTGCTTGTTTCCCCCCAGTCCGATGCTTAGGATGTCCTTCATAACGTTCTCCTCAAGAGCATCCACCATCCTAAAACTTACGGAGAAAAGGTAAGACAAAGACGTATTTTTACCCTCACTTTAATATCGTTAAAAGTAAGTAGCTGAGGAGGCTCGGCGCCCAAACCGCATGACACTACAGTGCTCTCACGCAAAAGGAAGCAATCGTCATCAAACTTGATTCAAAGCATGGGACCGGAGTGAAAGCAGATGTTCCCCCTGACGACACGCTGCTGTAAATGAACGCCTGCGACCTTGTAGCTGTTATTGCGTGAAAACTGCTTGGCTTTTTTTTTTTTTGTGGACTTGATGAAAAGAGGAGACTTATTCAAAGCAAACGTGCATGGTTGCATTATCTTTTGCAGAGTGGACATCCAAAAGGGGCTGAATGCGCTTAAAAGGGAGACTCCGGGTGGCGACACATTTATGCACCTTGGACTGCAAAAGGTAGGCAATTAAAGCCCCGCTCTGTATTATTAATAAAAAGGACATTAACCAAAAAGAGAATCAAGTGGCACCCGAGTGCAGAGTCTCACGTGTTTGCGTTTAAAATCCAAATCTGAAGTTTGAGCTGTTTTGGCACATTCTGATCAAGCTCTCTTCTCATTAAAGGCGAACGAGCAGATATACCAGGAGAACTTTGGTAAGCAGCGACTGACTGAGAAAAAAAAATGGGTGCATTTCTTATTTACTTCAGACAGCTTTTGTAATGGTTGAGCCGTGGCTGATCTTATTTTTGCAGGCAAGGCCAGCGTCATCATCGCGCTTACAGACGGAGAACTGCAGGAGCTTCAACTTATCACCGCACAGCAAGAGGTAGTTTCACACGTTGCACATTCCGGGAAGCCGAGGGAACACCCATTGTTTGATTGCTTGTTTTCTGCGGGAGTAATTGACATGTTTTTTGTTTTTGTTTTTTTTTTTACAACAGGCCGAGCGAGCCCGATCGCTTGGGGCCATCGTGTATTGCGTTGGCGTGAAAGACTTCAATGAGACGCAGGTATTGGATGTTTCAAATTCGAAATTGATAGAGAACGCATAGAGGTCCCCAACTCCGCCAGATGTCTCAATTTTGCCATTGCGGTTGAGAAATCAACGAGAACATTCAGTCTTGCCGGATCTTTGCCTTCATCTTAATCATCACTTAAGTTGAATCTCATCCAATTCCCATTGTGTAGGTTTACTATTGGGAGGTTTATGTTTGTAGTTTGAGAACTATTGGAATCGAGAGAATGATCCAAAACGCATTTTAACCTTGTGCAAAGTGTTGATGGAAGTACTTTTGGAATCCTAATTAATTCCCTCTTTTCTTCTTTGCATTCACACTTGATCCCCCCGACCCCACCCCTCCTCCCTCCATTGGTAAATATAGCTGGCGACCATTGCAGACACCATCGAACATGTGTTTCCTGTTTTGGGAGGCTTCCACGCTCTCCGGGGTGTCATCGATTCGGTAAATAAATGGCTTCATTGTCAAATTTGCATTGTGCCGCTGTCGCCGTTGAGATACGATGTCATTTGATTCCAACTGTGCGGTTCTGAGGTTTGAATGACATATCGGGTCATGCAAATTAGAACATGCCGTACCATATTTATTTATTCTTTTTTTTTAATTTCCCCCCCTTCAGATCATCAAGAAATCTTGCATTGAGATCTTGGCAGCTGAGCCGTCCAGCGTGTGCGCAGGAGGTGGGGTGGATCAGATATTTGTTTCACGGTCTGGGCACTTGGTTAGACTTCAAAAAAAGGATCCAAAAAGAGCTAATTTGTCAGTGTTTTCTTTCAATTTGGTTCATACCACCCCTATTACGCCACTTGAACAAGGCATCATTAAATGTGCTCGTCATGGCATATTAGTCTCATGGGTCCAAAATGTTGGTATGTATCCAGAGACTTTCCAAGTGGTGGTGAGGGGCAACGGGTTCCTCCATGGCAGGAACATCAACCAGGTGCTGTGCAGCTTTAAAATCAATGACACCGTCACAATCAGTAAGTAGACACCCTAATGCTCCGGAATGAACCGAAAGGATGTGAAAATAAAAAATGTGCCCGATTCATATTGTAGATGAGAAGCCCGCAAGTGTAGAAAACACCTTCCTGCTGTGTCCTGCTCCTGTCATTGACGAAGTCGGAAAGTAAGTCTCTCTTTGTCACAAATTAAATCACCGGTTGCATCAAAGTAACCCAAGGATTAAGAATTAGACTTTTTTGAACAGCATATTTGCATGAGTATGGGTAGAAACCGGCTTGCTTGAGGTGCTGCGACAATGTTGGCCGCCCCCACGTTTGTGAAAATAACAACAAGCGGATCATTTGGCCGTCTGCTCTTCTTCCACCTGGCTCAGTGGAAAGCTTTCGTGGTGGCCAGAAAACAAGCACGCAAGATAATGAAAGCAGTTTTGCCACTTGTTTTTTTTTTTTAACACTCCAGAGACACAACTACTTGAATGCGGCATTCAAGTACATTTTCCACAATGTCCCCTTTAAACGCTACAGTAATGAATACCAGATTCTAATCGTCATCCGCATGCATTCTTCGAACACGGAAAAACAGCGTCGCATGCATGTGTATATTCAAACACAAGGAACAAACATGTCCACTTGACCCTGTCCAAGGAACCTTTTCTCGCCGAATTCCAGGGCGGCTTACTAAAATCTAAGCAGCGCTGAGTTTACAAATTGCTTACAGTATTTGTAATGCTGCGTTGCACGCAAGATCCATACACGCACGAATGAATCACTTTGAGTTTACTTTTTGGACTGAGCCTAAACCAAAATCAACATTCGATCTGCCTCTAAAAAAAAACTGGGGAAGTTAAAAAAGAAAAAAAAAGATTCAGAGATCCAGATTTTTAACAACTTAACCATTTTAAAAATATGAAAGACAACGCAAAATAAATTAATAAAATAAAATGTAGTTCCTGATTTTAATATTACTTCCTCACAAGAGTTACCAACCAAATTTCCAGACGATGTTAAAGTTATTAACGTGGAAGCGGCATTGTGGAGACATTTCATCACGCATCACACATCATGATTGATGCCGTGGCAAAGAAGTCATAAAAATGAAGTGTTTTCCTGCCTAAAACACAGACAAGAGTGTCCCACTTAAATTAAAAAAAAATCCTCTAAAAGTTAAAAACTTTCCATGGCTTCATGCATCACCATCTAACCATCTGACACTTCAACCGTTTCCCTCACCGACCTTCTTCCTCTCTGCTTCTTGACTTTTGCTGTCACTATGGCTTCACAAACCATCTATGCCCCAAACCCCGATCCCCCACGTTTCACAGCGTCCCTTAAAAAAAAAAAAAGGGGCGCGAGTGGGGGTCTTCCAAACGTGAGGTCATGTGTTGAGTTTGTACACGTCTTGCTTCACAGCGTGGTGAAAAGGCCGCAGGGAGAGCTCTTTCGCAACTTTTTAGCACACATGGCCATTAAAAATATTTGTGCACGTCGGAATGTCAGTTATAAAAAGCGGAGGCTGGTTTACTTCGGAAAAATCCGCAATCTTGTCATTTTGTGCGATATTTTAAGCCTCTTAAATGCAGCCAGATGGAAATTATTTTGAACATGGATGAATCTCATTTCTCGTGTTTCCATAAATATACATTCAAAAGATGAGATGGAAGCAATTTATACAACACAATGCTTCTTCTGGGGGTTTTATGAGTCCTCCTGATGTATGCTACTCATCTACTACATTTATCTTTCATTTAAGTGAGGTACACACAAATATTTAACATCAGGACTGCTTTAAGCGGTGATGCGAGTTACCTTTTGTGAGACAGATTGCGGTTTGAATCACGGTAGAATTATTGCCCGCCCACCCCAAGCAGAAAGTGGCCTGCTAACATAAACCGAGACAACCAGATATTGTCTGACGTACTCCACTTTCACTTCATCACACATGCTCCTGATTACAATCAGTATATGTGACGCGAACAACCAAACCACATCTGGAAAAAGCCACCCCCTCCCCACATATATCACGCATCAAACGTCCATTTTTTAAACTCACGTAATAACAGTGTCAACGTCATGTGCGTGGTTCTGTTGATGAACTGCACCCACTAAGCCTTCCCTTATCGCCCCTTTTCGCCAGACTGCCTTTGTGTGTCCATGTGAAACCGGGTTTATCAGCTGGTCGCCTGTTTTCCATCTGCGAAACCTCTTTCAGTTCGCTCATTCTGTCAGTACAAAACAAGTGAGGGACTTTAGGTGGGGGGGGGGCATCCAAATATGTCCCGTTTTTTTCGTAACTCAATGCCAAAGGATCACCAGTGGTCACGAGGATTTCGCAGAATTGTTTTTCCCACCCTTGTAGAAGGGAAGGATTTGACTTTGTGTTTAGTGGCTGTAGGTGAGGTTGACCTTACCGCCTTAGTTTCAGAGGTTCAGTGACATTTGGAACCAAATTCAATGACTTCATTTGAATATACATCAGATGAAATAAAAAAACGCCCTTGGCATTGACCCTCCTGTTCCCCCCCCCAAATTAAATTGCGGCTGTTGTTTTGTTTCAGGGTGATTTATCTTCAAGTGAGCATGAACGACGGTCTGTCTTTCATCAGCAGCAACGTGCACATCACCACCACAGAGTGTGTAAGTGGTAGCTTATTGGTCTGGAGGGTTTTGATATCTTTATTGATAGCGTCCGGTGTTACAATCATCTTTCTGTCCTCTTCAACTGTAGGCGCGTGTCCACCAAATGTTACGGTTTACGAAACATCATCTGGTTTGCATTCCCATCCAAGAAAGGATAGCTTACTACATCAGCCACTTCAATTGAGCGATAAAATAGCTACTGAATTTTACAAAAACAACTAGACATGCGAAACAAAATATTCAAAAATCATATTGGCGGACCAACATTTCCAAATTATGCTCCGCGAAAGCAGTGGAGTCATATTGCGTCATACTTGTTTGTGCCAGCTATTTTCACGGAACTCAACGACGTACTATTTGACTTCTAGGAAACAGTTCATCGGTCCGCCGGCGGTGACTGGCTGCCGGCGACGGCGTTGCCGCCGATCTCTGATAAACAGCCCGCGAGAGACAAAGCCTTAAGTCAACCCGGCATCTGATCCTCATCTGTAGTCCGTAATGGGATCCTTACTTGGCTCGCAGGCATTTAGCTCAAAGTTACTGACGGATTCGCGGAGGGATTTCCCAGATGACGTGAACTGCTGTCATTGAAGAGAGACAAAAATAAATAAACGAAACACGAGAATGACCACTGACAGTCAAAGCCAATGAAACGTTTGGAAAGTTGTTTGTTGACTGCAGCAATGGTTACACCTTCAACAAAAATCAATTAGTTCGACTGCCTGGAGGGCAATCGCTTCTCTTGATTTTGAGGTGTTACCGTGCATGATTTTTTTTCCCTCATGGACGCATCCAGGGCTACATCTGGATGTCATCTCAATAGCTTGGGGTGATGCCTTTAACATACTGCTATTGTGCTATTGCCTTTTACCCCCCTTGGGACCACACCTGTACCTTTTACGCTATGTTTCGTCTACAGTTTGATGGCACCATCCTTCTCATCACCCTGCTGGTGTTGTTTCTCCTCCTTGCCCTACTGCTCATGTGGTGGTTCTGGCCTCTCTGCTGCACCGTGGTAAGAACACGAAAAGGAAAAGTTGTGTCGAAAAAAATGACAGGAACACGAGGGCTCTCCAAAACACTCTTGAGAGCTCGAAGGAAGGAAGCTATTGAGATGAATGTGGTCGTGAGAAGCGAAAACAAAAGCACGTTGGGTTTTTTTACCTCTTGGGAACATGTCAAATTTGTGCTGCTTTTCCAGGTGATCAAAGAACCTCCTCCTCCACCTCCTCCCGAGCCTGTAAGTTGGAAAAACACCATTGAGTGGAAAATAATGGGGCAAAGCTATGGGCACATCTCTCAATAACCAAAACACAAATTAGACAACAAAACTACACGATATAAGGAGCGCAAGTAATCCAACCAGCCTTGCTCGTGAACTGATGAAGGTAATTTTACTTTTTGGCTCTTGTAGGAGTCAGATGACGAAGATGGTCAGCCAAAGAAGAAGTGGCCCACTGTGGACGCCTCATATTACGGAGGGAGAGGAATCGGAGGGATCAAGAGGATGGAGGTGATGCATATTACGGACAGGCGATAGGAGCAATCAAAATATTCAAGGGTAACATTTCACACTTGTGTCTGAAAAAGGTGCGCTGGGGCGGAAAGGGCTCAACCGAGGAGGGGGCGAAGCTGGAGAAGCCCAAGAACGCGGTGGTGAAAATGCCAGAACAGGAATACGAACCCTTTGAGCCCAAACCTAAGAAATCTCCCAAGAAGCCGCCTCAGAACCGGAAGTGGTACACCCCCATCCAGGTAGGGTTTTAGTTTAGTTTAGTGTGCACGGAGAGCTCGATGTAAACAACGCGGGGGCCATTCAGGGGAGACGCAGCGCTTACTGTACACATTGCCTGTGAAACTGCACAGCCTGTGTGTTTCTGCGTGACTCCGGCGCTGCTGTGATTCATGGCGAAAGGCGACACCCCAGTCAGCAGTCGGAAAATCCGGTCCAGTCACTCTGCGCGTTGACTGGACTCCCCTTATGTCAGGGTGCCGTGCCACACTAAATGAAGGGTATCAGCCACGTGACTAAATAAACATCAAGTCAAATAGAGCAGCATGGATTTATATCGTTCCATCCTGAGGTTCTGGAATGGAATATCAGTTCCTGTGTGGACTTGATGTGTTCTATGTTCACATTTCCAAAACTTGAATGTTAGCTTAATCGAAGAGAACAGCGGTTCGTATAGACCCTGTATTTGACAACCAGTCCAGGGTGTACTCTGATTCTCGTCCAAAGGCATCTGTCAAGCCAAATTATATTTCAGTACTGAGTCGAAAGATGCAATGTTCTCCTCTGTCTCATTCAGGGGAAACTGGATGCTATCTGGGCCCTGTTTCGTCGCGGGTATGACCAGGTCTCTTTGATGCGACCCCAGCCTGGTGATCATGTAAGTAGCCAACAGGACGACTCTCCTTTATCTCTTACCGCCCTCTGGCTGACTTTATTTTTGCCCTAAAGCCGACTTAAGGTCCTCTGCTTTTTGATCAGGCGCATTTTTTTTTCCATGTGTATCATTTTAACATGATTGGAGAGGACTAAAAACAATGCGGATATTGCCACTGCCAGGAACCGAAAATAGTTCCTGGAGCTTTGTTTCCAAAAGTGAATCTAATTACCTATCCACATGTCAACACTGAAGACTCAATGTCAAACCTCTAAGAAGTTTTCCAGTAAGTCAGCTTTGAGTGATTTACATTGTGTGTCGAATAAAAGTCCAAAGAATGTCATGTACAGCAATAATGAAACAGCTGTTGAGCAAGAGCGAGCATTCCGTGGCAACGTTAGTGCCCATTTGCACGCCGCTATTTATTTGAAAAATGCCTGTGTTATTTGTCAAGCGCATTTTCCCCAAATAAAGTTCAGGTAACGCGACTTCAAATTGAAGGATTACATTAAAAGATGCTTGTTTCCACTCCGAGTGAAACGCAGCATTCCACTGCCTGGAAATAAGCTAGCCTGGAGATATTTCTTTTTAGGGCTTCATTGCAAACCGCATATGACTTTAGTGGAAAAAAACGGCATGATTTCTTCTTAAAGGCAAACGTTGCATCATGCCCAGCCAGCACAAGTCACCCAGTTGCGACGTGCCAGTGAGGGAAATTGAATCTTTTTTTTTTTTTTTTTTGTGCCTGCAAGGTTGCAAGCTGACAGCGATTTTTAGTCTCTGGGGGCAAAAAAAAAAAAAAGGGCTGCACATGTTTGCCATGCCAAGACAACACTCTTTAAACGAGAAATTCCTGCTAAAAGAATTATTGGCCCATTTTCTGCAAAGAGCGGCATGATTTTAACCGGTGCTTTGACCGCGGTCTGATGTCATGGGGACAGACGAAGATTAGAGCAGAACAGATGAAAGCAAACGATAGCTTGGAAAGTGCTGAAAAGCTGGCGGGATAAAAGTTGAGAAAAAGGTGAACGATATTTTGACGATAAATTCGGAAATGAAATAAGTTTCACATGAACACGTCCGAGCATTTAACTTTGTTGCAGACTTAATCAGATCACTTCTAAGATATTTCTGAACTCAGAGAAGATCTTATCTTATTTCTAATACAAAGTCGCCGGGCTTTCAAAATAAACCACGCGGCATCAAGCTACAAGGATGACACGGCGCCAGCAATCACACAGCCATTGAAACCCATTTCTGGTTCGTAATGCGAAGCAGGTGTGAAAACGAAGGAGTCGAGTCGAGGGCGACATTAGCTCGTAGGAGTGAACGAGATGGCCCGAGGAAGAAAGGCGAGATGAATAATCGGTCCATTTTCAGCTGCAGACGCGTTTGCTAGAATACTAAGATGAATTAACATGGGGTGTTTTCAGGAAACCTTTTTTTTTTCATACAGCGTTTACACATATATTGTACAAATATTTTCAAAGGTTATTTTTAAGCCCCAAAAAATGATTCTTGCGTTCCATAAAGGTGGGTGCAATGTTCAACAAGAGGAAGATGCAAGTCTCACAGTGTTGAGAACCACTGCGCTAAACTGTACTGTATGCTTGCAACATGTCGGACGGGTTAAGTTCCAGACAGTTGAGTCTTGATGGTTTCACAAACAGTCCTTTCGGCTCTTCCCTGCAATAAACCCAGTCACCTCCACTGCGAACCGCATCGTTTCTGTTGACGTCAGAGCGTGCATGAAGTTGAGCTCCAAACACAAAAGACAACTGCACACAGACACATGGTCAAAAACGACTCCGCTGTGAGTGCCTGACCACATTTTATTCTCGAGTCTCCCCAAGAGGCCATTTTGCTCCCGAAAGGGTAAATGAAGTCATGCCAGTGACACACAACTGGCCAGCAGTCTTTTCACTTTTGGACTGACCAAATGTCATACGCACACGCACGTACACACATTTACAATTTCAACAAAGGAAAAAAGTAGTCAAGCTTTGTGGAAATGAAAACAACTCAAGGAATATTCTCGAGGACGAAACTTTAAGGACGAGAGTCAGTTCAAAAGACTGAATGCAAAGCTGGAAATTCGGGACAGAGGTGGAGGACTCAAAGCCAGACAAGGAACAGTCATGAAAGACAAAGAAAATTCAAAACAAAATTGCAACAAATTATTGGGACTAAAAAGAGACGCGTGACGAACAAAACCTCAACGTGAGGAAACGATGGATGAATCCGAGGCAAGAATTTGAAAAAGTGAATCCAAAAAAATGGGGGTTTTTTTTCCGTTTTACTTGACCAAATTATGCTGTTTGGGGCTTTGGTATTTGACATCCATACAGTTTGCGTTCTCCTCAAAGATGTGCATTTTGTCACACTTCAGGGTCGGTGTATCAACTTCACGAGAGTGAAAGGAGAGTCCCAACCGGCGAGGACGGCACCTCGGACCCCGATCCACACGCCCTCGCAGCCACCGCCCGACTACCGCCACGTGCCGGAGTCCCCCGTCACCTCCGGCCCTGCGGCCAGAGCACCGCCCTTGGTCCAGCTACCGCCAGGACCCCCGCCATCGCGCATGCCCCCCGGGCTTCACTGCCCACCTCCGTCACGTCCGCCGCCTAGCCTGCGACCCTGAATGACCCAGGTAAACGTCCCCCCACAGCTTCCCCCTCAGCCTCCCCCTTGTGGACCCACTTTAACTTCACAGACTGACCACTCTGTTGACCAGCTCCTTCAGTCTGAAGTCAGTCCTCCAGCCTGGGATTCTTCTGCTATTCGCCCAGAAAAAAAAACACCAGCGTGATCAGTTAGTCGTTCATTTTGTTCTTTCGTATGGGAAAGTCCGTCAAGTCCACTGGCCAAGATTTGCCTGTCATGCTTCTTGCAATTTTTATGAAAATACCCGACTGGGCTTTTTCGACAAGCACATTTTTTTCAGTGTTTTGCACACCATTTAATGATTGTCCAAGCAGTTTAACTTGATGTTGTATTTCATACAAAGTGAACGAGGGGTGATGCAGGGAACCGTTGAACAGGATGATTGTTGCAGGACAGCAAAATCTTTTGGGACCAAAGTCAATAGAAGCAATAAATATGATTTATTGGATGTTCTCTTAATCAACTACTGAGTTATGCCTTTGCCATTGAAAATTAAAGAATAATCGGGTTTCGAATTTGGGATATTTTATTTTTTTTGCAGAATTGATTGGGTTGAGTTCCAAAGACGGTTAGCTAAATTGTCGGTGCTATTTTGGTCAAAATGTTCTATTTTTTTAGGCAACAACTTGCTAAAAGCAATTTCTCAATTCAGGAAAAGTCATGTTGAAAGACATACATTTTTGTAATATGTATTAACAGGGAAGTGTACAGAAGGTTTTCTTTTTTTTTCTAAGATATGTTCTTGCATTATATTTTCAAGATGTGTTTTTGTTGGTTGTTTTTTTATTTTCTCTTTGAGGCTTTGGATTTTGTCCTTATACCACGTGATTTGATTTACAACATGACAATATGTAATTTTTGGTTATTTTGTTTTGTTTTTAATCCGCGCACATAGACTGCTGGAACACAGTTCGCTGTTTTTGTTTGCATCCATGGCATTTAAAACTCATGAATTCAAGCTGCCATAAATCAGGTTAATGACTCTCCTCGTGGGTGTTTTTTGTTTTTTTTTTCCCGGATTCAATCCCGATTCTCTACTTTTGTATTATGCTATGTCTACATTCTTTTTTTATTTTTATTTTTTTTAAATCAGCAAAGGTCACGTTGCAACTGCAGGGCAGTTCACAGAGCATCTAATTTATTTCCTGAGAGAAATGGAGGAGAGTACCGGTACTTGAACAATCGACAAGGTGTCCTACCACCGACATAAACACTGTGCGCAGAGTCTACAACCAGCTTGCCAGTCAGACGAGGCCTAGCAGCTTTTCAATCATCACCTCTGCAATGTTCTCAGATCTTAACATTTTGATTGGGTACAATATGCACTCGCAGGCCACAACATTTTGTCTTCTTTGTAGTGACCCACAATGTTGTTGTTCCTAATGAAGTGTGCAGTAAGTGTATTTTGTAAGCTATTTTAGCGATAAAAGAAGCGTTGACAAACGATGATATTCCTTTAATACGCCTCACGGATTCTTCTTTTGTTCAGTGGTTATTTTTGGGCTTTGTTCTTGAACTTGTTTCTGTCTTCTTTGTGATGTACAACACAGAAATCAATTGTTGCTTTAAATCACTTTGCTGAAGGGATGCTATGCCATTTGCCCGGCTGATTTGACAGCCCAAATTACAAGTATCAAAATCAGGGGGGGAAAAAAAATCAAAATGCCTCTTTGAAGCACTTATAACGCTCTAGCAATGATGTACAATCATTTTTATTGACTCTTTTCATTAACCACTCATCTTCTATCGTGTGTGTAATCATTGTTATTTTGATTACACAGTGATTTTGAATGCACTTGATGAATTTGTACATGTAAAAAATACTACTACGTTCCATTTATGCAGCCACATCCCGTTTTGATCGGTGGGGTGGGAGCTTTCTGAGTGCCTAAAACAAGGTGAACCTCAAGTATCTGTGGCCTTTTGTAAGTCTTTCCTACTGCAGGAATTCCATAAAAGGGGAACAATTGCAGTGGCTTACATGGGTGGGGTGGGGGGTGGGGGGGGCAGGACATTCCCAAGAGGCATGTGTTATACTAATCAGTGTTTTTACATGTGCAGTATAAAAAAAAGCAGTACTGAAGCAAATATGAAAGACATATATGATTTCTTTACCGGTTTGATCTTTTGAACTGTATCAATAAAGGTTGACGTCCAAGCTTCTATCAGACAGTTTCGACTCTATGTGTGGATTGAAACCAAATGTCATTGTCAAGTGCAAGAAGCCTGTGTGCACTTAGAGGCTGCCTTCTATCTAAGATGACTAGCCCCACCCCTTTCACCTCTGCAACAACGTTGGCAACACTGACATCGACTTTTCCAGAGACGAGCTCTGGAGAGGACGCTGAGCATGTGCACTCAACTTCTTTGGTTGACCATGGTGAGGCCTGTTCTGTGTGGAAGCTGTCCTGTTCAACCGCGATGTGGTCATGGATCCTGTACTGCAGGCTCAGTTACAGACTATTTGACAATGTTTTCATAGCTTTGGCCATCTTTATGTAGAGCAGCATTTTTTTTTCAGACCCTCAGAGAGTTCCTTGCCATGAGATGAATTTCCAGCAACCACTATGGGTGAGTGTGAGAGTGGTAACACCAAATTTAACATATCTGCTTTCCATTCACACCTGAGACCCATAGCACGGAGGGATCATGTGACACCAGGGAGGGAAAATGACAAATCAGGCCCAAATTTGGACATTTTCACTTCGGGGTGTACTCACTTTTGTTGCCAGGGATTTATTTACATATTAATGGTGAATTATTTGGAAGGGACAGAACATTTACATTGAAATACAAGCTGTACACTGCCTACTTTACCTGCTAGCAAAATGTCATTTCTTCAGGTTTTTCCCATGAAAAGTTGTATTAAAAATTAGATTGATTGATTTCCAGTAATTTATATAGGTTGTGCGGTCACTTTTGTAGAATATGTGATGCATAAAGAATCTGTAATAGTTGCAAGAGTTAACTTTTCACCTTCCGAGTTCCTATGGTGGTGTGCTGTAGCAGGAATAACAAATGTGTTTAGAATGTGTTTCTGGTACGATATTGCCCAATGGCAATTCCAGTTAAATACTTTGTAGAGTCTGTGTTTTTTTTCCCCCTCTTCATGCTGAGGAAAGTGGGTTGAGTCATGGACTCTATCCAAAACATGAAGATGGAGAAACTGAGGAGGGATAATTTGCTCTTTGTCTCTAATTTCATTGATGACATGTTTACGGCCGTTTGGTTTTCCCTCCGCTGCGCTGTCTCTCATCCTTCCTTTCTTAGTGACCCAGACAAATGAAGAACTTGGGAATGCGCTGATGTTTCATCTCCGTCTCACGTTACCGCCAGACTGAAAACCACTGACCTGACAGAAAAACACCATGCCGAGAGGTTGGTTTGATGCATGACTGTTGCCTGGATTTTCCTGGTCACCATGGCGACTGAAGTCAACACCACATCATTCGCGGCCTCGGAACCACTTTGCGTTGCTGCGAGGGAGAAATTAGTTGTTTAACTTGAATTTGTCTTTTCTGGCTGTATCACAGAATCTACTCCCCAACCCCACAGTCACCAGTTTCCCTCCACTCCCATCTGTAACAGAGCCCCCCCACCGCAGCCCCCTTGAACAGTGGTGACGTATAGCATATCCCTTGAAAGCAAGACCTATGACATCACTATGAAGAGACAATGCGCTGGAGTAGTGGTTGGCACATCTGCCTCACATTCAAGAGGATCCGAATTGGAATCCTGCCACAGTGTGTGCTCCATCACAACAACTCGCCAGGTTGCTTTTAATTTGAACCAGATTGTGTCCAGTAAACATGAAGACGATTATTACCATCAGAAACAGTCACCAGGAAGGGGGACAAACAGATCTCTCACAAAACAAATGCCCACGCATGCACGCACACACACAAACAAGGAAGGTAAAATTTCAAACCCTAACAAACAAGTGTATGACATGGAGACTTCACAAAAACAATGTGCTGTCTGGTTTTAGGCTGCTCCGCGAAATGCAGCTTAGCGTGGAAGTCGTTACAGTAGTTGCATTAGGGAAATCTCATGGCACACCATCAAACAAAACGTCGTCGCTGTACATCGCTCGGCCTCGATAGATGAGCAAATTATTTGCAAAGTGAAACTGGATCATTTCTTGTGGCACGTTTAAGGATGTCTCGTGGCCCATCAATGTACAAGAGAACCACTGATATTGAAAATGTGAGAGTTTATCGCAATTATTTATCGTAGGAATTGTACCGTTACTAAATTTTCTTTCCCTTTCCTCGAAAAAAAAAAGACATTTGGATGCTTTCTGCACAAGCAGTAGGAGTTCAGGAAGCGATCCATGCATCTTTCCATTTTAGTGGTTCTACTAAGACGTCACTGTGTTGCCCCCCCCCCTCCTAAAAATGTGATGAATGTGAATTCTCAGTCGAGCCACAGTGATTGTCTGATGTCGCAGGAAGCCAAGCAATCCCGACTGCGCAACCTGATAGCACAAGAGGCAGTGACACAAATTGTCATTTTCCACTGCCGTGCCCTGTGGTGCGGCTTGGAGGCTCTGTATGTAGGCCACTTTTATGAAGATGCGTGTGTTTTTCAATCAAAAGTGCGCCTCACTCCTGTCAAAAGGGAATGATTTAGATGGAGTGTTGCGAAGAGAATAAAAGTTGCTGAAGCTCTCTGGGTGACTGACTGCAAATTCAGCTACAATATTCCAATCACGGCAGTAGTAAGGTCAATGGTATGGGTTTATTAACCTGGCAGAAAAAAACCCACCATCAATGTTATTTACCTTGTCTGTCCATGCTCAACCTTCTATTGGCTCCATTCCTACTGGGCCCTGTGCCCAAGCCTGTCAGGATACAGCGGGTGACCAGGTTCACTGTAGTGGTTACAGTAAAAGCTCTGCAGGTGGAACACACACACACACACACACACACACACACACACACACACACACACTCCAGCTTTAGTTGAGCGTTAGGTAAGTGGATAAGAGCGTGGTGAGAATAGGAGATGGAGGATTAAGCTGTCAAAACTAGACCTTACAAACACTGGCTTTTGAGAGGATTTGACTCCTTTCTATCTATTCCGGTTACAGTCTTGTGCTATTCTGGTAGGAAACTTTGTATAACAATTTGATATACTAATAAACCATAGTGAGCACACGTTATATCACAAACAATCCTCGGTGTCTTACGTAGGAGTGCCACTTCCTGTGTGGTTAACTAACACCAAGTAAACAGGCAGAAAGTAAATGAGGAAAACATGGGAGACTTCTTCTTTGGATGACAGTGTAAAATGGCACTCAGTGGGAGAAGTAAAAATAGATTTGGTACTGTTTGCACTTCTTTATTGTGAATGTTTACTTTTGGGAAAGGTTGAATGTGATGGAAAACAGAAGCAATTAAAGCTTGTGCAGGGCACTGTTACTTAAGTGGAAGTGAAAGGCTTTTCAACATTTACTCATAGGCAGTATTTAATCCCTGTCGTTTTGGGAAAAGTGTGTGTATTGTGTGCAACACTATGGTAAGTATTGTGCAGTGATATGAATATGTGTATAAAACAATTAGGTACAATATAACAGTCCACAGACGTCTGATGTTATCGAAAGCTGATTTGTGGCTTGAATTCCTGTTGAGAAGTATTAACCTCGGCTGAACACTGTACTATTTTTTTAGATACTGTATTAGATTGTTTATATATGAACCAAAACATGAAAACATTTTTACCTAGCGTTGCGTTTCAGGCTGATTTAAACGAGAAAAAAAAGCAGGTGTGACAATCAAGGCAAAAATCGTAAACTCGTCGCCTAGGAGCGACGTCATCTGGTACGCTTTTTTTAATTGGCTGCTGTTGGATGCGTCTGGTAAACACAGATTACATGGACTACAACTCCCAGATTACTGTTCGACTGCACTTCCAACGGCCGTGACTTAATATCGAATTAATACTGTACATTTAAAATCAACCTCAAAGACTCATATATTAAATACATTTTCATAGACGAAAACTAAGCATATTTTGCCAACATAAAATACAGTTCCAGTTACGTTTCTTTTTTTTCTTTTTTTTGGGATAAACACTAAGGCACCCTCCAAATGAGCTCCAATAAGAAGCAGACATACTAGTTTCTATTTTGAATCTCACTGAATTTACCCCATTTTAATCCCATGCAAATTAGCCAGTAGTATGAATTTGGGGTTTTATTTAATATTTGTAGTAGTATTAATCAAGTGCAGAATAAAAAGATCAAAAATAGGTCACTAAGTGTTGCGTAATTAAGTAAACTATTCTAAAACAACTGGTTGACATTCCTTCTTGTGTAGCTACGAGTGTAACGCAATATAGAAATAAATACATTTAAATAAACTCTGAAAGCTCATGAATGAAATTCAAATGACATTTTCGCTAAAATATAGTTAGTTATAGTTAGGTTTGGAAATGTAAGAATCATTTTTTTCTTGTCAACGAATATGCTTTTTTTTTAGTTTTAGTGATTTCGTTAGTTCCTTAGTATCGGGTCACACTGGGGCTCTCGCTTTGGAAAGAGTGTAGAATGGGCTGAGTCTTGCAGAGTGACCACAAACATGAAGCTCCCAGTGAAATTCCACTGTCAATAGGGGCTTTTTCCCCTAGGCCTACTTGCACCACAACCCTTTACAGACCCTCTAGTGACTAACTGGGTTTGCAGAGAGAGGGAGGAGGAAGTTGTTGGTGTGCTGCTTTCAAAGGATAGATTCACTGCTAGATTCCTGCCTTTAGCGCTCATTATACTGTATGTGAGTAAAGAGCCCCATCTTGTGGTAAATTAGAACACTGGCATTTTGTTGCGGTGCATTTAACGGTCGTTATATGTGAGTGAAGCGCGTCATCTTGTGGTAAATTAGAACACTGGCATTTTGTTGCAGAGCATTTCTGGTTTAAATGTCAGTTTATGACATGTCGAGGTTCCGAAGAGCAGGGCGAGTGGTCAGCACATCGACCTCATAGCGCAGAGATCGTGGGTTCGATGCTGCCTGCGACCTTCCTGTGTGATGCTTGCGTGTTTTTGCATGCGTGGGGTTCCTCCAGTTTGCTCCCACATTGAGATCGGTAAAGTATGCCAATTCCAAAGTATTTGTTTTAACATTTTAATAAAAATGTGACCCACTTGCTGTAGAATTACTAAAACAAATTGAATAAACATCCACACCTTGACTTACCTAATGACAGTGACCCTATGGCTGAAAACAATAACACGATTTAAGTTAAAAAAAGGAAAAAAAAAAGGACAACATGAGATGGGCAGGTTGTAAGAATTCTTATTTAATTTTGAAAAAGAGCTCCCAGGTGAGAGGTCAGAGCGACAGCTTGGAATACAAAGTGTCAAAGGTAAACAAACAGTTGACACAGGCGTCTGCTGATTCTATAGATACAAGGGTTGTGCTCGTTCCCATTTGGATATGGAACTCGCATAAACGGCTGGTGCTCTATCAAATTCACGGTTATCTAGGCCTATGTCTAGAGGATATTTATTGCACAAAGATGACATTTCTTACTCACGTTTGCATACAATGAATAAGAAACCTACCCAATAGCAAGAAACTCTGGCTAACAAGCTGAAAGGAATTGAAATCTTGCCATGGTGAGATGTGGTTAAAATATATTTCCATGATTGTACTCTAAAAAGCAGATGTAGCCACTGGTGTTACTTAAAATATATTTTTTTGAAGTCATTGCAAACCAATGATGTTGCCTGTTTTAAGAGGCAATATCAACATAAAAACAGCATAAATCAAGTGCGACAGCAACCAGAAACTCAATGTGTAAAGGCAAGTCATGAGAGACAAGATGAGCCACTGCATTGCACTGAATCTGATTTGAGTTCAAGTGTAGTTGCACTTTTGCTACGGGTTCGTTTTTTTCCAGCTTGAAAAATTCACCTGATAGCTATTTAATAGCAATAACGTTGTTCATTGCATTTTCTTTTTCTTTGCGGCAGCAAACGGGACAGTTTGCCTTCGAAACAAAACAAACTCATGATGTGCAGTGACAGTCACATACTGTTATCTGAAAATGGTTCATTAAAACCTGCTTTTTTTATGTTGCTACTTTTTATGCAGTCCTGTTCTTTTGAAAACGTCGGCGTGAGGATTAGTTCAGAGTCCAGTCGAAATCAAGGCGCCACAAATTAAAAAATGTTCTATTCCAGAGCGTATTACGGATGGAATCCCAATTTAAGACTATTAAAAAAGGCCCTTTAAAAGGCCATATTTAAGATCTCTTTACTTAATATCACCAATTGGAGTGGGCAATATGGGTCCAATATTATATACAGATATTATAATATCGATTATAATTGTTGGTATAATTAAGACTGACTAGGAAACAGGAGTTCAGAACATTCCGAAAGCTCCTTCAATCCCATGATAAGTAATACAAAAAAAGAGACAACAATGAATTGATTACCATTAAATTATGATTCATTTTACGCACTGTCGAGTGAAGAAACTGAATCGAATACCCATTCCAAATGTTGCAACTCATATAAAAGACGGTGTTCCTGGTCTAGGACATGAAATTGGGGCAATTTCTTCGGGCCCATCATGACAACTGGTGAGCTGACTGATATTTTAGGGTGGGGGCAAGAACAGCTCGAACGAAACGAAAAGGCCCTTGGTAGTGTCAGGAACAGACATTAGATCCTATTTGGATAGGAATTCTTTATTTCCTGAATAAGCGACTGCAGTTCCTGAAGAAGCTATGTAATAATGTGAGGGTGATATATTCCTGCAAGTATGCACTCGCACATGGATAAATGCACGCAACCTAGCTCGGATTGAGTTTTTAAAATGGCTAGACTAGCAAATATACTATCCATGTGGACATGAACCCCTTTTTTGTTTTGTCTTGCAGAAGGCACACAAACTCCTACAAGAGTTCTCTTAAAATGTGCAAAAAAAACCACGCGCAATTAACATTTTCACAATATAAGAAAATATTAAAGGAGATTGTTGTCCTGCTTTCTGCCTTCCCCTTGGAAAGAAGTAGGATCGCGGCGACGTTTCAGAGTCCCACACAAACGCCACCTCGTGTTCTCCCCATTGGCACCTGGCAAGCTTTAGTTCAGATAAAAGGGCAACGGCCAGAGTCTGCATGCGTTGTGCTGGCCTCATCCGTTCCACACTGCTTTGGTTCTTGACCTCAGCTACTCCGATTCAGGGCTGCTGCTGCTGCTGGTGGCGGCGGTGGGGGTTGGGGTGGGGTGGTGGTTGTAGGTGACATCTTGGGTTGCGCCTGAGGGTTGACAATGACCTGAATGACAAAGTCCTTCTGGATCTTGGTGTCTTGCAGCCGTGTCTTGTCCGTAAGGAGTTTGCCCGAAAAGAACCAGCGCTGGTGGGCGGCCTCGATGTCCTCCTGGGCGTGCAGCTGCTTCTTCAGCTGACCAATAGTGTCCGTCATGCTGGCGCTCAGGCGCAGGTCCTTGCCTGTGGACAGGCGCACCTGCAGTCGACGTGCAATGTTAAGAATGACACTGGCCCAGAGAAACTTTTCAGGTTAACATAATTGTGTACACAGCGTACACAATGCGCTTGCCAGCAGCTCTTTCGACACGTGCATCAGCTGTCATACTGAATGAATGCTGTAATCTGGCACAATAAACACAGAAGATGCTTTGGCAGGTGTGGCACTTGCAGGGCAGGATGCTGCATGCAGACTTTACTGGGGCGAACGGTATCAGAATGGAAGGAATTAAACACAAGTGTCATCTGTACCTTCAACTGAAATTCCTTCTTAGGCGCTACGGAGAGCTGGGGACTGTCGCTGTGATCGTCGTCGCTGCGCTCTGAAATGAGGTTGACAGGTGGAGCGAGACAGTAGACGGGTAGCTGATAGCGATTGCCGAGTTCATCGTAACACTCCGTCAGAGTACCTGGGAAAATGATCGTTATCAGTGTTTGCATAACGAGATCAACTGGTTCTTTTTGGAGACCGGTGCATGTTGTGCTCTGGCTCACCATGTGGCAGGGTGATACTGGCCCCGTCTACGATGGCCTGGGCCAGCTCGTGGTCATTACACTCCAGAGCCACTGCGGCGGCCTTTAGGGCATCCCAGATCTCCTTGCGGCCATCAAAAGCGGGCGCCGTGTCCCAGAATTCGTCACGTTTGCTCCGCAGCTGGCCCTCGGTCATCGGGTAGTCGCTCTTCCACTTGGGTCGATCTTTCTTTAGTGGCTCGTTACGAGCTGTCAACAGAAAGGGGACCAAAATGTCAATGTGGCTGGTCCAAAATGGCAGCCGCATCATACAATGCGACAGAGCTTTCGCATTGCTTTGTGGGATGCGTTGTTGTCAGAAATCTAAGGCGATCGACTGCGGAAGAACGGGCGCAGGTGATGTCTCTAAATCAACAACGGCCTTTTGCTTTGTTGTCTTTCGACGCGTCTAGCTGTCAGCAAACGACAAGAGAACATCCAGCACAACTGGATCCAGTCGGGACTCCATTCAGAGTTTGCAATATGCATGAAGCATGTGTCGCTGGTACCGATGGAACTTGACTTGTGTTTCCCCTGTCATTAAATATTTACCTTTAGCACTTATCTAACAGGAGGGAGGACTTCTGGACACATGCACGTTTTTACCGCAACAGTTTCCGATCCCTTCTTGAAAAAGAAATGTGACACACATTAGCTTTTACCATCAAACTCACATCCGGAAAAATATCAACTAAAACTTGTGAGGTTCTCGGTTATTGAGATGGAATGCAATGGAAAAATGAGGACTTGAAACTAGGACTTTCAAACTAATTATTTATCATGCAAGCAGCTTAGGGAGAAGGACATGGTGTAAGATTAGTACATGCGCAAGCACTCACTAAGTTTTCCTGACATATAATATATACACCGGCATGCAGGATTCCGTTGACAACCCCCCTCACCGCCCAAAAATGGGCCAAAAGATTTTATTTCCTTTCACAAAGTTGTTAAAAAATAATTAAAAATGGACACAGTATCCTATAAATGAAAAATAAGAAGCCTCCAATTGCTGTATTTCTGAATCTTTTTTTTTTTTTTTTTTTTTTTGGAGGGCTGTTTTGCATCCATACAAATACAATGGAACCCCTGGTGGAACACCCCAGAGTTTATGTTCACCCAGTGTTAAGCCAAACGGGGAAATGGAAGTCATTGCGGCATCAGTAGCATCGTGACAAGTTGGATTTGCCTCTTACCCAAATTAGCCCTGTGGCAGGTCATTCAGTACTGTACACAAGTCGCTGTCATGAGCTTATTTGTACTTTGTGACAGTTAAAAATGTCAAAATGTTCCTTCTGACTTTAAAAAAAAAACATTTTATGGGAACTGATTACAGGTCATTTCTTTTGTCGTTATTTCCTGTGGGGGAAAATGGTCCAAGCAAACTGCCAAACTTGACTACTGCAATGTATGTCTTTCTCTTTGTAGAACGTGAACATAGAGGATGTATACTTGAAGAAGATAGGGGCTATTTACCCTAAACCGCTGCTTTATCTTATCATGAGAACCCTTCGGTCTTCTGTGACTACAGATAAAAACAAAAAACACACAGAAGCTCAGTGTCCAGCCCCTTACACATTACAACAGTTTCCCCCCCCGAAACCTTTTTATCTGTTTGCTGTTCTGTGCCCATGCTGGATGCGGGGCTGAAGGAAATCCTTCAGTGTGCCGTCTTCCAAGGTGGTCTCCTAAATGTAACTGATTTGAAATAAAATCACAAATTCAAAAAATTAGCTAAGGAGGAACCAGCCAAACGCCGATATTTGATAGATTCCGCGGCATAGCGCCAATCTCATCCCCAGCATTAGTGACTTAAGCGCGTTGTGGCGAACGTTTCCGCAAATCAATTATCAGAAAAAAATTACAATAAATTATTCTCAGTTTTGCTTTTCAATATGTTTTGTTGGGGTGCAAAATGCACATTTAGACTCGCAAACAGATTTATTTTTCAGCCTTGAGTTGGTTGAAGGAATTGGAATAGCCAGAATGCATTGAAGTGCCTTTTTCTTTTGTAAAATATTTCTTTTGTAAATAGTTATCAATGATGCCACGGGTTTGTGGGGGTTAGCTAATTCTTTCCTCAAGTAGCAGATTTGCCTTTTCCTGACTAGACTGCACACAATCATTAGAGAGCTCAGACAAAGGATCACAGTTAGACGTGGGGCAAATGGATTTTAAACTCTGACAAGGCAGTGACCATACTTGACTAATGACAAAGGCAAAAACAAGTTCATAAAAAATGTGTTTGTTAAAAAAAAAAGAAACAAAACAAAGACAGGAAGAAAGAAAGGAGGGTACAATAATTGGCGATGCTAGTCAGTCAACATGGAGGGAGGAAACATGTTTAGACATTTTGTTTGGGGGTGCGGCGGCAGGGGTGCATGGAGACAGTGGCTACAAGCCAGGCTTGGCTTGTGGTCACTACATTCACGTGATATTGACACCATTATGATGTCAAGTGGAAGCGATTATCTATGGACATTTTTTTTTTTAAGCAAGAGTACAAACGACAGTCTCTTGGGGATTCTTTAACAGTCTCGAGAAAGGGTTCCCGCACTCAGTCATGGACTTGTGTGTCTATTTATATTGGGCCTCCTGGTTTAACAGTAAAGGGCGAAATGGCTTTTTGATTCCAAGGTTGCTGCTAAACGTTGACCTGCTGCGTACTTTAGCATTCGTTGATGTCAAGTATGTGTCAATGTCCTGCAACACGTGATTTCACATTAGTAAGTTCTGGTCCCAGGGAGGAACAACATTTCTAATTTGAGTCTTCAGCAGAAAACATTTGGGAACGCCTATTCGAGAAGATGAGCTTTGTTGTTGTAAATTCTAAAAATAACCGTCACCGAAGAACATTCATCAACGTTGTCTTCAAAGCGTCGACGTGCCAAATCATCAAAAGGAATTTTTACGTGGCACGCCGAGCCAGATTTCTCTTGAATTGTTCTCCGGATCCGAAACTATGCAGCCATTCAGAGAACATGCCGGTTTGTGTGCTGCTGCAGTATAGTCTGGTGGCTAATATAATATTTACTTCTCGTTAAGTGGTCCTGCAGCCATCCAAATTCCATGTAGGAAAGAAGATCAAAACATGGCTTTGCGCCAGTGTTTACCTTTTGAAGAATGTTCAATTCCGAGAAGATAATAGACATAATAAACCTCTACAATACTGACCGCATCACAGGCATTCTTGCTGGTATCGGCAAAAAACGCTGTTTGTGTCACAGATATTGGGTTCGCTAAATTACTATTCAAAATCCATTTCAAGCTGTGTATTGCTGCATATTTATCTAAAAAAATAAACTAATATACCAAATATATATTTTAAAACTTTATCACCCAAAAAAAAAAAAAGAGTAAGGCTGACGATACGGTACCACGAGATCTAAATCCCGACTCTCAAAAACCTCGTCACGTTGTGCACAAGTCTCCCCAGGCTGTAAAATAAAAAAGATATGAGGGTTTCCAGCAGGGTACAGATGTGTGCCGAGTTTCCCCACAAAACATCAGGGAAGGGAATGGGAAGTGAAAGTGCCTCATGCTCGACCCATTACATCATTGATAAAATAAATTAATTGCAACGGAGATTAAAAATAAAATTGAACATGTACACATCAGAGGCTAATTCTAAACAATACATTTTCTCTGTGGTGCATACATTTGGTCAGCATCAGAAACTCAACGACACAACAATTCAACGCAAAGCAAAAGCTGGAACACAATCACAAGTGGTCATCATTACATTTCTCATTGGGAATGTGTTGTAGTCCTGACATGGTGTTCTTACCTCCACGACCACCGTTCCTGGAAGAGCCTCTGCTCTGTGTATCATCCCATCGTTCCCAGTATCTCCCCACACATCCTCCCATGGTTAGAGGGGATGCACTCTGCTTCCAAGCGTCCTACTAACTCAGCAGGGGCCCCATTACAAACTGTAGCCCAGCAAGGAGGGTGGGCAACGGGTTTTAGTGTTGCAAGCAAAGTGTTCAGATCACTGCGTGTTACCTGGGTCAGTTATGTTCAAACACGATTAAAGAGCGTCACAACTCGTGGGCCACAAGATTCCAAGACTTTGATGCTTCACCGAGCGATTCCGTTTTCTTTCAAAACGTCCGGCCAGAGAGCAAGGGCATATTAAAGGGTATCTTTCTTTCTTGCTGTACCTCGTTGTGATGTTGACAAATCGTCCAAACACTTTTCTCGTCCCAAGCTAATCACGTTAGCTAGTTAGCTTCCGCGTCAGGAAAACATTAACTTCGAGCACGGGTGGTATTTTCCACAACAATTTTTTCCCAGTGTGGAGACGGTCAGTCGCTACTTTTCCACTCCAGTTGTTCTCTACTACGACAGCCCAATGTGGCGTCTGTTGTCAATTCCATATTTAAACCTTTAAATATCATTCCTCTTCCAGCAAAAGGTTACTGACGGAGGAGCTCGACTCCAACTTTTTTTGCGCATGCGCATTCGCTAACTTGATGATGACTTCACGTGAATTAGGATAAACTGATACACTAATTTAAAAATAGCTGATATTGAATTCTAAAGTGAACACAACTATCACTAATACGCGTAAAAAAATATTATATTTTTAAAAATCAATTTTGTTATAGTAAAACAGGAAGATTAATTCAGGTGCCACTCATCTCAAGATTAAATTATAAATGTATTTTGTCACTGAAGGCGTCACAAAATAATAATAAATGTTGTTTTCAATTACAACATGGGCAGTTGCAACATTCTTGTCCCCACATGAATTAGATTAAAACGTAAAACATGGTTAGTTGTACACGTTGTGCTTTTTTTCATTCTTTTAAAGTCTGATATCCACACTTCGATGTCGCAACTCGATTTTGTGCGCATGCGTGCACCAGTGGCATGAAGAAGCACGATGGCTGAAGAAAGTCCCGTGCTGGTGTCACTGGTGGAGGAATTTGTCTCGGGATTGCAAGACAGTAAAGCCAAAGATACAGCCGCAGGTGGAGGAATACGTGTTCAGTTTGACCCTACGTTGAATACTTTTGCTTTCGTTTCCTTAAGTGCGTGCAAAGCAGCATGCCTGTGAACTAGCTAACTTAGCGCTTCAACATCCTGTTTGGTAATTGAATCGCAGTACACGTTTTATCATCATCTGACTTCTGATCCTATTAAAGATATGTGTAATAATTATGTATTTAACCCTACTGTCATGGGCAATTAGTCTTACAAAAAAGTGGTAGTTAGGCAGCGTGCTTACATGTTAACGGCATTACTTGCTAACATCTTGCAACGAAATGAACTTTTGACCTGCATGCTTCGAGCGAATGTGTATGTGTGCTCATCGGCGATCATTTGGGAATATTTGTGTACTTTGCCATTTTTTGTGTGTTTATACTTTCGTATATTTCTTTTCAGGTCTCAAAAATGGAGAGTTTACTGTTCTGCAGCTGGTGGAAGCATTGGGGTGAGCTGTCGATCCTTCAAATAACAAGACAGCATACCTTGAACGAGGGTTTGATTACACTAGGATGTTTTCCCGATCATTCTGTCGTTTTGGAGCAGCACAATGGAGTGCAACTGTAGTTGTTTTGTGACAGTTATTCAAGCGGTTTCATGTATTTTTTTTAGACCGAGTCTGACCAGCACTCAGCCTCAAACTCGAACCAGAGGAGTCAAACTGCTCTCTGAGGTGTTACAGGAGTGCTATGAAGACCTCACACAGAAAGAAGGTGTTTCTCTTCATTCAGTCAATGGTTCACTTTCCTGTATTGGGGGTTCTCATTTTACACGGGGCCAGACAGGGCCAGCATCTACTGGTACTTAATAAAGTGAATATGAAGTTCAATGGGTGTGGAGATACACTCACCTGACTTGCGTGAATGTGAGTGTGCATGGTTGTTCATCTCAATATGTGCCCTGTGTGACTGCTGGGACAATCTCCCAACATCCGTGACTTTCTCTGCAATGCCTACACTTACAGTATCTACATATATAGTGCTATTTTGAAAACAAACGTCTGTTATTGTGTAAAATAACTGTACCCTGTGTCTCCTCAGTGGAAGTTCTTCTCTCGTTCTATGAGAACCGGCTGAAAGACCATTATGTCACCACACCGCCTGTCTTACAGGGACTCAGGACATTGGTGAGCTTTGCCAGAACTACTTTTTATTGTTTGCCAAGGTCTATTTAATATGGTTAATTCAGGTAATAATAAAACACACTATTATCTGATTAAATGTTTATTTGTCCCCCACACCCCAGACCCAATGCCCAACATTGCCTCCCGGCGCAACAGTTTCCATACTGAAGTCCTTGTTCCAGGATGTTCATGTTCAGGTGAGGTCTTTTTTTTCCCCCCCAATTGCAGCACTCCACAATTTTCCATCGTAAACAAACCATCAGCGCTACCGAATGCAGGAAACCCTCCACCACTTTGTCATGTGCTACCAACAGCTCGTGCGGTCAAAAATTGTTGTAAAAATGAGTTGCTTACGGTTTGTGTATTTCTACGCAGTCGCTGTTGCTGGCCGACAGAGCGTGTGTCTATAAGATGCTCATTAACGTCATGGACACCAGAGAGGCTGGTAATAATAATAATAATAATACATTTGACAGTTCAGAGTCGTTTTCAGAATGTGGAATGCATTTAATTCCCTAATTTCTGTCCACAGAACTGAAGGGATTAGGAGCCGACTTTGTGTTTGGTTTTGTCCAGTCGATGGATGGGGAGCGGGATCCTCGTAACCTCCTCTTAGCCTTCCAAATTGCCAAGAGGATCATCCACAGAGGTTACAGTCTAGGTGAGAGCGGTGACTCACCCCTTTTTTATGGGAGGAGGGGGCGGTCTTGCACACTTTTAGACTCAACAAGATGTTCATCTGTTCAGCGTCAAGGTAATTTCCTCTGTGTGTTTTCTTTTTTCAGGTAAATTTGCAGAGGAGCTTTTTGAGGTGACGTCCTGCTATTTCCCCATTGACTTTACTCCGGTGAGTTCCTGTTTATTCAGCTGCTTTGGTGAGCAATTGATGAAAGCAGACACAATTGGTGTTACGTTCTCATAATAGCAACCTCAACAAATCTGTAGAAGAGTCCAGTCCAGTGAGTTCACACCTTTTTGTCGCCGTTGAGAGAAAGTTTAGGTTTTGGACTTTTATTGTGTCACTATTTTATAGTTAGTTTTTTACGTAAAATTAATATTAACTGTTGACCTGCCTTCCTTAATTGAGGCACCGTGTCTTTTGGAAAGATGGGCAGACATATTTTCAATGTCTTGCCTGCATTAACAGCCTGCTGCTTCTTGTCAACCTCCCTCTGTCCCCCTACCACGTTTCTCAGCCCCCCAATGACCCTCACGGTATCACCAGGGAGGAACTGATACAAGAACTGAGGGAAGTCCTCACGGGAACTCCGAAATTTGCTGAGGTTTGTCTACATTGTATTCATACCTACATTTTGCTACATGCGCTCAGTCACCAGTTAAGGCTCCTTTTTAGGGGAAAAAAAAAAAAAAAAATATATATATATATATATATATATATATATATATATATATATATATATATATATATATATATATATATATATATATATATATATATATATATATATACTACTATTTTCAGTTTCTGCTGCCCCTAATCGTTGAGAAGCTGGACTCTGACGTTCAGAGTGCAAAGCTGGACTCTCTTCAGACCCTGGTGAGAAATCTCACTCGTCTCCCAAGAGCATCGTCACAGCATTAAAGTCGTTCAGAGAAGTCTTTTAACGACATGCATGTTGTACCGCTCCCCTCATTTAATCTTTTTTAGGCTGCTTGCGTGGCACGGTATGAACACAAGGACTTGGCAGGATTCCTTGAGGGACTGTGGGCATCACTGCGCAGAGAGGTCTGTTATTTCCGATGTACAGTATCAAGTGTCTTTCGGAAGACTTCTCCATCTATTTACTATTGTCGTTTATTTTCCCCCTTTTTTTTTTTTTTAATCTTCACCACAGGTGTTCCAAACGTCTAGTGAAAGGATCGAGTCAGCGGGCCTCGCTGCTCTTACCGCCGTCACATCCTGTCTTTCTCGCTCGGTTCTCAGCTCAGATTCGGAAGATGCCCTCAGCATCTTCCTGGAGATGGTTCTCAACGGTGATTTATTGTACTTTCTCGCACTAAGACATAGGGCTTGGGCAATTAATTGATATTATTGATTAATTATTTAATGCGAGTGCGGCATTGTTCCAGACTGCAAGCATCACCTCTGCGAGCCCGACCTGAAGCTAGTGTGGCCCACCGCTAAGCTACTCCAGGCTGCCTGCAGCGCTTCCAACAGGGCGAGTCACATCATCGTAACAGCTGTCATGCCGTCGCTCATCGAGCAGTACAACAGCAAAAACCAGGTAGGTACCCCGACGTGGCTTGTACCGTTTGGTCGATGCTGCTTTACGTCACATCGCCTCTTTGCGTTTGGTTTTGAGCAGTGTTCCCATCGACGGACGTTATTGGAGGTGATGCAGCGGTTCGTTCAGTCTGTAAAAAGCAGCGAGTCGTCAGAAAACGGTGAGTGGGAGGACTTTTAGGGCATGAGGTCATAAATGATTACCAACTTTGTTTCGTTGATTTGAAACTAAAAAAAAACACTAACAGTTTTCCACAAAACATAGTAGAGGCATTTTCAAAATGTCTTCAAGAATGTAAGCTGCCTTCAACTGAGATTTACAATCCTTAAAAAAAATACAAATAAAAATCCCCCTATTTGTGTGTCCCTTAGAAGAGCTCGTGCTTTCAGGCGTCTGTCCATCCTTGTGCAGCGTCACCTTCGCAGCTCTGTCAGAGACCAACGGCAGCCTGCAGGTCACAGCCATGTCCATGCTCATCTCTCTAGCGCGACAAGCAGGTGAGATGCGGTGAAGTCTGAAATGGGACCGTTTTCCCGAACCAGATTTGGCATGCACTCCAAAGCCATAATTTTTATTCTTTTCTTTTTTTAGGTTTGTTATCAAACTCTCAAATCGAGCTGGCTGTCGATCATTTGGCTCGTCTGGTACTGTCAGACGAAGATGACACAATCAGGTCGGCTCACATTTCCCTCGTCTTTTTTTTTTTTCCTCTTCTTACAAATGACGTTAACTGTTTTTCCTCCTCCCATCAGTCTTGCCGTGATCTCGTGCGCCGGCGGCTTGGCAGAACTGCACCCGACCGTTTTCATCACCAATATGATCCCGAGGATAAAGAAAGTGATCTTTTCTGGTAAGACACCCCCATAACCATTTATAGAGGAGTGTCACACTCGCTGATTTTTGCTATTCGTGATTTTCGTTCGTTTCCCCATTCTCAGAGTCGATACAACAAGATGGAGATTCCGCGCAACACACGCAGCCGGCCGTACGTCAACGCTGTTTGTCCGTGTTAGCTGCGGTTTCCATCAAACCCAGCGTCGCTCAGGAGAGCACGCCCGTCCTCTTGGAAGTCCTCGGTGCAGCACATTCCGGTGAACCCCTCATCCATTTTCCTGATACATGGACCCTCAAACTGCAGCTAAATTTGTACATTTTAGAATGTAAACAATAATTCTGAAGAAAAAAATCCTCTAAAGTCACTCTAAAATATCTGGAATTTTATTCAGGGATCCCAATGTTTATTGATGTTGTCAAGATAGCGCTTGCCATCTTATTGATGTCAAACAAAGCTAAAGCGGTTGTCAACTCCACAGCTTTAGTTTTTTTACTTTGGAACCAACTTGGAATGTGTACCCCCTCCACTGTCGTGTTTCAGGCGAACTTGGGTTCTCATCGGAGGACGCGGTGTTGGCGTGCAGCAGCTTAAAGACAATAGCCGAGCGAGTCGAAGACACCGAAGACTCCGGACGATGCTTCCACGACGTCATCGTCCCACGACTGCTTTCGTTAACGCTGCAAGCCGCACTTAAGGGTGCGGGAGTCCGCAATTATTTTCCACCGGGGCATCGCGGCGAAGTGACGCATTAAAAAAAAATTTGTCTCTGACATTGTGCTGCCATTTTAGGCGAGATTTCATCTGCTCACCACAGTCCTCTGACAGAGGAGGCGGTTCTGTTCACCATGGTCGGCGTCATCAGCACAGCTTGCTCCAGGCTGCAACCGACGTGAGTACAAACACCCGTTTGACAAGCCAAATTAGACTCAGTTACTGATCATCACACATTCAATTCTATTTCAAAGTAACATTGTCTGCTTTGTGATTTGTCGCACATTGTGATGTCACACAAGCTGCCAAGTTTGCTCTCAATGTTTATTTCCCGTCGGACGTTGCTCACAAGGTTTATATTTCCTGTTGTGGTTCCTCGTCTCGTTATTTTTAGACTGGCGGGCCAGACAGCTGTGCGGTTTGTGTCGCTCTTCCTGGACGGTGACGTCTCCTTTTTGCCCGGCAACTCCTTCCCTTCGCAAATAAAGCTGCTTGCAAATGTATGCACCTGGTTTTGATTGGATTGTAATAGCGGGAAGTATCCGAATGTATATTGTAGAAGGGCCTGAACACTGTCACTCGATGACTTTATAACACCTCCTTGTGTCACTGTTTGTTCTTCCCCGAAGCAGCACGGGGACTCTTGGAGGCAATCTCAGATGGTTTGTCTGCTGATGGGATGCGTGTGTTCGCTGCCTCGCACTGTGAGTCTGCAAATCAGCGACAGTCTTGTTTTTAACTTTCTGTTACAAAAAGTTGTCTTTGTTTTTTAGGTGGCCGTGCCCCAAATGGAGCGCCTACTTTCAGAGCTGGAAGAGATGAGTTGCACGTGCTGCCACGTGATGTCATACACCTCCGCTGCCAAGTGTTTTGCCGGCCTGCTCAACAAGATCCCCGCGGGTTTGTTAATGAGCTAGTTTTTATCGTTGAACCCATGTTGAAAAAAATAATAATAAATAATAAAATTATTCTCTTTAGGTGACTTTCTTGACAGTCTACTTCAAAAGACAATGACCAGAATCTTGAGTGAGTTGAACTCAGCAGCTTCGAGTGTCCGTATGCAGGCATTCACCCTCATGATATGGGTGAGTCAACTATTTTCCTTCATTAAAAACCTTTGTTTTGGGGGTGCCTGGGACAGATTATTGACATTTCAATGGGAAAATTTGAGTTGATATAAACCCAGTGTGGTATTGTCAATTTGTCAGCTGAAAATTTCACCAAAGTTGCCCGTGTCTCCAGGTTGCCAAGGCTCTGCTTCTTCGCTATCACCCAACATGCGCAGCACTGACTGACAAGGTGAAAATCATTTTAGCAGAATCGGGTACTTGGACCTGCAGTGTATATCCAGCCAACTGTATTTTCTCATGTCACCTAAGCTCTTCTTGCTGCTTGATGATGCCGATCTGGGCTCCGTGGTGGCCGACGGCTTCTCGCTGCTGATGAGTGATTCGGCGGACGTCCTGAGCCGCGCTTGTCACGCAGACGTGCGCATCATGTACCGCCAACGCTTCTTCAGCGAGAACTTCGGCCAAGCTGGTGCAAGGTTTCAACGTGGCCCCCCAAGGTGGACCTGTTGTTACATTGGTCATGTTTTGTTATGTAGATTGATGTACTATTAACCATTTCGTCTCACAAATAATGATAACCCGATAAGCTGTCCACTGTAGTAACCGCTGTCCCTGAAAGGGTTGATTATATTGAATTACCGGTACATTCATTAGCAGTTGTTGACTTGACCATTCAAACACAAAACATAATTTCTATGGCTTGTCTGCAAACCACTATACCACTGTGCTGCTCTTAAATATTTTTATTTTTCTGATTTATGTATTTCTCCTCCAGAGAAGAAACCAAACTACCTGAAGGCTCTGTCCAACATAGTCAACAAACTACCCAAACAGGTTCAAGTTACTGAACTACCAGCGGTGAGTTAAGATTAAAAAAAAATAATAATAAATTAATGAAGTTTGTGATTTTAAAATACTTTTGTGTGCTTATTCAGCTGCTGTCGCTGTTGCTTGAGGCCCTGACGTATCCAGACCAGGGCGTCCAGCTGTCCACTCTGTCCTGTCTGGAGCCCGTCATTGCCGACCCACCACCGGCACTCATCCAACAGCTGGAGGCTTTGGTCGTCAGACTGCTGCCCCTCACATCCGCTCCCAACATGGTTAGCGAGACCCCCCGGGAGTGTTTAAGCATCAATTAAGCCGGTCATTTAGAACATGCACGCACATGAGCCAGGTTTGTTTAAATGTCCGCCGTCTTGCAGAATGTCAAGATCGCATCGCTGCGGTGCATCCACGCCCTTTCCCGCTTCCCTGAGCATGAGGTGAAGAATTTATGCTGCATTTTGTCTGATTCACTTTGGGATAAGAACTGAGCCCTGCCACAAATAATGACGATTCACCAGTTACAAGTTGGTGGCAAAGCAAAATGATACTACAATATTCTAAATGCATCAGAATGTGTACAGTAATTACGCTTCTCCCAGTGAGCTTTGTTTTCTATCATGGAGGCAATGGTAATGGCCGCAGGCGGTCGATTTCTGTATTGCTTCCTATACATCGTCTGAGACTAGCAGGGACCGCTCTGTCCAAACATGATGTCATAGTAAAAGTCTAAGCGTCACTTTTAACTCATAGGTGTTGCCATTTCGGGCCCGAGTGCTGCGGGCCTTGGCCAGACCTCTGGACGACAAGAAGAGGCTGGTGAGGAGTGAGGCAGTTCAGGCGCGGGGAGAGTGGTAAGATTGACACTCAACAGCATTTTGTCCATTGACACGTTACCAGTCACTTCTTGTTGGCTTTAGTTTGGTTCGAGGAATTTTCAAAGTTGGAAGTCTTTCCATGGCGATCAATGAGGTTAAATACAGGAATGTTCCTGTTCTTTTTGAGCAGTTGTCTCATAACATCTCATGTGCCTCTTTCTCTAAGGTTCCTTTTGGGAAGTCCTGGAGGAAGGTGATTTTTATTTTCAACCTAACACATTCTACGAAAAAAAGACAGATGGAGTCCCACGTTCACATGCACTTCATTGCGGATCGTTTTTTTTTCTCCTTCCTACTGAAATGTGGTTCATCGCGACTCCTCATGTTTTCATAAACGCACAATTGAGACATCCGGGCTGACCTCTGCAACATCATCATTTAACATTTATTTATATATGCAACACACAGTTTTTGTTCAATGTGTGTCCTCTGAAGAATGTAATGCAGTCGAGCGTCTGTGTCAAGTGAACAAGGCCTTAAGGTATGATTTAATAATTCTACTTTTAAGATAATTTAGGCATTGTCTACACCCCAAAGGACTACGTTTGAAAAGGAGCATGGCTCTCAGGAATAAACATGAATGCAGTAGATATTATTAAATATGAGCCACATAACATACAAAACCACATGGACCTACCCAAATGAACTGACTCCCGTTTTTATAGCCTGAGTGTACCTTATTGCTTTGCGACTTGACGTATTTTTACAGTTCATTGTCATGTTAAACATTGTCCACCTTCACGTTTAGAACACGCAGCAATACCATATAATTATTTGTTGTCAAACCAATGAAATTAATTTAAAATGCTGAATAAATGAATTAAAACAATGTAAAGCATTTGGTGTCATTTTTAGTCACAAAATCAAAATGCAGAACGGTAATGTTTTATTAAAAGGACAGTGATTTAATTGAGCACAGCTCTTTTTTGGGGGGGGTAGGCAGATCACTCATTCACTTGTCTCATTTCCGTGGCAACCATATGCTGCGCTGGAAAAACTTGCCCCCAAAAAAAGTCAATATCAGAACAGCAATTCACAGTCTTGATAATTGGTTGAAACGGGACATTGTGCTATGTTGCCTCTTCGCCCCGCATTTGGCACCACAACTTTTGAAATAATGGTGAGATCAGCATCACAACACACACATACACAAACCATTGTTTCCACATACATTGTCAGAATAACTGCAATTAGTTGTTGAGAAAATCATTATGTCCTGTCGCCCCACTCTAAAGTGCCACGTGTGCAAACGTTCTCAGTAGATGAACAGTGACATTTCTCTACCATCTTAACGACTTGGTGGCCACATCTTTGGGGACACCTGGAAAATGCAATATCGCCAAAAACAAATTCATTGGATATTCAGTATTGGTGGTGTCTGAGTGGGTAGCAGTTTGCCTCACAGAGAGGCCATAGGTTCAAATCTGGGCTGAGGTTCTTCTGTGAGGTTTTCACATTCTCTCTCTACTTGCATTTTTCTCAGGGTACTGCAACTTCATCCCACATCCCCAAAATATGCATGCTATGTGCCAGTGAGATTGGCTTGCAACCAATTCATGGTCTCCAGGTGTTCCTAATATTGTGTCCACTGAGTGTAGATTGCCCTTCTCACAACAGATAATTCATGAGCAAAACGTATGCTTTAAGGTTCCATTCAATAAAAAAAAAAATATGCTGGTTGATTGTGGAAGTGAAATGCAGAAATAAGAAACCACGTTTGTCTCAGAGTTAACTTTAGAAGGCTGGCTGCATTAGGCACAGAGGTGGTCCAAAATCAACATGCAGCTCATTATTTGCCCTCCACCTTGATGTTGAATTACATCTAGAGGGTGCAAACGACACAGCGTCTCCAACCATCTCCAAGGAGTAAATGCTGACCGGCCATAGCTTTTGGGAGATCCTTCCATCGACCTGATAGTGAGAACTAAGACGAGGCGATGGCGCTTAAGGTGTAGATGGCTCAGATGGCCATGGGGTCTCTCCTGGAGAAGGTGCAGTCCCACATGATGCCGTCGCCTGTGGGAAGATGACTCGAGGGCAGGAGAACACGCGTGAACCACTGACTGGAAAACAAAATATATACATATCCAATACATTAAGGAGAAGTTGGCTGAAATGGAGAGCACCCTCAGGAACCCACACATTAACAATCGAAAGCAATTCCACACATGAGCTATCACAAAAATTCTGCCTTTGCCTAATTTGGGATAAATAATATATCGCAGTGCTTGAAGAAAAGTAAATATACTGGATACTGGTTGCCAATAATCAGCTAGCATGGGCTCAGGCTTACCTGCCACTCTAAGTAGGAGAGAAAATGGATGGTTGTTAATGTGGAACTCAATGATTAACATTTTTCAAACGGTATCTTTACAGTGAAACCAAATTTATTAATGGTTTGGCATTGGCAGAATTTTTGGGGAACCTATCATTTGGCGCCATCTGGTGGCATCCTGGTGCCACAGAATGGTTGAAGTGAGTTGAGGAACTAAGTAAAGTCATTTGTGGCAGCTTGTGGCATCTATGCGAATTACTTGCAGATTTTCAGCTGTCAGCTGGTTTGACAAAATATGGCATGTGGCAATTTTGAGGCCTTTGAGCAGAGCAGTTTTAAAGGTTAAGAATGCATTGTAAGGATAATTGAGCTTTTTAAGGCTCTGGGCAAATGCAGCCATTGAATTATCTTCCATCCAATATGCCACATTGAATCACAATAGCACAGGAAAGGTGGGAAAACATTCAACAGAACCCACTTGCGCGTCTCCACACCAAGCAGCCGCTTCCAATTGTCCATCTTCCCGTGATGATATGGATTTTTGAACACCTGAAAGCCAATCATACATTTATATCAGTGATCATTTTATTAAGAGCAATTTCAATATCAATCCCCAAAATAATCATGCTTATCATTTTTTCCAAAAACGTCCAGCCCCACCCACCGCTTCTCTGTACCTTGCCCTGTTCCTTTAGTCTTTTGCTCTCTTTGCGGTTGATGTGGCGCTCCACGCTGGTCTCCCCTCGGCAGATGAGCGCGGCGTGCCACAGGGTCAGCCCTCCCAAGGCGACCGCCACAGAGCTGCGGGGAAGCAGGCGGTCACGGACCATCATGACGTCTCTGTTTGTATGGCAGACATGGTGAGGGGTGGAGGGGGTGTACAGTGCAGTCACCTGGTCAGCACCCAAAGAAAGATGATGCTCTTGTGGGCAGTCCTCTCTGTGGACGTGTACGGTGGGGGAGGGGTCTGATAGTAACTCTGAAGGACATGTGAGTTTATTGGATATTTACCGGCTCATATTTACTCATCATCATACCACCATTTGTTTTATCCACATAACAACTCTCCAATGATTTACGGCAATCATCACACTCTTCACCTCGACAGCACCGTAGGCCTCCAGGAACAAGTCTCTGCTGGTGACGCTGCAGTAGATGCAGCCCAGAGTCATGTAGAGGCAGAAGGAGAAGAAGTAGCGGTGGTTGAAATGGCCCACGCAGTTGTTGAGCCAAGCTTGGGGGGTGTGTTCAGTTCCATACATGAATATAAAACAAAGTAGAAACACAGATGCTTGTTGCAAGGATACGACAGTGATGGTCCATCTTCAAGATACAGCTGGAATTCAAGCAGAGGCGACATTACTGACACAACAGAGATTGGAAAGGCGTCATGTTCAAACTCATGCATGCCACCGGATATCCTCCAATTGTTGATGAGATGCAGTGCTGTCAAAAGTCCAGCTTGACGCTATTTCACAGCGGCCATTTTGAATAATGGCAAAAAATGTTCAGGAGAACAATCAAACTCGAATACCTCTTAAAGTGTTGAAAATAAAAAGTATCTAACTGAAATTATCATCGTGAAAATAATAGCACGTTGAGCTTACGTGTTGCAGATGCTGCAGTGGTGCGTCCTCGCCGGTTTTGGATTGACGCATTTCTTACAAATGGACACAGAGGGAATGTGGATGTTGTCCTAAAAGAAGTCAACATCATAACAAGTCAAAATCTTTGGGGAAAACTAGTCCTACCGTTATATTTTTGTGAAAGAAAGAGGAGCACCAGGGTACCTTGGGCGGGTGTCCGGGGGAGGTGGTGGTGGCCTTATAGTAATGGAAGACCACCATGACCAGGAGCCAGTGGCCGCAGCACAGGTGCCAGACACTCCAAAGCACGCCGTAGGTGCCGATGATTGTGGGTAGGACGTACAGATAGACGATGACCACCACCGAGGTCGTCAGAAGGATGACCAGAGTGACAAATGCCTGGGAAATGAAAGATGTCAGGGGTGTCATATGAGACTTCAGCACACAGCCATTTTGAGTAGTTTGACTTTTATCGAGTACCCACCACTCCAAACCAACGAGTCACATTGTCCACGATCCAGTACACAGGTTCGAAAGCGCAGTCGAGCACTGTGTCCGAGTTGCTGAGGCTGTTGAAGTAAAGAGACTTGAGCAGTAGCTTGCTGTAGCTCCACAACTCTCCTAGCCCGACGCTTGGCCACGGCTGGCCACCCATGCCTCGACCCCCTGTCTTTGGACGGCACGGTCGGCACCATCCCAGTGCTAGTCGCATGACCCGGGAGAGATGCCACCTCCAGCTGCTGCCCACTCGCATACCACCACTGCCGCCCCTTCCTCGTCTTCCTCCCCCTCGCCCACACACCCTGCCTTCCAGAAACACACACAAACAGACGCAGCAACAGTTAGAAACACAGGCGGCATAAAGAAGAAGCTCCTCGTAGCGAAGCTGGATGACAAGTGACTCTTCCATGGGAGATGCAGAAAGACAAATAAGGATCCTGGATCTGGGAAAGCACACTACTACCTGCCACCTGCCAGTCAAGGAGAATGAGGTCCTCCACCCAAAGTAATCAATTTAATAATTCACAGGGACAAAATTAGTGTCCGGATGGAAAGTGGTAACCTAATAAGACGGAAACACAAAAGAGAGTGAATGTCTTGAGAATGAACAAAGGGACCACCTGATCCTGGGCACGTCATATTGATTACATAGATAAGACTTTTTTGTTCCTGAGGAGGACACAATTAATTATACGAGGCCAAAGAAAGTGGCAATCTCTGTATATGCTGCTCCTTGAAGATCCTACACTTTCATAAAAATATGATCGTTAATGAAGTCTTACGAAGGAATTTGTTACTTCTGTACACAAGTATGAAAAGTCAAGCATATGAAATGTCAGGGATGACATAAATATTAATTGTCGTATATCAGAATTCGCTTTGCACATATCTGTCTACTCGTGTTTCATTTTGGACGCGGACGTGACATGAATTCATTTGGGTCGCATGTAAACTGTGGCCTAAACTGTGCTTGCGCAGGGAGAACATGCAAATGCCTCGACAGTCACTGAATGTTCTGAACTACTGTTTCTATGTCAGTGCTTGTTTCATTACCGACAAGAACTACATATTATATTGTTTAATTATTGCCAAGTAAACACGAATGGCAATTGGAATAGATTTATTCTAAACAAAATAAATACACAGTTACTGTATTTCTATTGTGATGATTAGGTACATGCCACAACTTTTCATATTTAGTCACCATGACCACAAGTTATATCAAACTAGAAATCAAAATTACCTCTTATTTTCTGACCAAATTAATATTTTTCCCCTAATTAAGATGAAACCTATGCTCTCCTATGTAATAACCTGCTATGGCTGGAGTGTTAGCCAAATGCTAGCTGTCAACACACAACACACTAAATCACTTTGTCTGAGTCCGTTTTTACATATTAAACAACACAAATGTTGTAAATGTTGACATACGTTACCTGCTCAGGTGAACTCTGTGGACATTTGGAGCAAGTGACAGCCTTATGGTCACGTCATGTTTGGAGGATCCTCAAACGTCGATTTTCACATCAGTACCAAACAGCGCGGTGCTTCCAAGATCGTCTTTTCAGGAAGACGTGCCACTAAACAAGGGGACCTGCAATACTGTACTGTATATCCAGTTTAATCACGTAAATCCAGTTTTAAAATGGATATAATTTTTAAAAGATGGGTAGCTGTTGTTGGCGGTTTCTGTTTCAGTTTCTGTTCATAGCCTCTTCTTCAATGTTCTCAATAACAGAGAGCGTAAAGTTTGGACATTGTAATACATCATTCTTTACGGTTGCTTCGACAGTGCCTCGTGATCGCCGTGTATTATGGGAAATTAAGTTTAGCTTGATTAAACCATAAAACCAATTCAAGCTTTGTGCGAATACAATACACGTAATAAAGAAACGCGTTGTATCTATAAAAATATTGCGTATATTAAATATTCCAAGCTTTTTCTGAAAGCACGACGTCGGCCGGAACAAGGAAGTAGAGTGTGTCATGTGATCACTGAAAATGGCCGTGGTGATGTGGTAAGATCCTTCTTTTTGACCTAAAAATGTAAATATTGTTCTTACACCACAATTTACACTCTTTGTTGGTATTGTCAAAGTGACGTTGCGTTTCTGTACCAGTTATTAGGCTATTTTAAATGGAAATAGGACGTCAGGATTTCCTGCACAAGCAAGATCATGTCGTGGGAGTTATTGTGGTTATTCTGTTGTGGGATGTGTACGGCTTTCTTGTATTCGAATTTATCCGTTCGGCGTTTCTCATTGTTGTTGTTGTAGGAAATAAAATCTACAGAAATTTGTTGAAGTCAAATACAAATGCCCAAAATAAATAATTTGGACAGACAGAGTCACCAAACACACTATTGCCAATGCAATTTTATATTTTAAAAACAAGTTTCCATGTGATGTTAGTGATGTGATGCAATGAGGCGATGCTTTCCTTTGCACTCCTTCAGATGTACCTGCATCAGAATGTTTTATGTCTTAATAGAGTGGCCCATTTATTTAGTGCCTCTTCTGCATCTCCAAATACCGGGCAAAAAAAAAAACAAATTTTGTGTGACATATATTGTTCGATTATATGAGTACAATGTACATTTATGTAATCATGGTTAATATTTCCAACTTTACTCTCATTTAGGCGTTCCCGGTGGCGCAACTACGATGCTGAGCTGAAGAGTGCCCGTCTGGAGGCAACGTCACTTGAATTTTCGGACTCTCATCCCCTCAAACCTATTTTGGTAAGATGCCTGCTTCTCATCTGGCTGATCAGGTGGATTGAGAGCGGAATGGAGTAGATGGGCAAACTTTTTTTTGCCTAAGCGCCATGTTTGATTTTTAAAATGGACTTAGAGTACCGCAAATCAATAAATCGTCCCCTCTCTGTTAACCCGCCCTCAGGTGACAGACACCAAAGCTCGCCGTGGAACTCGCAAGGGCAGCACCTCCTCCTCTTCGTCGTCCTCTTCTTTAGCGGCGCCGGACCCCCTCAGCTGCATGTTGGATGGAACAGATCCGCTGTCTATGTTTGCAGCTGAGACTCCATCTGCGTTGCACGTCCCCTTCGCGGGGTCAGTTGCACTTTTGCACGACCCCACTGATTGCTTCTTTGACAGACACTCAAAACAATATCATGGATTGAATTGATTGTGAATGATGAATGTTTATATGAATGAGGACTAGGGTTGCGCTTATTTGCGAATCATAGTAAGCTGAGGTTTTGTGCTTTTAGGATGCAAGGAAGAAGGAGGATGAGCCAGTGGGTGCAGACTTTGAGCCCTGGTCCATGAAGAGAGGCGAAATCCTGGCGAGGTTCACCACCACTGAAAAACTTTCGATCGTGAGTCGTCCTCTGAGCGCTTCGGGGGAATACATTTTATTGTTTCAACCATCTTATTTAATTTTCTGTTTGTTTCTTTTTTAGAATCTATGCATGGGCTCTGAGATGGGTAAGAAAGAGTTTGTATTTTATTTACTGACCATGATGATGATTTATTTATTTTTTCTTTGTGTGCTGGCTGACCTTGCAGGAAATTCCCAGAATCCGGGATCCTCTGCTGTCTCGGAAAAGGTCCGCACTCGTCTGGAGGAACTGGATGATCTAGAAGAGGTAATTGCTTGTATCACAAATGAATGTATTTCACATGAGTGAAGTAAATTGGATTGATCATCTGAATGGTAGTCTTTTATCCAATGAGGATCAATATATGTTGATCACTTAAGTTAAAAACTCCCATAATATCTCCCCTTCAGTGTCTTCTTAAATGATGAAAAGCGGCATTTGTGTGTACTTGTGTGCATGCAGGGTTCCCAGAGAGAGCTGCTCAATCTCTCCCAGCAGGAATATGCTCATCGCATCGAAGAGCTGAACCAGTCCCTGAAAGAGGCCTGGGCCTCGGACCAGAAGGTCAAAGCCCTGAAGATTGTAATCCAGGTAAATCCTAGTTGATGTGTCAATGATTGAAACTTAAATTGGGATAAGGTTGAAATGAATGGACCCCGAGAATGACTTTGGTTATTCCTGCTGACCTGTGTCCTAGTGCTCCAAGCTTCTCTCCGACACCTCCGTAATCCAATTTTACCCCAGCAAGTTTGTTCTCATCACTGACATACTTGACACGTTTGGTATGTAATGAATCTTTTTTCGTTTGGTTAAATTAATTTGCTCTTTATGATTGTTTTACTCACCCTACTTTTGGTTTTTGTGTAGGCCAGCTTGTGTATGACAGAATTTGGAGCATGTGTACAGACCCAAGACCTTTACCGGGTATGGATTCCACATCCACTGGTTGCTGCTAATTTGCTAATTGGTTGCTGTGATACATATTGTACAGTTGGGTTCAGAATAGAATTTACTAAACTCCTTTTTTATTTGTATTTTTTGTCAGACTCCTTTACGGTCGACGATGTCAACGACACAGCCAAGGAGACGTGCCTCAACTGGTTCTTCAAGATCGCCTCCATTAGAGAACTCTTACCCAGACTGTATCCCCAAGCCACCCCCCCCCCCCAAAAAAAATGTGATTACTGTGATATACTATAAGGACAGTTCCTTCAGGAGTTTTCCTTCTTAACAAAGTCTGTGAGCAGATACGTTGAAGCCTCCATCCTGAAGTGCAGTCGCTTCCTGAACAAATCGTGAGTAGTCTTTGGATCCCATACGGCCATTTGTGAGCTGCTTCAATTTGATTCAGAGCAATGCGACATGGAGTAACTCTTCCACCCCCTACAGCGGTATTCAGGAGACTCTCCCACGACTGACCGCCATGATCAGAGGGATTGGAGACCCTTTGGTGGCTGTTTACACCCGAGCTTACCTCTGCAGGGTAATTTTACAGCTTTTCCCGATCTTTCCAAACATTCATACAGATGCCATCAACAGAACATGCAACGCACTGTTCATTCTGAAAGTGCCCTCAGCAAGGATAATATCAACACTCATTGCGCTTTTTTCTGCCTAGGTTGGCATGGAGGTCGCCCCCAGCTTGAAAGACAGCCTGAAGCGCAACTTCTTCGACCTGCTAGGAACCTTCCGTCAGATCAGCGGGGAGAGCGTTCGCAGCCAGCTGCTCACGCAAAGGGTGGAGATGCCCGAGTACCTGACTCTCTATTCGCCCGCGATCAACTGGATCCTGCAGTGTAGTGCTTACAGAGCACCAGAGGTGTGGACGGAGACTCGGCGAGTCGAAAAGAAATATGTGAATCTTTACTTTGTAGTGGCTTACAAATGCACTGCCTTGTATTTTTGTATTTAGAGCCATTTTGTAATACTGTATGTTGATTTTATCTCGCTAAAGGAGTGGAGCACAATTAGCACACACTCATTGTCTTCATCGGCTCATTCTATTGTCGGTTTCAAGGTAATTATTTTAAACCTGTGCGTTTCCATTCCAGACTCTTCTAACAGAAATGATGGAGAGATGTAAGAAGCTGGGTAACAAGTGCGTATTATGGACAATCTGCACGGTCTGATTTGTTACATGCTTGTCTGATTATTAAGATGAATCGAATGCCCCACAGTGCCCTGCTGTTGAATTCAGTCATGAGGGCATTTAGGCCCGAGTTTGTCGCCACCAGAGCCATGGATTTCATCGGTATGATCAAAGACTGCGACGAGGCCGGGTTCCCCAAGGTGAGCATGAAAACAAAATGACCCCTTTTATGGAGAATATCGCAAAGGAGATGTCTTATCTTGTCATCTCCTCTTTAGCATTTGTTATTCGGATCACTGGGTCGCTGTCTGGCTTGCGCCGACCCTCCAGAATCAGAGAGGCTGACCATCCTCAACGAAGCCTGGAAAGTCATCACCAAAGTCCGCAGTCCCCGGGTAACGTGATGCTGCGTTCTCACGTGTGCTGAAATCCGTGATGATAAATAGTTTGACAGATTCCTTGGTTTTTTTTTTTCTGGCACACAGGATTATGTCAACTGTGCTGAAATCTGGGTGGAATTCACCTGCCGAAATTTCACAGTAAGCCAATGGGTCTCGTTCTTAAGAAAAAGAACTCTCGAGAAAACGTTTCTAATTGTGTTTCCTCTTAAGAAACGGGAGGTGAACACCGTTCTAGCAGACATCATCAAACACATGACTCCCGACCGGGCTTTTGAGGATGCCTACGCTCAGGTTTGTACTCTTTTTAACACCTCACCTTCCTCTTATCACTTGCTCTCCAGTGACTCCATCTTTGATTCTGCACTTAGCTGCAGTCCGTGATCAGGAAGATCCTTGCCCACTTCCACGACTTCTCAGTCCTTTTCTCCATGGTGAGTTCAGCAGCAGCAAGGCACAAGGTGTTAATTCAATACTTATTAGTGTGATTTGGTTTGTAGCGAAGCAGTATGCTGAATATTTTTGTTTAGCGACATACAAGGGTCCAAAATGTTACTCAAGAACAACATTGCAAACATGAACAGCAAGCAAGGAAGTAGTTATGACTTGGGGCTGAACATCTCGATATGCAACAGTGTCATCACGTTTGATATTTGTCCTCCAGGAACGTTTCTTGCCATTTCTGGACATGTTCCAGAAGGACGGTGTGAGGGTGGAAGTGTGCAGGTCCATCATGGATGTCTTCATCAAGTAAGCGCTCTCTCGGATATATGAAAAGTGTAGTTGGTGGGCGTCCACGTAGGTTTCATGCATTTGCTGTCTGGTTAACTCGCAGACACCAGCTGGAGCCAACCAGAGACCCCGTCATCCTCAACGCCGTGATGCACATCTGCAAGACCATGCATGACTCCGTCAAGTGAGGCAAAACATATCACCCATTGTTTCGTATATTCGGGGAGTGATTCAGATTGTGTCTGTGGCATTCTGCAGCGCTCTCACACTGGAGGACGAAAAAAGATCTTTGTCCGTGCTGATCATCGGCTTCATGCGTGTGGTGAGCTATACCTTCATCAGTTCCAACACATTTTTGGAATATTTTAACTCACAATTATTTCAATGATTGATTAATGTGATTGCGAGGTTTGTGTTTCATTGGTAACTATTTGTGTGCAACCTTACGTTTACAGTTTTGTCAACCTGACTTGTTACAATGGGTAGATTTTCTTGAAATGATTGTCCCCCACTCTGTGATTTCACAAGACTTTTTGGAGGTCACTGTTTTGTCTCTCCTTCCAACTGTTTGTCCTGGTGTCCAGGTTTCCTTCGGTCGTGACTTTGAGCAGCAGTTGAGTTTCTGCGTGGAGGCCAGAGCCACATTCTGTAACCTGGAGCCAGTACTGGTGCACCTCATTCACGTCCGTATGAATCTGACTTGATTTTTTTTTCTTTTCACAATTTACAGCTGTTTCTGTGTATGTGTGTAAACACACACACACACACACACACACACACACACAGTCATTAATTTCTATTGTCATATACACACACACACACACACACACACACAGTCATTCATTTGCATTGTCATATTCAGACGGTGAATCAGTTGGCGATGGAGACCAGGAGGGTGATGAGAGGCAATCATTCCCGCAAAACAGCAGCATTTGTCCGGGTGAGTTTGATTGACCTTCTAAGTGTTTTTGTCCCAGAAAGACCCCATTCATGCCAGCTGATGGATTGTTTCCTCTTCCCGTCATCCAGGCGTGTGCTGCCTACAGTTTCATCACCATCCCGTCCCTGGGCAGCATCTTTAGTCGTCTTCACCTTTATCTGCTGTCTGGTCAGGTTGCGTTGGGCAACCAGTGTTTATCGCAGGGTGAGCAGCGCCCCTTATTCTAGAAAGTCAACATTTGTGTTACACACTGAACCTCAATAGTAGTTTAGTTTGTGTTCTTATTCTCCCGTAAAATCTTACTTCGAGTTACATTGCTGACTTTCCACTTCGGTCTTGGACTGCAGCGGATGCCTTCTTAAAGGCAGCAGTCGGTATTCTTCCGGAGGTTCCGCGCTCCATCAGCGTGGAAGGGAAGCTTCGCTCTTCTGAGAGTTTCCTGCTCGACTTCATCAACAACTTCCTGGCTACGCTTCTAGTTGTCCCTGTAATTACACCTTTTAAACAATGCATTTTTTGCACCACACTGTAAAACATTCATCGGTTAACACTGTTGGCAGTGCAGCTCTGTTTACCTTTTGGCATTGGCTTGGTACAATGTAAAATGTTGTTTGTTAATTTCATCGCAATGATGTCAATTCAATGAATTCATTTTATAGACTGGAATTGAATTTCTTCCAAATTCTCATGCTTATAGGATCACCCAGAGTATGGTGTGCTCTACTTAGTCCGCGGCGTGCTCAACATGGTGCAGGATTACACTTGGGAGGACAACAGTGATGCCAAAGTGCGCGTGTACGTCTGTGCCCTCCCCCTGTTGGCTGCCATGAGCCAGGAAACATACCTGTACAGGATTCCAAAAAGTAAACACACACACACACCATTCAACCTACTCGTTACAGCTTCATCTTTTAATCATCGCAAACCTCTAAGCGCGCTTGTTATTTTCCCTCAACATTTCAGTGGACTCCAATGAGACTCTTTACGGGGGGGACCCAAAGTTCCTGTCAGAGATTAACAAGATGTGTGAGACCCTGATCGGACAGATCCTTGACCACCTGAAGTCTCTCGGTCGAGAGGAGGTGAGACCAAGCGCAAACTGTGTTATGAGCTTCTCCCGACATGCAAGGACAGGGCTTGTTGGCATGTTTTAGAAAAGGATGGACCCAAACGTTTGTGTTTTTTGGCTAGCAGCAGAGCACACGCCGCCAAGGCACTCTAGCCTTCTCTCTCTTCTGCGTCCTGCTCGCCCACGGAGACCTGAGGAACAACAAGCTGAGCCAGCTGGCCGTCAACCTGTGGAACCTCAGCCACAAACACGGATACTGTGAGACACGCATTTCCGTGAGTTGTGCACACAAAACAGCACTCACGCACACAAAACAGGTTACATTTTTAGATTCAATTTCAAAAGGTAAACGCCAGACTTCTCTCCACATAACCCTCTGGACATTCTAAAGCTCAGTACACGCATTAAGATTTGTAATCAGTTTTGAAAAGCAATGTGATAACCACTTGCTGAAGTCGCTTCTTAATGGCTTCAAAACATAATAAACAATCAACTCCACACAATATCTAGAATTCAAATGATGGATATGCCCACTCCAATTCTATGTCTAGGTTCGGACGCTGGAGTACATGAAACATCAGGCAAAGCAGGCCGACATGTCTCACCTGTCAGATACGGTCCAGAGGCTCGCACTGCAGTCCCGGACTTGAGCACCAGCATCAAGAAGTATTTGTGTAAAAAAAAAAAAAAGACCCACTACATGATGGAAAGCACTAAGAAATGCCTTAATGAAATGTAAGATGGACGGTTGGTTAGTTTTGATACAAATTATGATCATACTTGTTTACAGCTTTCCATTTTCAATAGTGCTTGTCCTTGTTTTGGTCTTGGGATGAGCTGGAGCCCATCCCTGCTGACTTTGGACAAGAAATGAGGTATAGCTTGCACTGGTCACCAGCCAATTTTTCAAGCATTAACAAGTGTTGCTAACCAAGTGAGCCCTCAGAGCTGTTGGTCAATCCTGTCAGCAGCATTTCAAATGTAACACATGAAAGTGTAGCTACCAGCTGTGTTGAGTCAAGTTGCACTTGGCTGGTTGTATTATCACGCAGTGCCATTCATATAACTAATATATTTATCATAACCCCCCCCCCTATTTTATTTATAGCGCTGATCGTTTCTGAGCTAATTGTTATGAAGAGAACCATGTAATTGCTGAATTTGTCTCGTAACATCAATCCTGATTTCCATTCTGCTACAATAAAGAAAATGGACAGGACAACATTTCACGTCAGTCTCAATCCTCTCAATGTTAGTTTATTGAATCAGTTAGTGTATGGTGGAAAAGGCAAATGCCCTTGTGTTTTCAAACGAGAAAAAAAAATCAAACTCTTATGTCAGGTTTGCACAAATAAAAAAAGCACGCTGACATGTTTCAAACTCAGGAAAATGTTGAACACAATTGTCTTTATGATAAAACGGTAGCTGTGTGACAACCAACAACTCTCAGAAGTCTCTTCGGAAACTATGTTCATTTTAGTTGTTCATTTTTATTTTGCCTCCAATGCAAAACAGTGACCACTGCAGGGGAGAGGGGTGGGGGTAACAATGCTCTTTCCTACCACCTCACACAATATTTTCAAGCAATTCTAGATTCGGTAGCCGTGGTGGAACTTTTAATCAGCACTAATATGCATACAAAAATTGTGTAAAAGTGCCCAATTAAACCAATTTTTTTTTAACCCTAACCCGAAGTTGTGATCCATGTCTGACATGAATAACAGGGGGGGAAAGCAATTCCGGAGATTGGAGGCACACAATGTTAAAGCTTTGCCTTCGGCTGATGGACAGAAGGTTAGATGAGAAAATGAGAAGTGCTCTTGACTACAATAACTACTCAGACATCTGAATTAAGGGTGGGGAAAAAATGCTGATAATGGGAATAGATTGGCACCTCATGGTGACAATGTAAGAAAGCAACACTGTGGAGGGAAGGGAACGTCATGTCAACAATGCTGTCGAAGAATGCCTCGAAACCAAAACTCAGAACACAGCCCAAAGTAATGATTAAATAAAATATTTTACTACAGCTGGGTGCAGTCCAATACATTTTAGGACTGGATGGCTGAAATTATTGAAGGGTAGGAAATAGGGATGGGTACCGGAAATGGCTCATTTGTTTTAAAAGTTATGTTGTTGTTTTCTTATTTGTCAAAGTACACAGTGACAATTGGAACATTTGAGATTTTATTCTGAAATAAATTAACACTTATCACCATCAAAATTGCAAACGTTGAGTGCCACTATCGATTGCTGGTACCGAACCAGTTCAATTGTGAAAGGTACCCATCCCTTGGAGCAAGTGTAAGAATTGCTTCCTCGCCTCAGCCACTAATCTTGGAGGTGGCGTGGTCTTCCCCATTCTTGTGTGTGTGTGTGTGTGTGTGTGTGTGTATTTCCGAGGGTGTGTGCTATTTTGCTCTTCGCTCCCTCAGCCGTTGACTCAATCCAGCTCGATGGGGTTGCTGTCCTCCTGGGCCTCCTCGACGCCGTCGTCGTCCTCGCCCGCTCCCATCAGGCTATTCAGCAAGTTTCCTACAACGGACGGCAATTTCGTGAAGTCATTTTGCAAAGATGAGGCACAGTCTTGGGGTCTTTGGCTCACTTACCGAGTAGCCCACCGTACGACGGAGATTGTTTGGGGGGAACGCCGAAGAAAAGTTGCCCTATTCTGTCGAGGTACTGGAGATGTCCAGAGAGGGGACAAAGACACAAGAAATACTATGAGATAAGGTGAAGCCTCCCATATTTTGTAATTCACCTATTTGCAGTTTTTTGAGGGGTGTGCACGTTCCGTTATTTGCTACAAAACCTCACTTATTTGCTGACAGCTTCACAAAATGCCACCAAACGAGTGTGGCGTACTCACCTCATTATACATGGGATCCCTCTTGAGGGAAGGTTGATATTGCTCACATAACACTGTGAAAACTGTTAATTTACCCCTAAATAGACGGAAAAGGAAAATAATGAATCAATGACATGCCATCTTTTTGAGACAACAGTTGTTGTTTTGTTTTTTTAAATATGCGTTTTCTCACCCATCCACTGCCAGCAGCAAAAACCAAATAAAGTTAAGAAGGGGCTGCACAAATGGAGGACCCCTCTCTATGGACGGATGTTTCTCTGTGTACGTGCTGAACACTACGGAAGCGCTGTTTTTGTTCTTTAGGCAGAGGAACCTGTCAAATGGAAAAGGTTGGTCATTCATTTCTATGCGCAGATGACTTTTCAACTACCGTACACTACACTCTTTTGTGGACGCATACTCACTGTAGGACTGCCTGGGCCACAAACATGTCGACCTCGCTGCGGAAACCTCGGGAGGACGAATACTCCACCAGCATCTGCGCACAGCCCTCCCCGTCAGAGGAATGCAGGAAGTGGTAACGAGATTCGCTATAGTTTTGCTCTAGAAAAAATATAAAAGATTTCAGTTGATATTCATTTTGGAGACATGGCTGGTTGCTTTAGACAAGTTTGATTTTATTTCTTCCCGCATTTGAATTCATTATGGCTGATATACCTTTCCACAGGGTGACAGCCAATAGCTGGTGTAGCTTCGGGTTCCCCAATTTGCTAGAACCTCCCGTGGACCATTTTAAGGCTCTGGACACGAAGGCTACTCTTTCCGGAGAGTTTTGATCCATGTGGCTGAACAGCTTGGCCAGGCTTTCTGCTCGCCAAACGCGAGAGCATCAACGACAACCGGAGGCATGGGACAGAATGTCTCCCTTTTTTGAGTGAATTCAACACTCACCTAAAATATCCTCTTCCACTTTACTCTCTGATTTCTCCAGCACCTCAAGCACCAGCATGGACAGATCTGCTGCACTGTTTTGCTGCAGAGGGAAGCACAGCAAACTAAACTGTCATCAGTAAAATGCCACATTTTCATATAATAGTGGCCAAGGCCCACTTACTCAACTACAGAAAGTACAAAGCACATATTAGGGTAAGGGCTGCAAACCAAACTTTTTAAAAAGTGACACCAATCAAAAAAAGGCCATCTTGGATTGTATTTACCTGGTTATAGCTGAAGAAGAGTAGAGCGCCATTGTACATCAGCTCCCTGGCTTCACTGTGTTTTGCCTGTGACATGTACCTGTTGACAGGCAAGAGAGTCACCTGTTCAAATATGTAGGGCACGAACAGTCTGTACAACAAGCTCAAGATTAGCCCATGCCCGTGTTCTTCTTGTGTCCCACAAGAATGGTTGCCAATAATGCACTTCATAAGGAAAAGGAGCAGGGTGATAGTTGGGAAGCTCTTCTTCTCTAAACAATTCGATGTGGGTTTGGGTTTCCAGAAATGACTATACATCTTGCAATGGCAATAAAACTGTTTGTTACAATAAGTGAACAATAACGGAGACGGTGGGTACTTGTCTATCGGTTTAGCAGCTGAAATTCTGTGCAAACCATCAACAAACTGCAACTGTATTTCAGTTGTGTCTGCATACTGTATACACATAATTATGACATGTTCAATGTAAAATGTTGGAGAATGTTATGCAAGGTAACACTGCAGACGGCTACCTGGCTAGCTACTAGCACATCTGGAGAGTAACCGCAAATTGCTTTATACGCGCTAATGATCTCAACATATAGCATTTTTAAACTCATAACACATCGTCCTTTATGATATTGCTGTCTTGTGTAGTCAGTCCACATTGAAACTTCCACTGTTTCTTTCTTACACACGGAGGGACGCTACTAGTAAGCACTTCGCTAGCAGTACATTTTCAGACCGTAGTTAATTGACAGTTCCGTTGTCCAAACAAACGGCCGGACCAACTTGGATGGGCGGGACCGTAATGATATTTCCCCAATCAGATTCGGGAATTATACAAGCAAGTTTTACAGCAGAGAGATCTGGAACACAGCAGGCCTCGAGGAGTCACCAACTGCAAACGAGAACCTGATAGTGAAATCTTACCTAAAAAATAACGTCCTATACATCTGGTGTGCTTCATAGTAATCCCCCTTTTCTACGCTGGCTCGCAGTTTGCCTTCGACCCTTTGAACGCCGCCGCGGTTTCTGCCACTGGAGCACCTCAGGGACTCCTGCTCTGACATCGTCGTAGCTCCGCAGCGGTGCTGCTGACTTGACTGAGTAGCTAACTCACTGTTGACAGCAGAAACCGGAAGAAGCTTAAGTAAGATTGACCCTCTTTACTTCCCGTAATATTTACCGGCAAAACAAGAATAATTTTGGGACAATAATCACCGACGATATCACACGAAAACGATGGTATGGCGTCACTATCGTAGTAAAGTGCATTTGATATCCTCATACCCATTAGAATACCCATCTTGAAAAATGTACTTGTGTGTGTTAAATAAACAGACAAACAAGTGTGCAGAAGTCAAAGCAAATAAGCCGAATGACGGCTCGTTTTGCGACAAAAATAATGTAGCCGTAAATTTCCTCTTTCGTATTTTAAAGCACCACTTGGGCCGTTATTTGTCGCTCTGACGCTCACTTCAGTACCTGCAATACAATTATGTGACACTAGGCGGAAGCAAATAGCTTGAGGCAAATGTCTGCTGTCCTTCACATGCGTTCAAATTGCATTAACCACGTTTGCAATAAAAATTTAGTACAGCGAATAGTGTATTTTTTTATGTGCGTTCATGGCAACAGAATATTATAGTCCCTCAGGACAGTGGCGACAATTCAGCAGGAGCTAAGTTTTGAAGAGTTCCACTACGTAGAGGAGGGTTTTCCGGTTAAAGTTTTCTTTGTCATCAGGAAGTGCAGCGGCCGGGGTGTCAAGCGCTGTATCTTCGCAGACGAAAACACACTACTGGCGAGCATGACGAGTAAGTCATGACATATTTGATACACCGCAATTACGGCGTTAAATAGTGCGTCATCTCGAAAACCACTGCGTGATAGACGCGAGCAGTGAGCAGGGAGTTAGCTCGGAATTAGTGGCAGTGTGCGGTGGCATGCTAATCTGGTTTTGCTAACTTGGGCTGGATCAGCGAAGCGAGCGTGGACGCCTAACCGGTTTCATCATCAGACGGTGTTTTTTTCTCGTGCATAGTTGTTATACTGATGCTACACATGAATTGTTATGATACTTTTTTGTGTTGTCGTCTGGTTTGTCTTTGGTTAGCTGGAGTTCACTCCCACCCGGCAAGCTAACAATAGCGTAGCTCGTGTGTCTGTTTTGGTCAGTGACAGCTGTAGGCTTGTTGCTCGCCCATGACAACTACGGGCAGGCCTCCTGCAACGTGAACTCTTGAGCGAACACTTGTTGTCAAATATTTCACGGCCACTGCTTTGGGAATCATTTCGGACAGTTGGTTGATTAATGTGGTCGCCATCAAGATTTTTTTTAAAATAAAAAGTCTCTCTACGATTCAAAATGTGTATTACAAAAGCATTTTCAGTGATGATGTGTGTATTTAATACTAAAAGGGATCATAATTGTTTAAACCATGACTATACAACAAACTATGAGCTCAAAACACTGTTCACAGCATTTTAAATGCTTACAAATATCTTCATACATTGCTCTACCGGTAATATTAAAGTAAACAGCTGACAACTAAACATGCACATACCTGATGTACTGTACCCGTATGTACACACATTAACTATTTTCATGATGATAATGAATTAGTGCTGGACCGGTGCAGTCGGGCGCAAAACAATGAGCATTGGACTGCATCCACAACATATGACGTCCAGTGTACCACCAGCTCATGTGCATATCACTTTGGCTGGTCATGAACCACATCTGTATGTCATCGACAAGTCCTCCGAATTAGGTTTAAATTTGGAAGTCAGAACCGTTACTTTTTTTGAAGTTTCATATGATGTCCAGTATTTCAACTTCTTACAGCATCTCATGGAGCGGGTTTCCTTTTTTAAGCAGTTTCTCATTTTATGATGACCTGACTGCAATGGAGGATGAAGTTAGTGTGCCCAAGTTAAAGCATGGAGTCATGAAATAAAACATCCAACGTGTGAGTGTGTGTGGTGGATGAGTAGCACAGCTGATTTCGGGCACAGGGGTGTTGGTGATCAATCCCCGCTTAGGAAGAATGTTACCATCCTGTGGGGTACCCCGGCAAGAACATTTTGGACGCCCAGTAATGTAGGATCGGAGTAAGATAATGACCATAAGTATTAAATAATGCTTTTTGTCTCTTTGATCTTCTTCAACAGCCTGCTGGAATGGGAGCACACCCTTTTAAGATAAAGTGAATCTGGTAAGACTGATTCCCGCTCATGACTCAGCAAGCTGGAACCTCTCACTCCTCATCTTGATGCTTGAAATCGAAAATATGTTGCTGCACTTGTCTTTCCTTCTGTCTGCGTCTTTCCTTCTGTCTGCTTGTCGTCCATGTTAAGACGTCTAGGAAGGGTTTGTGCTTGAGCATAACTGAAATCAAGCTTTTTTATTTTCGCCAATATTAAAAAAAAATACTTCTGTGTTTTCCACTGTGCTGGCCAGTAATATTCAGAGTGCATTGTGATTTTATATATAGGCAGCTGTTGCCTTAATATGCCATGAATAACATGCAATTGGGATGTAATTTCAATATAAAGTGTATTCGGTTTCAGGTCTCACTGACAATGTTGCAGCCACAAGCCGACAGCATGGAAGTCGCGGGGGCGGGTGTTTCCACCCACAGCCCGCAAAGCGAGGCAGTGACCAGCGAGCTCCAGGAGCTGTCCCTGCAGCCTGCTCCAAAGGAGCTGCGGCTGCAGGAACGTAAGAATGGTGAGTTCTTGATGCCGTCAAACTCCAAAAACAATGTAGCATCCCACCAAATTCAACCCTTTTTTCCCATCCCCGGTTCAACCAATCTCACTGAGCAGAAAGCAGTTCCTTACATGGGTTTGGTGTTTTCTTTGGCCTTTTTTTTATTACATTTGTATGTTCTGTGTGACTCATTTGACTTCATTTGAGTTAGATTTGTCACTGGTCAATGTCTATTTACGCTTGTGTGACAGCCAGGAATGTCCAATTGTTACATCAAACATTTCCCGTAGCATTGGGGTTTGCTCTCTTTGGTTTTAAGTTCTCTGCCTGCGTTTCAAGTGTATTAAATGTTAACAGATAACATGTTCTAAAATGTTTAGGTAAAATAGTACGTTTGGAGGGGGTGTGGGGGGGGGGAATAAAGGGACTGCTGCCAGAACCAAAAGGTAAATGTCAGTGTGTTTGTACATCTTGTTCATTTCTCAGTGGACAGTTTACCTCAGCATGGAGGTTGTTTAAAGACTGGGGACAAGCTTTGCGTGCGCGTGTGAGTCAAAGAGTGAGGTCATCGGAATGTAAGCGAGGCTTTTCTCTTTTACAGTTGATTAGAGTACAATAGCTTTTTTTTTTTTTTTACTGAGAATTTTCCTCAGCAGAGTGAGACATTCAAGGACCATTTTTTTCCAGATTACTGTTCATTAGCCAATTATTGTTGTTGACATATTTGGTATTGGTTAGTTATTAAAAACAACAACTAAACCAGAATTAAGCATTTGTCCTCTGTGAAGGACATTTGTCAATATCTCCCATCCACTGGATACAAGCGAATTCCCTCTCGTGTACCGCAGTGGACATTTTGGGATTTTTCAAAGAGGATAAATATGAAGGGGTGTGGCCGAGGTTCCTTTGAATACATCATAAAAGAAAATGGGTTCTCAGTGCAAGCACCATTGTGGGAAGAGGAAAAGTAAGTGTAAAATACTATTTATTGAGCAGGTTTTGGCTTGAAATGCTGTGAGCACATTTTCTGCGAGTCTCATTGGAACACATTGAGACGTTTTCGGAATTAATTTAACTGTATTTAAGTCTACTATTTAAGTGTTGTCCTCTGTGCTGGACATTTGTAGTTATTTCCTCCATTTTGTTAATTTTTTTTTTCCTTTCCTCAAATGACAAGTAATTCTCAGAAACAGAGGGAATTTGACTCCAAATTTTTGATCCTCTTGACCAAAAGTAAGGCAAGGATGTCTGAGCCTGCCACGAACGGAAAATTGATGAGCCAATGCTTCCATTGACCGATCGATGTGTGCCAGTATGTACCAGTTGGACAATTTTTTCCCCCTTTCCTGTTAGCGAAGAGGAAAAAAATAATCACTAGGACTACAGAAATCAGAATAATTCATGTTGACGGGCTGAAATCAGAGGGGATGGGCAATTTTAAATTCACGGCTACAAACGATTACTTGAAGATTAAAATAGCTGTCCATGAATTTGATGATTGATGAGTTGTCAAACAGATTCATTTTGAGGCCTCCACAGGTAGCAACATTGTGGTTGCAAACTCGTGCCTAGCATTCCGTTTACCGTCACAATCACATTGTTTGGTCAAACTCGGTGTTGACCACACACACAAACACACACACACACACACACACACACAAATATTTGCATTCATACCCTATGTTGACTGTGGCCCTCCCACCGATGGGGAAATACTGCCAGGTTTAACAGTGTCCATTGTCTTTCTGCATTGATCCAAATTGGTGTTACATACTGTGCCTGTCCATATGCGACTTCTGTGTTGCTCCCTGCAGAGCGGAGACACAGTTGTTTGAAGTCTTGTGAATTTGCCTTGGAGGGGAATTGGGCAAGGATAGATTTGTAAATCATTTACCACATTTTGGGACTTCCAGCAGCGGTGGAGTCGTCCACAATGACTCATAACCACTGGAATTTTGTAAACCTTTCATCTGTGAATGCATTAGATTGGATTTGAGATGTTTCATTATTGAACATTTTATCACGGCTTATTAAAAGTACAGTACTGTATATCAAAGAAATGTCCTCAAGCCTACGATCATGGTAACACAGATAGCTTCCGGGTAGCTCTCCCCAATGCTGAACATCCTCTGTTGGCATCAGTCTATTTATTACTCCAATCTAGCGACGCAAGGCGGACGTGTTGCAGCAAGCGGTCTTGCAAGCAATCACGCTCGCAGATGCTTTCAGGCGGCATGTGCGCATGCATACTGTAGTGTTGGCTGGGAGACAAAGCGGAATGCCACCATAAAGCTGATCAAAGCTTTCTATCTCACACCCAAGTTATGCAATAGCATTCTTTGCGCAAGGATCCTTTCCTTAGCAATAAACAGACTGCAAGATTTATTGTGTGTTTTGTCTCTGATCAAATGAGAACAAGGCTGGAAAAACCTTTCCTGTTAACCAGCGCTTTACATTTGCTCCGACGACAAAATATGATCCTTGTTGTTAGCCAGTTGAAGAAGCTTTTTGGTGTATGGGACGGTGCAAAGCTATAAGGAGGACGTGCAGGGAGGAGGGCGGGGGCGGGGTGTCTGAAACGTCACGATTGCATAACTGCGGCGAGGGAACCGAAGGAACGTGAGGGGAAAATGAAAAGCTCGAATGTGTGCAAGTGAAGAAGATGAGGCTTTTTGTTTATACATACATAAAAGTTATATAGTGACAACCGACTAGGAGTGCTTATTCTCTCTTTGTAAATGAGATTGCAAAGTTAAAACGTCAAGGAAAAAAACTCTTGAGAGAGATGGAAACTGATTGGTGGACCTTGTCATCCACTCCGACCTACACACGCCCTCTCTGCCGGGGCATGCACTCACTTGTAGACAGTCGACAGAAAGGGAACGCGAGGTGCAACCTGTGGAGTGTGAGAGGCTGCTGTGTTTAATGTGACTTTTCTGCAACAGCTTTGCCGATGCAGCTGTGAAGTTGTTGTTTTTTCCCCCCTCTGCACATTGTTTACCATGCCTGTGTTGGAAGTATGAAAAACTAATCTCTCCCGGAGGGTGACGCTTCCTTTCGGCATGGTCCAGAGGGATATGACTCTCCTGTCAGGTAACGTCAGTGTCAAGTTTTTGTATTTTAAACGACGGCAATGCTGGAGAAGTCACGTAGCGGATTCTAATTTGTAGTTGCTTACTGAGTACGGGTGTGGCGAGATTGCTTGCATGCATCCATGCATGCATACATGTTAGACTGATGACTTTGCACCTTCTGGTTGTTTTTTGGGGATGATTGTGGCTCCAATTTTAAAGCCGATATGTATCATATGCCAGGCCGATTGGTATAAAGAAGTGAGGGTTGAAATGACCCAATGAGCTCCAATTACAACAAGGGCTCTGCTCTAATCACTTTTAATTTATTTTCTCCCCCATGTGCCACCACAGCCTTAAAAAAAGGCCAAGCGTTTCATTTTGTTTCCTTAATGCCACCATGTTCAGATGCTCTCAGTTCAGCCCGCACTGGCAAGACGCAGGGAGGACTTGATGCTGAAATTCCATCAGTGTTTTGTTCGCCCCCGTAGCCCACATCATCCTGGCATGTAAACAAAGACAGATACAGATCGCATCCCTTGCTCCCCGCCCTTTTGCATAATGACAATAGATAGGTTCAGCTGACATGGGGATGTTAGGTAATGTGGGCTGGGTTGAGGCAGATAGGAATCCAAAGGGGTTTTCATCCTCACACCTAAAATGTACAGATAGCAACATGCTGGAGTCGGAAGTGCGTTTAGACTCTTCGGCGAGATTCTACGTTTTAGGGGAACATTGTTATGTAACAGATGGGGAGGCTGCCAAGAGCGGAGAGCCACACGGCACTCTGTCAGACTAGAAGGGGGAAGAACGGGTTAGGAAAATAGTTCCATGTCTTGAAAAAGGATGATTTAGCATGGAAAAAAAAAAAGTCTTGAGTTGTAATGAATGGAGACCGGCTATGACTGCTGTGCAACCAACGTTTGTCCTGACTTCACTGCCAAAATGAGGTCATAATCTTTACAGTGGAACATCTGAAGTTGAACATCGCTGAGGTCATGCACTTTGGAATTCTACCAAAGTTGTTGCACAAAAGCTTGAAAAGGGGTCTTGTAAGACCTCGGAGTATGATAGAGCTGCACTTACTTTTTTTGGGCATTGACTTTTTAAGGAGTTGTCCAATGTCACCATGTGGAAAGTGTTTCTTGTTTTTATATGACATTTAGGTGTGGATCGTTATTAGATATTGACGTGAGCAAAAATTTTGCGGTATCATGGGATTAAAGTTACAGGTCTAGAATTTCCTTTTTTTGGAATATTTGGGTAAATCAACACGTAACGAATTGAAAGGTCTATCCTGTACATCCTGGCTGCCGTTCATGCTTGCGATGCACCAATTTGCAGTGACAGGGACTTCAATGAACTTGAACAACTGCAGTTTGAGGGGCAGCATGTGGCAAGATCGACATTGTTGCACAATAAATGCACACGTTTCTGCAACAGCGTCCCATCCTCAACACACACAGACTTGTACCATCACCCAAGGCGGGCTACCTCGCTCATGTCACTTTTGGGAATCACGGACGTGCACGTACAGGCTTTGCCAGCCCTCCTGCCCCGACGGTGTTGTATTTCAACAAGCCCTTGCACACATCCAGTACACATACTTAAGCATACTTTGATTTGCGATACCAAAGAAAGCCTTGTTGGATAATGAAAGCGAGGGATGAGCCAAAATCAGATCTCAGCGGCGCTTCGGCGCTCTGCTCCTAGCAACAACGGGAGCGATGGCCAACGCACACCCACAGACGCAAGCCCACTCATGCCGCTGAAGAAACAACACGCTTTGAACATACGCCTTAAGGTTCCCAAAGTGTTGAACTCATGCGTCATCATATGGCGCAGTCCGCAAACCACCATGAAAGCTTGTGGAAGTGTTAATGATTGCTCTGAAAGTGTTTGACCAAGACTTTAATTTGTCCAAATTGTCTTGCATATATTGCACAACAAAAGTTAGGATTAGCTTTTGCACACTGACTGGATAATTGGTGCAATTAATCACTTGTCCGGGCAAGTGTTTTAAAAAGATGTTGTGCCTCAACTACCTTTTAACCTCTCTGACAGTTTTTGTGTGTGTTTTATGTTGGTTTTAGGTGCGTTACTGCCACTCTTTGACGCATGAAAACAAGCGTCTTTGGCAACGTTTATTCAGAAGTTATACAAAGAAGTATATTGAGGTGTTTGGGGGGCCCATTCATGGGGCACCTTTAACACCACCCCAAAAAATAATAACAATAATCGAAATGTGTATTAATTTTAAAGGTTGGCTTGGGGGAAAGAAGTCAGTGTGCAGTTTTTTTTTAAATTATTGGATGTTATAGAAATAGGAATAGGAAGAGAACTATAATACCGCAAGACCAATTTGAAGAAAAAAGAACACACACACACACACACACACACACACACACACACACACACACACACACACACACACACACACACACACACACACACACCGTGTCTAAAAGACAATTAGTTCGGCCTGGCCAAAAACCTCTCTTTCTAAACTGATGCAACACTCTTTTAGTAAGACCTTTACCCCCCCCCCCCCCAGTCCGTTTTAGCGCGACTGAATTGGAAAACCAGTTGAAGACGAAACATGGCGAGCAAAGTTCATCTGCAAGTAGGGCAGGAGGTTAAGGGGGCTTTGGGACAAAGAAAATTACTTTCAGATGTTGGAATTATGCAACCGCTTGTGACAAACTTCCCAACCTTGTCGTCCTACTGCTGTGTTCACTCTTCTTTCTTCCGGAATTTCCCATGCGCTCACAACAGCTTCGGGTCCGTGCTGGCGTATAGTGAAGGTCCGTGTTATTATGTCGGAGCAGCTGCCAGCTGGCCTCTCCGCTTCTGGATTTCATTCTGCGCAGCGTCCTTCAACAGTGTTCAATTTAGACCTCAGTTGGACCGCTTTCATGGACGCGCGGCGACAAAAAGTGAAGGTTGCAACTGTAGCCCTGCTTAAGAAAGAACTCTTCAACTTTCCAAGACCCGCTAAAAAATGATCAGCACTCAGGTGGCTTCCAAAGTCTTCTTGTGTCCCGCTGGTGTACTTTGGACTTTTTTGACCGCTGATCTTTTTCATCCGCAGAACAGCAGCTTCACCTTTAAAATGTCGCCACGGTGACAAAATGAGACACGTTGATATCCAATCTGTGGGTGGAGGTGACGGGCCTCAGTGTCTTTCCACACAAACGTTTATTGGTTGATTTCTTAGGATTAATTGAATGAAACGGTGGCATCAACACTAGCGTGTGTTTGGATGAAAAAAACAAAGCAAATCTCTCAATTGGCACTTAAGGGAGGGAGTCGGGAATTCGAGAACCGCCATTTAGCTCACCCACGAGCCTTCATGAGGAAAAGCGCTCTGGAAACTGGATGGCTGTATGGAACTGCAGCATTCTTCCGATATCTTTTGAATTCCCTTGGCTTCATTTGCAAATGCGCAAGGAGTTGACTCGATGGCTTTGGCGGTACGTTGGCCTTTCCAGTACAAACATGGAAGGAGTACACTAAGTGATTAAGTGCCGCCTTTCTATCGCTCCGATTACATTCGAGTGTCTCGTCATGCATATGACGACCGCTTAAGCAGGCAAGTTCTCCTGAATGAAGCATCCTGGTGCCAAAATGGACACGTTGACTCGCTTCACTGTCTTTTTTACCTATTTATTTATTTATTTGTTTGTTTGTTTGTTTATGTATTTATTTATTTTGGGGGGGTCCACCATGGCACATACATGCTCCAGATTTCTCGGATTTGTTTCTTCCTAGTCCCAAGTAATGTCAGTAGTCCAACAATAAGAAATCCCAAAAGTTGATGTGTTGGGTCTCGGCCAAATGCAAACACTGCTGGTAAATCCCGCAGCAGACCCAGAGGGAGGAAACCAGGAAATAAAGGAGAACAACACCGTCTGTTTTCTCGGCTGGAATGTTAATAGCTGGTGTGACTGACACTTTGCCTGCCTCGTGTTTTGGTTCTATTAATTGTTTTGGGGATTTTCTTTTTTATTTATTTTTATTTTTGCATGTTTCCATGCATCACCTTCAGCACTAAAACAGGAGTTCATTTGAAAGTCCTTTCAGCAAGGAAATAAAAAAGAGCGAGAGTGCCGTGGACCTCTTGAGGTTGAACACAATTCTTGATGGATCATTAGCACCAAGCTTGAGCCATAGCCTGGAAAATACTTCTGATAAATATATTTCCTCTCCTCCTCACTGCTAGTCACTGCATGGATAACTTATCCTCTGCGGGCCAAGTGACAACATGAGCCTCTTCTATTTATGGACAGACATTCTCACTTAGACTGCTGCATTTCTGACACGATCCCCTTTAGTGCGCCGTTGGGTTGATTGAGGCTTGCTTGGTCTTGTTCGTTAGCGGTTACGGGATGAGGTGTGTTTCCTACATTTTGAATGCTTTTGGTGTAGCGTTTGTAATAACTTGCAAAATGTACGGGAAGTGGTGCACAGAAAAGGGTTATGGTGCTGGCCTGTTGGGAATAGTTTCAGGTTCCTTGACACCGAATCTTATCAAGTATTGACTATTTGCCAAGGAGTTATTGTTAAGACTCAGCTCCCAAGCGGTCCGGGTTAAAATGACCTTCCCAAAATTGCAGAGGAGGCATTGCGGTTCATTTTGCGAATCCAAAGGAAGTCCGTCAGACAGTGCAGTATTGCTGCTCACATAAAAAAAAAAAAAAGTGTTTTTCTTTTATTTTAACCAAAAAAAATGTCATTCAGTGGAGGGTAAATAAAGAGCCAGATAAGAATGTCCAAGGCCAAACATTCCACCTTTCATGGAATGTTCTCAAAAGTCTTAGCTATGATATCCCTTGCCACGGCTTACGCGAAACTTTTTTGACTGTTAAATTGACTTCAAACTGCGCATAAATGCAGCTGAAATTTGGTACTCAGTGAAGGGTGTGCATCTTAAGTGATTTGCCTAATGGGAGCAGCCCTATTACAGTCGTCTTCTGTATCTTCTCAACCATTGCAAAACGGCATCAGTTACCTCCCACACTTTTCTGACTGCACAGTAAAGGCTCAGATCGTTATTACTCTGATCATTGCTGCTCTGACTTGATTTGGGACTGTCTTTTTTTTCCCCGCCCCTTCCCAATAGTTTTGTGAGAAACTGGGAAAGCCGCATGGGATTGAACCCATAAATAAGAGTGAGATCACTCAAATAAACAACAAGCGAGAAGAACCAGAACAGCTGGTCGCTCTTTGATCGAGTTTAGTATAGTTGTTAACATTTGAGAATACACGGCGAGAAATCACAAATTAAACATGCATGCTAATGTTAGCTTACCCTTTCCTCTGCAGGTCTGCGAGCAGGGCAGGCGTTTGTTTTATTTATATCACGTGCGAATGTTCCTGTGCTCCCATCTCCAAGCTCAGTAGCTATCTAAAACTAAATGTTTCTGTAAACACAGCGAGAGCACTTGATCAATCGAAAAATCCCCACCGAAAGCGCGGCACACGGATGATGTCATATTGCATTTGACATCATTTCTACTGATTTTGTAAAATTTCTGCCACAAGCATTCCCATCCATCCAATATCCGAGTCACATATCCTCACGGGCATTTTGGAGGCAATCCAGGGCCTTTCTTGATGTGGTGTCACAAAAATCACTTGCGACATAATCGATGGGTACTGTGTTGTTTATATTGTACCTATTGTCACCCCTTAGTGTGTATGTGTATGTGTGTGCTGTCCAGACTGTGAATCAGACTGTGAGCAGCTGGACTGAAAACACTGAGGCCTTCTTGTGAGGTATTCTCGTCCAGGGCCGCTGTTAGTTCTGCGTGAGGGTGTTGTGAGTCACCTGCGTGATGTAGTGGTTGACCGTGCTGGTTGGTTATGTCTGCGTGTTACATAGTACTCTTTTATGAATTCACCAACTTTGCTCTGTGCTGCATATGAAATAGAAGCAGTGTTTTGGCTCGCGAAACCATTCATTCATTCTTAGAATATGGGCCTTTGAGTTGATGTGTGTGTTTTCCTGAAAGTAACCTTACCCTGTAAGTTCACAGGTGATCCCACACTGAATATAGCCCCCCCCTCACTGCCAGCTGGTCATGCTATTTAAAACAAAGTTCAGGGTGGAGCGTATAAGGGGAGGCAATTTACCGTCAGCCTCAAGCACGCCCCGCGGCCTCTTTGTCGGTGAAACAGGACTGCAGTCTTTTTTTTTTTTTTTAACAAGACTAGGAAGCACAAGCTTCCACATTCGATAGTCATTCCCCTTGAGCTTTACCACTAGTGCCGCGGTTGTCCAAAAATCTAGAAACACAGCACTCACAATTAATCAAGTGTCTGACTTATCACTTGCGGCTTTCAACCAAGTTTGACAAATTGTATCAGTTGCCAATTGGGGAAAGGAATTTCTGACTGCGACTCTTGTTTAAGAGCGATGATGATGGCGCTTGATTCTGCTCCGCAAGCGCTGTGTCAGTATGCAAGTGACTGCCTGACTCGGCCTGTAGCATTGAATGAATGGCAACAGCTGAGCAAGAGAACTTTATCGGCAACACTCCCCTGCCTGTGTGTGTGTGTGTGTGTGTGTGTGTGTGTGTGTGTGTGTGTGTGTGTGTGTGTGTGTGTGTGTGTGTGTGTGTGTGTGTGTGTGTGTGTGTGTGTGTGTGTGTGTGTGTGTGTGTGTGTGTGTGTGTGTGTGTGCGCGTGCGCGTGCGCACACATTACTGCATGTGTGCAAGCGCTCGCTTGAGATACAGGAGGAGCCGCAGCTACAGCAGAGGCTCACTGGGCACCGCTCAGCTCTCTGCTGTCCTCTCTTCCTCCCACGGCTTGTTTTTGCTGCCCACGACCCGCCCTGTGGATTTCTTTTCTACGAGCCTTCAAGGGGGAAGATTCACTTGGCAGCCCTAATCGTGACTTGCCGGCCGCCACTGCAGAAAGAGAGTGGGAACGCAGGCGCGAGACGGCGAGGCAGACCAATCGATTATATTGATAGAGAAGCGACGCATTGAAAGAGGAGCCTCCCTCCCTTTTCATTTTTAGAGCTCTGCCCTGGCTTGCTCCGGACCTCGAAAGGACGTTTGGCTCACATTTTCTCCGGGACCGCTCCAAAGACCGCTGATTACAGGGACAACGGGGCTATTTTGTCAAATCAAAGAAGAGGAAGGTGGCTTTGAAGTTAAATGCTTGCCAACTAACTCATCTCCATTTTAAATGATTATGCTGGACACCAACCATTGCCTGTCCTTTGAACACTTGCCGTTGGGTTCTCCTCCAATGGGCAATGGCATGGACAAGGCGGGAGTGAGGATGGATCATGATAGACATGTCTATCATAGCCTGAAAGAAGGTGGGCAATCCATCGCCGCATGCACTCAGTCGAGGCACAGGACATCCGAGCTGATTTGTGTTCAGTCTTCACATTAGGTCCGCATTTGCGTGATATAAATAGTTAACTGGAGTTAGAAAGTAATGGTTGGAGGAAGTGGAATGTCATATTCTAGCCATAGCAAATACTTTCAACACAGTCCATGACCCGCAAGCAGATTTGGCGCATTTACACGTAGTCGTGTATTCCGATGAGAATGAATCTAAGTGACCAAATGGTATGAAAATGCTCCATATAAACACCCAAATTTCATTCGCTTTCACAACGCCAATATATGACTTTGGCCAATCCGAACGAGCGCAGCCAAGCTTAGTCCGGTCTGCGCGTGCTCTGTCTCGACTTAAATGAGCAGTGACGTCATCCTACGCTCGCTTTAAAATGGCGCCCATTGTGTATCATGATCCGCTGTATTTCTTGTCGGCTTTCACAGATGAATGGAATAGTGTGAAGCCACTGAATGTGTCGTCTGCTTATAACAGATTTCCAGAGTTTGCCAATATTAACAACGTCACTGACAGTGTGTACATACCCCGCAGGTCAAAGTGAAAAACGATGTTAAAAGACCCGAGACGTTGTTTAGATGCACTGTGGAAACTGGAACTGTTTTCTTGGTGTTTCGCCAATTATTGAGGGGCGGGTCCACCAAGTGACAGGGAATGGATCAACAAATAATAATTCAGTTAAGTGGTGGTGTTTCCTGCGTCCGCGAAAGGGGATCAGGCATTGGTCAGATGCCAAGATAAAAGTCCAGGTAAAGTGTAAGGTTCTCTTTCCCAGAATAAACTTAATGGCGGGAAGTGCCCGTTGGCATGGCACCCTCCTCTTTACGTGGCCTCCTCCTCTATGGCACACTTGGGCGGCACGTGAGTTTCTTAAGTGTGTTTACTTCTTAGGGAGTATTAATCTCTGAGCTGCTGCACAACTGCAGGCGTACAGTTTAACTGAAGACGCGTGGCTGTGTTTCGGTCTCGGTGTTTACATTGGTGAATGCGAACTGACGTGTCTTTACTTAGAAGGGCGAATCTCCTGTGCTTGTCTGATCCCCAAAGAGGCAGTGTGTATACATTTGTAAATAAAACAGAGCAGTTGAGATCTCTCGGGAGGCTTTCGAGTCAAGGAAGGACATTTACGTGCGCGGGCCTGAGCTAATTCCTGGCGTTTGCCATGTTGCCGTCCAGACGTTTGTCATAACAGAGCGCGAATGCGGCGGCGCGGACAGTTCGCTGGCCCGACCAGCACAAATATTGTCAATTTGTCAGCGCAAAGTAACAGGTGCTGCTTGTCCTCAAACTAGCAGGCTGATAGAGGCGTGCTTGAATTGCAAGCCTTGGTGCTATGTTCAACTTCACACGAGGACTCTTTCAGCGGGGACAGGTGCTGTGTATATATGTGTGTGTGCGCGCGTGTGTCATAACATATATATAAAGAAAGACACATACATGCATATACATATACGCTTGTTCTCTTATGTCTTGTTCTCTTTCTCGGTCTCTTGTGTTATGTAACGAGAGCTTCCTGTTTTAAAAAAAGATGGCCCAATCGACCTTATTCTGGACCGCTTGCCATATTATTGTTTTTTTTCTTCCAAAGTATTATCTTGTTTGTTCTTTTGTTGATTTATCTTGCTTTGTCGTACCATCGGATGGTTTGTTGCATTGTAGGGGCTATCTATGCACATGGGCAGAAAACTATAACAACAATCTATAAGAAAGAGGAAGTGTGTTGTACATTACTCATGCCCTCCTTCTACCCGCCTCTTTTGTCGTCTTAAAAAAAACTCACAAAGACTGGGCTGGGTTGAAGGGAGAACTAACTGCTACAAAGTGTGACTTCTGCGTGTCAAACCAAAGGCATCTGGATTCCTGGGCCGGTTTATTCATTTAAATGTGGACGATGGACTCTGGATCCGCGGGACAATAAGAAAGAACAAACTGCAGCCCCTTTTTTGGGGGGTTTTTGTTTTTGTTTTTTTGGGGGGTCATCTCACCGACTAACTCTGATTTGCCCTTCTGTCCTCCCTCATCTCCTCCGTCTCCATGCAGTCCTCCAGCTCAAACTCCAACAGAGGCGCACGCGAGAGGAGCTGGTCAGTCAAGGGATCATGCCACGTAAGTGTTAACGTATGTTCAATATCCAAACACTGATGACAGATAGTAAGAAAGGCCTTTCAAGTGCCTTGTAGAAACCCATTCAAAGAGCAAATGCAATGACCTATGAGACTACAGACATCTACTGCAAGATGTTGTGACTAATGACGATAACCCCCTTTTAGTTGCCACCCATCTTGTCTCTTCGAAAAGACTTCAGCTGTACATTGTGTGTCTTCGTCATTAAATTCTGAACTAGTCTCATTCAGTTTCTGCACATACGTTATCAAAACGAGCAGTTTCCCCTCTGCCGCATCCAACTTCCTGTTTCAGGGTTTTTGCACATCAGAGAGTAGGTTTAGGTTAAGATAAAAAAAAAAGAAAGAAGCATGTAGCCGCACGGCACGTAAGATCGCGGAACTCTCAATCTAGTGATCATGAAGTAAAGATGAGGCCAATCTTGTTCACAGAAAGGAAATGAAGGTGCATTGAAGCTGAGTCAACATGCAAAATGCACCGCAGCGTCTTTTCTTTTTTTTGTGTTTCTGCATTCTTAAGTCAGTTTAGTAAACCTATGTGCAGCCATTTACAAGTTACAAGGCCCACTGCCAATCTCATTAAAGTGTCTCGGCGGAATACGCCACTGTCAGTACTGTATGTGCAAATAGAGACTAAACAGAGCGCTCTCTTGCTCCGAGTATCATGAATGTTCTCTGCAGTCCTTTTTGACTGCCACCTTCAATGGAGCAAGGCCCCCATGTTGAATTATTGCAATGGAAGGATCACGTAAAGTGCACAAGAACCAAACCAACCAAATAGTTCAGCTCATGACATTGAGGGTGCGCTGCAAGAAAGAGAAACTTGGATCCTCTTGGTCATACACCCTGCTGAACTGTCATTTCAGCCACATTGTCAAATTGTGGTTTGCAACCGTAGGAAGTGTGAGTGAGAAACTTTCTCATTAATGACCATCTCTTTTGGTCTGAAGCAATTGACTTGCTTCACTTGCCTGGTTGTTAATAATTTGACTGTACAGAGGCAAAATGAAAAGAGAAAAAAAAGCTGTTGCTTGCAAGTGGCCAACCTTGATAGACTTGACTTTGCGGGGACACAGATGACTCTTCAAAGACACGACATGAATGTCAAACGCACTCTCTCTGAGTTGTTATGGAAAATAATGCATATATATACACTGAGGCTGACAACAAAACGACACAGACTAGTACATTGAATTCACAAGGCCAGTGAGAAAATCAGAAGTCATTCGCACTTTTTTGTTTGCACATACGCAGCCTCAACATGAACATCTTTTATCTCTCTCCTCTGTTCTGTGTTCCATATTTTCTCCAGTAGTGTGTAGCAATAGCACAAAAAAAAAGACACTCCAACACAATACTCATTTTGGACATAAATGCAAAATACAGTCATTGAGCAAAATCAGTAGTGCGGTAATACGGAAGACAACAACAGATGACGCAGAGTGGAGGGAGCGATGACGATGAATACAGGAATAATAACATCCAAAACAGTATGCACGCTGGCAAAGTGTCATGATGAAATTCGAAGTCAACGGGGATTCGGCGCACACTCGATCGTAGAGGTGACCGTATATATGTCAACATCCCATTCCATGTTATTTAGTGTCACCCGGTGACTGCGACAGAACGTCGTGTCGTGACGTCAAGGCGTCGGTTACATCACGCTCGGTATGTAGCTCCTCTTAAGAACGGCCGGGGGGTTGTGACACGAGGAATGCCTCCCACCCTCCCACGCTGGGTGTCATCTCGTGGTCAGAATGTCGACACCGCGCGTGTCCCGGGCATGGATTTCACCAGCCCTTGACCAATCAAACGATGGCTCTCTTTCAACACTCCCAACTGCCACTGTCTTTTCAATATCCTTCCCTAAATGCAGTTATTTTTCAAACAACACAATTTGGATACCCCGTTCGGTTATTCTAAATAAGATTTTTTTAATTTAACGTCCTTTCAAATCAGGCTTAGCGGGCAAGTTATATTAAATATGAACATTTGCCGCACTTCAGACAGTGATGTAAAAGACACAATGCAAATGTGGCCCATGTCTGTAAAGGTTGTGCTTATTGCTCCTGCACACGTCGTCGTTGTCATCATCATCGCTGTGTGGTTCGGAATAACAATTCTGACCTTACCTTTCTGCAGCCACTTCAGCCATGAGCAGTTTTGTCACATTTACCACTTTCTATAACGTTTATTTTTACCACCCCTAGCACTGAAGAGCCCTGCGGCCTTTCATGAGCAACGGCGGAGTCTGGAGCGCGCAAGGGTGAGTTAATCCCTTGAATTGAAAATTGAATAAATAATGCATAAAAATTAGTTACCTTTGCATGTACCGGTACATGCGAATTTGTACCCCCCCCCCCCTCCCCCCAAAAAAAGCACCATTGTTGTAAAACCTCTGCTCCAGAAAAAGCGGCAGTAAATTCCAGGTCTGCAAAATAACAAATGTCATTATCACATGTTCTCTGCTTGTTGTGATGGCTATTGGACAGACTGAAGACTATCTCAAGAGGAAGATCCGGAGCCGTCCTGAGCGCTCTGAGCTGGTCAGGATGCACATTCTGGAGGGTGAGGGTCTGTCATTTCATTTTCAAATGACTCTTATGATACTCGTGTTTTTATTTGCATGAAAAAAAAGAACGTTAATGCACAATTAACCTGATACCGAAGTCGCTCCGCATTTACCCTGCTTTAGTGAAAGGAGAGCGTGTCTTAGTCCTATATATGCACGCGGCTTACCTGCGCATGTCTGTTCTGCAGAGACGTCGGCAGAGCCCTCCCTGCAGGCCAAACAGCTGCAGCTGAAGAGAGCTCGGCTCGCCGACGACCTCAATGACAAGATCTCTCACAGACCAGGTCCCATCGAATTGGTGCACAAGAACATCCTCTCTGTCTGTCCTGATCAGCACTCACCACCTGGTAACTATATCTCCATCCATGTTTTTTTAATTTTGTTTTATTTTTATTTTTTTTATGACACCAGGCAATTGGGGTTTATCTGCTTTCGCACCATCAAACATGTAAGTTTCACGAATCTGCACCCATGAACTCATGCGCTGCATTTTATTATTGTGACTAAAACGTTTCCTCATAAATGTGTAACATCACATACTGTGTGTTACACAACAGCAGAGAAATGTCACAAGCTCTGTGGGAACATGGTGTCCTTTTTTTTTTTTTTTTTTTTTTGGGCAACATGGTACATATATACAATACAATACAGTACCAAAAAAAATAACACTATGCAGTAATAGAACACAATACGTGATACATTCATGTGTAATGTCTCTCCTATTTTTCTTTTCTTTTTCTTTTTATTTATTTATTTATTTATTTAGCAAGCCGCCCCCTTAGTTCCAGTGACACCGCCGGATGTATTTGGTCTGTTACAGATTCTCCAAAGGGAGCCGGAGGAGAGATCTCCTCTCTGGACGAAGACAGCAGTGACGCGCTGTCACCCGACCAGCTGGCCAATCACGACTCTCCTGTGAGTACTGTCCCGCAGCCATCGCCCACCGAAGTGCTCGCCCAGAATGGAGACATGTCCCCCACACAGGTTCTGTCCAAGAATACGATGAAACAAATGTGTGTATTTTCATCTAACGAGTGAGATGTTCTGTTTTTCTTCAGTTTGTGACGCAGGCCGCTCCACAGCCTCCTCCTGCTCCTGTGGCAAACGGGTCAGATTCACCCCCACCCGTGAAAGTGGCAAACGGGACCATAAACCACCGCACACCCTTTGGGCAGCTGAAGGTGAGAATTACTCATTGATGGGAATCTGTCTCATTCTCAATGTGTGTGGCAACACTAAATACCGTAAAACTCAGTCTCTTGAGCGCACTAAAATTGGTTGTCGAAACTGAAGTAATGTGTCTGCAGTATCAAATCAGAAAGGAATTCTCACAATGTCTGCTTGCAGTCTCACAGTAAGACGAACTCTGACCGTCCTCCGCTGAGATCCAAGAAAGCAAAGGACAACAAACCCAAGGTAAGCGAGCCTGTTTCTCTTTTTACAAGGCTAAAGGGTGCTCACTTGCACTAACTCATTTCCATGACCTGCAGGTGAAGAAGCTGAAGTACCACCAGTACATCCCTCCGGACCAGAAGGCGGACAAGGAGCGCCCGCCTCTGATGGACTCTTCCTACGCCAAACTCCTCCAACAGCAGCAGCTCTTCTTGCAGTTACAGATTATCAGCCAGCAACAGCAGCACTACAACTACCACACCATCCTGCCCGCGCCTCCAAAGTGAGTGTCAAGTAGCACTAGTTGGTGATAATCTCTCCTCCCGCAACTGCTATCGTCTTGTGTTTGCTTTCACTCTTAAAGTCTGAATAATAAAAGGAAAATTTTATCAGGCAATCAGTCTCGCGCCACATGGAACTGGATGTCATCTACATAAACTTGGTTTTGTGTTCCCCCACTTAGGCCAGCACCAGAGCAGCCCCTCCCGACAAACCCCAGCCCTTCCCCCACTCGCAACGTTCCCACGGCCCCCAACAGCACCTCGACCCCGACGAATGGGAATGCACGACAGGGCCAAACTTCGGTGGGAGGGGCCAAACCGACCACTTTGCCCGCCAACCTGGATGAGTTCAAAGTAAATATTAGGTTCCATTGCCGCCGTTGGAGAGAAACTGTTGTAAACCGGGGACCCCCTGTACTATATATACTAAGTTCAGGTCTCAGGATTGATCAGAACTGGAGTTTAATATCAAAGCTAAACAGTAGCATCAAAAATCGAATTGATAAATACCTCGCCGAATGTTTCAGAGCAGTTCTACACCACTGGACACAGAAACAAACAGCAACCAAAAAAGTTTGAATGAAAATTCATTTATCTGGCACAGTTAACCAAAACATTCCTCCCGCTGTTGTTCCAGGTCGCCGAGTTGAAGCAGGAACTGAAACTGCGAGGTCTGACCGTCTCCGGCACCAAAAACGATCTCATAGAGAGGCTCCGCCACTACCAAGAGCAGAACGCCGCCCCTGCGGCCGTATCGAAAAATGACGTATTACAACCCATCCATCAGAGCGCCGCCTCTGCATCGACCACCGTTCCGGCCGCGGGATGCGACCCCTCGCAGGCAGAGGGAGGAGGGTTCAAGGTGGCTCTGTCCCCACTGACTCAGGCTTTTCCTGGTCGAGTCATACGTTTTGGCAGCACCAGCTCCAGCCCGCCCGTGTCTCCTTCGCCATCTGAACGCTCATTAGCGGGGCTGAGTCCCGATGAAACCAGCTGTAATGGAGACACGTTTGGGGAGATGGTGAGCACTGAGTCACAAAATCTTGTCCCTCAGGCTTTTCCGCCAAATATTTGATGTTTTGTTTTTTTCTTTTCTTCAGGTGAGCTCTCCCCTGACTCAACTCACCCTGCATCCCTCTCCCCAGCAGCCATCCACCACCTCTCCTCTTTCCCAACCGCTCAGTAAGCCCAAAGAAGAAGGTCAGAGCTCATGCAGCCTCCACAGGTCTTCACCCGGCTCGGTTAAGCCCCAGGAGCCTTTCTCTGCGGTAGCCATGGACTCATCCTCTCTGGACAAAGACCAGATGCTGCAGGAGAAGGACAAGCAGATCGAGGAGTTGACCCGGATGCTGAGGCAGAAGCAAAGGCTGGTGGAGACGCTCAGATCGCAACTGGAGCTGGGAAAGATGGCGGGAGGAGTGGCGTCGGAGCGGGAAGGAAGCAACAAGAGGACCGCGTCTCCAAATGTGAAAACCCAAACACTCGTTCAAGGCTCGGCCGTCAGACCTCCCGTGCTTCCCAATGGCCTGGTGAAGGTGAAGCAGGAAGCTGAGACTGAGAAAAGTAGGACGGGTGTCAGGGTGGAGGCCCAAAGCAAAAGAGTGGTCCAGCCTATGCAGTACTCCAAGAAGTCTTCAGATGTTAAACCTCAAACACTCATTAAAGCCTCGGCCATCCAACCTCCCGTACCTCCCAATGGCCTGGTGAAGGTGAAGCAGGAAACTGAGACTGAGGCAAGTATGACGGGCGTGTGTGATGCGGTGGCCCAAAGCAAAAGCGTGTGGTCCAGCCTATGCCGTGCTCCCAGGAGAGACTGCTCAGACTGGTTCCAACAAGCGGAGTAATTGAAGTAGTCAGGCAACCCGGGCACAGGAAAGAATCCCCAAATTCTGCTCCAACTTGAAAAATTACATCAGCGGAGTTGCAGTTCCAATTGTTGTTTCAAGACAAAAGAGAAAGAAACTCACATCAAAATACTTTTAACTTGTATGTAATATGTTTCAAATGTTTTTTTCCCCCTTTAGGTGGCGCCAGTCTTCATCAACCAACAGAACGGCACTCAGATTCACACTCAGGCTATTTCGCTAGACCTCCTCAAGGCTGGCGGCACACTGGTCACCGACACCAACGGCAACCACTACTTGATCGCCCTCACCAGTAGCACGGCGGAAAGCCAGAACCGAAGGCCCTCGCAGACCAAAAGCAACGGACGCGTCACTTTGCAGGTACAGGTCGGAATTAAACGTACTTGTGAGCACATCGCACGTCCTTCATTGGGCTTTTTCCCTACAGAGACTGCAGTCGACTCCGAACAAGCTGCCCAGCACTTCCAAGCAATCACAAGAGCAGAAAGACAGCCATGGCGCGAGCGGGCTCATCAAAAAGGTCCGGCTACGATCTCTGTGATTATAATTTTGTCTTGCATACAATTTAAATAAACTTTCGATTCAGCTGATTGACACATGCTATTTCCGACCTCCCCCAGGAACTGAAAGCAGACCGGCACGTGAGCATCAACGGTGTCGCAACAGCCAGCTCGTGCGTGACCGCTCCCCCCACCCTACAGCCTTTTTTCAGCGACCTGTCGGACAGCGAAAGCCAAAACAGCCCGATCTCCTCCTTCAAGGTATCGTCGGCGCAACTGGCGCGCGTCACGCTCGTCTCCATTTCCCTCTCCGCTCCTCGTTCTTCCTCGCATTCATTGATGTTTTCCTCTTGTTTCTCCTCTCATCGCTCCATCCGGGCAGACAGAGCGGGTGTGTCCATCTTATGACCGACACACTCTGTTTACTCCTCCCTCCCCCAAACCCAACACCTCTCTTCCTACACCGCGTTCCAAAGTACGTCCTCCCTCCTTCGCTACTGGATGCCCTTCTTTTGACTATCCTTTCGAGCTCTCTCGCTTTGTTGCAGCACTTCATTTATCTCTTGTTGCCGCAGTTGTGTTGTGGTGCACGTGTTCAAATTTTTAAAACATGTGTACACCGTTCCCAAGTAATACGGTCTCTTCTGTCTGCAGGGAAACGACGTCAGTTGTCAGCAGATGGACGACCTATTTGACATCCTTCTCAGGAGCGGAGGTACGAAAATGTTGCAAACACTTTCAAGCTGTGTTTTCATACTATTGATACATACTCACATTTTTTTTTAAACTCGTTTCCTTTCGTGCCCTCAAAAAGAAATCACAGGTTTTAAGGCCAACCCGGACCCGTCGCTCGCTCCTCTTCACTCGGACCCACCCACGCCCACCTCCCCACCGTCCCCTCTGCACCTCTCCCCTCCCACCCCTACCTCTCCCTTAGTCTCTCCTCCCACCCCGCCGAGGGAGCCCTGCACGGGCAGAGGTCATTTGGAGGACTTCCTTGTGAGCTCCACGCTGCTCGGTGTGGAGCCCAGCGGCGGCCTGACGCTCATCGACGACCTCCACAGCCAAATGCTGAGCACCGCCGGCATCCTGGACCACCCGCCCTCCCCCATGGACACGTCCGACCTGGGCTTCTCAACCCACACTGCAGGGCTGGACTTTGGGGACGCCGCTTTGGACAGCATGGACTGGCTGGACATCTCCATGGTCGGGAGCTCCAACTCCAGCGGCGGGAGCAGTACTGGGGGAGGAGGAGGAGACGGGGGGACCAGCCTGACTCCCCTGGCTCCGCACACACCGCCGAGTGTCTTCTCTGCTGACTTCCTAGACAGCACGGACCTGCAGCTACACTTGGAGTCGTGTCTGTAGCCTCAGATGACGGCGTGCTGCATTCCGACTACTCCTTGATACCTTCTCTATGCTGTCTCTTATCACTGCTGGGCTTTCTGGCACACACATATGGAAAGCTGTTTCAGTGTTTGCTTGATATCCTTGATATCCATGTACTGGTTCACTTTGTCCACCATAGGAAGAAAATACAGTGCAGTCATAGAATGACACTGTCTTATTTGTTAAATCGTTCTTCCACTACTAGTGACACTTTTGGCCTAATACTATAAAACAAAAATTTACTGGCAAACTACTGTGCTGCACTAAGTAACACTACCAGCCCCATCCACGAGGTATGCGTCATTCACTATTGGCCTCCTGGACCCTACTAGTGTGCCCTGAGTGCGCACGATTATCTTACTAGGTAGAACAAAGTGTACACGAGTACATGGAACTCAGCAACGGATGTCAAGGATATTGGATGAATGCTCAAGCGGCTTCTCATGCACGCACACATACACACAGTTCTTTCTATTAATGGTTTATATTCTGCACTATGTGGTGGGCTTCAAGTAATCTGAGCAGTATTCCAATGAGGGTTCATCAGCAAGTTGCGTACCATTTTGCGTGCTCACTTGCCCAAAATGAATCGGTCATTTCAAGGAAACAATTACCCATCCAACCTTGTACGATCAGATGGAAGTGTGCGTGAAGCGCAAGTGTGTCAGTGCCTCCTCAACTTTGCACTTAAGTCAAATCGGTTTAAAGGGGCGTTCAGGTCAGTCGACGAATGTTGGGCGAAGCCACTTTTTATGTTCTGTGAGTGATCAGCTGAGGGGCTGGGAGGCGAAAGGCAGCTGTCAGTGGCTTCCCTCCATTACCTTAGCAACCTGATGCCCACTCGTGCGAGTTAAAAAAAAAAACACGCACAACCGTCATTGGTTGTCAGTTGCTGTTGAAATGAACCTTATCAGTGGCGACAGTTTCAATTGAAGCCTCGTTTGAGGTTATGCATTATTGGTAACATGGTAGACCACTATGTATTGCTGTATATGGGGTGTATATTATCAATTGTTGATTTGGCAATGTTTTTCTTTGCTGGTTGTTTAGTGGAGCTAGCCAGCTGGGGGGGAAAATGGGGTGAGGGCGGGGCCTCCAAAAACTTGGACCTTGTCTTTTTTTCTTTTTTTTTTTTTAATAAACCACAAAAAAATAGTAACCACTTGTCCAAATCATTACTATTGCTGAAAAAAAGTGAAGGGTGACCACATTTAAGTGCTCTAAAATCTGCTCACATTACCACCGGCGCAACAGGCAATGGAGAAAACTGCAATTCGCCACAAGGGGACGCCATTGCACAGAAATTATTTTCAAACGACAAAAGCATTTATATGGACATAGTCTCACCACGACTTTTGAAATATGATGGTTTGCATTATTTAACTTCAAATCTTCCGTTATCATATTGTATTTTACGATTGAAAAATAAGAAAAAAGACACTGCGGGGTTGATGATCATTTAATTTGTCCATCCCTGATCTCTAAGACTTTTTTTCTGCACGCAACACACCCATTTCTACCAAATATTGTTCATCATATACCTGACAGTTTTCGCATATCAAGATTCTGATTATTGATCCACATGATTTTTGCACAGGTGTGCCTTAGGCCTCCCACAATAAAACACTCTTAAGATGGGCAATGATCATCAGGGGACCAAATGCATTGAACCGATACGCCCACAGATCAGCACACTAAAATTAAAGAGGTTTAACCGATTGGGGAGTTCTTTGTCAAGTGACCTCTACATATAGTCCGTCTATAGCTGGACTGAAAGAGCTTTGCATGTCTTATTTGACTTTCATTGGCTGCTCCCAATCCCCTGGAGCACCAGCCGACTTCTCCTTCAGCTCTCAAAGACACTCATGATCCCATGCTAAAGCTCACATGTAGATTCTCAACACACGGCACACACGCGCGTCGAAGCAGCTCCCCAATGTAGCCTCACGACCTCCTATAGCGAAGCCGATAAGTCCCAAAGCCCTGCCGCTAATGAACTGCGCTGAGCTCCAAAAGTGCCACGGGGCCTCAATTGCCAAAGCTCTCATCTCCATCCTTCATCCCACTGACGCAGGTCCACCATCGCTGCAGCCACTGTATCGGTCAGTCAAATAAAATAAGCGCAGAACTTCAGAGGCAATGGCGACAGGAACAGGACAGGTCGACACAAAGGCATGGGCAAATGAGATTCATTATGATTGTGTGGAGAAAAGGATGCCAGTGGAGCTCTGCCCGAGCTAAGCGGGCCCACAGGAGCTGCTGGTGGAAATGACTTGTAGCGGGTCTGAAATGAAGCTGCAAATTTGCATCTCCTTTCATTTCGGAAAAGGTCACCAATGACAGCGAGGTCCAAAAGGGCATTAGTACAGAAACAGACACACACACACATTATTCTGATGACAGTGCCAAAGTCTTTGCTCTGCATTTGTAAACCATTTTAAAGAGGTAAACAAGTTTAAAGAGGCTCCGGTCAGCAGCAAATAAATTAGCTTTTCTAGCAGGCTTGTCCAGGCTTAGGCTTTTCCAGCAGGTTCAATGCCCGCTCGCAGGTGAAGTTTATTCCTAACTTATGATTTATCTTGGTGTCATTTATGTCCAGACAAACCTGGCATTTGAACAGGGGGTGTGTAGACTTTTTATAGCCACTGTAACAAAAAATAGAAACAGCTCTTAATACCGTCTGTATTGTAAATTAAAAGGTCTTTTCGATCAAAAGTGAACATTATTACATTTCTAAATTCCTGTCCAATGAGCGTATTTATGCGCCGTTGACTATGTGTAAATATCAACATTGATTCCTCAACAAGTATGCTGATCAGCTGACCCCAAGCAAGCATCAAATAAACAACGATGGCTGCATGATGTTCGCATATGAGGGTGGCGCTGCTGTTGTTAATTCTGCGCCCTGTGGACACGATTGACCTCTTTTGTCTTTGCTTTTCTAATTGGCCAAGTGAGAGTGCAGTCAATCGGTCAGGCAGGGACATCAGGGAGCATTCGCGTAACTAACAGATTTTCATTACTCTCCGCTCCATTTTCAGTCCCCTTTGGCACCTTTTGCTTTTTTCCTCTGTGTGGACATCAAAACTTGCGGGATTACATCACGCTTCAGGCGAATTCATGGATTTTCAGGAAATCATCTTAATCAAAAGTTTACCAACCTACATCCTTTTATATTAAAACTGTAGTGCTGCTGCGCAAGCAAACACGTTTTCAAATTCAAATTTTCTACATATTTAGTCACACGTGACATTGAAAGTATTTGTGGCCATTGCTGTGCATGAGCAAAGCATCATGTGGCATTATTATTCCAAGCACACGCGCAGCATTTATGAGCATATAAAAGTGACAATCCAAAAGAAAGCAGTTTCTCAATGCCGGAAGGAACAAACCTTACACGTCTGTCAATTAAACTTTTTATCGCGCAAATATACATATTTTTTTCTTTCATATGCAAGGGGAGCAAACACAATAGAAACCAAACCTCGTGAGGGATTTTTAATTTGCAATGATCATTTCCATTTCCCCGGCGAATGCACCCTTCATATTAAAATGAATAAATGAGCGTGTGCACACAAACAGAAATGCAGCTAAAGTGCTGGTTAACTGAACAATGTTGAGTGCATTTCATTAAAATGCTTCATCATGAGCAACGCTTGGAGCAAAAAAAAACAACAACAACAACAAAAAAAAGCCAAGTACCGGTAGTAGCTTGTTTAGTTCAATTCACCGATTGTTTAAAAGGGCAATGGTGGCTTGAGATTAATTCATTCCATGACCATGCTCGCAACTCAAACATTGGCATTCAAATCTTTCTCCCCTCCCTTTCAAATTACACTTGGCAGTTTTACTATTCAGAGGGATTGCATGATTGGGAGTGATCATAAAAGAAGCAGAATTTGAGCAAGTGTTATTCGTGGAGACACACACACACACACACACACACACACACACACACACACACACACACACATACGAACACATACAAAAAAGCTAAAATATGAATATTCATCAGCACTTTGAATTATTCATATTAAATATTCAACACATTGGGGAGAGTGAGAGCATGTGTAGGGGGGGACACGATAATTGGACACCTACAGGCCCTTTGCGAATAGACTTCTAGAAAAAGAACACTAATTAATTGGCGTTATTTAGACTTCCTGGTTCCAAATATTACACGCACACACCGTCACACGCACACTCATACACGCACACACACGCACGCACGCACGCACGCGTACACGCACACGCACACGCACACACAGTTTATTTGCTAGCCATTTCAACAGAAGTGTCTATCGTCATAAGGATTCTATATATATATATATATATATATATATATATATATATATATATATATATATATATATATATATATATATATATATATATATATATATATATATATATATATATATATATATATATATATATATATACACTTGTATATACCATTATCAAAGGGTGGAACAAAAATGTTTATGTGTTCCCCTACTTCACTAATTAATGTGGCACTGGCTCTTTTAAATCGAATTCCCACCTTTGACTCTCCCTTTTATCTATTGAGGTCCATCCATGGGGAGGTAAGCACTTTTTCGAGCTCGAAAAAAAAACTTTTGTTTTCATTGACAAGTTTTAAGTATTTTAATACATTGTTGTGCCATATAATTTGTGTGGGGGCACGTTGTATCACTCGATTTCATTTTGAGAACTTTTGTTGCGAGAACTCAAATGTCAACATCAAAACTCTATTGTGAAAACAAACAGATAAGATTCCGAATACAATTTCATGAAAGATAGGTACAGTAGTATTAAAGGTTTTACACTATATTAATATACTTGTAACGGTGTACGTTACTCCTCCTGGTTGACATACGTCGTCGTGTACCCAAATTGGCGAAGGTAAAATTACCGGCGTGACCAGAGGAGGGCGCCAAAACGAACCATGCATGCATGTTGGCAAACATCGCCACAATCCATCAAAATGTAATTTATATATTTTCACTGGGACTAAACCCAAACACACCTCATTGCCCCATGTGACTATCTTCCTCTTTGGTTTCCAGCCAAACATTTCTTCTTCACTATTCCTCCCCCACTTTCCTTTCTTTCTTATTCAGTCAACCTCCTCCCCGCTGTCCTACATTTACACTCATCTTTTCAATCTCTCCATTACACTCCCGCTCTCGCTTATACTCACACACACACACACCCAGCACGCAAAAGAACGTGGAGGATGCGCAGAGTTTGCTTTGAGATGACGACACATAAAGGAGGATGATTTTTGCAGAGGCGATTTAGTGGAAAGCGAAGCAAAAAGGCCCTTGTCAATCTGGCTTAGAATTACATTACAAATGTCCATGCGGTGGTTTGGGGGGGGGGGAAATGTCATGCAACTTGGCTCGACGTTAACATCCTTTCATGTGAGAGTTGTGTTAGCGTTGGCAGACGTGTGGCAAAGCTGCAGTGCGACTCGGACGACCTGTGAACATTCTGGACTCGAACCATACGCGTGCACACCTGCAACACGGATATCTGGGAATGAGGAGGCCAGGAAGGGTGAGGAATGGTGCCAACAGACAGAAGAGGAAAGGAAGGGTTGAGAGAGTGTGTGTGTGTGTGTGTGTGTGTGTGTGTGTGTGTGTGTGTGTGCGCATGCGTGCATCAAAAGCAAGAACAGACGGGGACGGGCGTACCGATAAGGAGATGATGAGCAGGAGTGACCGCAGCAGATGTTGAGTGTCCTCTGAATGTTTCACTCAGAGACTCAAGAAATTGACAGAAATTATGAAAGATGAAGAAATTATGTCGCTGAGCTGCAATGCCAAGGACATTTTAAGACACGAGAATAATTCACCAGAACAGATGTGCAATGCAAAATCACAAACTGAAGCAACACCTAAAATCACAGAGGAGCAACTCAATTACCATGTCAGAGTTTGACAGTTGATCAAAAAAACAAAACTGTAACTTGATCCCATTTAACGTCTTAAACTGTTGTGCAATCTGTGCTACCTGAGTTACAGTAAATAGTACTTTTATTGATTTACTTTGCTTTTAAATGAAAACTATGCACAGCACAAATTTGACAACTACAGACCAAAATCTTACAATTTGGGGCCGCCAATGACTTCCCTGCAACCCGAAAGTCTGCATTGTCGGCATGATGTCCTGTTTGCGGGTGTGCACGCTTGGGGGTTCAAGATGGGAAAATCAATTGCGGCTTGTAGTTTTGAATTTAACGGTAACTTATATTTTTTTGATGCACTATAGACTCAATGGGAATGTTTTGTCATTTTGAGCAAGATGAATACTAAACTGCAGCCTTAAATAGTTATTTTAATATTTATTTACACCCTCCCCATCTCCCTCTTTCTCTCTTGCTCTCTCTCCCTCCCTCTCTCTCTTTTTCTCTCTCTGATGAGAGGTAAACAGAGAGGATGAGAGCTGGTTTGGTTCCCGAACTGTTGCAGCACTCAGTGTAGCATTTCCCCCCCTCATAAACACACACATTCACTCACTCACTCACACACACTCATGTTTTGCTCTGGGCACTTTTTAACTGGGCAGGACAGTTGTGTACTCGCAGCTGGCAGAACTGAACAGACTGGACGAGAGAACGAGAAGAAGGTGGAGAGTTGATTTCAACACAAGAAAGAAGAAGAGGAGGAGCGTGCAGTTCTCTTCAATGAAGGATGGAGAACACATGAAAAGAGGAGAAAGGAAGAGCTCGCAGGGGGGTAAAGATGCTGCTGAGTAAACTTTGCTTGTTTTTCTAAGGGAATTTTGAACCTTTGGACTTTTGGGCGAGGATTTCAGAAGACAACACTGAGGGAAAAGGTGAGAGCAGGGAATTCAGAGAGCTTCATGGCGATTCTTGAAATTGTGTCCCCCCCCTCCAAAAAAGAGCGGGGACATTCCAATTTGATTTGGACTGTGATTTTTCTTTTCTCTCATCGGTTTGTTTTAACTGATCTTGATGAATTTGCCTCAGATTTGGATTCTGTATGTACGATCGAGACCCACTTGAGTTCAAAATAATCATGGTGTTGTTAATTGTCAGTATCCTCTCTGTGATATGTTGTGATGCTTCATTTTTTTGAGCAGATGATCCATACTCAACCAGTGTTTTAGGTCAGTTCAAAAGAAAGAGTTTTATTTGATGTCCCCGAAAAAAAAAAAAAAAAAACTTGAGACATACCAACAGACCAAGACTGTCAAGCTTATCTTCTTGGATTTTGGGTGAGGTTGGAATTGAAACACTTTGAGGGTTGTGTAAATGTTTATTGGTATTGTAATTTATTTATTTCATGCATACACTTGGACTGAAATCAAACTTCTTGCCTCTTACCGTCTGCCTTTTTTTTTTTTTAACTCCTCTAGTTGAAGGCTGGACTTTGGACATAGGGCCCCTGTCGGCAGCATGGCACCAGTCCTTCCTCCCTCCTGCCATCTTTTTTTCTTCTTTTACCTCTCTTTCCTAATTACACAGCCCTCCGTCACTCAAGATCCGTCCGTCGCCACGGTGACGGTGACCCAAGACAGCCCCTTCGTTGTCCCTTCTACGCTGGCCAACAAGACAACTCCCGCCTATGTGGAGACGACTCAAAACCCCCCTCAAGACACTGGTCTGTCCACTACCTCCAGTGGGGGCGATGCAGATGACGAGGACGGCCCCCCCGTCGGCGGGACGCGTTGCCAGGGTTACTACGACGTGATGGGCCAGTGGGACCCGCCCTTCAACTGCAACGCCGGTGTCTTTTTGTACTGCTGCGGTACCTGCTTCTATCGCTTTTGCTGCCAGTTCCGCCAGCAGCGGCTGGACCAGCGCATCTGTTCCAACTACGACACGCCCATCTGGGCCAACACCGGCAAACCCGTGGCCACCATCACCGAGGGCCAGGAGGACCAGGAGCGGGACCGCACGCACCTCATCGTCTACATCATCTGCGGCGTGGTGGCCATCATGGTGCTGGTGGGCATTTTCACCAAACTGGGCCTGGAGAAAAGTCGCGGAGGAGGCGGGGCGACCGCGGCCACACACGCTGACCTCAACTCCAGGTAGGAGGCATGACACAATTTCATGTCACTCGGCTGTACAAAAGAGCGGACAGAGTAACAAAAGTAACTTGATACTTGAGCTCCACATATTGGACCTGGAAGCTTTGGCCACTCGTTTATACAGCTGACAGTGTTTCGTGCCGTCAGCATGCAACGGTGAGTCGACGGTATGTGCGGTGCACATGCATGTGTTTTGGGAAATGGTTGGAAAGTTGGAAATGATTCTTTCTTCCCAAGAGAAATCAAGGAGAAAAACATATTGGAACACACGACTAAAGTGTCCCGGTGTGAGACAATGACATCAGTTTACAACTTTACAACCAAGATGGAAGCATGCAAATTTGAAGGCCTACTGACATGTGCATGTTTGTTCTCCCTGCACAAATGTGAAACTAACCCGGAGCATATTCACATCAGAAGCTCCTCGACTAACCCTGTAGAAATAGTTAACAGTTCAAATTAGGGACAGGGGAACGTATAATTTGACAGGCGACCTGTCCAGGGTGTACCACCTTGCGCCCAAAGTCAGCTGCGATAGGCTACGGCTCAGCTGTGAACAACGCGAGGACAAACGTTTCATGATGGATGCATGGTTGGGTACACGGACGGGGATGCTAGAAAATCAAATTAGGAAGACATCAGTACCCAAAATAGCCAGTAAAAAAATCTCAGCTGACTTTTAGGTTGTTAGATGAGTCACATCATTTTTAATGAGTCACTGTTTTGGAGACCCTGCAGTATGCAGCATTGCAGCACATTTTTTTCATTTGTGTCTAATTTTGTATTTTTCTTTGTTTTTATTTCTCTCTGTCTTATTTCCCATCTTTTGTTTTGTCTCCCCCCCCCCCCCCACCCCCTCCACCGTATCTTTATATTTCACCCCCGGTGTAACATTTGCTTTGCTTGTAAGCATGACTTATATCTGAAATAAACCAAAGATTTTGAAGAACACTAATCGAGCTAGCTATTTTTGCTGCAATCGATGCTTAAAGCTCCCCCGACTGATTTTGTGTGTGCCACATTTAGCGTCGAGTCAAACAGAATCCCAAGCAGGATCGCTTTATTGTCATTGTACCACAGGGTGCAAAGAAATGGAGCAGGCACGACGTGACCAAAGAGACATAAAGTAGGGGGGGGGGATGATCAACAGGGGAATACAGTCGGCCGGGTCGCCTTTTGCAGGGCCCTGTTTTCGCAGATAAAAACAAAAACATAACGAAGGACGAGTGTGGGGGTGGGGGGCAACCAAAAGTCAGGGTAAATACATGGTCCATGGGTCATGTGCTCCTCAGGCAATGATGACCCCCAGCCCCTACTTTCATCACAGGTGACCTTCACGGCCTCCCACTCTTTTCAAACATTTGCATCCTGTGCCATCTTTGCTCACTTGATCACAAATCATGCGGTTTGTTTTCCCCCAAAGTCCTCTTGGCATTTCCCACATCAAACCGACATCATCTCCTCCTCCTCGTGATCAGCTATTCTTTTTCTTCTGCTGGCTTCCCTTCCCCATTTCTTCTGAACAAAGTCCTCCAGGCAGCACAGAAGTTGATCCGGGTCCCAACCGCGTTGCGTCATACTCTACCCACTTCTTCATTTCACCTTTCAAGCATCCTTCCACTAAGCGTCACTTCCTTCCATCTTCACATTCTTAATAGTTTCTTTACCACGCAAAACGATATGATGCGTCTCTTCAATATTCCCCGAGCACCCTGCTCACATCAGTGGCCTCTCCTCATTTCAAAAGATTACCCCCTCTCACTGAGATTAAACCAGTTTCTCCAAGATTACAGTTTTGCCGTCTCTGGACTGCGCCGTATGCACATTGATTTAGTTATTACGTATGCTGACAGAAATCCCTGCTTCATGTATTTCACATGTCATATACCGTCAGCACTTCAAGAGGTAAAAAGCATAAATACAGTCTGTAGATGCATTTATATGTGTGTGTGGGTGACCACATACAGATATGAGTCATGTGTGCCCAATGAGATGATCCATCGTCACTATTTTTCTTGTTTTTTTTGGTTGTTGTTGTTTTTGTTTTGTTTTTTTCCGGAGGGAGGTGGTGGGGTGACACATATGGATCTGCAGTATGTTTGACTGGCTTGGCATGCACGTTCGCGTGTGCAGCAGGCTTATTAGCCACCACGTTATGTAATGAAGGATAGAGTCACTTAAAAGTATTTGACTGCTGACCTGATTTAGGTTGGATAGATATGCAATAGTCACTGCGGTGCATACGGACATGTCTGACAAAAACAACAACAACAAAATATCTGGAGATATTTGACAGAATACTGCTATCTAGGTTCATCACCGTTTGCAGCCACGTGGTCGGTCTCAGTGGGGATGTCAAATAGATATTTTTGGGATTACGGTGCACAGAAAAATGTATAAGCGCTCCTGTTTAAATGCCAGAAAATGAAAACTCAATTCTTTATGAGCGGAGAGGTAAAAAGCAATCGCATTAAAAATCAATCGTCCGCACACACCTGCCACCATTTAAAGTGCCGCTGCCTAACCCCAAATACATTTTCGATGTTCTAGTCATCTTTTCCTGGCATTCTTTGTGGCAACATCTATGCAGAAAGCTTCCACAGAAGTATCGAACTGAAAATGAGACCCCCCCCCCCGCCCCAGCAATCAATTACGCATGTGATCAAATTAATATTTATAATATTCCGAACAAATGTTCCCTATTGGTAATCAGCGGCCGGTTTCACTCGGGCCGTAAAATTGTCATCTGTGACAATGGCTCCCTGATGAGCTTTGTCTCCTCTGCTGCCGCTGCCCCCCCCCCCCCCCCCATGACTTCCTCTAGTTTGAACACAGATGAAAGACACACTCCAGGCAAATCACGGGCTTTAAATGGCTGATGTGCGAGATGAAATGACAAGTTTTCAGCAAGTTTCTGTCTAAATCTTTCCTCCATCTTTTCTTCTCTTGTGCTTAGCTCCGAGGCGTAGCTGTCACTGTCTATCACCTCTCACCTGCCACCGAATTACCGGTTGAAGTGCATCTTCACGTCTGTTTATGCTTGTCAGCAATCGCGCCGAGGTGCGCAGAAATGTCGCACGTGAGACTACGTATACTCGGTTCCAATCCGATCACATCTGCGTTGACAACTTCACATCAAATATGTCAATTCCCACCCTCTCCTTTTAGTTTATAAAATTATTCTTATTCTAATCATTTTATCAGGCAGCGAGCTCTATCCCTTGAACCTTTTGATGAAGTGACCGAGTGACTACAGAAGAGAAGTGTCTGTGAAACGGAGATACTTTTGCCAGGGTCACTTTGTGTTTCCACTGGAAGATGATCTCAAAGTGTTGTCTTTCCAGATAAACCGCACGCTGCCAAGTCCAATTTGGCCAAGATGTGCGGCCTAAGTAGATTATTGGACTGACAGGGGGGCAAAGGGACCATCACTGATCTGTCAGTGTGACTTTAAAGTCATCGAGCTGAAACGCAAGGAGCGCGTGATGCAAGTGCTCAACAATTTTATTCGCCCAATATGTTGCTTTACGCCATGGCTGCCCTCAATTAGCATCACAATTAATACAGTCTTTTTAAAAAATGTTTCTAAACCAGAAGCTTTCCAAGTGAAAGCGCATATATATATAATATATATATATATTTTTTTGCTAAAACAAATGCATAATAAAAATATGTTTTAATGCCTGCAAAAGAGCATTTTGTTCGGAATTCCTCTTTCCTGCTCAAAATGGTTCACTGACGGGCAATCACTAAAACTGAAAGCATCGGCATTAAAGCAATTTGCCATGCCGGATGACGTGTCGCGTTATGACACGGTAGCTAATCCTGTACGTTTGTTCAGCGCTGTATATGCGATCGATAAGATGCTATATTGGCTGTTAGCAATCAAGCGTGATCAGACGTGGCCGACATTGTTATTGATTGTCACAGGGGGACATTAATGAAGTCTCACATACCCTGTGGGGGCAATGTGGTTGTTGGGGTGGGGGGGAGCGGTTGACCCCACAGCTGTCTGACATGCTGTTACATAACATTTGAAGGTTATGCATGGAACATCATATGTGAGCACTGAAATATTTGCTGTGGTTTCCTGAAATTGGGTTTTATCCTTTGGATGTAAAATAGCAGTGACCTGACCGGGTGATGCATTTAGCGCAATTCTAAAATGGAAAGGGAGTTTACTGCTCACATTATTTTAAATTTAGTGTATCGGGAAGAAAAAAGATAATAAATCTGGAGCGACGCCATGCAAATGTTTTTCAATTCAAACAGTCTTTTGAAGCATATCAGCCGTTTCTGCCTTGTGTCATTGCTCTCTAGATTTATAGATCTAGGAACAAAAAAATAGAGAGTCAACCCAAAGTGATTAATATCTCCACTGATTTGGATTTCATTTGCAAATACCGTAGGCTAGCTATTTGCGTTGCCGCCCGTCGAGTCCTAATCCTTCAAACCAGCCCACAGCGTTGCCATTATCCCTCTTTCAAAGGCCTCACCAGAAAGTCGCATGACGCTGAGCCAAGGCTCCATAAACGCTGCATCGCTCGAGGACAGGTGCGCTTTTTGTCGAAGATTAAAAGTCCAAATCAGCAAGCTGTTTGAGCAGCCAGCCAATAGAGGTGCGCGTGGTGGCCCGGGGCTCTGCATGGCAATGAGTCAGACCTGGGGAGGGGGGTGGGGGGGGGGGTGAAGACTAATGGTATGCTTAAAAGAGGAGGGAGAAAGGGGGAAATTGACAGATATGAGAACGATTTTAGTTGGAGGGTGGGGAGTGAGGTCTAGTAGAAACCGAAAGGATTATAATTTTGTCGCAACCAAGGCAAGTATTGAAAACGGGGATACTTTGTGTCCAAATTGAATAAAGTCACTTATTCGCACAAAATGACACCATCACAGTAAGATGATTTCGATTGGAATCAATTTGAATGAATGAATACGATCATGTGTGTCTACCGGTATGGCCCTCGACCTCTACTTGAGTGATTTCGAAAGAGTCTGTCCTGAAAAAAGTCAGGCTACTTCTGGATAAAACAAAAAAGCCGTGATATTCACCAGGGTCGTTTTACTTCTGGACGATCAGTCAGCTTTATCATCCGACACAGAAAACACCTCCATGCCATAAACAAAATTCCCGCAAGCGCTCCCATTTTGGCATCTGTGACACCATTTTTACGATGACATCATCCCTACCACAGTCAATCTGTAGAAGGATCACAGCCGTGGCCGGTGGGCTGCACTTTTCTACTTTGGTGTTAACAAGTTGCCGCTGGCTGTCAGCTTTGTCGTGTTCTTTGTTTGTGTGTGTGTGTGTGTGTGCGCCGCCACGTGTGCTTCATTAGCAGAACAGTGGCACTACTGTTTGAATTATTGATCAAGGGAGTGAATAGCATCAGTGCTAACATCAGAAAACTGTGTTGTGTGTACGACTGTGCCGTATGTGTCAGCGCGCAGAAAATGCTCGATTCCAAAAGGACCATATTGCAGGAAACCTTGTCCATCTGTTGTACAGCAAAACAAGCCGCCGGTCAAGTACGACTGGATTTCAGCTTTGAGCAAGGCAAAACACGAATGTTGGAAATGTGCTTCTTGTGATTTTTTTTTTTTCTCTGAGGGAAAAAAAAACACGAGCATTTGAATATAGCTCAGCAATTTAACCACCAATGTTGAGTAAAGTGATTAAAAACAAGTCTTTATTTTCTTCCCACCCAGGACACTGACCGACCTGCTGAAGCAACAAGGAGCAGAGGTGAGCCCGGTGGAGAACGCCGCGACCAGTTCGCCCAGCGGAGGGAGAGCCAACGGCGTCTCGTCCAGGATGAAGCGCAGCAGGAGCGGTGAGAAAAAAAAAGGGGAGCGGGGGGCGTGGACAGTTTGACTGACTTGGACAACAATTTCATTGATAGCAATAACAATGTTCAAGATGGCGACGGTGTGGTCATGTCAATGCCCAAATATGATTCGCACTTTAAGACAGGCACAAAGGTGTACTTAATAAAGTGACACTCACATTTTGTTGTCCAGCAAATATATCTGAGGGCCACTATTTACACCGTGGCGCAAACAATTGCGCAGAAAAAGAACGCAAGTATTCTTTCTTGAAATTTGAGTGTCGGTTATCCTCAAACTCAACCTACGCAAGTGCGCCAACCTTCTTAGTTACATACACATGATTTGTTTACATCATCCGATGTGTCAGTCAATTTATTATTCAGTGCGTGAAAGAGCCCCGTGATATTTTTCTTCCTGTCAGCTGTGCTACACATGTGCTGCATATATTGACACACACAAACGGAGGCTCACACACACACACACACACAAGTGAGAGACACAAAGTCTGTCACTCTTGTTAGTCCCAGAGGCTTTTTTTTTTAACCTTCTGGCCACACGTCGTCAGTCTTTCGACTTTGCTTTTCCATCAAGGTTGCAGGACTACGAAGCGGTAAAACTACAGCTTCACATTGTCAGATTGATCGGAAGCATCAGAAGTGTTGGAAGTGTGTTTTTGGAAGTGGTCAAGCTCATGTTAGCTTTGTGGATTTCGAAAATGCAAAGCGCACTCGTGTGGTTACGTCACATGCTCGGTTAGCGGAAGTCTCAAACCTAAGCGGAGTTTACACAGTTGTTCGTTAATTAAAAAAAACAAAAATTCACGTCACATATTAACTTGAAACCGATCACCGGCTAAACGCAGAACTGAATTAGCGCTCAGTTTGGATTGCCAGGGGTGATGGAGTCAAAAGGGGTGAGGACAGTGAAAGCATCTGTGATTCTAAGTGGAACACATGCTTGTTGCACGTGCAAAATTGCGGGACGGCAAGCACACACTTTCTAATTAGTATGGTAATGTAAGCAGGCGAGACCCCTTTAGGCAGCATGTGCTATTTTGTGCACAAACATGCATATACAAAAACCATATGAATGAGGTGCATGCCACTCGCCGGTGTCGTGGTATACTGTACATTAAAATGCATTTGATTGTTTTATATATTTTTTTTCACTGCCGCCACGTGATCCGTGTATATAAATTGAGCCACGCGACAAAGTGGAACATTGGATAGATTGCATGGGCTCTAAACAGCTGAGCAGTATTGGTTTTTCCACAGTAGGATAGACAGAAGAGAGCCTTTGGGGGGTGGGGTTGGGGTTTGGGGGGCAGGGGGTTAATGCTGATTAAACACAAATATGCGGGCTAATTGAGCATGTTTAAAAGGATGCGAGGCCAGTGGTAAAAAAAACAAAAACAAAGGTCTGCTGCGATTCTGGCTGTGGCAAACATTCCCTTCAGAAAAAAAAAAATTGGAAGTTTATGTGAGCCATTCGAAGATTAGCAACGTTCAGTGAGGATGGGAAGCAAAAAAAAAAAAAATGCGGTCCAATATTCTCCGGCAAACATGACTCATTGCAGGAAAAAAAAAAAGCTGGAAGCAAGAAACAAAAAAGCTGACCTATTTAACAAACACGACTGCAGAAGCAACGTGACAGCAGAACAACTGATCATCAATATACACTTTTCACCTTTAATTGAACTTTGACCCCAAGCACTTAAGAGCCGTTGCTCATCCAAACATTTGGACACACTCTCAACTCTCAGGCAAGGTTAGAGCGTGCGAAACGACTTGTCTCACAGATGATGGCGTGCTGCTGAATTGACTTTTTTCATTTGGATTTTTGCAGGATCTCAAAATACACACGGGAGCATTTAGATTTCACCCAGACAAAGACCTCTCTGCATTTTTGCTTTAGGTCTCATTACACATATACACGCGCACGCACGCTTTATTTAAAAAAAAAAAAAAAACGTGCCGCATTCACCGTTCTTTCACGGTCGTGAGCACTCACAATGGCAGACCAGCGGAAAAGTGGAAACTGAATTCAACGTCTCTACATTATTTCTGCCGTGTTCCTCAAGCGCTACAAAGCAACGTAGTCAAATGAACCCTCTTGTTTTTCTTTCTTTTCTTTTTTTTAACTTAAAATGGGGCTAAAGTGAGAAAGTGACTTGAACTAACGTCCTTTATTTTTTGCAGTGCAGAAAGAGAACTCACAATTGGTTACGTGCTTCTCCGTGATGTCTTATTTGCACACCTTAATTACTTGCCGCTTGCAGATAAGTCATTACATAACTCTTGATATTCTGCATTTAAAAACTCCCCCAGTGCCAATCTTCTTTAACGTGCACAACCGTGCGGGTCTTGAATTCCAAATGGCAAACCGGAATGGCCAAAATCCACTCGCTTTGCATTTTATGTATTGGCTTGCAATAAATAGAGTACACAGTGGATTTTCCCATTACATAAACATTTTGGACATTTCTCTGATTCATAGATTGAGGTTTCTATTTCTCCGTGGGTACTGGATACAATGGAAATGTTCTCAGTGCATTTCCTGCTCAGACATTTCTGCAATGTCTTTTTATCCCCCCTTGGAATATATATGTCACATGCTTAGAGGTCACTGGATTATATGGTGGAGGATTTTTTTTTTTTTTTAAGACGTGAATCGAAAGTGTTAGAGTGAAGTGTAACTCCTGACATCTCTCCACCTCTCCGGCTTCCACATTAATCTCTTAATTTATTTCACCGGAACATCCTGCCTTGCTCCACCCGCCCTCTCTGCTTTCATCAGCCTAACCGCAAGTGACGCTGACTTCTCTCTCTCTTTCCAGTGTGTGACAAGAGATTAGCATTCCCAAGTTTCGCCGCGTATCGCATTTCACCGACAGTCATTGAAGTGATGAGATGATTTGTCTTTGATGCGGCGCTCGAGTACAAATAGACTTGACTTGCGCGTGCGCAAATACACAATACTTACTCTATGAAATGAAACATCTGCGACTCAAACGGGCACCGACTCAACACATTTTACGGGTTAAAGACGTTGCCATCGTTTGAACGCCACCGATTTTGGTTGCACTCTCCCCAAAGCCTCCCGTGTGGCGCGTGTATGCGCTGCAAACATCCCCGAGGCTGACATCAAGTGCGTTGGCTGCATCGGTGGACTTCATTAATGCTAATAACCGCGGCTTTACTCTCCCAGCTAGTTTGTTCCATTGTTCATTAACCTCTCTTCATTTGGCATGGGAATGACAGGATATCAGGGTTGGGGGGGGGGGGGCTGCTGTCCCACGTTGCCCTAAGACGGAATTTGTTTCATTCCACGGTTTTTGATCCGAGTGGGATGAATCCGCAAAGCTAAATTTGAATGAATCAAAATGCAAAATGATCCACTCCCAATGTGCAAAACAAGGCTGAACACGACATTTTTAAAAAGTAGGTGGGTGGGGTGTTGAAGAAGTGACAGAACGAGCAAGCGGAGAGCCGACGGGAGCAATGAGCTGATTTAGAAAGATGACAGGGAGACGTAGCGGAAGAACTGGTGGGAAGAGCAGCAGACAGGTGACAGGTGGATTAGGAAGTGGGCGAGAAACAGGCTACAAATGCCAAAAGCCCTCTACAGAAAGATGCGGGGACTATCTGGGGCAGGGTGTTCCAGCTTGGGTCCATGACATTACAGTATCATCCACAATTGTTATAATGATCTCATTGTGTGCTGTGCCACAGAGCGTCGTTCCGCTTTTATTCTCATTTGACTTGACACTCAGGTTGCCTGGCAAAATAACGACAAAGCCAACGTTGTCGAAACAAAACGCAAGCACATATTTGCTATCCTAACAAATCTGTTTGCATCAATGGAGTCATGTTGAGTTTCCTCTTTGTGGATGGGCTGAACCCAGTGCTTCTCAATTATTTTCCGTTACGCTTGCCGCCAAGGAAAATGGAAAATATTTTGCTCCCCACCCACCCCCAACTCTCTGCCGCGGCGAGATATAGTATCATTTGTCGAAGTACACCTTTGAATAACATTGTACATTATATAAATCGGAAGAAATTGAACATTGTTTACACTCCCTATGTCAGGGAGAGTGCTACTGCCACCTACTGTAGTGGACATGCAATTACACTTGATTCAAGAGTGTTAATGTTTTTGTTTTTGTTTTTTGAAGCATGCAAGTCAAAAGACTATGTCATTCAGAACCAAACTTTTGTGACCTTCGCCTGGGAAAGTTGTGGACTCTTTTTTTTTAGCTCTTCTTGGAAAAAACTGACTGCGTGTGTGTGTGTTTGTATGTTTCTCTGTCCTCCTAGAACAGTACCATCTAAATAACTCGGCTCATGGCCCATTAGGACAAGGCATTCCTCACTCTCACAGCAGTCATGGCACAGTAGGACTCAACAAGTACACCTCTCTCAAAGCCGTGGGTAAGTTCGAATCTGTGATGGACTTTTCATCCACCTGACTCGTGTGTAGTCCATTAGACTGTCATGCCGCCAAATGTGACAGTGAAGGAACAACAAGGCTACTACTGCACCTCAGAACACCAGCTTGAGGCTTTTGGCCAGCTGTGATCCAGAAAGTCTCATGTTGGTTAAAGGTCACGTATGCAAAACCTGTTGTTGTCCTCCAGCTGCTGTAGCAGGACCTAGAACTGCTTCCAGCCTCGGGCATGCCATTAGAACCAAACAAACCTCAGCCAAAGGCAAATCTCTGCTCGACAAGATAGATTTTATTAACCTTTATCATCCGCCGTCGAAGCTATCCTCTGCACAAAATGCCCTTTTTCAGCTGCCTCCTGCCCATCGCCTTCGTTTCTGTTGATCCACACTTTTTAATTAGGGCACTTTTCCTCTGACATCACTGTTCGCTTTGTAGATCTTTGTCAAGACGACTTCATCTTCTCAAATTGTCCTGCTACAGAGCTCACTTCATTATTAGGAAAAATCAAATCAGTATTAAAAAAAAAGTCGATACAAATCTGTATGAGTGTCTTGGCTTCAGGTCGTCGGTAAGTATCAAGATATGGGCAAGGTGTGTTTTTAAAAATAATTTTAATTTATTTACTTACAGTGCACTTGATTTCTGATATGTGTATATATTTCAAATCAAATAAACTGTAGACATGGTTTAAAAAAATCTGCTCCAGGACAAAGATGAAAACTTGCACATTAAAAAAAAAAAAACTGTTCACAAGGTGAGAACGCTTGCAGCGATAACCTTAGTGTTTGCTTTATTTATATCATTCCCTTTGACATTCATTCCATCCCATGACACATACATAAACATGCCTGCGCACGCGCACACACACGCAAACACACAAAGGACTCTGGGCGAGAGTATTTATAAAGTACTGTTGCCACATTACCACACCCTGGCACACATACCTTGAAATGTCTGTCATGTCCCTTCATCACATTATGTAGCTTCTGTCCTTGGGGATCGCACTACTGAGGCGGGGGGGAGACCAAGTAGATCATTTTTCTAAATCGTTCAGCCCAATATCAGGCCAGAGCCTGAATCGAACCGGGTCGCCCTTCAATAATATAAGCTCGTCATTTTTTATTGCCTTTTTCCTCATTTTCAGCGGACAGCGCATCTCACAGCTACTACAAGAGCTTCCCACTCATGGACTTTGCCCACTATCGGGCACCCTCCTTTCAGCCAGTGCCGGTGCAGCCCAAAGAGAAGTCGTACATCCACGAGCACCTTCCGTCGCAATCCAACTTCCACGCTCCCCTTTCCATCTCCATCCCCTCCAACCATTTGGAGCATTCCCACCTCCCAAAGACCACCACGCACCCGCTGCTCTCCAACCCGGCCTTTATTAAAGCTTGGGAGCCGGTCGGTCGCCACGTCCAAAGGCAGAGTTCGGCCCCGGGGTCCGGCCCCACGCACGCCTCCCACTGGAGACACGGCTACTCCACCCGTCGGCAACAGAGCATTGAGAACATGCCGGATCTTTTTAGCCAGCCCTGCGGAGGAATGTACGCAGGAGGCGGAGAAGGAAGCGTGGTGGGGCGCGGGGTGCATTTCCAAATGCAACGACACCCTTTTCATCCAAGCTACTACCAACACACCAGGCAAAAGAACTACGCCACACACAGTTCGACCGAAGTAACAGTCTGAGCGATGTGGCCGGTCGCGGTTTTACATTCTGAAAGGCTGGTGCTTGGGAAAACACCAGAGTTTGGGATCAGGAGCCCAAGAAGTGAAGGGTGAAGAAAGAATCTACCAGTAAAATTGAGAGAGTCGAGAACATCTGGCAGACGCAAGACAAGAGAAGAACTTTCGAAACCAATAAGCATATTGCATTTTGCTGAAATTTGTGTCGACTCGCTGGAAAATGTAGCAAGGTTACTTGGAAACCACTCAGGCTCCTTCGGACCACCATCACAAATCCTCAGATTTAAACCACTTCAGCTACTTTCACTGTCTTTGGCACAGAGACACAAAGCAGGGCTCAAGGTGTTTTATTTGTGATTTATGGGGTCTGGTCATATTTAAAAAACAGCATTAGGACATTTTGCAATTGTGAAAGTTGTTCTCATTTTGTTAGAATACAATCAACTGTATGTAACACTTTTGTAGATGCTCCACTGAGCCTTTTATCCTGGGGGGATACAGTATTTTGCATCTCATTGTCTACCTCTCTGCACAGCTCGCTTCCCCGTGTACCTTTTGCTTGGCTCTCGAACTCTCCCATCCCTGCTCCAGTATGTCGTGTTTTGCTTTTGGTGCCATCAGGCCAAGCATACAGGGACAGCAGCCCCCGGGGTGACATTAACTCAACGGCGAGGACAATGCCACCATCATGTCAACTCCCATCAAGCTCCATCGGAAGACCATGGAGGGGGGAGAAGAGCAAAGGCAGCTCGTAAGAGCCAGAGGCTTGGACCCTTTTGAAAAGGGAGAGAAAGGAGAGAAGAGAAAATAGAAAACAAACTCCTGTTTTCCTTCCTCGGGGGAAGAAAAGGCAACGAGTCACTGTGAATCTTTTCTCACTACTGAACTGTCTGGGTCATAACTCGCAGTGTGTGGACCTGTGAGGACGCTCCCGTGTTATTTTGACACCTTCAGGCACTATTGCAGATAAATCCGTGGAGGCGTTTCCAAGCCTGGAGCTTTCAACACGATTAAATCCTGGATAGCAAAAGACACCATGCAGATACACATGCGTGTGTTCAAATATTGACGTTCGTGGACTTGTGCAAGAAAAGTGAGACTTGGGTGACATTTATTGGTTTACGTGGAAAACGTGGAAAGTTCTTTGCGGAATAAAAAAAAAAATCGGACAACTCTGAAACCAAACCAGTCAACAATTGCCATACCTTGCTAGCTAAACAACCTGCCTATTTAGCTTCCGCTATAATAAATCTCAACTTCCTATTCTGAACATGTGCCAAATTCATGCACGCAGACACACACACACACACACACAAAAAACCAATCCACAAGATTGATTCATTTCTTGCTTTTTGATTTTAGTCGCTGCTAGTTTTGATAGAAACTGTTTTATATGCAATCGATGTTTATCCAATCAGAACTATGTTGTTAAACGTCAATAATCATGCGTTTTGTTCACCCAATTACTGCTTTATGTAAATTAATGTTTTTGTTTTTTTAACATGGCATTTTGGGATTTGTGTAATGTTTTGTGAAACTTTTTTGCGTCGTAAAACTGTGAATCTATGTAAGTTTTGTACACAATTAGTTGGAAAAGGGCTTTATGTAGTATTTATTTCTTAGAATTTATTCTCGTTGATGTCAGAGTCAAACTGAATTTATAGAGTCATGAAATATGATGCACTCAGAGCTCTGGCATAAATGTGCGTTTAATGTACAAAATGAGATCATGCAAGTAGGCTTATTAACTTCACCAAGCACAAATACATGCATTTACATTTAAATTAACACTTGAAACAAATCTACTATCTAACGATCTGCCCAGAGAGAAGATGCGTGTTCACAAGAAAGCCAAGAGTGACCCCTTGACCCCCAACCTTCAATTGTAAGCTTACGTTGCCACCTTGTGGCTATTTTAATATTACAGGAACCTTCAGAGCCGGAGGTCCGTTTTCTTGGAGATGCTGTTATCTTTGAGTAGAACAAAACATTTGCCGGAAAACCTTTTTACTGAATCTGTTGTGGTTTGTTCAAACTAATTGTACAACGAATTAACCAGAATCGGTGACTTTATTCGCCCCAAATAAATAACTTCCTGAAACCATAACCCCGCCTATTGCAATTCGATTGGTCCATTTCTTGGGTGAACAAAATGTAACCAATCAACGGCGAGGCGCGGTATTACGCACCACTCGTCGTGGTAGTTGGACTGCTTGGACTCGACTCACTGCTTCAACTATTTTCTGTGAAGTCGGTAAGTGATTTTACTCGTCAAAAATAACTACTTCCATGAGGAAACTCGATAGTTTTCATGCGCCAGTAGACTGCAATCGAGTCTACGTCGCAACCACGTCTAAACGCGAGTAAATCTTTGGAGGCTAATCAGACGCTAGCTAACCTACTTCGTAGCGTAGAAATGGATTTGATCAGTCACGCGAACGTCTCCCCATCAATTCTCCACTCCCCTGTGCGACCAATACGGTTAAGATTTTAGGATAAGTTACAACGAGAAACGTTACGAGTCACTCTATTGTGTCATTCTTTAACATGTGACAGGCATCAACAATGGCAGAATGGAACGCCTACTTCCGAAATGAAGATGACGGCGAAGCACAGGAGGAAGGAGAGGAACCAGAAGGTGCGATCAATAACGTACTGCGCGTCTTTGCAGTGGTCACTTGAATTGTGGTCTTTTTTTGGGATGTGTGGGAGTTTTCGCCATACTCGTTTGTCTCTTTATCAGGAGATTACAAAGTCACAGGACGAGACTGTCTCGTTTTCTTGGTGGATGCTTCAAAAGAAATGTTCATCAAAGGAGAAGATGGGGAGTCGACTAATTTTGACATGACCATGCAAGTAAGAAACTCATCCACACAGTCTGTTTCCATCCTGCACGTGGAGTCAAGAGGGTTTTATTTCTTGTAGGTCGTGCGCAGCGTCTACACCAGAAAGATCATAAGTAGTCCCGGAGACCTCGTAGCATTGGTTTTCTATGGCACCAAGCAGAGCCAAGACCCAACCAAATCTTTCAAGCACGTTTACGTCTATCACAACTTGAGCGAACTTGGTGAGACATTCTTTCAGCTTCTAAAAAAAGTATTTGAATGTATTTTTGCTTCTGAACAAGAACATTACGTGGATTAAAGGTTGGACTGATTTCAATTATCTGTCGCTCATCTCCCTCTACATCCAAGGTGCAAAGCGAGTGCAGCAGGTGGATGCGCTACAGGGGGAAAAGGGTGCTCTGTTGGCAGCAGAGACAATGGGCAGTGACGAAACATCACTGTGCGACGCCCTGTGGTGCTGTGCGAATCTGTACCGGGACTGCAAGCTCCGGCTTGGGCACAAACGCCTCCTCATCTTCACATGCAGGGATCAACCACACGGGGGCGACAGTGTCAAAGATCGACAGGCCCGCACACAAGCCAGTGACCTCAGAGAAACTGGTAGGTCCCAAGTAGCAAATGCTTGTTGTGCAATCGAAAGGCATCACTACTTTAATTAACTACTACTCCATGTGAACAACAACAGATGTCTTGAAACGTACATATTTAGCTTTGATTTAACAAATTGGGCTGGTTTAGAACCATCTTATCATAGCTCTTCGTCGTACCAAGACACTTTGGACAATTGTATGCTCCCAAATTGGAAGTAGAGAAATTGTGGCAAGGATTCCTTCCTGTGGTGTCCCAATACGTTTACCCGCCTATTTTTTTGTGTGTGTGTGTTGTTTCAGGCGTCGTCATAGAGCTAATGCACTTGATGAAAGCGGGTGGCTTCGACGTCTCCCTCTTCTTCCGTGACGTCATAAGTCCGCCGGAGGACGAGAGCGAGCTGGGCCTGCAGCATGAGCCTAGTGAAAAGCTGGCAGACCTCCAGAGAAGAGTGCGGGCCAAAGAGCAAAAAAAGAGAACGATGGCCAAGTCGGTTTCGCTTCCAACGCCACACTTTTCGAATCGTTCTTTTGCTGATGTGCTCATTTCCCTCTCGTCTTCTCGACGCTTTTCCTGATCTTTAGGCTCAACCTGTGTCTCGGCGAGGGTGTTAATGTCGCAGTGGGAATGTACGCCGTCGCCGTGACCGCTCGGAAACCAGGTGCCATCAGGCTGTACAGGGAAAGTAACGAGCCCGTCCGCAGCAAATCTCGCACCTTCCATACCGAAACGGGAAGCCTGCTGCTGCCCAGCGAGATAAAGAAAGCCCAGGTAGGAACACGGCTTCTTGAAACCAACATTTTTTTTCACCCGGAAGTCTTTTTAAGAGGAATGCCCCCCCGCCTTCCCTGTTGCAGGTGTATGGCAACAAGCAGATTGTGATGGAGAAAGATGAAGTGGACGCCATCAAGAAATTTGATGATCCCGGTTTGTTTTTGATCGGATTCAAAGCCATGGAAATGCTCAAAGTGCACCACCATATTCGTCCGGCTGTCTTCCTCTACCCCGCGGAGGGCGAGGTGAAAGGTAACAGCCAACGTTCAAAAGAATAGAAAAAAATATCTACTGTATAAATAAGTACCTGGGATTGAAGTGCGGAGTCTGAAAAGACGTATAAATACGTCTTTGGGAGTGAATGAGTCAAATTCACAAGTGTGGCGTAAACAGAAGACAGTAAATCAGAAGCTTAGAAAGTATAAAATGATACTCTTTTTTATTTTATTTTATTTTTTTCCCTCGCCAGGAAGCTCCTGTCTGTTCTCGGCACTGTTGACAAAATGTGTCGAGAGGAACGTCTTTGCTCTGTGCCGCTGCATTTCCCGCCGAAATTACCCACCTCGATTTGTTGCCTTGGTGCCTCAAGAAGAGGAGTTAGACGAGGGGAAGGCGCAGACCACGCCACCGGGTACGACCTTACCGGCGCACACGAGGGCAAGCGGGCAATTGCGGGCAATCATCGTCATCTCATTTCAACAGGTTTTAATGTCATTTACCTGCCGTATGCTGATGATTTGCGGAATCTGGATCCCCCGCAGACTCCGTGCGCTTCTGCAACGCAGGTGGACAAGATGAGGGAGATTGTCCATAAACTGCGCTTTAAGTACAGGTCGGGGATTCTATCGAAAACGTTCACCTGGAATGACAACCACAGATAGTATTCTGAAAAATATGATGTATTTTTTTGATAGCTTTTATGCTGGATTGCATTGTTTTTGTGTGTGTGTGTGGTCATCCTTTGTAACGTCTTGCAGGAGCGACGCATTTGAGAATCCCGTCCTCCAGCAACACTACAGGAACTTGGAGGCCTTGGCTCTGGATATGATGGCCCCAGACGACCTCGAGGACCTCATCAGTAAGACAACGCCGCGCCAAATTCGCCGTCCGTCCAGCTGTCATCTCATTTCCATTTTGCCGTGTTCTTCAGTGCCAAAGGTGGACCAGATTGACCGCTGGCTGGGCCCTCTGGTCCAGGACTTTAAAGATCTTGTCTACCCTGCGGACTACAACCCGGACCCCAAATCAGCCGCCAAACGCAAAGCAGGTCAGCGATGAAGTCGTGCGGAAAGTTTAAGACGTGCTCGTTCCCGAATCGTGCAAGTATTTAGCACGCTCTTTTTGATTACATTGTTGCGACTTGAAGCAGAAGCTGGCGGCACGGCGGAGAAGAAGCCCAAAGTGGAGGTATCCGAAGATGAGCTGAGAGATCGCATCCAGAAAGGCACTCTGGGAAAGATGACGGTGCCGCTGCTCAAGGAGGCCTGCAAGCAGTTGGGCATTCGGACCACTGGCACCAAGAAGCAGGAACTGATGGACGTGCTGGTTGACAAACTGGCCACATGAGTGACACACTGTGCTCATTTTCATTCACTGGGTCATTTATGCTTGATTACGGTTGCGAATCTACTTTGGAGACGTGTGACCAATCGTTTTAGATGACTGAAATTGCTTCGGGGTGTCGCTAAAACGTCCTCAGTTGCTTGCTGGGACTACACACGCTAGAATCATGCTTGATCTCTTTAATCAGCAGTCTTAATTTTTGTTTAGGAAAAAAACATCTGCATTGGCATGTGATCTGATTCACTTGATGGCGCTTTGCAAAAATAAAACTTTGGACTCACTCCGCATCTGGAATATTTGAGCGGCGGCGCAATCCGTCATGGCGACATTTCCAGTTCAACTCGTCCCACAAAGGTGTGTTGGAGGAAAGAACGGCTGCTGCGTGACAAGCTTAGCGCCGCATTGTTTGGTCGCACGACGCCTGAACATAAGCAGCTCGTGTGTGCGTGTGTTCTTGTTTGGGAGGTGGGGCAGGCCCGCGCAGGCAAAGAAGAGATCACAGTCAAAGTGTGATCAAAGTTTATCTTAGTCAAAAGAAGGAGGAGGCCAATCTTTTTTGTTTAAGGTAAAGCAGACTTTTGAACAACTCCTCTGCAAATTACAACTACTCTTTTCATCCGCTTGTTGATCTTTTCAAATGAATGTTTAACTGCAGACCGGGTGTTCTCTCATCTACTCGTGTTGCGTTGTGGACGAGGGTCCGCAATCTGCTGGAGTGAAATGGATTGTAAATGCCAAGCCAACAACACGGATAATGCCGTTACAGGTAAGACACTCGTATTTGATCAACTCACTTAACGTCGACCAAAGGTATTGGCACACCTGCTCTCCAGGAAGTAAACATTAAAAGAAATGTGAATTGGATCACAAAATATATCTTTCATGAGTCACTTCATTTTTTTCTTTTCTCTTCAGGCTGGTGGCTGAGCAGCAGCAATGCCCAGATGGGCGCCTACACCGTGGTGGGGTATCTTCTGTACAGATTCTCACAGAGTCAGTCACACGATGACACACCGGTTAGCTTCTTTTGGAAAAACGGAACGATTCCCCTCACCCAAAAAAAGAAATCGCACTGACTAGTCATGTTATCGTCGCCGTGCAGATAGAAGGCGCAGCGAATAGGCTTGCACTCATTGACTCGTAGGGGTGTTTGATATATTGATTGATCAGTATCTCACGTTGAATTAGTTTTAATAAAATTACACTTGGCTGGAATGTAAAGCGGTCAGTCTGGCCAATCGGCCCATAACCATAAATGTCCAAAGCGCTGGCAACGAAAGTGAGCACAGCCCCTACATGGAAATGTCGTCAAATGTATCAACAAAACAAATATTTAGCTTTTAAAATACTTTGAAAGCCTTTCTGGCAAGTCGAAGCAATGTTTCCCGCTCAAAGCTGTCTCGTCCTCCTCCCGCAGCCCTTCCCGCACTGATCCGATGGCCGATTCGTCTCTTCTGCTCTTTAACCGGTGAGTCGACTCAAGACCGGACGTGCTGTTCAGAATGAGAATGGTAACCGCGATTGTTCGGCTCGTCTGTGTCGCTCAGGTCTGTCGGCTCTTTGGGGCTGGGTGAGCCGCGTCGTGGGGACCCTCCGAGGTACACCGTGCCAACAATCATCGCTCGGGATAAATTCCTATCGTGGCTAACGCTCGGCGCATCAACAAAGTGTCCTCTCTGGTTTGTCTTGCAGGAATCCAGAGCCTGTGTAAATGTTTGTCTCGAATTTGGAAGTTTATCAAAGGTAATCACTCCTCACACTTACTTGACTTTTCCAGTCATCGTAGTCTCCAAAACAAAAAGTGGAAAAAGTGATAACCAAAATACTGTATCCATGAAAATTCCTCCGTCAGCATTTTCCGCCAAATTCCAGTGGACGCTTCCTATCATCAGAACCATCACAGGTCAGTTCTTGATCTTCTTGACTTTTCTGCTTGATCCACTTCAGTGCTATTAATCTTGATTAAAAAAAAAAATTTACTTCACTAAAGTGACCTTGACACCTTCGCAGGGTCCAGTGACGGCTATTTGGAGAATGAGTCCACGAGACTGAACCTCTCCAGCCCCTTAAAAGCAGGCCTCAGACTGATCGCGGTGGGCCCCGCCGGTGGAGGACGCACATCAGTGGTAAACACTTTGCTGGACTGCTGGGCAGAAGAACCAGAAGAACCTCTCGTCGAGAGCACCATAAGAAGGGCCATCGTGGACGGCAGGGAACTTGGCGTCATCGACACGCCGGATCTCTTGGGGGCGTCATTGGGGGGAATGACTCGAGCCAGAGAAGCTTTGAGGAGCGTTCTGCTAGCAGCTCCGGGTCCTCACGCTATTCTACTGGTGATGCAGGCGCCGCACTCCGGCAAAGTGCCACACCAGGAGGCGATGCGAGCGATCCACGCGACGCTGCAACTGTTCGGAGATGGCATCCGAGGTCACATCATCCCCGTGCTGACCCACGCCGACCGCCTGGGTCGACGGCACACTCTGGAGCGGCTGCTGGACAGGGACGCCGGCGGCGTGAACGGACTGACGTCTCTCTGCGGTCAGAGACCCGAGCTGCTGGACACCAGGCGGGATCGTTCCCCGGAGGAGCAGAAGGTGACGCGCAGGCTGCTGGTGGGGCGCGTCCTCGAGCTGAAGGGGCTCAGGGGACATTATGTCCACGAGCTGCAAAGGATGGACGAGCGCGTCCGAGAGAAGCTGCTAGCCGACATGACCTCTGCACTGGGCTCAAAATTGGAAAACATGTAGATAATGTGATACACAGCGTTGCTATGAAATCATAATTATGTCATGTCTATGTGTGTGCGTATATCTATAATCTTTCGAGGTGGCTGGGGTGATGCGAGAGTGAGAAAGATGCGTCATGTTGGAGATTACATTCCAACAGTTTCACACCACATTGCTATGTTGATTAGCTACACAGAGGCCGTACTGTGCGCGCTGGTGGGAAACGAGAAGGAGGGTTGGACTTGCTCTTCCTTTATGTGGAAAGACAGCTGAAATGCCATTTTAAGGTTACATACTCAGACGATGGCTTTTGCCAGGCTGAACTGGTGGAAAGTCCCCCGTGATGGTCCGTTGGAAAACATCGTGCCAAAATGTCTGAAACCAAAGCGGAATGGTCAGTTCATTTAGTGAAATTCCTTCCTATGTAACACAGAATTCAAGAGGCCTAAAAAAAGAATTCTTCACTCACTCTTTTGGAGCACAACTGCATCCATGAGAATTTTACTTTCAATAACAAAATACCCACATTCAGTTTTGTTTTGTTTTTGGGGCCAAAGGGCTCTTGCGTAAAAATTGCCATTCAAGGATGGCACAAAACCGATCTGACAGTTGTCCACCCCTGAAATAAGGGGGTGGGAAAATGCTGACGTATTTGTGAGCCCTGTGAGGCAAATTCTAAATTTAAAGACACAGTCCGATTGGTAATCTTTTTAAATTTACAAAAGCATTACTGACTCTGGAAGCTCTGGACTGAATTGATTATCATGGCAGCACATAAAGACTGAAATCCGCACGGACACAACAGAAGATGAGTGAAATGAGGGGTCAAGCAGTCACAATTCAGTTTGGGGGGGCACATATGCTTGCTTTTCTCAGAAATGACTTCATCTGTATTTTTGGCCTTCTCTAAATAGTGTTTGGGTGCACAATGAATCCACAAAAGATTTGGTGAATACCGACTTTGATTGCGTCACGGCAATGAAACAATAAGGTGGAAAGGTGTGGTTCGGCCCTCTTCGTTCACTTTTCTTTCCTCCCTCGGCTGAGTGACGCACGCAGTCGCGGCAACATGGAGCCGGAGTGAGGCCAGTGCGCATGCGCGCCTACAGACGCAGCCACCGCGGAGGAGCCACTTGGTGAAAAGTGACAAAAAAGACAAAGGAGGCAACTGCCTTGAGGAAAACAACAAGAGTCCGCTTTTAGCCCGCAAAGCTATGAGCGACAATCGGCTGGGGGACACACACAAGAGGTTCGGTAAGTTGTCGTCGCCCCAAAACGAAGTTACTGAACGTAAAAAATAGCGAGAGGAGGCGGTAAGGGCTTGTTTGCTCAAAACATTTGTCACGTCGTGCAGGCACGAGACGAGCCCGATCTGTCATTGCCGCGACTTGGCTCCATTCTGCACATGTATTTTTTTGGGAAGTATATTTTGAGATTATAAGCGTGGGAAAAGACTAATCTGAGTGTGTGGGGTTCTTTGCGAGGCTGTTGTGTTGTTGCTAGCTAAATGAGCAAGCAGCTTCCTCCAAAGCTGCTGAGGATGTTTATGTTGTCATGCTTGGGTCTGCTGACCAAATCGACATTTGTGATTAATTTTTCTTTTAATGGACTGTTGCTAAGTGCTGCTGTTGGGCTTTCTCGGTCCAGTTATTTTGTGTGTATGTATGTGTTTCTTGTTTTGTTTACCACAACAGTGGAAGTTTGGCAGCAAGGTGATGGAGCAAAGGACACAAAAACTATAAGCTGGTAAAATCAATCAACGCCAAATGACATTGAGGATGGAGACGGTCGTCACTGTGGACGAGGCGTAATCTTCAATTTCGGAGAGGATTCCCTTCTTCACCCTCACCATTTCCCATGCCTTCCAAAATTACCATTCAAGGCTTAGCGTCAATCTCCATAAAGGCGTGAACCCTCAGTTCTCCTTCAATCAAATCAGAAACCCCAAAGCTCCTCTCATCCGGGCAGCAGGAGTGGTTACCATGGCGATGGTTGGCAAGATGCAGATGTAGCGACCTGAAGGTTTGTGGCGAACGACGTGGGATGGGCAGCACGCCATATCCGGGTGGCGAGTGGAAAGGAAAGAGCAAAGGGGGTCTTCAGGACCTGGGTTGCATGCCCTGGAAGGTCAGCAAGCAGAAATGCGGAGGTGGGCCGGTGGGAGCGGAGGAGCACAAGGGCAGGGATCCGCAGCAGGATATTCCCACCTTCACGTGCATGCTCATGACGCCGCAGCTTCCTCGAGCCTCGGCGGGGCATCCCGCGATTTACCACGAGAAGCAGCGGCGGGAGCTGTGCGCCCTGCACGCGCTCAATAACGTCTTCCAGGACGGGTCAGCCTTCAGCAGGGACACCTTGCAGGAGATCTACCAGAGGTAAGGGGACACATTGGTCAACGAGTACTCCCCCCCATCCCCACTCCCCTTCAATACACATGAAATGCGGCTAATGGGATCCTCTCTCAGGCTTTCGCCCAGCACTCTGGTGACGCCTCAAAAGAAGAGCATGCTGGGAAACGGCAACTATGACGTGAACGTCATCATGGCCGCCTTGCAGACGCGAGGCTTTGAGGCAGTTTGGTGGGATAAAAGGAGGTGGGTGAAGCGGGAATTGTAGGCCAAATTGCCCTCAGTTGTTTGTTAAAAGCTACAGATGGGACAGATCATGAGTTTTAGTAACCGCTGTCCCTGAAAGGGTTAACCACGCATTCTTTTGATTTGATTATTTTTGTTTGGAAGAAAAAAATGTTACCTCTGGTCTGTAATATTGAGCGACTTATGATTATATATTTTTTCACTTACTATCATCATTGCTGGCCTGGCCTATTTGTTTTGTGTCACATGACTTTGTTTCACCGATCCAACATAACCTCAAGTGACATTTGGCTCAGTTTGTTTTTTATCAGTTTGATTATTTTTTTTTTTAAATTGGGATTCCAACCATAGTTGCGCTTCTCTCCGTTATCATAAAAGCCCTATTGTTCTTTTCTTTGGCCCGAGACCAAACGGACCAATGATTAACCCGAGTGGTGCTTCATTGTTTCGACACAGACGTGACTGCAAATCAATCAACGGGCCAAAACATTAGGCACATCTGCAGAATTTAACTGGGAGCAAATGCAAAGCTTGTGTGTGGCTCAACATGACATCACCTGGATACTGAAAATTAAATCGGGGTCACCAGCATTGCAAATCGGTAGCCACAGCCATACGAATAGTTATCAGTCGAAATACGTCACTTCTTTGTCTGTTCACGTCTCTCCGTGTCCATTCAATACCGCGATCGGTAAGCGGGAGGTGACAAGGTTTTGTCTTTGCTCCATCCCAGGGACGTCGGCAGCATCGAGCTGTCCAACGTGACCGGCTTCATTCTCAACGTTCCGTCCAATTTGCGCTGGGGACCTCTGCAACTGCCGCTCAAACGCCAGCACTGGATCGGGGTGCGTCAAGTGGCGGGGGTCTACTACAACCTGGACTCCAAGCTGCGTGGCCCCCAACCCATCGGCAGTCCAGATGAGCTCAGGTGAGGGTCGCCCGGGATGTCGCGCTACAATATGTCACCGCTAAGCTAGGCAACAGCTACGTATTATTTTCCTTAACGGAGGCCGTTGTGTTTTCTTGTCAACCCTGTCCCACAAACCAGGAAGTTCCTCCGCCAGCAGCTGCGAGGGAAGAACTGTGAACTTCTGCTGGTGGTGTCGGAAGAAGTGGAGGCGCGACAAACGTGGCGGTCCGACAGCTGAGGATCGAGGCGGCCAGTCGCAGCCACGACGACACGCGCGTTTGCCGGACTCTCCCGTAACGGATGCAAAGCAATGAAGAAGGCAAACACTTTCCAGGGGGGGGGATGAGTGGATGACAGGTTTTGACTTCAAAAGTGTTCAATTTCAGCTCTTCTTGCTTTTTCTACAATATATCTTGACTATTTTTCAGTCTGTTGTAATCTGCTGGTTTATATCAATATTTTTTTGCGGGGGGGGTGTTACGTGTCCAGGGAGTACTCTCAAAATGTTGTCCTGTGGTCTCTCCCTTCGCGCAGGGACCGTGGATTCGCCGTTCCTTCACTTTCACCAAAGTGTGCCCTTCTTCACCTTATTGTGTCGCTCCTCGTTTGCTTCGTCTTGTCGGTGGTCACTTTTTGTATTACATGCCACCATTTTTCGTGGGGGGGGGTCATATCGTGACATAACTGGAGCCCAAATGCTGTGTCTCCTTTACTCTCCTCATAGGTAGACACACATCTGTCGCTCCTCGATAAGCTCCTCAGAGAATGTTTGTTTTAATTTGGTCTAATAATGTGGAGGGAGTGAAAAAAAAAGTACCATACCAAAAAAAAAAAAAACTATGGTTGTATTATTTTAAAATGAGCCTTATGAGAGATTCACTATTGTAGCTCTGAGATCATTCAGTTCATAGTATCGTCTTTGGGATGATACTGGCCTTAACTTGTTTACATTGAAGGTGAGTGGGCAGTTTCACGCGTGTATTCCAAAGCACTAATTTTGAGGAGCAACCCATCAATGATGTCTTTACTTGTCGCTGCCAAGGATTTTTATTTACAACCGTTTTACTTTTTATACAATCTTTTTTTTTTCTGTCCGAATCCAATGCCATATGATGTCTCAAAACATGTTTTTCTTTTTTTGCCATAGCAATCCATATTAATGTCCAGTTTAAAGAAATGCTATAAATATCAGTTATGTTGTTTGTTGGTTTGTTTTCAGCATAAATTTCAAATGCTTATGATTGCACTTTATGGCAAAGCTGCAGTGTGAGTGTATTAAATGGGTCATTGCTCCGAAATACGTATTTGTTGTTCGTCTGTTGTGCTATACAGGTATGAACTGTCAACTTGTACGTTTTCCCCGTATTTCAGACGTTTTTTTATCATTTCAAATCATGTACGGCGTATCACAACTTTTATACGGGGAAAAAAAAACAATTGTGAACCGATCTCACAGACCATTTTGGCTCAAATCCAGATCTTCTCACCTGCTGGTAGCCAACGACAATGCCGTCGCCGATCGCTTTTGTCACGGCAAACCAGCAAAAGTAATCCTCAATCGTATATTTTTTTTCCATCGCTGCTTAAGGTCGGATTGATAAAGCATGATGTGCACATGCACGGTAAGCCGTTGTATGGGTTTTTGCTGCTTTGTCAGGGGAATCGTAATCATTTATAAGGGCAGCTATTAGCCGAGGTTGACAGGTATGCAAAGGAATTGACTTTCCCAGTTTCAACTCGTTCAGAGGATCATAAACACAACTACAAAGACCAACACGGTGTTGATCGATATTCAGTGAATACTTTGAGGAGGAAAAGTTATCGGGGCCCTCAGAAAGTCATTCGATGTTTCCTCCCCAATACGAAACGAAGTTTGATTTCACCGCGATCCTTTGGGTTTTGCAGGTTCTTAAGCCCCCGGCCCCGTTGGGGACCAGCAGAGAGCACCCCGCAAGAATCCAGACGAGACTTGCGTCTCAACTATTCCAGCGGAGTTGCCCTGATCAACAAAGCATCTTGCAACAATGAATAAAGTCAGCTTGCACGTTTGGAAGTGTGCGTATGAGTGTTTTATTTGCACTTTATTCACGATCGCCAAGAAAGCAAAATGACACGATCTCCTTGTGCAACTCTTCTTCAATCGAAAACAAAGTTGGCTTTGCAAACTCTCTCCTGGTCTTATGATGGCTTTCTGAAGGCAGTCAGCGGTAGGAAATAATGGCGTGGTTGGAGTGCCGTCACGTCGCCCACGAGAGACTCCAACCGTCTCAGCAGTGATGTTCTTTTCTTATTTTCACCTTCCAAACCGGACTCGTGTGGTCGGCCGCTTTTGACTACATATAAAAATTGCGAAATTTTCGTGCCGGAATGGCCTGATGGGAAAAGACATTGCTGGGTAGGCAGGCGGAACGAGTTCGAACCGCCATCTACTTTCTATTTATAAATTTAGCAAGAGTCGGACCCGGGTTTCTCGTCCAGGTAAAGTTAGAAGTTTGAACCAGAAGCGAACAATCTACGAGAGATGCCAAGCGTCTCACCAAACGTTTTCCTGACTGATCATAAGACTGACGCCCTATGATTACATGTATAAATTTCGAAATTTTCGCGTCAGAATGGCCTAACGGTAAAAGACATCGCGTAGTGGTCAGACGAACCAAGTTCGAGACCCACCATGTGCTCCATTTATAAATTAAGCAAGAATCGAACCCGGTTTTCCCGAGTACCAAGTACTGACGTTATCCACTCGACCACGCTAATTTACTGACAAAAATTTTCGGGGGGTTATATTTATACGCATTCAACGGGACTGATGACAGAGGTATTAGTCACCGTCGACGTCACTGTGGAAGGACAGTCCAGTGGTATATGACAGGGTTTTTCCGCTGGTGAACTCAAGTTCGAGCCCCGACGCCGTCCTTTGGCAAAGCCTTCATCATTTCGCTCGGATTATTTTTCCCCACACAATATCTTCACTTTCACTTCCTGTTTCAAATTTAAAGTTTTTTTTCTTTCCGGAAGTGACATAATTGGCGGAAGCCTATTTAAGCCGGGCCATCGAGGCACTCATTCTTCCTCACCTTCGACAGCCTCCGCTCGTCCTCCCGCTGCTCCTGCTCTGCACGCCCGCCCAGAAGACCACGGTAAACTCCAACAAGGTGACTTTTTTTACTCTTCAATGGCCTCTTAAAACACACCGCTTTGGCTCCCACTTTGAATGGAAAGCAGCACTTTAGACGTGCTCGCACCTGGCTAACACGCTCAGCAAAAATGTTTGCTCGAGCGTGAGCAATCAGCGTCTCCTGCGACCTAACTTTGCAACAAAACCTCTTTTTCTAACCTTCTAGGACAAATGCGACGTTCGCCGAGAGGGTAAGTCGACAAAACATTTTTCTAAATTCACAATTAAACCGAACTAATGTGCATGCGTGCGTGTTAATTGTGTCATTTCTGTTCACAGGTACAAATCTTCAAATGGACGAAACACGGGCCACTCGCTGTGCGTTTTAATGTGGAATTAAACTCCTGAACAGTTTGGAGCAATCCCATCTAATTTGTCTCTTTTTCTATCCACAGGCTTTGCATCTGCTACAGAATGGCCGAATTGACTGCAACACGGTAGAACTGCCACATTTTAAGATACGACAGACTAAATCCTGAATGTGTCGATTGTCATTTCTGTCTCCACAGGCTCACGTTGACAGAAGGACCCATAAAATGGCTGCCATCCTGTGGAGTTTTGGGCCCTGGCAATATCGGGTTGCTGAGCCAGGCACTTGGAAGGTTGAATATTTAAAAGTCAAGAGCTTACGTTACCATGTCTTTCAGGCCTCCACGCTGTCGAAGAGGCGTCCAGCTCTGCTCTCCTCACAAGTGAAGCAAACCCTTTTATAAACGTGACGATTCGTAATTGAATCAGCACGTGATTTACGAAAGATTGGGCACAGGTGTCAAAACCAGAAATGTCAAAAAAGTTTGGCTAAAACCACAGGAGCTTCTCCTCAACCAATTCCCGGGGAGCTCGTTGACCTGCTGGTTGAGTAGGCGCACCTGTGGCTCAAATCAAACTGTGGCAGGGCTCTTAATTCTGGTCCTCTCACACTTATGAAATCAGGTGCGTTGCGCCAGGGAGAGATGGAGGAAACTGTCAGCGCAGTGGCACCTGCACCTGCTGAACATGTGAGTGTTTGTCCTGCTTTTGTCCACCAGATGATGCTGAAGGACCGATAGACGTTGTGAGGCCGAGCCGTCCCTCAACGTTTGGACCTGTTGCTTGTCGGCAGGCCCTCAAAAAATGTGGCGTCACGATCCACCTGATGTCACACACACGCAGACTGGTGACTGAAGCTCCACCCAAAAAGCACTGCATATTTTGTTGTCTAGCACACTCACCTGCTTTTTCTTTGACTCTGCATGCAGTGCAGCTTCTAGTGACCCTCCACCTGCTGGGCAGAGAGACAAGCTTGCAGAAGGTCCTCCTCGCTGCGTCAATTTGCGACGTTGCCGTTGAAAGGTACGAAATAAGTGTGACCGCTTTCTCATTTGTGGTGTTGGCAGGTTTGACCACCTTGGATGAGTCACTGGACCAGTAGCAGCTTGGCCTGTTGGTGTTGATCACGCTCGAGCAACTGTCGCAGCAAAAGGTTCCAGTCTCCAGTTAATCAACACTTGGGAATCAAGTTGAAAAATGAGGAGCAGAGTACAACGGAACTGCGTTCCTGGTTTGTAACTGGTGTCTACCGACCTGTGCTTTGACTTTCAGATGGAGCTGTTGCAGTGCGAAGAGGTGAAACTTGACTGAGCCATCTGCTGGTAAGAAGTCTCATCTTCAATAAGCTGGATTTCATTTTTCAGAGTTGAAGGAAGATTGTTCTTGGGTCCTCCGTGCCACAAGAGGGAGTAGCCTGCTCACCGCCAGAGTCCACCTACGAGCACAGATCTGCAGGCAACACTTCTTGCTCTTTTTCCTGTTATTCGCAAGGTGCTGAAGTCAAACTTTGGGCCAGCCTGAAAAGTAGGAGACATTTACAATCGCTCAATGCACCATCATGACTCCTTTTTTGACCCCCTGACCCCCCTTCCTTTCTCGAGGCAGCAGTAAAAATGATCGGCTTCCTGCTCTCCGAAGACCCAACACTGACTCTCTCTCTGGTAAGTTTCATGCCTAACACATCTTTGTCTGCACAAGAAGTTGACTTGCGTGTAACTCACGGATGTCTTTCCTCTCAGGTCAACACACCTGTCCCACGTTCTCAAGAGCCGACCACTTTGCCGCCCAGCAACAAGCAGACTGCCATCCAACTTGCAACTTTTTCCTCTGCTTTGATTGTCTACTCTGCAAAAGAAATAAAGCTTGATTACAAAGAACACTTCAACTCTCAACTTCATTTTTAAACACATCACCACAATTTAACTTTAAAAAAACATTTTTAAAAACACAATTATTATGGTTTTTTCTAAACTTTTTTCTGAATTTTATTTTCAAAATATTTTTTTCCAAAATTTTTTCAGAATTTTTCCAAAAATTTTCCTGGATTTTTCCAGCAGAAAAATTCAGGAAAGTGGGTGTGGCCTGGCTGGAATGCTGGCTGATGATTCGCTGATAGCTGTGAAAGTGGGTGGAGCGTGATGATAATGCGCCGTGATTGGAGGAAAAAGGGGCGTGGCCATGCAAATGCAGCGTTTTCTGATTGGTGGGTGCATTAGAGGGCGTGGCTATGTAAATTTAGAGCGATCCGATTGGTCAGAACCCGGAAAGTGGGCGTGGCTATGCAAATCTGCGCGTTCTGATTGGTTATGCAAATTTATGCAAATGAGGGCCTCGTCGTGATTGGTGGATGTCAAATTGGGCGTGGTTTGGGACGGGCATTGTGGCACTTTTTCAAAGTCCCACTTGAGTCTTGAGCTCAAACCTGCACTTGGGTCACCTCAGACAGTCTTTTCACTGTTCCCTTGGGTTTCACATGACCCACAAGCTCGATTCCTGGAGTATCGAGTCATGTGAAACCAGCGGGAACAGTGAAGACTGTCTGATGTGACAACACAAGTCTGAGCTCAAGGCGTCAGTCTTTGAAAAGGCTTTGAGTGAGTTGAGGATGGATTTGGTCATGAAGGCAAAGACTCAGATTCAAGTTGAACAATTTATTGGACAGAAAAGCCAACATGACAATGTAAAAGCATTTGACCAGTCAATCTTGGCGTGGGCCAGTTCAAGTTGCACACACACAAACACTGACCCGAGATGGGAGCATGTGCTTGACCAGCTCATGTGTGAGGTCACTCACATCTCATGAGACACCAAGGGGGACATGAGCACGTCCGACTTCTCTCACTGAGACAAAAACTAAGTGCCACACTCCACAACAGCATGATCACACTCTTCTGGTCAAGTTTTTAAATGACATTGAAGTGGGCCAAGTTAGTCATATGTGTGTATATATTATATATATGCATACATAGACACATTTTAAACTAACTTGGTCCACCTCAAAGTTTAAAAACATATTCCAGAAGTGCTTGATGATGTTTGGGTTGTCAATGTGTAGTTGACACTGTTGTGCAGTACACGAAGCAGAAGTTTAAGTTGAGTGAGAGACAGGCGGGGCACTCACCTCCACCTTGTGGTGCAACGTGACATCAGACATCAGCTCTTCAAGCACACCACACAGCTCAGTACTCACATGTGTACAAATGCAGCTTGCACCTTCCGAGTCTGGCGGCTGCACCTTAGGGCCGGTCATCTGACTAATCTGGTCAGGCAGAAAAAAAAACTAAAGTGGAAAGTCACACACTTTAGTCTATGAAAATGTTGTTTCTTTTGATTATTCGTGAAGAGGCAGACTTTTACTACAACCTCTCCATTTCCAAACGTGCCCGCACTCGCAATGCATCTGTTTGAGCGATCCGCTCTCGGCTCTCCCCCACACCTTAAGTACAATGAGCAACCTCCTTTCAATCAACTGCTCAACTCTTGAAAATACTCAATATCGTTCAACCATCCACAAAGAAAAGCGATTGCGATATGCCTACTTTGTTGCATCTAGTCGAGAAACATAATTCGACTGTAGTTTGGCTCTCTCGAGCTTGTTTAGCCTTGACACGGAGAACTTTCACATTGTGCTGCTACCGCATCATCTTCTACGGCGTTGCAGCAGCGGACCAACGGGAGAAAAAGTACATCTTCGTGTCAAAGCAAAACAAGCTCGAGGGAAACAAATTACGGTCGTGTTTTGTTTCCAGAGTTGTGTTAATCGTTTTCCTTTAATCAATTTCCAAGTTTGAAACGAAATCGGAGGTCGAGGTCGTTCCGTGAATTGGAGATAGCATCACTGCCGCTTAGCGGACGAAGATGGGATCTCAAAATCATGAGAAATGAACACGCCACATCGAAAAAAAAACACTTTAAAATCGTCAATGGATTTGAGGACCCGAAAACACGTGTGAACATTACGAGTATATCTGTGGATATTATCGACACATATTCTTTGAAATTTAGGATTGAAAATCACAAATATATTTCGAAAAACAAGTGAACAAAGTCACGGATGCATTTGCGTGAATAGTTTTGAAACAAATCTGCCCCCTGATGTAAAGCCATCACACTTCCACTGTTCGACAGCAGCTGTGGTCTGGAAAACATACGCTCTTCTCGATTGCCTTTTGATTGATTGACATATACTTGTCGGCGGCGTGCTCGCTCACTGCCCCCTTTGCGGACGTTCTTTTTTTTACGATAACTTCCGGTGACTGAGTGAGTCACAACAACAAAATTAGAGGACCAACGTGTCTTAACGCTCCTCAATTGTTCACATCTATACACTCAGAGATAAACGGCGAAGTCAGTTTAAAATGTTAAAATTACTCACTGAGATGAGGGCTTGTGGACAGCGGAAAAACTTGCTCATTGAACCGGATGTGGTACCGTTCTTGTGCTTGTACTTCTTCTTCTTGGTGAATTGGATGTCCTTTGTTCATATCGCCCCCTACTGTCCTGGAAATCACAAAGGCGTTTGGCAAGCAATCTGAATCTCATTTACAGTACAGTACTGTATTAGCCAAGCGTGCAAAAACACAAAAGGAATTGACTTTCCCAGTTCCAACTCGTCAGAGGATCATAAACACAACGACAAAGACCAATATGGTGAGACAGCATCTGATAAAGATGTACCCAGAGAGTTGCATTTTTCGGTGGGACTGGACTTGTAAAGTTGAGAGCCACTTCAGTCGAATGGTTGTCATTCCTATTGTGCACCAGCAGAGAGCGCCATTACGTTTCGTGAAGACCTTTTGTTGTGTTGTTTTGTTTGTTTTTAAGCGTTCACACCGTCGACGACGGGCGCGAGTTTGCGGTCGGGTTTGACAATGATTCTTCTTGCTGTTAGCTGAGATTGGAAAGCGAGTTTGTTGTTTCCCCTTGCCAAAAGCGGGCCCTCTGCTGGAGTTTGAGACCGAAATGGTTCTGACCCCGTCTAGCTGTGACGGGCTGCTCGTGGTGAATACTTTGAGGGGGGAAAGTTATCGGGACCCTCAGAAAGTCATCCGATGTTTCCTCCCCAATATGAAACGAAGTTTGATTTCACCGCGATCCTTTGGGTTTTGCAGGTTCTTCAGCCCCCGGGGACCAGCAGAGAGCACCCCGCAAGCATCCAGATGAGACTTGCGTCTCAACTATGACAGCGCAGTTGCCCTGATCTATAAAGCATCTTGAAACAATGAATAAAGTTGGCTTGCACGTTTGGAAGTGTGCGCATGGGTGTTTTATTTGCACTTTATTCACGATCGCCAAGAAAGCAAAATGACAAAACAACACGATCTCTTTGTGCAACTCTTCTTGAATCGAAAACGAAGTTGGCGTTGCAAACTCTCTCCCGGTCTCAGGATGGCTTTCTGAAGGCAGACAGCGGTAGGAAATACTGGCGTGGTCGAGCAGGTTGGAGTGCCGTCACGTCGCCCACGAGAGACTCCAACCGTCTCAGCAGTGATGTTCTTTTCTTATTTTCACCTTCCAAACCGGACTCGTGTGGTCGGCCGCTTTTGACTACATATAAAAATTGCGAAATTTTCGTGCCGGAATGGCCTGATGGGAAAAGACATTGCTGGGTAGGCAGGCGGAACGAGTTCGAACCGCCATCTACTTTCTATTTATAAATTTAGCAAGAGTCGGACCCGGGTTTCTCGTCCAGGTAAAGTTAGAAGTTTGAACCAGAAGCGAACAATCTACGAGAGATGCCAAGCGTCTCACCAAACGTTTTCCTGACTGATCATAAGACTGACGCCCTATGATTACATGTATAAATTTCGAAATTTTCGCGTCAGAATGGCCTAACGGTAAAAGACATCGCGTAGTGGTCAGACGAACCAAGTTCGAGACCCACCATGTGCTCCATTTATAAATTAAGCAAGAATCGAACCCGGTTTTCCCGAGTACCAAGTACTGACGTTATCCACTCGACCACGCTAATTTACTGACAAAAATTTTCGGGGGGTTATATTTATACGCATTCAACGGGACTGATGACAATAGAGGTATTAGTCACCGTCGACGTCACTGTGGAAGGACAGTCCAGTGGTATACGACAGGGTTTTCCGCTGGTGAACTCAAGTTCGAGCCCCGACGCCGTCCTTTGGCAAAGCCTTCATCATTTCGCTCGGATTATTTTTCCCACACAATATCTTCACTTTCACTTCCTGTTTCAAATTTAAAGTTTTTTCTTTCCGGAAGTGACATAATTGGCGGAAGCCTATTTAAGCCGGGCCATCGAGGCACTCATTCTTCCTCACCTTCGACAGCCTCCGCTCGTCCTCCCGCTGCTCCTGCTCTGCACGCCCGCCCAGAAGACCACGGTAAACTCCAACAAGGTGACTTTTTTTACTCTTCAATGGCCTCTTAAAACACACCGCTTTGGCTCCCACTTTGAATGGAAAGCAGCACTTTAGACGTGCTCGCACCTGGCTAACACGCTCAGCAAAAATGTTTGCTCGAGCGTGAGCAATCAGCGTCTCCTGCGACCTAACTTTGCAACAAAACCTCTTTTTCTAACCTTCTAGGACAAATGCGACGTTCGCCGAGAGGGTAAGTCGACAAAACATTTTTCTAAATTCACAATTAAACCGAACTAATGTGCATGCGTGCGTGTTAATTGTGTCATTTCTGTTCACAGGTACAAATCTTCAAATGGACGAAACACGGGCCACTCGCTGTGCGTTTTAATGTGGAATTAAACTCCTGAACAGTTTGGAGCAATCCCATCTAATTTGTCTCTTTTTCTATCCACAGGCTTTGCATCTGCTACAGAATGGCCGAATTGACTGCAACACTGTAGAACTGCCACATTTTAAGATACGACAGACTAAATCCCGAATGTGTCGATTGTCATTTCTGTCTCCACAGGCTCACGTTGACAGAAGGACCCATAAAATGACTGCCATCCTGTGGAGTTTTGGGCCCTGGCAATATCGGGTTGCTGAGCCAGGCACTTGGAAGGTTGAATATTTAAAAGTCAAGAGCTTACGTTACCATGTCTTTCAGGCCTCCACGCTGTCGAAGAGGCGTCCAGCTCTGCTCTCCTCACAAGTGAAGCAAACCCTTTTATAAACGTGACGATTCGTAATTGAATCAGCACGTGATTTACTAAAGATTGGGCACAGGCGTCAAAACCAGAAATGTCAAAAAAGTTTGGCTAAAACCACAGGAGCGTCTCCTCAACCAATTCCCGGGGAGCTCGTTGACCTGCTGGTTGAGTAGGCGCACCTGTGGCTCAAATCAAACTGTGGCAGGGCTCTTAATTCTGGTCCTCTCACACTTATGAAATCAGGTGCGTTGCGCCAGGGAGAGATGGAGGAAACTGTCAGCGCAGTGGCACCTGCACCTGCTGAACATGTGAGTGTTTGTCCTGCTTTTGTCCACCAGATGATGCTGAAGGACCCGATAGACGTTGTGAGGCCGAGCCGTCCCTCAACGTTTGGACCTGTTGCTTGTCGGCAGGCCCTCAGGAAATGTGGCGTCACGATCCACCTGATGTTACACACACGCAGACTGGTGACTGAAGGTCCACCCAAAAAGCACTGCATATTTTGTTGTCTAGCACACTCACCTGCTTTTTCTTTGACTCTGCATGCAGTGCAGCTTCTAGTGACCCTCCACCTGCTGGGCAGAGAGACAAGCTTGCAGAAGGTCCTCCCGGCTGCCTCAATTTGCGACGTTGCCGTTGAAAGGTACGAAATAAGTGTGACCGCTTTCTCATTTGTGGTGTTGGCAGGTTTGACCACCTTGGATGAGTCACTGGACCAGTCGCAGCTTGGCCTGTTGGTGTTGATCACGCTCGAGCAACTGTTGCAGCAAAAGGTTCCAGTCTCCAGTTAATCAACACTTGGGAATCAAGTTGAAAAATGAGGAGCAGAGTACAACGGAACTGCGTTCCTGGTTTGTAACTGGTGTCTACCGACCTGTGCTTTGACTTTCAGATGGAGCTGTTGCAGTGCGAAGAGGTGAAACTTGACTGAGCCATCTGCTGGTAAGAAGTCTCATCTTAATAAGCCGGATTTCATTTTTCAGAGTTGAAGGAAGATTGTTCTCGGGTCCTCCGTGCCACAAGAGGGAGTAGCCTGCTCACCGACAGAGTCCACCTACGAGCACAGATCTGCAGGCAACACTTCTTGCTCTTTTTCCTGTTATTCGCAAGGTGCTGAAGTCAAACTTTGGGCCAGCCTGAAAAGTAGGAGACATTTACAATCGCTCAATGCACCATCATGACTCCTTTTTTGACCCCCTGACCCCCCTTCCTTTCTCGAGGCAGCAGTAAAAATGATCGGCTTCCTGCTCTCCGAAGACCCAACACTGACTCTCTCTCTGGTAAGTTTCATGCCTAACACATCTTTGTCTGCACAAGAAGTTGACTTGCGTGTAACTCACGGATGTCTTTCCTCTCAGGTCAACACACCTGTCGCACGTTCTCAAGAGCCGACCACTTTGCCGCCCAGCAACAAGCAGACTGCCATCCAACTTGCAACTTTTTCCTCTGCTTTGATTGTCTACTCTGCAAAAGAAATAAAGCTTGATTACAAAGAACACTTCAACTCTCAACTTCATTTTTAAACACATCACCACAATTTAACTTAAAAAAAACATTTTTAAAAACACAATTATTATGGTTTTTTCTAAACTTTTTTCTGAATTTTATTTTCAAAATTTTTTTTTCCAAAATTTTTTTTCAGAATTTTTTTCCAAAATTTTTCCTGGATTTTTTTTCCAGCAGAAAAATTCAGGAAAGTGGGTGTGGCCTGGCTGGAATGCTGGCTGATGATTCGCTGATAGCTGTGAAAGTGGGTGGAGTGTGATAACGCGCCGTGATTGGAGGAAAAAGGGGCGTGGTCATGCAAATGAAGCGTTTTCTGATTGGTGGGTGCATTAGAGGGCGTAGCTATGTAAATTTCGAGTGATCCGATTGGTCAAAACCAGGAAAGTGGGCGTGGCTATGCAAATATGCGTGTTCTGATTGGTTATGCAAATTTATGCAAATGAGGGCCTCGTCGTGATTGGTGGATGTCAAATTGGGCGTGGTTTGGGACGGGCATTGTGGCACTTTTTCAAAGTCCCACTTGAGTCTTGAGCTCAAACCTGCACTTGGGTCACCTCAGACAGTCTTTTCACTGTTCCCTTGGGTTTCACATGACCCACAAGCTCGATTCCTGGAGTATCGAGTCATGTGGAAACCAACGGGAACAGTGAAGACTGTCTGATGTGACCGAAGCACAAGTCTGAGCTCAAGACGTCAGTCTTTGAAAAGGCTTTGAGTGAGTTGAGGATGGATTTGGTCATGAAAGGCAAAGACTCAGATTCAAGTTGAACAATTTATTGGACAGAAAAGCCAACATGACAATGTAAAAGCATTTGACCAGTCAATCTTGGCGTGGGCCAGTTCAAGTTGCACACACACAAACACTGACCGAGATGGGAGCATGTGCTTGACCAGCTCATGTGTGAGGTCACTCACATCTCATGAGACACCAAGGGGGACATGAGCACGTCCGACTTCTCTCACTGAGACAAAAACTAAGTGCCACACTCCACAACAGCATGATCACACTCTTCTGGTCAAGTTTTTAAATGACATTGAAGTGGGCCAAGTTAGTCATATGTGTGTATATATTATATATATGCATACATAGACACATTTTTAAACTAACTTGGTCCACCTCAAAGTTTAAAAACATATTCCAGAAGTGCTTGATGATGTTTGGGTTGTCAATGTGTAGTTGACACTGTTGTGCAGTACACGAAGCAGAAGTTTAAGTTGAGTGAGAGACAGGCGGGCGCACTCACCTCCACCTTGTGGTGCAACGTGACATCAGACATCAGCTCTTCAAGCACACCACACAGCTCAGTACTCACATGTGTACAAATGCAGCTTGCACCTTCCGAGTCTGGCGGCTGCACCTTAGGGCCGGTCATCTGACTAATCTGGTCAGGCAGAAAAAAAAAACAAAAGTGGAAAGTCACACACTTTAGTCTATGAAAATGTTGTTTCTTTTGATTATTCGTGACGAGGCAGACTTTTACTACAACCTCTCCATTTCCAAACGTGCCCGCACTCGCAATGCATCTGTTTGAGCGATCCGCTCGCGGCTCTCCCCCCACACCTTAAGTACAATGAGCAACCTCCTTTCAATCAACTGCTCAACTCTTGAAAATACTCAATATCGTTCAACCATCCACAAAAGAAAAGCGATTGCGATATGCCTACTTTGTTGCATCTAGTCGAGAAACATAATTCGACTGTAGTTTGGCTCTCTCGAGCTTGTTTAGCCTTGACACGGAGAACTTTCACATTGTGCTGCTACCGCATCATCTTCTACGGCGTTGCAGCAGCGGACCAACGGGAGAAAAAGTACATCTTCGTGTCAAAGCAAAACAAGCTCGAGGGAAACAAATTACGGTCGTGTTTTGTTTCCAGAGTTGTGTTAATCGTTTTCCTTTAATCAATTTCCAAGTTTGAAACGAAATCGGAGGTCGAGGTCGTTCCGTGAATTGGAGATAGCATCACTGCCGCTTAGCGGACGAAGATGGGATCTAAATCATGAGAAATGAACACGCCACATCGAAAAAAAACACTTTAAAAACGTCAATGGATTTGAGGACCCGAAAACACGTGTGAACATTACGAGTATATCTGTGGATATTATCAACACATATTCTTTGAAATTTAGGATTGAAAATCACAAATATATTTCGAAAAACAAGTGAACAAAGTCACGGATGCATTTGCGTGAATAGTTTTGAAACAAATCTGCCCCCTGATGTAAAGCCATCACACTTCTACTGTTCGACAGCAGCTGTGGTCTGGAAAACATACGCTCTTCTCGATTGCCTTTTGATTGATTGACATATACTTGTCGGCGGCGTGCTCGCTCACTGCCCCCTTTGCGGACGTTCTTTTTTTTACGATAACTTCCGGTGACTGAGTGAGTCACAACAACAAAATTAGAGGACCAACGTGTCTTAACGCTCCTCAATTGTTCACATCTATACACTCAGAGATAAACGGCGAAGTCAGTTTAAAATGTTAAAATTACTCACTGAGATGAGGGCTTGTGGACAGCGGAAAAACTTGCTCATTGAACCGGATGTGGTACCGTTCTTGTGCTTGTACTTCTTCTTCTTGGTGAATTGGATGTCCTTTGTTCATATCGCCCCCTACTGTCCTGGAAATCACAAAGGCGTTTGGCAAGCAATCTGAATCTCATTTACAGTACAGTACTGTATTAGCCAAGCGTGCAAAAACACAAAAGGAATTGACTTTCCCAGTTCCAACTCGTCCAGAGGATCATAAACACAACGACAAAGACCAATATGGTGAGACAGCATCTGATAAAGATGTACCCAGAGAGTTGCATTTTTTCGGTGGGACTGGACTTGTAAAGTTGAGAGCCACTTCAGTCGAATGGTTGTCATTCCTATTGTGCACCAGCAGAGAGCGCCATTACGTTTCGTGAAGACCTTTTGTTGTGTTGTTTTGTTTGTTTTTAAGCGTTCACACCGTCGACGACGGGCGCGAGTTTGCGGTCGAATTTGACAATGATTCTTCTTGCTGTTAGCTGAGATTGGAAAGCGAGTTTGTTGTTTCCCCTTGCCAAAAGCGGGCCCTCTGCTGGAGTTTGAGACCGAAATGGTTCTGACCCCGTCTAGCTGTGACGGGCTGCTCGTGGTGAATACTTTGAGGGGGGAAAGTTATCGGGACCCTCAGAAAGTCATCCGATGTTTCCTCCCCAATATGAAACGAAGTTTGATTTCACCGCGATCCTTTGGGTTTTGCAGGTTCTTCAGCCCCCGGGGACCAGCAGAGAGCACCCCGCAAGCATCCAGATGAGACTTGCGTCTCAACTATGACAGCGCAGTTGCCCTGATCTATAAAGCATCTTGAAACAATGAATAAAGTTGGCTTGCACGTTTGGAAGTGTGCGCATGGGTGTTTTATTTGCACTTTATTCACGATCGCCAAGAAAGCAAAATGACAAAACAACACGATCTCTTTGTGCAACTCTTCTTGAATCGAAAACGAAGTTGGCGTTGCAAACTCTCTCCCGGTCTCAGGATGGCTTTCTGAAGGCAGACAGCGGTAGGAAATACTGGCGTGGTCGAGCAGGTTGGAGTGCCGTCACGTCGCCCACGAGAGACTCCAACCGTCTCAGCAGTGATGTTCTTTTCTTATTTTCACCTTCCAAACCGGACTCGTGTGGTCGGCCGCTTTTGACTACATATAAAAATTGCGAAATTTTCGTGCCGGAATGGCCTGATGGGAAAAGACATTGCTGGGTAGGCAGGCGGAACGAGTTCGAACCGCCATCTACTTTCTATTTATAAATTTAGCAAGAGTCGGACCCGGGTTTCTCGTCCAGGTAAAGTTAGAAGTTTGAACCAGAAGCGAACAATCTACGAGAGATGCCAAGCGTCTCACCAAACGTTTTCCTGACTGATCATAAGACTGACGCCCTATGATTACATGTATAAATTTCGAAATTTTCGCGTCAGAATGGCCTAACGGTAAAAGACATCGCGTAGTGGTCAGACGAACCAAGTTCGAGACCCACCATGTGCTCCATTTATAAATTAAGCAAGAATCGAACCCGGTTTTCCCGAGTACCAAGTACTGACGTTATCCACTCGACCACGCTAATTTACTGACAAAAATTTTCGGGGGGTTATATTTATACGCATTCAACGGGACTGATGACAATAGAGGTATTAGTCACCGTCGACGTCACTGTGGAAGGACAGTCCAGTGGTATACGACAGGGTTTTTCCGCTGGTGAACTCAAGTTCGAGCCCCGACGCCGTCCTTTGGCAAAGCCTTCATCATTTCGCTCGGATTATTTTTCCCCACACAATATCTTCACTTTCACTTCCTGTTTCAAATTTAAAGTTTTTTTTCTTTCCGGAAGTGACATAATTGGCGGAAGCCTATTTAAGCCGGGCCATCGAGGCACTCATTCTTCCTCACCTTCGACAGCCTCCGCTCGTCCTCCCGCTGCTCCTGCTCTGCACGCCCGCCCAGAAGACCACGGTAAACTCCAACAAGGTGACTTTTTTTACTCTTCAATGGCCTCTTAAAACACACCGCTTTGGCTCCCACTTTGAATGGAAAGCAGCACTTTAGACGTGCTCGCACCTGGCTAACACGCTCAGCAAAAATGTTTGCTCGAGCGTGAGCAATCAGCGTCTCCTGCGACCTAACTTTGCAACAAAACCTCTTTTTCTAACCTTCTAGGACAAATGCGACGTTCGCCGAGAGGGTAAGTCGACAAAACATTTTTCTAAATTCACAATTAAACCGAACTAATGTGCATGCGTGCGTGTTAATTGTGTCATTTCTGTTCACAGGTACAAATCTTCAAATGGACAAAACACGGGCCACTCGCTGTGCGTTTTAATGTGGAATTAAACTCCTGAACAGTTTGGAGCAATCCCATCTAATTTGTCTCTTTTTCTATCCACAGGCTTTGCATCTGCTACAGAATGGCCGAATTGACTGCAACACTGTAGAACTGCCACATTTTAAGATACGACAGACTAAATCCCGAATGTGTCGATTGTCATTTCTGTCTCCACAGGCTCACGTTGACAGAAGGACCCATAAAATGGCTGCCATCCTGTGGAGTTTTGGGCCCTGGCAATATCGGGTTGCTGAGCCAGGCACTTGGAAGGTTGAATATTTAAAAGTCAAGAGCTTACGTTACCATGTCTTTCAGGCCTCCACGCTGTCGAAGAGGCGTCCAGCTCTGCTCTCCTCACAAGTGAAGCAAACCCTTTTATAAACGTGACGATTCGTAATTGAATCAGCACGTGATTTACTAAAGATTGGGCACAGGCGTCAAAACCAGAAATGTCAAAAAAGTTTGGCTAAAACCACAGGAGCGTCTCCTCAACCAATTCCCGGGGAGCTCGTTGACCTGCTGGTTGAGTAGGCGCACCTGTGGCTCAAATCAAACTGTGGCAGGGCTCTTAATTCTGGTCCTCTCACACTTATGAAATCAGGTGCGTTGCGCCAGGGAGAGATGGAGGAAACTGTCAGCGCAGTGGCACCTGCACCTGCTGAACATGTGAGTGTTTGTCCTGCTTTTGTCCACCAGATGATGCTGAAGGACCCGATAGACGTTGTGAGGCCGAGCCGTCCCTCAACGTTTGGACCTGTTGCTTGTCGGCAGGCCCTCAGGAAATGTGGCGTCACGATCCACCTGATGTTACACACACGCAGACTGGTGACTGAAGGTCCACCCAAAAAGCACTGCATATTTTGTTGTCTAGCACACTCACCTGCTTTTTCTTTGACTCTGCATGCAGTGCAGCTTCTAGTGACCCTCCACCTGCTGGGCAGAGAGACAAGCTTGCAGAAGGTCCTCCTGGCTGCGTCAATTTGCGATGTTGCCGTTGAAAGGTACGAAATAAGTGTGACCGCTTTCTCGTTTGTGGTGTTGGCAGGTTTGACCACCTTGGATGAGTCACTGGACCAGTCGCAGCTTGGCCTGTTGGTGTTGATCACGCTCGAGCAACTGTTGCAGCAAAAGGTTCCAGTCTCCAGTTAATCAACACTTGGGAATCAAGTTGAAAAATGAGGAGCAGAGTACAACGGAACTGCGTTCCTGGTTTGTAACTGGTGTCTACCGACCTGTGCTTTGACTTTCAGATGGAGCTGTTGCAGTGCGAAGAGGTGAAACTTGACTGAGCCATCTGCTGGTAAGAAGTCTCATCTTAATAAGCCGGATTTCATTTTTCAGAGTTGAAGGAAGATTGTTCTCGGGTCCTCCGTGCCACAAGAGGGAGTAGCCTGCTCACCGACAGAGTCCACCTACGAGCACAGATCTGCAGGCAACACTTCTTGCTCTTTTTCCTGTTATTCGCAAGGTGCTGAAGTCAAACTTTGGGCCAGCCTGAAAAGTAGGAGACATTTACAATCGCTCAATGCACCATCATGACTCCTTTTTTGACCCCTGACCCCCTTCCTTTCTCGAGGCAGCAGTAAAAATGATCGGCTTCCTGCTCTCCGAAGACCCAACACTGACTCTCTCTCTGGTAAGTTTCATGCCTAACACATCTTTGTCTGCACAAGAAGTTGACTTGCGTGTAACTCACGGATGTCTTTCCTCTCAGGTCAACACACCTGTCCCACGTTCTCAAGAGCCGACCACTTTGCCGCCCAGCAACAAGCAGACTGCCATCCAACTTGCAACTTTTTCCTCTGCTTTGATTGTCTACTCTGCAAAAGAAATAAAGCTTGATTACAAAGAACACTTCAACTCTCAACTTCATTTTTAAACACATCACCACAATTTAACTTAAAAAAAACATTTTTAAAAACACAATTATGGTTTTTTCTAAACTTTTTTCTGAATTTTATTTTCAAAAATTTTTTTTTCCAAAATTTTTTTTCAGAATTTTTTTTCCAAAAAATTTTCCTGGATTTTTTTTCCAGCAGAAAAATTCAGGAAAGTGGGTGTGGCCTGGCTGGAATGCTGGCTGATGATTCGCTGATAGCTGTGAAAGTGGGTGGAGCGTGATGATAATGCGCCGTGATTGGAGGAAAAAGGGGCATGGCCATGCAAATGCAGCGTTTTCTGATTGGTGGGTGCATTAGAGGGCGTGGCTATGTAAATTTAGAGCGATCCGATTGGTCAGAACCCGGAAAGTGGGCGTGGCTATGCAAATCTGCGCGTTCTGATTGGTTATGCAAATTTATGCAAATGAGGGCCTCGTCGTGATTGGTGGATGTCAAATTGGGCGTGGTTTGGGACGGGCATTGTGGCACTTTTTCAAAGTCCCACTTGAGTCTTGAGCTCAAACCTGCACTTGGGTCACCTCAGACAGTCTTTTCACTGTTCCCTTGGGTTTCACATGACCCACAAGCTCGATTCCTGGAGTATCGAGTCATGTGGAAACCAACGGGAACAGTGAAGACTGTCTGATGTGACCGAAGCACAAGTCTGAGCTCAAGACGTCAGTCTTTGAAAAGGCTTTGAGTGAGTTGAGGATGGATTTGGTCATGAAAGGCAAAGACTCAGATTCAAGTTGAACAATTTATTGGACAGAAAAGCCAACATGACAATGTAAAAGCATTTGACCAGTCAATCTTGGCGTGGGCCAGTTCAAGTTGCACACACACAAACACTGACCCGAGATGGGAGCATGTGCTTGACCAGCTCATGTGTGAGGTCACTCACATCTCATGAGACACCAAGGGGGACATGAGCACGTCCGACTTCTCTCACTGAGACAAAAACTAAGTGCCACACTCCACAACAGCATGATCACACTCTTCTGGTCAAGTTTTTAAATGACATTGAAGTGGGCCAAGTTAGTCATATGTGTGTATATATTATATATATGCATACATAGACACATTTTTAAACTAACTTGGTCCACCTCAAAGTTTAAAAACATATTCCAGAAGTGCTTGATGATGTTTGGGTTGTCAATGTGTAGTTGACACTGTTGTGCAGTACACGAAGCAGAAGTTTAAGTTGAGTGAGAGACAGGCGGGCGCACTCACCTCCACCTTGTGGTGCAACGTGACATCAGACATCAGCTCTTCAAGCACACCACACAGCTCAGTACTCACATGTGTACAAATGCAGCTTGCACCTTCCGAGTCTGGCGGCTGCACCTTAGGGCCGGTCATCTGACTAATCTGGTCAGGCAGAAAAAAAAAACAAAAGTGGAAAGTCACACACTTTAGTCTATGAAAATGTTGTTTCTTTTGATTATTCGTGACGAGGCAGACTTTTACTACAACCTCTCCATTTCCAAACGTGCCCGCACTCGCAATGCATCTGTTTGAGCGATCCGCTCGCGGCTCTCCCCACACCTTAAGTACAATGAGCAACCTCCTTTCAATCAACTGCTCAACTCTTGAAAATACTCAATATCGTTCAACCATCCACAAAAGAAAAGCGATTGCGATATGCCTACTTTGTTGCATCTAGTGGAGAAACATAATTCGACTGTAGTTTGGCTCTCTCGAGCTTGTTTAGCCTTGACACGGAGAACTTTCACATTGTGCTGCTACCGCATCATCTTCTACGGCGTTGCAGCAGCGGACCAACGGGAGAAAAAGTACATCTTCGTGTCAAAGCAAAACAAGCTCGAGGGAAACAAATTACGGTCGTGTTTTGTTTCCAGAGTTGTGTTAATCGTTTTCCTTTAATCAATTTCCAAGTTTGAAACGAAATCGGAGGTCGAGGTCGTTCCGTGAATTGGAGATAGCATCACTGCCGCTTAGCGGACGAAGATGGGATCTCAAAATCATGAGAAATGAACACGCCACATCGAAAAAAACCCACTTTAAAATCGTCAATGGATTTGAGGACCCGAAAACACGTGTGAACATTACGAGTATATCTGTGGATATTATCGACACATATTCTTTGAAATTTAGGATTGAAAATCACAAATATATTTCGAAAAACAAGTGAACAAAGTCACGGATGCATTTGCGTGAATAGTTTTGAAACAAATCTGCCCCCTGATGTAAAGCCATCACACTTCCACTGTTCGACAGCAGCTGTGGTCTGGAAAACATACGCTCTTCTCGATTGCCTTTTGATTGATTGACATATACTTGTCGGCGGCGTGCTCGCTCACTGCCCCCTTTGCGGACGTTCTTTTTTTTACGATAACTTCCGGTGACTGAGTGAGTCACAACAACAAAATTAGAGGACCAACGTGTCTTAACGCTCCTCAATTGTTCACATCTATACACTCAGAGATAAACGGCGAAGTCAGTTTAAAATGTTAAAATTACTCACTGAGATGAGGGCTTGTGGACAGCGGAAAAACTTGCTCATTGAACCGGATGTGGTACCGTTCTTGTGCTTGTACTTCTTCTTCTTGGTGAATTGGATGTCCTTTGTTCATATCGCCCCTACTGTCCTGGAAATCACAAAGGCGTTTGGCAAGCAATCTGAATCTCATTTACAGTACAGTACTGTATTAGCCAAGCGTGCAAAAACACAAAAGGAATTGACTTTCCCAGTTCCAACTCGTCCAGAGGATCATAAACACAACGACAAAGACCAATATGGTGAGACAGCATCTGATAAAGATGTACCCAGAGAGTTGCATTTTTTCGGTGGGACTGGACTTGTAAAGTTGAGAGCCACTTCAGTCGAATGGTTGTCATTCCTATTGTGCACCAGCAGAGAGCGCCATTACGTTTCGTGAAGACCTTTTGTTGTGTTGTTTTGTTTGTTTTTAAGCGTTCACACCGTCGACGACGGGCGCGAGTTTGCGGTCGAATTTGACAATGATTCTTCTTGCTGTTAGCTGAGATTGGAAAGCGAGTTTGTTGTTTCCCCTTGCCAAAAGCGGGCCCTCTGCTGGAGTTTGAGACCGAAATGGTTCTGACCCCGTCTAGCTGTGACGGGCTGCTCGTGGTGAATACTTTGAGGGGGGAAAGTTATCGGGACCCTCAGAAAGTCATCCGATGTTTCCTCCCCAATATGAAACGAAGTTTGATTTCACCGCGATCCTTTGGGTTTTGCAGGTTCTTCAGCCCCCGGGGACCAGCAGAGAGCACCCCGCAAGCATCCAGATGAGACTTGCGTCTCAACTATGACAGCGCAGTTGCCCTGATCTATAAAGCATCTTGAAACAATGAATAAAGTTGGCTTGCACGTTTGGAAGTGTGCGCATGGGTGTTTTATTTGCACTTTATTCACGATCGCCAAGAAAGCAAAATGACAAAACAACACGATCTCTTTGTGCAACTCTTCTTGAATCGAAAACGAAGTTGGCGTTGCAAACTCTCTCCCGGTCTCAGGATGGCTTTCTGAAGGCAGACAGCGGTAGGAAATACTGGCGTGGTCGAGCAGGTTGGAGTGCCGTCACGTCGCCCACGAGAGACGCCAACCGTCTCAGCAATGATGTTCTTTTCTTATTTTCACCTTCCAAACCGGACTCGTGTGGTCGGCCGCTTTTGACTACATATAAAAATTGCGAAATTTTCGTACCAGGATGGCCTGATGGTGAAAGACATCACTGGGTAGGCAGGCAGAACGAGTTCGAACCCTCATCTACTCTCTTTTTATAAATTTAGCAAGAGTCGGACCCGGGTTTCTCGTCACCTCGTCCAGGTGCAAAGTTAGAAGTTTGCACAAGAAGCGAACACTCCACGAGAGATGGCAAGCGTCTCACCAAACATGTTCCTTTTTTGACCATGGATCATGAGGCGGACGCCCTATGATTACATGCAAAAAATTTGCAATTTTCGCGCCAGAATGGCCTAATGGTAAAAGACGTCGTGTCGTGGTCAGGCGAACCGAGTTCGAGACCCACCCTGTGCTTCATTTATAAATGAAGCAAGAATCGAACCCGGTTTTCCCGGGTACCAAGTATTGTCGTTATCCATTCGACCACGCTAATTCACTGCTCAAACTTTTCGGGTAGTTATATTTATAGACCTACATTCAACGGGACAGTGATGACAATAGATGAAGGTATTAGTAACCAACGTCATTGTGGAAGGACAGTCCAGTGGTATTTGACAGGGTTTTTCCGCTGGTGAACTCAAGTTCGAGCCCCGACGCCGTCCTTTGGCAAAGCCTTCATCATTTCGCTCGGATTATTTTTCCCCACACAATATCTTCACTTTCACTTCCTGTTTCAAATTTAAAGTTTTTTTTCTTTCCGGAAGTGACATAATTGGCGGAAGCCTATTTAAGCCGGGCCATCGAGGCACTCATTCTTCCTCACCTTCGACAGCCTCCGCTCGTCCTCCCGCTGCTCCTGCTCTGCACGCCCGCCCAGAAGACCACGGTAAACTCCAACAAGGTGACTTTTTTTACTCTTCAATGGCCTCTTAAAACACACCGCTTTGGCTCCCACTTTGAATGGAAAGCAGCACTTTAGACGTGCTCGCACCTGGCTAACACGCTCAGCAAAAATGTTTGCTCGAGCGTGAGCAATCAGCGTCTCCTGCGACCTAACTTTGCAACAAAACCTCTTTTTCTAACCTTCTAGGACAAATGCGACGTTCGCCGAGAGGGTAAGTCGACAAAACATTTTTCTAAATTCACAATTAAACCGAACTAATGTACATGCGTGCGTGTTAATTGTGTCATTTCTGTTCACAGGTACAAATCTTCAAATGGACAAAACACTACCCACTCGCTGTGCGTTTTAATGTGGAATTTAAGTCCCGAAACGTTTGGAGCAAGCCCATCTAATTTGTCTTTCTATCCACAGGCATCTGCTACAGAATGGCCGAATTGACTGCAACACGGTAGAACTGCCACATTTTAAGATACCGACGAAATTCCGAATGTGTCGATTGTCATTTCTGTCTCCACAGGCTCACGTTGACAGAAGGAGCCATAAAATGGCTGCCATCCTGTGGAGTTTTGGGCCCTGGCAATATCGGGGTGCTGAGCCAGGCACTTGGAAGGTTGAATATTTAAAAGTCAAGAGCTTACGTTACCGTGTCTTTCAGGCCACCACGCTGTCTAAGAGGCATCCAGCTCTCTTCACAAGTGAAGCAAACCCTTTTATACACGTAACGACTCGTAATTGAATTGGCACGTGATTTACGAAAGATTGGGCACAGGTGTCAAAAGTTTGGCTTCAACCACAGGAGCTTCTCCTCAACCCATTCCCGGGGAGCTCGTTGACCTGCTGGTTGAGTAGGCGCACCTGTGGCTCAAATTAAACCGTGGCGGGGTTCTTAATTCTGGCCCTCACACTTATCCAATCAGGTGCGTTGCGTTGCACCAGGGAGAGAGGGAGGAAACTGTTAGCGGAGTGGCACCTGCTCACCATGTTCGTGTCTGTCCTGCTTTTGTCCACCAGATGGTGCTCAAGGACCCAATAGACGTTGTGAAGCAGAGTCGTCCCTCAACGTTTGGACCTGGTGCTTGTCGGCAGGCCCTCAGGAAAAGTGGCGTCAAGATCCACCTGATGGCGCGCGCGCACGCACGCATACACACACACACACACACACGCGCAGACTGGTGACTGAAGCTCCACTCTAAAAGCACTGCATATTTTGTGGTCAAGCACACTCACCTGCAGTGCAGCTTCCAGCGACCCTCCACCTGCTGGGCAAAGAGACAAATGCGACAAGCTTGCAGAAGGTCCTCCCTGCTGCCTCCATTTGCAACGTTGCCGTTGAAAGGTACGAAATATGAGTGACGGGTCTCGTTTGTGGTGTTGGCAGGTTTGACCACCTTGGATGAGTCACTGGACCAGTAGCGGCAAAAGGTTCCAGTCATAAACACTTGGGAAGAAAGTGCTTTTTCTTTCAGATGGAGCTATTTGAGTGTGATGAGGTCAAACGTGACTGAGCCATCTGCTGGTAAGAAGTCTCATATCAATAAGCCGGATTTCATTTTTCAGAGTTGAAGGAAGATTGTTCTTGGGTCCTCCGTGCCACAAGAGGGAGTAACATGCTCACCGCCAAGCACAGACCTGCAGGCAACACTTTTTGCTCTTCTTCCTGTTATTCGCAAGGTATTGAAGTCAAACTTTGGGCCAGCCTGAAAAGTAGGACACATTTACACTCGTTCAATGCACCATCATGACTACTTTTTTTTGCCCCCCCCCCCTTTCCTTTCTCTAGGCAGCAGTAAACATGATCAGCTTCCTTCTCTCCAAAGACCCAACACTGACTCTCTCTCGGGTAAGTTTCATGCCTAACACATCTTTGTCTGCACAAGAAATTGACTTGCGTGTAAACTCACGGATGTCTTTCCTCTCAGGTCAACACGCCTGTCCCACGTTCTTCTCAAGAGCCGACCACTTTGCCGCCCAGCAACAAGCAGACTGCCATCCGACTTGCAACTTTTTCCTCTGCTTTGTGATTGTCTACTCTGCAAAATAAATAAAGCTTGATTACAAACACTTCAACTTTCAACTTCATTTTTACACATCACCACAAACCAAAAATAATTGTTTTCAAAATTTTTTTCAAAAATTTTTCACAAAAATTTTTTCAGAATTTTTTTTTCCAAAAATTTTTTTCCTGGATTTTTTTTTCCAGGCAGAAAAATCCAGAAAAGTGGGTGTGGCTTGGCTGGAATGATGCCTAGTGATTCGCTGATAGCTGTGAAAGTGGGTGGAGCGTGATGATAACGCGCTGCGATTGGTGGGAAAGAGGGTGTGGTTATGCAAATGAAGCTTTGGCCTATTGGTGGATGCTTTAGGGGGCGGGGTTATGCAAATTTAGAGCGATCTGATTGGCCAGAAGTCGGAAAGTGGGCGTGGCTACGCAAATTCGCACGTTCTGATTGGTTATGCAAATATATGCAAATGAGGGCCTCGTCGTGATTGGAGGATGCCAAATTGGGTGTGGTTTGGGACAGGCCTTGCGCAATTTTTCAAAGTCCCACTTGAGTCTTGAGCACAAACCTGCACTTGGGTCACGTCAGACAGTCTTTTCACTGTTCCCTTGGGTTTCACATGACCCAAAAGCTTGATTCCTGGAGTTTCGAGTCATGTGGAGACCAACGGGAACAGTGAAGACTGTCTGATGTGACCGAAGCACAAGTCTGAGCTCAAGACGTCAGTCTTTGAAAAGGCTTCGAGTGAGTTGAGGATGGATTTGGTCATGAAAGGCAAAGACTCAGATTCAAGTTGAACAATTTATTGGACAGAAAAGCCAACATGACAATGTAAAAGCATTTGACCAGTCAATCTTGGCGTGGGCCAGTTCAAGTTGCACACACACAAACACTGACCCGAGACGGGAGCATGTGCTTGACCAGCTCATGCGTGAGGTCACTCACATCTCATGACACACCAAGGGGGACATGAGCACGTCCGACTTCTCTCACTGAGACAAAAACTAAGTGCCGTGTACTCCACAACAACATGATCACACTCTTCTGGTCAAGTTTTTCAATGACATTGAAGTGGGCCAAGTTAGTCATATGTGTGTGTGTGTCATTATATATATATGCGCATAGACACATTTTTAAACCAACTTGGGACACCTCAAGGTTTAAAAACCATATTGCAGAAGTGCTTGATGATGTTTGGGTTGTCAATGTGTAGTTGACACTGTTGTGCAGTACACGAAGCAGAAGTTTAAATTGAGTGAGAGACAGGCGGGCGCACTCACCTCCACCTTGTGGTGCAATGTGACATCAGACATCAGCTCTTCAAGCACACCACACAGCTCAGTACTCACGTGTCCAAATGCAGCTTGCACCTTCCGAGTCTGGCGGCTGCACCTTAGGGCCAGTCATCTGACTAATCTGGTCAGGCAGAAAAAAAAAAAACAAAAGTGGAAAGTCACACACTTTAGTCTATGAAAATGTTGTTTCTTTTGATTATTCGTGACGAGGCAGACTTTTACTTTCAACCTCTCCATTTCCAAACGTGCCCGCACTCGCAATGCATCTGTTTGAGCGATCCGTTCGCGGCTCTCCCCCCACACCTTAAGTACAATGAGCAACCTCCTTTCAATCAACTGCTCAACTCTTGAAAATACTCAATATCGTTCAACCATCCACAAAAGAAAAGCGATTGCGATATGCCTACTTTGTTGCATCTAGTCGAGAAACATAATTCGACTGTAGTTTGGCTCTCTCGAGCTTGTTTAGCCTTGACACGGAGAACCTTCTTCACATTGTGCTGCTACCTCATCATCTTCTACGGCGTCGCAGTAGCGGACCAACGGGAGAAAAAGTACATCTTTGTGTCAAAGCAAAACAAGCTCGAGGGAAACAAATTACGGTCGTGTTTTGTTTCCAGAGTTGTGTTAAATCAACAAATTATTAAAAGTTCGTTTTCCTTTAATCAATTTCCAAGTTTGAAACGAAATCGGAAGTAGAGGTCGTACAGGTATTGGAGACAGCAACACTGCCGCCTAGCGGACGATGATGGGATCTCAAAATCATGAGAAATGAACACGCCACATCGAAAAAAACCCACCCGGAAATCGTGAATGGATTTGAGGACCCGAAAACACGTGTGAAAATTACGAGTGTATATGTGGATATTATCACACATATTCTTTGAAATAAAAGTGTAAAGTCACACACTTTCGTCTATAAAATGTTGTTTCTTTTGATTCTTTTTGAGTCATTATTTGTAAAGTGCTCAAACTCGCAATGAATCTGTTTGAGCGATCCACTCGCGGCTCTCTCTCTCCACCTCAAGTACAATGAGCAGTACAAGTACCCCTTCAATCAACTGCTCAACTCTTGAAAATACTCAATATTGTTCAAGCCCCCACAAAAGAAAAACTATCGAAATATGCCTAATTTGTTGCATCGAAGTCGGGAAACACAATTCGGCTTTAGTTTGTTTCGATCGAGCTTGTTTAGCCTTGACACGGAGGACCTTCACATTGTACTGCCACATAGAAACCCCCCCACTTGAAAAATGTGAAAAAGACGAGTATATTTGGGGATCTTTTCAACACATTTTACATTTAGGATTTAGTTTGTGTAAATCACAAATATATTTCAAAAACAAGTGAAAAAAAGTCACGGGTTCATTTGTGTGAATAGTTTTGAGACAACTCTGCTACCTTATGTGAAGCCATCACACTTCCACTGTTGACAGTAGCTTTCGTGTGGAAAACATACAAAACAACATTCAAGTCAAACGCTCTTCTCGATTGCCTTTTGATTGACAGCTGAGGTATACTGTACTTGTTGGCGGCGTGCTCGCTAACTGCCCCCTATGTTGACTACATCAAAACACTCACAGATAAACGGCAAAGTCAGTTCAAAATGTTAAAATTACTCACTGAGAACAGGACTTGTGGACAGCGGAAAAACTTGCTAATTGAACCGGATGTGGTCCCGTTCTTGTGCTTGTTCTTCTTCTTCTTGGTAAATTGGATGCCCTTAGTTTATATCGCCCCCTACTGTCCGGGAAACCACAAAGGCGTTTGGCAAGCAATCGGAAACAGAATCAAATAGAAAGTACGGTATTGACCAAGTATGCAAAAACACAAAAGGAATTGACTTTCCCAGTTACCAATCGTCCAATACAATACATCTCTATTTCAGCGCTTCAACAACGGCTGCAATAAAGCGCTTTCCAGAATTTGGGCAAAATTTCCTTTGCCGGTTGGTGTGGGAGATCACCCTCAACCATCTCACCAATCATAGTTTGTTTCTTTATTCCTTCTCACGGGTGCTCGTGGCAGGGGGCCTGTCAATACATTACCAATTTTGACATTTTTATGCCAGAGTGGCCTCATGGTAAAATACATCGTGGGGTTGGCAAGGCAAAGCTAGTTCCAATCCCACCATATGCTCCATTTATAAATTTAACAAAAATCGAACCCGGGTTTCCCCTCACGTCCCCTAAAGGTGACACTCAGCTTGAATTGGAATCAAATAAGCACAAATAGAAAAGTATTTTATAATCTTGCAAATTTATTGTTTCACTGTCGTCCTGCATTCATGCGGCACAAATTCGCTTGTCTCTTGTGGTCGAAATACATGTACAGTACAAAGCAATTGGCTATCTGTTGCTGCATCCTAGCGGTATGAGAGGGTACTACACGATTACTTTTTAGGCGATCGACCGCACAGGCATACAAATGGGATATTTTACCGCGGCACACTGGCACAGGGTTCGAAAAACACTGCCATAAGTGACCACTCTACAGGAGACACCAATCGTCTCAACAATCATCTTTTTTTTAACCCTCGTGGTTGCTTGGTCACATGTGAGTACATAATAAAATTGTGAAAATCTCCATACCGGAATGGCCTAATGATCAAAAGCATCTCTTGGAGATTGGTGAAATGTGTTCGAGTCCCATCATCGGCTCTAATCATAAATTTTGCAAGAATCGAACCCGGCTTCCCGTTACGTTCCCAAAAGGACACCAACCGTCTCACCAATTCTATTATTTTTATACCTTCAAAAATAAACTCGTGTTGCTTCATGCCAGTTATGCAATCACTCATGTCAAGTATTACTGCATGGATTTTTGAGCGAAATTCATGTCGGCGCTGAGTTAATTGGCTGCAGTGAGCTCGCGTCACTCGTTACGAATTTGTTTTGTACACCACGCAAGGTGCATGGTGCAATCCAGGTTGAAGTCTGGATTGCCAAATGGGTTATTCGCTGCAGGAACAGCAGTTATTTGCTTTTTTTTTCCCTTCAATGATCCCGAACTTAAACCAATTTTTTCCCACGGGCGGTGGTCAACTGGTTAGCACATTGGCCTTACAGGACAAAGGTCCCGGGTTCGGTTACAGCCTTCCTGTGTGGAGTTAGAATGTTCTCTGCGTGGGGTTTCTCCTGCATTCTCCAGGTTCACGAAACACTAAATTCTCCCAAGGTGTGATTGTGAGTGCGGATGGTTGTTTTTTGATCTGTGCCTTGCGATCGGCCGGCAACCAGTTCAGGGTGTCCCCCGCCTACTGCCCAAAGACAATGAAAAAAAAAGTGTACTTCGAATAAAAGAATACACTTTGGTTCATGGTTACATCTTTTTCTTTCACTGATTCCATTTCATTGAAATTAAACATATTTGATTAACTTAATGTCAGCTTTATTCTCCATACATGTTTCATTCATGACAATCTTGTGTATCCAGATAAATAAAATTAAAAAAACACCAGTGAAGACATTTCAGCTTGGTTGTGACACACACACAGACGAGGAAAATAACAGTATGGGACTGCTTTTAACACATCGGGGTTGTTAAGAGTGGTCTTTCAGGACATTCCTGTGCAATAAAAACCCACATCTGCCTTTAAAATGCAGTGTTTGAAATGAAGAATAGCCACGCGATTCTTACAAAAGCATTTTTTTCATTGTTGGGCCCTTTCGTGGAGTCATTTTTAATCAGCATGCAGCGCTCCCTGCGCAAATATGCACAAACTTCATTTTCTTCCCGAGGGTGTTCGGTCCAAAAGACACAAAATGGAGGAAGCGCTCAACAGTGCATTTCCTCTCATGCTGGCTTCATCAAACAACGATTACATTCACGACAAGGAGGATACATTCTTTTCCCATTCAAAAGCACGACATCACTTTGACAATAATTGGCACCTTTTAAGTTATCGGTCATCGGCACTTCTATCGACATTTTCAAGAGTAAACGCAACGACCTGGGCGAAGCGATGCACACCTTTTTCTTTTTCCATCTGAATGTTTCAAAGGACTTCCCTGAAGGCACAAGCAAGGAAATCCCATTGTTTCTTGAAGGGCAGTGTTGATCTTCATGCTGCCAAAACACGGCTGGCAGGTCAGGCGCACTTTGAACTGGTCATTTGAAACCACAACACACGGAAAGGACGACCTGGAAGTCATGTGACTTCAGAGGCACTGGAAGGGCCTCGGGAGTGGTGGCGTGGGGGTTCTGTGGCACCTCTCCTCAGCTATTCGTGGAAAACGAACCCTTCTGGGGACAGCAGTTACTACAGTGGCCGGCTCATAGGAAATTAGTAAATTCGGTCGGAGATGTAGAACTGATCGTTCTCAGGCTGTTATTCAAGATCTTTATTTGCTTGGGAGGAGCCAAGATTAGCCTGGGTTGTTCGCATTAGCCACAGAGTGTTTGTTACCTTTATTTTACAATTGCTACATTTCAGGATGCTACTGAAGTGTTTTGGGTTCATAGTTTATGGAAATATTTACAGTTTAACATATTTGGAGCCGTACTAAACATTTTGGGGAGCGGGAGGGGATTCAATTCCTCACGAAGGATTGGTCCCGGTTTCCCTTGGAAAGGGGATTGTGGCGTTTACTGTTTCTGAATATTTACAGCAAACAGACATCATCACCTGAAACAGCAGAGACATGTATCGCATTTGCCCATCATTTGACTTGCTACGGTTTGGTCAGTGCGCACCAGTGACTGCATTCCCAGTGTGAAGCTTGCCAAACATTGCGCTGCACACATCTCACCTCTAAGGCCCCCCCGTTTCCTCCCGCGCTTGCCTTCGATGCGCACAAACATCGGCGAGCGTCCTGCGGCATGGAGAACGGCGTGAGCCCTTTTTCAAAAATGAACCCCGATGTCGGGTCAAATATCGCTGGTCCTTGTAGTCATGGTGAGATCTCCCAGAGTGGAAAAGAAGTCCTCCATCTCCTTCTCCAGGAGTTTGTTGCGGTTCTCGGCGTCCTCCCGAGCTCGCTCCGAGTTGCGCAGTTTGATCTCCAGCATGCGCTGCCGCTTCTTCTCCTGCTCCATCTCCTGCTCCAAACGCTCCATGTGGGCACACAGGGCAGCGCTGGAGTCCTCCAACCTGGACACGGCCATCCACACGCACCAGTGTTTATGTTTTGAGACTAATAGAGTGACCTCGCTTACAACTTACCTGCCGACGGAAATAAAAAGTCCACAAGCGCGCCTGTTCAAATGCCAGGTTTTTGTGACATTGGAAATGAGACCAAGAAAATTCATTTCAAAACTTTAACTACTATTAAGTGTTCAAACTTGGATCAAATGGAACTAAGGCACCAATTTCAAGTACCTCAAATTGACCCGAATGTTTGATTTCAGGCCGAAGCTGCAAGGTGTTCTACTGCTATTTGGAACTGTTCATAATTCCCTCCGTTCCACTCTACGCCGGGTCTAAAATGAAAAACTTTGACCCAAAGGATTTGATTGGCAGTTTGCAATTTTGCAAGTCACTTAATATCTTTATTGATTTAAGTGTTAAAGGACCGAAAAAGTTCATTTATTCATGAGATATAGATTTTTTTCACAGATGAAATCAATTATTGGAATTTAATAATGTTGGAAAAAGGTTTTGAAATGACTTACGTCGGTCTCTCAACTTACTGTACGTGTAAGTTATTAGCTTTTCACATATCGTCAGCTAAGTTGTGTACTCACTTTTGGATCCTGACCTCGTAAGCGGCCTTCTGTTTCCTGAGCTCGTCCTTGAGGCCCTCGACCAGACCGCTCAGCGTGATGGCGGCTCCGTCTCCGTCGTCAGATGTGACGACGCACGCAACTCCGGCGAGCACGCCGGCGTTGTCGTTCTCGCTGCTGTTGCCCAGCTCCATGGCCTCGGAGCTGTCCTGCTCGGAGCTCATTGGCTCCGTGGCTGCGGGTCCCCTCTGACTCTCCACCCACTCCCCTTTATCCCCTCCCTCGCAGCTGTGGTGGGCCGAAGCATCGCCGCTCGCCGAGTCTGGCGCCGAGATCTCACAGGAGGAGGTGGACCAAGGAGTGCTGCCGACACTCTGCACGCTACCCATGCTCGACGAGGAGGTGACGTTGTCATAGGTGGAGAGTCTCTGCGAAGAGCCGGAGGAGTCCCGGTCCCGGGCTGACCTTTCACCCGAGGAGGTACGTCTGTGCCCCCTCAAGGAGGACAAACCGTTCATCAGCCAGTTGCCGCTTCCTCCTCCCCCACCGGAAGTCACGGCGCTCGGTTCCGCTGCCGAGCCGCTCTGCTTCGGCTGCGGCTGACAACGAGGCGTCGAGGAGCTTTTAAAAGAATATTTCCACGAGGGGATGCTCTTCGCTTGTTTACTCGGGCTCACAACTGTCTCCCCCTTTGCCGAGGAAGATCCCAGTTTCGGCCCGGGATTCGAGGTCTGCGCGGGGGCGACGGCGGCGCACAGTTTGGCTTCGAGTGATGAGGCACTGCTGTTCAGTTCTTGGTCTGGGTTGGAGACGGGGCAACTCTGCAGGTCCTCTTCCGAGATCCAGGCACCGAGGCTTCGATTGAGGAGCAGGTGCTCCGCTTGGGGGGCAACGAGGTCCTCCTGGTCCCTCCCTGAATACAAACGCTTGTGTTCCCTGATAAGGACCGTCATGAGGTGCTGCACCAAAGAGGTACCTAAGGCAAAATGGATCACATGGACTTTCACGTACTGTACCGTTTTCCCGCTTTTGAGCCCATCCCAGTCCTATTTGTAGAACTCTTGTGATTTCATTTCATATTCAATGATAATTTTAGTCATTTTCAACATTGTACCTTCCATGATAGTGACCGGGTCTTCCATCTTGGGTCGAAGGATATTGGGCCCAAACACTGTGGCCAGGTTCTGGACGCTCATCTTGTTTTCATTACAGTGGGACTGGACTTCGTCGAGGAACCTCAAAATGACGACAAATGACATTTCATTTCGCGGCTGCGCTTGCGGTGACGGAATTGCCATCCCGACTATAAACTTACTTGCATATGTACTTGAGGAGATTGTAATTAGGCAGAGGTAGCGTGTTGACTTGCTTGCCGAGCTCCTGAACCCCCTTGTCGAAAAGGAAAATGTTTCAACGACCGGCAGCTCGTGTCAGGACACAAACGCAAGCGGCGGCAAAGTGCGCGCGTACCTCCTCCTCATCTTTGGCCAGAAGCTGCGCGCATGTTAGAAAGTCTTCGTATTTGCAGAAGGGAATGACGGGTTCAGGCAGCTCTCGCAGGTACAACTTCAGCAAGGAGGCCACCGTGTGAACGTCTGTGTTGCTGCAGGGGAATTCACCAAAAGGGATGCCACACATCTGACAACAGGTTTGTTTCTTCGCTTCATCGGAATCGCTTGACGTTGCCTACCTGTCAAAAAGGGGCTTGTCGCCACAGTCGAAGGCCTCTTGCAGATCTTTGACCAGGTTGGCCTGGCCGGGCATTCGGAAGAGACCCTCCTCGTCCAAGCCCCTCTCCCTGATGAAATCCACACACTGCTCCACCAGCAGCGGCGCCAGCCGGGTGCCAAACTTCTTCTCATACTGCACCGTGTCCTCTAATCGCTGGCCGAATATTCCTGGAGAAACAAACAACAACAAAAAAAAGATTATTTTGTAGTTTAACAAGCTCATTTATCCACTGAAGATAAGCTTGAAGTGAGGTTGGTGAGCTTTATTAAGAAAAGCAGTGCTACTGAGTGTCTTTGTTCCAACAAATAGTTCAACATGTCGCGACGCGACTGAGAAGCAGAAACAAACCAGGTTGCTGTTCAAAGCGAGCCAAGTTTGGCTCGACCTTTAAGCACCCCAAGCCCATTGCTTTGCTCATGTCACAAAAAGATGGATTAGTTAATAACAGAAAAATATAGAAGGAATAACCGTGCAATCAAGAGACTTGTGTTCAGATTACACTTGTTTTGGCAAGTGGCTCTCGCAGTGGTTACTGCTCGACACTCGAAGCGTTGGCTTTACCTCCTCCAAACGGTGCCCAGATGACCCGCCGTATGGCCTTGACCCAGTCATCCATGTCTGTCTGAGAGTTGGCCATGAGCAGGAAGGATTCATGGCTGATCGGTGGGCGGTCCTTCTCCCCCGTTCCACCTGCAAACACATATAACGGCTATATATATATATTTTTTTTTTATTACGCGCACTCTATTTTAAACATTAGGATTGTAAAACTGGAATTCTTATTTTACAGGATATGTGGTCACTTAACTCTGAATTAAAAATAAAATGTCTACACGTTGCAAAATGTTTGTGTCGAAAAAAATAAAAAGGGGACTGTACCGTCTGTCTGAATGTGACATGAAACCCAAGCAAACACGCTGTGAATGTTTGTCACCACTAGACGGCAGCAGAGCTCAAGCAAATTAATTCAAGGGTCGTTCTCACCATACGCCAGCTTTTACTGAGAGCAGATAGTGTCTTTGAAAAGATAAATACTCCAGTAAAAAAAAAAACAAAAACAAAAACAATCAAGGTCACAATAAAATCGCTAGACATCGTGTTTCTTTGGCCAATAAAAAAAGATACATCATGCAAGAAAGCAAATTAGAATTGGACAAAAAAACCCCAAAGCCATTCTGCACCAAAGAGCATTTTGATTTAAAAAAGGTGCACTTAATTTCATAATCACGGGGTGAAGGTGCGACCACATTCAGTCATTCAGCTGTGAGAGTCGGAGTCCAAATGTAAACAGTAGTGCCATCAAGCGAAATGCTATTGTCACCCAGCTTTGCAAACTCACACCATCATGATGATCACACCGGTTTGTCTTTTGATCTACACTTGATATGGTCAACTCAACGCTGATTAATTATTGTTTTGCCCCCAAATACGATGCACAAGCTTAGCGTGGGAGATATGGATTGGCACCACAGGCAGCCCGTGGATGTGCCTGCACAGCTGAGATAACTAGAAATGAGACTTGAAATGTAAAGACAAGACTCAGACATTAAGGAGCCTGGACATCTTTTGATTCCGCTCCGCAGAATCACGTCCCGATAACGCGCACAGACAGAGATAGCCCGCACAAAATCAATGCGCCCAAAGCCAGCGGACAGCAAAAACCACAACAGCATCTCAGCTTGAACTGAACGAATGTAGAGTACAAAGATCCCGTCGGAGCGAATTAAGATAAGAGCGACTGGCAGGCTTTGGAGACAATTTCCAAGATGAGCTCCTCTTGAGGTGAATGGAACCTATTGCGGTTTGTCGACATGGCGTCAGGCAGACGTTAACATTTGAGCTCGCCGGGAGGCTGATTGATAAACAGAGTGTGTCAGGCTGGAGCATTTGAGTGTTTATCGATGATACGGCCTCAATTACAACTGCACTTTTTGCCAGACAGTACATACAGGCGGTGCTGGCGGGAAGCAGGGAGGCACTGCGGCGTTTACGGTGCCGGAAATGGATTCACAACAAACAAGAAAGTCATCCTTTTATAATTGCCTGAAAGCAAAGATACGTAAAAAAAAAAAGTCCTTTGAAGGAATCACACCCACTTTCTAATTGACCATAGGGGGACTTTTTAAAGCACTCTCGAGATCAAGTGTGCGGCTGCCACAAGTTAAGAAGGCAACAATGGAGCTGTCAAAAAGTGAAGCATGGAGAGTCTGTCATCGAAATGCACAAGTACAGTCAATGAACAGGGTGGGGGGGCTATCATTTTCAACAGCCTCTGATACTGTATATCCACACCTACTCCTTTCTTTTCTGCGATGGATGTCCTGTCTTTGGGTGGGTGTGCAGCAAGAAACCACATAGTAGTGCAACCAAGAACAGGAGATTGTTCTTCTCCACGATGTGACAAAATTAGCTTACATCGAGTAAAGAGCTCGGCTGCCCCAATGCCTCCTCTCGACGCTTTACTACTCTAGTTAAAAAGCTCCAGCATCTGTTTCCTGTTACCTTGGAGATGTTGCTTCTTCAGAGTGTCCGGCTTACAGCAGACCGGCCCCATGTCTGCGCCAACAGTTCAGACCAGAGCTGGAACCGGCTCCGGGTGTCCCTTTGCACCTAAACCCTGCAAGCATGGAGCGCCTTGGACTCCGCTTGGAAGCAGATCACGACGCAGGTAGCAGCAGCGACGGCCTGCAAGCTGCACGCTCGGTGCCAAACGGGAACGGAATCCATCCAAATGAGTCCCACTCCTACAACTACGTCTTGCCTCTTTTCATGGCCCGCTTTCTTCCCGTCTCGCCTATTGAGCATTGTGGGCAGCAGGTCCTTTCCCTCAGCCCCCCTGGGGAGAAGTAAATCCCTGAAGGGGAGTGTGACGAGGCTCTCTCTCTTTCCCCCCCTCTCTCTCTCTTTTGGTCTGTGTCACTTGTGTGTGCTGGAAGATGGGTCGTCCTCCAATCTTTGCCAAATAAACTTGTGTGCACACTAAAAAAAAAGGTCTGGGGAGGGGATGGTGCCAATCAATTACTGTGAGATACAGTCTGCACAGACTTTGGGTTCTTCTGCGCCGACTAGTTCATGCAATGCAAATTATTGTCTGGTCAGTTTGCACTTTCTAACGCTTGCATCCATTTCTAACATTCAGCATTACCACCGCGGTATTATACAGATTTCAATGCGACAAAGGTCAAACAACCTCAAACCCGACAAGTCGGTACGTAGACTGATTGTGTCGTCGTGCAGCCACAGCTCTCGGTAGCCGCTTCATCCAAGCACAACAGAACTTCACGCCCTGTGTCAGCGACTATATAGATAAAAAAAAAAAAAACAAAACTAAACTGTCGCTGTTTGGCCGAAATGCTGCCAGGATTTCTTTTCCAGACAGTAACTACGATTGGAAAACAGTCAATTATTTGTGGTATATGCTGGCATCGGTGTGGACAAGGAAGGCATCTCACCGTTTGCCGAGTTATGTAAGGTCATTGTTCTCAGTGACCTTGGAAAGGTGCAAACAAGGCATATGAACAGACATGAAACAGCACAGGAAACAAGCATGATGTGCTGAATTTATTTAAAAAATAATGACCGGACATCTCAGTTTGCTTGTGCGTGACCGTCACTGAATGCATAGGGGCAATCTAAACGCTCCAGGTGAGTGTCCAGATGTGCGAGCTTTGCATCAGTTTCCGCCTGATGACATTTCCAATGGGGCTGAGTGCCCGTGGCGAGAGGCTCATTGGAGTTCGCACCCTTCCGCAACGTTGACCGGCCATAAACTAAACACACAGGAGACTCACAAGTTGGTCGTCCACTCCAAACACAAGGAGAGGTCCTCCGAGCAAACACAGCGTGCCACAGGCAGCGAGAGCGGACTCGACAATATCGCGGTGCTCGGATTCAACAGCACATGGTCTGATTGTAACTCGCTCATTGCTTCATCTCAAAATGTATTCCTGCAGAATGGCTATTAGGGCAATACTAGACTCCAGAGACTCCCCCTTGCATTAAATTGATTGATGAATTTCACCATGACACACTGGACATGTGAAGGTACACAAATAATATAAGATTATAAAAAAAAACCCCAACAAAAAATGATTAGCATTGCCACCGATGAGATGAGAATGTTACTCTGACTTGCACAACGGTGCTACCTGTTGTTTACGTCAAGAAATCTTACTTGGCACAATCTCAAAAAGATGTCTTCCTGGTTCATCCGGGTTCGCGGTGAGCTCGTTCACTTGGCAGGCCTGCAGAGGGATGCAGCCCTGAAATGTACAAAAAACCCAACAATGAGCTTCAACAAAAGCAGAAAGCGTGATTTGTTGTCGTTTGTGGCGTCACCTGTATGTAAGAGGCACATAATTCATGACAGTATTTCATATTCCCCCCCCCCATTTTCTCACCCTTGTCATCCAACGGGGAGCCACACAGTTGATCAGAATACATGATCCAGATCAATCCCCTATCTAGGTGCGACAAACTACGACCAAGTGAGCTGTGAAGAGATGCCAGCGTCTGTAAATCTGCTGACTGGCATCCTCCAGCAAGTCTGGCGAATTGCCTCAGTCTGTGGGCCGGGCCCTCGCCAACATTAGTAGCCATGGCAACAAATGGAAGAGGCGGGTGCTGGCTGCGGCACAAGAGGAAGTGTTGGAACCGGGGGATTGAAGGTTCGGGTCGGGGGTGCGGCGGTATTGGGGGGGGGAATCCCTGGGGGATGCCCAGCGCTGAGAACAACGCAGGCAGCAGGGGATTTTTAAAGTGCTCACCTCATCGCAGACAATCACACCATTTGGCGGGGGAAGTGCACACGGAAAATACTCGACGAGCCCCTTTGAAATTGATCTGGCAAACAGAAATGCTGTGAGGTCACAATTTTCTTTCATTTTTGTACGGGGGAGGAATTCTATTGCAACAATAAGCCGACAACTCCCCCTCCTCACGCAGAGCACCACTCCCAGTTTCAAATATCCCATCGATTAGAAGATCAGAGAGACGACCACGGCAGGATGACTCTTTCTCACACATCCCGTTTTCAGACGGGGAGGCCGCGTCGATGCAGATGACCGTTCCCCCTTCACTATATGTGCGCCGGAAACCTGATCCCATCGGTGTTTTTAAATCAATACAGCTCGGATGAGTATTGGCAAGCTGTGATGAAAGGGCAGTCTGTGGACCCGCTCCGTCATTCGGTCCCCATAGAATAGAGCGACTGCAATGAGTCGAAGACGTCATCCGATGTGGTGTGCGCTCTTTGTACGTGGGTGTGAGGGAAAAGACAGCCATGGCAGATGGGCCTCTACATTAAATAAACAGCAGTCATCCAGAATGAAAAAAAAAAAATCAATACAAGTGTCAAGGTTTCAGTCAGGAATTCGCAGTGATGATGATGTTTTAAATGGCGCGCGTGTGTGTGTGTGTGTCTGATGAAGATGGACCTGCTGTCTATTTCTATTGTTGGATTACATCACCCCTTCTTGTTAGCCCATTGTAAGCCTATTCGGCTAACCTGCTGCAATACCCCCCTCCCCCACCCCCTCAACCCTAGCAAGGCCAGTCGAGTGACACACCCACTCCATTACTCGTAAGTGGTTATTAAAGAGGGAAAGGATGAGTCAGCGCACGGCCACAAAAGGTGTCTTCAATTGAGAAAGGAATCGAATCAATTAGGGCATTTTTTTCCTTATAAATATTTTTAGGTTGATGCACTAATGGAGGAGGAAACCAAGCGCTCTGCTGCGTGTACTAGCAGCACTTAGACCGGAACTGCCAGTCTCGAGTGTCTTGAGCCATTAGCATAGTGTTAAAACCTCATTCGGAAGCTGCATTATTTGGTGGCAATTGGTAATTTTATGACACCAACTCCAGTAAAATGAGAAAAAAAGGTTAATTGGGCAACATGATAAAGAATAAAGTTTGTCTAGGTTCCGAAAATTAAAAGAAAAGTGAATTCAGAGATTTTGTCGGAAAGTAAGTTCGAGTAACAGCTTCAATGTGCGTCCGGCTTTGTAATTACCTGTGGTTTGGTTTCATCTTCGTCCTTGTAGAAGTCGAGCTGTTCTGAGCGCAGCACGAACCAGCGCAGTTGCCAGTTTTTCATGATGCTGCGCTGCTTCTTGAGCCAGCCGGCTTTGAGCGCCCCCTCCTGGAGGCTGGGCGAGGCTGGCTGGCAAGAGCCCCGCGTCACCTCGCCCATCACCATGCTCTTGGACCTGGCTGCACACACATTTCCAATTTCAGTGGGCGCACAAAAGTACAGTAGGCAGTCTGGATTTTGGAGAAGCACAGACACTTGTGAAAAATGCTTCAGTCGAAAAAAAATGTGATTTTTTTTTGCTGTTATATAAAACACCCATTTGATAACTTGGCACAAAAGGGGAAAAACTGCATTCAGTAAACATCTTAAGTTGTCACCATCTGTTGAAAAAGGGCCTATTTTTTGGTTTTCAAATGAACGGCAAAAGTCAGAAAAATAAATGGTCAAATAAAGTACAGATTTAAATACAGTAACACACACCGCTGAACGCAGGTTCGTCAATGATTGAGGTGACAAAGATTAGATGACTCCATTATCCATCTTGGCCCGTTGCCCTGTTTTCATTTTTTTCCCTTTTTCATTTTCACCCCTGCAGTGTTATCTTTCATTGCGTATGCCGCTCATCACTCAGGAACACACAACCTTCTGCCCCCGGGCTAGAACACCTCAAGATGAGATACAGAGGCAGCAGGGCACAAATATGAATTGAATACAAATAATGTCGAGACAGTGATGGGGGCGCACACACACAACACACACGCTTCCTGTAGCCTGGGGTGACAGGGATTGTACCCCCCCTGCCCCGACCCCCACCCGCCTTCCATTTGGAAGGTCCTTGGGAGAGACTTATTGCCTCGCCACAAGCCAAAAGAAAGGCAAACAGCTTTGGCTGGAGATAATAGGACCACGTGGGACCGACTGATTCATTCTCAACAAATGCGTGAAACCTGAGCTGGCTCCACGGCGGTTTCAAACCAAAGGGGACGGGCGGGCGGTATAGCCGTGTCCCAATGCGACATCCGTCTTTCCACGACGGAGAGAACACACGTTGCCCTTCTCTTCAAACAAGTTCACGACAGCGGCAGGGGTTCAAGTTGCAAGGACATTTGGCTGCCAACTGGGCCATATGGATTTATGGGACACAGGTACGAACTCCTGGCAGGCTATGCAAACAAGGCGATGCAATTTAATGATCATGAATAATTTACACGACTCGACTGCGCAGATGACCTCCCTTGCGTGCGTGTAGACGATATGATCAATGTTGCGGAGGGAATATGGCGATGGAGAAATGATCAATTGTATTTGATTGTCTTGTTTTCTTTTTTCAGCATACATAGGATGTTTTATAGGCACGACTGTTCCATTTATAGGAAAAAAATTGATCGGGATACACTTAGATTAGATTCAGTTAGTCGCTCTTTGACCTTGTCTCCAAGGTGGGACGTGTTTGATTCATTTGAACTGTCATGGTTCAATGGCTACCCAGTTAAAAAAAAATCTGGAAATCTAATACCGTGACAAATGGAATAATACCCACGGTTACAAAAGTATTCACGTGGGAATATGCTCCGAAATGCGGCTGTGATAAATGCGCACTGCTATCGAGGCGTTTTGAATATGTCTTTTTTTTCTTCTCGCAAAAAGGCCAAGTCATCCAAATGGCCGAAAGAAATCTCAGTGAGATCACTTCGAGGAATTATGAGACGAAGCCGCCACAGTTGTGGCACCGCATCACTCAGAGGCGGTGACTGATGTCAACGTCCGCTCCGCAAATACGTCAGATTGAAGAATGTACTCGGCACCCTTGGCCATAGACGACTTTATTTGTTAAGAGGACGTTTCGGGCTCTTTGGCATTTATTGGAAGAGTAACACCAGCATTACATTTGAGGGCTACTCGCTTGTCAGAATGTGCCGAGGATCATTTTTGCAGCAAAGTTCAATGAAAGCAACAGAGCCATGTTGGAACACGATGAGAAGCAATTTCAGACGAGAAACACTGGGAAATTTCTCTTTGCTCATCCTTCTTTTGATAAGTCTCGTTTTTACCAAACACCGCATCCATCATGTCGTAATCAATTAAGTGAAGCTCCGTTGTCATATTTCACGTTAATGACGCTTATCCCTCGATGAGTCTTCCTTAGACGCGGTCCAGTTCTTATCTTTCCTGTGGCGCTGTTTTTCACCGAATCCCTCGTTGCTCTGTTATTACAGAGAAGATGCAGACACATTTATTCTCATGAAGAATACACGCGGATTATTGAAAACTAAATTCGATACTCTAACTCCTGCAGATTCCCTTCAAAAGGTGTCGAAGTGTTTTTTGCATCTGACCCGTTTCTATCTTTTGATGTACTATCATACTTAAATTTCGTTATCTGAGAAATCTAAATGTCGAAAAATTTTTTGGTAACACAAAATCAAATCGGTTTAAAATCAAATCTAACAACGCTTTTGTTCGATGTAAAAGTGCGGTAGGGCTGTGCAATTATTCAAAATTAAATTACAATTGCGATCATTACGCTCTATGATGACAAAATTGGCATCATCGTTAAAAACAAAAAAAAATTATTATATTGTTTACAGTGTTTCAAAGAACTGCCTTTGTCTTCACATTTTCTTGTTTTGAACGCAAAAAATAAATTATTGTATTTTCTATGATCACCAAAATAATCCCTATAATCAAGCAGCCATAATGTGCGGTGTAATCGACCGCAGTGTCATTAGATCAGCGTCTGTCATTTTTGTTTTAGGCAGAAATCGGCGCCTCGATAAAATCTGGAGGATGCGGGTGGCTAAAAAGGAGCATCAAGAGTGACAGGGCGCGGTGAGCCTGAGGATGAAAGCTCAATTGTGTTGGAAGAGATAAAGTAGAACCAGTTTAAAAAAATCTCTGGATTAATATTTTCATTTCTTCTCGCCTTGCCAGTGTTCCCATAAAATAATTCCGGCGTTAAACACGTCAGCTGCGTGTGAGTGGAACACATACACATGTCTGTGATTCACACTTGAGTCACAGAATTTTTTTTTGTGGGTCTAAAAAGTGCCAAAGCTCCAATTTGAACCTCGTGCTCAGGGTGATTCAGACCTTCCTTGGCTAGCGGGGAGCTGCACTGTGGCCATATTAGCTTCAGTGTCAAATTTGTTGGAACCGAAAGCATGATTGGCATTTGTCATGAACTACATTTTAGGAAGGGGAAACAGCAAGAGGCTTTGCATAATTTCTTCCAGGCCGAGTCAATTTGTGAAGCTTCAGGTAAAGCCTACAGTACACTCAGATATCCATGTAAGGATAATCGTTGGATTCAAATTCTATTCCCGGCCATAACATTAAGCACACCCCATACGGTAAATATTAGGGGTGTAGGGAAAAATCAGAAGGAAAAAAAAAACTTCATGTAGTCAGACTTCCTCTTTGGGTGGTCAATAATACAATTTGAAGTGACACTGGGGTTTTTACTATGTCTGACACGTACAGTCAAGCTATACATACACTTCATTTCATACACGTACCCAAGGATGCGCCGGCATGCCAGAGGAATTTCATTCCATTAATCTAGTCGTTGTGTGATGATTGATGGTGGGCATCGTTACACGTGCATCAGCGCGGAACTTGCAGTAAGCCTACCACTGCTGATAAATTACCCGGCCGGTTTGTGTGTGTGTGTGTGCATTTAAATCTACGCTCTGACAATCTGTGGGGGTTGGGGGGGTTAAATCATCTAGCGCCTGTATGTGGAACCTGCGGCAAAGTGGAACCGATGCAGCACGATGTGCCTTTCTCATCATGTTATGTCCACGTGTATAGGCGAGTACGCCATTGGAGGGATTGCCGAAGGTTGGCGCATCCGGTATTCACGCGGAATGGCAGCCCTGCCACGTCGCCTGACTTTGATCGTAAAACCATGGCAACGCACATCAAGTAGATGCTGGAGGAGAGGGAAGCGGCTTATATGGAGGCAATTAAAACAGTGACGGGAGCACCGAAGACAGAAGCCGAGCCACAATGTATTTGCATTTTTTCAGATCAGGACACTTTAAATATTTGCTGCCGATGGTTTGGCCCAGCACGGTGGGTCAAGACGATCCAGCAAGGAACAAAAACTACCCGTAGCGATGACTTACTGATTGGTCACCAGGTTATCAGTCTGTTGTCAAAATGAATCCTAATTTTATCACCAGCTTTTTCTAATATTCGTCGGCTCAAGAAAGAAAAAAGCAAACTCAACTAGCGACACGATGGGTATGATGCAACCTCAACAATTTTATGTTTCACCAATTCAACAGCCGTTCGGCAAGGCGAAGAAGTCCCAGTTGAACAGTTTTTTTTTTTGGACGGATATGAAAATACAAAACTTGACACATATCATCATCATCATAATCGAGATGCTAGCAGCTAATGTGGCAATTCATAAAACACACATGACCAATGCCTATTGTCTGATAATCTATGCAAATGCATGGTTGAATCCTCTTTAGGGGCAATTTCACGCAGCTCCAGGAGAGGATTTCCGCATCGCGCACCCATTATCGGGAGCTATTCATTACATCTTAATCACATCCAGATGAATAATTGGGAGTCGGGATGGAACGGAGGACACGTGGACTTGGACACACATGCACAGCAAGGGCTTATTAACGCATCCTTTTACGAGTGCAAACACATCAGAGGCTACGCACGCACGCAGACGCAGGCGCGCGCGCGGCACCAGCTGACAGCCGGCGATGAAACTCGAGATGCAATTGCTTCCTGACATCTTCATCCAGTTGTAGGATCTTTCTATTTTAATTTTTTTTTTTTAAACGTTCGAAATGTTCTGGTGTCAGTCACCATAAAGCGCCATTTCGGTTGAGAACATTCGAGAAGGAGACAAAAGTGTCCTACCTCTTCGGGTCTGTCGGATCTTGGGACTCAGCATGGTTGTCATGGCTTGTGCGCGCGCTCTCCTCTCGGCATGTTCGTGTACATCCAAGCACCGCGCCCCTCGCCTGCGCCGCCCTCAGCCTCCTCTTCCTCTCCCTCTCCTCTCTCTGACCTTCTGCAGTTGCAGCCGCCAGCTGGGGGTTGGGAACACAGGGGAGGGGAACGGAACGAGAAAAGAGGGAGGGGACTGGATGGAGAGGAACTACCCCGTATTTTTTTTTCTTGTTCCATGCACACGGCTAGTGGCCTCAACACCCCCCCTTCTGTATTATTCATAGCGTGGCATCCGCCTCGGGTGGATGGAGCTTTTTGACTCGAACAATCTATACCTGATCAAATTGAATCCTGCTTTTAGGTTTCTGGAAGTTTGAAAGCTTTCAAAGTGAAAGGCAATTGAGTGGGGGAGGTGGGTCATGTGGCAGGTGTCAACACTGCCTTCACCTCATTAAGACTTTCTGAGCTTGCCCCCCCATCCTCCTTATAATCACTACCCGCCACCCCCGATTCATCCCTCTCTATCATGTACTCGCGCTGTTCTAAGAAGTCCATTTAGTCTCGGTAGAATTCCCTTCTACTGTAAATCCGTGGCTCTATTCAACCACGTTCCTAAAATATGCCACCCGGGCCTCTTCTGGTTTTCCTCGAGTGACAGTGCCTTTTGACTCAAAAGTCAAAACTGCGGAACTCCCACATGCTACACCCACTCGATAATTACTTGCTGCGGGCATTCCAACGGCACAACTCCGAAAAACCCACGGAGAAAAATAGGGTTCCAAATGGGTCTGCCAACACCCTATCCCATTCGAACTGCATTGCAGTATACATTTGACACATTAGGATTGTGGCATCAGAGGCAAAACAAATTGAAATTTGGCTATGTGCTCCGGTTATAAATATTTGGTGATCGCCGTTTGCTGTCATGTTGTCTCATACATTCATTTTGAGAAGTGCGTTTCACACAGACTGGAGAGTGGAGATGAAAAGTCAACCCCGCCCAGCCTTCACCTGCAACACAACACATTTGTGAAAAATCCATGGTGCGAGTTCATACAGGCTAGCAGGGTAGCCTCGTAAACGTTAGCGTGTCAATATCTCTGCATGACTCGACTGTCACCAGTCACTGACAATGACCCCCAAAGTGTATCATTTAAGGAACTCACCCTACACACTTCATAAAAAAAAAAATTTCCAAACTGCAATGTCAGGTGAAAAGAAACCTTATTCCCATTAGCGTCCCCTCTGCAACATTTTTTTTTTTTGCTTGCGGTATGTCTACGTTTACGACTCTCAAGTCAGTTTTCTGGCGTTGTTGGAGGCGCAGCTGTGCCACAGCAGCAGCAGCCAGTCGACACTGGATAATAGCCATAAGTCCTGCACTGCAATTGAATCAGAGCGGCCACAGCTGCTCTTATTACAGAGCAAAGAGGGAAGGAGGAACCGAGAGGGTGGAGGGGGCCCCCCCCTTTTTTTTAATGTGTATGTGCGCATGTGTCCTTTTTTGACACATGGTACACATGGTACATGGCACATACAAAGCCAACAAGCGTCTGAAATGAGGCGGCACATGCTCTAAGACACACGCACGGCTCAAAGTCGAATGCACATGCAATGAGGTCAAAGAGGGAAGGTCACATGACCTGAACGTGAGAATCCAGGATCTAAAAAGAAAAAAAAGTACAAAAAAAAAAAGCCTTCAATGCCAGTCTGGGTTTTCAAAGTAAAAGGAGTGTGGGCACTCCCATCCAGGGTGTGGCATTGAAAGTTGTTTGTGATTCTACCACCCAATGTTGTTTTTATCCCGAGTGGAAATATTTGGGGCACGGGAAACCACACAGAAACCCGCTGATAGTGTGCAGCTGAAATCAAAAAGGTTAAACTGCCCATTTTCATTTTTTCCGGACCACTCCATCTCCACTCACAACACGACTGCTTCCTTCTCAGACTGCCAGAGCCCAAGGGGATCTTGAGCGACAGCTGTCCCCGTCGAGTCCACCCACATTACAGCAAGAAGTCGGCCCGTTCTCTGTTCGCCACCGAAGCCGAACGCCATCACTGAATTGGAGAGGACCTTTTGAAATATTGAAACGCGGCGTGATTAAAATTTCATCGCGACAGGGAGGGGTTGGCGTTCAAACAGGACAGTCGTGGGGAGTGTTGAAGGTGTGACTGTTGACTTTGCGTTATTTATTGATTGGGTCATGAGTGGGGTTCATTTATTCTATTTTGGGATGAGGCTGTAACATGTAACGACTTTCCCGTGCAATGGGCCTTTTCAAACTTGATTGCTATGAAATGGGAGTTTGGTTCATACTCATCGCATCTCGTTGACTTATAATTCCTGTTTGTGGGGGTCGAAAAAACCCCTCCATTTGTTGAGTTTTGATTTTCCAGGTTTTCAACTTGAAACGACAGACTAATCCTTGAACTAACATTTCATACGCAGACACGGCATGTCTTCTTAACGTGCAAGAAAGGGCTTGCTAATGTGTCTGTTGATATGATCTCATTCAGATAACGGAAGTGACTCTTGTCAAGACAGCACACGACAGATGAAACTTAAAAAGAGTGCCGCATTTGCTTTTTGGACTTTCCACTTTCGTTTCTTACAGTCCAATTAGCCTCTCAGCCGATACGGGAAACAAAGCCTAGTTGTTGAAATTAATTCAATTCTATTTGTGGCCACGGCCAGGCTTGGCTGCGGCGGCAGTTTTATTCATCCTGCCTGCCCGTGAGTATTAAGGCGACTGACACACAGAGTGGGAGAAAGCGAGCGGGGATGGAGAGCAGACTAATGGAATAGCCGAGTGGGGAAGCGAAAAGCCACAAAAAGACAGTCCATCCAGAGGTGTGTGGATAGCTGTGAATTGATTTTCAATAGCAACGGCAGAGCGATTGTATCCGGGAGCCTCGTGCAATGAGCATTCGATTGTCTTCACCCCCCCAAAAAGGCTGCAGGGTCAACTAAGGTCTTATTAGTGATTTGTATTCAAGATGGAATATGGTCAGAGCTGAAGGCTCTGAATATTTTGGATACGTGTTCTAAATGAGAAAAAAAAAATCCCAAGTACATGAAATTGGAAGCATCTTACGATCCGCGAGTCTCTTCTGTCACGTTTCGCTGTAACAAAGGTCGCAGCTCGGCTGAGTCAATATCAGACGGCTCGCATCCTAATGAGTGTATCTGATGAGATCTTGTTTCTGTCCACTCAGCACTCCTCAGCTCTGCCTTGTGGCTTAAAAAAAAATAATTAAAAAAGCGGAAGTGGGTTGCGAGGTTATTTGCACTTTCTCATGTCTTATCGACCGCTGGTGAGTCACAAGAAATTGGCGTGAGGGAGAGACTTGGCGAAGAGTTATTTAATTATTCATGCCGATGGAGATTTTTTATATTATATATATATATATAAAATGAAACCTAGAATAAAAAAAATCATTTTAGATTCATTTCCTTTCTACAGTGGCTAGTGAGTAATCTTTGAGCAAAAGTCTTTGTCGCCCTCTAGTGGACACAAATTGATTTCCTGCTGCTTGAGGGTTACTTCATCTGCGGTCAGGGGCAGAGGAAAAAACAAACAAAATCAGGTACCACCAACAATAATTCACAAAACACATTTTACCCCCAAATCAATGTAGGCTTTTAGCAGGTTCAAGGAAGACAAATTTGAGACTTTGAAATACACTCATACTCTGAAGGCGATGAAGAGGTGCGCACTAAAAGCTCAACATTTGTGACATTTTGGATACACGATATGGAGTAACAATCTTGAATTGTACAGAGATGAAAGTGGACTTTTCTAAAATTCCCGATAAAAATTATATATATATATATATATATATATATATATATATATATATATATATATATATATATATATATATATAATATATATATATATATATATATATATATATATATATATATATATATATATATATATATATATATATATATATATATACTCGACATTCAATTATTAATCAATGATTAATAATTCAATGATTAATCACGTTTTTCTGCCAATCTATGTGTTTCTCTTTTTGTCCAAATATATTTTTTACGACAACTGTCTTATCCACGGTGTCTTTTATTCGTTCCCATGGGGTTTAGCAAGTGTGTTTATAAAGAGATTACTGTTACTAGTGTTAGTGTCTCAACATGGCTACTCGTGAAAGCAAAACAACGAACTCAAACGCGTCTTCGTTCAATGTTGTCAACTAATATCCGGATTAATTTTAGGCAAATTTTCCCCAATTCTCTGGAGAGATTTTCATAAAAATTTGAAAAACCCGGAATTCCGGGAAAATCCGGAGGACTTTCATCTCTGATTGTACATGTAGTATGAAATGCACTTTTTGAATTCAACGACATCACCTAAATAAATTACAAAATAAAATGACAACCTCATTTATTGAGAATACCTGTAAGGTTTTTTTTGAACATTTGTTTGGGTCCAAATTTTATTGAACTTGGATTTAAATAACCGTCTCCACTCATGGCACAAGCCCTGCCGTGGCTTCCTTCATTTGTGTTGTGTCCTCCATCTTATCTCTGTCTATTTTGCAATTTTTAAGGCAGTCTTTACAGAGGTTGCGCGCATGAGCCAGGTAAAACTTTCTTGGGATTTCAACTTTCTTCTCGTCCGGGGGCGGAGGGAAGGGATTTCTGTCCAGGTTAACTTTTTCTAGCTTTTGGAGATTTGCGAGGCACTTTGGCACAGAAGAAAATTTGTTATCAGACAGGCCGATATAGATGAGCTCCTTCAAGTTACCGATGGCTGTGGGGAGCATTTGAAGGCGGTTGAGTCCCAAGTATAGCATCTGGAGGTTCTGGAGCAGACCCAGCTGCTTGGGGACTTGCGTTAGACGGTTGTTGCATAAATTTAGAATAACCAGGTTCTTTAGGAGGCCGATGGTCGGAGGGATCTGCTCCAGCTACAGTCAAAAACAGAAAGTTGTCCATTTTCTTTGTGATTGATTGACAGGCCATACCCACTTGTGTTTTATTTGGGCCAGTATAATTTTTTTGCAGTGAGTGAAGAGTCAAGCTAATCAAGCACATAAAGTCCACGTTGTACTCACATAGTTGCTGTGCAGGTCCAAAACTTGGACGTTGTTGAAATCATGAATAAAGTCAGGGAGGCTGATGATGAGGTTCCTGCTCAGGATCAATTCATCGACTCGGCTCAGCTTCTGGATGCTAGGTGGCACGGCGTCCAACTCTTTGAAACTGAGATTGAGGCGCTGTCTGCCATCCGGTGTGACCTGAATGCAATTCAGGGCCATGCCTGAGGTGAATGCCAAGCTCCGTGGAATGTTGGCTTTCTTTTTCTTCGGCATGCTTCTGCAAGGTCATGTTAAAGCCTGACAATGTTAACGTGTCAGCTTTGTGTGCACGACCTGTTCACACGCTGCCATAAAATGATTGATTTCGAGCAGATTACAATATGCTTCAATTTATTTGTTGGGGATGTACATTTGAAGTAGGTATTTTTTACCATGAACCATGTAGGAAAATGGATTGAAGAGGTTTCTTACCAGCATTAAGTTGGTCTCCAAAAAGGTCAGAATCATCAATTCAGCTGCCAAACTGCAAATGATGACAAAAAAAGTCAACCTTCAACATATTGTTTCTCCAAAGTAGTCAGCAATATCACCTGTAGTTCTATTGTGTGCCTGATTCACCTGAACATATGTTGCATTCGTTTTCTTGTGTCTCCTAGCGACTGTCGCAGGTGTCACCGAGTAACACCACAGTTGCAAGTTTCTATGTTGAAAAGTAAAGAATAGTTTCAAAATCTGACACAATTACTGGGAAGGTTCAGTTGCTGAGTCAAAAAAGGTTCCATTAGGTAGATTTAAGAGTTCATAAAGTATCCGCAACACAATTACATTTTGAAACAATATCACAGCTCCAAACCAGTGTGATTCCTGTCATTTGTTTGCCTAGCACTGAGCCAAAATGAACTGGATTAACAGTTTAAAACACGGCCTTAGAAGACTCCCAACTCATACTTAGTCTCTTTCTTGACGTATTTAGACTTACGCAATGTCATTGTATTGTCTATCAGTCTCAAGGTATTATTTTCGGAACGACGTTTTCAAAAGGTTTCATTAGACAGAGAAAAGGTAAAGTCCTTTTTTTTTTGCTACATTACAGGTACTGTACTTTTTTTTGAAGGCGGAAAAATCGCAAATGTGACCCGACAAAGACGAACAGTTGTCAAATAAAGAAGAAAATAGCCCACACACGACACAGTTATGGCAGAGTTTCAGCTTTACGATACCCACCATTTTCACCATTTCCCTTCACTTAACAAGCCTGTAAATCCACAATCCAAATCCTGACATTTTGACATATTTTCATTATTTATGTATACTGGGTCATCTTTTATTGAAGTCGAATGCAACACCTACCGTAATATGTACTCACAGTGCCTGCGTACGCTTTTAATTCGGCTGTGTTTCGTCGACCGTGGACTTGGTGTCCAAGGACTGTCCCACGTGGCTGAAGCTAATTAGTAGCTCCCACTATAGCTGGCGTAATGGCATTTTAGGCTAAACGAAGGATTATAGACATAAAATTAGCAAAGTACGCAATTAACTAGATGCGGTTAGAGGCTGAGAAATGTGAGAACCGCTGCTGACGTAACGTTATTCTATGTGCTCATCCATTGTTTTTAATTCAGAGACAGCTTCTGTACTTTAGTTGTGTGACGTCATAGGCCAGCGCGAGCATCTCGTGCAGGTAAATGTTTTCACGGCGCGAAGAAAAAGTTGCACATTTCAAAACGGACTTTAATGTGAATAAGCACAAAATATTCGTTACGAAACATTGTTCAGGTATTTGCACACTGAAGAGTGTTTACATTAAACATTTACACATAAATCGTATTAAATTGGATTCTATGCTCGAGAATAGTCCAGTAGTTTGTGACGTCGTCGTCATTTTGGGGTGAAACGGAATACGTCACGTGATAAAGACAGTGACACAATTTTACCACCAGGCGGCAATGTAATTCCCCAAATCGCTTTGAGTGGGCTCTTGACAGATACTGTAGTTGCATTTCCTCCCCATACATGCTGTGCAAGTTCAACAAATGTTTATTATGATGCCTCCATACATTAAAAACACGCCCATGTACCAATGTTGCTGCAGAACGATTTTTTTTTCCGACTGTAGGACTTCACTGCACAACGCAACACACGATCAGCTGAGCATGTTGATTAAGTATTCTTTTTACACAAGAATTTACAAATTTGCACAACACTCACTAGCTTAGCACATTTGAATTGACCCGCCTTGACATTTTATTGTGGTCTGTTTTTATTCACTTTTTTATCCTGTCATTTGTACTGTACAGTACAGTATTTGTTACAGACCTCATGTAATGTGTTATGTTGTCTCTACATTTCTTCTATAAAGTTGAACAAGCATTTGCATGTCTCAAATTTAATGGCTTTTGAATCCACACAAACAACTTAAGTGGGCAGAAGAATTATAGCCTGCTGGACGTGTTTAGGAAAGCAGGCACCATGGACGCAGTCCTTCATGTGTTTGTCTAAGCTTCAAAATGGTTGTGGCTTTCCCGCCCTCAAACTATATGCCTGGTATGTTGTCTTTGGTTCAGTTGTGGCGGTTTCAGAAGGCCGTCCCTTTTTGCGGACGCTTGTTTGCCTTCCAGTCAGGAATGCTGACCATTGACAACAAAATATTTGGAAAGGAAAAAGTGGAGCAGCCTCTGTCGACAGTTGTCAACTGCCTTCCTGTGATAAAAGTTGGGGAACAAAAGATGGGACGATTTTCATAAAATCTTTCAGTCATCTCACTTGAACATTTTTTTCCCCCCACTGTGGACCAAAAAGTCATTGTCCATATGATGTCATTGATATTACAGAGTCGACATAAGCCAATCTGTTTCGCTTTAGTCTACTTGGACCTGAAATCCACGGGAAAGCAGATCATAGCAACGGCAGACGAATAAATCTTCGCAGTGAAACGCTTCAACACTTCAAGTGGCTCCATGGCAGCCAAGTGTGAGGCAACCACCCCCTTTCACAAATAAAGATCTGACTTTTTCATCTACATTTTGTGAGTATGCTTCATTCCTTCAGAGAAAATAATGAGCAAACATGTTAGAAGTGATGGTGGTGCTGTCCATGGCCAAGAATGACAATGAAAAGAATGAAAGGGATGCTGGTGGATGACTTTTTGTTTTGAAACGTTATTCGCTATCGGTCAAGCTACAGAACTGAGTCCAAAGGAGGAGGTAGCGTTACTTGTTCCCAGGGTGAAACAGAAGGGATTGTCCTCGACTGGACACTGCGTTATTCGGTGTTTCCAAATTTGAAATGTATCTCATCCCTCCATCCTGTGATTTAGCTCTACGCTTTCATTACGTTTGTTTTTGTCCGCTCAAAAGGCTGAGCGTTTGCGCAACCACACAGGATGTGCTTTTCGTGCACATAATGGGAGGAGATGATGACATGAGGCATAATGGTCGTTGAGACATGCGGCGGTTTCGCCTCTAACAATAGGTTTTGTTTTCCTCTTTTGTACCGGTGACATCACTTGTCTATAAGTGAAGGGGATGTGGACGATGTCTGCTGTTTTGCCCTCACGCATGGGGGCACCGCTTTGTCGGACAAATCCCTTTCCTCGCCGTTGACAATCACTGTAGGACTTGGCGCTGCCTCGCGCGTGAGCATCAGCTTCTTCTGTTGTCTCAAATATGTCGGGAGGACGCACTGTCAGTCAACTAAACCTAATACTTATCTCCCCTCTCATTGCCTTGCCACCCGCCCACACTCCCTATGCCAGCACGGAGATAACTGAGGCATGACTCGGAGGGAATGGTCCAAGTCAAAGAGCAATATCATGTTCTGTAGACAAAACTTCTCTATCCAACGCAATACAGGAGAATAGTTTGATCAAAATGCAATTAAGCTTTTGGTACAATGTATTCTATATCCTCGTGTTGGATACGCAGAATTTCCACATTGCAAATCTGTCTTTTTTTTCATGCATTTCCTGGACGTAGCCAGTTGGGTCGCATCGACACGCAGCATTACTTTTCAACTCAACTGCCAGTCGGTTATTTGAGATTTGCCACACATGGGACTCATTTTCCTGTCAGGGGGGGGGGGGGTTGCTATTAAATTATAGCATGAGAGGAAGAAGGTGCGATGAGATGGTGTGGCTCCAAGTGTTGACAGTTAAACGGCAAACAGTAAAATGCAACATAGCAAATAGGAATGGCGATGGGGAATAGGAGTCATTTCATTTGCGTCTTTTCAGGGTCGTGCCCTTTGGAGGCGCCAGAATGTTTTTGCAAAAATGCAAGGTGAGGAAAAGGTGGAGCTGGAGAGTAGTTTACATTTTTGGGTGGGGGAGGATGGGGGAGAAATCAGCGACAATTTAAAGCATACCTTGCTTTATTGACTCTTCTACATCATACATGACAAAACAAACAAGGAAAAGTAACAATTGAGGCCATAAATACTTCACATGAAAAAAAAAAAAACATACTGAGGTAACAAATCAAATAAGAAGTGCCATTTAAACTTCTTATTGCACTTCCTCCCTGCTGGATGGTCCAAAAAAAGTACACAAATTTATCAGCGACAATCCATACGCAGTCACACAAAAAATGAGTATGATACATTTTGACCCACTTTTGGATTTCGAGGTCAGTGTAGGGCAGCGAGAGAGCAAACTGAGAGCGGAGAGGCGCCAATCACACACATGGTCCTTGTTAGGCGATTCCCATGAAGGGCATTGTGGTTGGGAACCAACTTGATATTTCACAGTTTTAAAACGACATTTGAAAAAAGGTTTCTGCTCACAACTGGATTTATTCATTCAGTCTTTTGTCAAATGAGTGCACACTACTGGCACACAGCTGGAAAAAAAAAAGCACACGCACAAAAAACAATGTTGTGGGAACGGCAATGCGCGCACACGTCACCAGTTTTCATCTCTGGAATTGTTGTCATGTTGTTTTGCGACAAAGAGTCATCAAATCATAAAGTTTGATTTGAAGCAACAGTTCAAATCGCATTATATACAGTGTAAATCAACAGCTATGCATTCAGCCAAGACCACATACAAACTATTTCGTTGTCGTTCATTTTTATGGGCCAAAAAAAAAACTAACAAAAAAACTAAACAGCAAGACATCAACTATTTGGGAAGTGACAGTTAACAAAATTGCAATCAACTTTGATAACTAGCAAAATATAACACAATCACCCAAAACTGGAGTTGGGGAAAAAAAAAATCAGACGGTCACATTAAAGATAATATTTAGTAATCGTTTGGATAATCGAGTGTTCATTTATGAGTTTTCAGTTTCAAAAGAAAACTCATTAAAAAAATTAATCATCATCATGCACCCAGTTAGACATAAAAGAGAATTTAAAAGAGGCCCAACTGCATCGATGAGACTCCGAGTCCCGATAGTTGAAGCAATGGGGGCAGGGGAAGGAATGTGTTGCCTTTTGCGTCCGGGTTTCAAATTCACACTTGCTGCTTTTCCATGCCTCAATCCAAAGACCGAAATGAGAGACCGAAGCACTCTGACACCGTGAGCCTATAGCACAGATCGCTTATCACACATTCGACGAAAAATTGGACATCAACGACTTGGATTAAAGACACATTGCCGTTTGTTGGCACGTCTTTTGCCGCAGACGTGACCGCGGGCCTGGATTGATGCGCTTTATCCGTGTGTGTGTGTGTGTGTGTGTGTGTGTGTGTGTGTGTGTGTGTGTGTGTGTCGCTGGTTAAATTGGCTGTTAAAACGCACGATGAAAGCCTCGGGCAAACTTGACAGTGCGAGGGTTGCAGTCTAAGGGCTAATCGCTACTTTAAAATCAAACTCGTCTTGTGTTGTGGTGAGTGTAAATTGCACAGTGACACACGGGAACAGACGGTGCACAGATGTTGCGTGGCGAGATAAGGCTGGGGACACACTGGGAGCAAATCACAGGAATGACATCAGGTCGCGTTCACGTTTGCGTTTCCCGTGTCCGTCTAGACAAGAGTTTGGTACGATCAATTGGAATGTGAAAGAGCCATTAGATGAGAAAGCAGATCACAAAAAGCCCCAAATCTGAAGATGTGATCATCACAATGGGCAAATGACGCACTGTCGGAACAAGTAGTCAACATGCTGCCTCATCCCAATGTAAACCTGACCGCCGTTGCCTTTGAAGGCCTCGTTAAAAAGTGAAATCAAAGTTTGTATAAAATTATATGTACAGTCATTTCAGATGGACAGCATTTTGCCATTCAAATACAAAAAAAACCTAACGATAAATAGAAAAAAAAATATTTACAAAAGGGCAAAATTAGAAGAGACCTGTTTCTTTTCACAGCTGCTGTTCCCCGAAAAGTATCTGAGCGTACACCGTGCCATTCCGCGACGCCTTCGCTTCCGGGATCGGCTTCACCAGATCCAACTCTGCGTAGGTCAGATTCTCCTCCACTATCCTCGGCTGAGTAGGTCAAGGTCCGAGTGAGGCGAGGTATTAAAATGGAGGAGGAGATTGGAAGGAGACAAGGGGTGGAGAAGGAAAAAGTGGTACACGAATAAGCAGAGTCACTCAGGATATGACAACATTGTGATATCAAGCCTATTACAATTACAGGGAGAGCATTAAAATTAAAAGACTGGGAGAAAACGATACCCTGCGATATCAACTTCACGTGACATCCCAGTTTATCGGCGCAAGCACGTAAAACATAAAATATGAAAAATGAATGACATACAGTGTATAAGGAAGGTACAATAATTGGAATATTACTGACGGTTATTTAAGAATTTTGGCTTGTCTGATATGAGACATCACGGCGGAATCGCAAGCTGGATGTGATCCTTTTTGCCGTGTATTTGGCTTCGTATACAGCGCCATGGCGAGCGAAAGCAAATGGAAGCGATTACTGGAGGGTTTTTGCAGTCATTTGGCATCAATAAGAAAACTGCGAAGCTCAGCAGAAGAGAGCATTGTTGGAAATGGGATTTGTACTCACCAAAACTACTTTCCTTGGTTGTGGTTTTAAAAGTTTGGGTTTGCGTGCTTTGTCTCCGATGGGAACTGCAGGGGTGAAATAAAGGTTTGTGGTGTTTTTTTTTTTTCTCATCATATTCAGCAAATATGATGAGAGTTTCAAACAGTGCCGGCGTGAACAGAACAATAAGACGTGGCTTTGAAAAAGAGCAACAATCAGCATTCTCTGGTCTGAAAAAAATAAACAAACAAAGGCGGAATTTTATGAAGAAATGCGGAGTCATGTGCCATCATATGTCACATTTGCTGTTGTTAACACCGTTCCGAAATGTGGTGAAAGAGCAACACGGGATTGGATGCAATAGAATTTGCATTCCAGCGGCGAATTACCAAGAGCAGACCAAGATGTGGTCGGCTTGGATTGAGAATGTTAAGCTTTCACAAACAACATGACTCCCATTTATACTTGAAAATGCTGAATGTTTGCTCAGCAAAGCAGAACAACCGAAACCAAGTCCAAACGTCTTTTTGCGCGCACATATTTGTGATTTCTGCTTCGATTCGGTAGTCACGTACAGTAAAAGGGGCTGGAAGAAATGGAATTTGATACCTTTTGCTGGTATCTCTGGTGGTATTTCTTCTTGGTAATCTCTGCTCCTTTTCTTTCTGTATCGCCTCTCCTTCTTAGGCAAGGCCGGAGACACGCTGACCACACTGGTGACGGTTTCTCCTGAGCTACAGTGAAAAAAACAAAACAGAAAAATAACCATTGTTCCAGGTGTATCAAATTGGGCCGTACGGAATGATGGACACCTCCGTGGCTCGATAGCTTACCTATTCCTGGAGCTTTTGACCAAGTGGTAATTATCTAAAATGAAACAGCAAAGGGACAGAAAAAAAAAAGGCAGGTCAAACGAGTTGAGCTGGTGAGCATCAGAGTTAAAATAACAGAAACGGAAAGCTCGCTCGAGAGGTCAAAGGTCCATCGTGAGAGGTGCCTTCTCCGTCTGCTGACCTTTTAACCGCTGCTTCCTCTGTATACACTGGCAGGTGACCGTCACTGTGAACATGCACATGCACAGCAGGCCCACGGAGCAAATCAGTACAGCACAAAGGTACACATCTGAAACACAAACATAAAAAAAAAAAAAAGGGGAAGTTAAAAAAAAAAAAGGGATGTGGCTGTGCTTTATTTTAGGAAGAAGTTCATCCTTTTGGTTGCGCTATTTTTGACACACACACTTTACAAATACAATAACTTACCTTCAAACAAGCTCCACAGGCTGTCTTTGGCCTCGGTGGCCGGAAACACGTGCACTACGTGGAAGGGAAAACGCACAGAGTGAGAAAAGAACATGTCATGTAAAGTCTCGAGTCATCACTGCGGCTTCCTTTGCTGCCAGACTAAATTGACTGTTCAAACAAAAACGACATTTAGCACCACGGGCTACTTGTGGTTTCATCTTAATATGAGACTGGTGTGACACAGAAAAAGGTGTATATTTGACAAGTGCAGACCCGTTCATCAACAGTGGTCCTTTGCGGCATTTTCACCAGAGAAATGTTGAGTTGGAAGAATTTAAAAATGTCCCAGAAACCGTGAAAACCCCTTCACACATCCGCTGTTTCAGAAATCTCATTTTAAAAAGACTTACAAATAAAACAGACTGGGAGTATTTTTTTTTTTTTTTTAGCATCGGTTTTCTGTGGATGCACTGTAACAACACTGCGTCATCCTAAAAAGCTATTTCTGATCTTCCTCGTCCCTTTTGTGCAGCTAAAAAGGACACCCAAACTATGTCCAAGGTTAAAATTAAAAGTATTTAAAGTTCAATCCAGTATCATTTAAAGAAGGCATGAAATGTAATACTTTCCTCTTACCGGTTTTAGAAAATGTACAAAATATGTTGTTCCGACATTTTGAGGTTAATCGTGGCAGAGCACCAGTGGTGGGCTGTGCATTTTGTTCCACTTTGACCTGATTGTCAGCCGTCTGGTTGACTTTTTCAGGCAAATGAGAAAATCTGAAGAAACAGTCCCAGTAAAGTGACATCGACCATAATTGGCTATTCTGAAGGCCCCTGGGAAGATTATATTGAAATGGCTGAAACAATTATTCAATTGGGCCCATCTCTCATCGACAATCATGTACTGGAAGAGAAACACTACAAAATAAAAAAACAACAGACTGTTAGGAATTTAAATTCTCCATGTAGTTTGAGGTTACTGAGGGTTTATTTTTTTTTTTAGGCCAGCAGACACCCCCACCCGCCGCTTATGACAGTGCTGTCGGATACACTTTCAAAGTGACATCATTTTCACAATGCCCATCTCATCACAATGATACGATCATAAGCGATGATCTCATGAAGCCTTACAAACAAATAGCGAACGATGCCATAGAGTTGCATTAAAGCTACAGCTTACTGCCGCTGCGGCACGACACAGTGTCCGCTGTTGTGGACCCGCCTGGTCACGACAACTGTCACCATAATGCCGCAAGTGACAATACCGACACTGTGATCTCAAAACTGGGCACGTTTTTGTGAAAGCATCATGAAGCTGCATGCGAAATACACATTTCACCACCAAATGTTTTGTCAACAGGCCTTTTATCGACCAGTTCCTTGAACCCAAGGTAAGTCGATCCAAACTACAACTCCTTTTACCCATTTCATGCACCAATAATGATAACATGTAACCTAATAAACTGTCCACTGTAGTAACCGCTCTCCCTGAAAGGGTTAAAGACAGCTGTCGTTGAGTAGTGGCCACGCAACGCCATGTTGGAAGGTGATGTCAGTCTCTGATGTCATTACATGCATGGCTTTGGTGGGGGGGCAAGCTTCAGTTGACATGATTGAAGGTTTCTGTATGTTCTCAGCTGGCTTGTGTATCCCTACAGAGCTCCATAAAGATGTCGCTGGTCTGACACTAGTCGCTAGCCGCCCTGCTAAATGCTCCGTGTCATCCACTCCTTTAGCAGCTAATTAGATTGGGTTCATGTTCCCTAACCGTGGTCAGAAAGAGTGTGCATTTGATGAACCCTTTCAGGGACAGCGGTTACAACAGTGGACAGCGTATCGTGTTATCGGGTTACAGGGTGCATGAAAAGGGTTCAAAAGGTTGTGGGGCCTAACCTACAGTATGTGTTTACTGACCGAAAGAGTTGGTCAGAGGTGAACCGGTGCCTCTGAATGGACTCTAAAGGTCAACCTACTTCACTCCCGCTAGAACTAATTCATTGATTGTTTTCAGGCAAAAATGGAAGTACAAGGCGACGGCCAACACAACGGTCCAATTCGTAAGTATTTCACTGCTTACCAACAACGTTTTGAGCTGGAACTGTCACATGTACGAAATATGACCGTCTTGTGCTTCAACTACGTTCCAGGCCGCCGTTTCCGACGAAGATTAGAACAAGGCGCACCAAACGTGGGGGCCCTCAGAGTCAACGTTTGCGTCTCCAACCAGGAGATCACTATTTCCTTTCAGGTGGTGCCGAGACCAGCTGGAGACGCCGACAACGAAAACAACGCCAACGATGCCAATGCAGAAGAAAGTGACGGGAATAGTGAAGGCGTCGACGCTAATCCTAGTAGCGAAGACAATGATGGTGAAGTTGAAAACAATGACAGCGAGGCTAACGTTGAAGAAAGTGACGGGAATAGTGAAGACGGCGAACATCATCCTAGCAGCGAAGACAACGATGGCAATATTGAAAACAATGACAGCGACGCCAATATCGACGCCAACGACGCCAACAATGAAGACGACAACGAGAATAATGAAGACGCCGTCGCCAGCATCGAAGACAACGATGCCAATAACGAACACGACGACAGTGAAGTCAGCGTTGAACGCAACGACAGCGATGCAAGTGTTGAAGACGGTAACAATGAGGCCAATATTGAAAACAACAACGTTGACGCCAATGCTGAAAACGACAACGATCCCAACGACGACGACAGCAAGGCATCGACGGAAGAAAGCGGCAGCGACGCAAGCAGCCTGCAGAGCGACGAGCGCTCCGGTGAAAATCCCGAATTCAACATTTCAATGGGCATCATGCCATTTCCGCGCGGCAATATCGCGCAGAACATTTTCGTCGAGTTCCACGGGACGAGCGCAGACGGCTTCGTGAGTGACAATGAAAACAGCGACAGCGACAGTTCGCTGGAATGAAATACGGAAGACCGTCAAAATATTGAAAACGACGTTTTCAATAATGGGACTTGATCATCATTCAAAAGATGACACGAGTTTGAAGTCTACGTAAGAGCATTTTGCGCAGAATACAATTTCAGGACATCGCAAAATCGCCATAATTGCCGTGATGTGACTTGAGTGTGAAGCTGCCCAACCTGAAGCCATCGTCAAATCAATCCCAAGCCTGCGGTGAAGCTGCAAAAACCTCCTCCAATGCCCATTTCGAATGCACCCTCTATTTTAAAGCGCTTTAAAGGACAACAGTAGCCCAGAATGAATGAGTCAACAACCATGGGAGGAACAGAGTTGCATTGAGGGCAGTGTCTTGGCTCTTTTTGGTGCCCCAACAAACCCAACACCAGATGCGGACTGCAGTGAATGATGAATCTGTGCATTCATCACTCGCCCATTCAACCGCCGTTTTCTTGTGTTCCAATAAATTGCTCTCGCAGTTATCCAGTATTCAACTTGCGCACGTCTGCATCGCTCTATAACGTCTTTTGAAAAGATGACAAGAGTACCCAGAGCTTTCCAGAAACCGCCTTAGCTAAGCCGCTAAGTCGCTACTCCCATTTACCTCAAAAAAACTCCACAATCTCAGTTTGTTTATGCCAAGCGCAGTCTCGGCTCTGTTTTACGACCAGAGATGTTTATTATTGTTAGTGCTAGCAGGTCTGGTGTGAGAGACGGACTGAGGAAACACCTGGCCACCTGATGTCATTGGGGCCACAGAGATTCCATGAGGCCGCCGTCAACACGACAAAACACATTAAAATACTGTACTTGGTAATCCTGAGTAGTTTCGGTTAACGTCATGCGATTGTGCGAGAACATCTGACAAGAAAAATATTAAGTTGACATTTTGGACCCTTCCATGCACCCTGTAACCTGATAACATGATACATTTTATCCATCTGAAATTTTTCCATCTGAAATACCGCTCTGCGTGAAGTAGAAAACGTGTATGGGTAAAGAAATAAAAACGCAGCAACACGATAGGGCAATTCACCACTCGTGCTCATGCAGAGTGGCTTCCCCCCCCTTCCCACAACATTCTATTGTCCCATTTCTACCAAGTCTGTCTGCTCTCCGTGCCCTACATTGGGAGGAAACTCTTTGACGTGGCCAAGGTAAACAACTCGCGTTCAGGTCCGCGTGTCGGCCCAACCCAGACTTGGCCCGGGACACGGTCACCCGAAAGTCACAGCCCATAGGATCACGCATCCATGGAAAAATGTGGTGACTACCCTGCAATGTTTTTGAAGGCAGGAAGTACGAAAGGGGGAAAAAAAGCGACCGTTTTTTTGTCGGCGCTCAACTAATGAGCAGACAAAGCCAAATGAAAGGACAGGACTAACCAAAACAGCTTTTCTTCCATATCCGGCCAATGTCGTCTGGGTTCATTTGCTGCACCGTTTAACTTTGCAACATTTGTTTGAATGCTGAGAGCATCCAGAATCAGGGGTGGGGGGCGGAATATCATAAACCTGTCACCTGATAACACGATAAACTGTCCACTGTAGTAACCGCTGTCCTTGAAAGGGTTAATCCTATTTCATCCCTCACTTTTTAAAGATTTCTGTTCAGCATGTGCCACGTAGTAACGGGTTGTTGAACAGAGGTTGGGATAAAAGCGAGCGCCACTTTTTTTTCTCTTTTTAATAAAAGTGAAAAAGGCTCCTATGCCACACGTGTCATCCGCTCCGCTCAGTGAGTCAGCCAAAGCCGCACGAAAACCTCACACCGCCTCTCTGGTCCCCACTTCAAGTTGATCTCCTCAGTCAAAGCCGCAGCTTACCGCCGCGGATGATCCTTTTATATGCAGGCTGGATCGCTTTGTGTGACATTTCTGCCTCCGACTGGAAAGCAGGAAAATGCTTTTTGCTTGTAGGAGACATCAAGATTCATAAATTCTTAACCTACTGTCTCGTTTGAATGATTTTCAGATGTTTTGCAGTATTGGTAAAAACCGCGCATGGCGCACGGTCAAAGTCATCGTTAGCGCTTTTCGCTAATGGGACCAGATTTTACACCGCGCAGAAACGTCCCATTGTAAAACCTCAAACAGCTTCATCACATCTGGGAGCTCTTGAGCAAGATCTGCGGCGCCGCCGACCATCCCTGCGGAGCAACCTGCGTAAAAATGTGGTTTTCACTTCTATCGAGGCATGGTTTGACAGCGCTTCTGTTGCGGACGACTGAAATAACTGTTGAAGTCTCCGCCCAGCTTAGTGAGGTCATCGGTGCGCAGTGAGGTCGCAAGAAACGACAACCGGTTTCTCGTAAAAATGCAAGTGAGCGCGATAGAAAGGTTCTCGGCCAATTTTGGACATTCCAATATATTCTTAATCTTGGGAACAAAGAGGCGGAAATAAAACGGCGTTGCTGCTCACCTCTCAGTTCAGTTGTAGCCGTCGAGTTGGACGAGGCCTTCCAGCGATCCTGCTGCTTTTTGAATTCCTGAACCCGACAGATGTAGCGACCTCTGTCCCCCTCGGACACGTTCAAGATCACCAAGTCGAAGATCTTGCCCTGCTTCACCACCGTCAGCTTCATCTTGGGCCACGAGAAGCTCTTGGTGTAATTTCCGTAGAAACGGGCCTTTCTCATGTTGACCCGGGCTATGAGGTGTTCGTCCTCCGGCCTGTCGCAGCCCGCCGGCAGGAAGGTCCATTTGACAACGGGCAGCGCGGAATTGCGACGGCGCTGGGACACCACGCAGGAGAGTGTGACGTTTTGGCCTTCCTGGGCCACCGTGAAGGGCGACGGGGTAATTGTAACGTTGATGGCGGAACACAAATCTGTCGAATGCAAAGTTTAAACAAGTAAAGTTACATTATTTTTGTTTTTGCCTTCATTTTCTGTGATGTTTGTAATTGCCTAAAGATGCCACAAAGTGGTGGCAAAGTACTTATGTCTAAATGAAGCTCCTCAACTCAGTTCTAAATGGTTGGTCCGAACCTAGATGCCACTAGATGGCGCCAAAACAATACTGCTGGTACGTTTTTGGATCAAATCTGCCAAGAAGCAAATTTGTGAATACGTCAAGTGTTAAAATCTATCCCGAGCCGCTACAAAATCAAGAGCCTCATCTGTGCAACCAATTCAGATCCAAATCAAAACTTGTCACATTCACTCAAGTCAAAGTTTTGACGCTGTCAGAGCGCAATGCATTAATTAAACAACAAGTCATTATTGCAGTTATTGTGTTTGTCGTCGTTGATCTGCACCGAATTACAAGGCCTTTTTTTGCCATGACTTATGATGCATAATAGGAAAACCCTGCATTTTTCGCCATCAAACGCTCACATCTTGCATTTAAACACTGACAGGAAAAGCAACACGACAGCCCATCGCTTTGTCCTTCTACAAACAGCTGCAACATATCGTTTTGCCCTTCCAGTCAGTGCACCCACAAAAAAAACAAACCAATCAACTTAAATTCATTGATCAACTGTTTAAATGAATCTCTCCTCTCCCATTTATCCGATGTGCTCAGCCTTTGCAGCATCCCTTCCGAAATTAACATTTGTGCATCTTTCCTACCTCCAAACAGCGCTTGAACCAGGAGAGCAAAGAACACAGAAGAGAGCATTTTCCACAACTGCAACCTCCATAAACCTTCACTTGAATGATTCAGAGGAAAAGTTGCCCAAAAGCTTCCTCTGCCTCCTTTTCCTCCTCTTCTCCCCCTCCAATAGAGAAGTGTAATATGAAACACTACACTCTGCTCAGAACCTCCCCAAGCCCTCCCCCGTACTGCCTCGAAGACATTGAGGGAACGTTTGGCCACCCCGCACGCACACACCGGCGCACACACTAGCGGAAGGTGAGCGTGCACACGCGCACCCACACACCCACATGCATTCTTTGCATCCGGCAAACGAGAGGGAAACGTGAGTTCCTGCGTGCGGTGGAGTCCGACGCTGAGAAAATCACACTTCCAGCTGTGGAGAGCGGTCGGACCTCACTCAAGGGCTTTTATTTTGGACGAGGGAGGGGGCGGCAATGGGTGAATTAGTCTGTGCTTGTGTGTGGCCCTTGGTGGGGCCGCGAAATAAGTTGGTTGATGGGCACCAGGGTGACCCGGGGCCCACATGAGTAGCCTGTGGGACTGTAAAAAAAAAAAAAAAAAAAAAAATAGCGCAGCGGTGATGGCACATGGTCATTTCCTGGGAATATTTTAGAAATTATCATTTGAAAATGTAAAACACTTGCAGAGGATCACACATAGTGTTGCCGATTGATCATAGTCCTTATTGATAAGACACAGACATGGCTTTGTGTGCCCTGAAACATATTTGACAGATTAAAAAAAAAAAAAAACACCTGTTGTGGAACATAAGACATCTTCCAAACCCCCTCCCCTCAAAGACAGTGACAACACACTATTTTTGTGAAAACGAGGCACCTCAGCTCATTCCAACATAATTCCTTGGCACCCAAATGCCACGAGATCATAACAAAGCGCTACTTTTGTCTCAATGAAGCAGTCTTGTCAAAGTTTTCCATGTGGAATACTGGCCTCTTGTGGCAGACAACTTTTTTTTTTTTCGTGCTGGGGCCATGTGCGCCCTAAATAATGAGGCTGCAGTATGTGTGTCAGTAGAGCAGCGGGACAGCGAGACACAAATACACGTGTATCTATGGGCTCTTCAGTTGCTGGTTCATTTTGATGCCCTTTTCAAATGATCCAGCTTCTCCCATCCGAATAAAAGCAGCGTGGTCTTCAGACCTATGGAGAAAAAATTGAGAAAATAAATCATGTAGGAGTGATTGGACAGCAGCATGTCGACACGTTGAGTCGTGAAGCCGTGTTGTATCATGTGAGCAAATGACAGGCCGCGAAAAAGCAGTAAAAGAAAGTATGGCGGGAAGTGAGCATCCATTGTCGTGCCATGTGAAGGTTACAGCGTCACACCAATTGGTACAAAAACGCAAAGGTAAAGGATTATAATCATCGTACCATGACAATGTGTATTGTACTATGTTTTTGTTTTCATAAAATGGTCCTATTATTTTGAAAAGTGCTTATCCCATTAAGAGAAATGTAAAATGCAGCCACGCCCTCCCACCCAAATTAAAAAATGAATATAGTATTTAAAGTCACCAGATTGTTGTAAGGTGCTAAAATTGTGAAATGAACACATATGGGAGAACAAAATAAAAATGAAAAATAAACAGGCATACGATTTTTAATTGTCACAAGCTCACCTTTTCTCTTGCATGTGTTTTCGGATGATGCAGTACTTGACGACGATAATGAAGAGAGTCAAAAACAGGCCAAGGCCGCATCCGATCAAAATATATTCCATCTCTGAAAGGAAAAAAAATCAACCAGTGGGCAACATCAAACAAACAAACATACAGAATGCACCGTGACGCCTACAAATTGCACCAGCGATGTCATCTGTGTGTTTTTGAAGACTTTTGTTTTCCTTTTTTATGCAGAATAAACCAAAGTGGGGGGAAGGTTTCTTGCAATCAAGACGTTAATATAACTGACCCAGTTTCTCTTTGGCTTCCGCGCCTCCTCCTCTTCCTCCGCCTCCGCCTCCAACCACATTCGTCAGCAGCATCTCTGCCACAAATCATAATCAGGTCACAAAACAGGCCGTGCAACGCAGACAGGAAGGACACGAAGGGCACGGAGTTGCGCTTAGCCCGATTACGTTCGTTTCTGTGTCAAGATTCAGCACTTCATTCAAAAAAACGAACGAAAAAGTATCATGGATGGATTTGTCGGGTGCAGGGGCATGAACGCGAGGACGCACTCAAAGGGGTCAGCAAGCGTTCACGTGCTTATTTTAGACGCGGCGTGACATGTGGCGGTTGTCGCAAGTGCCAGAGCCCTCTGAATTTCTGCGTCTGACCCGACACCCACTTACATCAATTTATCAATTCGACACCCCTGCAACCACAATAATGAACATATTGTGAAATGACTGAATCAATAAGTTGAGTAAGATCATCCGATGGGGTAAATGAGTCAAAACGTGATGAAAATGAAGACACTGAGGCAAGAAAATATGCGAAAATCGGTGAAATATTCCGATGAAAATATCATTTTAAGGGAATAAAAACATAACCTTACAAAAGTAATATCAGCATAAAAAAAAAAAAATTACAATAATCTTCACAAAGTCATATTACTGAAAAAAAACCCTGACTTTTTTTCCCAGATCTTATTCAAAGTAATTCATCAAAAGTTTTGAAATCTTGAAATACGGATGGCATTCAACTCACCGACGACAATGATGGCGCTGATCATGGAGTGCATGTCGGATATTCTTCTTACTCTCTTCTGCGTGAGGTTCAAGGGCTGCCGTGGGTGTCGTCATTTCCTGAAGTAAATTCCTGACGTGGCCCGCACAGTTTTGGGTCGTTTAAAAAAAAAAGATTTGAAAACTTACGCACTACGACATTCTATAAGTACGTACATCCATCAAACTTTATATTGGTGACTGATTAAATGGAATACTAATAACACTAGTGTGAAGGTAAAAGCTACCATTTGAATAATTGTCCAGTTGGACTCTTTTATTCCAGGCGATACGCGTCACTCATGTCAATCAATGTTTTGTGAAATAACGGAGAGCCGTTGAATTGGGAGTCGGGCAGAAGTTGACCGTGGCTGCCTTCCTTGACTCACGTGTTGGGTGCCAAGTCCACTTTCATATCTTCCAACCGGGGGTGTCGAATCCTGAAGGCCACTTTACCCATCTCCCTCCGCGTCCAAGTTTCCCTTACTGGCGCTAGGCCGGCGGCTTTCTCGCCAGCCGGCTGGAGGCCCGACACATGCGAGTGTCAGTCACAGCGGCATAAACAAAAGGCTGGAGGGGCTGCCTATTGCTGAATACTTCACCTACTTTCTTTCTCTGGGGAATTAAGCTTGCCTCAACTGAGATGTCATTGCTGTGCCACTACATTTGATTTCTATTAGTGCACAAGGAACACACGGTGTTTACGCGGATGCGACTGGGTCCGTAATCCCGAGCCGGAGCCAATAAATTATCACATCGGTTATCATTAACTGACTACTTGCTACTGCATTCCCAACAAAAAAGTCACACAAAAAATTATCTGTGATCTATTCATCACAATCCTTGAAAAATGAAATCATCAAATAATTTATTCGGATAAGTCACGTTCAAAGGTGGCAGTTGACCACCTACCAGATGTGCGGAAGGTGACAGAGTGGTATGCTGTTACCTCATGCGATACAACAGGACAAAAATAGACGAGCTTATGTACAGAACGGCGTAAGAACGGCACCTTGAGCACGGCTATATGTAGGCCCGCGGGGGCCGGAGAGCTGTTGGGTCATGACGAGCCTCAGCAGGCCATTATTTTTTTCTTCTTCTTCAGGTCTCCCTCCAGCTCATTTGACCACATTTAGTCACCGTCGGATGAACACACAATAGCCATTAAATAAAAAGGGTAAAGCGCTAGTTGGCATTAATGATGACGGAGAGCGTACGACAAAGTCATCCATCCATGGCACTCCGCATGTGAGCTCATCTATTGCCTCGGTGTGACTCACGATGGAGAGCAACAAGTGGACAAAACATCGAACCCCCCCTCCAATCACAGCAACAACAGCTGTGTGGATACTAAAACCAGACAACAACATCCTGGTTACAACACGGCTATGAAAAGAGAGCATCACATCGACACACGTTAGCTAATCTCCACTTTAGGTGCCGTGGGACCAGACTGGTGGAGATGATGTTGAATACATGACAAAGTTTTCCGAGATAGATTCACAGTCAGCGGTGTGATTATTAAATAGCAATAAAATTGAACAAGAATGAATCCACAGGATTATGAGGAGAAAAATACGTCACAAATATTTTGGTCAGTTTCAACTTAAAATCAGAAGTTTCTATTAATGTAAATATTTTTAAAAAGAGAATCCTTTTATCGTCTCACGATCAATTAGTCATTTCACAAGATAAAACTCAAAATTCAGGGATAGGTCTCAATATTATTGGGAAAATATTTGTTGTACCTTTGCAATGATATCGCTCAATTTTGATCAGTTAGGGGTGTAATTATTGAAAAAAACAAGATGAATGAATTTCAAAAAGTTACATTCCTTTATTGTCTAAACAACAGTATTAGGGCAATAAAGCCAAGATACTAATGAAGTTTTTTCCATTTTTAAAATTATTTTTTTTTAAAAGCATGATCACATTATTACCCCACCCCAAAAAATTATACGAGAAAATTTTGAACAATATGAAAATAAAGTAACTTTACAAAAAAAGGCAACCGTTCATTATTAAAGAAAAAAAGTCTGAATTTAATGAAAATAAAATCAATTTGAATGAGAGGAGGATTTTTGTGGATATATATATATATATATATATATATATATATATATATATACACACACACACACACACACACACACACACACACACACATATATGGCAGGTATTTGTTGCTGGTCAAAGACTGTCTCCGACTATCCTACTATTGACATTTATTCTCATTATTGTATCACACTTGTACGTAAAAGGTCTCAATCCAAACTGTTGAGTATCTGTGTTATCTTCTCAAAAGGTGACTAACAGTAGAGAGGAGGTCCATGTGGCAGTCGACCACGCCGTGCTACTTGCTTTCAAAAATAACCAATGACAGTGTCCATTTCATCTCGCTCGGCCTGTCTTAGGCCCTGCTACTCGACACCCCTCGGTTATTTCAATAGGAACGAGCTGGATGGTTCCGAGGGTCTCTGCTCGCTTTGGCCACACTGACTTGTGCGTCTATTTTGGTAGATTCTCAGCTCGCTATCAGAAGCCTGGCCACGCCGAGTGCATTTGAACATGGAACAGAAGGCCTAACTCGGTGGACTAAGAATTTTCTCCGTTATTGAACTGGATTTTGCGCTAAGGTTTTGTGCGACTACTTTCCAGATGGAACCATTTGATGCAACATGAAAAAAAAAACCCCATCAACAAGGTGAGAGCACTGGGATCGCGTGTGCCTGTTTTTTAAAGTTACATAGTGAACATCCAGTGACTTAAAGGTTACCATTAGAGCGACCTACTGTTGCAGTAAAAACTTGAATTGACGTGCCAAAATCAATGTGGAAATGTAGAACTATGAAGAAGGCTATTAAATCATCTTCCAAAGTGTACACATGCATACAGTGCATTTAAAGGAACAGTGTCTCATTGCCCGGGTATAAATACTCAAACAGATGCTGGGAAAGTACCGTGGCCTCTTACTGTCTCAGGTTATGAGAGCACTTGTTGGCCACAGACATCTCGATGAAAAGCCAAAGAGTTCACAAGTGTATCATCTTTGTTGGGGCCTGAACATGCCTGAAAATGCAATTTTAGGGTATATCCTGGTCAAATTTTATCTACCGTATTTTCCGCATTATATGGCACACCGAAAAGCATTCAATTTTCTCAAAAGCCGACAGTGCGCCATATAATCCGATGCGTCTTATATATTGATCAATATTCTGATTTCTAGGATGTAGTCAAAATCATAGCTGTATTGTATTGCCTGAAGCCTACAACCAGCTTGACTGACCAGACGAAATTTGGTGCTTTGATTTTTGGCGACGCAACGGGGGCGCAGGAAAGCGTCTAAATTGATTATTTTGAGGGTCACCTGTGGTTCCATGGCTAGTTGTAGAGTGCAATAATAAGCCAAGAAGTGACCATGCTCCTGGGTCAAGACATAGAAATGGGTTAAAGAGCTATTCTAAGAGCTCACCCAGATAGCTAAAGTAAGATATAGCAGAGCAGCTGCGGCCGAAGGGAGACACGTTAAATCCAATGCTTTACTTCCTGTGCACGGTCTACCTGCCGGCGTGGCCGAGAAAAGGTTTTTGAGTGTTCACCCCTGAAGTTAAAAAATAAGGTCTCATGACTACCACAACAGCACGATTGGTGTTCTGTGCCTTAAATAGAAAGTGCATGTGAAGTGCCCACTGGTGTGACAGAAGCCTGTGCATGTCATGCAGTGGTTACCAACATGACGACAGCGGGCACTCGGTCGCCTTTGAGTATCTCATGAGTACCGCACAGGCCTGTCTCAATAGCGCAGTCTCATTTTTTACTTCAAATAACATAATTAAATGTGATCGGAGTACATTTGCTTTTCCATAAGTGTTTTATCAAACGGTGAGCCCTTTGATTGACATGGTGTAAATTTAAGCATTAGTTGTAGGGCTTCAAACAAAAGCAATCCTGAACTATTTTCCTTCTTTTTCTTAGGAGGTTTCTTCTGCCTGATGTCAACCTGAGCACGAGGGGATCTACTCGTGTATGAGCCGACCAGACAGGTGATGGCGCAAAACAGGAAGAAACCTGTTGACCTCATGGGCTGCGCGGAAAAGCGTCACATGAGCCACCGGGGCGGCAACATGCTCCATCATCGCTTCCCGAATGGCTTCACCGACCTGCTTATGGACGAGACCGACCGTGAGGTCAGCACGCTCACCGACCGAGCCTTCCGGAGCCTCTGCGTTGGAGATGACGCCATTTACAACGATGACTTCTTGTATGGATACTCACCTTTCAGCTGTCATAAACCATTGGCAGGGGAGCCATTGAAAAAAAATCACCAAAAGGAATCCAAAAAGCAAAGGAAAAATGACAAAGAGAAAGAAAAGAACATATCGAGCATGTCATCGTTTCTCAAGGCATTAAGTACCACGGGGGAGAACTGTGAACGAATACTCCTCAAAAATGGCGGCATGGCAGACTCCAATGGGGAATCATGGGATAAGTCTGCGCTCCGCAGCATCCAAAGAGAACTGTCGGAATTCTCCTCTGACTATCACAGCAATCTCGTGGGTGGACATGATGACAAACGTACTTTTCGTCAATCTGGGTACGATTCGTCGAGCAAAGGTCTGTTTTCTGGAACGTCATCCAAGATGAAAAATGGGAAAGCCACAGTCAAACTGAAGAAGCTCAATGTCAAAAACTTTTTCCTACACAGTGAGTTCAGCCCTTTCCGGACATGGGAAGGTATGAATCAGTTCTGCTTCAGCCATGAGAATGCTTCTATCCTCCCTGCAGAAATGACTCCTAAATGGTATGACCTACCATTTTACAAAGAGTTAACAGAGGCTCATATAAAAGAAACTCTGCATACACAAGAGATACTGAAAGAAGTAGGTGAGCCCCCTGCTCCCGCTCCCCTTCCTCTTCCTCCTCCTGCAACTCCTCCGGCTCCGCCCCCACCTCCCACTGCTCCTGCTCCGCCTCCACCACCTCCTCCTCCTGTTGCGCCTAAACCTGTCACTTCCACTTCACCACCCAAAGTCCTGCCAAAGCCCCAGAAAAGGTGCTCTTCTGATATAACTGATGGAAGTGTTGTCCCCTGGAGGCAGACACATTTAGGTGTAAAGACTGCAGTTCCACTTAAGCAAGAGCCCCAGGACGAGAGCTCAACAGCAAAAATGGACAAAAATGTTTCACTGATCCCCAACACCACAAGGCCGATGGAGGCGAAAGCGGTTGAAGAGCTCAGCCCTCCGGTCTCAACTCCATTCAGCATCTGCCAGCTGATGACACCCCTCATTCCCTCCAGACAACCAACAGAAATATCAGAAATCCTCTCCGCCATCCTTTCACCTTCTGTACTGGACCTTCCCCACAGACCTCACTCGGAGGCCAAACTGACACCCGAACCTCCCATCAAGAGGGATGGCTACAAATCACTGGCGTCGAGCATCCTCTTCAACCTCAAAGACAACAGGAAGCGGGTCAAAAGTCGCTATAGCCCACCTAAATTCAAAACTTTAGAAGCACCTGGAAACGACACCCAATCTCCATTGTCGGAGAATCTTAAGCAACAAAATAATTCAGAGGGCGACGCATGTGGTTTAAGCACTCCTGCTATTTCAAAAGAAGGTCAGACGGTACGCAGTCCAGTTTTAGAGTCTGTCAACCCCCCAACTGTCGGCCTTAGCGAGCGTGCAGCCGATGGGTCGCAGTCTGATGATTATTTGTTATCTAATCTGCTACACAACAAAAGGGAGGCTCTCAGTAATGGAAATCTCGGTGATGAGACTGCAAACTCCCAAATTATGGACACAAAAAGGAACAAAAACCACACGGCTAAAAAGCAAAGTTATCCGTCACTTAATCTGTACAAGAAAGCCAGCCCTCCCGTCTTAACGCATTACTCCAATGACCTTTCGCTTCCGAATCCAAGCAGAGCGCCACCAGGGCTTTCACCTAACATCAATTGTGGTCATTCACCAATATTTGCAGCCTCGGAACATGATCAGGAAACCCTTCCGTTAAGCGAATCAATCAGGAAAGAGCCACCAAATGTACGAGACAAAACAAACATGCCAGTGAAATCCTTAAATGAAAACTATTTTGGAGAAGAGAGCGTGAGTTCTAAAGTGAAAGATAGCAGGGGCCAAGCTATGAGCACATTGGATGTCATCAGGGCTGCAAAGGATGCGATTAATGCAACAAAAACTAGAGTGCTCCATGCGCCTCAGCCCGAGAGCATCAATAAAGCCATGTCAGACAGAGAAGAATGTAAAGACAAAGATGAGATGTTTGTACGTTCCAATGTTATTATTGAGAAGAGAAACGTAGCCGAGTCAGAAGTCAGAAGTGAGTCCGAAAATGTTGTCGTAAAGAAAGAGCCCCCGCCGGTTCCAAAGAAAAACCTTACCAAGCCGGATATTCAACAGTCTCTGTACAAAACGAAAACACACCTCACGAATGAACTTTCTAACTGTGACTTAGGGGAAACCACCCCAGAAAGTCAAGACAGGCTAAAGCACAAATTCTCAGACAGACTGAACAATTACATCAAATGTCAGCGGCATACTGTAACAGATGACGAACACAGAGATGATGAAGGTGATACGAAGGTGAACTTGAGAATCGAAAAGGATGCCACGACTGACAGCGAACACATCATTCATGACTTGCACGCTCTAAAAGAGCTGGAGAGGGCCCGCCTAAGCGATCGGGAGCACCAAGTGGGAGGTCCCGACCTAGACGAAGCGGCCAGAGCGAAAAATGATTTGATCTCCCGGGAGTTAAAGAACATCAAGAAGGGAATGTTGTCAATGAGAGGGAACACTTTGGCAAAGAGGGAACTATTTACCATGAAAGAGAAGCAGCTGAGTAAGCGGGAGGTTCCCACTAAGAAGGGTGGCAGCGTCATGATCAACAAAGCACTGGTGAATGATAATTATGACAAGGCCAAATTAGCACTGGAGGAGGTTATCTTGAGTAGGGAGATGACAAGGAATAAAGCCATGAATCAGGATGGAAATACGGCATTTGCCGCATATGCCACGGATGGAAGTTACGGATCAAGGGTACAAGCAAGTAAAAATGTGATGAAAGACTCAATTGCAGAAGACAAAAATTACATCACCGATAAAGAGAAAGACTTCAGAGAAAGATTGGGGATTTGAGAGACCATAAGCACATGAGGCAGATCCTCTCCCAGACTGAACCCAGACAGGCTGAGAGTCAGAGATCAGACGAGAGAGTGGCAGCCCTGCCAGGTATGAGCAATGTTGACAGCGGCTTAAATTCACCTTCACGACTGGACTTCAAGTATGCCAATGAGAGACAAATTGACGGTTCCGCTCATTGGCCTGAGAAGGATCGAAATTTAAAGCAATTCTCGGAAAATGTCGCCGGGAGAGGGATTTGTGACAATCAAGCGTTAGAAACACCCTCTGTTCCTCCTCGGAGTAAAAAAGCCGGAAACAGAAGAAAAGAGAGCAGTGATAAAGAAGATCTCTATAACAGAGATGTGGAAGTGAACGGAATACAAAATATAACAAGCACAAAAGTTGCTTTGCCAACCAACTCCAATGAAGAAAAAAGCGATGTAACAATAAACGACGCAGTTACCCACAACCTATATTTGCCTTCCAAGCACAGCCACGGTGAAAAACGCTACTCTTTGTTATCAGACATTGAAGCAAATACAGTGACAGTTGAGAATGCCCCCGAAGAAGCCACAAGCAGAAATATTGAGAGGTCTTTACAACCCGACAGTGCAGCAATTCACATCCTGGCAGAAGATCTTGGCAAAATGCCTAAAGGCAAGAGCGATATGGATGCAGAGGCTCTCACAAGGACTATAATATCCCCTGAACTTCTTGTAAACGGCATCGGCATTGACGACCACACCAGCATGTCCTCCAAATCTTCTTACTTCTCTGTGGAGAGTCCACCACAAAGGAATGCTGAGTCAATCCTTTATCACTCTCTGGAGAACCTAGATAAGGTTGGCCCGGACAACAGAGGAGATCATCTTCTTGGACCCGTTAAAAAAGATTCAGACAAGCCAGGGATTGAATATTATTCTTTCAATGATCTGGAGGGTGAATCGGGGCTTGCCAGGGAGTCAGTCAAGTCTGAAGAACAGAACGTGAAGCAAAAGGAAAGCAAACAACATACCACCAAATGTCCTTGCCCATCCCAAGATGAAGATATCCAAAATCCGATGTCACCTTCGAACACCTTAACTCCAATGTTGGATATCCCTGCTTTATTTAAAATAAAAGACAACACTTTCAGTAACAAGATGAAGAAGACTACACAACCCTGGACACCGCAGGGCCTAATGAATAACTCAGAGAAGCTTGTGGAGGACTTGCATCCATTAAATGAAAACTCAAATCCACCATCGGCAAATGGAACAAGCCCCTCAATTACAAGTGAAGTCTTCAACCCTGAAGAGTCTTTGTCAATCGTCTCATCGCCATCACTGTGCCCTCCATTAATTCTGCAACAGGAGAAGTCAGGGAGACCCCGCAAAGTAGTACTTCCTGCTCCCCAAAAGGAGAATGACAGTTTTTCTGTGGTGAGTCCCATATCAGAAGGTGTGGAGACTTTGACAATGCCAACAACGGAGCGAGGCATGTCAAAGGTTCCTAGCGAACGCTCCGGGTCCACCTGCAGTTTTAACGACAGCCAATCAGGGTTCGCCAAACCTCCAGCCGTCTTACCCAAATCCGAGCGGGCCGTTCTCAAAGCTATGAAGCTGACAAACCGGCGGATCAAAAAAGCAGAGGCTCAGAAGTCAACTCCGAGCAAACACAGGAGTGACAAATCCGTGCCGAGGAGCGGCGAGAAGAAGCATCACAGAGAAGGTCAGAAACGTGGCGGAAACAGCAACGATGCGGCCGTTGTCAACGACGAAGAAGAAATGAGCCAGAAGACAAGACAATCCAGCCAGGATTCAATAGAAGGCACTCGCCTTACCGATGGACTTGCAACTGAACGAGGCCGTAGTCGTGGCAAACAAACTCGAGATAAACCAGAACAAAGACACTGCAGCAGCGATCGTCTCATCAGTACCGCTCCTGTCTACAAACCCAATGCTGGACCAGTGCCCAATATTCGCTCGCAAAGCATCGACAGATACTTAGGCGACAGAGTGGGTCGCAGGTATAGCACAGGCACGTCTGTCAATGAGAGACTTGACCCGAGAAGTACACACATTGAGAGATCCATCGTGGACGAGTTTCAGCAGCGGGGCCGAGCCAAAGAAAAAATGCTCAGAGAGAAACCGCTGAGGAGGAGTCAGAGCATTGACACGCACAGCCTGCAGCCCGCCCGGCCGCCGACCTTGTCCCGCCAGCTCAGCCACACCGGCCAACTCTCTCGCCGGTCCAGCATCGAACACACTGGCGTCACGCAGTCCATCCCCGCGACCCAACGAAAACTCCTCCAGGATCCAGACTCGGGACAGTATTATTTTGTAGACCTGCCCGTGCAAGTCCAAACAAAAACCTTCTTTGATCCTGAGACTGGAAGCTACGTGCAGCTGCCCGTCCAGCCCCCAGATGGCGCTATTCTTCAGGCATCCCCCATGGAAGTTTTATCCCCTTCGTTGGTGGTTTACCATGGCTTTGTCCCAGTGCCTCTGACCCCCATGGCCCAGAACGCTACCATCCACGTACCTCACGTGGAGCAAGAACAGCGGCAATTGGATATGTCAAGGCAAGTCCATTGCAAGGACGGGCATCCTTATTTAGAACCTGTCTATGGGGAGCATGAACACATGTTGGGCGAGTTCCTCGGTACCGAGGACGTGGACTGTCCCAGTTGATAGGATAAGGATTTTGCACACATTTATGTTTCTTTCACCAACCTTCTTGTGGTTATGAGTACTGTTTTTTTATGGGTTTGAAATGACAAGCAACATAAAATTGATGGCTTTCAATCTTCTTTGAGTCACAATGACTGCCATTTGACGTGTTCTATTTCAATTCATTCGAATTCGTAACAGATACATTTTTGTTCACCCCATCCATCCATTTTTTTTTTTTTTTTAATAGTGTTTGTCAACATTAGGCTTGCGGGCTAACTGCAGAGTATCCCGTCTGGTTTTGGGCAAGAAGCGTGCTACACACTGGGCCGACTGGTTGCCAGTCAATTGAGGGCCACGTGCAGACAAATAATTCAATCTGATGGAGAATTTAGCCTCAATTTAGACAATATGCATGTGTGGAAAGCAGCCAGAGTAGGTTGGAGTCTAGATTTGAAACCCAATACTCAGAACTGTGAAGCACACGTTGCAACCACAATATTCCACCGTGCTGCCTACATGTTTGTTTGCGGTTGAATTCGCTAATCCAGGTCATTTTATTGATTTACTTTTATGCCTTATGACTTGAATGTACACTGAAAAGAGGTGCATGGTCAACTGCTGCTGAATATGAGTTGATAGAAGATAGTCTTTTTTTTTTTTAAAAGAAGGGCGTATTGACAATGCATCAATATGTAAAAAGACAAATGTTTGAATGGAAATGTGGAATATTTATTCTAAATGCAGTGTGGTATTAAAGAATGAATGTGGTCTGAGTTTCCATTACTTCTTAAACGATGCCGGGCTGAATTCAGAATGAACACAAATGAATGTCAAAACATTTTGCATGCTGATGAGGGAATGTGTTGGAAAATTATGCTCACCTAATTTAGATTAGGTTGCACTAATATTTTTTGCTGTGTGTTTTGAAATAAGCATGAATATGAATTGGTTTTGCAAATCAATTTGTTGAATTGTTTTTTCTTTCTTTTAAAATTTGCATAAACCAGGTCTGCGTTATGTAGGTCATCAATCCCCAAAAAAGCAGTTTAAATTTTTGACTGTGTATTCATAAAACAATGCTGAAAAAAGACACTAGGGGGCATATTTGCAGGGTATTGGGGGTTGCTATGATTCATTGCGATGAACAGAATTCATCATGACCGTTCTCATCGGCAATTCATTCCTCATTCATTCATTGTGCTGATGTAGGTCTCTAATAATAATAATAATCTTAAAACATCTCCCAGTCACTTACTGTCCCGTTTTTTTGTGAAGCATCAGTGGCAGCCGCAGCTCAAAGCCACCATGTCATCATACTGTTTCAAAACCACATTCTCTTCGTCATCAAAATATAGCAAACTGATGGACTGAAGTTTGTCGGGCACACAGCAGGGCGCTTCGACTTCATCCACGGACAGCTTGAGCGCGTGCATGATGGAGCGGACGGTGGCGTGGTTGGTGGCTCGGAGGTTACCTCCCAGCGGGAAGGGACAAGAGCCCTTGCAGTGGTAAGCGTTGTAACCCCGTGGCGAGATGATCCAACCTGACCAACCAATCTCCTCGAAGTCTACAAAAAGGGAGACCCTCTGGCAGGATCGGGAATGGCCGCGGGGTACGAACCCGGGGGCTCCACGTCGCCTCCTAGTGGGGCGGTTGTGGCGTTCAGCAGCAGCAGGTGAAGACTGGGCTGGTCCTGGACGAGAGAGAAGATTAGAAACAAGGTTCGGCATATTTGTGTCATAGGATATTGGAAAATCATTTTGAGAGATGTATCTAATTTGAGTCTGTCATCCAGTTGCAAACAGCTCGCAGTCTCATGTTCGGATAGACGTGACACTAGATTTTGTGTGGATTGGAACAACCGTTTTTGGGGGGGCAAATTTGACATGTTACATTCCACCGTCAACTCACCAAAGTACGACTGGTTGGATGCTCCTGCCCTCCTATCATCAGAGAATATAACCAAGTAGGCGTTGGTGTCTGCTGGCTCTCCACGAAACTTGGATGACATAACCGCAGAGTCCATCCAAGTCCCAGATGGCAGCGTGGTTACTATCAGGATGCCGTTGTTATCTTGGCTGTTGCAGATCCACTTATCCACCTAAAAAAAAAAAAAAAAAGGGCAACTAGGTCGGCCTTTTCCCAAATTTATTTGGCAGTGCTGATGAGGGGAAAATGAAGAATACCAACTGTTTGTGTGACATTAAAGACTTCCCATCCCTGGGTGTAAAGAGGAACCAGTCTAGAGGCGATGAGGTTTCCTCGCCAAGGTTTCACTTGACTGTCCAGGACTTCATACAAATCCACCTGAGTGGTAACAAGACACAGACATTAGTTTTTTCTCGAATGCGTGAGGCATGCTTCACATGTGGAGCGGCATGAGCGATGACCTCTGTTGGTAATTTGTGATTTCAAAATTCAACTGTCAAAAAAATAATCACATTTGAAAATGGACGGCCCCTTTTGGAAGGTATCCTGCTGGCATTCATAACTGCACGCTCCCACAAATAGGGTTGAGCTACAAGAACATTAGAACAGAGATCATGATTTTACCTTGTAAAAATGGGATCTGTAGGACTTTTCTAGGAAATGCTTCTGTTTCTTTCGAAACCAACGGAACTCAGCTTTAATCATCCTCTCTTCTCTTGCGAAGGAAGAGAGGTTGAAAAAGTGAAACCTCTCACCATAACGACCTGAAACACCAAAAAAACAACTTCAGTAAAACCACATACTTTTTATTTGCAGAAGCCTGACGTTTTGTTGTCAAAAGCAAAAATAACTTGCACACAAAACATTTTCACTTTACATCATGAAGTTGCTTGACTCGTGCAAAAAAAGTGATGCGCAATTACGCATTTGAAAAACAACTGCGAACCTGAATGAGTATTACTCAACGCAACACAAATCAATCAAGCCCGTTCTTCAAAGTGCCACCGACCTTTATCCTCGAAGCTCCTCACTACATTTCCTTCCAGAATCTCCTTCTGACTTTTTCTCGTCCCGTCCGACACGGACACGGCGTGAAACAAATCCAACATGAACTGAGGCGCCTTCTTGTGGGGGGCCTGCCCCGCTGCGCCCCGGAGCAACTCCTTCCAATTGAACAAAACGTCGAACTTTTCCGACAACATCCTGTCGAGGTCCGAGTCCGCCCGGGTCGCCGTCGGCCCGGCCAGCAGCACCGTGACGCAGCGCAGCTGGAGGGCGAGGACGAGCCAGAAGCGCACAGCTCCTCTTGACATATTGGCAAGGGGCGGACTGAGCTGGACACCTTCCGGACTGCGCGTGATAAGGACACACTCGTGCCATTTGATGACACTATTCAGCTAACATCAGCGGATGATTGGACCTTGATTGACGATGTTGGAAGGCGGGGGCGAAAATAACCTCGCAGACACAAAGGAAAGGTGAAAATGACCCAAAAGTGAGTCGTAGAGATAATACCCCCCGGTCCCCCAACCAAAAAAAACTAATAACTAATATATAACAGACGATTGTGGTAAATCTTCATCTTTACTGACATTAAAATACGGTAGTAGCCCAAGTGTTCCTTGGACAGTGGTTTTATTCCACAGCAACCCAAGATCGTACATATGGATAAGGGTGAGGGGAATAAAACTGCGCCTGCAAATTCAATTAAAAAAACCCCAAAATATCAGTAATAACAGTTCTGGGGGAACGATAAATATGGGAAAAAAATTAAATACAACTGAACTTGATTCTTCCATGTGCCACTAGAGGGAGCACACGAGCAGCTGGTCGAGCCATGGCAGAAGGTCACCTCGCATTGCGTTTTAGAAATACATTAAAGATGTAAATTTCATGATTACTGAATTAAGTAAACCATGGAAATGAATCTATAGTTGACACACACAAATAAGTAAACAAATATTTTAGGAGAGAATAACAAACCCAAGCATATATAATATGTACATTTGTAAAAGGCAGCGTGAAAAAATCTTTTCAATCAAGAATTATGACACACAGGAAACGCAAACACAAAAAGAAATCATGAGGAAATAAACGTGTAAAATGTATGCAGATTTCTATTGATGATCATACAAGCTACATTTTTGCTACAGCACCTCAATGGAGCGCATTTTACACTGGGGTGAGGAGGGTTCAACCAAAGTAAAGTTTCCCCATCATCATGTTCTTTTTTTTTTTTTTTTTTTAATGGCCATCTGTCTGTTATCAGTGTGAAGCCAGTTGCAAGAAAGCAAACGAAGAGCGAAAGCCATGACGCACATGATGCACATTGTTAGCGTGCACATGTGCCCCCCCGAACAATCGTGCACACATTGGTCACCTTGTCCCGGGCGACGCCCTCGCCCACCCCTCCGCTTCTCCTGGCTCTGTTTGGACAGTGACTGAGCATGACGCTCATGACCCCCTACGTGAGAATTAATCTCAAATTATCTCCAATCACATGAAACAAAGGGGATCAAATTCTCCAGACCATCAGGTTGATCAAAAGCTTAGTCTTTTCCCCCCTATTGTTCATCTGATTACAGAGGAATGACGATGCCGTATTTGGGAAGAACCGTTACTCATTTCCAGTCTCTTCATATTGAATGGGACTTGTCTGATAACTCTGCTTGGCCAGGCCGTCAGATAAGGAAGGATGCATTCTGTAGTCATAAATTAAGCTAACTAAAGGTCCCTGCTGATTGGATTTGATGCGACAAAGTCAAGGACACATGACAAAGTGTGTTAAGGAAATCCATGTGCACTGACAATAGGGATGTGAGGATTTTCCCTCTCTTGCGGTCAGAGTCAGCAAAGGCCTGATTTCAGGCCTGTGGTGGTGGGTGTGTTAAAAATGTTATGGTTTTTTCAACATTGCGTGATGATTTATTTTGGTTAAAAGTTTGATTCTCCTCTCATTTCGTGCAAGCAAGCAACATGACGGCATGTCTTTCAATGCCGTCATGTTGGATTGGGCCAACTCAACACACAAGCCACGACATTATTGCCACTACAATTTGATCTGTCCAACACAACATCTCTCAGATGATTAACAATGGATGTATGATTACAGTTGTATCTGCAATTATGTAGATGAATACTGATACTGTTAAATTTGTCCAATATTGCAGGTCATGATAATGTCTGCATTTTGACTCATGGAGCAAAACAGTGACCAGCCAACTGTGCACGTCACAGAGACTGGTCGCCACTATTTGGTTGCAGGATTCGCAATTGAACACCAGGTGGCGATGTTGACCTTGATATGGCGATCCACAAATCATAGCGTGTTAGAAAAAAGAATCTTCCTACAATCAATCCGCCTGATGTTTTAATGGGACATAATTTACTATCCAGCGCGTCATGACCTATTTTAATCCAGAATTAAAAAAAAAAAAGAAAAAAAAGAAAAAGAATGACCTTCTCTCTTGGCCTACAGCCTCGTCATAGGTCAGCTCATGGCCGAAAAGTAACAAAAGACTGTTCACATTCTAATTGGGGTTGGCTATGATTTGGCCTTACACACCAACAAAACGGATCGGAAATAAATCAATCAAGATGTGATGTACGCGGGGGAAGTTCCGCATACAGAGTGCAGTCATATGAAAGATTCAATCGCGGAACCTCACCACTTTGTGACGGATGCCATCATGACACAGTCTTCATATCCATTTTGGAGTGAAAATCAATCGCCAAAAAGGGTTGTGGGTGAATGTCGCATTCATTTTGGTTGTCCACGATCAGCCAAGGGCCACCTGGCTTCACATCTGACAAGTGTGTGCATGTGTTAATGACTTCACCTTGTGTTAAATACCTGTACTGAGGCAATTAGACACACATGGAAGGCATTTCACCTCAAGTGCTGGCCACCACCGCCGCTGCCGCCGCAACTGCGATCTCTGAATGAATAATGAAGAGGAATACAATCACAGTAAAAGTGGAACCACATGACATGACTTTCAATGTGACATTCAAAATGGGTGCCCCCGCCCCCCCTGCTCCCCTATTGCCACTGACTGCAAACATGTTCAGTTTAGCCTGTTTGTTTTTTTCCATCCCCCCCGGAGTATTTGGTTACTTTTGAGTCTTGTTTAACTATCAAGATTTTGGAAAGCTCATGTTGGCTGTTGAGGGATTGAAATTTTCACTGGCTACATGAGACAGACCAGCGCAGTCGAATGAGACAATGCTATATGCCAATGACCATGACACCAACTGCAATACTATGGTGTGCGTAGTCAAAAATAATCCTCAAAGTGCCTGTGTGCGTGCACCTAAAAAGAATATATTGCTTATTTAGTCCAATCGTAGGCAGAATTTGAATACAATTATCTAGTCAGAATTTTAATATAACGTTGAGGTTGCCTAGCCGTATATTTGTCGTTCAAGCTTTATTTTTGGAGCGCCATCAAAAGAGTATTTAGTTTTGGTTCAAGCTTCGGAGTCAGCTAAATTACTGTATATGTGCTCATGGACCAGCTTAGCCTTTTTTTTTTTTCTTCTTCCCCCTAGTCAACAACTCATTTCCCCCCACAGCGCGCTCACCACACTGCACGAGTACCTCACCTTTGCGCTATTAAATCCGCCAGACGCTACTTCATCTGGCAAGTTGTCGCGGTTTTTTGGGGTGATATTCATAATTGCCGAAACATACTTGTTTCCCTTCTGACTCTCCGCTCATTATTATCCAATATTTTGCAGCACTAAGTGACATATGACGTTCACCTGCTCGTAATTAGGCTGTTTGTTATGCTGGTGGGCCACCTGCATGGTCCGCTTAGCATGTGTGTGTGTGTGTGTGTGTGTGTGTGTGTGTGTGTGTGTGTGTGTGTGTGTAGGGTTTCGTCTGTAGAAATCCATTCACGTTTAAATGCTTGTTTACCTAATTGGACTCCACTTACTCGAGTATAATTAGAATTCAGGTTCAACTCTAGTTGTGTGGCTAACTGGATGGAGCGTGTGCACGCGGATGATGGATTTCCTAACGGCAATATTCTGTTGATTAATGACAATGGGACCAAAGTGAGACTTTCCAGCGAATTTGGAGGCTCACGGAATCAAGGCATCATTTGCCGCCCTGTTTACCGAGTTTATAAATGTCATGTTTCAGACAGAAAAGTGAATATGTGACATTAAAAAAAAAAAAAGCACGTGACAACTTTTTTTTTTCCACTATGAGGCACAAAAATAGTAGGAAAGAAAACGGGAATGGCGTCTAAGATTGGGTCGTCATACAGGTCACAATATTGTACTGTACCAAAAAAACGAAACGCTCCTGTGACTTCAGGTGTTAGTTAATGCAACATGAGCTCCGCGTGATTAAACTTCCAAATCATATCGCGTGTTTATGAACGCTCCTAGATGATTTGAAGTCTGCTATTTAAGTTGGCTCGTTGGTCATGCTTGCAGCCCATTATTGCTGAGGTCTGTTATCTGGATCGCACATCTGCCGCTCCCTTTTTGTGGTCTTTATTTGCATAAACTGGTCACCGCTCTGAATAATGTTGATGATAAATGATGCGAGGAGAAACTGGAGCCGGGCCTATCTGCTTGAGTTTTCTTTTTGGATTGCCATGATTTTTCTGCCTTTTGACTCTTGTTGTTGTCCCTCGCAAAAGCCTTGACTCAGCAACCAACATCCAGTCAATGTGCGTCGACGTTTTTGACAGCCAATGTTTCCATGACAAAGCGAATATCCACACTGCTTATAAATTGAATTTCAGTTGAAGAATATTTGGGGAATCGACAATTAGCAATCAGGCGCACTCTCGACGGTGGCTAAATCAATGGCATGCAAGCTTCAAGCCTGCTTGAGGGATTTAAGGTATCACGCAAAAGAGAGAACACCCCAAGAACTCCAATGCACACGCAAAATTTGCAGTCTGGCACAGACATAACCAGACGCAGTCATGACAAACATCATCTTTCGAATTTACATCATGGCTCCCTCGCACCTAGTTTCTCCACAAATGACTAGGCACATAGCCTGGGTGAAGATCTGCCACTTTCAAGCGATGACCTGAGTCGACTTCAGCACTATCGGGCCGAGGCCAAAAGGTAAGCAGAGCTGCGGTGTTTACCACAGATAAGAATTAGGTAACAGCAGTGACAAGGGAACGTTTTCATTGTTCGCCTGCATGCGCCACATTCACAGATCTGCAAACTAACCCACACCGCACACTTGCGCAACCATGTTTTTATTTCCCCGCTGGAAAAAACATTTAGAATAAATATTTATCGTTTCGAAAAGTTTTGAAATGAGTTATCTTGGACTCTTTTTTTTTTTTTTTGTATATCATAAACCTGGCATGTTAACAGGGGTGTGTAGACTTTATATTCACTGTACTACAGACTTTAGATTTCGAATGAAACAAGCGTATGTGGCTACCCGGGACCGCCAACTGTTAGTCATTCATTGTATCAATAAGTAAAAAAAAAAAAAGGATATTTTTTGGGACATTTTTCAAATCCGCAGCTCTCGAAAATATACCTTGCGGCAGAGGCGTGAGGAATTGCTGCTCAATGCTTTCAGACGAGGATTTGCGATAAGAAATCCGATCCAAGACTCCCGTCTGAGACGAGAGCGGCATATGGAATTCATCCAGTGCACGCATCTATTTTTCATCATCACCCTCCTCCCGTTACCCTATTGTAGTGTCTAATGGTGCACCCGTTGGCCGTTTAGACACGCCAGATACTACACGCGCTTTCATCCTCGTCACCTTCGTCCACTGTCTGGCTTCAGAAATGTCTTCTCAAGTGTACTTAAACTGTTACAAAGCTCCAAGGGGTCCTTTTTTTTGGGGGGGGGGGAATCCTCCCCTCATTGTGGTTTTGGAGACAGGCAACTTATTGCGATTCTATAAGTACATGAATGATGTAAAGGTTTCATTTATTTCCTGCAAAGACTCCAAGAATAATCTCAGACAAGCCTCATTTCTGCAGAAGAATCTCAATTGCTTGCGTGGCGCTAAGGAGATCACAGATGTGCGCTTTGTGCTGCCACACAGATCTCCAAGGATTTATGAATTGTTTTATAGTAAGTGCAAGAAGTTGATAACCGTTTGGGCAACATGTAATTACGTTTAATTATTGAGTGAAAAATAAGAGTTTGCCCCTGCCAGCCTATCTTTTTTTTTTAATAGAAACACATTCTCCCATGCGCAGAAATGCATGTAATTCTGTGTAATGCTTGGCTTTGAGGGAGTTACTCTTTTTTTTTTTTTAAATGGGCCATTATGATGGCGGAATGTTTATGAGCACTCAGATTGCAGCGTCGCCTTTATCACGCTTTGTCAAACCTTCCAATGCAACACCTCTTAAAATATTCAATCTTTTGAAAGAGTCAAGGTCAGGGAGGCGATGCTTTCTGCTTTTCTCTTTGCTTCAAGAAGTGCTCCGAGCCAACAAGTAGCAGATGTAACAAATTACAGAGCGCATTGTTTCATTTGGGCTTAAGGAATTGGACTGAACTTGTTCATGTTCCAGTGGCGGAACTGCAGCCACCCCCTACCCCCACACCAGGATGGCCTCCAATGTGCGGTCAGTCCACACCACCAAGTTATATACAGCGGAACTTCTGAAGTCAGAGTCGATCCGTTCCAGGACGCAGGTCCACATCGGATTTGGAAACCATCCTTTTTCATGAGAAATAATATACTGTAAATAAAACTGTCATAACCACAAAACATTTCAAGTGCAAAAAAAAAAGCGCACATGCTTGTACACACACTTAAAGTAGCATGGACATTTTTAACCATCGTGCAAGAGTTAAAAAAAATAATAAAAATTTAAATAATAATACCAATGGCATCAAATGAATAGATGGTACGATAAATGCCGATAATTTGCAAACGGCTTTACAAACAGGAAGGCAAAACTCTCTTTGCAGCAAGCAAGTCCTCCTGCAGGCCTCAATCTGCCCTGACGGGGGGCAGTAGAGTATCACGTATAAGCTCAACTGGGCCCTCAGCTCACTTGCATTTGCAGCTGACTGGTTAAGCAACTAAATGTGCAACAAGTTTGGCTTCAATACAGAAATAAGCGAGAATATAAAGAATATGAGTTGTCTTCCTATTTGCATCCGCTCGGATGTAAAGAAGCGGAGGCGTACGGCATGTTTACACCTTCCTGTGCGTTCACATCCTACTCACTGTGTGTCATCTGAATGCGCCGTGGGTTTCTTTTGCGTACAAAGGACGCTCACTAGTGTGCTACAGTACACGATGCAAAGGGGGGTTATCAAGCAGCAATATTTGGCCTCGGGAATGACATCATCACCACGGGACCCCGTGTGGATGCTGAGGTCAGTTGGGAAAGGATATAAAGAGCTTTGGTTAAACATTCGATTTGTATCGCTAACCTCCTTTATTGGCATTTGGGAATAGATTAGCGTGTTTTTGGGAGGAAGTCGATCTTTGAAGACTTGGCTGTGGTTCCCTTTGCGGTTCCAAGTCTCGAGCTTTCTAATGGTGGGAATGGGACGATAGCTGCAGTGAGGGATTACTGTACTTCTGAATGCATTTGGAATCGTTTACTCTCTCTCATCCTATTTATACACAAGTGGTTAGAAGAAATGAAAGATTCAGAGAAATAAATTAATTGAGGACAATCATGTTGGACCACTAGATAGTGGCCAAACTAAATGTTTTTGAGATTTATGTCATGATCACTTGCAAACATGACGGGCCCTATTGTGGTACAACTGGGGCGTGATGGGGCGTTTGCGGGATTGCCAATCCGAGTTACGTCCCTCTTTAGCATCAAAATCAGGGCGGTCGGAGGCACAGCACACACAAGTACGCCGTACTTGACATTGCATGATCACTGATTAACTGCAAGCTCTCCCCTTGCTGATGATGTAGTTGGCCGTGCATGCGACATGCGCAATTGTGTCTATTTCTGTCTGGGTTTTCTGGGTCTGGCTAGTAATGTACATATAATATATTAAATTCCATCCCCAAATTAATCTAAACATGTTTTGAGACTTATCTTTTGTTCTCCAATTATCCCATTCTTCCATTTTCTGCAGCACTTGGTCTCATCCTGGTTGCAGAGGGGCTGACCGCCAATCACACACTGACAATCACAAAACCTGCATACTGTAGCCACATGATACGCTCTCACTGAGACGATGTGCAGACAAAATATGGCAAGCTGAGGGGAAGTCCCAGTTGATGCTATACTTTAGAGCTGCACTTTTGCCCGAGTCAGCAAGTAATCCCCCCCGACTTCACAAATATGGCAGACGCAGCAGCACCTTTCGCCATCCACGCCAATCCTGCGGGCTACACACAGTATGCATGTACAAAGGTGTGTACGTGCAGGTGAACCTCGCAGCTGCAAGCCTCACTGACATCAGCTGCCGAGTTCTTATTTTTAGCGCGATCTCTTTAATTAGACTGGAGTTGCCCTGTCATCACTTCCTACTGTTATCATCCAAGCAGCTGCTCCAGACAGACACTGTCACACATGCGGCCGCAATTACACAGGTGTCCTGACCTGAAAAAGCCATCATAACAATCTTAGGAAAAGAGCAAAGCCCAAACGGTAGGTAACATCAAGAGAGATTTTCAGTTCCTGTTGGCAGATCCCCAAAAAACAATAAAAACATTAATATAACCACCAGGCCATAGCTGACATCGGTATGTTCCGAAGATGGGTCATGATTATGTATGCTTCCATTTATTTTCAAAATCGCAAGTGTCAAACTCAAGGCCCGGGGGCCAGATCTGGACGCACACATAATTTTTTGGTCACACTCATATTTATATTCACAATTTATATTCTTCAATGAACCGAACATACATGTTTTTTGTTGTTGTTTTTGTAACTTGTAAGGAATCCAGAGGAGTTCACAATGGGCCTACACGACGATTCAAAGCCAGCACCACTTAGTTATGAGGCAGACATGCTAACCACAAGTCCACCATGAGCCCACCCCCCTTGTGTTGTGTTATTCTGGGTATTGTCAGCGCATGACCGAGCTGGCAGGATGCTGCTTGTTGCAGCTGCTAGTGATTTTGACAACACACAGGGAGTGGTGTGATCAGGGCAATGGTGGCTCGTTTCGGCCAAATGGCTTCAAGATTACAAAAGCTCGGTGTGAGCTCAGTGGACACTGCTTTTAAACGGAGAACCTGGTGACACAGAGAAAAATGTTCTTCGCACTCCAGTGAGGTCATTTCTTTACTTGGGAATGAGAAAGGGGATGCAGGGGGAGATGTATTTATTTTTTTCAATTTTGTAGCAATTTTCTCTCTTCTTTCATCTCGTTTAAGATGAGTACTGGGGCGGTCAACACTTATAAGGTTACATTGAATGTTACAAAGATGGACTCCATGCCTCCCTTTTCAACTTGCTTCGCTTTGTCATGTGAGCGGCGCCACCTGACGATTCTCTGGGCATCCCCCCCATCCCATAATTCTGTTTCTTCCCAGATGTCGAGTAAATGATCATGCCACTAAATATAAGGAGGTTGTTGCTTCCGTCTCCTTTAATACACAAAATGCTTCTGTCTCTTCTTTAATGCCACGCCTGGTGTTATTGCATTTTTATTTAATGTATTTCTTATTTTTGCGATGTGATGGTGGATTAGGCCACTTACTGTAAGCCTCCGCCGGAGGCCCAGGCCCGAAACTCCCAGCCTGCCACTGCTATTCCTTCCCCACTGTATTACTGTGCCACTGTGGCAAATCAGCCACATTTGGCCCCCCAAATCTCGCTTGGCCACAAATGAGTCTAATTATGCATAAATAGAAAATGACCGTGTTGAATTTACCTCATTTTGTTTGTCTAAATTGGCCTTGTATTGGTGTGACATAAGCAGCCCAGACCAGGTCCTGATCCGTGACTTCACTGATGCTATCACAAACATGTGCTGGCCAGGCTTCTCCTAGGCCACCATTAGGATGGATTTAGGCCCGAAAGCAACGGGGAGCAGAGAGAGGGGTTTGTGAATTGCGTCATCTCTGTAGGGGGGCAAGGAAGTTTAAAAAACAACAACAACAACAAAAAACCCTGATACGTGCTTGCTCAAAAATTCAATTCAATCGATTTTTTCAGGCAAAAATAGTCAGCCCTCAAAATACAAGCATCACCGCATCTTCATGTTCTCACCATACGGCGTATATGAACATGGCGTGCAGCCTGCTTCCGCATGAGACCGAATACAAATGTTGCTGATATACAGGACAATCGCGGCCAAAAATAACGATGACCAAATACCAATGATCTCAATATGCCTACCTTCGAGTGAACTTCTGATCTCGTTTTGGGAGTCCGAGTGTGAGCCGAGAGTTTTGCTCAACTCCCTTAGTTCTCAACTCTTCCCAGGTCCGCCTGCTGCTGAAAGGGGAAAGAAGACCTTCGTCTAATTCGGAACATCTTGACGTTGCTATGCAGAATAAAAACATGACCCCATATTTGCCCAAGTATTCCAGAAATTACGTTACAAAATAAAATGGATTTAAGATCAAATATCAACCCGGTGGACGCGGCCACCTTCAATTATGCTTTGCAACTTGTGGCCTACTCCCTTTTCTCCTTGTGCGCGCACGTGTGTGTGTGTGTGTGTGTATGTGTGTCTTTAATTCTCCACAGCAGCGGGACGAATGGTTCACGGACGTGCGAGAAGAAAATAGGCTGAAAAGGTGATGGTGGGAGGTTTGTGGGATTTAAGTGTGTCAGCAACTGTCTCAGTTTGACTCTCACTTCCTGTGAAATCCTTTTAGCACCAAGCTGAAATAACAGACAATGAAATACAGCTCCTCCTGTAAAATAGCCATGATAGGAAAGGGTGGGTGGTTTGGGGCGGGCAGAAAGCTTTGGTTTAAAAAAAAAAAAAAATTAATGGTGAAGCTCCAGATCTAAATAATATGCACTCATGTAATTCTGTACTTATTTGTTCGGAATCAAATGCAAAAGCGTCATGACAATACATCAAATAATGTGTGACCAAGGGAGTTTATGGCCAACAAGTAATGGGCTGGAATTATGAAAAGACTCGCAGGAGCTGCCAGAACAAAACTTGGCTGGGATTCAAAGCTGCTAAAAAAACAAAAAAACAAACAAATTAAAAAAAAAAAACCCAAATAACAAAATCTTGGAGGGCTGATAGCCCAAGGAGCAGTAACGCTGAGGTCATGTTATGTGTTGTGTCTCTAATCTCCAATCTGATAAAAAATAAATGGAATCGAATGCAATGACGCAAAACCGACGCGCAGCGTGGCAAAAAAGGGAATTAGGAGCAGTTCAAAATGGTAGTTGGTGTTGGGAGAAAACCTTGAGGTCTCTGCAAGACAGAAAAAAAAGTCAACGAAAGCCTACCAGAACATCTGAAATGTATTTGGGGTTAATCAGAGGCATTTTACTGGTGGCACGTGTGCGTTGACTTCCATTTAACATGAATTTGAGGGTGCTCACACATTTTTTTTTAATGTCAGTCTAAAAACAAAACAAAACAAAAAGTTTCTAAATAATGAATTCGGGTCTTGTTCTTTTACAGCGCAGAAACCTGGCATTTGAGTAGGGGTGCGTGGACTTCTCAGGTCCTGCGTACGGTTAGGTGTTTGTTGGGCCGTGTCGGTCAACTCAAGTACACCAAACAAGTACACACTTGTTGTGTTCTTTCGCATCACGTGTGCGGTCGCTGAAAAGGGGAAAAACAAAACAAAACACCACACTTAAGTCGACATATGTGTGACCTCCCTAATTAGCTCGCCAACAAACTAATAGGGGTGAAAACAATTCCTCTCATTTTCTGGCATTTCCACTTTGCAGGCCTCATAAAACTTTGAGGGATTAGTCGCTTGAAATTCGGTGACAGTCTCACAACAGCAAACCTATTTGGCCCTTATTTGTCACCGTAGTTACTCCCCGAGGACCTCCACATTGTTCTCAGACGTGTTGGGGCCACATAAAGTTTGAATTAGACCTGGCGCCCGACTAAAACCACTTGGGTAAAATTAGGTATGAGGGCCGCCTTTCTCTCACGGGCTTTTTTTTTTTTTTTAGGGATTAGATGACGTTACTGGTGGACTGATATGCGTGATTAAATCGGCTGATTAGGGTGGCGAACGGACGTGTGTTTTACGGCCTCACCTAAAGGGGTTACATTCGGTGGGGGTGGCGGTTTAAAGGTCTTACTCGTGGCCAAGGTGAGATTATGATGGTGATTTAACACTAGATCACCGGACGGCGAGATGTGAACTACGAGTGAACCTGGACGGTGAGCATTGGAACAATGTGTGAGAGGAGCTGCCGGTTATTTGGTGGGGTATTTTTACTTTTTTTTTTTTTTTTAGAGTAACCTATAGGCCAGTAAAAGGTAAGGTCTTGCAAGTCATTCTGGATATCAAATAACTGAAAACTAAAAATGAAATGGGAGCCACTTCTTGATTGTGAACCCCGCTCGAGGGCTCTGCAAAGAAGAACGTTTCTTTCCTTTTGATTAGGGATTCGCCAAAACATTTTCAAATGTAAACTTGTAACAAAGGCGATGAATTAACCCTTTCGGGGGGACAGCGGTGACTACAGTGGACAGCGTATGATGTTGTCGGGTGTTTTACAGGGTGCATGAAAGGGTTAAAAGTTCTCCTGTCAATATGTCCCTCCTCGCTTGCTGTAGTCTGCATGGGCCCGTCTACCCAGTGTCCCCTTTCTGCTCTCGTTATTTCAAATATGCACATATTTTGCAGACATGTCACTACTCCATTTACAGACTCTTTGCAGATACACTTTACAAAATGTGCAAAACATCGACATGTTATCGAATAATAAAACAGCAATTAGGTGAGTTTTCATCACAAAATGGTACTTCAAAGGAAATATCCTCAAACAGGCGAATTGGACCTGACCCAGTTCTCTTCCTATTCGACAAGCTAAAAAAAAAAACGGTAAACTTACTGCATTTGAACGTTGTTTTGCTCAGTGACGATGTACCTATTCTCAATATTGTCATGCGTGCTCAAGTGACAACCACACGCCGATGATCTATCAACATCACTGGAGCGTAGGGATGCAAATCATCTCGTTGCTGAATGGTCACGCCCTTATTTTCAATTCGGTTAATATTCAGGTCACCATGACGAGCTGTAAATCCTCATTTCTGCTCGCCATCAACAATAACTGTTAACACACAAGTCAGTCTGATTGGAGCACCTCAATAAAAAAACAAAACAAACAAAACCCAGGCAAGGGAAACACTTCTGTTTACTAATTGGACCAGTAGCAACAGTGGCAAGTGAGTGACATCACGTCTTCATTAACAGGTGCCTCATCCGGTCAGCCGTTCATGGGAACGTTTTAATTAAAGGTTCCCCGTTCCTCACCACGTCCGCACCAGTGCAGGCTGGCGATTAGTCGCTAGTTAGGAGCTGTTGTCAATGTTTACGATGTGCCGGCAAGAAGGGAAGCAGAGCCGTTGCTGGGGCTCGGGGTCAAAGCCAGCGGTCAGCCAGAGGCAATGACCTGGGGGCGATGCTAACCAATATATTCCAAAGATGTGAATGGTCCATATATAAATTGTTTTTATATAGTCGTGAATGTGAGCAACATAAACAATAGTCGATAACATTGTACTGTATGTCGCAACATAAATCAATGTGCAGTCTTCATGTATGTCATTAAAAATAATAAAATCCACACAAATGTTATAATATTAATTTAATGGACATCTGTTTTGAGACGAAATTTTAATTGTGCCGGCATTACTATTATTATTATTCTAATGCAATCTATTCTAAAATGAATTGACATTTGGCATGACTCTGCAAAACCTGCGGCTCTCCGATTCATTTCAACTTTCAAAATAATGTCCCGATATATGAAGACATCTCGCGCACACGCCCGGTGAGGTCCACTTAAGAAATGCATACAAACAAAGTTAGTTTAAGACAATTAGAGACCTGTTCTGAACGTTGCCGTTTCCAGAACTTAGCGGATAGGAATAATTAATCACGACTGGGTGACACACAAATAAGGGGCGGGCACGGACGCGTGCATGCACGCACGCGCGCGCGCGCACACAGCTAATGAACAGTAATATTCAAACATGTGGGAACCATTTGTCCACCGAACCTCTCGCTCTCTCTATGACAACAGAGAGGAACACAGCAGCAACAGAAGAGGGGGGGGGGCGGGAAGGAAAACATGCCTCTGAAGAGCGTGTGATTAGAACACAGCGCATGTTTCAACTGGACCAGGTGCCATCGAGATAGACAAAAGAGAAGCGAGGATGTCGGCGCTTTGATTTTTCTCTCCCGAAATGACGATTTATTGCACTCAACCCGACGCGCGTTCATATTTCTCACAAAGGCGCTTTAAGTTCATGCATATTATCGACCACGGTGGAAAGTGATCCACGGCACATGGCTTTCCTAATACGACAATCAATAATTCAAAAGATTGAGGGAAAACGATTGCCTCTTCAGGAAGTCATAAAGCCACATGCGCCGTCATATGACGAATTTGTTCCGCATTCGATAACGCCGGGCCGGGAAGCCGCTCGCTCGTTTGCACATACGTGAACGCGGTATGAATATGCTTATGCAAACACGGGTCTTTTAAGGAAACGCAGGGTCAGTTGGTTTTGCTAACCTTTGCCCTCTGAAATGAGAAGCCTTGTTTCAATGGGGGAGCCCCACCGCCCCCCACCCCAAAAAAGGCAAGGCGATTCATATGCACAGTCATGCGTTTGCGCCCTGGCGACATGCAAGCTTGTGAGGTCGATCACCCCAAATAGTCTAATTGTGCCAGATTTCAAAAACTATTCCTGATTTTTAAAAAAATATATTTTGAAAATTATATTGATGTGGCTTGATAGATTGTCAGATACGCTATCAAGCTTGAAAAAGTCTACACACCCTTTTTCAAATGCCAGGTTTTTGTGATACGAGACCCGGACAAAGCGCATATTAATATATATATATATATATATATAAAAGAATGTTTTTGCACCAAATATAACTTTGGACTTGTAAGGCCATAACAAAATCGCCCACGTGCATGTCGAAAAATATATGGAGTGATATGTGGATGGATGGATGGATGGATGGATGCGGATGCACGCGTTTAGAGTTCATCCAAGCATACTTGGACTGACCTCGTTTTGGGGAGGAGCATCGCGAGATCTCCCCTTTCACGTCATGTATTTTTCACATCCAACCGAACAGCCAATACGCCGCCTATTTTCTCTTGCGCTTCAAACTCTTCACAGACACGCACGTACGCGGGCGTACAATCACACACACGAGCCTTGTTGAACTTTTTCCTCGCAGGTCAAGCGGCATAGGAGGACAAAGTGGTATCTATGCTCGGCCGTTCATATTTGTGTTGGAGGCGCCACGCGGCCTGAGCTCCGTGTTAGCTTGAGGTAATTACGTCTGTACACCAACAATATCCCCTCCCATTACGGCGCAGTAATGGGCCTTGCTACACTCTCAAACGCCAGCGTGGGCTTGAACACACACACACACACACACACACACACACACACACACACACACGCACACACGCACGGACTCACTCAAGACCAAGCAGCATCACACACGCCACTTTGTGGAGTCCAGTGACAACATCAGTTCGCCTCGATACGTCAGCGTCACCGTTGGTCAATGTTTTTGCGCCATCACGGGCAAACGTTACGTCGTGTGTCGTGCGCGTTTTTACAAGATGGACTTCAAATCAATATTGGCCACCCTAGTGGTAATTATGCAATCATTTTGTATGCTTTGGCAATTATTTAAGATGATTTACATAAGATGATGATGAGATGGTTCGGAAGGGTTGATTGGCGCTGCTGTTTTGGTTAGCCGCTGGGTTCAAACGGGATCAGCTGCTCGTCTTTAACATCAGTGAGGGAACAAAAAATATATATATCGTTTAAGAAATGACATGATGAGTTTTTTGACAGAGGAAGAAATGATTTGCCCATTTCAGGGGCAAAGTAGATGATACACACCGGTAACTGAGGGCCACACAGTAGCTCCGATGGCCTGGCATTGACACTTCAACATAAGTAGTCCGCCGCCAGTGCGGCACAATATACAACAAAGTCGTGGGCCCACATTGAAAGATCGGAGCCAGGAAGCAACATAGTAGCTTTTTTTGGGGGGCAAGCATGAGAAAAAGTCCGACAGAGTTTGATCTTTAATGGCCATCTCATGTAAATAACGTCCACACATTAGCGACGGAACTGGCGAGCTTTCTCCTCTGGTCTGTTTAGTCACGCGTCCTTTGCTGTGAGCTCTGGTTAGAGTCAAGAAGGAGACGGTGATGGATGTTTAGATTGCTATCGTAATAATCCTCACACATAGTCGTGGAAAACGCATTAAAAAAAAAAAATTGCGAGTAAAAACGTCACTTTTTAAAGCTCAGTTTAAAAGCACAGAGTAGTGACTTCACCTTGATGTTTTCGAAAACAGACCACTCAAGTAAAATAAGTCGGCTGCTTTCACATTCGGCCAAATAAAGCAGATTGCAGTGGCTCATTTGCATAAAATAGGACCGCCCGCTCAAAACAAGCTCAATTCAGCAGGGCTCTATAAAAAAAAAAAAAAAAAAAAATTGAGTGTGAAAGATGGAATTCTTGATCCTTTTTAGAACTAAGTCTTTATGTCACAAAGGCTAGCTAACATTCAAATGAAGCAAACAATCCAATGTCACTTATTTTAAACCAGAATTGCACACAGGAAGGCTGGATCTGGGATTCAAACCCTTAGTCCACCAAACCCGCTCACTGCAACGTCACCGCGCTGCCGTAAAAATAACGCACCATTAATACAAAAGTAAGGACACTGACATCTGGTCATTTGCATAGCGGAGAGTTCACACTGCAGCTAATCAACAATGACGAATCTTTCAATGTAATGTTGCGTTTTGGCAAATAGGTGTTGATGGATTACAGACAGCGTCAAACCTTTCTCCAGCACAGCACTCCGCCAGAGCTTGGCATCATGAATTTTAATGGTCAGCCACTCTCTGCCGTTCTTAGCGGAGGTCACGTCATGGTATGGAACCTCTCACAGCGGTGCTGTTTTAGCGGCCGTCCCCCCCCCGTCTCACTTTTCCTCATTACTTTCAGCGGCAATAATATTCTTCTACAGACGGCAAGCGCATGTAGTTAACAGATACGAAGCGCCGCAAGTCAAGTTTCTTTCCAATAGTTCTTGGGGGAAAGGAGCGACGGTTTATTTCAGAGCTTATTTTGGAGACGAAAGCAAGTGGGTGTGTCCAGTGCAGTTCATCAAAAATCCCGATGGTTAAGGTGTTTTATTGATCATTATCAATTCCAAATGAACCAACACAATTGACTTGATTATTGTACTGGAATGGACATTTTCAGTTATTTTCCGCACGATGAGGCGCTTCGGAGTATAAGGCGCATCTTCAATGAATGGCCTATTTCAAAAGTGTTTTCATATATAGAATAGAAGCTACAATAGTGGCTGTGGTTGCGTTATGCATCCACTAGATGGAGCTACGCTAAAGGAATACAATACAATACAATACAGCTATGATTTATACTACGTCCAAGAAATTTGAATATTGATCAATTTTTTAGACGCATCGGATTATAAATCGGCTTTTGAGAAAATTGAATGCTTTTAAGTGCGCCTTATCGTGCGGAAAATACGGTAATTCAAATCCAATTATGCTGGCCATCCCATTCTCATGCACTGACCACCCTTGGCTTTCGTCTTCCTTTTTTCGTAGCAGACATCCAGATTCACCCCGTTGACGTTTTCTTTACATAAGTGAGCCATGCGGTGACTTAAAGCAGGGGGATAAAGCGTGCACGTGTGTTTCATATTGAAGCTTGTACATTGGCTTGCACACACACACACACGTATGCAACCCAATCCCGCAGGATACCGCACTGTATTAGAGAGGATCGAGACAAGCGACCACACGCTGCGCAGGCAGAAACCTGAGCAGCTTGCACAGGATCCACCATGGAATTTACTGTTAGCATGATAAATAACATCTGCGTTGGCAGTGACGCCGGAGGTGTTACAATTCCAATTTTGATTGATCCACGTCTTGGAAATCTAAACACCCCCAACTGATACCACTGAGCAAGGCCCGGTTTGTCGGTTTGCAGAATGACGCGCTTTGCGGGACATTTATAACGAGCGTGACGGTCTTGATTGGCATTTTCATACACGCCATGTACAAGAGTGGAGCCTCATAGTTTGAACACGGGCCATTCTGGGATTTGTTAAGATTTGGAAGCCAATTTTTGCAATTGGCAGTAATGGGGAAAAACTCAGTTCTAAGGTCAAACTACTGCCGTCATAAAACTTTTATTAACCATCGGGGATTTTTATGTAGCGTTTTTATACTCTTACCATTCAGAGAGCTATAACCCCTATGACCCCTAAAACCCCAGGGCATGTGTTTCGCGTCCCTGGTTGGAATACCCAGCAAAAACCCACGCAAGCACGAGGAAGCCATAGAAGCTTTCCAAACTCTTAACCTTTGAGGCCCAAGTACTAACCGCTATCCACTGTACGTCTCTCTTTATGTTGGTGGCAGCTCCGTTTGCCCGAAATATTAGCATGTTGCGGGATTTGGCCACTTTTTTCCCTCCGTATTCAAGCCTCGCTAGGTTCGAGCTATGACAAATCCAAACATGCTAATGAGCTTGTTATTCACCTACACACTGCAGAGTGCGCTCGTATGTGACTCTCGTTCTCCCTCACACACGCGCTCAACATCCAGCATTATAAACAGGCATGCCACAGCGGGCATTTTAAGTAAATTAAACACATGGCTTAGCTTTAGAGTCATAGGCAGCGGGTGCCAGATTCCAGGGAATAATTATGCTTCCTGTCCCACTACGGACCACCTCCAAGTTGTGTTACGGCTTATTACGTACTGTCAGGTTTAGTTGCGTGCGCCCCCGTTTGACTACGGCTACGACTCGGTTCCTCATCAGTACCGTGACTGCTGTGGCAAATGTTTGACCGTTTCAACATCTCGCCGGGCATCCATGGCAATCACGGTCTGTCATAATCCGTTCCGTTCCGTTCCGTTCCATTCCCCTTCGTGTGTTTTATCACAATGATCCTGTTTTGTCCACGGTGGCCTTAAACAGGGCTACTGTAGCCGCCGGGAACGTAGGCTAAACATAGCCTAGCAAACACAAAAGATTCAAGTATCGACCATTAAAAAAACACACACACACACAAACCTCCAATGAGACCCCCCCACATCCATTTCACTCGCTGACAAAGTCACTCTTGAGACGGCAGCTCTTAATGTCGCCAGTCATTCCAAAATTAACCATATCATATTCGCTATCTGGCTCTGCTGGCACGAGTCAATCTTGCTTTGTGATTGGAGTCAAAAGATGTTTATTTTCATCCCAGGCCGCGCACGTGGAAAAAGAGAGGTCAGTGCTGACACGTTGTAAACACCCAGATTGGATGTGGGATTGAATGGTGTTAGTGAAAGGGGACCTCTAGGTAATGATAGGTAATCATTGAGTTAAACATGGCGGACGCCAGTGGGAGATGGCGAGGAAACCCAGAGCCAGGTGGAGACAAAACCAAATATATACAAATGGATACAAAGCTTAAATGCATGCACGGCCATTTAATATGGCCGCCATTACGGATGGAACATGTGCTGCGGGTTGAGTTGACCTCCAACCTCTCCGTGGATCCACCTTTATGCTTTCAGTAAATGGCCTCCCCTTTCCAGTAAACTCACGCCTTTCTTCCCCGTTATGACCGACTTGTGTTTGCTTCCAACCGCAGAGCAGCTTGTGACGCAAACTTGTTAAAAAAAAAAGAAGAAAAAAACCCGACGATGGAGTGACTAGTCATGTATTAACTGGAAAGTAAGTGATGTGAAACATCTTAAAATACAATGGTTAGACATGGCGAACATGCTGAATTGATTAGAACTGTGGTACCGCATGCATTATTCGGGCCTCGGCTTTCTTTTCGCCAATCAAAGTTAGTTTGGATTTAAAAAATTTTTTTTTGCCCGAGCATACCTGAGAGCTGTCAAAAAAAAGTTCACTTTCCATCATTTTCCAGTTAAGCACCGAATAAAGACTTGGTATTAAGCAGCGGTGCAACCTGGGTCATTATTAAGCTGCGCGGCCATTGGCTGTCTCTGCCAGCAGCGAAGGGTTACGGTTCCTACTGAATCCCCCCGAGAGGGCTGGAACAGTGCAGAACAACAATAGGGGTCGGCTGCCGTGTTTAGTCTGCGTCTGTGGCGGCTTACAGCAGAGTCCACGCTCTGAAACCAGAGCCCGACTTTGGACCAAATACTTTAAGACTCTCTTGCAGCGAGCTTATTACAGCTCAGTGGAGTTTTCATGCGCGTCCAAGTCACACACAAACACTAATATCATCACGACCACACCTAAACAGAAGGATAACAATTCTTCAGAATGTCTACCGGATACCTCTTTGAGCATTCGATCTGATGTCTGAGGTGAGATTTCATGACGCTTTTTCGACCAGTTGGTCTTAGTTAGCAACCATCCATTCATATTCTACTGCTTATCCTGTCATGGTTGAGCCAGAAAGAAATCACGTGACTTTGTGCGAGAGGCTGTATACGCTTTGGATTGTCATCGAAACCAACATTTTGGGCAATTTAGAGTCTACATTGAACAACTCATGTTGTCGGAATGTGGGAGTACATGGAGGAAACCAACGCGAGCACGGTTAGCTTGCGCCATCTTCATATGGGAAGTGAAATTTTAAAAAAATTAATAAAAATGGAGAATCTTTGATTCGCTAGCTACCATTCCCCAATTTTTCCGTCTTTTCATATACTGTACGCGCATGCAATCCCGAGATGTGCGAAAGATGCTAAGCTTCAGTTCTTGTATAACGGGGATGGGAAAGTAACAATATGAGGGAATCGGGCACAGGTGAGGCAATAGTTATCGAAAAGAGTGAGCAGGCGCTGATTGAGGAATAACAATAACATGGAAAATAAACAGAACATGGCCAGACCGAGACAGGTTGCAGAGAAGTAGGAAGACAGAAACGTTAAAGCAATAAAGACACACACATGGGGGTTTCCTTCGGCCCTTCAACACGTTATTTTGTTGTCAATGAAAACAGATCTGGAGAGTGAAACATCCCGGGCTGTCGCACAGTAAACCTTTCTGACGTTTATCAGACGTGACGTTTTGACTTTAATTAGATGGTGTGAGCTCGCAGCCTTAGTTTGTCTGTCCACATGTTCTACTTTATTGGGAACTTGCTGACTGCACATTAAAAAAAAAAAAAAAGATGGGGGAAGCAGTGGGGCCATAAGCAGCATGCCAAATAAAATGTGGCTCAGGTGGAGGGAATGTTCGAGAAAGTAGCACACACCACCACCACGTAGAGAGCAAAGTCTCTGGACGTTAATTAACTTTGAAAACGTGACTCACCATTGTCAAACTTTAATCTCTGAAGAGCGACAACAGACATTTTGAGACTTTCTTAAAAGTCATCATTTAGGTACATTACGACTATTCTAACTTCATCCATCCAGCCATCCTTTTCAATTTTTTTAAAAATGATGCTTTTCTTCATTTGGGTCACAGGTGAGCTTAAGCCACTCCCATCGAAGGAAGAGTTCATCCTGGACTGGTCACTCAACCGGCATGGTGAAAATCTGCGCAGGGGCAGGCCAGACTGAGTATTGGTATTTTGACAGCTCCGCAGGTGGAATATTTAATAATGGACATTTTGCACGGTCGTTGGTATAAAGAGTCGCAGTCGGTTCCTGCGAGGCAGATATGCTAACCACTAGCACACCTTGTTGCCTCGAACGAAATACTCCAACACAAATTTCAACGTTCAAACTCACTGACGCCTGTCTCACTCTAATTCGAAAGCCTTTCGTAGCCGCGTTTGAAATCCCAAATACGGAATAGAAACATAGAAAGGGGAGAATGAAAGAGAAAGTGTCTGACCAAGTGAGGTTTGGGAGGAGGCGGGGCAGCATCAAGTAGGAAACCTCTGGTAAATGTCGAATGCGTGACGTCGGGCTGGGAGGCGACACCTTGAAACCAATGAAAGTTTCCATTACACACACACACACACACACACACACACACACACACACACACACACACGCACACACACACGGTGCTGATGTTTGGGTTGCTCCCTGTTTGTTGTGCAGGTCGAGGTGTGCGTGCCCTGCAAGAGGAGGGGCGCGCTCATCGAGAAAATACACGGTGACCATGTCTGCGGTGTTAGGTGGCGACATGGGTGTGTGTGTGTGTGTGTGTGGGTGTGGTAAGTCAGAAAGTGTGTTTATGGTCCTGGTGGCACGTAGTGGACGCCTGTACATAAATGAGAACATGTCAATGGCCGGTAATGCGATGGTGATGTCATGGTCATTTATGCGATGCTCCATTTTTCTGTACGGTGTGTATCTTGGCTGCCATTATCAAAAGCATGACCGTATATGGGCATGGAGGTGGAAATTGCTTGAAACTCATATTTTCTTGTCATGTTAGCTTTTTTTTTTTTTTTTTTTTCCAAGGCTCAGGTACAAATTGAACATGCGGTAAAAGTAAATTGGGTGGAAATAAAAGGCGAGGGCGGACAGGCATTTACAGAAAGGCGTACTGCAGGTAAATATTGCTAATCCCCCTTCTCCAAACGGTGGTTGACTGCTACCCAAAGAGGTTTCTGTTACTTGTTTACTGCAGAGCGTCCGCGCGAAATTCCACAACACAAGGTCATTACCTTTCGACTCTGTCGTGCACTCTGTGGCAGCTCATATTTCTCTTTGGGGTTTGCTTGTGTCTGCTCACAGCTAATTATTTGTGTAAACTTGAACAGGCTACCGCTGGTGGCTTTTATGGGATATATTAGTTATTTTAAATTAACGTGGAGCCTAGCAGGAAAACGGTAAAGTCGCTAGCTACAAAATAAAAAAAATAAATAAAAAGGCTGACTCATATGCATGTTTGTCGTTGACCTTTCAGCAAAACCACAGACACATGAGGAGGACTCACTCATTTCTTCAAACATTATAAATAGCTCTTTAAAATCAATTTATAGCCGCGGCAAGAAAACCATATGGTATAGCCATCATTCATTTTTATAGCTTACTGTTCAATTAAAATAATATCAGAAATGATCGGAAATGAAGTCTAGACGAGGTGGTACATGACTTTTACCTGTAAATGGGGTAATTGCAATTACTTTTTGGCAATTATTCGACAACGGTTACTCCTGTGGGCCAAATTCTACGCAATCGCTAATCCGTTTTAATAGTCCTATTAAAAAAAAAAAGCCCTTGTGAAACCAAAAATTGTTCTAAAGCTTCTTAAATTTGATTTGCCTTAGCTTTCAGTCACAATACTGCCAGAAACATGTCAGTCAGTTGCTTCGGAAGGCTTTCGAGGGAAGCAAAGAGCCTTTTGCAGTACTCCTTTGTGCACGGTTAGCTTTCGGATGCTAACGCTTCACCCAAAAGATCTTCGGCCTGCATTCATCATCTGAGGAATCAAATGATATTCAGTTACACTTCCCAGATTAGATTTTCTATCCGTTCTGAAAAAACAGGACAATTAGAGGGAAATATCATAGCGATGTATGCATGTCAGGCATTTTGTTGCCAGGTCACCTTGTCCAAATCCTGTTCATTATCCCAGCCAGCTTTATGGGGGGCATGTGGCATCCCGAGGGACAAATAACATCACCAGTTTTTGTACTACATGAATAACTAACGTAGATCGTCTTTTTTTCTTCCCAATTTAGTTTTACAATTAAAAAAAAATGAAATCAAAATACATCTTTCCATTTACTGAATGTGCACACGCAAATACACACATCCTCAACCCCTCCCTTAAAGATACACACTATCAGAGGATTATGCTGAACTCTTGTCCAAACACCGACCCCCCCACCCAAAAAGAAAAAAAACGCGGTGGCAGGCGATCACCAATGAACATTAATTGCGTGTGTCGTTCCTCTTATAAAGGAGCAGTTCACGGATGCATGTGGTGCTGTTATTAAGCGGCAGGCGACCCTTGTGAAAATGTTATGGTAGCGAGGCTCTGGATTAGGTGTCAGGATGGCGGTCCACAGCTACGGAGGGGGTGGGAGGTGGAGTGGGGGGGTGACAGGAGGTGTGTGCGTGTGGCTCAACAATACTGATGAATGGACTGAATGAAAGAATGAGTGTGTGTGCGTGCGTGCGTGCGTGCGTGCGTAGATTGGAATGATGCCCTGTTTCGAACACACAATCGCCACCTGATTCTGATTTAAAAGAAGTCAGGGCATATACAACATGAACTTTTCAATCATGTTGCACCCTGACATCCTCTTTGAATCTTATTGCGATGACAGCTGTGGTGAACGTGTGCAAATCATGACCGTTTTATTTCGCCTGTCTCGCATTGGGGATATACAAAAGCCGAGTAACATTTCCTTTACTGGCACAGTTTTACTGAAATAATATTCATCGGATTTTCTTTTAAAATCTGATCCTCACATCAAAATTGACACACAGTCATGATATACGTTTGTGTGGCGCATCCCCCCCCGTCGAAGGCAATTAAATGTGTACCTGTCCCTGTGCAAAGTCTGCTCTCAGTGGCCTCCCTGTTCCGAGTCCACATGGTGGAGATGTGCCGTCAAAAATCTCCTCTCTCACCTCGACTCTGTGACTGATTTAAACCCCGGAGGAAAAACCTGCACGAACCAGCCAGACTATCAGACTCCAGGAACCCCCCACTCCCCACCCATCCACCCCCTTTCCCCCAACGCCCCTCACCCTTCCTCCCTTGACACGAGTCAAAGAGGCCTTCTTCTCGATGCCAGCTGACGGCAGAAGTGGGGAAAGGAATAAAGCGAGGAGTTAACAGAAGTAGAGAAGTAATTAAAGACTTTGGAAGAGGAATCTTTGATCACCCTGGGTGCCTTTTTGATAGTCAGGTCAACATTTTCCGACCACTCCATGACTCGCATGCTGACTCGGCAGATAGTCGAACTGCATTCTTGAATTAAAAATCAAGGGTACACATTATATGAAACAAATTTACTCCAATCTTTTCACGGAAGACGTGAAGGACTAATCATTGGACTCCAAGCTTATTATTTGGGCCTTTTCCAGGAACCAGACGGTACAGTCATTTTTTCTGTTAACTGTAAATTGTACAAGAGAAGAACATCGAAGGGGTGCCACATCAGGAAATACTGTACAGCTATCATGATTCAGTGCTGGAAACCAAACGTCATCACGCCAAAATAAGTCATCGCATCAGGAACGGCCATGCTTAGTGCTTACACATATGAATAACTACTTGAATAACTAATGTAGAGCGTATAGTCTGGCAATTTTTCGCGAGGTTTGGTTTGCTCGTCCACTTGGCGTCATATCGACTATTGCTTTCACGCACAATTGTTCGACCTATTAGGACTGAAGGGCTAGATGACCAAAACATATCCATGCTTGTATCTCCAGTACACATGATTATTTGAACGGTCTTCTGTCGGGACTACCTCAAAAGCCGCAGCTCGGCCGAACGGATTTGCGAGTATGTTCGAACGTATTGGCCTTTCAAAATATTTTTACTCCACATTGGCAGGAAGCAATATCACCAAATTGGTTCAGAGATAGTTTATTTATTACGATGAATATCTTTTTGTTGTTCTATGCATTCCAACAGGCAAGAAGTACGTTTTCCAGTCATGGAAACGATAACTCCGATGCGAGTAAAACACCCCTGCATAGCACATCAGTATGTTAGGTATCAGTATCTATTGTATCGGGTGCATAGCAATTACTCAATTCCAGTCATTGCATTTGGCAGTAGACTTGTGGCACACGTTAAAACGCTGCATTCAAGTAGCGGCCAGTTGCTGACCTTCGCATCCCACGCCCAAGAACACAAGATGCACCGAGCCTCCATTTCCCCCCATCTCGCATCACATCACGCCTGAAGTTCTCATGCAAACAAACACTCACGTCCAAAGTGTTAAAGACGAGTCCCACCTGCTAATGGCTCAGACAGTTCGGCTACTGTAATCAGAGCTCCGGCGCTATTAATGAACACAGCGGTACACACACATGCGCTCTCACAAACACTGGAACTATCAACACTAGATTTGATTAACACTGAACTAACGTGCCCGACCAACCGCTTTTGCCATGCAGCCCTTCGGTAAAGCTTTCAAACCGGTGACTTTGATTCATGGGGAGATGGGATGCGCCGATAGAGACGCTGGAAGACTGACCCAACAGAACTGGACTGGTTTCTGAGGTGTTTGCTCGATGGAACGGCTGGCACGCACGGGGCGCGCAACAGCAAATGGGCGCACTTAAGGAAATCCAGCAGGAAATGCTGCTAGACGGGCAGGCATCCATCACTCCTTCTGCTCCTCTCTGGCGCTGGCAAATTAGCAGGAATTTGTTGGGGAGGGCTGATTGTTTTCTCTTAAAACGCGCCTTGTTTTTGCTGGGGGAGTTGCCCTGCAACGTGAATATTGTGTGAATGGCGGTGAAAGGAGGCGTTCATAAGCAGGGAGCTGGTTGCGGTCGATGCAGACGCGCTGCCAGCCACGCGACCCCTCTCCCGCTGCTCTCGAGCTGATTGGCTCGTCTGGAGGTGAGACTCTTCGGGGCCTTGGCTTGTATTCAGCAGTCATGATTGTGAGTGGTAAGGAATAAAGCGTGAGTTACCGATGAAAGGTATAGAAATAATCCAGAACCCCCCCAAAAGTCTTCTCTTACAGACTACCCCGTGATACAAAGCGCCACTATACTGTAAATGCTTCCCAGGATACCGTAAGCAAAGTCAATCATTGCGATCAAAAGAGGCAACGATCAATCCAGACAATTGTACAAAAGAAGATCAATAGCGAGATTATGGCCGATAAAGGCCTTGCAAATTTACTGATATAATCCCCACATTGCTTACAGTCCCCTCGAGTAGATTTAAAAAGTCTACACACCCCTGTTCAAATTTGTCAATAAAGTTCAGCTGTTCCAGTAGGCCTTTCCTGACAAATGATTTTTTTTGTTTTTGTTTTTTGGGTCAGATTAATGGTGAAGAACTCCGAAAATACTTTTTTTTTCTTTTTAACATCACGATTTGGCTGAGAAACGTAAACATTTTATACAAATTTATAGTTTGTATAGGTGACCAGATGTCCTGGTAGTTTTGTCTCTCAAAGATGTGCCCCAACAATTCGAGACCGTGCGTATTCCCATATGCTTCCATTGTCATTACGGTGCATTTACCGCTACCTCCGCACACGGGAAGAATGTCTAAAACTCACTTTTGACTGACTATATCCTCTTCCTGGTTCTTTTCTCAATGCGAAATATAATCAAAGTGCACATTTAGCAACTGGCCTGTTTGAACTGCGTTCCGGATCTGTTATTTTATTCCAGAGTGGCTCTGATCATCTTGACAGGGCGCGTGCCTCCAGGTGTTTCAGCTAGCTAAGAATGGCAGCTGCTGCAGCTGAGCCACTGTCGGAACCAGCTGTGCGTGCGCGCGTGTGCGCGTGCGCGCCTGCAGCCAGCTGTAAGGAAAAGTGCAACGTCTTCTCCACACTAGTTAGCACCACCTGGGCCAGCTCGGCCTTAGTCAGTACAGTAGCAGTTGACCACAGCTGTGGTTTAGAATCGGCAAGCTTGTAAACAATGGCGGCGCCAGACTTTCTGCCATGCCACTACTTGCTTCAAACTAGCGGTCGGTTTGAGAGTTGATTTTGAGTCCATATTCAACCAGACAGAGTACAAGTAGCTCATTATATCTCGCGAATAATCCCAGCCCATACCAATACCCCCCTGCAGCCCCCATGCCACCATCTGAGCTGCAGCGGAGCTCATCCATCTGTTCTGTCAACATTTTTTTTCTCATGTTGTCACCTAGCATCAGCAGACTACTACCAATCGCCACCAAAATTCATATGTTCCGACTCTTGTTGATTTTATTGACATTAATTTATTCAATCCCAGCCATTTTCACTGGAGCAACCCCCCCAATCCCAGTGTTTTACTGGATTTTGACTGATCTTGCAAGGCCCCCAGAATATTTGGTTCTAATGCTAGATAAACATGGAGCCTACTAAAATAAAGTTTGGACTCTCTTCTTTCAGCAGAAAAATCTTTTCCATTCTTCAGCAATCAGCATTACAAATGGCTAAGTTTCATGGAAATGGCGATTCCTGGGCAAAAAACGGAGAAAAAGGACTTTTTGTAAAAGCATGCATTTCAATCACGTGAGGCACCACTGCCACCTACTGGTCGCTTTTTTACATGATTTACAATCCAAACGTCTTATTCTCGTTCCCAGATTGCATCAGACCCTCCTCCTTTCTATGACGCAAAAAAAAAAAAGACTTAGATGTACAAGTACGTCCTTGGTAGGCGGGGCCTAATTTTAAAAAGATGTACAAGTACGTCTTGTGGAATGAAAGAGTTAAATGTGAACTTCTCCCCCAAAATTCAAAGCCTAGGAATGTGCATATGAATTTTGGTAGTGATTGGTAAAATTTTGCTAGACTCCGTAGGCAGGCAAGCTAGCTCCCGCTAGCTCCAGCGGCTAACACCAATGCAGCTGTCGAGGCAGCGATTTGGCGTTCGGCCGCTAAACAGACGAGGCTACCGGGAGGAAATCGGGTTTTCTACCAGCCAGACATGGAGCTCGGTGTTGCAGACGCCCGCTGTCCATGCAACTGGAGCGAAGCACAAAAATAAAATAAAGAAGCATGTTATTTCCTCAGCTCGTTACTTTAACGCTTAAACGCATCTCCGCTCCCGCACTACATCTTGATGAAGTGCTTGTTGCTGACTCCAGTTCCGACAGTTTAATCAGATTTCTCGACAAGCGGGGCATCGCCCTCGTGGAAGCTAAGGCAGATTTAACATCATCAACAAGCCATGAAAACACTCGGAGGGGGAAAAAGCGGCTCCACTGCCAAACGCAAGGCCATTCGACTGAATTTCTCGCCCGTTCTTCTCTTACCTTAAATAAACACAACACAGCCGGCTATTCACCTCACATTTTGCCAGTAGCCAGCACCGCGATGGGATCCAGCGCTCAGCAAGCGCGCCGGTGTTCGATTCCATCAATAGGGACAGGTTGCCGGCTCCCACTGCCAACAATGTCCATAGGGTGCATGTGTTTATTTAGAAAGTGATGTCCAAGTATTGATTCCCCCCCCCACCCCAGCCCCTTCTAGGCTGCCACTGCTTGGCTCAGGTACAGTAAAGTGCCTGTCTATCATACGCTTGTCCCACTGGAGCCCGGAATGTTGTCCATAGCTTAAAAACGGCAACCCGAGGAGAATATAGCCACCTTTCCTCTCCAAGCACGCTGAGTTGCGACGGCAAGGGATGTGTCTGTGTGTCCATGTGGTGTTTAGCTAGTGGGCACCGTCCAAGAAAAATATCAAGAGACATCCGTTCTTATAATCGTCTGGTTTGGAGAATATGTCACCTACTACGAGGCAAAATATATAATATAACAGTCAACCTTGTACGCTGACCCTGTGTTTATATTCGGTTAACCTTCGCCGTGTTATCTTATGGATGATATATGAAGTTGCACTAATATTTTGCTCCCCCGAAAAGGTGAAATAAAAAGAAAATAGATTACATTTCAGGCTCTGCGTCATTTTTGCCTGCCTTCAGTTGTGATAACACGGCGCGGCGGCAATTTCAAATGGGATGGGATCGTCAGCGTGAGCCACCGCGTTCTTGTACAACCGTTACACAGAGGAGCATTTGAAGAGCTGCAGTCGAGCCGGCGAATATCCAAAATACAGAAAGCCGCGCTAAAAAAATAAAATCTAAACTCAACGGGGTCGTTTCAATCTTTTTCTTGGACGGAATAATTTCAGTTCGTCCGCAAACGTAATGGTTTAACAAACAATATACTTCCCGAGAAATATCATTAGAGAGCTTTACATTTCCATTTGTAGAGCCACTTAAGTCTGATGACTTGTTTTGACATAAATATGGAGCACAATGCGCACACGCTGTCATAAATTGCCAGAGCAATTACGGTGGTCCAAATTGCTGTTTGGTCTGCCACTCAAGCCTGTAAACTCATCAAGCCCGCGTATTAAAGCGTGCGTTCTGCTTTCTATGCTTCCCATTTTCCCCCCCAATATTTACAGTTGAGAACTCGGTCCAGAACAATTCAACGGTAACCTTTGTAAAAGTAACATATTCACGGGAGCCGAGGCAACGTCAATGTTTCGCCTCATTAAATTTGTCCAATCCGCTCTCCAGACAGCATGATGAGATTTGAAGAGATTAGGCCTGAATGAATATTAATTTGCAGAAAAGAGCAAAGGATTAGTCGGAAAATCATTTTTTTTAGTACATCTGAGACCTAACAGTATTTTTTTTTTTTTTGCATGTCAACATCAGCGCCACTGCAACAATTGCTTTCAATACACTTTGGCTTTGCAAAGTGCGCAAATTAAGCTTTCTCCGACAAGAGTCGATAAAATAAAACTGTAAGCAGAACTAACTCTAGTTTGTGTTTGGCCATCTTTGTGCGCGTGATTCTTTTAAGTTTGACTGCATATCGTTTTTTTTTTCTAATTTGACTGCAGATTGTTTTTTTTTCCCCACTTGTCAAATTTCAAATTAGGTAACCTTGACTGTATTCGGCATACGCGATAATGATGCTGTCCCGCAATGTTTATTGAAAGATGCTACAGCCATTCACTTGTGTACTCTGTACAATAAAATTATTCTCGTTTCTGCATTTGGCGCTCTAAAAATATGATACGTGTTTATTCCAGAGGAAAAAGTTGCAGTGGGGTAAGTTGCACTTGTGTTAAATACATTCCAAGGGAGCAGAGGAAACTTCAATCGTGTCCATCGCCGGACAGTTCTGCATATTAGAGTTGACAAATGCTGTTAAAATTATCCGTCAAAAATAACAAATCTTTCAGCGGCTACGCATATACACAGTCCCGGCCCCTTCCCCGACACACACAAATACACAGACGCAACTTTCAGCAGCTCAGGACGAAACGAGGATATGCCAAGCTCAGCGGAGGATGTCCACTGAGACACCAGAGGCGTTCTCTAGTTTCTCTCTTGGGGCCGACTCTGGCTAGCATGCATGCTAATGCTCGGAAGCCTTCGCATTGGCTCGTATAATAATCTGCCTCATCTGTGTCTCCAAAGCGGCCTTTTCACCACCTATTAGCTCTGCGAGTCGCGGTGGTGACAAAAGAAGGGTTTTGACAAAGCGCCTAAACAGATTGTCATAACACACCCCTTTTCAAAAAGCTCCTCACCCGACCTGATTACTTCCTCCGACTTGAAGGGCTGCTGATTTATCGGCACTTGACAGAAGGGAACGTCAGCGCCGCTCGGCGAATTATTTAGTCATTCAAATCGGCGGGAAATGAAAGGCCTGCGGCTACAAAAAAAAAGGAATTCGGCTTCCGTTAGGTGTACTTAAAACTTCTCGCGGGTGCAACAAGCTGTCCGTGGAGCCGAGGGAAGCTCAGCCACGGAATTCTCCAAGGCCAAAAACTAAAAGCGGTAGCCAGCTGCGACCGCGGCGGTAATTTGGCACTTTAAAAAGGTGCAATGTTTTGCGGGATTACCGGCCGCTTAGCTCAGCTTTTCTTGCAGGGACTTTGTCATCACTGGACGCTCGGCACAAGAATTCAGGCTTGAATCAATGATTTCAATGTCACTTAAATATATCAACAGTTTGAGGCAACACATTATGAAAATCGCTCACTGGAAAGTGGGGGAAAACTGTACTTGTAAGAAGTACACAACTACACTGATAAAGTGATTGTACTCCTTGCTTCATTTGAGATGACATTTTAGTCAATATATTCATCTGCAATTTGTTTTTTCCTCCTGGCATTTTAAAACGTGCTTAAAATGCAATCAAAATCTTAATTGCAAAAGCAACCCCCGTCTCCTTGGATTCTAACAAGGGTTAGTGGATGGCAAAAATACAGCAGCCTGCCTACAAAGAATTGGAGGAAGGATGCACGACCTAAAAATGAGACAACGCGGAGACGAAGTGACTGCTGGCATACATGGCACAGGGAACATGCCTGCTTTTGTCAGACCTCCACATGTGTTTCCAATGGGGGGGTGGGGGGGGTATTAGTTTCTGGTCCGGTCGTGAGTGTCGGCTGCGGCTGAGGTGCATGTGTCCACGCAGACACACAGCGCAGACACATAGGAGGAGATGTAGACAGGTTGTGATAGCAGTGTGATGGCAAGTGGGTCGCTCTGATTATGAATGTATGTGTGTGTGTGTGTGCGTGTGTGTGTGTGTGTGCGCACGCCAAGTGTGTGCGCCTGGCTCGGGTTACCCTGCGGCTGCTGAATGTCTAACGAGGGAGGATGTCAGTCTTGTGCGAGAAGCGGGTGTGACAGCAATGAGATTCAGAGGAAAATGAAACTTCAGCAGAAAAGATTATGTACACAGTTTAAAAAAAAAAAAATGCAGGCGAATTTCCTGCTCTGAGCCCCTTTTGACTTCTACCTAATACGTCTGTCGCTAGAGCAGGAAATTTAGGAAAGACACTTTTTAATGCGGGACAATATCATTCCTTTAAAAAGAGGGCGACGTATTCAACCCAATCCTTGAAATATACTACCCGGGGTGCAAGACTGGTACACTATCTGACTGTTTCCCAAATTTTAAACAGGGGGGAGAGGGGGAAGGGCACATTTGGATACCGTGACTTTAAGTGGGATACAACACATTTTTAAAATGTGAGGGACCTCACACATGATGAGGGGGAAAAAAATGGCACGTGTGTTCTTACCGCTCTTATAGCATGCGGCACACAACACGGAAGATATCGCCACCGACAATGATTAGTCAAATTTCCCAAACTGTAGTACCAAAACTAACCTGTGAGTCGCTGGCCATGCAGACTCCGGGAAAAAAAAAAGAAGAAAAAGAAATAATGGGACGAGAAGAAATTAAAATAAGCTAAGCTAATTGTTAGCTAACGAACGCTCAACAGAACTTGCTACTCCTCTATTTGTGATTGACCTAAGCTACTCTCATCCTATGTTTTTCCTTTGCTCGACTGTCTCTATAATAAGCCGCTCTAGCACAACTCTAATTGCCCCACAGGGATAAATAAAGTTTTCTGAATCTGAATCTGAATCTGACCTGCAGGGAATGGGAGCATAAAAAAGGGTTCCAAAAATATGGTCACATCAAATGACGTTTAACTGTCTATTAAATAACACAAAACCTTTGACGAAATACTGCAAGAGTCCAAATGTATCGAAATTGAAGAAACAGCTCGTTGAGATTTCATGTACTTTTCCAAACACATCATTTCAATGCGACCAAACTGATGACAAATGTGACATTCCGATATGTAAATACTCGAGTGGAATCCTTTCAAATAAATGCTCGAATCCGGAATAGTCATTAATCAGAGCCATAAATCCACTCAAAAACTCCCCGCACACGTCAAAAACACACTTCCATGACCACGGAAAAAAAAAAAAAAGTTACACTCCAACAACAGAGAGCTAAGTAAAAGTTTATATTTTCAGCGGCCGTCAAAATAAATGAATGAGCCAACGTGAACACGGGAAGCCGGAGTTTAAAGGTTGTTTTACTACAAGAATATGGACTGGAGGAAGTGAAGGGTGCCAAGGATGATGGAGCACCTGTATATTTGCACAGACCTTCACTCTTGTGATGTCATCGCTCAATGGTAAACATTTATCTGGTTTTATGATGACCTTCCAGAATGGTTAGCATAAGTTGAATCGGGGAGACCACCATCTGTGCTACTGGATCTACGAGTATTTTTGCGGTGATACACTAGCGCCCCACTTGTTTACCGAAAGGAGGTGGAGGGAGGTCACAATAGCCTGAAATAAGTGAGACATAATTTAGGTATACTGTAAAATAAAGATTCAACATTGGAACTGAATTGTGAGCAACTTTTCTTTCTCCTGATACCGGTAATTCTCGAGTGTCATTTCAAGACTTAAACCACTGTGGTAAACAAAAACAAACGGTAAAAGTGGACTGGGTTCGTTTATTGATAAAGACACGGCCAGATGAATTCATTGATTGGAAAATAGAATCAAGATCATCATTATTTTGACTTTTGTTTGGTGAGCTGCCATGAGACTTTTTTCCTTCAACTTCAGTTTTATAAAGATATTAAATTAGCATGAAGGCAAGTTTTGAAGACGGATCTGGAAATATTTTGAAGCTGTCTAGCCCTTTTCACATGCATTTGCACCGGGGAAGGGCACAAGGATGACAGTCAACCACCGCAAGCATGTCCATACTTTCAACTGGTTGCTAAGCAACCAAACAGGTAGTAGCCAGATGCCTTTTCCTGCTGGTTTGGACATAAACTGATGCACTGATTGTATATATTTATTTTTTTAAGTTTTTATATATCTCTTATTAGGAGGCATGCAGAGATCTCCAGCATCAGAAATTTCTGCAGTTCGACAAGGATATAAATTTGAATTCCACTGTCCATCAAAATTCACTGATAGGGAGGAATGTTATGCTCCAAAATCAAATATCTGGTAGGCCTACTGTAGCCTTTGTTACGATTCACTGATTATGCAAGACACCAATATGTACTGCATAAGAATATCGTGAGTCCGGGCTTGGGTGTTGCCATCATACTACTTTTCAGCATCTCAATTTGAATGGCGATCCAATCTACGCACTTCATGCGTCAGCTGTGTATTTTTTGTGTGTGTGTTTTTTTTTTTTGGGGGGTGTTTTGTTTTGTTTACTTTCCACTGGAACACTTTAAACCTGGAACTCCTAAGCTCCATGTGGGATATTTCCTATTCCCCAGCAGCCTGGAATGCAGCAATAGTTAACAGCAAGATCATATTATGGAACATCTCCTTGACGACATCATGAACAAACGGGAACCCGTGATGCATTTTTGCTGGAAACTACCCCCCACCCCCACTCGCCTTACATATATTGCAGCTTTATAAGATTGGAGGGGGGGGGGGCAGGGGGAGCATCCTAATGTTATCTCAGATGTTTTAAATGACGCAGCAAAGTCACTTTCAAACTTTGACAAAAAATGCAACTCAACGTAGTCCAGCAGGAACATCTGCAACAAGCATATCTATACCAACTGTTTTTTTTTTTTTTTTTCGGGACCACTGTTCACACATGAGGTATGGTGCTTAGCAAGACAACAGATAATGGTGCGGAACCTGTCGGCGTGGCGGCAAGGCCAACTCGCCGTTGTCCTCGCCGCTGACAGTTGTTCCAGCACCAATCTCTGAGGGGGTCCGGGCCCACACACAGCTTTAGTACAGTCCAAGCATGGAGAAAGTCAACAGTGATGAAGCTCTCGCCTCCCCCCCCCCAGCCTCCCCCCCACTCCCACTGTGTCGTCCCACCACAGACAGAAAGAAAAACAATGTTACCGCCGCGATGATCCGTGCGAGGCTTCGGACAAAACAACCGGCGCTTCGGGGTCATGACAGGTAGCCAGCGAAAGAAGAATGAGACACGCCGGAGTACATTTGTTGCACATCTTTGCGTAGCATGTGCACAGATGTTCAGTCAGTCGACTTTCAGTCTTGCTCGTGAGCTTGAGCGCTTTGCTCGTCGAATGAGCCGAATTTTTAAATTGAGTCTGACTCGTGTCGCATTATCTCACCCGCGTCAATCCCGTTTACGTGACAGGAATTACAAACCTGGGTCGAGCCTTTTCTGCGGCGCCAGCCTCGTCCTGGACTTTGTTTCTCGATTGGTCGCTCCCTTGGAGGCCTCCCGGTCTGGGATGTTCATCTCCTGTGACCCTCTCCCCCCCCTTGGGGGAGGGTCCCACGTTCCATCTCATTGGGCTGCTTTCACAGAGAACCTGAGAAAGAGTCCACAGAGAGAGAAAAAAAAACTAAACAAAACAAAACACAAGCGGTTTGGTTGGACTTTCTTTGAAACATGACTTATGTCATGGGATAATACTTTCAAGGATGCCGTGCGGCGTTTAACTCCCAACTGGTCTCTAATTCAAAACAGACTGATATTGACATTGTTTTTGTGACGAGTGTTTATCGAAATTAACTCAAAGGCATTTCGTTTGCCCTTTTACCTGAAACCACAGCAGTGCGTTTTGTTGTTCTCAAGCACTTTGGTGATCTTGGATCAGACCGTTTAGATCAGGAAAGGAATCCAGTCCAATCCACAAATTATGTTTATTTGCATGGAATGTTTATATTTGGGGAATGCAAATAAGGAACTGTTTGGACATTTCAATCAATAAAAGCAATGTGTTGTTCATTTTAGTAGGATCGTTTCGGTTAGTCACTACAGACTGACGTGTTAACTTTGGGAACATCATTCTCAATGATTTTGGTTTTCATGGCGCTCGAATAAACATGTTGAGCACTAGTGTCCTTATCAATGTCGGAAAACAGGTCCCTGTCCCTTTGACACCTTCATAATTCCACGTCATAAATTACACAGCCGCTTCGCTGGGCAGGCTTGCCTTTAACCGAAACTGTCAGCTGATTAAGGAGAACCCCGAGATCTGCGTCCAGCGCCGTCATCATCGAGACCAGAAGACGTGGAAGCCGAGAGGCCACGTGAAAAACGATCGTCTTATCTGACGTACGGACGGAGGCGGGGGGTTGGGGGGGGGGACTTAGATGGCAGCATGATAAACACCGGCCCCTCAACACGGAGGGGCTGGGGGCATGGGGGCTTTTGCATGTTTAAGGGATCGTCTGACATGGATGCTCGGGCCCTCATTTCACGTGTTTGTGTTAAAAAAAAAAATAGTTGGGGGTAATTTTGCATCGAAACAAATGTACTTGAGAGTACATTCCTCGACTTGGCCTTGACTGATCCCAGATGCCCTTTTGACCTTTGTCATGCCATCCCCACCAACTAGAAGCAGTTTCCTCCCTTCTTGCTGCTGAGGCTCAGAATGAAAAATATACATTGCTGAAATACGCGACACACACACACACACACACACACACACACACACACACACACACACACACACACAATCTTACTCCTCTTTACCACTCTCTGCTAACCAAAAGTCCGAAGCACAACAACTAAATATTTTCTCATTTAAGAATCCATTGCTTATTTTTCGACAGAGTAGATTTGAAGTTTCTTGCCCTTTCTTGACGGCCCGCTCATCTGCTTCCCACGGGGTTTGTTTGAGGAACACCAGCCGAACCTCTTTGAGCTGGCGGAGTGTTCTGTAAACACTTAGGATGGATTAGGTCGGGCAGGACAGAGGGGTGATCGAAGGCGAGCGAGGGAGGGAGAAGAGAGCCAAGGAGCAAGAGGAGGAGATGCCGCTAAATAAGTGTTGGGCGACTTGCTTATTTACCAAACACCTTTATACTTTTTCCCTTCACACTCAAACATGAACTGGACAGCGACACAGACAAGCATTCAAACCATCATTGAGGTACTTTTCAGTGTTAAATGTCCGCTACATGACATGTCATCAAGGTTACAGGGTGCGTGAAAGGGTTAATTTTTGGTTGGACTGAATATAAGAAAAAAATAATTAATTGAGCAAACGTGCCGGTAGACACCGTCCTTTTCAACCAACAAATTAGTTAAAACAAGTCACACTCGGGTGTTCCTCATACTGCCACCTCGTCCATCATCTGCTGCCTGTCGAAAAAAGTGATGCTAGAGCTCTGCGTATTAAAGTCTTGGTTTCCAGTGAGGTGCCAGAGTAAACTGGGCACTATTTGGCTTAAGAGATGTTTCCTACTCGAAGAGTAACGGTCTCAGTTCTGCGTTTGTGATGGAGCGCAGGGCCGCTGCCCAAGCGCCGGTCATTTCTTAGGGCTCTTTGTGGCTCCGAGGAACACTTGAAAAGCCGCAAGTTATCACCGGAGCAAAGGGAGGCTTGTTGTGGAGGAGCGTCCACGTCGAACTCCACTCTATTATACCCTCCTTAACTAACCCTCCGCGCAACTTTGCCCAAACGCCGCCACGCGCACTTTCCATCTGTCCGCCCTCCGCCAGTTCGCACACCTTCCTCCCCAACAGTGCGCCCCTCTCCCTGTGCCAGCCGCCCGTCTCGCTTTCCTCGGTGCCCGTCCATCCACACCGCCAGCGCTCCATCAGTCTTGTCCGACTGGCTTGACAGGATGAATGGCGGCGCTCCACGCCAGGTACGGTATGCGGCGGCTATCAAAATATTGCTGATTATTTAGCGCGCTGCTGTGTGGCCCTAAGCGGTCATCCAAAACCACGGAATGCATCCAGTGAGGAATGGCCCTTAGGAAATAAAACGATGCTAATAAAGACATGATGCTAATTGACTCTCCGATCACTGTCCCCGTGCTTGACATACGTTCCCAAAAGTGTCATACCTTCGCAAGCAGTCGCATCTGCCATGCTCGCGAGTTTTCAGAACTTCCAGCGATTATTTGTCTTTGTCAAAGCAGGCGGCGCTATCGTTTCAACCGTTATTGCCCAGACAGCCAGTATCAGTGTCAAATCAGTGTGTTTATTTTCAAAGTGCTGCTCTTTTTTTGTTGAATTTTTGAACCAATCTTTTCCAGCCGTCCGCAATTATTTGTCCATGTCAAAGGAGGAGCCATATTGATTTTGAACGGTGTGATGGCGCGGTGAACGTGCTGCCCAAACAGTACTGCAACCTCTTGAGCTTTTTGCTCAAAGGCACCTCAACATTAGCCAGGTAGCGCATTAGCATCCCTCCAAACCACCGCTTGCCGCTTTGACACGACTTCACAAAAACACCGTTGACTAAATGAATAAACGGATGGCAAGCACACGTTTCGTCTCTGGCACTTTGCGAGCGGCAGTTGTCAACAAAACTTTAGAGATGAAACTTTTATGTCGTTGCAGTAAATGCTATTGGTTTTGAACGATACCCAACACAAGCCGAGGTAGAGCTGGAATGGAAGGTCAAAGTCAAGCTTTTAAATTGCACGCGACAGCTTTCTTGTTTGCAATTCGTTGTCAAAATGTCATTTGAATGTTTGACCAAAAAAAAAAAAGCTTATTGATTCTTCGCCTATAAACTGTCAGAGCCAGCTTCCGCAAAACTGTTTTCATTAATATAAACAGAGGTTGCTTTTAATGCAGGTGCCATGGGAAGGCTCGGCTCTCATGATTTTTTTTGGGGGGGGGGGCATGACCAAGCGGTGATTAACCCCCGTTGCTCATCTCATCCCGGTCCACATCGACATTCAAGAAGGCCAAGAGTGCAGAGTGGCAATTCTCCCTCATAAAATGAAACATTTGAGCAGTCCAAATTCAGGTTTGTTTGTTTGTTTGCTAAGCTGATCCGTATTAAAAAACCAAGCAGGTAATTTGGAGGAAAAAAAATCCCTTTCGGGGACAGCGGTTACTACAGTGGACACCTTATCATGTTATCAGGTTACAGATGATCATGATTGGTGCATGAAAGGGTTAAAAAGCTCTCTCATTTCATTTTAAAAAATGAGAATTTTTTTTTTTTTTTTCCACGAGGGCTCGACGGAACCTCGCAAATGTCCACAACTCGTCTCAGCTTGGGTCTGTCAGCACGAGTACACCAGGCCGTCTTTGCTCCGGGTCAGCTCCACTGGGAGCCCCGTTGGGGTGAGCAGGAGCCAAAACGGTGGTCGGCCTTGAGCCGCAGAGTGTGCTGCGCCTGTTAGCGGGCAGCTGAAGCCACTGCGGATGAACCCCCGGTCACATATGAAACCCAAGGTGCATAGCGGACCGTGCGCAAGATTGACTGTTTTGTAAATGAAAATGTAGGTTTTGGCTGAGACCCTTGAATGATTCTTGTTATTATTCTTATTTTATTTTTTTTAACCCCCCCTTGCTCCACTCCCAATGGTTTTAGGGCCTGAATGCATACGGCGCACTGATGCAATACAAATCCCTTGTATATTCAATATAAAAGTGATATAAAATACCATGAACTGCTCTTGCCGGTTAGGTTACATGCACCGAGGAGGGACTGAGGCCTCTCGCCTCTCATCCATGTGCTCTCCCGCCTAAACACACGTTTGTCCTTTTCTCCCCTCACCCATCCCGCCTTCCATCTATCATCGCCCGACTCCTGACAGATGACATGTCTGCGGCTCCCTCACCTGCCAGTCTTTGGCACACGGTTCAGTCAGAGGACCCCAAGAATATGCCGAGGGAGGGGGGTCTGACAGTTCCTGGGCTTGACGTTTCAATATCAACTCTAGTCTTCCTCGTCTACAAGTCACCTAAGCTACATGAAGACAGTAGTCATAAGTACATTAAGTTTGCATTAAATGGGCACACGTTGGATCTTCACTGACCAACATGCTTCAGTTAGCGAGCTGACTGTACAGTTCAAATACAGTATCGTATAAAAATAATTAAATGCATTTTAAGAGACTTGTCATGTATTTTGATCACATAGAGAAATTTAAAATCATTTCGTCATAAGTTAAAGTGCAAAAATGGAAAGAAAAAAATATATACTTGTTTACTATGCGCATGTAGTACATGTAATATTTTTTTCTGATGTGCATATTAATTGAAATAGTGTTATCATTTTTAGGAATAATAATCCCGTATTAACCTTTGAAGAGTTTTGAAATTTAAAAATAAATGGACAAACAGGCAAATCATAATAAGTGGATAACATTGGCACTATCACTATTAGTAGCGATATTAGCTGACAAAAATATGTGGCAAAACAATTGATAAATATGCTTAATTAAGGACTAATTGCGTGCGTACATTGAGCAAAAAAGACAAAAGGAATGTTTGCACGCAAGTTTGCCTGACTGGACGCCACATGCTGTTCGACACTGGGTGTCCTATCTTCACAGCAGGACGATCTGCTCGCTCAACTTCCTTTCCATCAATCATTGGGCCCGTTTGTTTGCACAGAGCTGCGCTGACAGCCGGAGGCTCTTATTGCAGCACTGAGGCTCATGGCGGCGGCATGTGTGATGAGGAATGAAGGGGAAAGCTGGCGAAGGGATATTTTTGTTTTGTTTTCACTCTCGCTCACTGGCTCCCCCTTCAGCTGCGGCATGGAAGTTACATTCGAGCAAATGCGGTCAATACAAATCAATAGGAGAGGTGGACGTCCGTTCCAAGGATTTTGCTGTTTACACGGCATCACAATGATGAAAAAGTCAGCACGATGAACACTAGAATAAGTTGCTACTTTTGTAGTGTATATATATCTATATCTATATCTATCTATATATATATATATATATATATATATATATATATATATATATATATATATATATATATATATATATATATATATATATAACAGCCAGGACTCCTATATATATATATATATATATATATATATATATATATAGATAGATAGATAGATAGATATAGATATATATCTATATATATATGTGCTCCACCATCATTGTTCACAAAGCACCAACTTATATAGGCAACACATTTTCCCAGAAATCCTTTTTCAAGACCACCCAGTTGGGCTGAGCGCCGGGCAACCAAACTCAATGCTTTCCTTGAGGAGCTACAAACCACCACGCCAACTCATTTCTGAGTCCACTCTTGTACTTTGCACAGTAAAAAAAAAAATAAAAAAGGGCATTTGCATGGCCTTAAAAAAAAAAAAAAAGTTAAGATGAGGTCATTATTTCTGCTCGGACTATATTTGACTGGACTGTCGAGGGAAAACATGTCATGTGACTCATTTGACTGGTCAGACAATTGCGGTGGCTGGTGCTGTCAAACAGTCTTTGCGCAGTAAGCAAGTTTATGATTATGAGTCTTGTGTTCGGGGAGCCCTTCAATGGAATGTCTTCTGGCACACATATGGTTACAGTCAGTGGAATAAGGGAATGGCGATGATTTAGTTGCTTCACGTGGGAGCACATTGAACATCCGAACATATTCGCGGCTCTGTAAATGGGGGGGGGGGGGAATGACTATTAGCCTTCCTTTGAGATTGATATAATGTTTCAACAGAGAACCAAACCACTGAAGTTGGAGATAAATGCGGTTTCGTCTCGCTACCACTTAAGTGCAAAAATCACTTAGGGTCTCACGGATTGACCGTGTTGGTGGGTGGTTTTCATTGTGCAGGCCTGTTTTCCTCACGGTTTGTTTGATTACGTCTTTGTCCGTCAACGAGGGGCTTTTAAGTGCAAGGGAGCAAAAACCGCGATCCCTTAGTGACATCACGTAAGGACTCGCGTCCGCAGGTAATGCATGAGGCTGTGCCGTTTTTAAATAAGCAAGACTGAAAAGGGAGCACAAGCAAAAAAAAACAAAAGCAAAGCGTCACCGAGGCGGGACGTTGCATTTGTTATATTATGGCGATTGGATGACACTCCATTCTCATGTTTGAGGCAATATTTTTGAGGCACTGACATGCAAGAAGCTTTGCAAAAAGTGTTCATTAAAAAAAATTAAAAAATAAAAGTAACATGTTAGCATGTTCAAAAAAATAACCTGGGATAATGAACCGCGTGCTGCTTCATCATCTGATTGCATGAAGCAAGTCAAAAAGGAGATTCAAATCTGATTCTGTCATTGCAGGGATGAAAAAAAAACGTAACATGACACACCACTCAAATCTAAATACAAACTCACTCACCCCGTATGATTTTTTTTTTTTTGTGTGAGACGTACAGTGACAACTACACTTGAAAAGGCCTTAATCCCACGTTGGATGCTGCAATTACCGCCATAAAATGGGCGGGTGGGGAGTCCTGGCTGTTAGATTTATAGACAAGAACCTGAAACAAGCAAGCTGAAGCGCAAGAACATTCGCAATTGTTAATCACCAAATTGGGAGTTATAAATTCTTTTTTTTTTTTTTAATAGCCCATCAGCATATCGGCGCATGCCCATATTCCCTCTTCACAGTTTGGACTTTTTTATCTTTATGTTAGTATGTGTACGTACATCTGGATCCTTTATGTCAGATTGTATCTCCATGTTTTTTTTTGTTTTTTTTTTGCAGCCACATGCATTGTCGGTGTATGTGTGGCCCTGTAGCCAATGGCCCGTTACGTGTTCCCTCAGCAGCCGTGAAGAGGGAAATGACCTTTAATATGGCTCGCCTTCTCCCTCAGTCCATATTAATGTTAATCTATCAGACTTGGAGGCTCCCGCACCACACAACGCCTCCAATGTTCCGGGGGGCCTTGGGGTGCAATCAGTGGCGTCAAACTAAGCACCGTTCTCTCTAAGGGTGGGGACTTAAAGAAGAAAAAAAACAAAACATATGCTACTGCATGATCTCTTGCTGTTTTTCACAAAATACAAGACGGCCTTAAAACCAACCTCCTCCCCTCCACCCTCCCCAAAACAAAAATCTACAAAACAGAAGTCGAGGCGGAGGGTTGGATGTTGAGGCTGGCGATATCAATATTTTACTGCCATATTTTAAACGACTGGATTTGAAATCAGACGACATGGAAATTTGGAACAGTTAAATATTTGAGTACACCACATATGTAAAAGAGGGATTAGGTGTGGGGGGGGGCTATATATATTTATTTAAAGTGAAGAAAAAATTGGGAGTACAAATTCCTCTGCCAAAAGAAATATAACGAGTCAAGTTAGCAAGCAACATTAAGTAGACACCTTTTATTTACTTTAGTGGGCCCCCGGGATCCTGCGCAGACCCGAGGCACCGGGCAGGTGCGTAAGGGCGGAGGAGCGCGGCGAGAACGTGCCAATGGAACATACTGTGAGGTAGAAAAGTGTTCCGGGGCTGCGCGGTATAAAATGTCTCCATTTTGTCAACTTCACTCAGTCAATATGTGACGTGACACCCCTCCGAAGCGACAAATTCATCACTCGTCATCATTTAAAGATGATTATACAATTATTTGTTTAGACTTCCTCCGGATTGGATGCCAAATGACATATATTTCCCCTTGTTGTGTTTTGGACGAGGACAACATTTGCAGTGGATGCCAGACAGGGCTAATGGATATCCGCGCTATTCCGAACTAGCAATAGAAGTACAGTAATATCAGTTGGGAAGAGAAGTACCGACAAAAAGGGCAGCAGTGGTTAGCTAGTTAAGTAGTGGTTAGCACATTTGCGTCACAAATGGCTCCCGGTCATCCACAGCCATCATAACGACAAGCTAGCTTAGCTAAAAAAAACTGGTAGTGGTTTTCAGACTTAGCATCCACTCAGTTGGCGCATATCTGCAGTCACTCATTCAAATTGCGCTGGTCGTCTTCCGCGGCGAAATGCGTTTCCCCCGCGTGACTATTTAGCCTAGCATCGATTGTTTACAATTTAATTAGGACCATGCAAGAATCGGCCTTAATGCTCGTAGGCAGTGTAAATACATCAACAAACGCAAGTTGTTTATTGACCGAGAGCTAACAAAAACAGCCTGTTCCATTTTCGCCAGAGGTTTCTGCTCTCCGCTGTGATTTGATTTGGAGTAATCTGCCCAAGAAATACGCCTTATCTCTCTTCTCCATCTCGACCTCACCTGATTTTTCCTGTGAGTTCTCGTCCCAACAATCGCTGCGAAAATAAAACTGAAGTCGATAAAAGGGTGAGATAATACAAGCCAAGGTTCATGTTTGTGCTGGGGCTACTGAACTAAGATGGGGTTTAATTAAGCTTCAATGATGTCCAAACCATACATAATGTGTTCTGAAAACGTCCGCATGAGGATGGAGTATGAGAGAAATACGTTGAGCGTATTACTCGGGAGGTCATTCGGAGCTACGGGGCGCAATCTGGAGTCATGTGGGTTGAGAGTAGAGCGAGTCAAAAGGGATGAAGAGAATGCTTAGGGTCATTTGTGTAATCTCGGCGCAGATCTGGCCACTTCATTGCCCGAGTTTGCGCTAAGTGCAAGCTGGGAGTCGAACTTTTAAGGGAGGTTTGTGGAAACAAACTACTAATGTGTTTTTTATTTGCGGACGGGAGATCTTATCGAGATGCGTGGCGTAAACTGTTGGGACTATTTTCCCATTTACCTGTAATTTTTTTTTTCTTACTCTGTCACAGTTTTTCAGTCGACCTCATTTGGAATTGACATTGGTTTTCCATGCTCATAAATTAGTTTCTATATTTCCATGTCTTGTATTCTGTCTCTTACCCGGTTTTGGCCCAAATGACACTATAACAACATATGAGCGGTCACGCTGGCAAGCAAGATGGTGGCATGATGGCCAAATTGTCTGTTGTCAAAAACGCTGCACGTTGGCAGTCAAGCGGGTTACCCATTAAAATTAGGTTTAATTAGCCTATGCTAAAAAAAAAAAAAAAAAAGGTTGACATTAAGTAGTCTTGTTTGTTTGCTGCTCAGGCAGGTCTGGGTTACTAAGCACCAACTCGGATATAAAATACATGTTCAAGGGGGTGAGGATCATTTAGATCTTGACATTCAACTTATTTACTGGGGAAACTGGCTTTTATAGGGGTGGTACATGGTCCAAGAATGTTTTAAGTATGCAAACTTGTATCCATTTGTAATTCTGTTTGAAAAATAACTGATAACTGAGCGGGATACAAACTCGACCTGGCTGCACGCAAGTCAGGCGCATTAATTTTTTGTTTTTTTTTGGGGGGGGAAGGTTTACATACCCTGTTATTTGCCATAAAACTCATCTATTTTCTATTTTTGTGCAAAAAAAAAAGTACGTATAGCTCTGCCGCCATTTTGTGGCATCTCAGGGGTAAAAAAATGTGCTGTAGAGAAATGAGTTTTATTTAGACAAGAATAGTACTTCGAAGATAGTCGGAGAATACACTGCGCTCCCATTTTGATCATTTTCAACGGGGAAACGGCAAAGAAATCCAAACCAATCAGCGTCGAGTCCAGATGGGTGTCCAGCAAATCATTGCTCTAATTGACTGTTGTATCAGAGACCATTAAATGTGTGTCTTGCTTCTGGTTATGTACTCTGGAAGTCTCTCATCCCGTGGATGGAGTTGACATGACTAAGCCTTGACACATCCTGACTCATATCCTTACTCTTGGCCTTTTTTGCACTGCGCACACACACACACACACCTCGCCCTGAAACCTGTATATATGAAATCCGGATCTTTTGTTTCTTTTAGACCTTTCCAAACCCGTATCGTTCAATCTTTGCTCTCAGTAATTCCCTTCCTCATTTCCATTGTTGATTCCATCTCTTACACGTTCGCCCAGGTGGTTCAATACATTAACTCTCATCTGCCATCACGGCGCACCTCCCGGCTGCTATGTTGTTGTCTGGTTGTCACGGAAACCAGCACGGAAGGTCCAGCTTCACCTCCCCCCAACACCCCCGCCCCCACCGTCCGCCGTAGCGGAGGCCCTAATCACCGTGCGCCCGCGACGGCCAGGAGCCGGCGGTTTGTTATGGCGTGTCGCCACCCTCGGCGAACCACATGGCCTCATGTTTGTTTGAACAAGGCCCCTGATGCCCGAGTGTTCTCTCGCTGTGGTGGAGAAAAATAGAACGTAAAAAAGGCTGTCAAAGCTCAGCTGTCACCAAGAGAGAAACCGGTTGAAAAGAGGAGCTACGAAAAGGAAAACACAAAAACGGGGGAAGGAAAAGCAGGGTTAACATTGGAGGTGAGGGAAGAACTACTGAGGAAAAAGGGAGTGGAGATGCTGAGATGGGAGGAAATGAGGATGGACAGGAGGAGACGGGCGGCCCTTTGCCGGAGCGGAGAGGAGGAGGATTGCGAATGTGTGTCAGGAGGACAAGTGAGGTCTGTCACTGCCTAAGCACCGAGGACCACTCCTCTTCTTTCCATGACTAATTGAAATCTTCCACTGGTCTGATGAGGCTTTCCGACCGCCCATCTCCCGTCTCTCTTCTCGTCTTACTTCTCTGACAGATGGGTCACGTCGGGGGTTCCCCCGATTTAATGGGATCAATTCACACTGATCGGGCCGCTCACAAGATGTTATTTACATGCATTATGTATGAAAGGGTTAAAATGACGTTTCATCATGATAGCATTGGTGCATTTGGGGGCACCGCCAGAACTAAAAGGTCACCAAAGGCGGCAATGAGAAGATACCTGAGCGAAAGGAGCGGATGATAGAAAAGGAAGGTTTCGCATTTCGACCCTCAAAGCTGTTTAGCGGTCCTTGCTGCAAGAACCAAAAAGTGTTTTGGGATGCTGATGAATGAGTTCTGCCCTTAACCAGGACCTTGGTCCCCAAACGATCATCAGTCACATTGCCATTGCATATTAGAATGTTCGCATTGGCCCATACCATACGCGCACCGTATGGATTTTGAGAAGAATTTACTGAACGATCAAAGACGACATTTCCTGATGGATATTCTTATAATATCCATTTGGCATACGGGCCGAGGGAAAAACGGCTCGCCATGTGCTTTGGAACAAGTGTGCACTTCCATCAATCGATACTGGACATGTTTAGTTACCCTATAGCGCTAATCAACAAAATGCTCTACCGGCATAAGACCGAAGCTATTTATTTACATTTCAATCCTTAGATTTATGTCACGGGAAACCCCAAAGCGACATGACGGAATTCCGCGGAGAGCCGCACAAGTTATAATTTAAGGATACAATAATCCATCGATCAATTTTCTTTATAGTTCACTCTGCCCAGGGAGGGCGGCCAATCCCAAATGATTTAGGGTCAGCGCTTTACCGGATGCCAGTCAACCGCTGAGAGATGCTGAATTTGTCAGGAACCCAGCTAAATCAAATGTATACGGTTACTGGGGGGGACGGGGGGGGGGGAAAGTATTCTCCAAGATTTTTCTTTTCCAATTTCAAGCAGTTCCCCAGTGTCTTAAAAACATGTCTGTGACGTATTTCTATCAAAGTACTCTCAGGATCAAACAAATATGTATGTACCATACACTTTATACACCCTCTCTCTTGCCGTGCTGAAATTAGCCTGTTTAAAAGGCTTGCCCTGTCTCTTGCACATCTCTTTCCACATCGAATTGGCCGTAAACTTTAACAAGATGTTTGGTGTGAGCGAGGGGACGAGGGGGGGTGGAGGGGGGCGCACATGCCAGCCAGCGTTTCAACCCCCGCAAGCACCTTGCTCCGTACTTGCATGCGGCCAAAAGCAGAGGTCCATTAACGGGTCAGGAGCCCGCCTACAGACACCGAGGGGTTCTATGTAACCCACACCCCGCGGTCCACTGGGGCACAGTTTGATTCTGAAACTACCCCGCTTGACTGACAAAGCCACACATTAATATCTCCCGCTTCACCCAAACATGTCAGGCGTACAATGAGCCACATCCACCCTCAAATATAGCCAGAAATTGCCAACGAATCAGGGCCACCCTCTGTAAATAAATGTATTCGATACCAGAAGCGGATCCGATTTCATCCGGCAAGAACCGACTCGGGCAGTGCTTTGACGTTCAAACCCAAACACGGAAGATTTCAGAGAAGCTCCAAGAGCGTGAAACGTGATTAGCTAGCCATTACCCGCAGAGCAAACCCGACTGTTTCCTGACACCGCCTGGTCAAATCCGGCAATACCGTGTTTATCGAGCAAAGTTAAAAAAAAAGGGGCATACTCGGGATTCAGTCGCGGTTCATCACTGTTGGATGCAAGATGACAAAGAGGGAAATGGAGAAGAGGCGCGTTAGCGGAGTGTCTTGCTGCGGGATGGAGCTAAGTTGCCAGGAGCTGCCGAACAACTCGCCGCCGTCAATCAAACGTGACCCACTCTCCGACGGTTTTATGCCCTCGACTGCTTAACAATCAGCGGCCAGCATAGACATGACAGAGGAGACGTCAGTGTGGCGGTTTTTAACCATGAAAGATGTTTCCAACATTTTTTTTTTTTTTTCGGGGAGGGTTTTTGTTTTGTTATACAACCGCAGTCACATACTTAACCCACAAGCGGCCGAGACCACACAGAGATGCATGTCATGCGTGTCAGCTTGGGCGATGACATCATGTAGCCAGGAGGCTGACACCGTTAGCGATGAGCTTTCTCTGTACTTGAATTTAGACCGCGTCCTTTGATTTATAAAAGTGATATTTCATGCTCAGAAATGGACCGACACAGGTTGTTTTCCAACAAGAGATAAATTGAAGCAAACTGAATTTTTTTCATTTTTATTTTCTTTTGTCAAGCGGTTGCTAGGTTACATTTTTAAAGTACATGACCCAATCGCTTTAATAAGTGTATTTGGATCCAGATGATTTTATTTGGCGCAATGATTTGACAAAATAAAATGGAGTAAATTCAACACACCAATTTTTTTTTCTTTTTCAGCAGTTCGTATGCCCAAAAGATGATGGCGAGAACTTCTCTTGGTGTGATTTGAAAGCTACATACTTGCCACCCACGGTTACATTTCTGCATGACTTGAAGCATCACCTTTGCAACCCCCTCCGAACTGTGATGACTCAGCGACTTGTCTACGCGCGGGTGTTTGTGCGCGCGTGAGAGAAAGAGAGCGAGCGAGCGAAGGTGGACAGAACGCCGCTATAGTGTGTGGCGGTGGCGAGTTGTCATTACGTGGTTTGCGCAGCTCACTGCTCACATACTAAACCGAATCTGCCACGATATAAATCTTGGGCGAAAAAGTGAGACGGACAGAGGTGAGTAAATAAAAGGGTCCCAAATAGGGTGCGCGGGAGATGAAGTGAGGGAGTACGTGCGTTCGGCGTTGCCGGTTTCGGCTGAGGTGGATCATATTCCCGAGTGATGTCGCAACAAGCAGGTGGAAGCTTTTGGAGCCTACCTGAGCAGGGCCGACTGCGGGCCGCGAGCGACTGTTACAGTTACGTGTTGTTTTATTTTCCTTCGCTGCCCGCTGGAAAGAATTCCAGCGTCTACCTGCCTCGCCTCGCGTGTAATGAGATGAAATTACCCCTCAGACCTTGGCGAGCCAGTCCACGTTAGTGACCTGGCAGCAAGCTGGTAGAGACGCTCGGGCATTGCTCGCGTCACATTCATCACTGTCTCTGTGTTTTCAATCAAAATAGAGCCAAAAAAAAAAAAAAAAAAAAAGGGGGCGCTAAATGAAAACCATAATGCACCTTTCTGCCCGTATACGTATTCCTGGCTGGACCTTCGGCACGGCCAAGGGAGTGGAGTTAGGGTGGAGATGCTGGCGAGGAAACAAGACGCCGTTTCAGACGCCTCCCGGATTATTTTTGGGTCGTTATTAATTCCCATAAATGAGAAATGTTAAAATTGACCAGAGTGGAACGGCAAGGAGTCAAGGGGTCGGCTAGGTGTGAGCTCTCACCATGGCGACGGCACACACAAATTGACGTCTCCGCCGCGGTGACATTTACTGGTAAACAGTCCCAAGATTAGTTGCAGTTTGTTTGCTTTCAAGGTGACTAATGCCGTCAACTTTGGAGGCAGGCCGCCGGGTTGCTTGCCTTGCGATGTGTCACCTGCTCCACACCGGGAGAGAGAGAGAGAGAGAGAAGGGAAATGGAAATGAGAGAGGATGTAGGGAAGAGTGACACATGCAGCGGCATAGGTGCGGCGAAGGAGGAAAGAAAGAGAGACCTGCGGCCCGTTTGACCGTCGACCTCAAGCGGGAAGAGCTTATCGGTTGATTACACGCCCTCGCTTGGGTGCACCTGCACCATCGAGAGCACGGGTGGGGAATCCATTTTGCAAAGGAGCCGCGTGAGACAGGAAGGCTATATGCTAACGTCAACTTTGTTCCATATTACTTTCAATAATATAGAGACAAAGCACATTTCCTGGTTTCAATACATTGCGATGAATGCAAACATGGTATATTTTGAAGCACAAACAGAATAAAACATTTGTCAGGGCTCCTAAAGAGATAATGGAGAAGTATCATATTGACAGCGATGCATAATGATACAATAATGACTTCATACAAGGAAATAAGAACGATGCCGACATTAACAGCACTGTGGGAACTACGCGTATTACTCGAGATTTGCTGAGGGCCTTCTCTGCCTCTTCTTCCTACTCCCAATTATCTCATCAATGAGAACCAGAACAGGGTGGACAAGGAGGAGACGAGCAAAACATGAAGTCACGGCCCTCCTCACAGTGAAATCCCAGTTCTCTGCTCAGGAGTCTCATTACCATTGGTTGAGTCCGTGTCGCAGTCAGGTTTAAGCTCTGGTTCAGTGTCAGAATCTTTTCCTACATATTCCGTCTGTAACTGACTTGCTTTAGGCATAGTTACCCACTCTACATAGTGGTCCTCCAGTTGGGTCTTCTCGGTCTGCGTCTCACTCTCAGTCACGGTCTTTGTGATGAAGTGGACCAGTCTGTGTTTCTGAACCTTGTTTGTCTCTGGAAAATAAATCAAATAAGCAGGTGAATGACGGTCAAAACCAACAAAGATCCCCTTTTGCCCTTTGGATCTAGCTTTCTCCTGTTTTGCTCATACACCATGCATTCTGAACCAAACTTTTTCATTTTTGACAAATCTGGTCTTTTTCCTGTGAAAAGGAAATAAGGAGTCTCCCTGTTCTTTCGCAGTAACATCTGTTCCGTATAACTGCTGCTGTTCTGGCTGCATATGGCCATAGCTCTTTGGGTAAGCCTGATTCTATCAGCATACACCTGACCATCTCAAACAATGTGCGCCAGTTCCTCTCTGCTGTCCCATTTTGATGTGGGGAGTAGGGCGCTGATCTCTCATGTTTTATCATATTATCTTGAAGTAGAGATTGATACTCTTTTGAAACAAACTCTGTCCCATTATCCGATCTCATTCGCTTCACTTTACCATATGGTGCTGTGTCTGCCAAGAACTGCTTTGTAGCCTCGACTGCCATGTTTTTGTTCCTGAGAAAGTATACAAAAACAGCTCCAGAAAAGTCATCAGTAAAAGTGATGGCATATTTGTACCCGCCGAATGACTCTGGGTCAATAGGCCCACCTAGATCTGTATGTACCAGCCCTAATGGCTCTTTAGCTCTCACATCACTTTTCCTGTTTCTATTCTGGGTGAATTTCCCTTGAATACAGGTTTCACACTGGTTAGGTCTAGTTTTGTTACTAATTTTCATACCTTCTACCACAGCTTCAAGCTTAGCAATATCACCATAGTTACAATGGCCCATTATCTCATGCCATGTTTTCATGTCTAAAGATGCATTGCAGGAGTCCTCACTGCATGCAGAATTTTCTGTGACAATGTCAAGATAGTACATACGGTCCTTTACAATCATCTTGCATATTGTCCCATCTGAAAGAATCATTTTGTTGTCATTCTTCGCAAAGTTGAACTTCGCTCCTTTCGAAGTTGCTGCATCCACAGAAAGGATATTCTGCGGGTATTCTGGGATGAGGAGAGCATTTGTGAGCTTGACACTCACTACTCGCCCACTGCTGTCGGCCAGCTTGATTTGCGCGTCCCCTTCTTCTCGACACTTCCGGTGATCCGTCTTCCATCAGCCAGCTGCATGATGTGATCTTTAGGCCGGAAACTCTCATCAAATCGGATGAATGCGGTCTTGTCGGTGATTATGTGGGCAGAAGCACCGCTGTCCACGAGTAGTCCATATTGCTGCGCTCCCTTGGGTCGCCATTCACTCACCCGAGCAATAATGTTTCTTCTCAGGTTTGACTCCCGCGGGAGCAGAGGACAGCGACTCTCCGGCTCCACGGCTGACTACCGTACGGTGACTGTGATGTTCCACATGTGGCCGCGGGCCTCCGTTGCCCAGCCGCCGCCACCGCCGCTGCCGCCGCTGCCGCCGCCGCTCAAGCTGCACCGTGACAGCACATACAGGAAGCGCACTCACAGCCAAGAGAAGCAACCGGGGCGGGCGATGACAACCAAAATGACAGTTTCCAATGTCGCCTTGAGCTGCCGCGAAGTGAGACTGCAATTTATTAACAAAGTTCATTTCGGGATTCTGGATGGAGGAACTCTCTGGGAACATCACCGGTGTTACATAATCGACCTAAATTCTTGACTTTGTCGGACGGATTCTAATTGGACCCTCCCAATCACGGCTCACCTGTTTTCCAAAGCTGACAACAAACAAAATGGCCGCCCCCTGAGGTGGACAAAAGCGGGCGGATTTTCCTGCTTAACTCCACAGACGCAATATGAACCAGAACGTTGTGTTTAGACTATGGCAGAGCTGTCTGGAGTCTATTATTGTCCTAATTTCATGTTGTGATTCCCACAATGCCTATTCCAGTGTGGTCATTGTGCATATTGCACGTTAACGGCTACGTTTTGACCATTATATCACTTGTGAGCAACACAGCCAATGTCGAGCTCAACGACCATTACTCACCGTTTTAAAACAGGACAGCCCGGGTGAATAACAGCGGGAAAAAAGACACATGCTCGCCCTAGCCATTATAAATGACGATCAATTAATGCTCGCCGGGAGCGCTCGGAGTAATAGTGGCTGTGATTTACCACTTCCACAAATGCACTCCGAAATTAAGTGGCTCTCAAAGTGGAGCCCCGACTGAATTTTTAAGGTTCAAGTGTGTTTGGAGCGAAACGCCGGTCGTTGGCTCCCAGAGACGAGCGCGCGCGCATTGTGAGTCGTCATCTGCTTCCCAGAGGGGCCGCGCCATTTCTCTTGGACGACCACCAGGGTAGCCCGAGCTAGTTTACAGGCGAGAGACCCCTAACAACACTCCCGTGAACCTGAAAAACACCCGGCCGGCTCTCTGCTTCCTCCGCTCAAGAGCGTGTGAGCTCGGGCGGGCCCCTCCAACGCCCCATTTAGGTGACTGATAGCCAGGGCGGATTTTCTTAAAACAGCCCCCAATTATCAGACGCAGTTACGTCCAGCCTTTCCCCGCTTGAATAATTACAGCAAGCGTGTGAGTATGCGTGTTTGACATTGCGTGTTCCACTCTTACTCGGGCTTAATTACTTGTTAAGAATGGCAGGATGATGAAGAACGATCGTGATCCTTCACTCTGACTTGATTCATTAGAAGGTGCAGTCATAAAGGCCCCGGTTCAAATTGAACAAAAGGGACTTCAAACGGGCGCGTCGACTTTGACGGGATGATTTGACGTGAGGAAAATGTGTTTTTTGGGGGGGCGTCTCGAGGCTCCCGTGTCAACTTGAACAGCAGATGCTACACCGTATTGGAAGGGGAAAATCTGCTTCATCCTCAACCCCGCAATCATGCAACACGTTGACACGGTTTGGTTCCCGTGCAACGGCAGCGGGGGTGCATTACGCTCACAAGAACTATGAAGTGGGTGTCGGGCTTTTAGATTTCCACCGGAGTGTCTTTTTAGTGTGGTTACAGAGACGGCGATCATTCACCACCCTAAATAAAAGCCTCCCAAAACCAACCCTCATGTTTCTGTTGCGTTTCATTTTCCGGGCCAATACAACACGGAAGCCAAATACGGAACTTGATGGATTTGCACATCACATAAACAGATGTGGTATCACTGAGCTCAGGAGTTAGCTGTTAGACAGGTGGTGAAGGGTTTGCCAGGGGACCATTTGCTCCATTCTCATATTTGGATCATGGAGGAGGGAGAAACGGCACCGATTGTCTTTTTTGGACAAAAGGCTAGAAAGCTAAAAGCTGGACTGGCGCTCAGTCAGTTGCGGGGTCCACATTTGGAGGCTCTGTCTTGCAAAGGCCCGAATCAGACAATCGAATTGATTACATGTTGCATCATCCAACAATGAGCAGGCACTCGTTCTGGATACACAAACCTCACGACCCCCTTCGCATCACCCCTAAAAGAAAACAATAATTCACTCTGTTCTTTTTTGAGAGGAGGGGTGGGGTATCCTTGCCGTTGACGGAAAGACAAACACAAGACTCCCGGTGTTTGCTGAGTGAGACGTTATCGCACAGATGCCGCGCGGTTCCTTCGACAAGAGCCCGGATGATTTGCTCACAGTTTTCGGGGAAGGAACTCGACGCGTCTATTTCTGTACGGAAACACTGCATTGGGATATTGCATAACACGGCTGCTAGAAATAAATCGAGGTTTGAGGTTTTTTATTTCCCCCCTTATAGGAGAACAAAGTCACTGTATTATTGTTCTAAAATCTCAACTCCGCCCGAGGCCGTGCCGATTATTGACACTGGATAGTCTCCCGAACAAGCACCTGGAGTGCTTTTAGGCGAGGCGCTTTCACTAATCTCCACAAGGGGGGGCAAAACCCCAAGTGGGAGGCTTATCGTCTTGGCTGAAAAGGAGAAAGTGAACACTCCCCTCCACAAGGATGGAAAGGCCCCATGTGGCCTGCAACGCACAGAACTCCTCGCCACCTCATTCTAAACCCAAAGGTTGAATTCCACGTGGACGAAAGAGAAAAAAAAAATCATTTATTTATCCATGTATCCTCTCTAGCTCTTTATGGATCTATCGCTGGGCCTTCGGGCGTTTCGATGCAGCCTCGCGTGTCCACTCCGGTTCACGTGTAAATGATTACATCGTTGGATGTATTTATCTCTCAAATTTCTCTCCGCCTTGTCTTCTTATACCCCCCTTTCTCCAGCAATGATTGGTTTGTGTGTGTGTGTGTTCCGTGTAATTCTTTTTAATGACGCTCATTTCACTGCCAGGATCCTAATGATGCCAATGAATTCATCGGGCCACCTAGTTAAAGAAGCTGTCATCCAAGCCTCGTCTTTATTAATGATGTATACAATATTTGCGAGAGCACAGACAATTTTGCATGTGATTCCAAACGAATGTCCTGGAGACATCCGGGAAGGCGTTTTTGCACGAAGCCGCGCGGTCTTGCGTCGTCTATTTTCACTCCGAGTCATTTATTTGGACTTAAATAGGGCCCGGAGATGTGAACAGAAAATGAAATGCAAACAAGCGCTAATTGCGCGAGATTATAGCGAAGGCGTATGAATGTGTAGCTAGTACGGCAGGGTTGAAAAGGAAGCAGGAGACGTAGCTCGTCCAAGGGACATCAGGATGATTTCAAGAACAAACGGCTACTGAATGAAACATTCAGCCACTGATGCCACTGATGACGACATTTAAAGAGGGAATAAATATTCGCTTCAAAGTGCACATGATGCGATGACAAATGAATCAGATTTTTTTCCTCTACCTGGGCTGTTTATTTTTTATTAATCAAGGGCAGGTCTGACGTTTCTTTAGAGTATTACAAAAAAAAAAAGCAATAAAGTTGGACTGAAACGCCGCAATGCTCTCAAACTGGAGACGAGATTTATATGATGTCAGTATGGTACCAAGAGATGGCAGGTCATATTTTCGAATGCTTTGTCAGGGTTTACCGTCTCGGAATAAAGCATGAAGTATCTCAAGTCGTGTGCGTGCGTGCCATATATTGTTCTTGTTTGCACAGACCAGAGCAATTTGTTTGACTGTGCCGCTATTGAGGCAAGACATGCTTACAATCTGTGTGTGTGTGTGTGTGTGTGTGTTTTTGACATTCGAGAGTATATAACTAAATGCGTGTGTGTGTGTGTGTGTGTGTGTGTGTGTGTGCATGTCCCCTACTGTAAAAGCTTGCAAGCGGCGGTATTTTGTATGGTTTGATTTGTGAGCTGATGTCCTCAGACCTTGTTTGGACTGAATCATTTTTCTCTCCGATACGCCTCATTTGTTTGAGGCGGGGAGGAAAGCATGACAAAACTTTTTAGAGCCTTGATTTATTGACAAGAACAGGCCTTGTTTTTTTTTCTTTCCCTTTCTTTTTTGGAGTGACTATTCATTTTTTTTTTTTTTTTTTTACCCTGTCAAATGTCTGAGACCCGTCACATGCTACGGAGGGTGTTCATTTCTTCTCGTGCTCTTTATCCCTTGTTTTTATTCCTGTCTCGCGGTGAGGCTTGAGAGAAAAGCCAGGGTGGCATAGGCTCGCGGCTTCAAGTGCTACACGAGTGTGATTGGCGCCTGGCACACGGCGCGGCGCCCCGGCCTGAGTCAGCGACCCGACAAAACACGGCAATAAAGGCAACCCCCCCCCCCTACACCCCCCACCCTGTCTAGTTTCTTATTCAGAGCAACAGTAAGTAGCTCTGAATATACAAGACATAGCACGTGTGCATTAAAGACGGATACCAACTCTTCGAAATGTTCATTCTAAATCAGTCGGACACAATTAGCGTTTTAACGGACAATCTAGTGCTGGTTCTTTGTTGGAAGAAGAAACTGTCAATCAAGTATCACGAGTACGGTTGGCTGGGAAAGTGAGTCCGAGGTTTGGTGCCGCAATGGCGTATCGGTCAATAAGTGACAACGTTTTGGCAGATAATATTCGACTCAATCGCAAGCAAATATTAGAGGCGCAGATTACATCACGGCCCTGTCAATCACCCGGCAAATTGCTGTGTTTGCAGAGGCTGACACTGAGAAGAGAGAGAGAGAGAGAGAGAAAAAAAGGTTGCAACAGTTCTGGTGACATCATTTCAACTTGGATTGTTTGGGATGGAAAAACAACTGCGAGTCTGACCCGACTTGGTTTGCCCTTCATTTGGGCCATAACGGAGACACGTCAAGGTGATTTACATGTGCGTCAGAGGCTGCACCTCGTCAGCAAAAAAAAAAATAAAAATACAAACAAGGCGGGAGATGGAGGTTGTTGTGAAAAAAGCACACCAAAAAAAAAAAAACGGCGAGAAGTTGCGTCCCAACGTAAACACAGGCGAGCCCCGGACGAACTGAACTCTCACTCTGTCACACGCTCACATGTGCGCAGGTACACACGCAGTGGAAAATTAATCAAATGCTGAGTTAGCCTTCCTTGCATATGAACACAAACTGTGTCACTCGCATTTTGGTGAGGTTGGTCACTTATTACAGGTTAGTAATATGCAGTGTCATTCATTCATATTCTCTACGATTTTAACCGATTAATCGGACAATTCTTTGAACTCATTGGTACGTTAAAATATCAGACGTATTCAAACATCACACCCCCTTCCAAAAAAAATCCAAATTAGCCGATTTTTGCCATTTTTTTCTCAACACCTACTAAAGGACAAAGTATTGTAAAACACTCATTATAATTCATATCTTTCTTGTCTGAATCGTTAAGGGACCAAAAAATACATTATTTTTTCCATTATGTTTTTTTATTTTTATTTTTTTACTTAATTGTCTGATCAATCGGTTATTAGAATTTTAAAAATTATTATTATTATTATTATTATTTTATAGTTTTGCTGTTTTTTTGCATTTATTCTTTTGTCATGTTTGTTTTGTTTTGTGTGTTGCATTAATTTGCAACCGCCTGCTTCAGATTTATCTTATTTATATTCTCTCATGTCATTTACAAAAAAATTAAATAAAAATAAGTACCACAGTGCATCGTTAAAAATATATCTACATGCGTCTCCTGTACGTCTCCTGCTACTGCACTGGATCCGGATAGTATTTGGATCGGGGACCCTTTGGGAATAACAGGTTTTAATGTGTACATTTTTTTGGTGCTAATTGTGAAAGAAAAACAATTATATCTAATTTATATAACTTTTCCTACACGAAGTCTTTAGCGGGTGACATTTCGGAACTGGATTCAATGACAAAGCAACGCCAGCATTGGTTTCCACAAGAGTGCCACAAGTCTGACTTCATCATGTTCACAATGTCCCGGAGCAGTAAAATCACATTGCGGATCAATTGAAAACCGTATTTATTTTGGAAGTGACAGTGTCATGGCAATGCTCGTTCTCACAGGCCGATGCCCGATGTCAATCTCACTTGATCCGTCCTGGATGAGAGTCAGCAGTTTCCTGTAAGCACGCTTGTTTTACCACTACAGTAATCACCGCTGTCAAAGCTAAGTCACCCAAACCCCAACTATTAACGTCTCCATTCGCGCTTCTTCCACTCGGTCCATCTCAGTTTTTCCCACTCTCGCAGGAATCACGGTTTCATAGCAACACTAAATCTCTCTCATATATGGGGGGCGGGGATGTATTGTTTGGAAAGGCTCACAAATCTGGAGCTGATCATGGAAAAGTGTGTACGGGGATTAAATGAGACCGCTGAACTTTTGGAAGAAGGGGAGAATCGTGCTCAAAACGTTCAATGATAGCGAATGCGTTCATTGCATAAGTTTGATTGGGGAATGCAGCTGCTTCAGTTGAATTAATTGAAGAAAATGTGTGTGTGTGCGTGTGTGTTTTGCCCATATGTGTGAGGGCGCGCGAGTTCTCTGATGTGCAAATGGAAGCGTTTACATTTTATCGCCTGCTTACTTTTGACGGCCCGGTAATTTCGGTGGCCTAAGAAAATAACTGACCAATTGCAGATAATTGGGAGAGATGGCTGCCATGTCGGCAAAGGGGTCAAAGGTCGGCGGATGACGGGCTGTTTGCCAGCTGTGGATGGGTCGCCAGAGATTACATTTGAAGGATGGTCAGCGAAAGCAACTGCGGGGAATACGCGGAATTTAACTTCATCTTAAAAAAAAAAAAAAAAAACGGGACATGGATATTCATGTACCCCCGATACATGAAGGACGGAAGATTCAGGCACAAAAAAATGCAGTTCACAGAGGTCCTCGCTGAGCACTTAACCCATTTATCATGTTCTGTCTCAGAAAACCTTTTCTCCTTGTAACTTGGCAGAACATTTGTGCACATTTGATATTTAACCCCCCCCCACCCCGCCCCCTTTTTCTGATTTGACACACATTTACAGCACGCGGCCGTTCCGTTCATTTGCACAAAAGTCCTTTGGCGCACAGTTGAGCAGCGAAGGAAAGAATTAGCAATCGTACCTCAATGTTCTTCCTCGCTCCAACTCAATGTCGTCGTTGCCCTGACGCTTTGTTTTGAAACACAGCTGCAGATTAGCCACACTTAGTGGATGTGGCTTAATATTACATCCCATCAAATTAGATCACAGGTTGACAGAAACAGCGCATTTAAAAAAAATTTTTTTTGGTGCGTGACCTAATTTTCAAAGGGAACATTGTTTGTTTTTCCCGATTACAATTAGAAGTGACTCACAAGGAGTAAAGGCACACCTTGGACGGAGACAATGTCCGGTAAAATAAACGGAGTCATGCTAGAACAACTTTTCACACATTTGTATTGGTGAAAGCTCGACATAAATAAAGCTGAATTAGCTCCATCTAGTGGCTGCATAATGCAACCGCAGCCACTATTGCAGCTTCTATTCTATGCGCCTTATAATGCGGTGCACCCTATATATGAAAACAGTTTTAAAATAGATCATTCACTGAAGGTGCGCCTTATATTCTAAAGTGCCCTATAGTGCATAAAATACATACATAAAATACATTTTTAAAAGTAGCTGTATAGTCGACTTAAAAATTGTACCTGCATCCAGATGATTTGAACTCATGCATCCACTTCACAAAGTAAAATTAACATTTATTTTTTCCAGTGCATACTAAAAAGCAACTCTTTCTCTCCTGCAATTGAATAAACGCTGTGGCAACATTATAATCAATGTTCCCTTCAACGATCCCGTCGAGCTCGCTCGCGTCACGTCTGACGGCGGCTTATAAAATGAGAGCATAAACAACCTATTGGAAGCCCAACGCACGATCGTGTCAACGTTTCGAGGGATTCCCACCGTGGAACGGAAGCCCCAATCCCGATGATGAGCGGGATGGCGCGACGTCAAGTCATGCAGCGAAACTGTTAATTCTCTCCGATGTCATTGCGGTGTCAGTCAACTCTGACCGCCGCGCCTCCGAGCGCTCGTCCACAACGAGCCGCAAAGCATAATCAGCGCTTTGATTTCCCTGCGGCGACGCAACGTAATCACAGACTGCCGCACCGCAGCGTGGTTGCATCTTCATCGGCGGCCGCCTGCCCCCGTGACAGCTAAATACCACGTCCGTGTGTTCCCATTAGTCTCCTTCTGATTGGCTGGCTTAGTGCGGTTACACTGCTTAATTCCACATCATGTCTGAGCGGTCGGCCTGGCTCTTGGCGCTCTGTCTTGCCATGTCGCTGGCAGTGTGGCCGTTGGAAACAACAAACAAACACACGAGTACAGTCTGAAAGGCCTGAAAACGAAACGCGACGATGGCAGGCGCGAGGACCAAAAACAGTTCGAACAAGTATAATTCATTCCTCTCAGAAATCGTCCCGCAATTGCATTTGGAAATATTTAAAGTACCGTTTTTAGAGCTTCAATCTTAACTGTTCCGCACCATCACCTAGCTGCTTTTCCCCATTATAGTTTGCTAGCTTGCGTTTTGTCATTCACCATCCGCATTTAATTATTACACAGACCGTACCAGTGATTTTAGTCAACATTCTGAGCATATTATACCTGTCTAAACACATCATCCTGTGGAACCTAATTCATATGAAATCATAATATGGGCTCCCGTTGAATAGGAGCCACCCAGGCCAGACACGCTTTGCCTTTTGGCACTGGCCCGTTTCCAACGCGGGGTTCCTTGAGGACCGGCCAGCACCGAGCAGACATTTGGCCTCGACGGCTCCAAACGCTTCCAGGTTCACGTCAGGAGTTAGAAAAGGAACAAAACGACCCCGCCCTCCGTGGCTCCGTCTGAATGTAAATCGTTGATTGTTGCGTATAGAGGACCGAGCACACGACCTTCACTTGGCCCCGCCGTTGGCCGTTTTGCGCCGTGGAAGCACGATAGCGGCTTAGTCTCGCTGTTTAGTCACGGCCCGACTCGGCTTACCGACAGGGAAATCATGAGGAGGCTTGACCAGCGCTACCGTCAGGTCGGCGGCGGCGGTGGCGGCGGCGGCGCTGGGCACGAGCGTCGCAAAGTCATGCTTTCTGACATGAAATCCAAACGCTTAATTGTTCTCAAGCTATGAGTCTATGCGTCTGGGAAAGTTTAATTCAATGTATCTGTATGCCCTTATTAGCCTCCCGGATGCGTTATGAGTCATATCTGCTGCAGACGAAGAACATGCCTCGCACGGAAAGAACAATAATCTCCGAGGAAGCAGTTTGATGACATGTTATTGCTAACGGTGCCATCGTGCATGGCAGAGGCTCTGGAGAAAAGATGCTCATGTTTTACTGATCCATGTTAGCCGTAATTCTGAACTTCTGGTCACCATCAATATATGTTTCCGACTAACACTAACACTGTGATTATGGTGCCCCGTGCTTGGCATGGCTTGAGATTCTACGACTTGCCGTGCGCACACGTTTCCACCCCGTAGTTATACAATCCTTCATATTTCAAGTGCCATGTAGCTTTTTGTCCAGGCAGCCACTGAAGGAAGAGCTCTGTTGATTTTGACGGGAGTCCAATGAAGCCATCATTGACAAACCGCAAAAACTGGATTGGGTGGCAACAATGAAACAAGAATCCCAATCAACGATTCTGTTGTTTAAAATGTACGGAAAAAAATTACGGAAAAAAATAGAGATTTAAGAAGCTCATAATGATGCGCAGTCAGTAGTGACGCTGCAACAGGTGCAGACGAACCGATACATTTGCGACGAGACGAGATATCAGCAATGTAGATATCGACATATATCCCCCGTATTTGGTACTTCCGAATTTATTCCGATGGGTGTTGTAATGTGACAACTGCTCCTCCATTAACACTTTTATTTAACACGCCTCTAAGGTCAACACCGATGTTATCTTTGGCGTACAAAGTGTGCGCTACAGACTCAAGATTAGGAGGAGGGTGGGAGGGGAGAAGGAGAGAACGTCAAAGTCACTTCTCGTATGGACCTCAGCAGGCCTATTGGATCGAGCGGTCCGCTACTCCTTCGATGTGTTTTATCCGTGATAGGGGAGAGAGAGAACTAACGGTGGTCGGCAAAATGAGTTTCCCAGAAGCCAGACACGAAGAACAGCTGCTGGAAGCATTGAGGTTTGTTGACGCTTGTGGGGCTGCTTTGCAACCTCGCCCCTGGGGTACCCTCAAAAAGGAGAACCCCCCCACCCCCTTCCACTGCACCGACATGCTTAAGTTTACATCCAATCAAACTGTCTGCTGTACTTGGACTCTCAGTTTACACTAAGCTAGCCCTCCCCTACTCGGTCAAAATGTTTTTGTTTTTTTCTTTTCAGCATTAAAAACTGCGGCCAGACATGAACGGATTTCTGCAGTGCATCTCAACATTTGTACAGCACGTGCTGTACACCGCGTGACATATTTTATGAAGTATCACTTCTTCACACTGAGATTTTCACACGCTTTCGACGCACGCAAGAAATGATTTTGTCGTCTCATTTCCACCAAGCGAGACAGTTTACTGCCATTTGAATGTCAGTGATTTTCTTTTGAAGTGGCCCCCAAATATCCTTCCGATCCCATTGCGGTACCGTGGAATGAAAGAACGCAACGGTGAGGGGAAAAAAGGGAGATGACATTCATGAGGGTGCTTTTTACGCATATTGCCAGCACATGGCGGCTCTTGGTTTAGCACCTACGGGTGAGTTACACCCCGGCTCTATTTACATAGTGGATGTTGATATCATCATCCCGCCCACGCGCACCATGACTAAAATCTGATTCTGAAAATTGTTTGCTAAACAGAAAAGAACCGGATCACTTGGTGGCTGTTGTTGACCAGGTTGCATCCTACAGTTGACTAGCTAACCAATTCAGGGTATTGTCTCGCACTGAAATCCACCTTCTTAGAAATGTCTTTTGTCGTCGTACCGCTGTGCCAGAACACTTCGAACATCCCTTCAGTCGGTCTCGGTCACACCAAATCTTCACTTTGCTCATCCGTCTCTCGGCACTTTCTGCTCCCATTAATCACTCGCCAAAGCTTTGAGGCTGCTGCTTGGGGACCCCGATGCGTGAACCATAAGAGGCAGTGGATCATTATATCTGGCTGTCAGCGATGATGGGTGTTAAGTGCAGTCTAGGGAAAACCAAGCACACTGAGCGAAACGTTGCGTTTGTCAAACTGACAAAGGACACAAAAGACAAGGTTGTCCTAATGTAGAGTTTGACTAATATCGAATTACAGCCACGTATCTCATTTAAGGTCTTAACAGTACGGGTTCAATATTAAGAATTGTATTTTCCGCAGTAGAAGGCACGCTGTATTGTATTGTATTCCCTTTAGCGTAGCTCCATCTAGTGGATGCATGACGCAACTGCAGCCATTAGTGTAGCTTCTATTCTATGCGCCTGATAAGATGTGGCCTATTTTAAAACTGTTAAACAGGCCATTCATTGAAGATGCGCCTTATACTCCGAAGCGCCTTATAGTGTGGAAAATACGGTATTACACACTGGCAGTATAGTGACTATTTATTGCAGGGGTCGCAAACCATTTTTGGGCCACGCAGCCGCTCCAACAAGTACTGTAGATGCGTTTCGCATCGGCTGGCTGAGCGGAGAGTCAGTCGTGGCTAAAATGCAAATGCTACAGTAGCTAACGCTGGGCACCGTAATATCATGATTCTAAATCATCGCCCTACTTAGCCCGGTACCTGTCCTTGTAGTCACGCTTGAAACAAGATGGCAAGTTGTGAAATATATCCCAACAATCAAACATAGCTTCTTAGGCATGAACCGAAGGATATGTAGGCCTGCGGGAACAGGTAGGTCGTTGCTAAGCATGAAAATACTACCCAAAAATACACTTACTAACACCCGCCAACTAAAACTCAAAATTTGGAAAGTTTTGCATATTGAGAGATATTAAGGCTAAATAGCTCTTTTGGGATTCGCTGGATATTTCTGCCAAAACACGGCTTTAAGAGTTTCTGGAAAAAAAACACCAGAGGGCTTAGATAATTTGCATTTAAAATAGCGTTGTCAAGAACAATATTCATATTTTTCCTTTGGTGCAAAACAGATACTTTCAAGTCAGCCGTCACGCTCCATTAACAGGACGATGCTGTCCGTGTCTTTTGGTCTCTTTGGCTTCCACTTGTGTGATTCTCTTCACTTCCCTTCAGATGAAGTCTACCTCAGCGAGGCAGAATCAGGTCAAAGATTGGGAAAATATTGACAACCTCTCCGATTCCGTTTTATTCCTGTTGTCAAATGTCTTCGGCAGACGCTTGACCATCTCTCTGTCAATGAGGTTCAAGTCACCGTCACTGTTTTTTTTTTTTTATGGGTCTTTGCTGGGTGAGTGTCTAAATCATACGCTTGGCAACCCCTTCCTCATGTCTGGTATAATATTTAGCAAGTCGACACTTATTCCCAGTTCGGTTTTCTAACCAGACTATTTCCATAGTCAAATATTAATTTTCATACAAATTGTCCCCCCCAAAAATGCCTACAATTTTAAGATAATTGCATAGTCGGGAAATATGCTTGAAACAGTAAATATTTTCTTTTTGTTCTTGTTTGTGTTAGAGTCGTGGCTTTTCCTATAATATATGCCACCATATAATTTACTATATATACACATTTGGGAATCAAACCTCCGTTTACTGTACACAGTGCAAGAATACTGCATTCTAAAAAAACAAAAGATGGATTACCGTTCACTGTTATTCTGCTAACTCCAATCTTGGATTTCTGAGATTTTGACCCGATCCAGATTTATTAATTTTTTTTTGTTCCTTCATATTTTATTGGCTCATAACTGAGCTCTGACATGAGTCGCACCAGACCCAGAAAAGCTTTGGATATCTTATAACATTGCACTAAATAAAACTGCCAGACAGTTGCCATTGGACAAGTTGTATCCCGGTGCCTTCGCCCGAATAATATGCGGAGTGTTTGCCAAATGCCTCTCTGGAAAAAAAAAAAAAGTACATTTCACAGTATCAAATGTTCAGATTGTCTGGGAGGCCCGAGGATATCATGTCGAGCAGTTCGTCAAAATAAACCTCTTTTATAGATCACTTTGAATGATTTGGACTTTCTCTGACAGAAAATGGCCTACCGCGGCAAGCGAAAGTGCATACCCCGGTGTTAATCCAATAAGTCTTTGGATCCAACCTATGAAGATGTCATGGATGGTTGTGCTTGCGCATGAAGCTGCGGGCGGGCCTTGGTCAGATCACATGTCTGGTTGAGGTACATAATGCGATATCGCTTTCTTGGGTGGAGTTTTTGGAGCGGTGCGATACGTATCCGTATCATGATATCAGATGTTTAAGGCTGAGACACGTGACCTCGATCGGCGATGATTCATCACAGGGCCACGCCTCTCGTTCGATTTTGGCACTGAAGTGAATGGTTTGGCAGACGGGATCAAGGATGAAGATTTGAATGAAACTTTGCCGCTGAGGCTCGAGGAGATTCACTTTTGGCCGCGAAACTTTAGCTTGAGGATTCGCTTTTTCAATCCGAGAACGTACGTGATTTGAATGAAAAGCACCGACGGCAATCTCAATGAAGACGCTCGCTAATTGGCGTTCCAATTTGTGCTCCCGGCGTTTTAAAATGCCCCTTAATTGTTGTAAGTACGGACAAACTAGGACAAATAAGGGGCGGGGAGCAGATGCGACAGGTTCATCCGTCAGCCTGTCTGGACCTCAACTTTGATGGCTCCCAGGGAATAAATGGCTTTCTTTCCAGCTCGTCCGGCTCGTTTGACATCCTGACAAGTCCTTGGGTAGATGCCCCAAAATATGATGGGCGCTGTACAACGTTGCGACTGCCAGTGCCAAATCAGCACGCAAGAATTCATGACTACAACATTTTCGTTGGCATTCGAGCAGACCAAATGTAACAGTGCGACTAAACTCTATAAGTCCGCCGGCGTGGACGAGGAACTGTGCAAATACGCCCCCGTGCCAAGACCCCAGTATAGCAATGAAGACATGTGTAGTCTTTGGACAATCCTTGATAACAATTTGAAATGGATCCTTTCTCCAACGCGCAAGCTAACGTGCCCGGAGCAGACTTTCGCTCACCGACGGGTGTCAAGAACGGAGCTTTTATTTCGAGTCGCGTGAAATCAAATACACGGGAATATGAGCACATCTGTCTCTGAATAATTGGGCAAATATTTTGAATTAAAACAGCTTTTCCACTGTCAAACATGGTATGTCAACCGAGGCGGCGGCCTGACATGGCTGTTAGGGGGGTGTCGGAACCAAAAGGACTCGGCATGCAAGCGCAAGAGAATGCTGACGACGCAGCAGCCGTTCTGTCGGTAGCGGAATCGGATGAACGCCGGCCGGGGCGCTTCGAGTTGGCATCAAAAGTTGATTAGGGAAAAAGAATGTGTTTGGATTTGGAAAGAGGTGTTAAAAGGTTGAACAACGGCAGAGAATATATCCTCCTTGAAATGTGCATCAAAACATTCGGGACCGTTCCGCTTGCCATCCGCGTGTGACAAACGTCAGATCTGTGCGACAGCTGCGAAATTAGGACTGTGCATCTCACTGCACGCACACATACAGAGTACATTAAGAAAAAAAGCGAAGGCTATCCCGAGAGCGTATTCACATTCAGCATTCCTCAGACTTTTAATGTGCACATTCATCTCCAGACACACCAGCTTTTTTTTTTTTTGTTCAGCTGACACAGCTCCCCTATGAGACGTCGCGTTCCTACCGCAAATTTACACACAAACTTGGACTTTTTTTTTTAAATACGCAAGGTCTTTTTACACCGATTTACTGGAAGATGCGCCAGTCAACACAAATGAACACAATTGGCAAACAAATTCCATTCCCAACGCTCTGTGGACACGCTCCTCGATGACGTTGCCGTCCCGACGTCTTCAAGAGGGGAGTAGTTGTACTTTATTTTAGCCTTATCGAGTTATGTCCGGAGCTTGCACTGTAACAGACGCGTACGAAGGGGCGTCAATATTTCCACACACACGTAAGCAAACAAAAGGGACTTTCAAATCAGGGGCAGGAGCAACATTTTCACACGCTGTTTGCAAAAGATATGTCATAAATGCACACCTTTAACCACAACTTCTCAACAAGGTCAAATTGGCCATGCCACCAACACATTACGTTTTTTTGTGTTTTTTTTTCCGTGAATACCTTGAGCCCGTGTCTGTTGGAGATTTATGTACACACTGTCCACCACAAGTGTTTATCTAGCACTGAGATTCACTGAAGGACACCTACACTGCTCTGCTGTTCTGCCTTTTGATTAAACATTGGGGGGAAATGTTTGCCTGGACACGACAAATATTTGTTCATTGGGCTTTACCCGCCACTAAGCTCTTAAAATATGTAGTGATTGATACGAGAGCGCAGGAGGTCTAAACCTTTTTTTTTTTTCTTTTTTTTTCATATACGTGTCAAGCAGCCTCAAATAGAAGCCCATTAAAACTGATTTGCTATTGGGTTTGGTATGAAAGGAATCATGCCGTTCGGACAGTGAACTAGTGTGGGCGGAGAGAATTCACGATACACATATGAGAGGTGAACAAAGTGGATGGCGGAACTGGACTAGCGCGTTTTAAGTACGAAGGCCTAAAGAGCGGCGAGCTAGCAACAAATTCTTAACCACGCCAAGACAACAAGAACCACGCACACTGGTACGAGCTTATCATAAGTCGACCCTGTTGCCTGAGGCCTTAGGCACTGTGATGTCATTTTCAGTCAACGAGTATCAAAATGGCCGCCCCTGAGATAAGAAAAAAAAAAAGCTCCTCCTGCTTTGTTACGTTTTTGCCGAGAAGCGAACTGGGAACGATGACGCCACCGTCTACAGCCCGAATGACATTTCCATCTTGTGTTCAAATCCCGCCGTTAGCAACCTGCCCCAACGAGCTCAAAGGAACGTCGGAAGCCGCTTTATTCGAATCAATCGCGCTTTCAGGAAGTAGGAACACCATCCACCATCTTCCTGCTGCGCGAATGTCTGTTGCCACCGCACGTTTGTGCAAATAGGAAAGTGCAAGGGGAGACCAATACTGAGAGCGACTAAGACTCCCGGGCATCAACCAAGGTTGTCCATCAGGGGTCAGGCCGATTATAGAAGCGGTCACTCTTGACAGCTCCGACAATCTTAGATTCTCCAGTCTATTTAAGATGAAGAGGGATCGCACGGGTGGTTGGCCTGCCTAGTAGCTAATGACGAGAGGGGGGAAAAAAAAAAAGACTCATCCATCTTCTGGCCGCTCCCGTGACGAAAAGCAAATACGTGGAACAAGACGCCCAAAGAGCGCGAGGCACTAACACGCTTAGCCAAATAACATCTTAGAGAGATAACAAGACACTTAGGAGACGAGGAGGGCTGTGAGTCGGCCACCGCGCTGGAAAGTAAATAAATCCTGCTCGTTCAACATAAACAGCGAGAAAGTCTGATGCGCGGCTCGTATTTGGAAATATTCGCCACCGCTCGAAAGGAAACGCGTCGTGCGTTTTCAGACTTTGGAAGAGCGATTGTGAACGGGAGCAAGACGTTGGGAGTTTCGACAAAAAAAAACGGTGTCACAATATCCAAGATAAGACTTGACGCACGTCTCCTCGCCGTTGAGCGCCCAAACTGTTCCTCTAAGCTTTATTCATAGGTTGTAAAGCGATATCATCTGAGGTGAGGCTTTTTTTTTTCTTCTCTAAACAGGCATTTCCCTCTACCATTGTTATTGTTTCTATATTTAGCCCGCGGAGGGTGAGGGACACACGTGCCACTCATAGAGGGACATATAGGGCCTCTGTTCCACGAGTCGGCGTCACAACAGGCCACTGTGCTGCCGCTCACAGTGGACTCTGTGTCCCACTCACATTAGCATACAGGACAGCGGGTCACCACCATGCACGGTGGAACTCCACCCCCCGCCCCCCATCGCTGGTGCCAACTCATAGGATCCCCAGTTTGTTTTAGACCTCAGATTGTGTATCGGACAATTTTAAAAAGGTTTTGCACAAACGTTTGCACAAAGCTGAGCTGTTCTCCTCTCCGGCGAATTCGAAGACGTGGATATAATATGCCAGCGTTGAGTTTCTACTCTAAATATTTGATTTCGGACTCAATATTGAAAAGCAAACAGTATTTTGGTGGTTAGGCTGAAAATTATTGAAAGATTATTTTCTTTTCGAGCTGATAGTAAGAGACTGTATTACGGTGGTGTCCAAAATATGGCACGAGGGCCATTTACAACCCGCCAAACGATTATTTTTATACTTATATTCTCGACATTATTCATTTTTTGTTGTCCTTTTTTAATCAAAGTACTGCCTCATTTTACGACAAAAATTATGTTTTAACATCTGCATTATGTCCTTGTTAAAACAAACATTTTTTAAATGTGCAAAAAAAAAAAAAAATTGACTGTTCATCTCAATTTTTGTCTTATTCAGTGTTTTTGGTGCCAGAGTTAATTATGAAAATTAATCAATTGATTTGACTGTTATTTTAAGCAGTTTAAAGCCGATTAATCCATTTTTCATGAATTGTCACATCACTGTATGTAATTCAAGTTTCTGTCTTTTGGACTGTGCCAGCCCTTAATCACTTCAATTCCTTACTAAGCATAAATGTTGGCATGAATCTCATTTGGGAATAAATGTTATCTGCCCCATAGCACTCAATCCAATTTGAAAGCGCTCATTTGTCTCCCCAAGAAGTCTCCGTTGGAGTCTGACGTCGCGACCACTAGAACGCCTCAATTAATATGATGTGAGTAAAATAACATTTGATGACGGTTCCAGGCAACCGTGCTAATTGCGACATTATGAATATGCTATATTTTGAGCATGGCGAGGCTTTTTATTCCTCTGGAAAGCTGTAAGGCACTAAAATATTACAACCCAATTTCTAATAGCTTACACCTATTTTCCAGCGATGTCTGCAGGTTCCAAATGGTTCCGCGAGTCTCGTACACACATTTGAAATCGTGGCTGAACTCTAAAAATGTCTGCCTTTATCTTCCGTGTATGAGTAAATTGTGGATTGTGTAATTCAAGCCATATAACCCAAATACAGAAGGGATGGTGCGGGAAGAAGGATAAGTGGGGGGGGGGCAAAGCAAAACAAGAGGGAAGTAAAACTCCAACACAGGAAAGAAAAAAAAATATGAGCAGACATTGCCTTTTTCATATAAAGAGAAAGAAACACGTGCCTAAGCAGAGAAATGGATTGTTTTTGCAATCTGGCTGTTTTCTCTCTTGATTATTTGCAGATCTTTTTGCATTTTTTAGCACATGTCATTTCAATCATAGATAAGAGCGCATTGTTTTCTAGAAGCATTTTCAAAGGAGAAGGAAGATGTGAAATAACAAGTGGCGTGAATGTTCGCAAGTCACGCCGCACAAATTTCAACAAAATGTAAGCGCAACAGCAGCAAATCACTCATCGTAAGCGGGGCAGAAATGGACGGATGAAAGCTAGATGGATTTTTCCTTCTGTGGATGATGATGATGACGATGGCGGCGGCGGCGGTGACGCTGACGTCTTGCTCCCAAGGGAGTCCTTTAGATGCCCGGGTAAGGAAAAAGCGCGTTGCTTTCTACCCCCGTCACCTCAACCAGGCCTGTGACATCACAGGTGAGAGCCTGACTTTTTATTCGTCACCTCAGACTACAGTTCTCCGAGCGCTCACTCCGTCATAAGCGGGTCGTTAAGTTAGCTTTGACGGAGAACAGCCAGCGACAGAGAGAGAGAGAGGCAAGAGGGAGAGAAATATGAAGTTTCCAAGGATAAATTGGCCATAAGGCGCTAATTTATGAATGAGAATAAAATAGATTTGCATAAAAAAATGTCTACACAATGAATTTTTAACACCGACCCAAAATATGCCCAATTTTGTTTCTCCAGCACAAGTAGTCATAATAACAATAATAATAATAATAATAATAATAATAATAATAATAATAATAATAATAATAATAATAATAATAATAATAATAATAAACCTAGTCATATTTATGAATTAAGAGCAACAGGTGCATTTTTTTTCCCTGAAACGTAATAGCGATAAATTACAACGCACAGTGAAATCTATATTGCGCAACTTAAAATTTCTCAAAAACCTCATTTGAAAAAAAAAAAATGGCTTCACTTTTTCCCTGACCGCATCGGGTTTTTGAGACGTCTTGGCACAATTTTCACCATGCTGTGACGTTTCCATAAAAAAAAATGTCATCTGTTGCTGAACCTAACTTGTTTCTAGAAATATTCTTGATTTTATTCGATGATGAAAAACCATTTCAGATTCATAATCGGCTACAAAACATGGATTCAGGGATGGACTTTTGGTTGAGGTACACCCTTGACAACCTGCTACGCAAATTGCAGAGCCCATCCATGTATTGACCAACAACCACTCAAACTCGCAATTTTACCCAAAAAGCAGCAAACCATTTTTCTCTGCTGAGTTCACCCGCTTCAGCCCTGCAAAAGTGATCACCCAACTCAAACTGCAGCATTTATCCGTAGGTCCCCAAATGAGAGGAGGCATACAAAAACATCCCCCCCTGCGACCCTCCCCAATCGGCAATCAGTGCCTTTCTGGGGACAAGAAGCAGAAGCTGCCGGGTGAGCGACTGCAGTGATGCCAGCCTTGTGCCCGTGACCTCCAAAGGTGAAAAGAAAGGCCCGGAAAGTTTGCTTCCAGTTGCAGGAAGTCGTCATTCATTTTCGACCTGTAAGCGTTTGTCTTTGAGGTGTCACTGCGTCCTCTCGACATTTCCAATAATCTCATTTTTTTTTTTTAAACGAGTCACCTCATGAACAGCAGGACAAACCCCGCATGCGTTTGACTGAAATTCCAACAGATATCGTCGTTGCTCGGCTTTTAATATACGATCAGCTCTGTCCCGAGTCCAGAAGCACGACAGCTGACAGAGCTTGTCACCTTCGATAAAGCGGAGCGACATTATGTCATCGCGTCCGTCATCCCCCAAAAAACTCCTTTCGGGCACCCGAGGCGAAGCGCTAACTGAGCGAGACAGGCCGAACTTAACTCTCTTATTTTCTCTTTGAGTCATCAGCTTTGGACATTATTCTTGGAGAGCCGCTATGATGCAAGTATCTCATTCGCTCCAGTTCAAACAAAGACTTTGGCATCCTGTGGGCTTTCTGCTCTCCCTCCGCTCCCCGAGCGTATCGTGTTAAGACTGCGAGGCCACACCCCTCTCATCTTGTTGGATTCTTGGCATACGGTTCACTGCGAGAGGTCCCGGCCTGCAAGACCTCAGGTTGTAGTAATGACACTGTTTTCACTAAAGCACTCTCTCAAGGCAGACACTGCCCGGATTGGATTTCCGAGCGCCGCTGGTGACTCATCAGAGTTAGCCTCGCTGTTTAGGTTTTGCCCTGGTTGAACATCTGGTCAAAAGGAAGCCGCTGTAAAAGGGAGCGGTTGCTGATTTACGTTCCCTCAAATCAGTAGTCGAAAACAACTCTGGCTTACGACATTAACTCCCAAATCATGCCTTCGACGGTAGTTTATCATCATCATCATATTGTCAACTCAATTTCTTGTCTCGCGGTAACCGCCTCTTTTTAAGGGGGCGGCCATGTCTGTGATTGTCCACTCAACTCCTGTAGAATCGCAGATTGGCACCTGCCGAGTTGCACAGTTACACATTTTTACTCTACATTCTGCAATCTAAAAATAGAACAAGCTGCATCTAAACATTTCCTGACCTCCGTTCACCCACCAACAAAAACGAGCGCTAAACTAGCCATTAAAAGGCAACGCAAAGCGCCGGGAGCGTAACCCGTGCTCTGCGGGATCCCACGTGGTGATCCGTTACAACTTTCGCAGTGTAGCTGCGGCCTGCCGCCAGGAACTGTCACAGTGGCTTACGGTCTTGGCCGAGGGGTCCGACAGACAGCCTCAAAAGAAGGAACATCCCGTGGCCTATTGGGCACCCTGACAGGATTGTGGCAAGAAAGTTGCGAGTTTGAGTTCAAAAATCAAATTGAATTTTTAACCACTTGTCCTCATGAGGGTCATGGGTGAGCTCTGGGATCAAAGGGGGATCCGGGGTTCAAAACTGTTTGCGTGTTTTACCCTTGCTTGTGTGAAGCATTGCCGGACATGATGGAATCGGTTTATTCTTCCGCCACTTCGATTGGGGGCGAATCAAGTTGGCTGTGCTCACGCCCACAACGGCGCAAAATGGCCTTATAGACTGCCAAACAAATTTGTGGCTCCGCTGCGTTGTATTATCAGCCCGCCATTGTTTCAGTCTGTTGCTGCACTTGGGGACTCGTAATGACGCAAATGCTGCCGAACATGTTTTTACAATCCCCCCCCCCCCCGTTTTACATGGGAATACAATTGCGATGTGCTCGGTAGGCTGCCTCATAGACTGATTTATATTTCGTGGTACTTTTAAATCATCGTCACAAATGTTCTCATCCCCAAACTCACGTGAAAGCCGCTAAATTCACTGCAAAAACGACCACTTCTCTTTCAACTAATTCCAGCTCGCAAAGCCGACTTGGCCGGACAAATTCTTTTTCACCCAGAACTTCTCGTCGAGGGGCAGGGAGCGTGCATTAAAAAACAATGTCCGCAGCAATTTTTGTGCGTCTCGCAAGACTTTGCGTGCACCTATCCAAACAACATCAGTGGATTTAGTTCAAGTTCACGAGATGACCTCAGTTCTCCCCCGTCCAAATCAAGCTCGCTGATATCAGAGCCGGAACCGAATCAAAGAAGGACAGGATGCGAAAAAGCAGCGGGGGGGCGGGGTTAGGATTTATCCCAAATGCTTTCAACATGCCAGAAAATGCAACGGGGAACATAACGGCAAAATAAAAGTCATGTGTTGGTAATTTGTATTTCTGGAGTTAACCTTAGATGTGGTGAAATCGAGGACAATCGCTTTGTGATCTCGGGGAAACATCTGCATTGCACAAATTGAGAAATGAGAAATATTTCATGTTATTGCGTGCAGCCTCGCCAGCTACAAATAAGGAAATATGAAGCAGAGATTTACATTACATTACATTTTTTTGTTTTTGCTTTTGATGTACACTTAACGTTTTTGTTTTACAGTCCATTTTATTTGTTTATTTATTTTTTTGGGTACTTGGTGTAAAATGTTCACGAACCACCAATTTAGCCTCTTCAATTAAATGTGGGAGGCCCCGGAAAAATCCCAATTAAAGCAGAAAGAGAGAGGGGATGCAAATTCTACAAAGGAGGGCCCAAACTGAGATTTAACCGCAGAACCTCCGAACTGTGAGCCAGACTTGCTCATGTTTGTGTTTTGACTAAGTTCCATGACATGGAGGAGTTGTTGCTAAAACACGTCGCGCGCAGTGAGTCAAGGTATGAACCAGAACATTTAGATCATAATACGCATACAGAACAAGACGCAGTCGGACAATGTGCCAATTACTGTACCGCTTGGCCACATTCTGCGTGACTACAGAAAAAAAAAAAAATCTGCAGAACAACGTACGGCTAAACGTTACGAGCCTGTGTAATAAAACTTCGTGGGGAAGCAGCTGTGGTCGGCGGCATTTCGCATGTCCAGACACCCCAGAGAGATGTCGGGAGTGAAAAACGTCTCTCAGCATTTCTGCTTCGCCCATCATGATTAAGTTCACGTGTGGAGAATTTGCCGGTGATTGGCAGCGCGCGGACGTGATCTCCGTCTTACATTCTTAACTTCTCGGAGGACACTTTACATGTTATACCGCGATCTGGATTCAAGCGTGATCAATGCCAATAAAGCCATAAAATGTCCCCGATGAGATGTCGGGGGGGGCCTTGCCTGAGGCGTAACGAGCCGCTTTCTGTTTTATGAGGATGTTTTAAAGCGGCGAGTGGGATCTCGCGGTTATTTGGACGCAGGGCAAAGGAACGGCGGGCCGCTCCGGTTTTGATATCTCTTGGACAAACAGAGTCAGCGGAGTGAGCTTTATCACCGCCGTTTGACAGTTTTCATTTGACGACAGCAACGGATGTCAAACTCAAGGCCACGGGGGCCAAATAGGGGCTGCCACATCATTTGATGTGGCCCACAAAAAAAAAAACAAATCATGAATAGCAGCTTCACGTTTCTTGCAAAAATTGTTTTCCTTTTTGGCTTCACGAATATTACAAGTATGTTTCATGCACCCAGTAACCTGATAAGCTGTCCACTGCCGTCACCGCTGTCCCTGAAAGTTTCATCGCCAATGTTTGACTGCAAACGGTAATGGATGGTGAGAAGGGGGGGGGGGGATTAACAATCTAATTTCCATTCAAACAATCGTGTGGGCAGCCCGTGAAGAAGACAAGCTGGGAAGTGAACATGTCTCCGTTTCCATGTGCATCTGTTGTTTGGACAACACCGCCTACGCTCAACAACTCCCCAGGCTTGCGGTAATGTCACATGAACACACTTCATGCCTTACGGATCGTCCTATACATCTGGGATCATTATGCAAAGTAAATCTTGGAAAGTTTTAATTTACTGTCACACACACACACACAAAAGTAAAAAAAAGTTGTAAGCGTCAAATATAGAAGTTTTAAAGCAATTATATGCTAAGCAGCAATTTTTTTCATTCAATAAGTACACGTCGGAAAACGGTAAAATATGAAGGGGGGAAAAAAAATTCTGATCACTGGCAAGGAAAAGTAACCCCAACTTTTTGTTGAACACAAAGATTTCACTGGGGTCTATCACGTGTGTTTGGCCACAAACCCATACTTGAATATTCTGATCTGTTTGCCCAGAGTTACGCTACATAAAGCGCCGCATCGCGGGGATCTGAAGCTGGAGGTGAGCTGCCACCGCCTGGCCTGCCCTTGGCTTCATCAATCACAGCGTGACAGTGAATGGCAGGATAATATTGTTGCTGGTGCGTGATTGGGACGCCCCTCACCACACCCCCCCCACCCCACCGTGACTATACGAGAATGTTTTTATTTGTATGTATGCGCACATATGTCTGCACAAATGGACATATTCTTTTTTTTTTTTCTAGTCTGTGTGCTTGAGTGTCCGTTTCATATATATTCGGGAGGTGCGGGGTGGGGGGGGGGGGAGGGTATGTGCGGGAGATTTCGTGTCTCTCACACACTGCACACAGTAGGTGTACTTTAACTCCTTGGCGCCGGGGTCTTCCTGTAGTGCCGGAGCGCTGCAGCGCGCCGCTGGACAGACTCTTCCCGTTAAGGGCCTTGTGGTTACGGAGGGACCATGTGCCCATTCACCACTGTTTGTTTTTGATGTCATTATAAGTCCAGCACTCCTTCACTTGACCAGCGCCATCGAAATAGTCGCCTTTGTTCGATTGGGAGGCTCTCGCCCCGTCACAGAGCCGTATAAAAACATTTGGCTAGATACACTTAGAGGTGTATGTCCAAATTACACACGGGTACACACGCTGGACCGAGCCTCCTGCAATCGACATGCGTGCGCGCATAACACACACAGCTTTCCATTCAGCTCCCCTTCGCCCCGAATGTTTCTTTACCTAACATTTGAAGTTCCTGAAATAGGGAATGTTAGTGAATCCAAACATTTTCTCCGAGGCGCTCCTCGCTGAAACGTGGAGACCGGCAACGCTTTCCGGGTTATTACGTTTGGGCGGCCGTCGCGCAGTAAGTCGTTGGGACGAAATGCTGATTTGATTATGATGCAGGATACGGAGGACAGGAGATATTTTGTCTATTCGACATCATCTTGTACCGACGGTGAAATTGGATTTTTGTTTTTGTTTTATTTTATTTTTTTCCTCGAGCCGCGGCAAACGTTGCGTTTCAGGATATGAGGTGGTAAGTGAGGGGTGGACGTGGGTAATTACATCAATTCTGTCAACGGAGGAACATTTGGGCTCGCAGGTGGAAATAGGCCATAATATCCTCTAAATCGGCGAACGGAAAAAAAGAACATACCCTCGCTAACCTGTCTTCTGCGGTCGAGACAGACCGACACAAGTAAACCAGAGGGTGAAATTAAAAGAAAACACGCCGCGCCAGCAGGTACAATATTTTAGGAAGGTCGGGATGGGGCTCCAATCGGGTCTCTTCCTGTTTTGGGCTTGTTCTACGAGCATGTTGCGAAACTCACCGCTTGTTATTACGAGCAGTCGCCGGTCAAATACGTTTTGGAACGCGCCCGCACGGTCACGTCGGCATATGTCGTGCGCCCGTGCGACAAACGGAGCAGAATGACTATTCTTATATTCAATATGATTATGAGTTAGCCTTTCGACGTTGTGCAAGGCTGTAGCTGGAAGCAATTTCTACTGTTACGGCAAGATACTTTAATTATCGGTATTCCCTTTGGTTACAATGTCTAAACATGTGAAACACTGGAAATAGGATTACGGCTGAGCCTAGCTCTGGCACGATACTCGAGTGACCTCATGCCTTACTCCGGGTTTTGTCTAACTTTGATTTTGCCTCGAGAATTGAATCATAACGACCTCGGGGGGGTTTGGACTTGACAAAAACAGCCGAGGCGGGCACGTCGATCCGTCAATCATCATTCTGTCAGGCCCGCGGCGACGGCCAATCAGTGGCGAGAACGCACGTGATTGAGGCATGCCACCGATGTACCATCAGTGTCACCAAAAATTGTTCCCTTTATGAGACATAAAGGGGACAATTTCCTATGTTTGTTGTTTTTTTTGTGTGCGCACCCTTTGTCATATACTTGACTGAAAATTTGCAACGTGTGCTCAAAAATACAAAAACCGTTACATTCCGATGTGATTAAAAAAAAAAGACCCAAAGTGTTCATGTGCGAGTTGTGCAACTGAGACATACGCACGCACGCACGCACGCACGCACGCACACATTTTGGGGAGTTGCCTTTTCCAGAAACAACCGCAGGCGCCTTGACCTGTCTGCCTTGTCAGCGTTTGATGATATCATCTGGAGGCTTCCAGCTCGGTAGCCGTCACACGGCCGCACGACTGCCGGACGGGGGCGGGCAGGTGCTCCGCATCACGGTCAATCCACACACTCGCGCACACATGCGCATTTAAGTCAACACTGGGCAGCAGACAGCAAGGCTGCTGAGGTCTTGTGGTCTGCATGCACGTAGCGGGTGGACAGGATGCCCAAATATGAATAAACATGCTCAGACTGGACTGGACATGTACTCTCTTGAAGTCAAATATCAAACCCCACCCGGAATAGTCTTTTTGTCGCCGGCGTCATTTTTGCCATTTTTTTTTTTTTTCCGATGACAAAACTCCATAGCCGCCGTTGCGCAACCAACGACATGTAAGAATCGGCAGTGGGCGACTTCAAACGAAAAGCCAATCGGGAACAAAGAATTGCGAAGGGCTTTGTTGGCTTTTATAGGTTACATCAAGTCATCAGGCCCACCGCAGCCACGGGGGCCCCCAGCTTGCGGTTCCTCCAGTGTACATTGGGCGCTCTCCAGTGTGTGTCACCACTGTCACTTTGATGAGTCCGCCGCCAATAATCTTCTTATGTTTGCCATAAAAATAACAAATCAAGTCGACGTATAAATATAATAAAAGGGAGGCTTCATGTCAAACAACTAAGCAGGAACACCCACACATTTTTTTTTTTCAACTGGATGCCCCGAAAGACATTGTAAGACTTGTCTGGAGCAACTTCAGTGGGCAAGAAGCGATCCAGCTTTTCCCACTTTTGAATTGAGGACATTAATCATTCTTCCAAATCATAAATCATTATTATGCAGCTTTTCGGCAGAAGTGGTTCGTCACGTTCGACTTGCTGCCATTTCAAGACAACCTCTTCCGACCAATAATAATGACCTGGAACCCGATAACATGATAAGCGGTCCACTGTAGTAGCCGCTGTCCTTGAAAGGGTTAAAGAGACGACCAAACTACTTTGTGATCCAACACAAAACTCCTCAAGTGAACTTCAATGACTTCAGTATATCGCAATGGCGCCAACAGAATTGCTCGCGTTCGTTTTTCCCGCTTCCGTCGCGTTCCAAATGCCAATTGGCCAATTAAAAAGAAAATGAAGGCGAACCGTCGAAACAAAACCAAAACGTCTGTCCAGTGCCCTCCCAAACTTTTCCAAACAGTGTCCCGACTCTCTATTATTTCCTCAATGTTTCTTCTCCACCCAAATCTGTTTGATTTTATTTTTTGGAACCGATTCTGTGACGATAAAACAGCTCCTTCCTGCTTCTTGTCGATTTGTCACCGCTCTGCATTCAAGGCAAACGCCGCACGTGCGCTCGGCGGCCGTCCGATTAAGCGATGCGGGCACGAGCGAGCAACCACTTGACCCCCGCACTTGCAACAATAGCGGCGTGGCACTGACGCAGCTGCTCCGCACATTCACGCTCTGGATGCAATTACAAAATGTTGACGGAGAAAATAAAAAACAATTACGAACACTCGATTGTGGCTAATTTCTTTTACCAGATCAATATTTGCTCAGAAAAAAAAAAAATCACGCAACCTCTCCTTGTTTGCTTTTGCCATGCTTGTATTTACCCAAAGGAGATTGCCGATCATTTGATGACTCCACAGAGGTATGCAAAATATAATTACTGTCATATTATATTTCCACGTGGTGTGACACAACAGCCGGATACGTTTTCATGAGGTCGGGGATACTGTTTAGCAAGGAAACGGTCAACATGATCCAAACTGCCAAGTGTAGCACTTTTTTTTTTTTTTTTTTTTTTAACGACTCCATTTTGAATGTCGAACAGTTTAACAGCTTTGCCGGCTGCATTGTCAAACGCGCGCGGCTTAAAAATATCAGCGCTGGGCGGCCGCAATTTATGACCCACTTATCATGCTGCAGTTAAGCATATGGTGAGGTGGCAAAAAAAAAAAAAAAAATATGGGGCTTAAAATTTATAGCATTGAAGGATTGTGGGATGAAGTAAAACATGTATGACTGCATTTTGGCCCCTTTCACACTGGCTATCTGCGCTGGCTCGCTATCCTAGAATGTTATCCAATATTCATTTTCTACCGCTTATCTGGGGTTGGGTCGCGGGGGCATCAGCTTGAGCAGGGAAACCCAGACTTCTCTCTCCCCAGCCACTTCTTCCGGCTCTTCCCGGGGAATTCCGAGGCGTGCCCAGGCCAGCTGGGAGACATAGTCTCTCCTGCCGGTGGGACATGCCCGGAACACCTCACCGGGGAGGTGTCCAGGAGGCATCCTAATCAGATCCCCGAGCCACCTCATCTGGCTTCCTCTCAACGTGGCGGATGTGTTTAGAATTAGCCAATCAAATATCAACTCATGTTACGTAGGAGTCAGCACACAACCGGCACCTTTACAAGTGCCTCAGATCAACCCCAAATGAAGTTTTGATGTTCTAGTAGGCTTTTTTTTCTCTATTTGCTTTCAAGCAGAAGCCAAAAGGTTTTTGCTAACAGTCAATCCGCTCGCCCCCAACCGTGTCTAAAGCCCCCATATATTATATAAATATCATCATCATCATCACTAACGTCATCATCCATATGGTTAAAGCGCTTCATTTAACCCTCACCCTCACATTTCAAACTGGATTCAATGAACAGTAATTGCGCCACAAAAGGCGTCAGATGACCGCTGCGATACATTTCTCTCACATTAACACATTTAACCCGATCATCATATCAATGTTTGTACAGCATTTTCTCTCTCTCACTAGTACAGTAGGCGTAAGTGAACTCCTTCCCACAGTGGTAAGTAATCCTCCCAGCGAGTGTACACAAGCGTCTTCGCTAATCATTCCAAGATTTCCATCTCATACGGTAAGATAATACATTAATTGCTCTGGCATGCTATGCAACGCTATCCCTCTGGGGTCAGTCACCAAACCCCCGAAAGCGCGCAGCCGAAGCCGACGCAGTTAAGTTCACGGCTTCCTCTCTCCACGCTGTGCAACTCCAGGAGACAATTAGAGACGTCCGCTGTGCAATTCCCGCCCGATGATGAAATTTACTGCCGCTTTCACCGATTGGATGTCTGACACGTGAATGCGGTTTGACCAATCGTTCCTCCCGAACTTTGCAAGATAACAGCAGAGAGATGAAATGTATCACTCCCCAACTGTATTTTGCATTTTTTTCGCTCTTTGGATGTTTGTCTTTTTTGGGGGTCTTGAATTTCTTCCCCTTAAGTAAATAAAAGTAGTAAACCAATTTTGTAAAATCTTAGTTAACTTTTTTTTTTTTTTGAGCTGGGGAGGCAGACTTTTCCTCTTCTAGCGTCACCGCCAGACATATTTCGATTAAATGGTCCCTTCTGGCTCATAGGTTAGCCCGAAGTATTGAGTTTCACCTAAAATTAGCCATCGGTCTCAATTTATTGCCTCAATTGAGAGGCGCGAAAAGTGCCCATAACGGACTAACTTTGGTCCGGCCGTATAATGTTGCATTTTTATTTCACCGTAGTCATTGCCAGCAAGGGTGAGCCTATTATAACCTACACTTTTTTTTTTTCTCCTGGAGGTGTGAGCTACAATATTAGTACAAATGTGTTAGGAAAACATTAAAATCCAAGATAATTTTATTGGGGCAAGAATTGCTTTCCCCCTCCAGCCACATGACTTTTACAGGGGAGACCGTTTCCAATGTGGCGACAGAAGACACACGCGTGCAGACTGCAGCGCTGGAAAGCAGACAGGATGATTTATTATGATTAACAATCAAGTTTGAACGCTGTCAAATCTGCAAGGAGGAGTGGGCGGGGGGTGGTGGGGGGGAGTTTACAGTATGTAAACCTTCCAGGTTTCACAAATAAAATAAAGATGGGAGCCCCGAAAAGAAACAAAAATGATCAGGAGCGAAGACAGTGTTAGCATTGGGGTCATTGTTGGTGTCACATGACAGGATAGTCACAAATCTGGTAGTCCATGACAGTAGGATACACGCACAAATAAAAAACCCTCCCATAGACCGTGCCTAAAATTGAGCAGGATGTCGGCCATTTGGGCTTAAGCCGGCATTTTGGGTCAATTTTATGCCTCGACTTTGGCCAAATCCTCACCAAAAATATTTCAAATGAATCCTCAATTGGAAGTCAGCATTCTAGAGAGATGTCACCCTTGAACTTGCAAAGTCAAAATGTGAAAATCATTTCAAGATTTCACAATAAAAAAATATATATAATAAAAATAAAAAAAGCAGGTGTGGGGGGGTTGTTCATCACCATAAAAAAAAGTGATATCTCGAGGGGTTTCCAATTCAAATTAAATATGCCCTCATCTACTGTACAATGCTGTCCGGGAATTTTAAATGAATGTCTTTTATCCCCTGCGGGGTGATGAGACAGTTGAAATAAATGTTTACTCGAAGGTGTTGAGTTTATAAGCCTCACACGTGACTTTTTCCAAATTCTCTTCCGCCCCGGCCATCGCCTGTTCTCTCCCTCCCCTTCGTATCTGCAAGGGAACTATCAACAGCCACTTTACTCTCTTCAAACTATTCTTAGTTTCAACTGTGGCCGCTCCAGTAATATTTTCAAAGATTATTATAGTATTCACTAACTTTTTTTTTTTTTTTAATCTACCCATAGAGTTTCCACAGTTTCTTATTCTCCTTCCATTTTTTTGTACTCCCCCTCTTTCTCCCCCTTCCTCCCTTCCTCGCGACAGCAATCTTTGGTTGTAAAATAATAGAGCATCAGCCAGCAATAATTTGCAGTCCAAACAGAGCAGACGCTGGCTGACGTTCATTGAAACCTCATCCCCCCGCGGGCCCGTTTCCCTTTCCCCCCCGCCCCCCACCTTCCCCCTCTCAATTCCGTTGCTGAATGTTTGCACAGACAGGGCCTAAGTCCTGGCCATTGCTCTTAATAATGAGGCCTATGGCCGGCCTTGGCTTCAGCTTCGGTCGGGCAGGAGGAGGAAGAGGAGGGAGGGGGGGCAGATGCTTTCATTGGCTTTCATTAATCCCGAAGTCGGCAGTGGAGGCGACGCTGTCAAACAGACGGACAAAGCTTACCTACAAGGCAGGCAGGTTCAGGTAATGGGGGCCCAAGGCTGAATCCCAACTGGGAAAAGTGGGAATGTCTCGGGTGTAATTGGACTCAACTCGGCACTGGTCGGACTGGCGGTGATGACCACCAGGCAGCGTGATGCACACATTTTTATATAATAGCTCAAATATGACTTATTAGAGAGGCGTTCGTTACGTTAGCCGGTCAAATCCACGACGAGACGATAAGAAGTAAAGCAGCATTCAGATCGAAAAGCAGCACTCATGTGATCTTCTTTCTTTACTCGGGTGGTGGGTGAGCTGGATTCGTTGCCAGATCCACCCTGGACTGGTCGCCAACCAATCGCAAACAACCAGGGACACTCCCATGCACGTCAATGGACAATTTCGAGTCTTCGATCAACTTAACGTGCACACTTTTGAATGTGGCAGCACACAGAAATCGAACCCAGAACCTCAGAAATGTGAAGCAGACCTGCTAACCACTATGCAAGGGGTCACCAATATACTTAGTGGTATTTTTTTTTTTTGGATATGATGAGTTCATCGGATGTTTAAGTAAATAGAGACAACGTGACGAATTGAAAACTTGTCATCATAACAATGAGCTCTCTCTTCTCAGGAATGCCAACACAATATTTTCAACCGAGCCCAAGACTATATATAGTACATAAATAAACCAGATACTGAAATAAAACCTTTGCAGCAGTGGTGAAAGGACGACTTCAATCCAACGTTACCCCCCCACCCCCACCCCCTCCCTCTTTAGGGATCCAATTAGCATTAGACATGCTTGTTGAACATTTCAAACCAAAAGAGGCTGACCAGGCTAAAGGGATCCCGTTCAGCCTGTAAGTGAGAGAAAGAAAAGAAGAGGTGGTTCTCAGGGAAGTCAAACACTAATCTTCTCCTCAGTGTCTCGAGCTCCACTTACTGGAACTCCCGCGGATTCCTCTGGTCGGCGGTCGGCTAAGGCAAACTAATCACCACATTCAATGAACTGAGGTCTGACCGCAATGTTGCCCGGTACAAGGCCTGGCAGACTTAAAAAACAGCCTGTTCGTTTTCCACCGTCATCGCCATCACTCGCGCGAGGGCCAAAAACCTTCCCGGAGCATTAAATACTGTATCAATAGCAAAAAAAAAAAAACCTTGGCAATTAGTTACATTTCCTTGTCAAGATCGGGGCACACCAAATGGAGTAGCTTTAAGTGGACTTTTAATTGTATAATATTTGGCGTTTGGCAAACCCTCAGCCGCAGACAGGTTGGGGAGGAAGAGGAAAAAAAAAATCCCATACATTTGAGGAATCACAAAATAGTACCAGGGGCAGGCTTATGTTTCCTCCTACAGAGCTTGCGTGGCCAAGAACAATCTCGAAGAGCACGGCTGAATGTTTTCATTGTGTTTCTTGTGCTGAGGTGGGCACAAGAGCGGCTTCCTGTTTCTCGGCGAGGCTCCTTCTCCAATCTCACACCTAAACGCAGGCTTGACGGGGACGATAACCAAAACCAGCGGGCTGCCAACTTCCAAACTTTCTCGAGGGAGCCATCTCGGGCAGAGTGCCAGAACTTTGACTCCTTTGCATACTTTCATGAACTTCCAACATTATCGACAGCACGTTCTCAGCTCCAGATTTTTCGCCCGGTCCCCCCATCTGTCATCGATCATTTTAAATTGTCAATGTGGCACTCAACGTCTCTATGTCAACTGGAACCGGAATAAAAATTATTCAGGACCTTTGCTGATAATGCTTTCTTTGCTTGATCATGTTTGAATGGCTTGGATCGAGAATACCAAAAGTGGAAGGCCATCATCACACACACAAAAAAACTGTGATAACCGCACAAGACATTGGCATGTCAAAATCGGATTCCATAAATTCTTTCAAAATGACAGGTTCAATTTTGATTGCAGCTTCTAACCCAACAAAGACAACCAAAAGTGTTGGCAGCCTTTCAGTCAATTAAAAAAAAAAAACATTGGTGGTCCAAACAATGTTTTGCTGCACAACCTTGCCAGCCAATAATTACTCTCCAATATTTTCTCTCACCCTCAATGAGGACGCGTGCACCTGTCAACAGGTACTCCAGAGGACTTCTCCAGATGACTTAGGTTCGAAGGTTGCCTCCTCGAATGCAGCAACCCCCCCCCCCCCCAAAAACATGGGAGTGAGCAATGAAAGGGTGAGATGGATGAACCCACTTATCCCTCTATTTTCTTTCATGACACCGAAGCGCACAGCAGAAAGTGGAGTCGGGAGAGAAGGAAAATAATAAAAATGTGTCGAATGATGGAGGGAGATCATTAAAAAGGCCTGCGCTTTCTACCCGCACAGATTGGTGGTGTAATTAACCCATTACATTCTGCCCCCCCCCTTCCGAGTCTTTCATTGAGGGTGAAGCCTTTGGCAGGGGAGTGTTCACGTGCGCGCTACATTCGGTTCACTCCAACGTCATTAATCATCAAGCCAAGTTCCAAACGGTTCATTGAACAGTTTTCGGCTTGTCTGAAGAAAGTCATAAAAGTGGGGAACAATAGCCGGGGCAAAAATTGATCATCTTCACCAGAGTTGATCAACTGGTTAGCACTTAGGATGGGTTCGAATGGCTCATCGTCGACTATGTGGCATCCATATGTGCCCACCTACATCATCATGCGGCGGGTACATCCAAGTACGGTAGCCCCAGAGGGTCAAAAAAGACTCATAGCAGCAAAAAAAAAAAAATGTATCGAGGTAGTTCAACGGGTCGGGTTGAAGTGCTGGACTCATCCCGGGCCAAACTGTTACATCATCAATCAAGCCAAACGCATGTTATGGTTTGTTATATTTTTGAGGACGTAAGAATATTAATGATGTGTTAGCTACCATTAAAAATGATGTCACCAAAAATGTAAAGCAGTTGGAAAACCCACAGATTTTTTTTTTTTTTTTTGCGCAGCCTACAAAGAGTTGGAACGGAGTCACAAAGCACATCGCAAGACGAACGCTCCAAGATGGAAACCATCCTCCCGCAGTCTTACTCATCTCGTCAACCGCTGACCGCCTCTGTTTTTCAAACATTTGTCTCTGCCATTTGCCTGCACCCGCCGCGCAGTTTGAGCTTCCCATTTTGCCGTACGCTCCCGTTCTTCCGATTGATGAAACGAGCCGCAAACTTGTACCCCGAAACCCAACACCGATCATTCACCTCTGAGTCACCCTCAATCCCCGGACAGAATCGGCACCAAAGCGGTCTTTTCTTCAAGCGAGATCGAAAGAGACTAGAATATGAAACGGCCCGCTCACACGAACGAGCACGACGTGATTAATACACATCGTTATAAACGATCTCGGGCGCTTCCAGCATCATTCAATTTATTTGCTTTTCCTTTTTTGTCACAGCAGCCATCTTTTGTTGAAATCAGAGATGCCGATGCGAAAAGAAGAATTTCATGTTAAATGGACTCCATTTTATTTCATTAAATGGTTGCACAAGGGGGAAAAAAAAAAAACATCGCAGTCCAGCTAATTTTTTTTTCTTTTTTTTCACGTAGACTACTTTAAAAAATATACTTGATCAAGATCATCAAGTCTCGGCTTTCATGGTTTTGGACAGCTTTCATGTGGCGCTGCCAGTGAAGTGCGCGCTTTTCGTTGCGTTTCTCACGCTGATATTGGAAATTAAATGTTGAGTAATAAATCACATCCATACATAACTCCGACAGTGACATGTTAAGTACCCTACCTCGGGTTAATCAACTTTTTCCACCTTTTTTTATTTTATGTTATTCTGCCGCTTCAAAAAAAAAAATGTCCAGCACCTCTTTTGTATTTCGAGACATTTTTTTTTTTTTTAAAGAGGAAAGTTGTCTGGACTGCAAGCAAGCCGCTGAGGTACCTGCACTCGGGTCTATTAAAACGATGCTGCGGTAACTCTTGGCATTGTCATTGGCAGGCAAAATCTTGGTACAGATGTCTGGACAGCAACACGTGTTGCTCCGTAACCAATCTGCAGCTTTTAGCATTAGCGGTGCCCTCGTACATGATTAAGTTACATGGTTGCCTGGTGCCAAGCAGCCCCCCCCCTCGTACGATCCAGATTGTTGGCTTCTCAACTTTAAGCTGGTAACAATCTTCATGGCGCACTTTTTTTTTCTCTTTCACTGAAGGTCAACAACATGAATTCCAAAAATAATTTGAAAATGCGGACTGGGATGACCACAAGCGCACTTTTCCATGTAGCTAACTCTGCACTTGCTTTTCACAATAAAATAACAAATAATACCCCAACCGCCTCGCGAGCAAACGTAATGCAAAGCATTGCAAATCATGAAGATAAATTGTTCTCAATTGCAGGCAGGAAGACGTTTTTTTTTTAAACTTCATGACATTTTCCTGCTGGCTAAAATACGACAGTGACCTCCAGTAGGTGCGTTGCGAACAAAAACATGGATTTCAAACGTTGCAGGGGAACGGGATGGAGACAGCTCATCCCGGAGTCGATTAAGTACTCGCTATTACCGCCGACGACTTGGCCGGCGCGACGGTCACATGCGATTCAGCTGATCAAACTGAGCCCCCGAGTGCCGCTGTCGCCATTAGCCGGGACAGGCGTGATTAATGCGTGCTGAACCTGCGACCCGCCACCCGAAGGCGCTTGCGTCATGACCTCCTCTCGCCTTTTATCATTCAGTCTCCGGATTAAATTGTACAATACTGACTCAAATTGTTGCCGACGTGATTTGTCTAAAGGGACACGCTTGAAAAACAACAATAAAAGAGTCGGAAATACTCGTCTGCAATTGGTACACCTCGTCGAAGCCGCTTTGAATTGTGACCGTATTTCGCTTGAGCCGTTCCGAAATTTAAGGTCGGGACTCAAATTGGGTCAATGTTTTGGGGCGGGAAATGCAGGAAAATCCTCTCTCGGTGTGTGACAGCTCGAGGGCATAAGGCCGACTCGCGAGCGCCCGCCACGAATCGACAAGCTCCCTGACTGAGGCGGGATTCTTTCGATGGCGTGCGTACGCCGAACCCGAGGTGTTTATTTTGCTCGCTCGGGATAATATTTCTCCTCTTAGTCTCCAAAATGCTATCTCGCGTTGCCATGGACAGGATCGAGGCAGGGTAAACATCAACAGCCCGTGCCGAGGGCCTCATCTGTTTGCCTTTGTGAGCTCGTCGGCGAGATTGCGAGCGAAAGGGTTTTTACGCGTAGTTGCTGTGCGGACTGCCGAGTGACGGGAAAATACCAGTAAACGCTGACCCCCCCCACCGCGCCTTAGCCGTGACCCCCTGGGACTCAGTCAAGTGCCCGCGTGAGGCTAAGCGAAGGTGAAGCACATCGCCGTCAGTTCCGCTCAAACGCCGCTTTGTTTGTCGGAGGCCTCGCGGTTCACAAGTTCATTAACCCGTTGGCAGATCGGAGGCCGCCAACCCCATCGCGCCCGTTTTTTTGCCGTTTCACAGTTTTTCATAATCCGGTGTCACAATCGAAGCAGAAGACAATTAGATCGAGTCTTTCTCAAATAGAAGTACCGCCCCCGAAAATAACGCATTACAACTGGGAAATTGTGCGAATACTCTGGTAATGTTTATAGGATTTGCCCAAGCCAAGCCCAAATCCAAATAGGATCAAGTGGAAAGCGGCGCTGGATACCACAATGCTGTAACACGGATTCAAGACTACGTTTGTTTACAAAAACTGTTGAGAAACGACGTTTTAATGACAGGCAGCTATTCCCGTGTCCGCTTACTAAATCTTTTTTGTTCATGATAGAAGCTGTGCCAGATTGCGTAGAAGTCAGGAAAGTCCTTTTTTTTTTCGGAGTACAATAAAACCAGAGTGATGTGATTGAACTCGGGGCTTGTTTGCTGCCACTGCAGTGTTTCCCTGTTTGGTCTATCGTCATGGCGATGAGGGAGACAGGGAAGGAGGGATGCAGGAGCCAAAGCGAGGTGAGTTTCAGCAGGTGATCCAGCCTGTCGGACTTTATAGCCCTCGTGTCAGTGCGTCGGATGAAAGCGGTGTCGGGTTCAGCACAGACCGCGGGTGAACTATTTCGAGTTCCTCGGAAGCCAGGAGGGCTCCAGAGAGAACGCAACTTTCGAACAACAAATAAAACCGCCGTGCGATCAAAATATGGTGATTGTAATACACATTAACAAGAAATGAGGTTGCAGTGTCCCGATGCGCCCCAATATATATTGAGTCGTTGCATGATGTGATGAGTTCCTTGGTAAGAGCGGAAATACTTTGAAAAACATTCGCTTAAAAAGGAAAAAAAAAAAAAGGAATAATGCACGTGTGGTCGGAATGCAAGTGAATCCAGATGCTTCATCTCCACTTGGGAAGAAGATTCCGTCCAAAGAAAGCTATCCGAGCGACCAAGCCCTTTGTGACGGGATGTGAAAAAATATTTGCCGATGGGATACAAAAATTCCCGATTCTCTTCTCATTTCCAAACTGAACGTGATCGTTTGTGAAGTATTGTGCAATGTTTTACGGGGGCGGGGTTTGATTGGGGTTTTTTCTTTTTGGTCAGCGAACCATTATGAGGCTATTTCTCTTTCTGATGAGTTTGAGTTTGGCAGTTTATTGACCTTTGAGACGATTTGAACAATATTTAAGATAGTCTCGCTTGGAGCTACTGAAAAGGAGGTCATCAGAAGATTAGAACCGACTTTCGGTATGATGCAGTGCACAGCTACACTTCGGGAGACTAAAACCACAACGCTTAGTGCAGTGTTCATTTTTGACAACATTAAAAAAACATTTTTTTTTAAACTATTCTAAGATGGCTCCGCAGCATTCAGTCGTTTTCAGATTCACTCCAAAAAAAGTCCCACAACAACACACACACACACACACACACACACACACACACACACACACAGCCTCTGTGCCATCCATAGCTCCTTACAATATCTTGTCACCCCCCCCCAAATTGTTTTGGCATGTATTGAATTCCCCTCTCCGCTGATCCGACCAATTACAGCCTACGTGTGTGCATGTGCGTGTGTCTGCGAGCAGTGCACAGACCACATCGTACATCTCTACCACCCCCCCCTCCCTAATGTTTTCACAGGGACCAGGAGCCGACATTGAGGTATTTGGGTTATTCTTTTGGAATGATGTGCAGCGCGACTGAAAAATCCCACAAAATTGAACGCTAATCGAGCATCAGATCGGGAGCGAGGGTTGGATGGGGTGACGGGATGAATATCGACTCAAGTCCATGACCTCTTCCTCGCAATGTCATTCTTTACGGGGGGGGGGGTCCTATCTGTTCACCACCTCACATAAGAAACCTGGAGCTGAGAAAAACAAAACAAAACAAAAAAAAGTAAATCCAATAATGCGGTTACAGAAAAAAAAAAGTAGTTGTGGTATGGCGGGGGCATTTGACCCGTCGTGATCAGCGTCCGATTTTCCCAACACACTCATTATCCCAAATCCGTGCTTTCCGTGCGTCTCCTATACCCGCAAGCCCAATTTTCCCTGTATTTCTCCAAGGTGTTTATGGAAAGCCTTCATCCATCTTGACATGCAAAAATAAGAGATGGAGAAAACTTGAGAGAAAAAAAAAAAAGTCATCCAAATGTTGAGTTTGTCCTAATCAGATGCAAGCGTCCAGAACGCTTAAACTGAGATGTTATTCTAAGTGGTTTTGAGGGCAGCGAGCTTGTCGTGTTTTTTTTTTTTTTTTTTTTGGCCGTGTTTATATTTCAAATTTTTAAGCAATACATATATAACAAATTATGCACATCACCTTCTCGTATTAGGCGCAGGGCTGGAGCACTGCTGGAGTTGGTAAAAGGTCTGCCAAGGCCAAAAACCACTGGAAAAAGTGTGTGGGTAGAGACTGGGATTCAGTCAGGTCTTTGTAACATGATTCGTTTTCGAGAACATGTCTCAAAGAATGCAGCTGAATTAATCAGATTTACCAAAGGAGTCGCCCGTACCTGTCCAAAGCGCATTAATGAGACGTGGAAGAAAACTAAATCAACAATAACAAGTCGGCGCATAAAAATGTTGTACTGCGGTAGGACTTTTGCCTCCTAAAACATTTGAGGATGACTGTTAAAAGTGTCAACGAGTGTGGAGGCAAAGAGGAAGGCCCCCCCACCCCACCACACCCCCGCTTCTCTCTCTCTCTCCCTACGTGCCCGCCGCAGAGATCATTGAGAGATGACTGGAGTTGAGCTCTTCATGTGTCTCACATTTCCCATTCTGATTCAAGTGCAATGGAGCGTTTCTTCACATTTCCCTTTCAAGTTTACCCAACTGTGGTCGGAATCTGGGCTATTACGAATAAAGGGGAGAAAGAAAGCTGGTGGCGATCGGAGAGCCAAGATGCAGGCGGCCACAATCAACCAAGGGATTCGAAGAAAAAAAAAAACTTTTGGGCCATCTCCATATTCACTCACTAATTGTGCAGTTCAAATAAACTAAGATTCCAAACAAATGTTTCATTTTAGCATCAAAATTTGATTTAATGTCATCCCCAAGGCTCATACACCACAGTTCTCTTCCTTAGACTGATCAACAAATATTTATAAAATTTTTAAAAAATCGGAAATTCAAGTGAATGTTTCCTGATTTTTTTTATTTATTTTTTGCTGCAGTGAAATTATGGATTGCATCCAGATTTCCGACGCTTTGCCCGTCAATATCCGCTAGTAGGCCACTGTCCGATCCTCTGGGAAGGCCAGAGAAGGCAAGGCAGCTTTTTTTCATATCACACATTCTATACTCAAGGTAACTCAATGTGCTTGACAAAACAACATTTAAAGGCAAAAGAGATAAAAAGAAAAAAACCCAACAAATTACTAAAAGAGCGAACAGCGCAAGAACACGATTTCCGAAAAATGTATGACGTAATGCTCTAAAAGATCTTAATTCTAGGTATGAGGAAGCATAGTTTTGAACCTTAAAAGCAGTTTCACTAACTGCTAACTTCACTTCTTTTAGCATCTTCCATGTGCATGCGGCAGAACACCTAAATGCTGAGGCACCATGTTTGCTTCGAACTCTGAGCTCCTCGAACTGACTCGAGTCTGCTGACCTCAGGACCTTACTTGGTTTATATATTCCATGAGCATTCGGACCGGAACAATTCAGTGATTTATAGACTGCTAGCATATAAAGATATTTTTAATCTAAAGCTGATCTGAGGTTATTGAGTTGAAAATACATGTTAATTTTTTCCCCCCCGTGACAATATACTGTACTCAACTCAAATCATGATGCAATAATTTATTTTTGAGTTTATATGAATGAGGACTTTTCCAATCCGGCTGCAGTGGCTCTCTGCCATCTTCAAATGACATTCAAGTAACATGTGAAATAAGCTCCCGAATGTCTCGGGTTCTGTGCTTTCTTGTGCTAGTCTACAATTTTGGTCGATGCAGTCCATGCATCCGATGGAATTTGGAAAGCTGGTTTCCCAGCAGGCGGTTACAGAGGTGTCACAGTCACTTTGGCAACTTGGCACGGAGCATGAAGATTGAACGGAAAAGCCTTCCATTTATTATGCAAAACGATTCACCCTGGGAATGGGAAGTTGGAAAATTCTGCTCAATCGCACATCAACTTCAAATCTGCCTCGGCGAGAATGGAAAACGCCGATGGTCGGGACCGGCAACAAACAAATGCAAAAGTACCACACCCGAAAAATCGCCATATTGGCAAACTGCGCCGAATGACGTTTTAACGCATTAGCGTTTTGTTCTTTGACCCGTAGTTGCTTGGCAGAAAGTTCGAGTCGATGCGTAATCAGGCTCGCGTTTTTTTTTTTTCCAAAGCAACGCTCGAATGTCAGCGCAACACCCCCTCGACCATAATTGGCATGGGAATTCACGTATTCCACTGCTCGGTATTGATCTGCATCCCTCTACTGCCTTGGCAACCGTGTTTGGTGCGTAAACTGCAGCGCAAACAAACCCGACCACATGACATGACGCTCTTTAATGAGGGCTGGTTTTGTACCCGGGACAGCAAGAAAAAAAAAAGTATATCCCACAATTTACTTGCAGTGTGTGTCAAGCAATATCCATGTCAAATTTAAACACAGACAGTTTGGCTTTTTGAGGTTTTCTATTCCTAAACGAAACCATCTTAGATGCCTCTGTTGACAAGTAACACTAGACTGGATTGAATGCGAACAAGGTAGTTTGCGGTGATTCAACAACAATATAGAATTATTATTTTTACCCGCTGAGACCATTTAAAAATAATTTATTTTGTTGTTGGCCCGTAATAATATTTTAGGTCTGATCAACACCCAACGAGTACAATTTATTTATCTATTTATTTATTTATTTGGATATTTATTTATTTATTTATTTATTTATTTATTTATTTATTTATTTGTTTATGTATTTATCCGTCTATTTAGCTATTTAGCTATTTGTTTGTTTGTTTGTTTGTTTATGTATTTATTTATTTATTTATTTATTTATTTTTAACCGCCTTTGTATGTGCCTGCGCAAAGATGGTGAGTGGAAAGAGTCAAAAATGAAATTGAAAAATCGTACTCAAGAGCAACAATCGGCAAAAACTGATTCGATACGACTCGCAGCTTGCTGCCCCACCCCACTGGCCCCACCCGACATCAACCTCCTCATTGGCAGCCTGCCCTGCATCTTAAGATCTTTTTTTTTTTTCCAGCACTCTCCCCAAAGCCTTTGCCTTGCCCCCGCATGCCCCCACGGCTACAGCTTGGCTAGCCTCACAGCCCCCACGGTGCCCGGTGATAAATGAGAGCTTTCACACTACCGAGTTTGTCCTGGCTGCCGTGTCAGGGGGAGATGTGGGCACGGCACACACGCTGATGAGTTTTTCTTTTTTTTTTTGTGTGAAAAACGACAACCGCCTGAGACGAAGGTGAAGGCGGGATGGGGCGCGGTGCGGTCAATTCAAGATGAGGAAGAACAAGGGGAAGAGGATACAAAAGAGGGAAAGTGTGTCCTGACGAGTGAGCCAACAGTCATCATCTAAAGTGCACCTTTATGAGTTGTGTGTACTTACATGTTGGTTTTAGTCAATGTCCAGTGTTTGTTTAGAGGTTGTCGACTATAAACGTGTTTACTTGGCCAGTTGCTTGCAGCTCATTTGTCAGGGGGGAATAAATTCTTTCCAAGCGAAAACAAGTTTGCAACAGAGTCCCCCCCCCCCGCTTCCCTATGCAAAGCCAAGCGCAAACGAGTCAAATAAATAAAGTGACATTGAATTTAATGTCAAAAGGCAACGTGTGTAGAGAAGATCGACGATTACCCGTCAATATTTAAAAACGGTTTTCTTAAAGTCTTCTCCAGTTTGGTGTTCTTATAGATGATGTGAATTGAACTGGAATGTCATTTTCTGTTTAAATCGTCAACAAGTCATAGGCATGTTCTCAAGAGCGTCGGCACTTGTGAAAGCGGACAAGAACAATATCTCATTTTTTTCTGACAATGTGTGTGTGTGTTGAATACCGCTGGAATGTATCATCGACTTAATTTGGAGCCATGTATTTATTTTAAGACGGTACAATGACTTTTTAGGAAACACCGACGTAGATTCAAAGAATGTTTGAATCGCGTGATCGACAGAAAGGGGTTGGAAAGAAATGATAACAGCAATTAAAAAAACAAAAAAAAGGTTGTAAAAAGTAGGATGAGGAAGAAAAAAAAAAAGCCAAAAAGCAGGAAGCAGTTGGTTGCGTTTTATGTTGTCTGGCTGTGTGTCTTGGTCCATTTGTGGTTCTGTTCAGAATTCCTTTGCAGACCACTACAGGCCACATAAAACAGTGTGTGTGTGTGTGTATATGTGTGCGGGTGTGAGATCAGTCCTGATTTCAACAGCGCATGTTCACGCACCCGCGTCGGCTCCATCGCCGCTGCACGAGCAGCATGGCAACCGATTCACGGATGTGCTCTGCTCCATCACATCACCGAGCAAATCTCACACACAAAAAAATTTAAAAATCACACACGATTGTCAAAAAACACATCGGAGGAAGCCGAAAAGAAAAACAAAAGTATTGGGGAGGAGGAAAAAAACCCTCCATTGTGTTCCGTTATTCTGCCCTTCACTTTCAATCGTTGCGTCTTCCGTCAAACGGGCCACCCTTTCACAAACGTGTGGGTGTGTTTTTGGCTGCCTGTCCCTCTGCGCTTTTCGTTGAAACTGTCGCCGCCGTGCAACCGCGCGCCCATGTCGGCTGATGACCACTAGCAAAAAAAAAAAAAAGACGGCGCGACACAAATACTAAGGTTGCAATCAGTCCACAAGACTAGAGATCCAATATGGACCCTCCTGGAAGGACCGTGTGTGTGTGTGTGTGTGTGTGTAGCAGCCAAGACGTATGGAAATAGATGGGTATACATTGAGTGGTGATGGGAAGTGATGGCTTTCCACCACCACAGTGGCTTGGCAAAGGGACTTCCTGAAGCTTGCAGGGGAAAAGGGGAGTGTGTGGGAAAGTGCGCCGTCGGAATGGAAACTGTCCCTAATCCCATAATTCACGGTAATGTAAAGTTTCGGACTTAAAAGCAAAATGACGGTGGACATGATAATCACCAGGCAGTGCCAGTTTGGACTTTTTTGCCGCTCGAGCAGAAAGGATCAAAAAATGGATGCAGTTGTACTCAATGGTTATTGTCTTTGTAGATTGGTAGTGGTATGGCATAATTATGGATTCATGAATCAAATTACGACGACAACGAAAAAAAAGGTTGGGGACCGCTGCGCCGTGGTGGGGGAAAAAAATGTAGATGACATCATTGCGAGCACAGCGGGAAGCCACATAAGAAGGCCGACGCCAAATTTGGAACTGTGGCACGGATGGAACCAAAGTTTTGAGTCCCAATGTGGAAGGAAAATGTGCCCTTTAGCAAGGCATGTTTCCTCAGTGATTAAAAAAAGCAATTTACCAAATCTCGCCCCAAAAATTGTTCGGGTTCTGTTACATCACCTTTTTTTGGCCCTCCTTTGAGCAACGCTAAATTCAGATACACACGCAAGGCCGAGATCAATTTCTCTTTTATTTACGAGTAGGCAACACATCTACGCATTTGTGATTTGTCTTTGACTGCAGAGTTCAAGGCCAAACTGCCTTCTGCCTATTGTTCCTTCGTCGGCTCGCCGCCCCGCTTTTTTTTCCATCGACCCAAACGCTTCCTGCGCCTCTCCTCCTCCATTCACCATCCCGTCCTACAACCCCTGACCTCTGACCTATCTGACTTGAATCACAGGGGCCCATCATCGCCCACCGCTTTTGTACGGGTGTGTGGAAAACAGACTAATAAAACACGACGCATGCAAGCGCGATGAAAGAGACGCTGTCTCGTCGAGAGATTAATCCCAACCGGGACAACGGGAAGGGCGCTGCTCTTCCTTGCCTTCCATTGAGCCAAGTCACAGGTGGCCTTCAGATGTGTCGCGAGTTCAACGGGCGTGGGTGTGGGACGTGGGAGAACCGCATTCATTGACAGAGACATTCAAATGGAAATGATTTTTTTTTCATGTAAAACTGTAAATCCGTCTCGATCGCTGCATGTCTTGCGTTTATTCCCCGTGACCCTGCGTTGTCATCCATCTCCGTTAAAGACAAATTCACTTTTAGGTGGGCTTGATCTAAGCAAGCATTGACAACGAGTTTTCGTCCTCCATGAAGGAAGGCTTAAATCACCCCCCCACAAAAAAAAAATGGCCGCCCTACACTTTGCCCACTTTGTCGTTATTTTCATTTTTTTCCCCTCTTTTCTACGATCTGTTGGGTCTTTTGAATAAAAGAGGGTCACCGATATGAAAAGGGCACAGGAGGTTATAAGCCACTCGTGACTACTTGGGAGTACGACGACCGCCTCTGCAAGTTTGGTTCTTCACTGGTAATTGGACAGCGTCTATTGTAAACAGGATCACATCTGACTCCCATTAAAAAGCACAATTTAAACAAGCAAGGGCCTGAGTGGGAAACAGCAGTCGTCAGGAGCAGTGGTCACAGGTTGTGTCAAAGTTTTGGACCCGACGTCAACGTGCCGCTACATCATGAAGTACTTTCCCCCCCACCCCCCACCCGATGTTAATTAACACACTCGAGCGCTTTGGTTTCTGCCTCGGCAAATATACAAATTAGAAAAACATTTCCTTTTGTGCCGAGGCGGGAGGCGTCCGATGGTCACGGCTACACAAATCACACAAGAGCTGAGATCCAGCTTCCCAAACGCACGTGTCACGCGTACTCGACATCCTCTTCGTCGATGATGAGCAATACATATGCACTTGTTTAATGTCTATTGGGACACAAATAATATTGAAATATCTATTGAAAATAGATATTCGTGAAGATCCAAGCTCTTGTGGACACCCGATAAATTATCTTGAGAGACATTTTATGTGCGTCACCAAATCTCTGTATTTTTTATATGTACATGCATGTACTCCTATACGTATTGTCTACCCATCCCCCCCCCCCTCATGGGAGAGGCATGGAGTGTCAGTCTACAAGGCTGTCAGAGCCTGCTCAATGACAGCCTATAAGTTCCCCCTGGTTCCCTTTTGGAATAACAAGCAGCCTTATTAAATAACCTCTGTTTCACCTTACCCCCCCCACACACACACACACTCGTAGTGAGCCCCTCATCTCCATCCAAAAACAAATGTAAGCTCAATAAGAGCCAGGCTGGACCTGCTATTGGTAAATCCACGTGCCTGAACCCAGCCGCTACAAATTACCATATTATAGGGCTTACGGGGCATTACTTTTGGGAGGCCTTGACCCAAATCAAATGCCCGAATTGCCTTTGTCTGTCTCGGAAGACACTGATGGAGGAACTGGCTGGAATGAAAGAAATACCGTCAGGAGAGGAGACAGAGAGAAAGATGGTCAAAGGTGGAAGTCAGCGTCTTCCCCGCAGCCCAATTCCCCAATGACAGTTTACGGAGCAGCCCCCCAACCACGTGGTGACGTCACTATGACTCACGCCTCTGATGACTCAGCATCCAATATATGAAAGTCTCATTAATTTAGGCCACTTAAGGCCATTTTCCAGTTGGGCTTGTTTTCTAATGAGGCAGGGCAGGGCAATTAGGTGATTAGTATTATGGCAGCGCCGTGCTTTTTTAGGCATATAGCGGCCGACAGAATCTAGCTCACTGTCTAAACTGTGAAGGAGTCATTAGATAAATAGATGACAACCAAGCGAAAGAGACTCACGGACTCCTCGCTTAAAAGGGAGGGTTCAATGTTTTATTCGTTGACTCCGCAGGTGTGGTCGCAATCGTCATTTTAATTCGACATAAATCTCATAAGGCGGCATGAAACCTTGTCAAACGGAGCCACCAGTCAAACGGAGATCCGCCGAGAGTTCCTAAAGTGCGAGTGTGAGCAACAGTTTTTCGATCAAACTATTAAAATCCGAATCAAATGGCAGGTGGATGTTGCCAAGGCGTCAGTGTTCCTATTCCAACCCCCCCCCCGCAGAGCTTTTTTCTCGCACACGTTCCAGAATTTCGGCAACCCTCGCTGTTGACAATGAATTTAAATGTGATGTCCATGGCATGTATGCACACGGCAGTTTGAGTACTAAGTATTTACCAAGGCAATGGACTTAGTTTGTGTTGGCTTGGCGGATGGTGACACAGTCCTGCCCCCCGATAGCCCTGGCAGTCATTTTGTCTCACTGTACCGTCACAGAAAATTCAGGTAAGGGATTTACTAAACAAAATATTGTCTTAAAGAGACTGAGGGGGGGAAAGAAAAAGAGAGTGAAAGAAACATTAGGGGACCTCTCCCTGTGTTTACTTTAGCAATTTTGTCCAATTTGTCTAAATTGCGTAGCTGACCTCTGAGAAAAAAAAAAAAAAAAAGCATATGCTTAATGTCAAAAAGCAGCAAAATATGACTGATCACCTTCATTTTGTCCATTTGGCTGCTTGGCGCGAGACTCTAAATTGTGTATTCTTTCCATGGCGCCAAACCACCCGCCCTGCATTTAATTAATTTCCTCTTATTTATACGGCCAAACTTTACAGCGCTTTTTCTTTAGGCAACATAGACCTTCCTGTCTTTGGAAAAGTAAGACTTGCTTTGGGAATTGTTTAATCATCTTTTACGCTCACTTAAATTATCTCATTTGTCCGTCCCCATTTTTGTCACTGCACAATTGGAGTAAAAGGGGTGGGCGGAAGGGGGGGCGAGGGTTAGATAGTCATTTGTCAGGACCGCATTGCGACACGACGAAATTGCCGCCATCGAGGGCCGATCGGAGAGTCGACGTTTGTGAGCGTTTAACGTCATCCCCAAATTCAGGAAAAAAAAAATCATTCAACCCAAATAGCCAAGTCACATTTGAAACTTGAAATGAAACAGTCGGTCGAGAGGGCGGACGATGCAACGTGACGTGAGCGACGATCCCGATCAGCTAGAATGCCGGAACAATAACAAACCAGGATGAACAATGGCGTCTTTTTACATTTGTTCCAATATCATGATTTGTGGACCGCATTGCAAGTGGCTCTTGTTTTAAAGGTAACATTGCCGCTAATATTAGCATGCCGTCAAAGAGACGAACGTCAAGACCGATGTCATTGATTCGGAGTGGACAAAATGTACAGTAATTAGTGACTACATTTGCACATCGTGTTCCGCGCCTCACGCAGTGGAACGAGCCCCATCCGAGCCGCCTCCAAGCCGCGTATTATTCCAGTGCCCCGACCAAAAATAGCACGGTGACAGTTCATTTATAGTGGAGCCTTGTTTGTGTGAGGCGCAGCGTGACACACACTCGTAGTCAGTCATAGGAGGAGGTGTTTCCCCAGCCCTTTAAATACAAGCAACAGGATTCCCTGCTCTATTTTTGGCTTCCGCACTGACTTGCTCTCACTTGCTCTCGAACCGCTCGGGCTTTGAAGAAACAATGTTACGTGGATCTGAAAGGAATCCTTTTTTTTTTTTTAGCTTTTTATGTGTCAAAGAGCTCAGTAGAAATGCATTAATAATGATTTGCTAGCATTTCTAGCACTGGAGCATAAATCGAAACACTTGTAAGAAAAAAGAAATCATTTTGTGGGTTCACAATGTCAGGATTTGGGTTTGAATCTCAGTCACGGCCTCGAATCCGAATCATGGCCTCGAATACGGCTTGGCGAGTAACTGGCCTGAGTCGGTGTCAGACATATGAGTTACAGCTGTAGCGCGTGTTTAAACACGGCGAGGTCTCGCTTTAATTCAGCGGCAGTGCAAAGGTAACATGTGCGGACCGAGTTTAATCAGGAAGGTGTCAACATGAGATCCTAAAGTGGCTTGATGGTCGACAACATCATTGGACTCCCTTTTGTTTACGCTACAAAAATGACCCAAAATCACTGTCACCGTCTCATTGATTAGGATTTGAGGCCTCTCTGTGTGGCAAAAAAAAATAAAAAATGCTCGGCTACCAGGTGCCTCGCCATCTCAAATTCCCAGGCTGACTTTGGGGCCCAAATTCTGATTCAACCCATAATCACAACATATATTCTTTCTTACTTGTATTTATTTATTTTTCACTCACATTCCATATGATTTTTTTTAATCACCACCACATGTAAAAAAAATACCAAAAATAATGCATTATATACCGTCTTTATGTACTTTAACTTTGTGACATAATTCTTGCATAAGAAATGACAAGAATACGCATACAAGTCCAAAAAAGGGATTACGAGTATTACACAAGTGACTCCGGTTCTCTCGGAGTCTCATCAAGTCGCCGTGGTTGTGGAGGCAATTCGCTGGTGTGCTCAATGAGGGCTGAAGCGCATGCTTCCTGTCAGCACAGATAGAGTGTGACACGGGGATTTTCTCGGGGTTCAACTCAGGATAGCCCGCAGACTCCGTGGGCCTGCCAATGCCAACAGCAAAAATAATCCCGGGCAAAAATATTTACAACGCAACTGTTCCGAATTTGCAGAACGTTTTCATATTGTTGTCCGCCAAAGACGTGTGTCACATCTGATGCGAAGAGAAACAAGATTTGTTTGTGCGCCTGGAAAGGAACAGAACACAGTCCTGCATGATACAGAAAAGTTTTTGAAACGTTGTTTTGTTTTGGTTTTTTTGGGGGGTTTCTTGACACGAGTTCATTTACGGTTCCCATAACGTGATAAATAACGGCATCCAAACGGGGACATTTTCACGACACAAGTCACGCTACATTTGCATCTGTGGGCCAGTTTTTGATTAGGGCTGTAAATCTCTTTTCAATGTATCCATCGCTCACGACACATTTACGCGACGCCGAAACAGATGGCCGGCATGCGGCATACTGTCGTGGGCTGCGTACAACAAAATCCGATCGATGTGGAAAAATATGGCGAAAAAAAAAAGGATTAAAAAAAATTATTATAAAAAAATATATTTTATAACAAATATTTGGAAAATTTGATTAAAACTCCATTGGTCAGATTTTAGCCTGTTTCAGCTGTCCCTTTCGGAAAAAAGAAAAGACTTTCGTGAAACATTTCCATGTCTGTCATTTACTTTCAAAAATGTGCAAATTCATCCAAGGGGACGTTCGTGACAATTGCTTTGAAAACAAAAGGGAAACCACGCTATCCCCGCCTCGCAAAACAGGCGGCATTCCGCCGATACCACCAAAACCGACTTCAACCCCGCTTGCCAAGTGAAAACAACGCTACAAAGCTCCGGTCATTTCAGGGCTACTTTTTGTGGTTTTTGAGGACACATTACAGCGTGTGGAATATTCCCAGGGTCTTTCAGCGAAATGTTCCATCGAGTGAAGGACAGTAGGGAATGAGTTGATCCACGCAGGCCACCGGAGACACGGCTATTTCGGTGAAACGTACGAAAGCGCAGAGAAACGTCGGCCTCACCGCATTGCGGCCGCCGCCATATGTTCGCGCGTAGCGTACATTTATTTGACACGCTCTATAGCGTTCATTAAAAGTTTCCCCCGCTTGTTACGAAAATGACCGTGAAACTTATTATTCACCTAATTATGGTTATGCCTCCATATTACCCTCTCTCTCATTACACTTAGAAAAACACATAAATCAGAAAAGTATACACCGTAGCCCCGCAACAAAATGCACGGGGGGATACCCCCTTTAACTATCCTTACACGTCTCCCCAATTCAAATTTCGACTGACATTCCAGCTCCCCGATCCTCAGCTCAGGTGTCAGAAAATAACACCGAGGGAACTCGCGCCGCGCTCTCCCCCGGCATTATTCCCGCTCGAAAGGTAAACAGAGCGAGGAGCAGGTGGTTATGGGGGATTTCGAGCGAGACTTCGATGTCATGTCTGGTGGCAATTAGGTGTAATACAGGATGTCAAAGCCCACAGCCACTAGCCTTAGATATATGCTGCCTAATGTTAGCTTTGCAGATTCACTCTGGCATATGGCTTTGACTGCACAGCCCAGGGCCAAATTAGTGAAAGCTATTACCTCCTTTCCCTCCGTGGCAAAGGGCACAGCAGGGAAGAAGAAGAAGAAACAAATGGCAAATTTGGGGGGGGGAAGCTGAGCAAGACTCTGGGATTTCCCCCAAAAAAAAAATCTGACACTACATGATGTATCGATAAGTGCTGAAAGTAGATATCAGGATTGTTTTTGGTACTCCAGGACAGTCCTTTTCCCCTCCTCTCGCACTGTTTTGAACAAAAACATACTTCCCCATTGTAGATCGGATGACTTCTTCAAGGTGTTATCTGAATTTTCGGGCGAGCGCGGGTGCGGTACGAAGGCCTCGCAGCAACAAGCCGATCCCCGATGAAGGGAGTGGTATTGCTTATGCAGTAACTGGATCGCTGATCTCCTTCAGAAAGGGGCTATGACGGTCCGGATTGCTTGAATGCAACACAGATGGAGAAGGGTGGAAGAGGCAGAAGAACACCCTCGAGAAATGCCAACAAAGAGGGCAACGACGTGTTGAGTGGGAATTTAAAAAATATATATATTGGCATTTTGTCTAAGGACGCAAGTTAAATTTAGCTGGCAAACTAGATCTTGCTTAACTGATACAAATTTACCATTCCAGCCAGAGGAATAATTCAATCTGTTCCCTCAATACTTTCGGGTTTCGCCCATCAATGCTTGAGATGATGATGTAAGGTGTAATCCAAGCGCGAGGGGTGTCCGAGTCTGGCTGTCTGGCAGCAGTTTGTCAAACACAACTTTCACGTTTCAGAAACCGAAGCGAAACACTTGATGGCACACGCGATGTGCAAATCGCGATTAAACCAGACCACAATTAAGATGGGAGCCGGCATATGAGTCGGAACGATTAAAACCCGCATGTGCCATCTTCTGAAATGTTCATTTTGTTTTGCAACTTTTTCAACAAAATTCTAGGTCTCAAATTGATCGTACTAGCACCTTACAAACCCCAAAAATGGTTTCATTAGTTCAATTTCAGGCTTCCAGACCTGACTTGTCTCATCGTGTGCCCACATCCACGTTTTCCCTCAGAATTATGACGAAGGAAATTTGAAAATCCAAAACAGTCCCATAAATCAGCATGACTGCCCCACAAGATCCATAGTGTCTCCGCGTATAGCCGGCCTTCCAAAAGGCACCGTAGCGCCAGACAGATTGCAATCTGATCTCAAATAAACACCGCAGTGAATCCATTCCGAGCGGCGGCCAAACAAGCAGCAGTCAGCACCACAACAAGGCCCGCCGAACCCGATCCTTCCACGAGTCACCGCGCAAAATGGACCTTAACCATGCGCGTGAAAGTCACCGGAAAAGCGTCTGAAGAGCAAGCCCCAAAACTGCGGGAGGAAGTTGCGTGTCAATGTTTTTCTCGTGCATGAAAACGCTGGAGGAGTTTGCCAAGCGTCACAACCAATAGACGTTCCGACGGGTTTCACGTAACCGGGCCGTGCTCTTGAACCCGTTGCGTGAAAGTGACTGGACACGTCATCAAGCTACGGAGGGAAGGGAGACTTAATGCAAGCAAAGCGTTGGACGTGTCCGTTTCCTTTTGGGGATCAACTCGGAAAACTTGGTAGCTCCTTCAACTAAAAAAAGGATTGAGGCATTTATCTTTAGGTTGGTCGTTATTGCAAACACGTGCGCACAAAAAATGTGGATCAACCTTACCAAGGGTTGTGTTTTTTTTCATTTTTTAACACATCTAAAAATGAAAAACCATGAGGGCAAAAAACCCCAAAGCGCCTTGAAATTACGCCTCCGAATCTTACAATGGACTGTTTCGTGCTAAAATGCCACTTAAAAAAAAACTGGTGCTCATTTTCCATTTTAAGATGGTGACAGTTTGACGCCAAAACTTTTTTTTGGGTTGGTTTTTAATGCATTTCAAATCTGGAGTCGAAAACCGACCGCTGTCAGCCTGATAATCAAACGTTATGAAATAGAAAACAAACTTTCGCGCGCATCTACTGCTCTCTGAAGGCTTTTAGTTTTTCTTCTTCAATGACCACCAAAACTACGGGGAATTTGCGAGTGCTAAAATCAAGACACTGTTCAGCTGCCGTACGTTCGCCGTGGCGCCACGAAGTATCGAGCGAGGCAATTCATTGCGGGTAATAAAGTCGAAATTGTCAAGCAATGCTCCTCTGTGCGGGTTCAGTGTCGCACGTCAGTTGTTGAACACCTCGAGCGGGACAAAAAACAGGTTGTGCACGTATCCCGGCGTGTGCTGCACTTGGTAAAGCACCAAATATCTGGGCCGGCCGGCCAAGACTCCAACCCATTGAAACTTAGCCTCCTTGGTTAAATGGAGACAAATTGTGTACTATAAACTAAAAATGGAAACAAATTATGATATATTTCTCTTCCTCGTGCCCCTCCCCGCCCCCCCTTATAAAACTTAAGGCAAATTGGGCTGGCGCAAAGCATCGAGAAAAGTTTTACAGCTTGATTTCTTCAATACATGGAGAGGGAGTGTCATGAAAGCGCCACTGCATCCTGGAATAGAAAAGGTCTCCTATGCCCGCTTGCCATGTCTCTCTTACAAGACCAGACAGAGGGTATTTCAAATAAATACAGGATGCCGCAGAAATGTACACTTCCCTCTTGAGGACCACGGGCCAGAACTGGATCTCCACTCCTAAACACTATATTCATTATACCTCGGCGTCATAAAGTGATTACATTAGAACTCGATGATTGGGATGAATTTGCTGCCAGGGGAGAACTTTCCGGACTCAAACGGTCCCCTCTCGCCATTTTATCACTCTCAAACACCCAATTTCATTGTCGGGGGTTGCCCCCGTCTGAAAACATACTCCCCCCACCCCGTTCTGTCACTTTCTCCCACTTGGAGTGCCATAGCGCAGTGAGCGGTATGACACTGGGCCAGGTAACACATAAAAGTGAAAACTGGAAAACAAAATCCATCTGAGATTCTTCGAATGAGATTTCATGTGGGAGCTACAATTATTTTATGAAGCAGCACGCTCACACTCGCACCTCGGGACAATTTAGAGCGTGGGAGGAAACCAGAGAATACCCAGAGAAAACCCACGCAGGCACGGGGAGAACGTGCAAACTCAAGACAGGAAAGCCGGAGCTGGAATCAAACACGGTACCTCTGCAGTGTGTGGTCGACGCGCTCACCACTCGGCCACCGAGCCGCCCTATTCTCTCTCCATACAAGTCAAACTCTTCGAAGGCTAAATAGTTCTTCTCTTATTTCTCTCATCTCCAAGGCAAACATAACGGCTGCATAACACTGCTCTACAGATGTGATTTTTTTTTAAGCAAATCCAAAAATAAAATAAAATGAAAATCAAAAAAGCCTTACATCAGAAGACAAAAACGCAGCTGTTTGCCTATCGTCAGCGGGCGCTATAAAGAGCTTGTTGTTGTGCTGAAGTTAGCGATAGAGAAGCGCCGAGGGTTTGGGGCTTGTTGTGACACCCGCCTTTGTTTTTCTGCTTGACCTGCACTGATTTCAAGATACAAGATGGGGCGGATAAAGAAAAGTGGATGAAAAAAAAGTCCATTTTGCTCGCTCCAAAGCAAGTTAACTCCATGTAATCGCACAGTAAATACTTTGTCGCCCCCCACCAAACCTTACAGTTGACCTCAACTCGGTGAATGTCACGCCGCTCGTCGACGGAATACAGATGACGGAGGAGAAACGACTCGCGATGGGTCGGCTCTGCGTCGTCATGGCGACCATTCATCTTGTCTCAAGCGGTTTGTGAATACACGGCGGGGCTGAATGTTGAATGCGGTGCAGCTGGGACGCCGCTGAATGACGGCGGCGTCCAATGGGAGGGATATAAGGCCATCTTTGTTCACCGCAGGTGTCCGTCCATTACGCATGCACGGTCATGCTCGCGCGCATATGTGAAAGTGCTGAGAAATGATGTGTATCTGCAGGCGTATTACCCCCCCCCCTCCACACCCCCAAAAAAGCCATTTCGGAGTTTCTTGTAAATGACGGTGAATCTGAAAGACTTTTCATTTACATTAGCTGGTAATAAGAAAAAAACTGAATGAATTTGTGGAAAAAAAAGAAAATGTTGCTTAGTTAGTCATTTCAATCCCACATCTCCGCACCACCAACCACCAAATCAGTAGGGGGTTCTTGAGTGTAGGGGAGGAAGCTAAAAATGTTTACCGAAAAAACATCTTTTGCGGTGGCCGGATCGAGAATCGTTTTCATTTTTTTTTTTTTTTTTTTTTGCGAGCCACGTTCCAGACCTGCTGCCACCCGCGGCCTTGAATGGCTTCTTTCATAGTCCGAGTGAGCTGACCAGTGAAGCTTTTTCAGCTAGCTTGACTCCCCTCTGACGCATCCTTAAGATTTGCACCAAGTAAGATGTTTGATTCTGCTTAAGCAAACAAGTCGGCTCCATTTCCACGTACGCCCATTCGGTCGCCCTTCCCGCCTCTTGACCTCTCGTCCGTTGGCGTGTCGGGCTCCCAATTTACAGCCCCGGACTGGAAAGGTTGCCGCATCTCTCGTCTCGGACAGCTTTGGATTTCAAACGGATGCCGGCGGGGATCCTTTTGCGAGGTGGGACCGCAGTGCGGACCACCGGGGCCTGGCTAAAAGCCTCGTCTGTTTACTGAAGGAGGCCGGCGTGTGTGCGTAGCGTGGGTGGTGTCGCCACTGCTCGAGATAGCATTCGGATTTAGCTTTTGAGCAGGATGCTATTTTCATCAGAAATGGGGATGACAACCCGTGGATACTTTTCAGGAGTGTGATTTTTTTTTGGGGGGGGATTTGACACAAATTCGGTCGGTGGTTCTGAGTGGGAAGAGAAATACGTTGAGCGAGAGAGGTGAAAACAAGCAGACTAGTTGTTTTTTTTTTTTAAAAATGCGGATATGTCATGAGAGGAGGAGGAGATGAGGTTGGGGGGGGGGGGGGGGGTTGTTACTTCTAGGTGGCCTGTGGTTTGAAGCGAGGCGGTCAGTAGATTTGTTGTCCCAAACTTCTGCTCCAGTTTGCCAAAGGCGGGAGCAAAATTATTGCAATTTTTCATCGGGAAACGCCAATAATTGCCAAAGTCCCATTGCCAAATACAACCGCTGGTTCATGAGATTCAAAAGCTAGCATAAATGCTTCTTTAGGGAGTCCGTAATTACACTAGGTGATGAAATGTCTAAAAATCACCGCGTGTTTATGAAACCAAGGCTTGAACCAGCATTGCTAGCACACCACTTTGGGTATAACGTGCTGGAACATGTTCACTTACACTCTTAATGTACAGGCTGTCGATTTTCTTCATTTATTTGGTGGGGACCTTATGCAAATGTATTCATCATGAAGAAAATATGCAGAGCGTAGCTCCGTCAGCTGATTTCCATCCATCAATCACAACTGTGCGAAGCTCGTTTACTGTCCACAAACACTATTAATAATGCCTCTAAAGTTTTGAGTTAGGGGTGAATGTGCTCTAAGTTTTAAAAAATAAATAAATTTAAAGGTAACTCAACATTGAGTACTTTTTTTTTTTTTTTGGTGTGACCTTTACAGTCTGGATTTGAACGTAACTGTGTCACACGGCCACGGCAAAGTGACTTTGAGCATGTGCTGATGTCAAGCGCCCGACATCTAATCTTTCACTCCTCTTCTCTTGATGTCCGGCACACAGGTCAGGAACATAGAGAGATGAAAGCAGCTTTTAAATGAGAAGCTCGCTGCTGGAGCGCTGACCTTTCACCTCTGACCCTCAACCACGCCACGCAGCCCTCCAGCAGTTTCACTACAGGCAGGAGAGACTGCCGGAGGGTCATTAGATGCATCATGAAGACCGAACGGGCATGTGGGGGGTGCGGGGAAGGGGGGCTCCTTGCTGCCTTGGTGCTTGCATTAGAGATCGACCTGCATTCCTGATTCCAGCCAATTGTTGAACATAATTGTAGGGGATCCCGATAGCCCGGTGGTGAGCGGTCAGGGCCAGCTATATTTTGAGCTAAATTCCAGTATTTATTGAATGAAATGGATTCATTCACATTTTCTTAATTTCATACATTAAAAATGGGGCACGCGGCTATCGGCAATATATATGCAAATCATCCCCAAAAATCTCAGATTGACGCAAAATTCCAAGAAAAAAAAAACAGTGAATGTATTTCTATGATTTAAAAGTACATATTTTGTTCTGTCAAAAAACACTCAGAATGAAAAACAGTTTGTGTTAGCAAGAACTGCACCCCTGCACGAGCTGCTTAAGGTGCATAAATATTTAAACACGCACACAATTGCACACAGGAGAGCACGCTCTCCAACGCGTACGCGCAAGGGCGCTTTCTTCAGCACATGCTCAATCATTGCGTTTCTGTTTGGCCTCCGTGCCGTAACGGAACCCCCTTTGGCTGTGATGTCACAGATGAGGTCACTGCTTAGGTCACCCCGCACGGCACCGTTGCTCCCGTAGGGAGCTGCGGGTAATTATGATGTCATGGACGCGCAGATAGGCCTCAACGAACATGCACATCCATCCGCAGCGTCGGCTGGATTGAGAGTGTGTTGTCATTTTTTTGGGTCACTCCAAGCTAAAGTTTACTGTTAAAGGCTGCATCTCTTCCAATCACGCTTCCGTGCATGATGCGTGGTATGACACTCCAGGTATGCAACATTAAATTTGGACTTGCTATTGAATCCGAAAAAAAAAATGAAAGCATCCCTGAAAATCCACAACGCGGCAGGGCCGCGAATGACGACGCGAGCAGAAACACTGTGGAAGGAACTAGTGAATGATTCCAGTCCTGCTTATCACATCCAGCCAAAACCTGAATAACGTCATCCATTAAGGCTAAAGTGTGTCCGTTTGTTTACAGTCACAAGCAGGACCGTTGGCGCCGAACTGAAGCGGCGTGTATGGCTAACGTCTCGGCGGTGTAAAAGATGGCCCGCTGTAAACAGTTGAAGACAACGCACGCGCTAACGTGCGCGCGCGCGCGTGTGTGTACAATGCTAATTAACCGCAGACCACTTTGCACGTCAAACACAAGCAAACACGGAGGAAAGTGCGGCGTCGACCCGATGAACCGCCACCAACTGCTCGAGCAAAGAGAAGATTTCAAGAAACAATAAATAAGCGGCGCTACAACACTGACAATGCGGGCGGGTGCGCGTGAGCGTGTCTCAGCATTTTTTGCAGGACGCATTGAATTTTTCGAATGTTTATTTTAAGTGCTCCAAGCAACCTCAGCTTGAAAAGCGTGTTCCTGACTTTTTTTTTTTTGCATGAACACAAATGTTCTAAATGTAATAAGAGGATACATTTTCAGGGGAGAACGTTTTTCACTATTTTATCCTCAACATCTGTTATTTGGTTAAAAAAAAAAATCACCCCCATCCAAATGTAACTTTTTCGGGTAGGCGCCTGAGTGACACGGGACCACCAGCGTACACGGTGCGGCAGTTTGGAGGGCCGGCCACCTTGTCGCTCTGGCCGTGGAAGCGTGTCCTCTGTGTGGCCGAGCGCGACCTGAATGTAATCAAGCCCCGCAATCTGGAGTAATGGACTTTACATGCAGCTACCCCGCAATGCATCCTAATTGCCCACAGGAGGCCGAGGACTGCGTGTGCGCGTATGACATCATCGTAAATCACAGATTAAACTCCTTAATGAGCGTAAAGCACAGCGGAGGCAAAGCGTGTACAAGATTGTCACAAGCGGACGCTTGTTCGCCCGATCGCTACTCTCGCCGCAAACACCAAAAACACCAACTTTTGGCATTTCTGCACAGATACACAGTGAAATCAGAAATTAAATACAAATGTAGTGTCAGTCATTTCTTTTCGGGAAGGCCTGCATTGTACAGGACCAGATGCAAGGGTGGGGGTTAAGATATGCTGCTATCGATTGATTGGTCAAAAAAAGAAATGCGAGTTCAGCTCATATCCTGAAATTCTGTCCTAGACAGATATTGAAAAAATATGGTTTTCAAAACTTTACACTTGGTGCACAGCCATGAGACCAAATGACGCATATTTGATCTATTACCTGTAATTTATTCTTTATTAGGGTTTTGTTTTGTCCAAAGTAAATCAATAAACACGGGTCGCAGTTTCAGGTGAGGCAATTTAACTTTTGAAATGGATAACAGCAGGCGAGCACTTAATTGAGGCGTGGCATCCATTTTAAGGAGGAGGCCAATCGCTCATTGTAAAAGGCAAGGTTAAGAGGTGTAAAAGCAGGACCAAAGTAAATCAATATTAACAGCCTTGGCCCAAAATTTAAGATACAGTGAAAATGAAAATAAAAGTCACGAATGCCACAAATACATTTGAGTACGGATTAAAATACATGAAATAATTTTGACATTTTGACGAACAGCGAGTTTCATCATCAGTTGGTTTAATTGTTTAATTTTACTGCAAGCTTCTGTATTTCAAATGTATCTGTGTGTGCATATGTGGAATGATGTGTTCTATGTATACCTGTGTGCAAGCAAAGTGGTTGGAAGGGGAGATCTGGCAGCCATCCGACTCAGGACATTTGACCTTGGAGATTTTTTTTTCCTCTCACTCTCTATCCGCAAGTCTTTTTTTTTTTCAGACCCTCTCTCCTTTTCCCCTAGCAGAGGCTAAATGGCTCAAAAAGGGTGGAAAGCAAAATATTTTCTTTAGTCTCCTGGACGCCAGGTCGCATAAAAGGTTCCAAAGCCGTTTGCATCAAACCTCGACCGTCAAAACCACAAATGCTGTTTTTCTAGCCATAAAACTCGCCCCCCCACCCACCCCCCTGCCAAAAGGAGGAGGGTGGGGGGAGGGGTTGAAGTAAAAGATTTCCATTCAGTCGATTCTTATAAATTTAAATGAACTTAAAAAAATGGTTTACTCCCCAAAGAAAAACACCGAGTTAAACACGATGTGTGTCTGTGCTTTGTTAAGGACAAATAATGACAGATTGCTTGATTATTGTGATTGATTTAGCGCCGCAATCAGAGTCAACCATAACACACAATTCAGTCAACACTATGCAGCAATTACACCTTGAAGTAATTGCATTAAAAAATGTAAACTGTCAATCGTTTTCAATAAAACTCGCAAAATAAGAGTTTAAGCTGGTCCACTGATGGAAAGTCAACCCAAAATTTTGCAGGATGTCTTCATGGAATAAGAACTAAATAGGATTTAAATCCGACTGAGAACGAATTGCTGCCTGGCAAGCAGTGATAGCTGCTAGTCACTAGCCGCTAACACCACATTGTACAATTTTCAGGCTAAATAATTGGATTTGCCCAACGTCTTACTAAACATTGCTGAATATTTACCAACACTGTATGGTTTTGTTAGTAAATGAAGCGGTCAGGAAGTGTCGATACATGTCAAAATCTTACAAACTGCACACTCGCGAGAGTGAAAAGATTTCAAAATGGCCACCTCTGTAGCTCAGTTAATGATTTTAAATCCGTTATCTTCGAACAAATACGTCGTAGAGTGAAGTAAACATCATCATGGAGCAGAAAGTTTTTGAAAATTGGAGTTTAGTTCCTCTAAAATTAGATCTTGTTTTGTACGTGTAACCTATTTAAAAAAACATTTGGCGTGGGGCAACGTAAGATGGCCACCCGTGGCTTCACTTTTCACGACAGCGAGTCAGGGGCAAGTACTTCCTGTGCTTCAAAAAACAAGATTTCGAGAGCATGCGCACAATCCAAACCAATGTTCCTTCCAAACGAAGGAGTATGACCAAATAGGTTACAAAAGGGCGCAGTCACCCAGGGGTCTGTCAAATATGATATATGGCCTTTCAAAACTCAAATATTGATGCTAGTTGGATTTTGAAAGAATTAATAAACCCGCACAGAAGAGCAACTTCAAGTGAATGGCGGATTTGTATTCTACAATTAAAGCAGCAGAGAACAAGAGAAAGGTGAAATAACTGCTTCAATAGTCTGTTTGGTTAAAAAAAAAAAAAATAATGACAATCATCAGACACATTTACGTCATCATGAAACTGCTGCGTTTCAATAATCCATTGCCACAGAATTCAGCATTACCGTGAGCTATAGGTGTTATTTTTACCTCTTAAGCTGAATTTGGTACCCCGGCGCAACTTGATGGTTGACTTGAAACAGACAGGCGAAATTTATGAACCGTCTTAAAAAAACGCATGCAAATGTGGCGCGGCTAAGACAAATGATTTCAAGCCCATTTCGTCTGCACTTCCTCTCGTACGCGAGCCTCAGAACGCACCAACCGCCATTTTCGATACGTCCGGAAATGGTGATACAGCTCAACTTGATGAATGTCTCGTACAAACGAAAATGTATGTGCAACACCCAAATAATAAACTATATTTGCACGCATGGCCGCTGATGCGCACATGCTTCGACGGCGTGCATGCGGCACTGTTGACGTGTTTACAGAAGGACCACACATAAGCCGAGAGCGAGTGCCCGGCCTGCAAAATATCCAGCTGCAAGTGCATCAACACACACATACTGTACATACAGACGCACACATTTGGAGAAGCCACAGAAATGTACCTGGCAACATGCTATATTTTGCATTAAGTGCCTCTCCCACCCATCCAGTTAAAGTTTGTCAATAGAAAGCATTTCAGCAAATATTCCTTGACGTCGGCTTGCCTGTGATAGCTTTGAGTTTTTTATGGTATATTGGCAGTCCTGACAGGTGCTCCTGGAAAGCTTCCACTCACTTCAAATGAAATAAATCATACGCCGCTTTTTTTTTTTTTTAAACATACACAAAAATATATAAAAGCTGCACTGTTTTGCTCCCAGGCGAAGGCGTCCTATATCATCTATAAGAAGAGATTTCATTGACGATAACAAGCAAAGAACTACAAAGTATTAAAGAAACGACACGTTTGGAAAGGAAGCTTGAAAATGAGGGACTGGACGGTGCGAATAAAATGCGACATACCGTCAATAAAAACATAAACGCATGTCGAAAATCTATCTGAAATCTACACACTGGAATGCGGAAACAAATATTGATCTCCAGTTCCAACCCTGCCAAGCCACTGATGAGAGCAGGTTTACGTCGTCGAACACGTCAGGTTCTCGCTTCCCCTTTGACCTCTGACAGTTTAATGACGGCCAAGCTGCGACCTGTCGCTGTCGTCACCCTGCCCCGGACAGCCTCGGACATGAAAAAAAAAAAGAAACGATGAAGGATGGGAAGACGAGGGAGGGGAGGCCGGGCTGAGGTGGCGTGCCGACGTGTTGACACTGAGGTTCTTGTCAGGCTTGACAGCTGCAGTTGTATTCCGCCCACCTGTCTCATATCCAGGAGGGATGACAAAGTACGCCGTGCTGATCGAGCGAGATTGTAGACAATGTTACAACGCAGCAGAGGGAATATCTCGAGTTTAGATAATAGTCACGCGGAGAAAAGAGAATTCATGAAAAAAAAAAAAATCAAAGTTATTCATTTGATGTGAACATCAAGCGCTCAACTAACAGATTTCATTTTCATCCGGTTGGCTGCTCGCGAAAGGCAAAGGATCTGGGGCACACAGATTGGGACTTTTAAAAAAAAATCGATAAATAAATGTCAGATGTAGTGACAATGCTCGACCGATGTACCAACAGGCAAATTGGCAAAGAAACATACAAAAATGAACTTTGCTGATGGGACATCTTTAAAGTGACAAGTGGCTCGCACAGATGTTCCGAATGATTGGGGTATTTATCAAGTGCATATGGGTGGACGTTTCAATCTTATTGCAAGCAGACACACCAGTTGCATGTGTGCATATACACAAAAAAAAATCATTTGAAAAGACGATAATGACAAATTTGCGTGCCGCTCAAACTGGTGCGAATGTGTGGACTCAGCTGGAGGCGACTACATGGCCTTTCGCTGCCCTACTTCCTGCTGTAACTATCGCTCATCGTGAACCCGCCCCCACCCCTCCACCCCCCCCCCTCCCATTACCATAAAGCAACACAGTGTGCACAATTAAAGATAATTTAAGACTTAAGCAATTAAGGTCACATCTCCTCTGGAAACACACGCCCATGGAGGTCCTGGTATCTGTCCACCACAGGATGAATTTGGACAGGTTTGGTTGTGTGTGCGTGTGCATGTGTGTGTGTGTCGCGCAGCTTTGTAATTGCAGCCACAGTGTAGGGTCAAGCGGGGTCTATGGCGGCTGTTTTTGCCTGAATTGCCCAAGAGGAGATTAGGACAAAATGGCACGCAGCGCCTACCTGTGCTCTAATTACATAGAACTAAATGCTCAAGAAAAGAGTAAGTTAGCTTCTGCGTTTTGTGCACACCTGAAACCATAGGGATGAATGATGAAAGTCAACTGAAATGTTCCGTCTTAAAAGCTGAATATGGTGTCCAAATTATATTTCATCTTGCAAAATATTGCCACATCAAAGATATGGCCCGCGGGCCAAAACATGGCCCGCCATGGGGACCGAGCGGCCCCGCGCAACAGCGTTCACTTAGCCCGCTCTCTAACGAGTTAGCCGGCTAACAAGCTCCCTCGATTGCGGCAGGGTGGTCCAGTATAAACGAACAGCTCATTATTGTTGCCACATGTACCAACAAATGTAGCTGATTGACAGGTGAAGGTCAAGAGCTGGATTTTATAGACTTGTAGTTGACAGTACTCTTTTCTGTGACTTTTCAAATGTACAAGATTTTTGTTAGTCCCTACGCAGTGCTTTTCATGGCTCAGAGTAGTTGGCAGGGTAGCATACTTTGGCATTGACTTTGTCTATCATTAGCCTCAAGGCTAGCTAGTGGTTTGCATGGTGGGAGTCAGTTGCTCCTCCAGTTATCAAAGAAACCCACATTTCTGAGGGTTAATGGGTATCTGGCCCGAGAGTCTTCTTCCCCAATTCCAAATTGGCGCCAAGCAAGCAAGATTTAATGAAGTGAGACCCATTAAAGCTGCAATTGAAGATAACGACGAGGGGGAAGATTTCATTCCGTATGAACATCATTAATTTGTATCGTCTACTGACCATCATTTACACACAGCTGACTCGTGATAACCACCCCGTTGCTCCTCTCACTCTGTGCGGGTTAACTCGATTTGTCACCTAAGGCAATACGGCGGGTGGCGAGGGTGGGGGTTCGATGCGTGTAGAGCGGGCAGAAGGACAATGTGTTGCACATGTGACAGATCAAACGGATGAGGTGAACAAGCAAAGACTCTCTGCTGCCTGCTGGCACTTTATTGCCCTTTGCACAAAGCAACAGGACTCCAGCTAAGAATTTGGTCGTCGTATCCGCTGAAGGCAGTCAGAATTCTTGGTAAGGTTTTTAACAATACTGTCAGGTCCACCTTTTGAGGAATCCACATCGCAAATAATATATTCTTAGATGACGTAAATGCCGGTATGTTTGAAATCTCAAGCAACAATTGATCGAGTGATGTTTTGGAATGGCTATGCTATGTTTTGGAATGAAATCCTTCAGGCTGCGCGGAACCGTTAGAACCAGAACGCTGGGTGAAGAGGCTGAAACGCAATACTGCATAATAATAATAACCGGTTAAAACCTGTTATCCGGCTGGAATGTGCAGTGTCAGAAATAAAGAAACGCGCACATCCAAAAACAGCACTGCCGAAGATTATTTTTATTTTGAACCAACTTTGAGGTTACTAAACTTAGCCGTCTCCGGGCAACCATGGATTTGACTGCCACTGCTGGCAGAGACAATTATTGAAGTGGGCTCGAGGTCAATCTTATGTGGAGCAAGGTCCATTTGCACACACACACACACACCCGCTACAATCAAACCATCGCCTGGATGAAGGCTACGGTTGGAACCTGCAGACACGAGAGCAACATCCGACCCCAAAATTTGACATGATCGGTGGACCGACGTTCAATGTAAGTAGTATCAAAAAGTAGACTTCTATGCAATTTGAAGAACGGAAATGTGCTTTTGCCGTTAACTACTGATATAACATTTGTCCTCAGCTACATCAACCCCACAACCAACATTTCTTGCTTTGATAGCGGACCTACCTATAAAAGGTTGAGGGCGGCAGAAGCTCACAGGGGCCATACCTGTTAAGAACTTGGACTTTGGAACCGCACGGCTAAGGGCTTTTATAGGCTGCAGGTTTGTTTTTTTTTTTAAAAAGGGGCAAGTTTTTGTTGGAAAGATGCTCGTCTGGTCTCGGTGGCCTGGAGCAACCCTCTGTGTTGACAGAGACCAATAAAACCCTTGAGTGGAAAAATATAACAGGTAGAACAATTAAAAGGATTTGCTACGGCCTTAACGACGTCAGTGAGGTTCTTAATTTGATGCAGTCGTTGAATCTCGGCTCCTCCCAATCAGGGGTCGCCACAGTGAGTGACTCACATGATTTGCTTGGCACCGTTTTTCACTCCAGATGCCCTTCCTGACAAAACCCACCCATTTATCCTGGCTTGGGACCGGCACTCCAACGCGCCGGCGGCAGGGTGTTGGGTCACTGGCGGAAATCGAACCGGTGCCGTCTGCACGAAAGGCAGTAACAATAATTCGCCAATCGAGCGAGACGCAAATTATTGAAGCCGCTCTTCAGCTGCCGTGATTGCTGACTGGTAGTTTGTTTCGACTGTTATAAGGAACAGAACACGTGCAGCCATTGCAAGTTTGGGCTGCTTCCTCGCTAACGCTAACCTTTTCCTTTGCATAGCTGCTGATTCATTTCCTCCTCATCATAATCATTTTATCCATCATCCATCCAGCTCGAGTTCTCTCGCTGAGTCATGAATCATTCCCCGCTGCCCGTTCAAGGTCCCTCCAGCAAAAAGTGCTGATATTGTTACATTCTTGGCCCTGCCATCTCCCCCTCACCTATCTCCACTGAATGTGCGGAATTGCTAACACAGTGTCTGAGGTCTGACAGATTGGACAGAGTAACACAAATCTTGGCAGAGTCTTTCGCTCGAGCTCAACCCGAAAACCGCGACCCCCGAGGCCAAGAATCCAAAACCAGAAGTGAGCTCAACCAATTGAAGGAAAAAAATGTGATGAGAACACATGGAACCGAAGCCTAAACACCTGCTTTGGCAACCAAAACACCACGTGTGGTGTTCGATGGGGGAATCTTTTCATTTTTCCATCGCAACGGTTTGCCAACGTTGCCACAAAGCAGAACAGGAGAAAGCGTTTTGCCTTCACCTGCTTTTTTTTTTTCCCCCTTTTCATTTTTACCACCACAAAACCCACCAGACGCAGACATCTGGTACCCGAGGCAAGCCCATTAGGGCCTGTATTTTCAACCTTTATTCATGGGACAGGAACGGAACCACACAAATTGGCCGAGGGGAGCCGTCCCATTCTGTTCTCACCACAGGAGGGGAAAATAAACGCATGCCAAGCCCAAAAAATCTGTACTAATAGAACTGCACTCCAATATAAAATTGCCCATTCTGTACACGCGTGTAAAATGCCTGAACGACTCCGAAGTGTGCCCCTCATGTGCAATAAAAAAATCATAATAACAAAAAAAAAAATAGAACAGCTGAAACGCTGCGGTGGGCTTGACTTCACAAAATGTCAAAGCACAAATGAAACGAGCTGCCCCATGGTTGGGTTACACATCAGAAATCACTCTTTGTTCGTCACGTTGTGGATCGCGTCCACCCGCAATAACGCCAAGACGAGGAAGTGAAATGAAACAAACAAACAAAAAATAAAGAGAACGAGCCATTTTAAGCCAGCGGACGGCCAAAGCGAGATGACTGTAATTCATTGAATAATATGGAACCAATTATCTCTTGGCAAAGCAAGCTTTGGCTCGCGTTTGCGAGTTTCTCGGAGGCGCTCCAGATCGCCGATGCTTGCCCTCTTGCCCTCCGACTTACATGGGCTATCTAGTCCAATACGAGTTTAACAGGATTCCAGTCAAAAGAAAACAGGTGGCTGGGAAATCCAGTCGACAATGACCGGAGCTCGGATCAATAAAAAGTCGGGGGGGAGACATAATGAAAAGTCCCTGGTGGTCCATCTGCTTGCCAGTCCAAATTCTATTCCATTACAAGATGTGGATGTGATTAATACAGGGAGAACAATCAGCACGACACATCACTGGCCTGGATTCCCGATGGCGCCACAGTTTAGATCCATTCGGAGCCATGACTGATGAAGATGAGATCGCAAACTGAAAGCCCGCTTCGCGTCTAATCGCCATTTTCTAATCAGACATTTCCTGGGGGGGAGGGGGAGGGAATATCTCGACTGCGAGGATGAGGGTGAATTCAACAGACTTTTTGAGAGTCGTCGTGTGGAATTGAAATACAGAACGCAGTGCATCAAACGCTGGATCGCAAAGTTGAGGGTTGACACGATTTCCACTTCATGCATAAACAGTGGCTGGACAAAAATGGAGACAACTACACTGGAGAAAACAAAAAGCTTTGGTTGAATTCTTTACTTCATAAATGCACATGGATCCAAACAATTTCATTTTGTCGAACCCCTTGACGAAATAAAACTGAGCAAAATTTCACGCCGTTCTTCTTCAAACTAATTCAACAAAGACGCCCTGAAGCGTGTCCCTATTCGTGGTCAACTGGCACCCTCATTTCTCCATCGTCCTCAATTGAAGAGGACAAGTTTAATGTGCACCCCCCCGCCGGCTGTCCAGTTCATTCATCCAGCCGAGGTTGTCAGTATACATACCCACAACTGCACCATTACCGTTACTATTTCCTCTCAGGAAATGAATTGGGATTCTGATTGGCTTCGGTCCCTGTCTGGCTCTGGATGAGAGCAACGTGATTGGCAGCCAAGTGACGGCCAAGCGCTCCGCGGGAGGCGGCTCTGAGAACAGGGTTCCTGCAGACATTCATCCACACGTACGTACACATCCCAAGCCGCAAACCGCCCGGTCCCCAAAACTTCTGATAGAGCCATCGGCAAGTGCAGCGAGAATTGAATTCTTTCAAGGAAAAATGTCTTGGCGAGTGGACGCCGATGTATGTTCACATACGGAGCGAAACGCTTTGGAGTTCCGCTGAGAATGCCGAGTCCTACTCGTCCGAAGGGAACATAAGCGGTCATAGTTGAATTACAGGAGTGGCGGGACGGCCAATGTTTCAAGAATTTTCTTTAGACTTACTACTCCCACCCCACCACCCTTCAGCCCCTCAAAATGCCTTTTAAATAATCACTGTGAACACTTGCTCGTAGATGTGATTGATGGCGGTACAGACAATTTCAAAACCGAAGCAGATGGCAACAAAGTAACCACATAACTCGCACAAAGGGAAGTCAAGTGGAATGTGCGACTTGTACAGAAAGGAAACTGTCCCTAAATTGACCCCAGCAACCCGAGCAACCTGTTGAGCAGAGCCGTGTGAATAGAAAATAGGTCTCTTGCTTGAATCAATTAGCTTAGATCAATAATGACAAGATTTCTGAAAAATGTGGACTTGACAGAGCACAGCAATCTCGAATGAGATAACACCACACGTTGACTTTCAAATAAATAACGTCCTCGCATAAGGTAAGATAAGAAAAGAACGTCCTCGTCAAAATGATTGGGTCTCTCAGAGAAGCTAACCGTGTATGTGACCCTCCGCCCCTTTTGCTTTGCGGGTTATGCCTCAAAAGAACATCTCTGGTTTGTTTCCACATCTGCGGACGCGTAAGAGACACTGGGACATTGCCACATGATCGAATTGCAGACAGACAACAACAACAACAGAAAAAGAGGAAAGGCCCTCTGCAATGTTACACTGGAAAAGTCTCGTTTATTATCACCCAAACGTTAATTGTAATCGAGTGTTTGGTTTGCCAAGACCTGTTACAAACGGGAGGTGATTGACCGTTATGTTTTAAAGGGCAATTTCTAAACACGGCATTCTGATTAATATTGCGTTTGTGGAATATGAAGGAAGCAGCAAAATGCACCCGATTTTAGCTGTCTCAGGAGGCGGCCATTTTGTGCCTTTCCGTCAACTGGAAATGACATCACACTTATTTTGCGCTCAGGTAACACCCCCTGTTTTCCAAAGCCGAACAGTGATTGGACGAGCCCTGAGCATCGATGATGTCATTTTTAGTCGACAGTAACTAACAAAATGGCCGCCCCCTGAGATGGATGAAACCGGGTGGGTTTTACTGCTGAACTCATATTCCACAAAATGCAATATGAACCAGAATGCCGTGTTTCGACTAGCGCTGCTGTATTCAAGAGATTTTGGGGTCAACTTCCCTGTTTAATAAAAATATATATCCATTTGAAAACCGTTTGCTGAGAATTTCATTACAACTCAGGACCAGGCTAACTTCTTTGGTCTGTCGTCTTAAACACTCGCCACCGCCAATGCAAGATATGCCTCTCAATTGCTAACTAGAGACAGACGAGGTTCCCAATTTACATTTCGGTTCGCATGTAGAGACACTGGAATGACGTTAAGTGGGACGGGTGGTTAAAGGAATGGTTAACAGTGTGGCAAAAGGCTGTCCTCTGCGGAGTGATTTATCTGCGCCATTCAACACCGTACTCCATAAGTGCTGCGGCTGAGGGTGAAAGTCATGTTTTACACCTCCCACCCACCGTCCAGGCTTTGAGGAATGACAGGGAGAGCGCGAGCCAGTAGCAGATTAGGTTTTGTTGCCAGAACATGACACATTGGCTTCGCTTTGGTGAAACGCTGCCCTCCGAGCATGCCTCCACTGCTTATTATTCCACTTGTTGAATGTCCATCACACAGCCCAAAAAAAAAATTTAAAAAGGAAAAAGTCACAAGGAGAATTGAGAACGTGGAAATTTAGGGATTGATGTTGGCTCTATCAATGTACGATCCGCAGTGCCCTGAAGAAAAACTGTGAAAGTGGACCAAGATGGACTGACGGCAAAGCTAAAGTACTAAAAAGGTCCATCCTGAATTCTGAAGTAAGAATATAGTTTCCAAAAATAAAGCACAGAAATGAATTCCGCCCATGGGATACGTCTTAAAAGCCCAGAAAGCAAAAGTCGGGAATACATTTGCCTTTGTTGCATTTTTTTACTTACCTTCTCAAATATTATAGCAGTTCCATAAAATTTTCATGCATGACTCTTGACAGCAACCTCGCGCCCCCGCCCTAAAGTGACAATGTGTCGGTTCGAAACGATCCATAATCGCCATGAAAAATGTTCCGATCCAAAATACAACAATGCCTTGATGTAAGAGTTTGCTACGTGACCACAACAAACAAACCAAATCATTTCTCTCTTTTGAAATGAACTGAAAAGCATGAATCCATTCCATCCTCCCCAAAACATACATTGCATAAGGAAAATATCACTCAATATTTATAAAAACACAACTTCCATGACAATTTTAAACAGAATAGAGACATCTCTTACCGTGTATGTTGCTTCATTTCAATGGACGCTGTGCTGTTCCTTCTGCTTTACGCGCCTTGGCCACCTGGGGGCAATATAACACACACAAATGAATAAATACATGGACACGCGAGTCGTGTTGGATTGTTTTACTACATGTGTTGCTGCACCGTTTGTGTTCAGATACCCATCGCCTCAGGGATGATATGTGTTTTTGTTAGCAAAACATCTTTTTAAAAGCATTTTTTTTTTTTTTTACGTAGCATTGTCATTTTGTCCATCGTTTACAAAAAGTCAGCATCTCCATCGAGGCTCATGTGTGGACTCATTTGGATGGCGAGCCCTCTCCGTGCCGACCGAGTCAGCTACTGTGGTCTGCTCTGTGTTCAGCCTAAACGCTTCTGATGGCGCTCGCTTGATAAACGACATGGTGTTGAAGCGGCGGAAATGGAGAGCTGCTGGTGCGAGGTGTTGTTTTAACTGCGGGGGAAAAAAAAAAAGAAAAAAAAAAACGTTCCCACTCCGTACGGATAGATGGATGTAACCTCTCACAAGTCATCTCACTCTTGTAAAACAGTCCCGGAGACAAATTGAGGAGCGGAAAGTGGTAAGCACTTGCAGTTTGAAGCAAACATTGAATCCACTCCAATCCGGTCTCACGCCCTAATTTCCTCCACTTGACTGTCCTCTTGCTCTATCACGTCTTATTTGCTGTCGAGCAGGTGAATTGAAGCACTTTAGCTCGACGGAGATATTGGAATGGGGCTTCAAAATTTTTCTATCGTTGCCTCCTCGAAATTCTCATTCATCTCAACATTCTGCAAGGGGGGGGGATGCCCACGGCCGACCTGCTTTCGTCTCCATCAAATGAAAGGCGACGAGAGCTATGATTGATCAGCTTTTCCAGCAGGAAATGACAGGGCATCTCTCGGAGGCCTTTTTAAACGGCATGTTAGATGGTTACAGAGTTGTTCCAGGACGGCTTTCACGTGACGGGGGCCGACCTGACTCATATTTGCCCTGCAAAGAATTGCCATTGTCACGTGTGCATCGTTGCCAAGATTGCAATATCTACTTTGGAAGGCATTAAAAGGTTAAAAAATTAAAATGAAACAATAATAATCTGAACTCTGGCTCTTTCTCTCTTTTTTTTTTTTTTTGGAAGCCTATAGTTTGTCAGGCCAGTTGGCTCCTTCCATTAATGAATAACATAGCCTGGAACTATGTTTTAATGGTCATTTCCTTCCAAGTTCTGCCCGATTAGCTTGGAAGGAGGAAGCGAGTTGAAACAATAAAAAAAAAAGAAATGCAGACTGACTGACAGCTGACGAATAAACGTGAAGAGTTAATTAATGGCAGTCACTCGGCAGAACGATTATGACATTCCCACCTCCCTAAGCACTCCCTTCACATTGTCAATGATCTGCGCTTGGAGCCCCCCCCTCTAAAAAAAAAAAAAAAGAATCTGACAATAGAAGAGAGGGGAAGAAGGAACATGGAAAATGAGTTCCTTTCTATTAATCCAAACCAGACTTTTATGTTAAGGGCCAGCCCATTTGTGGGCAGCTTCAACCTCAGAGAATGAGGCGGCCCAGGGGGAGAGAGCGGGGGGCATTCGTCGCTCCCAAACACTGCATATTAATCAGCTCCACTCCAAATATTATGAGTGTGACGCTACCTTTATTTTCATTTCGCGGCAGGCCTGCCCCCCAAAAAAAAATCCAATTAAATAAACAGGCGTGCTGAAAGAAAGGTGAGTGACAGAGATATATGGCTGCGGATTTATGTACACGTGCATGTGAAAATATAAATCTGAAATAAAATAAATGGACGTTGATGAGGAGAGGGGTTTGACACGCTTGGTCTCACCTTGTCCGCCGTAGAAACGCTTGTGGTTTTTACGCCAGACACTAAATTTCCATGCTCGGCAGCTTTCCATTGGTCTTTCCCCCGCCCCCACACGTGTAATTAAACAAGGAAATCATTGCTTTCTTAAAAGTACTCTAGCTGTAAAAGTAGTTATGACTAATTAAGCGTCTGATTAATCTGCACCGGAATCAAAAAATAAAGACAATTACACATACGAGCAACATTTCTCAGGCTCTATTTGTATATTTTTTGTTCAATGGCTTAGGAGGGCGGGGGCAGAAAAAAAAGGCTAATTTGCAGTACTTTCCAGTGCAATTATTTCTTGTGTCCTCTTTTTTTTTTTGGGCGCTTTATAACTTTTGAAGTGGTCCTAAACTTTAGCCGTGATGTTGCACAAAGGCTCAAGGTTGGGAAAGGAAAAAAAAAAAAAAAACGATTTTCATGCAACTCCTGCATTGCGCTCTGATTTATGTCGATCTGACAAATACGGTGAAAGCTGAGCCCCGGATTAGAGCTCCAACTAGAAACAGCGTCTCTTCCGCTGTTATCTTAGAACAAGGCGTTTAACGTTCCTCTGTTGCGGCGCTCGGGAGAAAAGAAAACTCCTGTCGCCCCGAGCGGCTCCCACATGTCGATGTGCGAATGAAAAAGGTCAGATTGGCCCCATTAAGAATCTTAGTGAATGCTTCAAGGTTAAAATAAAGTATATAGAGCCTTCTTTCATCGGACGAGCGTTGCGATGTTGGGGTCGGAATACTGCAGCAGAACAACCGAGGACACCTATTTCCAAACACAAATGAAAATACCGACGCTCAGAAATTCAGATTTTCACGTATGCATGCGTGCAGCTGTTTTTGTGCTCCAACTAGCGTAGTCAAAGTTTATCTCTGGTGCCCTTTTCTAGACTCTTGCGACAACGGAACTACGCTAAAATGAGTTGAGGAGATTCATTTAGACAAAAGTAGCGCTTTGCCATCAACTTTTTGCTTCTTGGTGCCAAAGGACTATGTCGAAGTGAGCTCAAGAGCTTCATTTGAGGGGAAAAAAATGTTTTGCCGCCATCTTTTGACACCTTTAGGCAAGATTTTTGCGACCAGGGCTCCCGATTCTCCCACCTAAATTTTGGTCAGACTCCCAATTGAGCATTTTGGTGCGGCGGAACTGTAAACGTTGTACTGGATGCAGATGCACGGTGAGTGTGAACAAGTCCGCACTGACACGCACGTACGCCGACACACTGAAGCCCCTTTTTTTTTTCTTTTTTTTTTACCTGCAGGCTCTGCTCTCGTTCCAAGCCCAGTCTCAAGTTACCTGTTTTCCTTCGTGTGAGTGCAAAGTGTATTCATATGCTCCTAAGAGAGGGCCGGATTGGAAGGAGGGGGGGACTGTTTAGCCAGAGATAAAAATCACTTGGCACCTAGCGAGGGGGCCGCCATTGAAGTGCGGGACGCCGAGTCGGAATGGCACGTCGCAATCGCGTCACTGAGACGAGGCTGACGACGCGTCGCAGTACACGCGGGCCTGAATTCATACGGGCTCCTGCAGCTGCTTCACCGCACAGTTAATAGGGTGCATACTTTTACCTGCGGCGAGGAAAATAGGTAAACATTGGAAATAAACAGGAAAAATATCTTCGCAAAGGGAAAAATTAGACCGCTAACCATCAGTGTGAATGCACCCCTTTATATTCTACGACGATGATATATCGGTTGGCTTGTTGGCTTGTTCATGCACAAATAAAAATGATGTCTCCGCTCGCAAAAATAACCAGTGTTAAAGACAATAGAGACGCTCCTTTAGCATTGTGAGCTAGTTTCTAGAACCCGGTGACACCCGGCCTTCAAGAGCCCAGCACGCAAAAGGGAGCAGAACCACCCCCCGCCCCTCCCCATCAATGTCTACAAGCTGACCTCTCGCTTCAGATCAACCCCGAAAGACCCCCGTGACGAGAACACGCTAAGCGTGTCGCACAAAGGCCGTCTGTGCGAGAAAACACCTTCGGGGTGCCGTGCGTCTTCTGGGAAGTCGTCTAAGCTTTCCTGTAAGCCGTATTACCCAGACCGACGTCAAAAGGTTTTAGCTTGTGTTTTGCCTCTGCATTAACACTATGTACAGAACCCAAATGAGTTTATTAAAAAAAGTGGTCAATCCAAGCAAACGTCGCGGATTGCCAACATTTAAAATCCACACGCGGGCCTTTGATATGGAGCCGCGCTCATACTGTATATGTTTGGCTGGTCGTAGCCAATAGCCGATGCCCGTGAGTGAATGGCCGGTCAGGCTATAGTGAGCACTTATCTGGGCTATTTGTATTAGCCGGGCCAAAAACGTTCCTCTTATTAGAATATTAAATTTGAGTTTGCAGGACAAATGCCAAAAAGACTCCGAGCCAGGCTAGGCACTTTCCTGCGGTGACTGTTTCAATGTGCAACGTGTCCTAATGTCGACGCGAAAGTGAATACTAAAGCCGGGCGCACACAGGCCTCCATATCTTGACCGGGAACCACCTACGTCGCAGTCGGACATGCCAAAAACCGCACGACTCAATGAGCCTGTGAGATAGACAGAGCGCCGCCTGTTGCATGCGGTCCTCGGCTACTCTGCCGCTCGCTTGCCGCGGCGGGGGCGGACGAACGAAGGGTACATTTCATGACAACAACTCAGTTCTTTTTTTTTTTTTTTTTTTTATATACAACCATTACTGCTGTAATCAGGCAATACCGAGAAAAAAATGTGTTTCATTTATTCTATTTTTGTTAAGTGGACGCATAAAATCAAATCATCTGGAGCCAGATATCTTTTTAAAATTAAGTTCTATAGTCTACATAAAAATAAAAATAAAAATAAACATATCTGGTTCCAGCTGATTTCATTTTGTGCAACCACTTGACAAATTAAAATTGGGAAGACAACCCAAAAGTTTTTTTTAACAATAATACGTTTTCAAAATGGCCGCCCTCTGAGCTGGCCCCAAAAATTGGTGCATTTTGCCCTGATGCAATGTCAAGCGACTGTCGCTATTAGATCGCGCGACATCGCCGTCTCCGGTGTCTTTGGAGTCGGACAGCAAGCCTCACAAACACACGACGGCCGCCCCCACACGCTGCATCACATCACAAACAAGACCGCTCTGGCATCGTGATGGCGGCGTGTTTACCTGGCAAGCATCTCGTTTAGTGGTCACATCCGCCCACCCTCGTCACCTAAGAGTCAACATCCCTCATTACTTCCCAACCATGCCCGGCACTCCATCCAGTATCAATGCCAAGTTCCTCCCTCTGAGGCAGCCTACTGGCTCGTGGTATCACTGAGCCATGAGACCGAACTCGAAATAAGGTTAGGAAAATGAAACAGGACATCTTTAATTTACCGCCTCAGAGTTTAGACAAGAAGATTCTCTCATATCGAAGATTTTCTTTCAAATGTTTTGCTTGAATTTGGTCTGGATCACACATTTACAATGATTCAGTTTGGCGGCAATACTCGTGGGATATTTTTGAGTCGCTAATCTTTAATTTGGAAGACGGACTGTCTTCAATTCTCCTGCGGAATAGCTTGATGAATTTAGGGAGGTATGTGGAAAACATACTGTGATAATATTTTTTAGAATATTTCCTGTACAATAACATGCTGGGGAGCGGGGGGGGGCGGGGGGGGGGGGTTAGGGATGACGTCACACTACAAGCATTCAACCCTCCAGTCTTCTCACAACACGAAGGCAACCTGATGACAGGAAATCAGACAAGACAATTTCCGATCACCACGTGTAACATTAAAATAAAAAAATGAAAAAAATTCCCTCTGCAAAAATTATCTTCCTTTTCTTTGCTGAGGTTTCCTATTTTATTTTTTTTGACCAACTAACTTGAATTTATGACCTCTTTTTCCTCGCAGTTCCTTTCCCCTCAGCCTTTTCTTCCCTTCAAATCTCCCCACTTGAATCAATCACAGTGCAGCTGTGCTTACCTGCCAACATGAAGCTGCACTCCCCAATTCTTCTTTTTTTTTCTTTCATCCGCAGGGCGCCTCCATTTGGTTCCGAGTTGCCTTTTATCCAAACATTTTGATCCTCTTCCTTCCTTTCACCAAGCTGGCTGGTTTCTTTTTCTCTGGGGAGGTCATTTTGGTGTCATTCAGCCAAATTCTCTCTGTGTGTTTTCTGCATGTGTGCACCACACTGCCACCTTAGGTCAAGGCGTGCATTGCAGAAAGAGCACAGTAAACAGACCACATAATAATAATAATAATAATACATTTTATTTATAAGCGCCTTTCAAGACACCATAAGTGGGCTTTACCAAAGCCAATAAAGGGTCATATGTCGGCAATAATTAAAAAATAAAAATAAAAATAGCTGCATTAAGAGTAATTTGTGTTAACTCATTAATGGCGCAATATTTTTTACACCACAAAAAAAAGGAATAATAAAAAATAGGCATCAAATGCTCCAAATTCTTGTTGAAATAAATTCCTTTAACACATTATTTTTTATCACCATCTTTATGAATTTTTTTTTTATGATGAATGTGTTGAGCAAGGTGCCCGATATGCATGCATTTCATTTCCCAGCCATGTTTTTGGCTATCGTGTGGAAATGATGGATATCATTGACATTGACGCAAGACTCAACAATTCTATTCGAAAGATAGATTCTAATAATTTTTTTATTGAGACATGACTCCGGGCAATCCCAGGCTAGCTGTGATATTGATTGGTTCGGTTCGTTGTTTATATTGTAAATGAATGAATGGGCCGCTCCCCTCCCCAAATGGAAGGAAATAATATTCAATAGCACGGCATCAGCCCACGGGCATCTGCCACTGTACACTCGATTGCCAGTCCAGCACTGATGACAGCTTCTCTCAGCATTTTAAGCTGAAAATGGAAGTGAAGCAAACTGCATTTGACATTTTTCCCTCTCTCATTGCATCTTCTTCTCCTGCAGGCCTTATCTAGATAAAAACATCACACATTTTACGGCTCCAGTTACCATCGGCTTGATCTGTAGACAGCGAGGAAAAAAAAAAAAAAAGGAAATCAAACCCTGCTGGCCATGAGACAAAAAAGCCACGCTGTCCTCATTAGACCATCTTGCACCATTCAGTAAGCTGCATAAACGCATCGCCGCGTTATGGTTGGACATCCTCCGCCGCCGGGCTCGAGTATCGTTACGCTGTGTCAGAGGTTTTCTCCTTCAATCTCCGCTCCCATCGCACATCGGCGAGTTTTTCCACAGCGGCACGAGCCACCTGCTGACAACTGCCATTCGTACCCTCCAAAACCACCCGCTCGCAGACACACGCCGTCCCGCACTTAAACCCAAACAAGCGCTCAACATTAAGGTGTGGATCTGTCATTAGTTAGCTTGGCCTGGCTGCTTGAGACCATTGTTATTGTTAAAGCGAGGGCTGTTTGCACAAGCCATATCTTCGGAGGGAAACGGTACTCCTTTGTGGCTTTCTGGACTCGGCCTAAGTGGATTGGGTTTCCTCTTGCTTTCCCCTCTTCTCGTACCGTGCGGTTTTGATCGGCTAATGCACATATTTTAATCAACGGCGCGTCAAGCCGCCGGGGGAAAAAAAAAGTGAGCAGACATCAAGTGATCATTTATGTTTCATAGTTTGACTCGCACTGCCTACTTCATTAGGGACGCTTGGTATAAAAGTTTCTTCTCGGTCAAAAGCCAAATTTCCACCAAGCAGTGCAGTTCAGCCGCATTTTAGCATGCCGCGGCTACGATCAAGTAAATTCTGACTCCAGTAGGTGTCGAGATGTTTTGGGGGGGGGGGGGGGGGTTGTTTACTTTTGGGAAAATCATGCTAAATATTGCAAACATGTTCTCAGTTGGCCAGAATGCAGGCACATGTTGTAGCTCTTGTATGCTACCTTGACTAGCGTACTAGCATCCACATGTTTGAACATAAGAGCAAAACGCTTCAAACTAAAAGCACCACATATTTAAAATAGTTGATAGACCGGTCGGAAATCATGCAAAATGTAGCAAAAATGTTCTAAATTGGCGATAATGCAGACACAAGTTTTCGCTCTTGTGCGCTAGCTTGACTAGCATACTAGCATCCGCGTGTTTGAACATGAAATAACAGCTGTGAGACCTGTTCAGAAATGGTGAGAGGGCCGGATGCAACCCACGGGTCGTACTTTGCCGAATCTGCGACTATCCAAACATCGATGGTTTGGTAGGAAAGGAGGAATTGAAAATTGTTCGTGTAGAAGAAAAGCTGCATCCTTGTATGCCAGAATGAGCTACTAAGTGAGAAGCAGACAGAAGCGATTTGGTCAAATGATTGATGGTCAACAGTGTCATCCTCCCGCATGGGGAGCTGCCCGGGTCTTCCCTAAGTGTTGTTCAAACAACATGAGATGCTGAATGACGTTGTGTCAACAAACACTCGGTGCTCAGACGCTCAGATCAGAGCGGAACAGCTGTGCAAAAGCTCGAGGCGGCCATTCATCACGTCAGACTTTCTAAGAATGGCATATCGCACCTATCTGAAGGCTGCACACACCCAGACATGAGATACTTTCCTCAAATTCTCTCCATTTCCTAAGTATTTCAATACACGTCATGTGAGGAGCCGCGCCAGCTATTAAAATGCTTTTTTTTTTCGACAATTGGCCTTCCTGGGTTTTCAAGAGGGAGGTGAGGGAGAGATTCGTTGTCGGATATTGGGCTTTTATTTTTACACCAACTCAATAATTACCGATGTCTATTTTGGCATGCTTTATTTTTAATCTTTCCAATTCGGGATAATACAACAACAACAACAACAAAGAGAGATGTTCAGTTACTCTTTAATCATCAGACTGTACATGGAAAAAAAGGAATCGTATACCACTGCAATAACAAACATCGCTGAAGTTCAATAGCTCTCCGACGGCGTCAAGAGTGAGCATTGTTATCGTTGCAAAGACATTTATTGACACGACGTTCGCATGAGAGCTTGGTCGGGCGTACCTAATGTTGTGACCGCCGAGTGTAGCCAACTCCGCCGACACAAAATGAAACAACGTACGACGGACGCTTAAACTGACAGTTTTGACAATGGAACATAAATACGTGTGCATTATATAGAAATCGGAGCCGTAGCCGCCTCATTCCTCACGAGTGTAAAAAACGAAATGCAAAGCGACCCTGCAGGGACTCCACCCTCACCCCACCCCTGGAAGAAAAAGAAATGAGAGTTTAGCAGTTGACTCTCACTGTTTGCTCAAATTTTGACGCTGTAGCTTCAAGTCAAGATGAGAAGTTTCCCAAGATGTAATTCTGTCTTGCCGCCTTCAGCTCGAACTGAAGTGTACCTAAAAAGGGAAAAATGTCTTATCACTGGGGTTGTATCTGGACCGCTTTGGTTGCATCCAAATTTGACTTTTACCCTTTTGGGACACGCCTCCGCCTTTGGGGCCTTGGGGGGGATGTCGATACAGCAACCTTGAAGTCCAATAATTAGCCTCAAGGTTGGGATGGAATGAACCTGAGTGGATATGAATTCAGCTTTATCAGTCATGCATCTGCAAAAAAAAAAAGTTTTGAAATGACTTTCTATCGAACCCTTTTGAAGCGCCGATCTTACGTCTGCGCGGCGCGTGGAGGAGGATGAGAGGAAGCGCGTTGGGCCACATGTTGCTGTGTTTACGTGGACCTTCTGTGGGAGGGGAGGTCGTTTGAACTGTGTTTCGTAAGCGATGTAAATTTGACAGTCGAGGCATTTAGTCATATGTGCAATTGTTATTGATTTGGGGGGTTTGTAATATTTTACTGTTTTATTGGAAGCTTGTTAGTTAGCATGAATGCGCAAAACAATCTTTAAATGGGCTTAAAAGATATTTACAATCATTTTGGACTGTGCTGGACATGAATAGGCAACAAAGTACCATGCGTATGGATGCAAACGCCCAAGAAAACAACTTCGGTTTCATTCCACCGTCTTCCCGTGACTCCCCACTCTCTTCATCCGCTATCCCTTCTTCTGCTTTTCTTCTTTGCACACCTCCATTAGCTGTATTTACTCTTTGGAGAGTAAACACCGCCTTTTCCAGCAGGCTGCCACAGCTCTGTGACTCAATGCGTTCACGCGCTCGCTCGCTCGCTCGCTCCGCTCGGCGAGCAAAACGGCGTCACGTTTTGACGAGCTGGCGTCGCGGCGCGCTACGCGCACGCGACTGCGACGTGAGCGGTTCGCCTTTCTTATTCGAGGTAGTGAGTATTTTAAATGTCTGATGTTAATAAACCTTAAGAGGGACGAATGAGCGCTCAGTTTTTCAAACCGCATGCCTAATTGGCCGGCGAGAGAAAGGATTACAGGAGTGGCGAACAACATCTTGCACCCAAAACTTTTTCTCTCTCTCTTTCTCTCTCCCGCATGACCACATAAACAGTTGAACAAGTTCTGCATGTTAAAATAAAGGCCGTGGGTGTCTGTAATCTGCAAGCAGCCACATTGAAATGACCTGACATCTGCAAACTATTAAAAGCAACTTCAGGTAGCACATGTTGTCCACATTAGCTGCGAGCCAGATTTACATTTCCACATCTCCACGAAGCATAATAAACAATCAAATGGGGCGTGTGCGGGCAGGTTCACTTCACTGACCGCTCGCAGAGCATTTTGCGTTGCAGTGTTTGGCCAAGGCGAGAAGACAAAATTAGGGGCTGCGTTGGATGTGTTTGGCCCTTGGCTTTTACAAGAAGAAGAGGGAATTAAAAGTGCGCGTCAAATGCTTTGTTTATGTTTGAGTTTCATCCGATTCCTGCAGCGCTTTCGTCCGGAGGGTCACGGGTGATGTGGATCCTCTCCCAGCCTCTCCTAGGTTGGTCGCTATACCCCATGACAGGACAAGATACCGGTTTACTCTCACCTTCACACTTATGGACAATTTAGAGACGTTAATGCACCGATCGTGAGAGTCTCTGGATTTTTGGGAGGAAGCAGCAGTCAGAAAAAACGCCGACTCCAGACAAGAAGGCACTAGGCCAAGATTCGAACATCAAAATTGTGTGGCAAGCTTACAAATGTTAGTTCACCATGCTGGCTGTGTTTGACATTTTTAAATATATTTCTTTTTACTTCTGTGCAATAAGTAAAGCTTTAATGCCATTTTTGTTCAGTGTTGGTCTCGGTAAAATGTTAGAGGCCATTTTCGGTGGAAAAAGGATTTCAAATCATGGTATTTGTTTTCATGAACATGATGGTGATTTTCGGGCATTTTTGGGAGGGGCGGGGGTGGGGGCTGATCTACAGGCCTGTCATTTATTTTAGCAACAATGACAACAAACCAAAAACAGCCGAACCACCTATTCCCCACCCCAAGTTGTAACCAAGCAAGTTAACCTACTGTAGCCATGTGCCCAAACACATTGATTGGAAAGATAAGAAATGGCAGTCTACTGTTGGGAAGATGTTATTTTAAAAAAAGGCGATTTCATCCACCGGCAAAAAAAATACAATAAAGTCTAGCAGCCAGCAGAGTGAACATAATCCCATCGCTGAAAGGTGATGATACAAATCAGAAGCTGAGCTTGTGAATTGCAACTGTTGGACTGCAGCAGCAGTCTGGGAGGAGGGGGGCGGGAGATGGGGGGGGCTCCGTCCTCCCTCCTCCCTCTTTATCCAAAGAGACGACCTCCACCGTGCATGGGTTGTGGCAGACTGCTGTCGCCCCCTATTGGCAAACACGATGTACTGGAAATAAAACTTGCCGAGTTCTATTGCCGTTGGGTTCTTAATACTTGACAACACACATGTGAAATATTGTATTTATTTCATTTATTTATAAACCTACTCAATAAGCTAGTTTTTAGGGGGGGGAATGCATATTTCTTGTGTGGGCTTCTTTTGGAGAGCGAACGCTACCGGCTGATGTGCAATGTGCGTGCGCGCGCGCGTGTGCGAGTGCGCGCGTGCGCGTGTGCGTGCCTGCTGCCACACAAGAGAAAGTGGTGGTATCAAATTCCTCCACGTTTACGTCCCACGCTGCCCACCAATCACACGCAGGCTTTCCTGCGCGCCATGGTAACGTTCTTATAAAGTGCGCGAGCGAGCAACTTTGCAGTTCAGAGCACTCACGCGTTCTGGGATTCTATTTGGAGACGAGCAAGGAGAACTTTACGACACATTTCATCCTGCAGTTTTCAAGTCAGACACTCGAGTTTGATTTGTTTGGGGATCGACGCACTGCTCATCGGATGCCCGTGCGTCAAGACATTTTTTTTCCAAATCGAGTTTGCGCAGAAAAAGGGACGTTTTTTTTTTTTTGTGCAAAGTTTAAAGACTTTGACCGGATTGATTCTGGCAAGTCGCTTTGAAAGATTTTCCTTCACGCGAGAGGCGCCAGCGCAAACGTCCCCCCGGTTTCACGCGTAAGTTTTGGCAGCGACCCGTTTCTCGTATGAATCTTCTCGACCCCTACCTGAAGATGTCGGAGGAACAAGACAAGTGTCTCTCCGATGCCCCGAGCCCGAGCATGTCCGAGGACTCCGCGGGCTCCCCTTGCCCGTCCGGCTCCGGTTCGGACACCGAAAACACGCGGCCGTCGGAGAACGCGCTGCTCCGAGTGGAGGCGGCTCTGGGCGACTTCAAGAAGGACGAAGACGATAAGTTCCCCGCTTGCATACGCGACGCCGTGTCCCAGGTGCTCAAGGGTTACGACTGGACTCTGGTGCCCATGCCCGTGCGCGTAAACGGATCTACCAAGAACAAGCCTCACGTGAAGAGACCCATGAACGCCTTCATGGTTTGGGCTCAGGCTGCGCGCAGGAAGCTGGCCGACCAGTACCCGCACCTGCACAACGCCGAGCTCAGCAAAACGTTGGGCAAACTTTGGAGGTAAGTGTTACTTTTCACTGCGCGTTTTGAATCACCCCCACTCGCGACTCATGCTATTGCTTTTTTTTTTTTAATTTACGCACAGACTTCTCAATGAGGGCGAAAAGAGGCCGTTCGTGGAGGAAGCCGAGCGGTTGCGCGTGCAGCACAAGAAGGATCACCCCGACTACAAGTACCAGCCCAGGCGGAGGAAGTCGGTCAAGAACGGGCAGAGCGAGGGGGAGGACGGCAGCGAGCAAACCCACATTTCTCCCAATGCCATCTTTAAAGCACTGCAGCAGGCCGACTCTCCGGCTTCCAGTTTGGGAGAGGTGCACTCTCCCGGGGAGCACTCAGGTGAATTTAGGTTCACTATTTTGGGGAGAAGTCTCCTTTTATCTGTCGTTAAATTCGAGTGTGTGACGTCATGAGCTGCAACCAGTCTGATTTAGCTTTCACAATGCAGTCTTGTGTGTTCACCTTACGAGTGCGTTCATTTCATTTTTGTGTGCCGGGCAAGTCAAAGTATCACTGTATATAAATCGAGTGTGATCTTGTTGGAATCCCCCCAGGTTCCCAGGGACCCCCAACCCCTCCCACAACCCCGAAAACCGACGTCAGCTCCGGCAAGATGGATCTTAAGCGCGAAGGGGGTCTCAGATCCCTCCCCGAAGGCGCCGGCCAGCGGCAACTGAACATCGACTTCCGCGACGTGGACATCGGCGAGTTGAGCAGCGACGTCATCTCTCACATCGAGACCTTCGACGTCAACGAGTTCGACCAGTACCTCCCGCCCAACGGCCACCCGGCTTCCGTGAGCGGGCCGGGGACACCGGTCGCCTACACCGGCAGCTACAGCATCAGCGGCGGCGCTCCGGTCAGCCCGCCGGCAGGGGCGGCCTGGATGCCGAAAAGCCAGAACCAGCAGGGACAACAGCAGCAGCAGCAGCAGCAGCACCCTCACCACCCTGGGAGGCAACGGCGGGTCCGAGGCGGGTCAGGCTCAGCACAGGACCCAGATCAAGACGGAGCAGCTGAGCCCGAGCCACTTCAGCGAGCAGCAGGGCTCCCCGCAGCACGTCGCCTACAGCCCCTTCAACCTGCAGCACTACAGCCCCACCTCGTACCCGGCCATCTCCAGGGCGCAGCAGTACGACTTCACCGACCACCAGGGGGGCGCGGCCTCGTTCTACAGCCACGCGGGGGCGGGCCAGGGCTCGGGCCTCTACTCGACTTTCAGCTACATGAGCAGCCCCAGCCAGAGGCCCATGTACACGCCGATTGCCGACAACGCGGGGGTGCCCTCCATCCCCCAGAGCAGCCCTCAGCACTGGGAGCAGGCTCCGGTTTACACACAGCTCACCAGACCCTGAATCGCCCCCCAACTCCCACAATACATCCAACACACATGTACAGCCACACACACGTATCCCAAAACACTTTAATTCAAGGAATACGTCCCCCGTTCCATCCAGACGCTCTCCGAATCAGACACTTGGACGAGGAGGAGAGTCGCACTTGCGATTGGCTCACGCCGTGCCTTACTCTTGTACCGTGATCAAATCTTGATAGATAGATATATATTTTTAGAGAGATGAAAAGACTCGAGAAAGTCCTCTGTGAGGATTTGATTGTTAATATTTCTGTAGGTAACGTGTGTATGTTTCGGGTTGTTTTTTTTTTGTTTTTTGTCTTCATACGCTGGCAGTTTGTAACCCACGAGGTTGCTTATGAAGGTTATTTCTCTGATAAAAAAGTATACGGCTTCTGTTTTAAATCCGTCGAACAACATCTGCTTGTTGGTTGAGTTATTTGCTGTTTTGTTTTTTTAACTTCTTCACCTGCCATTCCAATTTACACTCAATGATGGGAGAATTATTGGAAAAAGCAAATGAGAGAACTCTTTCGCAACATCGTGGAGAGTTGAGGGGGTGACCTCGGCCGTCCCAAACCACCCGTGCCTTCGATCCACTTCATTTTCTTCCCGCTTTTGTATATGTGTGTGTGTGTGTGCGTGCCAACAGCTGAGATTACGCTTACCATCCAGCAGCGTGTGTTTGACCGCTACAGGAAGTCCCCTTTGACCTCTGGGTTGTCCCCCTGCTGTCTCCTTCCGCGCTGATATAACCCAATCCCTCGGCCCCCCCCGGTTTAAAAAAAAAAAAATATATATATATATATTTATTTATTTCCTTTAATTTTATTGCGAGTGAATTATTTTGCATTGTAGTCTTATTATTATTGTCTCTTTTGTTTTTTTTTTGTTTTTTTTACAATGTACACAGCATATCTCATCATTGTCATTTGGATTTGAAACCCAGGAGGTACTAATACGAAATGGTACGTGCTGTAATCGTCTTGTTCTTTATTTATCTTAACCTAAATCTCTATTTTAAGTATGTATTTGCCTTTCTTTGCGAGTTGGGGGGGGCGGGAGGGGGCTAACCTACAAAATGTTTTTTTGTAAATTGTCTTTCATAAGTTGAACTAGGGCTGAAAGAACTGGAAAAATATATCATTTTTTTAAAAAGGGTTTTAATAGTATGTATGTTTTGCTTTTTTAATTTTTTTATTTTCCTGTAAGCTCCCAACCCGCCTCTCAGTATCAACCCCGCCCCTGACCCCCGCCCCCTTTCAACACTTCTGTTCTTTTGCAAAGTATTTGTACTGTCTTTCAAGAATCTTTTGTATCTGTATTTGCAATAAAAATGAAAATGCAATTCAACCCCAAGCCGTTTTCATTATTTGTAGATCTGCCGTGTCACCGACGCCGTTTTCATACGCCGCAGTCGAGGGAAGAGTTAACGGACAAGTGCCAAGTAATCGGCCAGTGTTTGTTTTCCCAGAAGCCTTGTTTTCTTTTTGCCTCCCACTTTATTTTCTTCCTCTCTCTCGTGTCAGCTGGTAGCGGCAGGAGGCGGTGAGGCTTCGTGGGGCCCCGAAAGAGGCTTTTTTTGGTGGGTAATGTGATTTGTTTATTGCACTAGAGGAAAAAAAAAATGCTGACAATACTTACATTTTTTTTTTTATAGCAACGGAGCACAAAGAATGGGCTGCTCGGATCTTGCTCACAGCCTTAAGGAGATTCTTACAAATAGGTCAGTAAGAAGCTTTGATAAATACATTCCCCCACCCCACCCCTCCCCAGAATGTTGACAACACGGTGCAAGCTAAGAATACACATGATGTAATGGAAATGAGCTGATCAGGACTGGACTTGAAAATCAACCCTGCAATAACTTTCATAAGAAGGATCATGCGTTTTATCATCGCCCCCGGTTTACTCTGGTTTCGAAAATCGGATTCTGACGCGTTACAAATACTTCACCCAAAAGTTCACCAGTTATATAATTCACTGCTGAAGAGCTTCCAAGCGACAATACTGACAACAGTTGCTTACTTTTACTGAAATGTGGTCAAGGAAATAGCCAGCCCCAATTGTTGCTGTGCCTCGATCAATGCTGCTTCAGAACTCAAAAAATGTCCCAGAGGGATTGATCGCCCCCCTCAGAACTAAAATCCTGGCCTAGATGTTTTCCTATTGACATTTTCCATTGTAATGTTTTCTTTTGAAGATGCAAGAGATTCCATTTCCTCAACTTCGGATTCGATGAAACGTCAAAAAGACGAAGCTAAATGAGACAGGCAGACAGATCGGACAAAATGTCAAATATATATTGGGGATGGGGGTGGGGGGGGCTTTTCCGTTGGATCATGTGGGGCTCCAAAACACATCAAAGATCTTACAAGAAATAGGCCGATGGATCAAAAAAAATCTCAATAACGTCAAGATCCAATGCCCCAAAATAATGTCTGGAGCTGGAGAAGAACATGATCGGAACTCACGCACACACAAACACGCACTTATCCGTCCGCTCCTGCAACGAGGCTTGGAACCAAAGTGCTTCTTCCCATGATGAGATACACCACGTCCATTTATGCAAGAGGCACTGCAGCGTAACTCCATTGATTATTTCAATCTCCGGACGTGCAGATAGAGTTTCGAATTCATCTGCGCACGGTCGTCCTGGTCCATCTCCGTAGCGCACCGCATTTATCGGAATCAAAAAGGGCTTTCCAGGGGTGGTTAATATTGTTTGTTGTCATTGTTATTAATAAGTAACATTAAGTTGGGGAGGACAATTAACCACCAGCTGAAAATCACTCATTATACATTTAGCACAAATGATTCCGAAAGAGTTTTAACGGTTCCGACATTTCACATAAGCGAGCCGTTGGATTTGATTGTTTTGTTTTACGTTGACGGGCGGATGCAAATGGCCGCCTTCTTTTTATCCCCCCTCGCATTTCTTCTGCATTGACTTCAGTTCCTTTATGCAGATCAGGGGACTCGCTGAAAAGAGTCGCCAGTTTTAACGTGGGCACTTTTCCCAGTGGAGGGAGAGAAAAAAAAAAAGTGTAAAAGGGGAGAAAGACAATTAATATTCTAAAGCGACGCCTCGCTGAAAAGCCCTCCTGAACTCGCGGGTGGTCTTTTCAAATGCTAACTAGTCTGCGGTGAGAGCAGGATGGTAAAGAGCAAGAATTTGATCGCTTCTATGGAGGCTTTTGATATGAACATGCATCTTGGCCGACATCATAACAATCGGACAGGTGTTCATTTGGGAAGTCCGCACGAGTCAGTTCGCCATAATGGACCCATTTTACACGAATGGACAATCCTCTATTTATTGTGATTCATTTCCTAACTGTTCTTTATGTATTATTTATTTCTTTATTTTACATGTATTTTTTTATTTTATTTGTATTTTTATTTTTGCAAACTGGTACCAGCTTCTCAAAGCGTCCCAGCAATTAAATCACGTCCAATCATTTCTCCGGGAACTCTTGTGGGATATAACTCAAGCAAGACCCAAGATGACTCATTCATCACCCCGGGAGGTGTGGGCAGTAAGTCATTCAAGAACAAACAAAAGCAAAATGCGGGGAGGGCCTCATCTTCGATCAAAAATGAAATTTTAACGGCGCAGATTCGGATTTATGGTGATAAGGTGATTTTGGCGTTGATTGTATCGCAATGAACTAATGGGCCTCAAAATCTTGTTCAAAGTCACAGCTGCTTCGAGTATTAAATACCAAACACGAAACATTTGGGGGAGGGTGGGGTGGGGTCAATTATTTTATGATTTCATCTCTGAGTAGCAGCATAAGAATATAAACAGGCAGCACAATTAAGCGCCATTTACCCTTTTTCATTGCATTGTTTTGTATTCACGGACTAAAAAAAAGCTTGACTGGATTGACGAGACCAATCTTGTCATCCCAATCAAATCGATTTAAAAGGCACCTCACGGAAGCAAAGAGAAACAGAGGACAGTTAACAGCGGCTCGGGGAAAATCAAGCGAAGGCCAAGCTTGCGGTGCCAGCGCGATAAAGCGTAAAAAATGTAACGAGGTAAGTTTGTTGACGAGAGAGAAGGAAAATGTGATTGGGCACTGATTGTGTGGGTGGGTTTAAATTCTAAGAAAAACCCCAAATAATAATAAACAGGGTTTCTTTTCAAACGGTGGCGTTTTAAGGCCTGCTCAGCAGCAGAATGCGCTAATGAAACTGACTTCAATTGCCCCGCTGCTGCCGTGCGGCAACATGAGGAAATGAAAACCACACCGCCGACTTGCCCCCTGAGTCAGAAAAATCGAGCACTTACACAACAATGGAGGGCTACATTGTTTCACTGGAAGGGGCGGGGGGGGCAAAATATCTCCTGGAAGATTTGGCTTCAGCACATCATTAGCTATGACCTCAGCGCAACCAAGAACCGCCACACGCTGTGCTGCTTTGACTCGAAAACGGCGCCGAAGCGCCCCGTCGTAAATCGCTTTTCATTTTGTAAATATACAATCACCCGTGATTTACGTTCGGCGGATGGTGACAACATTTCGAAACATTCACAGAGTCTCTCGCAATGTGTTTCTTCCTATCCAGATTTCAGTCATACAGCTACTCCGCCTCCCCACAGCCCCTCCCCTTCCATGTATCTTTCTCAAATGTGTCGCTCTCCATCTTTCCCTATCTCTCTGCTCTTCTCCTCCCACTGATATGCTCCCTTCCCAGTCGAAGCTCCCCCAAGAACCTTTGGACCCTGAAATGTGTGAACCATCCGTCTCGTTGCGCACACAAAGTGTAAGCCCGTTCACACATCTACCGAGTCGCCACATGAAACGGCCGTTGGGTTGTGATAGATAGGCCCCGGCTTGGCCTCGTGACACTTGGGATCCATCACTGGAGCTTATCTGTCGACTGAGTTGAGAGTTTCGACAACAACGTGGCCAGATGGAAGAGGAGGAGGTTGGGGGGTGGGGGGGTTAAGTCCTGTTGCTCCTCTGCACACCACCTGCACTGTAGCAGATATAAAATGCAACATTTAGGCTGTCGGCGTGGTCACACCTGAAGGTTAAAAACAATAATAATAATAATAAATAAATACATTGGCAAGTTTGATCCAACAAGGACAGACAAGAGAGGTTGAGAGTTGAGATCCATAGGAAAAATCGAAATAAACCATTTTTGTCTGCATTAATCTCAGTTGGGTCAACTCGAAAGGGGCTAGCATCTCCGACATCGTCCTTCGTTCTGGATTATACTTTCCTACCAAACCCTTCCAAATATTTCGCAGGAAAAGCAAAGCATATTCTCATAACTCTCTCCCCCGATTTAAGTAATCGATAGGCTGTCTGGGAGAACAGAAGCATTCCTGCAGCCTGACTCCCGCGTCTTATTGTGACTGAGCGGGAACGTCGCACACGGGTGCTGGCGTTGAGAAAAGGAAGAGTTTGAACGGGCGCCCGGCTGCGGAATTTGACAAGAGTAAGAGAAAGTGACAAAGTGACCGGGAGAAGGTGTGGATGACGGATAACATAGAGGGGAAAGAGAACGGAGGCAACAGGAAGAACGGGAGGAAGCAATAGTCTGTGTTTTGTGCCGAGGAATCAAGTCCGAGAGCAATGAAATTTAAGTAGCGGAGTGGGACACACACACACACACACACACACACACACACACACACACACACACACACACACACACACACACAGACGCACGCACAATAACAAATGCTTCAGACAGACCTGATTGAAAGAACACTCTGCAGTGGTGTGTCATCATATCACATCTTCTCATAACATTACAAATTTTACTAACGTGTGGCTGCGCTGTAAAAGTAATAGCGGCAGCAGCAGCCTGTCTGGCCATGAGGGAGTCATGTTTTTGCTCTGGAATGACATTTAGAATGGCACTTCATCACGGTGTGACTCTCAAAACCTCTGACGGAGGTTGCGATACTCCCCAATGTTGCTGGATTAACATTGCGCTTGAATTTAGCACATTTAGCTTGCGCTTATATTCGATGATGCTGTTCGGGGGTCACAGGGAGATGGAGCCTCGCCCAGTTTGACGTCAGAGAAAAGGCAGAAGACGCTTTGGGCCACAAACAATCATTCATAACATCACAAATGAGAACTGAGCCCATGATGCTAGCTTAGAAGTTAGCCGAGTGAACCGCTATTAGCAAAATGCTACAAGTGGTGATTTTCAGCTTTCCTTCCTGACGCAACTCTCCATTTGTCGTCCGGGGCACACTGGACATGTATCACGACAGGACGAGCGCCAAGTATTTGTTTCTACTGATAGGTTAGCGACCAGGGGGAACATATGGTACCTGAAGTGTCAATCATGTTTTGGATGCTACAATTTGTAAGAAATCCATTTTGTGTCCTCGTGTAACTTTTCTTTTAAGATACAAAGCGGGGGAAACCCCACGCTGACCATATTTAGGAGTATTGGAGATGTAACTGAAAGGTATTCTGATAAAAATGAGCTACAAGTGTCGAAAAAAAACGCCCGTTTTGTCATGTAAAAAAGGTATGTGGAAGGAGTTCAATATCAACATGAAAAAAAAAAAAAAACGAAAGGTCAGGTCTTAAAAATTATCTTAAAGGGTGCATGTACGTAAAACCTCCCCCAGGAAATAAAGGTTTCCATGATTTTTGTCATGCCCGGACTGTATACTAAATGCTCGAACGTATAATCCTCTCCCGCTGCTTATTCCGCTCTTTCCATTGTTGATTCGAGTTGGTCTTGCATTACCTGTATTTTTAGGTGGGATTATGTATTGTATTATGCCTTCGCTGGCAGCTCGAAACCCCCAAAAGAAAAGACGATGAAGTATTAACCTCAATAATCTTTTACAGATGGTGATCTTTTCTCTGATTATGGGCATACGTGGAACAAAAAAAGAAACATTAATGTCATGTTATGTTGTCTATGGAAATAAAGAGTCCTTAGTTTCTTTGACCGTATTTTTTTCCCCAACTTTTGTTTGGTTTTTGACCAGTGCCAGCTATTTATCCACAACAACATACATTTATTTATTTGGCTTCACGGAGGAACTTGGCCTTAGCATTTGGCTTGTTGACGGGGGGAATTTTTGTGACACTTAAAACATAGAATAGTTCAGGTAGATTGCGTTATTGCTTGAGGGTGATTTGATTTCCGATGGGAAACGTTTTTTTTTTTTCTTTTTCCCCACCGCCCTCCCAAAAAAAAAGACTCATTCAATCTTAGAACTTCCGCTGCATGAGCCTATATTGCTACATAACGTCCAAAGTTGTACACATGCTCTTAATTAGTTAAAAGAAGATATTTTCCAGCATCTATAAGATAAACGCGTAAATTAACTCAGCTGTACCTTGCGGCTACCCCAGCCAATGACAGTAGCCCGATACTAAGAGGGCCTCTCAACTGAAAATGTGAGAATTTGTGCGTGAAGAAGAGCGCACGCTGAGGGACTCTTGACAAGATAAATAACGTTCAGTCAAGTAAAATAAAACACAGCGGGCTAGCCCAGCTAAACCTAGCACTGTGCCGGAGCGCACCACGACACAGTTTAATAAGAACCTTCTCCGTCCTTATCATATGGAAACCATCATTTATTTGCCTTCAGCTTCACCCACTGACAAGCCAATAGATGCACTACAGATTTTCCATCCCTGCCTTGTCTGCGATGAGCGATTACAACAGACACGGACTAGAAAAAAAGAAGAAAAAAAAAACGCAGTCGACTTTTGGCTAAGGACACTGTCAAGAACCCCGAAAAGGTTCAAGAGGCCCCGAGATTGAGGTGATGACTCAAGCTTGGATGGGATGTTGTTGTCATGGAGGTTTATCAGTCACTGTGGGGGAGTTGGATGGAGGAGGCAGTCACAGATAGAAAACAAAAGGTCTGTTATCGGACTATCGGTGCCAGAGAGGATGTTCACCTGGAGTGGTCAGCGGAAGGAGAAAATATTTGTGATAATTCCTGGGAAAATAAATAAATAATTATATATATGAATTGTTCAAGGCTGTTCAAGGGCTACAATAAAAGGCCCCTCTAAAATGTGACCATTGCCACAAACGTTGCAAGTTTTGAAGGAGCGTGTAAATGGAATGCCGGGTGCAATAATTCCCTTTGGAGCCTTTTCGCCACCCTAAGCCGTGTCCAAAGGCATTTTCGGAGGACTTGATTTGTGTGTAGAGCACGGGTCAAAAGTTTGGATACAACCTCTGATTCAGGTTTTTTTGTTTTTGTTTTTGTCATGATTCAAGATTTTCCCAAAATGCACATTAATACGAAAGTCATCAATACTGTACATAGGAAAAGTCTGAGATTTGGGACTTCAACTCATGAAAAATGGAATCGAAAACAAAATTGGTGCATTGACATTATTGCTCGTATAGTCCATAGATTGGGATCGCTGTTAAGTTGCATCTGATTTGAGCTGATTTGGGCAATGCATTTTCTTCAAACGTCTACACCCAATCAGCTTCTGGTGTAAGCCGCCTCTGACCCAGAGTCAGCTGCGAAAGGCTCAGCCGGCACCACAGAGAAAAGTGAGAAACGAGAAGGCAGCAAAAAACAAGTCAGATGAGTGAGCGCTTAAATGTGGACTTCCCGGGTGAGAAAAAGCCTCATAATGTCGCCGTCGTTCCGATCGGGGCTTCCTATTCTCCAGCATGACTCACATATAGAGATCGCGGTGTTCCCTTTTCTGCCGATGCAGATACAGACGATGTGCAGGGAGGGAAGAAAACGAGAGGAAGAAGGCAGAGGAATTTCGGGACACACGCCCCCCCCCCCTCCCCCTTTTCCTCTGTCAGGAAGCCTCCAACGGAGTTGAATGGAAACCAGATCTCCCATCTCAAGACTTCATGTGCGGGGATGTCGTGGCCTCATTATTATCTCGCTCGTTACCTCCCCTCCCCCCGACACCACCCCCCCCAATTCTTCATTCAGCATGAACACTATCTCCCATGTGTCTTTATCTCTGTCCATCTTTACATCCTCGACTGCGGATCTCTTTGCCTCTCCCTGCCGCCCACCTAAAGGGTCCCAAGTTCAATGTTAGAGGGCCAGTGATGTAATCAAATGCTCATTAGTCATTTTGATTGACAGTGAGCATGACGGGTGTGTGGAGGGGGGGCGCATTATCGAGCGAGTCCTCAGCTGTGGGGACTTGCGGGTTGTGTGTGCATGTGTGTGTGTGTTGTCAGGAGCCAAAAGAAAGGCTTGTCCTTCACATATGAAGACAGTGAAAGGAAACAGTTTCCTGACAGAACTTTCCCTAAGGCGCACTTGTGACATCATAAATGGCTCGGGAGCTAATTGCGTTGCACTAAGTAAATTACACAAATGACTCGTTCCTTCTGGATGGTTCTTTTGGGGGGGATTATTCCGTTTGTGTGGGGAGTCTGTTCTCACGACTCGTGGGTAGATAGCAGTCGAAATCTTGCATTGTGAGGACTGAGGGGTTGAAGGTACTTCAAATAAAAGTTTTGAGATCACTTTAAGGATTAACATTTTGGGGAAGGGATTGGGGGGCTCATTCGGTTCGACTGTAGTCTATTTGGAATAAATGGCTTTCATAGTGTCAAAGGACACCGTTGACGTCATTCCGCACAACGTGACAGCAGACCTTAAACAATACCTCGTTCTGGATCGCCTGTCATACATGCTGTCATCTCGCTGATAAAAATATTCCGCGCAGCGCTAACAAGAGGCTTTGGAACACACGCCAAAATCAAACAAGGCTCATTTATCAAATCTGTCATGCTACTGTCCTAGTGAGGCAGCCAGGAACAATGCGGTGGCCATTATAGATGCCATCCTTCATTCACGTGACCTTCACCTATCAAACGACCGGATGTCATTAATGAACTAAGTCGGGAATTATTTTGGTCATGGCAAGGTATAGATTTTCATCAACTAACTGTGAGGTAAGTACAGATGAAAAAAGCGCGCCCCCTTCGCCGCCGACGTACGCCGCACTCTTGTCAACTCGCTGCCGTCCGTTATGCTAATCTCCGCAGAGCATACTGTCAGAGATGTGCCCTTTATTGAAGACGCTCTTAATAGTTCTCTTCAGATTTGACACCTCTATAATCATGTCGAACATGAAGGACGGGGCACTTGACAGCAGTGGACACGGGAAAAGGCAGGGGAAGATGGATGAAGGCTGCGGCAGATGGACAGAAGGAGCAGGGGGGGGGGGTCTGGCATTGATTAATGAGAGTCAGGGTATGCGTGTGTTTCTTTGTGCATGTGTGTGAGCGAGAGAGAGACAGATGAGTATCTCCAAGATATTTTGACTTTGGATGTATTTCAGACAAGAATTCAAATCCGGTGCAAAACATCTCGTCAAGAGCCATACGACGACGAAAGACAATGACAAAGTTTTGTTGTTTTTTTACAACAAAGCAAAGCCGACTTGCAGCCAAATGAACTTTACAGCGTCGCGAAATTATTTGAACGTTGTAAAACGCGCATGCCAGAATTCAAACAGCATGTACGACCAACCCTTAATGATGCACAGCTCCATGCTCTACTTCACACCACAATCAAAACACAGCCAGCGGTGCGTGAACGTTAAATAGCCCAAATGTAGTCCACATGCAATTTGGGCTCCTGATTACTTTGCACCCAATGATAATATTTGTAGATGTTTGACCGAGCTAAAATCAGGAGAACCTGATTTTATAGCCGCATTGCCTTCGAAAGGAAATGTACAGAAAGAAAAGCCGCGAGTTGTGAAGCCGCGTGAATTTTAAAAAAAAAAAAGCGCCTTGACCTCTGCTGAAGGAAACTTCCTGTCGTTAAGTGGCCAGATGATAACATCCTGATGACATCACTGGCCATCCGTCATTCGACTGTCTGGCTAACAGCGTGCGGTGATTACCAGGTCATTGATAGTGATTGGGGATTGTGGCGTTATGCTGATTGTGGTAAGCGCTCGTGCAATCGTGCGCTAATTGTGTGTGTGGCTGCACGTGAAGCTCCATCAGCTGCAGGGATGCGTTCGCATTAAAAGCTGATTACCTGCTGGCGCAACCCGCTGACCTTAACAATGACCCTGAAAACATTTCCTTCCGATTTTACCTTTTCTTGTTGTTGTTGTTTTTTTGTTTTTTTACAAGCGCAAAACCAAAAGGTTGAAAGTTTCGATTGACGTTTGTGTTTATTGCTGGCTGTGTGTGGGGTTGCCTGGTTTATGCTTTATTTTTCCTCCCTGTTAGCTAACAATTAGCTAAAACTTGTTTTTTTTCTTTTTACAGCAAATTCATCTTCTTCTCTGTATTAGTCCGAAACAGGATGCCCTCTGGCGCCACGTTGCCTCTCACAGGTCAGTTTTGGTACTACAACGGTCACATTTTGCAGCTCCGTGCCATTTAGTCTGGGATTACACTTACATGCATGTTTTTGGATTGCGAGAGGAAACCAGAGGCCCGGAGGAAAATCATTCAAACTCCATCCCGGAGTGTCGAGATTTCAAAGCCATAACTTGCTGTGAGACACACACACTTCACCAAGGTCAGTCTGAGAGGAGCTGTCTGGATCTACAATGATAGATGGAGACTCTTAATCGAGTGAGGGAGGGGAAGAGGAGGGGGTGGTACCGGCTGTAACTATGAAATTATAACGTTTGTGGTTTAAATTATGACTAGCGCGACTTCTACCGTGTGTGTTTTCTTCTCTCTGTTCTCCCACCCACTGCGCCACTGGCAAAACATGGCATCGCTCGAACCCATTAAATTTTAGTGTGCATCAGGTTAAAAGGTGCAAATTCAGGCATTTCTTTTTCTTTTTCTTCTTTTTTTACCGCTTTAGTCACTCTGGAAACATTTGTAATATCTTCTGTCATCCTTATTGAACCAAGAATTAGGCTAATGACACACGCACACAAATATGGCTTACGGCATTTTTTGTTGTTGTTGTTCACTGTCGTTACCGGGTGACATTCAAGTATGAACGTTTATAGAAAAAAAAAAAGGCTTTCCAACATTTTCAGTCCTAAACCCTAATAAAGCTGTAAAGCACATTTATGCGTGTGATTAACAGAAAAGCCACAGTGCTCATGACCACCAGTTCAAGAGCAAATGCTCAATAGCCCAATGTTGCGGTTGGCTTTGGGGTAACTCTATCTTACCGTGAAGACACACAGAGCTCACCATCGTTGCACGTAATTATAGTCTCTTGTGTGTTGGGGGGGCTGGGGAGAGGAGGGAGGGGGTCAATAAATCCCGTTGCTCGGGGTCTCAAGAAAATATTGGTTATCATTTCTTTCCATTTGTGATTTGCAAACCACAGTCATGGTCGTTTTTTTTAAGCCTGATTTGCAACATCGTGGAACCATCTGGGCCACGATGGCAAATAAAGGAAACAGATCCGGCACCCATGCAAAATTCTTGCAACCTTCCACTTCAATGCTTTCTCAAGTATGAAATGACTGGAAATGAACACAAATCCCAAGCAATCCTCTTAGGTTGTATTTCTTTCTGGTTGTGGGCTGCTCTTTGCAGTTACGACACACGCGCGCACACACACACACACACACACACACACACACACTTTATAGCCACGCAACCGTATTTAACACTTCAGGCTTCCCCACTGTGCAACTACCCTGTTTCGATTCCCATGGCCGTCGTTTAAATCCTGTGTGCTAGGAGCCAAAATGCCGAAAGCCAGAAACACTTGGAAGAACTCGCTTTAGCTGAACTTTTGTTGAAAAATTGGACTAATCCTTCTTACAGAGAGCCATCGTCAATCGGTGGGATATCGAGCCTGGTCAGCAAATACACAGCCAGGCACGGACTTTCTGCTTGAGTCCATCATAACTAGGACTGTATTCTTTTTGCCATTCATTATTTGGATATTTGTTTCATCAGTGAACCCGGTGGTACGTTTGCACCAAAACATTCATTTGACAACAGAATACACGTGTCCTCTACAGGATTACTGTAGGTTTCTCTTATTAGCATTGAGAATATCTCAAACGAAGCCCAGGGTATAATAAAAGGTTGATGAAGTGGGAGAAGATGAGACCCCATGGGAGAGGAGAAATAATAGGAGCCCGGGGATGACAAGACAGGAAAATAGATTATGGGGAGACAGTTTAAAGAAGGAAATATAGGAAAAAATACCAGAGGATGGAAGTTGGGGAGGAGGCGTGGGAGGGGGTGGAGCAGAGAAAAGCAGAGGATATAGAGTGTCATCTGGAAGGTTAAGAAAAGAAACGTTGATATACTTTGCAGAATCATTGAAATGTCATCATCGCTCCAATCAAGGCAAATCTAATGAGATGTCAAGGAAAGGGGAAAGTATATTTGGAGATTCGAAGCCTGAACAATCTCAGGTACACTTTACGGTCAGGCGCTGACAAAACAGCCGGGATGACGAGGTATTGATGAGGTAGAGGTGGATGGAGAGGTACAACAGCAGGATTAGCTCATCCCCCCTCCGATACCTGATGTCGGCTTTGTCAAAATTGTCATTTCTCCGAGAACACTTTATGCCCCGCCCCCACCCCACCACCGCCTTTGCAAGTTGTTTCATCCTGTAATAAATCCCCTTATAGCATTTTCTCTCTGCATTTCGTTTTTTAGACGAATATCATACTCGCTTTACTTCCAACTGTTGGAGTCAGAATAACAAGAAATGGCAAATCCACAACAAGTACAAAAAAAAAAAAAAGCATTTTGACATGCTAAATGGAAACTCTGAGGAGGTAAGAGCCTTGAGAAGGTGCCTGGGGCAAGACGCCTTGGACGCTGGGCGAAACGCTTCCTTACGAATGGGTTGCGAGTAGTACCTCGAGGATACCTCAAGAAAAGAGGAGTTGCTCATTGCGGTGAAGAATCATTTGACGTTTACAAGTCTTCTGGCTGAAAACACCCCGAAAATAAATCTTTCTTGAACGACGCGAGTCCCGGCACCTACGTGACAGAATTGACTATCTTCTCCCATAAACATCCATTTTATTGGGGCGGGCAAGTGGGTGTGGTCGAAAAACTCTGGCGAGAGAACTTTGGCTTCCTCTCCTGTTTTCCAAGGTGAAGAAAATAAGTCTATTAGTGAGGTGGCCTCCGGAGCAGAGTGTACCTTTTCTTGTGTGTGCGTGCGTGCATGTGTGTGTGTGTGTCGGCAGGAACATACGTTTGTGGCTCATCGCATGAGATGTTGCGCTAAAATGTGAATGCTAATCTAAATGTAAATAGCAAGAAAACTGCCTTAAAAAAACGCTTAGAATAGCAAACGTAAATAGCTGTCAAAAGTAAATATATCACATTCGCTTTTCAATAACTACTCGGCAGAGGAAATACGTTGACTAGCAAAGCAGGCAAAACTTAGCTTGGTCCCTGACCTTTGACAAAGCTGTTGCGAGAGCCGATATCGTCGCAAAAGGAATCGCGGCTCGGTATGAAATATAAAGTAAATAATGGAAGGGAAAACAGCGCCATCCAGTGGCGCCATATTAAATACCGTTTTGTATATAGAAATTGGACCGAAAGCAATCACGCAAAGGGAACCGCAAATAGGTACCAAGGTTGGCGTATTTTGTTGTAACCCATCGCCGCCCACCCGCCGTCCTCTCCTCAACCCAATTCCCACCGCCCCCTTTTTAGGCCGCCGCTTGACAGATGGGTACAACGAGTTCTGACAGTCGTCCTCGGTTCTTCGCCTGTGGCCTGTCAGAATGAAGGATTGTTCCTGGCACAGAGAAATCGAGAAAAAAAGGAAAAAGTGTGTCATTTTGCTGTCGTATAAACACTCATCAGGTTTTTTTGGGGGATCGAATGTGTTTTGTGTTTTGGGGTGAAAGATAATGAAGGCGCGAGAGCAAGCAAGGCTGCAATTTTCGCTAACCGAGAGCTTGCTTGGTATACCGACATGGCAAATCAAATGTCTGAGTCACCCCCGTCTTGCCTCTTCTTCGTCTTTTCCGACAGGCATCTCGCGGTCGTGCGCGCTCGTGCCCAGCTGCTACTTTGAGGTCGCAGCCGCTCTTTCTAAGGACCCTCCATTGCATCATTTTTTGGGGGTAAATGTTCTCCAGGATTAGTCAACCCGGTCAAGGTAAAGTTGCAGATTGACCGATGAATTTCACAAATCATAACACAAAACGTTTTGTCGCCGCAATATTTTTCAGGGGGGCGGGGGGGGGTTATTTGAGCTTTTCTTCGACTCGCTGCTTACGTTCATCAAAACTATGACTCAGTGCCGGAATATGAGACGGAGGCTTCAGAGTGACAGAGTAATTTGCAGCCACATTGGTGGAACGGTGGGGGGGGGGGACGATTGAGGGTTGACAAAACAGCAAGACAGATGAGGAAACCCGAGAGTTTCCAAACATGGAACCGGGCAACTCAAGATGAATTTCAAAACAAGTCAATGTCGAGTTGCAATGACGAGATGATTTCTTTATAATGGTTGAGATCATTAGTTAGTTATTCTTAAGTGACCATTAAGGAAACAAAATGTCAAGAGACCGGACTTCCAACGAGGCGCAAACAAAGTTTTCACATGAGTATGAGCTGCGAAAAGATTATATTATTAATTATTATTGATATTTCAAACGATCATTCCTGATCTTGACCTTTGACTTTTCCCCCAACTGTAAATTCCGTTGATGGGTATTGTTTTTGTTGTCGTCATCCGCGCAATTTGGTGACCGAGGGCCTTTGACGGATGGGTCGTGACGGATTTGCGGTGACTCATAAGCACTGTTTGGATTTTGAAAAGTGAGAAATCGACGGAGGCGTTTTGCCTCTGCTGAATATTGTTTATTAACTGGCGTAGGAAGAAAGACCTTAATGAAAGGGCACCAAATGTCTTCCAGGGAAAAAAATCATTACTTTTTTTCTGACTATTGGGTAATAATTGAGAAAAATGTGAGAAAGTGATACACTACCAATATGAACACACACACAAAAAAAAACTATCCATAAAATGTACACACATGCTAACTCGTAGCTCCCGAAAGAAAAACCTACGCTTTGACCAAAATTGGACATTGTCTCGGCTGCCATGTTGGCGACTGGCAGAGCTGGCTCACGCCTTGGCAACGACTCCGAGCCATTGTTTGACTTGTGGGAACAGAGGAACACAAACGGAACATTTCTGTCCGGAGGCAATCATCTTCATCCTCATGCTAATTGCCCTCCTCTTTTTTTTTTTTCACAGCGCTCCGGAGAGGCGTCTCATGTATCTTGATGATGAAAATGACTTTTGTAGTGCGGAGGTGCACGGGAGGCTCGAAAAGCAAAAACGGCGTCGGACTGACAGTCAGACTGATCCAGACGGGCAGCCAGACAGATAGTCATCCAGGCCACCGAGCTCACCTTGTCCTTAGAGAGGCTAAGGTTTCTGGGAAAGTCCCGCTCGGCTCTGCTGCCTCGCCAGCTCCTCACGGCTCACAACGGCCACGCGGAGGCAGAACAGACGCCAGGGGAAGAGGAGCCAAATAAGCGAAATTAGCAAGACGGTCGAAGCGGCTTTTCGTAGGGTATTCCACGCTATCTTTGGGCCTGTGGCTCTTTGTCATCAGTCCTACCTGCAGCACAATCCACCCTCCCAATTGTCCACTCTGTAGACATTAAAAAAAAAAAACTGTCAAAGCAGCTCAGACATTTCCCTGCAGTTCCTCAATGTCACTCTGTCTCTGAGAAATCACCACAAGTCCCAGGGTTAATGGACGGAAAAGCCTGAAATATTTGACAGGATGCTTACGAGGGAAATTAAAGAGGGTTGGCAAGAGCAGTTTTTTTTTTTATTTTGGGGGGAGTTCAAGCTTGTTTTTGCTTCAACGCTGATTTCTCTTGACTTCAAGCAAATTAGGTGCCATTATTGGGCTGACAAAGCTGGGCATTTTGCACCATAGGGGAGTGTCAGATTTGGACGGCTTGTCCAAACAAACACAGCAATCTTTTTTTTTTTTTTTTTTATTGTTAGGCTGGCTCAAATTCACCCACACACCCTGGCTTGGACCACGACTGTCGGTGGAACAGCTTGTCATTTAGTATCAACTTGATTTGGCTCAAGAAAAAAAAAAAAACAGTTGACCCCCCCCACCCCTCTTCCACCCAATCATGGCAATACTTCCTCTCTTGTGAATGTTGCCTCCAGAGATCGACGAGACAAGCTGTTGTTGAAGGTGACAGAAATTGGAAAATGATAAATGCCGCCTGCCTTTTTTTTTTTTTTCTTGTTAGGTTTTGCTAATGTACCAGGAATAGGGGAGTAAACCTGGAGATTTCTGTCCCTCAATCTAGTCCAAAAAACCCCAGTGGTCGTTCGAACCAGCCCTCGCCCCCCATGCATATTTTTGATAATGAAAAGTAAAAAAAAATTTTTAATTGTGGTAGCGAAGCACTGTCAACCCAGTGACAAACATTAGCCAAAAAAAAAGAAAAATCCCAACATAAAAGTGTTTTTTCCACTGTCATCCTTGTTCGTATCCTTGGGTTTTCCGTTTTACAACTCTATTACATTTTCTGTCGCTCCAACTGTGCCTTTGTGTGTGTGTGTGTGTGTGTGTGTGTGTGTGTGTGTGTGTGTGTGTGTGTGTGTGTGTGTGTGTGTGTGTGTGTGTGTGTGTGTGAACTATCGGTGGTAATTCCACTGGCCTCTCTTCTGGCACCAGAGGTCTGTCATTGTGCTAGTGAAGTGGCCATTTAAGAGCACAGCATGATTGGCATAGCGAGGCCTCTCTGGTTCTTAGCGGTTAACCCGGGCGTCCCGCAGGGGTTTCGCCACTCTCTCGTCATCCCCGGAGTATCTCTGGGAATCACATGAAGCGTTCTGGTGACAATGACGTTATTCTCCATAATTTCCGTCTAAACTAAAGAATCGCAGTTGGTGTCGAAGCCGAGGGGTGTTATTGCGAAACGAAATGTTGACGGCATAAAGACAACCGTGCCATTTTCACAGATAACTTCATGTCAAGGTTACACAACACCTTGCTCCTGATTAATTGCTAAGTACTTCCTCCCCTCCTCCGGTCCGTCCGTCCTTGACTCCACTTGCATTTCCTGTCCTTTTCTTTTGTCTGTATGCTCCCATTGCTTGAAAACTTTATCTGCTGCCCCCGCCTCCCCGCCTTGTACATTTTTATCACTGTTGCCCTCCAGCTGCATGCAGTAGCTGAGATAATTGGCTTTTATTGCACCGAGATAATACACACGGGGCAGCCAAGCGCTGCGCAGATGCACGGTAGCTTTTAAAACAACACTTTGAAAGCCAGTCAGGTAATAGCGCTGTTACTTTTTGACACGGCGCGGACAACCGGCCCCATGCTGCGTTGCTAGCTTAAGCCTAGCGATCATGAAATATGTTCGCTGGATTTGTTTTCAACGCTGACGTCTTAACTTCTGTTTTATTACTTCTCTTGTTTCCTGCCAGTCCATCCTCCATGTTGTTTTCCGACCTGGAGGCTAAACGGTGTACGACATATATTTTTGTAATGTGCGTTAGCCTTCCGGCGTTTATTCGTCAATACTAGCACGGAATCTGCGCAGCCACACGTGGATGGTCGTGTCCTCATATTGATTGAAGTAATGAAGTATTATCTTAACATTTGCATTTGCGGAGAAGCGTACCAAATCATTTAGTTCGGGTTGCCGTAATACCTGATACTCTCTCATTAGTATTGCAGTAGTTTTGCGGTATTTGGCTTGATGCTTCATGTGTTTTCCTCCGCCGTAAGCCGCGCTTATGGATTGGAAACTGCTGGAAAAGAAAAACAAATCTCGTAGGGAGCGTCTTTAGATTTCTGCGGTGCTCTCATTGTATTCGGTAACATAGATTGTGTTGTCATGCCAAGTAATCAGGTATGTGAAGCGTGAGCAAATCCCAGGGGTGGATGCGTTTCCAGCGATACTTGAGTCAAGAGTGCGAGGAGTTACAAAGCAGCAAAAAAAAAGGAATAAACATATTAATGGTCTGGGGTTTTTTTTTGGGGGGGGGGGGTCTTCCATTTTATTTTCAATTTGTCACTTATGCGTTGACAAGCATCCACACATGATCCAGCCAAAATGAAAAATGATGCCTGAGGTCCAGATTTACACGGAGACGGCTTGGATGATTACACACCATAATCGTTGACTGTCATTAAAAATGGAAAATTACAGCGGCCGATGAAAATCAACCGCGTGGGTAATTTTTGTTGAAGGTTTTGAAATGGCGGTACCTTGAAGAACAGTGAGCACACTTTTATAATGGCATTAAGAAGCCTACGATGTACATAAAACCAACGGGGGGTGACATAAAAGGGCATCTGAGTTGATTCTGTTGAGGAAGGCTTTTTTTTGTAACTGACCTAGTTAAGTTGTCAAAGTTCCTTGGAGATCATTTATAACAGTTTAAAATGATTTGTTCTGAATCGGGGACCGGCACTTGGGTCAAATCCTAATCAGTCCTGACACTAAGTGCAACGTGGAGGGACACACCGCTCAGTTGCAAACGATACAAAATGGTCGCCATCACGATCGTGAAAAAAAAAGGTACGTTTGACGGCTCGTATCGGAGCTTTGCGAATTCTGATATCATGAATGCGTGGTGACTCACATGTCCCCCCGTCGCCTCCTTCGCTGAGCGCATTCTCATCACCAGAAACTATTATAGCGCAGTGAGATGGTTGACTGACCCAGGCTCAGTGATGTCATCAAAAAAAAAAAAAAAACATCGCGCACTAGCATATCTGTGATTCTGTACCAGACTTTGTAACTATGCAGAATTTGTTTTTTTTCGACGTATATGGACTCACATAAATGCCATGTTTACAACCTCCGATGTATATTGTTGCCTGTGTGTGTGAAACTCACGGCTGCTGAGTCATCCTGGCAGAGACATAACCGTAATTCCATCAAGGGCTGGATTGCAAACATTAACTACTGATGTCACTTACTGTTCTGTTATCATGAGAGTAGACAGAAAATGACCGTGCCTTTTTTTGTTTTTGTTTTTCTTCCTTTTTGGGGCAGTTATTTTGACTTGTCACAGCAGGAAACGGGTAATGATTAACAGTTGTGATGGCCGCATTCCATGACAATGCTTCAGGGGGAAGACATATGTGGAGGAAAAAAAAACAAAAACAGCCAAGTTAGGAAAAAAATAGGAGAAAGTGATAGATGCCTATTGAATAATTGACAAAGGCCCGCCCTTTAGCACCATACCAATGACGGCTGGTAACGTCGACAGTAAACAAAACAGCCCTGACGATGATATGAGAAATGACGCTAATAGCAAATTAACGCGCTGCCTCTATGGCCCGCCATCACTTTAGCCCACAGATGTGTGACCACAGATGTGTGACCTCCGGGTGACCTTGGGGTGAAAGGATGAAGGTCAAGTCTTTCTCGAAAGGTTTTGTCCTACTTTTTTTTTTTAAACTACAGGGCCTCTTCGTTGGCAAACGTGGCCCATCTTTGTGACCCTGAGCTGGAACCGATTGCGTTGCAAAAATCTGAGATGGTAAAAAATTTTGAAAATTAGCGAAAGAAACACTATCTCCTCTCTTCGAAGAGTCTGATAATCCCGCACATGTGCTACTCACCAGAGACATCATCAGACTCACCGGTGGGGGACTTGGGCTTTGGGTGGGGGAGGGGCAAACAAAAAGATGTTGATGACGTGGAATAAATCCTCTTCAAACTTTTTAAAAATTATTATTTATCGGACTTCATCACTGATAGATATCGCGACTCCGATATTGCCGACTTGGATTTCACGACTATACGAGAAAGCATCACCCGTTTGAGATTTGGAAATAGCTCCAGATTGCCTTGGCTAAACATTTACCTTGGTTTCCAAATGCGATCGCTTATCACATATTTACAGTGTCGCCACTCTAATCAGTTTGGCTCCGAGGAGAAGAATTCTCGCCACTGCGGCTTTGCATGATCCGACGCCGCTCCGATTCTGACTCAGCTGCTTCAGGCCCCCCAGAATGAAAAGGCTTTATATATTAATTTTTTTGTTTTGTTTAATACATTGTATACTAGTGGTTGAAAACTAACAAATGCCTTATGAGGCGCATTTCCAAACTGTGGTTTGGAAATGCTTGGGAGTGCATCAGTGCCCTTCAGGACGTATGCGTCATCAAAAGTGTAATCCCAGCCTGGGATGAAGTTTTTTTGTCCTGTAAGTGGGATTCTTTTCTATGCACAAACAAAATGGTTTAATGGGAATGTTCCCTCTAAAATCTATTTTTGTAACTTCGCCCGAAGTTTTGGATGAACTGATCTGACGCGGAAATACACATTCTTTAAAACACATTTAAACAACCTCCACGGTCAAGAAACGGACGAGCATCACGTAACATTTCTTTGAGGACGCAAACCGATTCCCTCATTCGCACGGTTCTCTTAAAACGAGGCCTCAAGCTGTTTGTCATGCTCAGTTGGAATTTACTGCAAAACCGACAAATAAAATGAGAGAATTAAAGAGGGCTCTTTTTTTTTTTTCTTCTTCTAAACAGGGCGTCTGCAGTAGAGTGGAAACGCCGGCGGCTCTTGAGTTTCGTACTTGCGCAAGCCTCACTGCCGCTTTGTCAATTTGGCAGATGGGGCCTCCGCCAAGGCGGGTGCACCGGCGCAACATATTGAGCGGCGGTGGAGTTTCTACTTTTGGAATGACAATTCGGTGCCGGAAAAAGTGCATCGAAACGTGTCCTGCGCTCAGACCACGGACCCTATTTCCATGCCTAACTTTGCCCATGGGCAGAGTTTTCTTTCGTTTGGCATTTTTGCAGACTCGCGCAGTTAGAAATTGGACTTTGCGCCATGGTGGGTGTGAACACAGCCAACTTGGAATGGAAGCGGCTCCTTTCATTCCCTTTAAATCCAGTGCAGGAGAGGCGCATTGTCTAAATGGCGCTCTTTAGTGCGCGTGCGTGTGTGTGTGTCTGTGCGATCCGACAGAAGGCAAACTAAATAAATAATGAATTCCAAAACAAGGTGTCGTAACGATGTGTGAAACTATGTAACTCAAGGCCTTTTCCGATGTTGACGCTCGCTCAAGCACGCATCCGTTCCCACTGGCGAAGCGCAAATCACGTGCATCAGTTAGGAAGTTACAATGGGTCAATATTTGTTATAACCTGTTATCTATGACCTAAGTGGGCGACTTTTGATAAGCAGCAATACTTTTTTTTTTCACACAGACGAGTTAAATCTTTGAGCTAACTGCGATAACCTGTTATCTATGACCTAAGTGGGGAGGGGCCTGGGGGGGGCACTTTTGCTTACTCTAAGCAGCACCGTGAGATGAGACCATATCAAAAACGGAACTTTCAGTGTTTTTCCGTCTTCCCTATGTTGACATAGAGAGGGGAACGGGGGGGGGGGGGCAGATTGGTTCAATATGGGTCATTTGTCCAAATTCCCCAGTTGTCAGTAGCCGCGGACCGAATGAGAAAGTGGCGACGGTAGCCGAGGATGTGACATGCTTCATCGTTAAATGACGGCGCTCCACCCAAAGAAAAGGCGGGCGTGGCACACACAGTGGCCCAAAATGGCGCACACTTGGATTGGAGCGCCAGACCGGGCCGCTGATGTGGAGCATAACAGAGACGTGGAGGTGATGTATGACGCTGGTAGCAGGGGCATGTGGGTATTGCGTTGATCCGTGAGTGTGTAGTCATATTCCATGTGTGTGTCTGTTTAGTGTAAAAGGGCCTGCAAATGTTGTGTGACTGTAGGGCTGCGTTGCACAGACGCAGTTACACACCAGGCTAAATGAGGCTTATCCAACAGTCTGGCTGGAGGTGTGTTTGGGAGAGAGGGTGTGTCGTAGGACTGGAGTGTTCTTTTGAGTTCCAGTCTTAAATGTTTATGCGTTTCTCTGGATGTGAAAGCATTGAAAAGCGGTCACACAAACTGTACGTTCAACCGAAAAGTCTGGGTTATTTTTGACTTATTGTGCGAGTGTTTGAACGTGTGTGTGCGCGCGCTCTCTGCAATGTCACCACTCGTTAAAAAAAAAAATAAAATAACAATCACAAAAGAATCGTGACCTCAAAGCCTGGAAGGCCAAGAAGTGTTGTGTGAAGTGAGGCGAATCAGGATTGAGCTCATGACTTTTTCCACATTTGGAACATTGTTTTTGCGACACTCCCAATTTTGATATGTGTGCATAGTCTGCTCTTATTTGGAAAGTTCCTTTTCAGGACTGTACCAGTCGCCTGTTGGGCTGCACTTTCCCAGAAATGACCATATTCTGCCCGAGAATTGCAGCAGGCCGGTATTACAGAACATAAAACTGTATTTAAAATGAAACTTACATCCTGCCTTTGCAGCAAATTTGGGTCAAAAAGCTATACTTGCCTGTAAAAAAAAAAAGTCAAGTCACTGATTTTAAAGCCATTATCACCCGCCATTGTTTTCTCAAAACTATTCTCAAAAAGAACACACAGTAATCACATTTTCAGTGACGCAGAGACGAATGGTGCATTGGAGCAGTTCATGTGTTATGAGGGCTTCAGTCGTTGGCACCTGGCTGCAGTTCTGGAAGCGCCATTTATGAGTTACCAGGAATGAGTGAAAATAATGTATTATTTATTTGCTAAATCAATCGGTTACTGGGCTCAGCGACGGTAGCCACAGTTAGCTATTAGTGCTACAAGCTAAAAAGCCAAAACGGCAGTGTCAACATTGGACCCCTCCCCATCTAAAAAAAAAAACAAATAAAGCTTGTTGGACAATTGGCCATCTTCAAATAAATGTATGTCACACTTTACTGGATACTCCACAATGAGTGAAAAAAATACAAAAGGAAGGCAACTGACGTGCATTAGCCATGTTAGCATGTTGGTCGAGCGTGTAGCTTATGTTCCACGTCAGTGCCGCCATATTCAACCCAAAAGCCTTTGATATATTATTTCATAATTACTTATGACAATAGCATATATATATAAATTTCAAACAGGAAATATTGTATTAAGCACTGTCTGCTAGCTTGCGTGTCATGTCCTCCACCTTGCACAACTCCCCACCCTTTTCCACCTATCCCTCGGGTGTACTTCTTGATGATGTTCATAAAGTGACCAACATGATTGAATTTGATTATTCACATTCCCAGGGCGGTCGCCCGCCCTCTGCCTTGTGTCCCGCACAGCTCTGTTTACAAAAGGGAATCATTCACTTCCCCTTATCGCTTTACACCCACGCTATCTTAAAGCCACACATGCAAGCCACACAAACACGCTGATACTGATTAGCGGCGTGTTTACACGGCGACGGTCCGGACACAATGCAGAGGTGGGAAACGCAGTCCGGATTACGCAGAAATTGGAAATATGGTTGAGCGGTTCAAATATATCGGGGGTGGACAGGAGAAAAAAAAGCTGCTGAATGAGTCCTGCGTGAAGAGTAAATGAACATCAGTAAGCAGAGTCAAATACGTATTCCCACCATCTTGATTTCATCGTGACAGCAAACCGCTCTCTAATGGAATACAATCGAATTAAGCTTTAGACGTTACCAGATGCGCAAGGCTAGGAGAGAACATGCTGTAGTTCCATTAAAATCGGCTTTCCCAAGGCTTCGGGTTGTGGCGAAACAGGCCCGGTGGGTCGTTGAATTTCGATCCACTTTTAATAAGCGATGCTTTATTTGTCTTTTACTTACTCCCTTGTCAGCTGTGACTTAAACGAAACCATCTTTTTGTTTTCCCCTATTGAACAAGAAAGGAAATATATTCCAAAAATGATCAAGAGCTCGCGCGAGGTGATTTGTAGCCGAGAACTGGGATGACATCTTCTCTTTCTGTCATGTGACAAAATGCTGGAGCAGCGACCGGATGACGAAGCGCAGGCCAGCTGTGGGCCTTATAGTGAGAAATTGAACACATCTGGATGCCATCAAGGGAAATAGATACAGTGAATTTCTCAGGCACGGCACCCAAAGTACCACTTTACTTCAAGAAGGTGCCCCGGAGTCCAAAAAAAAAAAACGAGATCATAAAACGCTAATGGAAACACGAGCATGTCATCAGCGAATGATAAGTCTCGAGATTGAGAAGTGGATCGGAATGTCGTTCCACTTTTGGCAGGGTTGCGTTTGAGGAAAGCAGCTTCACTGAATCTGGCGGGAGCAGGCATGTGATCCGGAGCCAGCCGACTTGAAGGTCAAGCAAGGTTTGTACTGGCTTGGGAAATAAGACATTTCAAGATTTATGGAGGCCACTAAAGAAAAGTCATTTTTATTACCAATACTGTAGTGATTCCAGTTCAGTGCAGACAATTTTTAGTTCTGTTCTGGCGCTAACGACTTCGTAGTAGTCGTGCAGCCGGCTCTTTGCATGCAACGTTTTGGAGTCCGAGTATTAGTTGAATGAGATATTTTCTCTGAAATAGAAATTGGTTGGAAATTTGATCCCGAATCAATGTACAAAGGATTTTGTTGTTGAACACATCTTAAGGATAAGAAAATGGGCCAAAACAACATTTCGGGGATTGTTCTGGCATTCTTGTCGCTCGGCGTGGGCATAACTGATTCGAAGTTGAGTGTTGATGAATTACGTGTCACGAAATGAAGCGACTCGGCCGCAACGTGACCTCAGCTACGGGAACGACGTCCACGGAGATGACAGCAACTCTTCTGGGAAACGGGAGACTTGTGAACAGGAATTCGGAGCATTTTGGGAAGAGCGTCGCCGTCGGGTTATAAATTTTAGTTTCTTCATCTGTGCGGCGGGCAGTTGGCGTTTGAAATTGTCGCAAACGTACTTGACTGCTGGATCTTAATCTTACCGGTAAGGGGGGGAAAAAAAATCCGTTTTTTGTTGCTAGGGACTTTCCATCACAAAACAAGCCTTTTGTAAGTATCCACTTAGAGTAGGTCGGGATTTCTTGATTTCATACAGTCGAGCGTCTCACCCCACTCAAGAAAGAGGACGCCATCGAAGAACGATTACGATTTGAATGAGACAAACCATGAGCCGCTTTGATTCATTTTCCGGGCTTTTTAAAACAGCGGCAACTAAAAGGGGAAAGGAAGCGACATTTCCTCTTGAGAATGAAAGGCTGGGGTCGCTTTGAGAAAACACGCTATTTGCTTTGGCTAATTCCCGCAAGAGAGCTTGAATAATGATCCCGAGTAGTCGAAAGCAGTTGAACCAGAGTGTAGGTAGGTGGAAAAAAGGACGTATGCGGCGGATCCGTGAGTGGGAGGAAAAACCTGGAGGTGAGCTTGTGGCCAAGAGTGAAAGAGGACGAGAATGAAGGGAGGGGGGCAGGAAAAGACGTCGAATCCAAGTGATGAAAAAGGGATGGAGACGATACTCGGAATGAATAAGCACATTGCAATTCCTTAATACAATTACCCAATTAGCCGAGAGGCGGGCAAGTGCCAGCCGCAGAGATTCGTTCCGCCTTTCGGCCAATTCATAAACCGGCGGAATCAAATGGAAAAGTGCTTGATTGAGTTTAGACAGGACTCCTTCTTGAGGAACACTTCTGTCCTTATGTCGGTGGACGTACAACACTTGGACGCTCTGTTCGTTTTTTTTTTTTCTTCTCTCGGAGACAAATGGGAACGATGCAGCCGATGAGGAAAATGTAAGCAAAACAGAGGAAAGATGATCCGCGGCACTTATTTGGGCCGCGTCTTTCTTTGCCTTCCCCGCCCGTCCGCCGACGCTCTCATCTCTCTGTCATCATCCGTGTGTTTATACGCCACCTTCCATTAGTCAGAGCCGTAAAGTGGCATATCAGAATATCTCGATCTCTTATCCCCATCATCCGCGCCCCTTTGCGTCCCGCACTCAGCGTGCCACTCGCCTTCGGGGCAAACTTAATTTAGAATTTTCATTTTCGTCAGCCTCTGGAAGTTAGCACCAAAAAAAAAAAAAAAAAAAAATATGTGGATGCAGGTGGATCCGAATATAGGACAGCGACTTGAAGTAGAAGGGAAAAAGACAGGAAGCGCAGCACAGACGGAGACAAAGGCCGCTGAACTGGTGGGAGGCACGGATAAAGGTTACTGCGAGCCGGCGACGAGGTCAAACGAATAATCAGCGTGCAAAACAAAAACACCAGCGCGAGGGGAAGGCTCTGATTACACGAATGCCCAAACACAAAATCAACAGTCCAATCAGAGACCGCGATACAGCCTCGCTGGGTGCCGTGTGAAATGTTGTTAGAACACACCCGCGACCATATCATCCTTTTTTCTTTTTTTACTTCACTGCTGTTCTCCTCCTGTCTAAATATTGCACATGTTCATCTCAAGATGACTCCCCCACCCCCTAACCCCCCCAACTGGGCTCTCCTCTGTAATCTCTTCTCACTCTAATTAATTCTGCTGTGAATTAATTACCGGGAGAGGGTGGAATTTTCCCAAAACAGAAGAAGAAAGGGGGCAAATAATAGCGAGGGGGATCTGCATTAATCACCTCCCTTTCCACCACTGCCCCCCCCCCAAAAAACAACAACAACAACAAAGAATTAGAATCTTGAAAAACACTGATGAGAACACTACAAAAAAAAACGAACATGATAAAGAAAACTGTTTACTTCGCCCTCACCTCCGCTGCTGAATCCCCACGAGGACGTGATTAGTATAACAGAGCCTTTCCCCCCCCCCTTTTTTTTTGCTTTCGTTATTTTTCCCCCTGCAACCTCCTTACGCTACTCGTTCCACTTTGATGATGATGTGGGAGTTGAGGGAGAAGCGCCTTGGCTGGGATATCGCCCAAGCGAAGGCACGATGGGAAGAGCAAACTATAGATCAGGGGGCCGGGAGGGGTGTCTGTGTAGCTTTGTAGCCGCTCGCTAACTCCCTGGGCGTCCTGTCATGACTCATCCCGACGCGAAGCAAACTTCAAAAGTGAAAACTTGAAGTCGAGGCCCGCTTCAGTGATGTTACCTCACGTCGCATCACCTCACTGTCCCTTCCCTTTCTGCTGTCGGATAAATTTGTTGTTTAGCATCCAAAAAAGAGCAGAACACAACAGGAATGCTTGTCAAATTTCAGGGGGCTGGGGGGGCTCACAAAAGAATTGCTCAGTGCGGCTAATGCCGATGTTGCCGTGGTAACCCAGTTGGAGTGATAATGAGGGGATATGATGTCAGGATAGAGCAAACTGATTGGACAAAGGCCACAAGAGCGTCACACTTTTTGGACGAGGCAACCAAGCCGGGCAGCGGAGGACGTTGTTTGGAGGCCATGTTATTCATATTCAAAAGCGATGACATCTCCGAGGCGAAATGAAGCCGCGCTTCCCCGACAAAAGACAACTCCGCCCGGAGTTCTTTCGACAAAAGAAAAGGAGGAAAGTGTTTTGAATAGCATTTGAATGCTGTATAAGAAATCATACACTGAAAAATAATCATTCGGTTGTTGCTGCTTTGGCGCTGTTCCGAAATGGAACCCTTTCATGCGCCAATAACGACAACCTGTAACCTGATCACATGATCGGCCGCCATCCCCGAAAGGGTTAAAAAGTGTCCCGAAACATCTCTTTTCACGTTTGCCGCCCTTTTCCCCTAAACTAGCGTAAGCGTAATTAAGCTACTACTCAGTCGGCTGTTTACCTTTACTCATTTAGTCAAGATTAGCTTTCCCAGGGCTTCCAGCTAAATGTCAACATCTGTCTCCGCATAGCCATAAAATTTGGTGAATAAGGGTTTTCTTCCTGTTAGCGACTTCAAATTACATTTGTAATGAATCCCGCTACAATGTGCTTGGCGCGTGGAGGGAAAGCCTAATTGTAAATCATTGCGCACTTTCTCATGCGTCGGCCAAATGAAACTAAAAAAAAAAATCAAATCGAGAAAACGCTCTGTACTTAGCTTGACCCGCCTGTGCCCAACAGTCCGGCTCTACCAAAAAGCTCAACGCAACTCCTCTCATACATAGAGCACTTTCAAAAACGACCGCAGCTCAAACAAATATAAACTGAACATAAATAAGACGCCATCACAATGTGCCTGCGGTCACTCGCGTTGGCTAACGCTTGAATGTAAACAAACAACTGCAGTTTTCAAACAGCCATTAGCGAGGAACCTAGCAAGATAAATCGAAGGAAACGCTTCAAATCGCCCGCCCCGTTCAGTCCTTTCACACACCCTATTTCATTTTAATGCCTTGATCAATCACTTTAATGTCATCCCTCGCCATATTTCCTCCTATGCGCATTCGTCACCAACGGGAACGCCGGCCAGCCAGTTTGAAGCAAGACGGTAGCTTGCCGACGACACCGAAAAAAAAAAAGTAGGGGGTGGGGTGAACGTTTGCAGTATAATAAAGGAGACAGAAACAAAGACATTAAAAGAGAAAGTGAGTTCAAGCTGCTGCAATGGACCGGAAGTCACGCTTTCAAACCCTGAAAAACACAATCCCGATGCATGTTCATCACATTACAGCGCAGGAGAAAAAGTGGCCATTTGAAATTGTCTATTTGAAGAAAAACATTTTCATAGGCTTGAGAGGTGATACTAATCAAAAATAAATATGGCTCGAAAAAGATTTTGGATTGAGTTTCTTCGGGGGGTGGAAATGTTGCCAGCATATTACAGTAAATGACACCGCTTTGGAATAAAAACTGCAGACGTGTTACATAACTTCTGGGGTGGGTGTGTGTGTGGGGGGGGGGGGTGTTCTTGAACTCCCAAGTTTCTTTTGAAAGAGTATGCATATTAACCATAGAGGATACAATTTAGACAATCCGAGCTGCCTAACTCTTCTTGTCTTTTTTTTTGCCCATTGTCTTACTTTATTGTCAGAGCCGACCTCACATAATTCCCGGAGCAAAGTGATCTCCTAAAAATGCATCAAATGACCGCGGTGCATTCCGTGGAGGAGGCTGGTTGGGGGGAGAGGGCGATGTAGTCCACAAATTTGTTTTAAGGAATCAATGCCAACGGAATGTCCATTAGATTCAAACGTGATTGGTGGTGGACTCAAAGTCATGTAATTGGAGGTCATCAATATTGTTCAAATATGTTCAGGCCTGCATGCGTGGAATAGTTCTGGGTGGTGGTTAGGTCTGCGAAACACCAGACTCCGGGGGAAGGTATTGGATGTCTGAGGTGCGTGACATTGTGTGAATTCTTTCAGAGCGGAGTATTTTACCAGAAATGGTGGACACCAACTTGCGAACTCATGACGTCAGAGCGCACGATACAAAAAGGCGACATTTCCTCGTACATTGAGCTAAGTTTCATTTTGCTCCTTGTATTTTCGTGATTCTTGCGATGATTGCTTGTGCGGTCTGTTTGTTCTGGTCAGACTTCTGTCACGTGACTCTTGTTTTACCACCCGGAGACGTTTGACTCCATATTACCAAGGCGGTCGATTGACCGTACGCAAAACCTCCATGGCTCCGCCCACACAGGAGCACCGTTTTCCAATTGGCTCATTTACAGGAAGCATAGCAGAGCAGAGCAAATTTTATGCTTTTGTCGATTTGATATATCGTCATTGAATACTTGCTGAAGTTATTATGATATTGCAAAGTAACAGTTAATAAGCCGAATGCAATTATTTGCTACTCTACCCACGTCTGGATATCGCCAGCTCTCCAAAATGTATTTAGACAATGATATCGGACCTTCAACTGTGTAACAAGATTTTCCCCTCAAGGCTCGTCTAATATATTGTGCTCCCAAGCACTGCATAATATGTGCAACCCGAGAACGCAATGTCTTCAGCCACTGCGGCCAAGCGCTGCTGCAGATGCATTAAAAGTGAAAAATGACAAGAGGCCTAACAGCTGTGATGTCATTCACCATTTAAGCCCATTAGTGGTTTGGAGTGTTCCACTCAACAATTCTTAGTTCATGTTGTGCGAGTGAAAGCATGTTGACATCTTACTATCACCCCATACGTAAGTTCACACACAGTAGTTGAAGGCGAAATTGGGAGCCGAGGGGCCAAAGTTGGGTCATGGCCGCTGTTTCGGCGAGCGTAATACCAATAAAATGACACTTTATAAAAGTGTCAGAGAAGTTACGGTACTGGTCACAAAAGTGATTTGAAATTCTCTTTGTGCCGCATATACATTTCGAATCCAAACAACGAGCTATAAGTTTCCCCTTTCAAAGCAATCCTCTGGAGTTTAACACATGTGCTTCTCTGGCGGGAACTGTCAGATGCTCGGGGCATTCTGAGCAGCTGCGTTATAAGGAATCCTGGCACACTCTTGTCATGCGCTAGCGTCGTTTGCAGTTCCGGTACGACGGTCCTGGACCTTTTCTGACCCACCTCATATATTGTGCATATAAAAAGTACGTACTGTATATACAAAGCGCATGAGTGCATCACCACAAGGCAGTGGATGGTGTCATCGGTATTTATTTATGGCCCACCCAAGACCAAACAGTATTTTCCCTTGTTAGTGTGTTTGGTCAGAATGAAGGATTAAATAGAAAAACAACACACGCAGAAACATTTTTGCCTCAACAGACATCATCAATAATTTTCCTTATTTTTTTTTTTTTTTTTTTTTTTTTTTGCTTCATTAAATTCACCTTGGTATTGTTCCATGGAAATTTGAGCAAACTGTATGTGTGTCCTCTCATTGTGGATGCATAACCCAAACTATAATCAGGACTTTGAAATGAATCAAGCGCTTTACACGCCATGTTTATTCATGCTCTTCGCAACATGAAAGGCTTGACTGAGCAGTAATTGCATCATCATCGCCATCCCGACCTCGCTTCCTCATTATGGGGGTGTTGTGGGGGTTAGGGGGAATGGGAAGGGGTCATGTGGTGACTTTGGTCAACTCTCATTTTTTGCCCCAATGTAATCGTCAGAATCCCCAAGATCTTTATCCGTAGAGTCTTTCCGAAAATTTCAACTCGGAGCCACTGCCGCTTATTGTGAAGCACCATCCGAGCGCTTTAGTGTACTGTGCATTTCAAACTTTTGCTTGCAAGGAAAAAAAAAAAAATTGGCCAAACAACAGCTTGTATCGCAAAATGAAGTAAGTCGGGCTACTCTTATTTCAAGGCGCCACTGTGTTAGCAACACAAAGCCTAACTAGGCATATTGTCACGTGTTTGGTGGTTATGTGGTCAGGAGTACCTTGTTCCAATGCGGTGGTGCGTCTGTTGTGAGTTAAAAGGATTCCAGCATCTGTAACACCTCCCTCGTTTGGGCCAAAACCCCCTAACCACAACAATTCAGAAACAAACCTCTAAACGAGGTAGCAACATGCTGCATGTTTGGATCTCCCTCCTAAATATGCTCATTTATTCCCTCCCAAGGGTGAAACAACAGATCCAAAACCCATCTGTTGCCATGTAAGTTAGATAATGCTGCTATTAAAAAAAAAAAAAAAGGACCCCACCTTGCCGTTCCCCAAACTGCGCCTGAAGATGACATGCCAAACTGCAGGAGTCGGCGGATACGCGAGCGCGGTGTCGCAGTTTAGAGAAGATGGTGAGATTGTGTGGCCTCTTTGGAAGCTTCCAAGAAAAATCCACAGCAACCGCAGATGAAAAAGAAAGAAATAAATAAAAACACACAACAAACTTGAGTGTACCGGACTGCCAAACACAAAACCTGGGAGATTTTTTTACTTTGACAGATATTTCCTCTAAAATAGCCATCTGGTACAAAATCGGTCATATCCGCCCAATATCAACTTTCGAGTGCGCCTATTTGACCTAAGATGCTTCTCAAATCTCAACTTGGGGAACCTCTGTTGTCTTTTCTGCGGCGGCGAAACAGCCTCGGCCCAGCCTGAGGTCGTCCACTTCTTTTCGCTTCTCTTCATCGCGGTCCAGCGACGTTAAACTCTTCCACATTGGTGGTACAGCATTCACGTTGGTCCTAATTATGTTCACTACGCTGCAGCCTTCTCTGACCGCAGCACCAAAGGTTTACAGTGCTCTCATTATACACTTAGGCTTAGACTCTAAAACCAGGAAACAAGGAGCCAATAAGCCGCCGCTCCAAAAACCACACCACTTCCTTGCCGTATGTTTAAAACAAAAAAAAAAAAAGGTTCCCTCTCCTTGTTTGCCCCCCTGCGACGATTGTCAAACAATTGAAGGTGGCGAAAAAGAACAGCAAAGATTAGACGGACAGTGAATTTATTTTATTTTATTTTTGGGGGTAATCGACGCAACATGTAGTTATCTGTCCTTTAAGGGGCAGGACACATCAATGAATTGAAGACTGAACTGTAATTAAAAAAATAATAATAAAAACTTCCCCACTGTTCATTCTAATTTCAATTTTATTAGTATGACCAGACGTGGATTTGAATCTATTTGGAAATTTTCGAAGCTCAATCTTCATAATTTTGTGAATTAGTCTGAGTCTGAGTGAATATGCCTCTTGAAATTTTATAGTTGAAAAGATACCATTTTTTTTTCACTTTTTCATTTTAACTAATAGTCATTGTCTGAGGAAGCGGGTTTGCGAGGTGGAGTTGATTGCTGCAAAATACAAAAACTTCACCCCCCCTCCCCCCACCCAATAAACCTCCAGCCAGCAAGAAAGCAGGAATAAATACGAAACAAATTGACACGGCGACGACGAAAACCTGGACGACGCGGCTGGCCGGACGGCCTATTGATTGACACACGCAACAGGTGGCGATGAACACCTTACGAGCCGATGACGCAAGGCGGGGACGCGGGATTAGAAGACATAACATGAAAAATAAAATGAATCCAATCAGAAAAAAAATCAGTAAAATTACAGATGCTGGCGTAGTTTGGGATTTGTATTTATTTTTTCCATACGTTGGAAATTTTAGGCTCTGAATACATGTTGTGGGTTTCTACCGTTCATTTCATCAATCTGCTTCAACAAACACAACTCTGACCAGGAAGAGGAACGATTATTCCTAAAATGGCTTTCATGTGTAAAAATAAAACCACAACAACAAAAAAGAGCACCTAAACAAACTCAATGCATCAGTGTAGGTGAATCGTTTTTACAATCCCGCTTCTGGCTGCTGTTGAGGGCACAATATAGCCAAGTAGTCATTTAGACAGCACTCTCTTGGGCTTCATTACACAGAGTACGTCAATTCCAGCCGTGACCGTCCCAATGAGATGTTATTGGCAGTGTTGGGCCTTTGTCTATTGTTCGCTGACCTATGTCGGACTAGAATTCGCGATACACCACAGTTTCCATAGGCATGGCGCAGCAGTGGCTTATCACGATCACGAGTACATCCGTGGCGCTGATAAAGAACCAATCGAAATATCCAAAATCTGGCAGAGAATTTGTCTGCGCGGTGCTCCAAGGAGCCAAAGAACTTGCATTAGTCGAATTAGAGGGTATTTGAGAACAGCTCAGCCTAAGCCAAGACTATTGGACATACTGCTGAGGATTAGAACCCGGCCTGTGGCCCCCGGCAGTCCTTTTTTTTTTTTCCACGCCATTTCTGCAAGAGATCAGCCTCGAACTGGCTGTATACCATTGCGCTAAGTGCCGCAGAGGGAGGGAGCGGTGCTGAGCCAAGTCCGCCGGTCCACTGGCAACAGAGGCTGGCAGTCGAAAAAATGACAACAAAAAAAAATTCAAAAAGCTCCATTGGTTTAAAAAGAGCCAAAAGGAGATGATTGGCCTCGCAAATTAGAGCCACTCGTCAAAGCACATGGCAGCGCTTCATCCTTTACCATTCGTCACATCAAAACAGAAACCATGTATGCGCCACAGCACCAAAAGCTTTTTGTCAATAATGGTGGCTTTCTCAAATTGGTCTCTGCGGTTTTTTTTTTAATGAATTCAATTAAATTCTGCAGAGAGACAGAAGTAAAATGTCATCAAGGTTAATTAGGGGGGGAAAAAAAAGATGGCCCGGCCCCAGAAACTAATCTCGAGTCCTCCAACACTATTAATCCTTTGTGCGTTATGCTACGGCCTTCTTGGGAACGCCTCCTCCGCCATGATGGACGGCAAAATGACGATATATCTATTTCTATAATCGTTTATTTCTAAAATGGTCATATGTTGCTGTGCGGTCGGATGTATGAGTTTTTAACTCTGGATTTCAATCTTATCCTCCGCTTTCTAATCCGCTTATCCTCACGAAGGTGGCGGGCGTGCTGGAGCCTACCCCGGAGTAAACCGGAGTACGTGGAGAACATGCAAACTCCACACAGAATCGAACACCGCAACCTCTGCACTGCGAGGCGGATGTGCTAACCAGTCGTCCACCATGCCGCCCTCTTTCCCAGTCATAATAAAATATTCATCGATAAGCTTGCACGGGCCAAAAATTCAGTCTTTTTTCAATTTTCAAACTCAGAGTGTCTCCCCTACCTCACCCCCTCCCTCAGAGAAAATGTCATCAAGATGGCAACCACTTGTCATGTTGCAAATCTTACTCGGGTCTCTCAACAAAGGACGATAAGGCCCAATAGTCCCAAAGGGTTGGTTGATACAAACGGCAGGAAGAAAAAGATCAGGTGGGAGAAAATAGAGCTGTGTCCCTTGCAAAGCCTTTCAGAGTGTTTTGTTCGAAGCCAGGGATCGAATTGCAGCACTGAGCCCCACCAGCCGCATTTCTTGGAGCGCCCGTTACAATATTCTGCCAAGATTGTGTCAATAGTCGGCGGCGGCGTCCCAGTCCACTGCCTGATTTTCACCACACACTCCGACACGCACACACACACACACAGGCATAAACAGCACAAATATCCGACAAAACAGACTCTCACATAACCGCATTGGTGCATGTTGACGCTAAAAACAAGTGGCATGATTCTGCAAGGTAATACAAAGATAGACTAAATCTATATTTTTTTTGTCCCTTGGAGTTAGACGCAAAGCCACGATTTAACATTACACAGTCGGGATAAATGATTCACCTCAAATTCGATTGCAAAGACGTACTCATTTTATTAGTGTTGTTTGCGCGTGTTTATGGAAGTATCTGTTTCCATGTTTATTTCCTATTTCTATTTCATGCATCTGATTCCCACATCTTCTTGCCTCCTGAGAGATCCATTCACATCACTGTGATATCATTTTTCGGCTGTCCTCAATTCATCTCAGTTTTTGGCCGATTCAAAGTTCTGGGTCCGGTGCTGACTATAAACTGGAGTCGCGTCCGTATCCCCCTCATCCAAAATTTCAGGCTTAATCCGGTGTCTAAATTCCAGCTCCTGTGCCAAGCCTCAAGATGATCCAAAGTCCAAGGAGAAACCAGGTCTAGGTTGGGTCCAATGTTTACGTGTATCTGGGTTTAATCAAAGGCATTTGGCCTCGGGAAAACACACAACAAAAACATTTCATATTTACTTTGACACCAGATGGGAGCAGAGAGAGGAAGAAGATATTCACACGCAAAATTCCACAGACAGACGTATTTCGATGGATACCTTCTACATAGTGTGAAATGGTAATCCCAATGTACCATAGCGTAAATCCCGATTCAAGCAAATATTTAATATTTCATTTGAGGATGTGACATCAGAGGTTTGGGTATTTTTACACTTGAGGGACTCTATTTTCATGCCCAGTGCATAGCGTGGGATAATTTTGCGCAGGGACCTTGTTTTGGTATTTTTGCAGGTACGTGGACGCCGTTGTGGGTGTGAACACAGCCGACTTCATTTGCTGCCAATCGTTCCTGACGTGGTATAAGGAAAAACTGATTTGCTGCAGTTTTGGGGCAGTTAAAGGCCCTCAACTTACGTTTATAAGGAACAGCACACAGATCTGATTTATGGAATGATTCAAAGTATTCAATGCATGCTTTTGTCATATTTATGAAAAAAAAAAAAGAAAATAGATCCCAAGGAGTCTGGATGCAGAAATTACTAGCTTGGCGTGAATAGAAGTGCTAATAGCTGTCGGTCATTGTGTACTCTGAGGCTGACCGGTGTGACCAGTCCCACCCTAACCCTAAACCTGAACATATTTTGAACATCATTAGGCAAAGAATCCAAAATGACGAGAAATAAAATGTTTTGGATCCATGATTTGTTATCTCGCTGCATCCGCATAATATCACATAAAAATCCTCCCCCTGATCAAAAACATCCAAAACGGGATGCTCTGTTGCAATCCAGTTTTGCAAGGATACACACTAAATGCCAACATCTGCCCGGCCAATCATGCACATCCATATGCACGCGCACACACACACACACACACACACACACCAATTAGGAAACCTCTATTAAGAAGCAAGCACAGCACTGGAATCACCAGAATTCCAATCCGGAAATGGTCCACTGATGCCCGACTGCTTTCTGATCCGCTGGTGGTAACACGAGTCAGCTGACATTTCCACGGAGAAACCTAAAGCCCACTTCCTGTTCCAGCGCGGAGTTGCCAAACACATACACAACCACCTCTACGTAAACTGTCCGCACGTGCAACAGACAACTCTGGAAAAAAAGGAAGCTTCCGCTCAATTCTGATCCAAGTCACACCTGCTGACCGCAAGTATTTTTCCCTTTCCCATATGACGGATTTTCCCTGGTTAATGCTCGTCACTGGAATACTATTTAATGAATGCGCAGGAGGATTAAAAAGGGAACGTGGTAATCAATGAGCATCCGCCGCGCTTGTCGCTGAAATTAGCTGGAGAAGGAAAACATTTCAAGGCTGCTGTAGCATCTCGAAACCCATGTTCAACAAAACGAACCAAAAAAATGTTGATTACGTCTGCACGTTTTCGTCTCCGCCTGTTCTTGTCGGCCTGCTTATCAATCGGCTCCCTCCAGTTACTTGTGCCTTCTCCAGGTGTGCCTCGTTGTCTCTCCTTTTTTCATTTTTATTTAGTTTGATCCTGTCTGGTGCAATTATACCCCAAAATTGGGTTGTTTTTGAAACATCAGTTCTAAATCCCGATTTAAAAAATAAAAATAAAAACAACATTAAATCGGCCGGAAAATGTGATTGTGTTTGCAGGCGCGGAATACCGCCACCTCGCAGGTGACCTCGACTATAATTGCAGCGACTCAGAACAAGTTTGACTTGTTAGAGAAAAGGCAGTAAAGTTATGGAAAAGCTGGTACACGCAGTAGGCGTGTAGAGGAAGGACTTGTGTGTAGTATTTTTAAATATGGGTTTGTGTGTGTGTGAGGCTCACGTGTGTGTTAAAAGCATGCGTGAGTGTGTGCGTCGGCGTTCGGAACGCCTGCCAGTCTGGGGCTCTCCTGGCAGCTCCGGCTTCCCACTGCAGCATCAGAAGTGACGAGGTGCGAGGGCGTACACACACATATACACACACGTGAACACACACCAAAAGGGTTTTCCTCAACCTTATGCCAAAGTACGGAGAGGAAAAGACCAGTGTGAGGCGCTGGGAAATAAGCAACTGCCTTTTCCACTGGCGCCTTCCCACATCCCAGCAAAGAGTGACAAGTGACCCCTGACTTGCCGTGACTTTTACCAATACGCAAACATACGCATTAAAAAATTTACATTTAAATAAAATACAAGCGAGACCACACGATTCATTGGATGAACCCACGTATACATACTAAGGTCACGCCATTTTACGGTCATCGTTAACGTAGTTAAGCGCACCCCTGAGGGAAAAAATAAAAATAAAAAAATGTCTCGCCGTGTTCTTTTAGTTTGACTTGGACTTTAGCCTGTGGAATCGGATTTTAGCTGTAAACTTACATGCATTAGGTGTGAATGAAGTTTTCAAATGACTAGTTCCATCACTCAACAAGGTACCGTAAAAATGGAGCCATTTGACTTTTTTCCTTTGCCGGAGTGCCCACTCTGAGATAATTTTTTTATTAATTTTCAGCCACATATTATTTTAGCTCCATTCAGTTCGCATCTTATTTGACAAGGAATAAAACAAAGACAAATCGTGATAGATGTTCACGACGACAGGGCGTCAGATATTTACAAAGTATCACGTTCAATAAATGACCACGAAAGGCTCATCTTTCTAAAAAAAAAAAAAAAAAAAAAAAAAATCAGCCAAGGTGGTTCTTTCACCAACTCTTGCCTGTTGCCAGGGTCTGCGAGATGTCAGCGTCATCTCTTCGCGGGAATCCATACACTACGTTGTCTACTTTCCATTTTCTTTGGCCTCAGATGAATCATCGGATGAAACCAGACTACATGGCAGTGAGAAACTTTGTCAGTCCATCGGCCAAACGTTGTCCTTTTGCCTTCAAACATAGCGGCATGAGAATTCAATCGCGTGTGTGATGCTAAAACCTTCAAGTATTTCATCCCACTTTTGTTGACTTGACTCCGTTTAAATGTAAAATAAAGTTCAGCGTTTGGAATCTTAGTCCATCAGGTTCATGGGAAAACCTGAGCTCTTTAGGGAGCATCCCCCGTTTTGCGTCTGTTCCCGCCGGACAGACCTTTTCATTGTCGGCGCATTTTAAGAGGTCACGAAATAAAGAAGCTCTGTATTGAAATAATAAAATAACAAGTCCCTTGCGGGTACCGCAGTGGCGTGCGTGGGGCAAGCCAGTGACTCGTGAGGTCCTTCGGAGTCGAGTTATTAGCGTGCGTGGTGGCTATGAGTCACGCCGGTTTCCTCCTCCGCCATTAATCTGTCAGGGAGATCTACACACTCATTCGGGTTCAGGTTAATGCGTTAGTAATTAAAGCGTGTGCAAGTCAAGCGGGGGCTCGGAATGCAATCTCATGTCAATTCGTCATCGCGATGTCATTTTAATATGCTCGCTTGCTTCTGTGACAAGGGATGAGTTCACCAAAGAGGTGATCGGCGTTATCCGTTAGCCTCATACGGGACGTGATATGCCATATTTTCAAAATTAATTAATTGGCGAACAATGCAAAAAAGTATGAAGCGACATGCTTGTATTTAAATACATCTCAAGGATAATAAGACACTTAAAAAATGGCTTCCAAGAAAGTGCTCTGGATCTTTGCCTCGCCTTCAAGCGGGTCCCGGGCAGAGAAACTCAGTGTGGGGGCGTATTATATAAATTAGCCCCACTGTTATGTAACAGAACCTCACTCATGGACACATCTTTAAAAATGAGCAGATAACAAACAAAAAAAATTACTTGGTTGTTGAATCGATTTAAAAGTCAATGTTCCGCAACACCGTATGCAACATTCTATCACTTTGCTGAAAAACTACTGATTTATTTTGTTTTTGTAGGTTGCTAGGGAGAACAAACTCAGCCACGCATGACAATGAGAAGATTGGTTTGACTACAATAAAAGTCCAAATTTACAAATGACAAGGTTGCATCAAGCCCGAGACAGCCACAAATGATATTTTTAAGTGTAAATCATGCACCGAGATAGGCTGAGGGCAGGATGAGGTGTCTGAGGTGGCGACAACTTTTTTTTTTGTTTTTCTTATGCCATTACAGTCAACTCATAATCCTGTCGAGGCTATTTCTGTGTTTTACTCATGCCATTCTTAGACACACAATAGTAGAAATCTTAAACGAGAGAAGTGGTTAGTCATTCAAAAAAAACAAAAAACAAAAAAAACGGGTTACGGTATCATTGAAAAAGTTCTGTTGAATTCCTTCTGGTCCTTTTATCCCAATATGATAACGACCTGAAAACTGCATATTTTTATATGAACTATTTAAAAAATTGCAACCAAAAAAATGCGGTTGCATTATGCATCCACTAGATGGAGCTACTCCAATGGGAATCCAATCCAATAAAATACAGATGCAATTACATAAAGCGTTCACAGCTGCTGCAGCTGTAACAAAGCGCTTAAGAGAACATTTAAAACACTGCATCCAAGAAATCACAATATTGATCCATATAGAAACCACATCGGATTATAAAACGCGCTCTCAGCTTTTGGAAAAAAAATGGAATGCTATTAGATGCGAAAGTACGCTCATTGAGGATGATAAAGCTGGTCACCGCGTGAAAAAAATAAATCTTAAAAGCAAAACACTCCATTGACCGCTGCACCTGTCAAACGTTTCTAATTAAGATCGGGACCTCGCTGCGAATGTGAAAAGTGGGGAGGGGGGGGGGACAACCCAGGCAGCCCGATTAGTTTTGATTGAAACACTGATAACGGATTAGCCACCTGCTCACCGGAGCAACACATGTCCTCTTAACTGTCACTGGAGGGGGGAGGATCACTGTCACGGGAACCACCATTGAACGCACAAGTTAAAGAAATGAAGCGGCCCGAGAATGGCGTTACTTGGCAAAGTGCACGTTGGAGTGTGCTGTACGCTCATCAGTGAGGTCGGCGTTTTTACGGCAAAGTGGTACACTGGGTGACTCGCACACAGCGGGTGAGTAGAGTAGTTGTTCGTGTGCGTGTGTGTTCCAGTTGCCTCCAGCTGCTCAGATGCAGCTCAGCGGACAGGAAGTGTGGCGTTAAGTGGAATCCCGACTGCCGCAGTTCGCCGGTTAAAAAAGTGCCACAGTCAGATGAAAAAGGGTTAAATGGAACCACATTGAGCTCAACGCGTGCGTGGACACGCACGGGGACCAACACCAAGATGGACTGTCCGCAAGATAATCAACCTGTCGACTTGTAATTCAATTGGCAACAAATGATTGTTTTTAAACTTTTTTAATTCTCGCTGTACCGTTGCCACACCTGTCGATGGCTTTTCCATTGTGCATCATCAGTTTGCGTTGTTCTTTTTTTTTTTTCTCCATGGAGAAAAGTTAAATGTCACCCCCACCCCTCCCACCTCCACCCCCCAATCTACCGCTCTGACGTCAAAGCAATCGAACACTGGCTGGCCGCGGCACTCCCGCCGAACTTAATAACATATGTTGAGTCGCGTAACCGCAAACAGTTGTGCAACCCCCGGCGGATCACATTCTCTTTCTATTTTTGCTCCGTATTGGCCGCAGTCACTCTATTACACAATAAAAGCCTTATTTTCATTTTGCCTCCACTCACAGTTACCACTTTGTGTGCACAACGTACAGTCTGGCTAATTCAGCTTTTTTTTTTTTTTTTTTACTCGGAAACAATAAGAACGAGGTCGGTTGGTCCATACACTTTCTGTATGATGGATGAAAGGACCCATTCACAAACATTTCAACATATCCCCCCCATATCAGCTCGTGCGCTTCTTCAACCTGCTGTCCAAGGGGAAGCGAGCACTTCAAAGACGAGAGGTAAGAGGAGGACCAACCAAGTTTCCAGGATGCTCACTGGGTGACAGCTTTCCCCTTTTCATCCTAAGAATAGAGAAGATCGCTGCTCTGTACCGGGAGGGATGTCGGGGGGGTTGTTGGTTTTGCCAAAGCACACAGAGATCAGAGGAAGATGAATCTGCGATCAGTCGAAAAGAGGAAACCTCCATGGTGAGATATGACCTCAAACGCCACCCGGATTCATGTTACCTCGATTGAAATTAAAATGTCGTGCTTAGCAGATGGGCTTCATTCAAATCCATCCATCCATCCATTTTCTGGAACTGATTCCAGCCGGGGGGGGGGACACCCTGAACCGGTTGCCAGCCAATCGCAGGCCACATAGAGACGAACAACCATCCGCGCTCACACTCACACCTCGGGACAATTTCAAGTGTTCAATCAGCCTGCCATGCATGATTTAGGAATAATGTGGGAGGAAACCGGAATACCCGGAGAAAACCCACGCAGGCACGGGGAGAACATGCAAACTCCACACAGAGTTCGGAGTTCTGCACTGTGTGGTCGACGCGCTAACCACTGGCCCACCGGGCTGATGTAGAAAAAATATACATGTCGGAAATAAACAGAAATAGCCTACAGAGAGTCTTTAGGCTAAAGCGACCAGTCAAGAGGTCAGACGGAATCAGCGCCTGTTGTGTTGATCGTGTCGAGAGTTGTCTAAAACTCACACCCGGAATGGGGATCGAACTCACGACCTTCAGACTGATGGGCTGCCTACTGTGCCATCGAGGTTCATATGTTTGGCTCGGTCAACCACATCTGGATTGTGAGCAAAAATGACAAGCTAGGGGATTTAAGCAGGCTAACCCTTTAGCTGCCCTCAGGAGAATTCGAACAGTCGCTCTACAACCTTGCTGGATACTTTCCCAGGTGCGGTCTTCCGGATATGTCACAGCAGGGAGGCCTCAGAGCAAGGGGGGAAGGAGACACCATCTTGCAGCTGGCCTGGGAGTGCATCAGTGGAGGTGCAGGGAGAGGTAGAAGTTAAGTAAAGGGGATACTGGGTAGCACTGTTTAACTCGCTGCCCCGCAAGCATCGGTGAGCTTTGTACATACGTGCGCTGATACACGTGTATGCAACGTCAGCCATGTTCCGGGAATCATTTGGGTCTTTCGACGTCGTACGCCACTTCTCTTCCAGGTGACCCAGCTGGGGCGTATCAGACCCAAGCTTGCATCCAGATGGTTTGCTACTTTGATGCTATTGCTGTCCTTTCCTCCGCAAACAAGTCATCTGGAAGCGCTCTCTGCCACATCTGCAGATGACTCCGCTCCTTCCTTGGGTGCTCCGCTCCCCGAGGGCGCTGCCCCCGGGAACTGGCTCGGAACCGCTACACGTAACCTCCACTGTTCCACCTCACGTCACTACCTCCCCCTTGATACCAGATGCCCATTTGTACAATGCACTTCCTTTTAAAGACCTCCTCGAGCAATATTCCAACTGGTTTGTCAGCTTCTGTAATACGGCTTGCGCGCTGGCCTCACATTTAATTTCTGGTGTGCGAGTGGTAGGCTGCTACCAGAACTCAGTTGAACTTTGGGAGGGATTTAACCCTTTCAGGGACAGCGTTGACTTATCATGTTGTCAGGTTACAGGATGCATGAAGGGGATATGGTGCACCCTGGACTGGTTAGCAGCCAATCGCAAGACAAACAACCATTCACACCTATGAACAATTTAGAGTCTTTAATTCACCGAGCAAGCATGATTTGAGATAAAGCCAAAGTCCCCAGAGAAAATTCCAATACAAGTAGGCTGGAGCCAAGATTCAAACCCTGAACCCCCTGAAAGAGTGATGGGTTGCCAACCACGACGTTTGACCTTTCGAGTTTGACGCCAGAAATTCCCCGGGCCTGCCCAGTAGTTTTCCGACTCTTTTCTGATGCCCCTCCTCGTGTCACATTGTGCAAAATGCCAATGTACATCCCCCGCCCCCCTCCCCACCACCACCTTAAAAAGTCTAAATAAAGCAACAAATTGTTTGGACAACGTGAGGTTGTAAATGCCACCCGATTGTTCGCTTGAATAACTTTAAAAACTTGTAGACGTAGAGTCACTGTCACGCATGAACCTCCCAAGACCAAATTTGGTTAATTAGACTTTTTTTTTCACAGATCAATACTATTGCTCAGTCCACCTGTGAGTGTGTTATTTTTTCCAAGTTTTACGAATGGTTCCCGCACCTGTTTTGGCGGTTTTGTATCCAAAACTGGCTCGACAAATTCAATCCGGAGAGGGAGACGCTGTGTGCAAGTGTATGGGTTGAAACATCTGTCCGTTGACACACACCATGCTCAGATGCACCAACACACACACACACACACACATATGCTCTGGGATAGTGTTGTTGTTGTGAGAGGAAGAGGGGTTAATTACTTACATTCTTCAATTGGAAACATCTCCCCCTCAATGACTATTTTAGCCTTTTTGTTTTCTTCCTTACTTTCAAAACTAGGCCCTACAAAATGCTCCATGTATGGAAATGTGTTTGTGCAGACAGTTGCACATCCAAAGAGACAGAAACAGTTCCATTCAATTCATTTTCTTTTCTTGTTTAGAGCACAGGTCAATTGTGGAAGTCAAAAACAGAGGGGGGTGGAGGGGTAGTGAGGAGCTGGGCTGGTGGTTTGGGGGTGTTTGGCACAATAGCGACCAGCTGGGGGGAGCTTGGCAGCTCCCAGGCAATTATAAAGGAGAGAAAGAGGACAAGAAGCCACCAGGAGATAACAAAATACAAAATGTAAGCAAGGTAAGGAAACAAATGGAGCAAAGATGTAAAAACAATAACAGTCATCATCATTCCATCATCTATACTGGTGCTGTGCTACCATTTGGTTGCTCTGCTTCCTGCGTCTGACCTTATCGAACATGAAAACAGCCTTGGCTTTGCAACGAGTGAACCGATGAAACATCCAGCACAAATATTATCATCATTGCAAAGTAACTAATTCTCTTTTTATGATAAACCAAAAGTATGGGAGCTTTTCGTGGATTTGTTGGACAGTCGGCTGCTCTGTAAAAAAAAAAAGGGGCCGGACTGCCCGCTCCCCATTTATTTTGATAGAGCTTTGCTGCCCTCGTGTGGTTGAAATCTATAATGCAGCTTCAAGATTGTGTCCTCTCGTTGTTTCCGAGAGCTGAAATTATGGTTTGCTTGTGCACAAAATTGGACACAATCCAGTTATTTGGAAAACCAAGTCAAGAAAAGTGTCAGTCACACAATTATGTGGTTCTAAAAATGTCGACCGCATTCGTATCACCACACATATGCTGGTGGACGCATTGTAGAATTGGAAAGCATCATCTTGAGACAAAACATGAATGGATGTTGCAGATCTCCATTTAGTTTTACAGATTAGCTCGGGGGTTGTATGTAATGTATTGATCTCACCCGGAAGCTGCTGCCACCTGCTCGTGTTTTGTTATTATATCATTGCGTGCCATCTATTTCTGTGCAGACTGGCAAACGAAAAGCTGGGCACACGCAGAGTGATCCAGTGTGTCCATAATAAACAGCTTGTTGCGAGTTATGACTCATCAGATGACCTGCCTCGTGTGCTCTTCCTGCATTGGATTATTCCAAGCTTTGCATGCTGTCAGCGTGTTTTTTTATGGACTTCATGAATACAAATGCACCTGCCAGCTCTTGTGTCTTTGAACGAAAATAAATAGTCAAAACCTGACTTTATTTCTTCAAAATACATTCAGCAGCACTCGGGATATTTTGCAGTTTGTCAAAGTAAATTGGAGAGAGCCCCTCATTCATACGATCCAATATGACAGGAAGGCCCGACTTGCTGATTTACATAAACGGTCTCAGCACTATTCTGCTGCGGTATTGGCTGAAACCCCCTCCCAAAAATAGAAGCATAAAAGAGCCAATTTTGGAAAGGAAATGCAGCCAATTATTTTTCAGCGCACTCGTTAGCAACAGCATCCGGGCAACAGCCCAACGTGCGCGTGCGCGCACGTACGCGCCCACGTGCGCGTGTGTCGGGAATTGACCTCGTCGAAATCTTCAACCGCATTCACGAGATAAAGAATGACGGAACAATAACAACCACAAGCTGGCCGGGAGAACCAATCTATAATGTCACTGCAGCTCAGGCGCAGAATAATAATGAGGTCGAAGTCAAATATCTCAATGCTCGGAGAAGAAGATTGACCTTCCAGGCATTGATTTCACAGGGGTCTGCTCATTCATACATTTAAAAATGTCACTGTGACAACACTGTCGCGGAGTGTGGAAATCCATCGTCCGAGTCGAAAAGCGCAGAGCTCAAACCAGCCAAGTTTTTAATAAATTGGCACATGGAGGAAAAAAAAAAAGATGCTGCCACTAATGGTCAGGCTTGGGGAGTAGGAGAATACTTGTCATGGGTTTACATCATTAGGAAACCCCAAAATATATCATAATAATAATAATAGCTGTATGCCGCTTCAGTTACAGTTACAGTAGCAGCTATGTTGCTTGGATTACAGGTTGACAAACAGATAAGGTAACCTTATACCCACCCTGCTAACGATATATGGCCACTTATGGTAATCCACGGCTTTGTTAAAGCCTTTGTCAAATATCAATTCTATCCTCACCTGCTCTTCCAATCAAAGCCACCTTTAATCCACCGTCATTAGTTCGACATTACAACCTTGCAAAGCCAGAGATTCTCTTTCTTTTCTCCAAGCCGATTCTCTCGGTGCCAATGACACTTTTTCTTATTGTTACATTTTTTTGGTGAGTAATCTACCCCTTAATTGGTTTTCCCGTCATCCTTCTCGTACGATTGGAATGAATGCCTTTTTGTTCTTTTTAGGAGTCTGTGCCTTCGAAGCGTTATACCGATTTGGATTGCGGGGGTTGGAGGGACTCAACCTTACAAACGGTTGGAAGAATCATTGTTCCGTCGAGTGGGTGTGTGGGCTACGAGAGGACGTGGGTTCAGACGGTGTGTAAAGAGCTAATGCAAACAGAGAAAGACACTCCATTTTTAGTGCCCTTGTGCAATGCGGCTCTTCACTTGCAGTGTAGGCTGCCCTGTAATTCTTCCCTGGCTTGCTACGAGTTTTACTTTCAAGGAATGGCGCCTACTGAAAGGTGTGTTTTAATTAAAAAAAAATAAAAATGTACCACGAGTTAAACTTTAGTGCTATAGCATTTTTCTCTTGCCCGTCTTTCAGCTCTGGAAAGTGAATTCTCTTCTCTCATTACGTTTGTTTAATGAGCCAAAGGCTTGGTTTTACTTAATGGTCAGAGTCATTACAGCTGCCATGGGAACAAATGCCCCCCAAAAAAACTCTCTGGTCGGCATAAAAGTAAAAAGTGGATAATGCATAATAATAATGTTGTTTTTTTAATATGTCTCCATAATAGCACCTTTACAAAAAGACTGATAATTTTCAGTCATCGTCCGGTCAGCAGACAGATTTTTTTTTTTTCCTCCAGGAAATTTGAAAGAAAAAAAAATGTAACAATGCGACAAAAAACACAATCTGCCTTTACCAAAATCTAAAAGAAAAATCAAATCTGGCTCCACAGCGACCTGTTGCCAAGTGAAGTTGCTGCCAGGTGGCTGTAACAATGTCCAACCTCAAGGCAAAGCCGCTTGACAAAACGCCTCCCCCATTCGCGATGTCGTTGGATATTCTTTCATCGCAGCCACCAAGCGGGAAGCATGCAAAGCAGTCTCATTCATTTCAGGATCTCATTTCCACTCTCGTGCTGCCTGATAGTACGTTGGTTACATTTTTGTACACATCCTTGCCACCTGGGGGCCATTATAAGATAGAAATACAGGTCGATAGAAACACAATTGGAGGCTCGGATCCTCTCTTGGCTTCTCGGTAGGGAAGCTTTATTAGTCATTCTTTACGGAGGATAAAGACTCTATGCCGGTGAGGATTGTCCTATTGTCTCCTTACATGAGTTGCTGGACGATTTGTGTTCAGGTAACCGTAGCAACACGACCACATGGATGCTACTAGCCCTCGCGCCAAAAGTGTTTGCCATTGTATCCAGCAGAGGCTAATGTGGTTGTTTCAAATACATAATGTGTCATTGTCTTTCTTTTATATTTAGTTTGACAGTAACCTTCAGCCGGTCAGCTTCAAACGTCTTTTCAGAAGAACATTTCTGAATTATATCTGCCAAACTCCTGCTTGTTGTGAAGTGACTCGACACGTGAAACAATGGACATCACTGTGATGTCACACCGCCACAATATTAAACCTGTTCAATAGTCATTATTGTCAATCCAAATGCATGTGGCTACATAAAAAAAAAAAAATGATACGCATGTACCCTGTTTTCCTCACCCTTGATGAATAGAAAGCTAAACCACCCGTTGTAGATCATGACATAAAAACTTCACTCCCAGATGAAAGGCTCGCGGGTGGAGAGCACTTAAACATAAAAGAGGAACCATTATTTTAGGTCGAAAGACAATTTGACTCCGGCCAACCTCCTCGGCTGTGAGGCACTTTTGCAGTTTTACAAATGCATCATAATTAGCTCGTCATTCGGAAAAAGGGCCTCACTTTCAGGACGTGATGTGGTGAAAAATGACGGATGAGCTTCATGTTCATTGGCCGCATTATTTCACCTGCACTGGCAAACACCGCCGATCTAAAACCTGAAGAAGAGAACCTTTTTATCAATAAACAAACTTCCCGTTCCCACCCGGTTTCTTCAACCACTGACAGTAAATGTCTGCGGTGATAAATGGCTCCCCACTCTCAGCACAATAGGTGGCATTTCCGACCAATTTGCGGCTGTCATTGATTACAGTGAACGCATGCAATTGCGCGGTTAACCAGAACAACTGGCTTAGGTACTGACATTTGGGATTTTTCATTTGTTTTTTTTTGTTTTTTTTGAATGCATGTACTGTGTGTGGAAGCATCTTAAAACGGAGATTTGTCTTCTTCTCTCATACACTGCTTATTATTAACCAATTTAATGATGTATCAGTTCCAACAGTGTGATCTACTAAATTTGTATGTAGATTGTGGAACTGCATTGATGAACCCTTTCATGCACCCTGTAACCTGACAGCATGATAAGCCGTCCACAAAGGGTGAACAGATTGCCCAAGCAAATAAAAGAGCAAACCGTTTTTCCACAAACGACGGTCTACTATGACCAATGGATAGAAAAGAACTAATTATGGTAATCCCATATGGTCAAATGAACCGCTGTTCGCATCTGCACAATCGTTAACACTTGTTGCCAATTTAGCAGCCGTTATTTGGAATCGTCGTCATTGACATGCAACACACACATGCACTAACAGCATGTAGTGTTAGCGCAAACGTGTAATTAAGTGCCCGCTACTTGAGATGTGCGTAAAGCAGGCCCTCTGAGTAGTATTTTTAGTCGGAATTTATCGATGCTGTCGCCCACAGGACTGGAGTGGAAAAACTTCAGCACCGGTCTTGAACTTTTTTTTTGTCCTGACTTGACAGCAGACCGCATTTGCACAAACAAATATGACACTGTGCTAAGCTAGGTGGAAGGGACGGAAAGTCCGATCAGATGAGTGACGTAGCAACAAGCAAACAATGAAATCAAAGTAGTCAGGAAATAGTCTGTCCATTTTTTTTTTTTTTTGGTGTTGTCTGCAGTGGGACCGGAACTGTAAATCATTACAAAACTCATCTGGCATTACTGCTAGACCTTGGCGCAGGTATGCAGTCTATTTGCTGCCATTCGAATTTTTTTTTTTTCGCTTTACATTCATCATCTGTCCTGCCTGAGTAAACGCGGGTTCAATGAATAATAATAACCACCCTAGAAAACATCTTTCAACGGTAATCCCTCTTTACCCACCTCCCGACTTTCACTGTAACTTGTTTGAATATCAACCACATTTTTCTCCATAATTGAAAACTCACACCTTTCATCCTGAGCAGATGCTCCTCTGAGAGAGCTCTGCTAAAAAAACGAAACGTCGGGAGAATAAAACCCAACCTGAGCGCGAGAATTTTTCCAGCGCTTCAGGAGGAGAGGTAAGTCAGGTTCAATCTACGCCCACGCTGGGAGAATAAAAAAAAACCACACACGCGGTATAGCCACTGTCTCCCGGGGGAGGCCTGGAGGCTGGCTAATGTGTCTCACTGTCATGGGGGGAAGGCGTGATAAACCTGGACACATATTGCATTTGTGAGGGAATGTCACACATGGTGGTCTGCCGTGTCGCCATGCAGGGGGGTTGTGGATGACGCACACAATGCGAGTTGGGAGGGTGCGATAGAAAACCCCAAAAACACGTCGCCGCAGATCTCGTTCTTCTTTTGTTCCTTTTAATTGGGCAAGAAAGTACAATATTGTTAATGTGAGTGGGCGGTATCATGATTCAGTAGAACAGCATGATCCCCCCCCCCCCTCCTCCTCCAACACGCCCCGGCCAATCAACATCAATCATGTCGTTATATATGAGATGGACGGTATGCGTGTCTCATTTAAGAGGCATGAAGCGATGACATGGCATCCTCTGGTGTCCCTTCGTGACCATGAAGAATGTGAGTTTGCCTTTCAATCAAACATTCGCAGATGCAGATGCATCGACGGCGTTGTTGACATCACAGCAAATCAATGCCAATCGCATGTTAGGCTATGCTGTCAATTGAGGCCGTTGCAGTTCTATAATATATGCGACCATACCACTGAATGAACGATTTGGATTTTTCAGTTTAAATTAAAAACAAAACAACCCCCCCAAAAAAAAGAAACACTTTTTTTTTTACTACAGTGGACATCTGATCAGGTTCCAGGGTGCATGGAAGGGTTGCATTCCATCTGGATACCTTTTACGTTTTCATGGCACTCAAGTTAAATAATAGATGAGCGCCACTGAATGAGAGCGCTCGGCTGCGAACGTCACCCAAAGCCGTCCTTCTTGAGCCCTCTCGGCTCTCTGAGCCTATGGGATCGCTGCAAAACGTCAAAGCGCTTCCGATAAGCCCCTCCCTCTCTCATCTGTGAGTATATAGACCCCGGGACAATGGCAACACAGATGCACGCACGCACGCACGCCGCGGCTGGTGCGACGAGGCTGCAAATGAAGGCTTCACGTTATTGATGGACGGTGACGTAAGAGGGTGAGTGGATTCCGTTTGGCACGTTTGTGCGTGCGTGTTTATGTGAGTGGAGCTAAAAATAACTCGGCTGCATTATTTTAGTCTTAAATTCCGGTCCACTTTAATGCAAATGTTTTCCGGCAGAAAATATCTTTTCGCCTTGTGTTTTTCAATTGTAATCTTCTCCTCCTATCTTTCAAAAATTGCAGGCACTTGCTGGCAAGTATCGAGGGCGAGAACCAGAACAAGAGTGCCACAGACAGTCGTGGAAGCGGCTCGCGTAGCGGCAATCAGCCACAACCGCACGCCGAGAGGATCCCCCTGCGTAAACGGGCACCCTTCCCTGCATCACTCCCCAAGGGCAGCGGCTCGGAGATGGGTTGCTCCTCGGGCCGCCAGCCCCCCGCCCCGGTCCTTCACCCAGACTTGGACTGTAGCCACGGCGGCGACGCAAACATCTTACCCCAGGACTCGGAAAACCAGAACGTAAACAGCTCGGGAAGTGTGGAGGGACGAGAAGTCAAACCTCCGGAGTCTCTCCCCACACTCGAGCGGCTGGCTCAAGCGACGGGGGGCACAGAAAAGTCCTGGTACCGCTGCGTATTCCCTTTCGGGGTGATTTCACTGGTTATCGGGATGGCGGGCACGGGGGTGACGTTCACTTTCGACAATCTGCTGCAGACCAAAGTGGTTTCCGTGGCGTTGCTTTGCATCGGTGTCGTGATGCTGCTGGTGGCTGCCGTCTGTTGGCGGGCCCACAGACTGAGGAGGAGGAAAAAGAAGGAGGGGGGGTTCTTTACCACCGATCTGGGTACTTTGTGATGGAGGGGGGGGGTCGGGCATATCCCAGACGGAACACTTTGAGCCAGACTGTCACTGACAAGGACAGATGAATGACAATACACGTGGACCGGGTGTATGATTAGAAGTTTGGCGTCGTACTGTGACAGCGCCGCATCATCGCAATTCGACAAAGCGTTTCGAAGAGGGATCGCCACCATCTTGACCACTTGTAGAGTGCGTCACGCTTAAAGGTCCTGATATCGAAGACATCACCAATATGCCCTCCGATCTATTGATAGCTTCACCCTAAAGTTGCCTCCTCATATCAGGGAACAGAAGTAAAGATATGCAAGAGTCCTAAAGACATCCTGATCCTTAACCTGAAACTTGATACAGCAATGTTTACGTATAGGACAACAATTTTGTAGCAAGGGAAATATGAGGGCATGACAGGGTGGTGGGGAAGCTGAACAGTTTGTGGGTTCTGGTAAAGAATCTCTCGATGCTGACCGTCGAAAAGATGTGGGAAATGCAAACATGGTATGATTGCTTCGTGAACCAACTTTGTGTTGGAGCCCGGGAAGAATTTTTTCAATTCGTATCTGTCGGGAAGTCGCTGAAAATCATTTGGAGAAACAAATTCTGCCCGCGTGGACAACTTCAAAAAGCTTCAGACTCTCAAAGGTCAACACTTTCCCTTGCCCCCCCCCAGCTTTGTTGGGATAACCACCATCCAGCTGTGTGGAATCAATCGAAATAGCTGTGATGTGAACGATAAAGCCTTGGGGGGGGAAATGAACTGTTTTTTTTCCTTTCCTTGCAGATGAAATTGCTTTGCCTGCTGTATGTCCTCCTGTTGGTGACCCTTTTGTTGTTTGGCAAACAACTCCCATTCCAGACATACCTCAGTTAACACAACCTAACAAAAAAAAAAACAACTAAACCAACAAAAAAGACAGCACAACCGTTCTGTTGATCCTCGCTAAATCAAACCGGCTACTCCCACTGACATGAAGAGCCGGTGGCGCGTAACAAAGGGAATCCCATTCTCCCTCTATCCATGAAAAGATTCCCACGTGTTCGTTTCGGTGACATGAGAAAGGATTACGGTTCGCGTGGATGATAGCCTAGCATTTGTGAGAACGCTATAGCTAGCGCTGGCCCTTTCTTGAGCAACCAACGATAGCATGTCTCAAGCCAAGAAGCGATTGTGGAGCCGACATGTAGCATGTACTGTAGGTCAGCCAGTGTACAGTAAAGCACAATGTCGTGGTGATGTAATAATGGCTTTTAGCAGCTGGTGATGTGGTTAGAAGACCCGGTAGCATCGACTTAGCTGTAGCAATGTATTTGATCGTTAATTGCTTCGATTAAATGTTAACTGGGTAAAACTTTTGTTTTCTGAAATCACCTTCTGGGTTTTTTTCTCCTCTTTGTGCCCCTAACATTGTAGAAAAGCCCAAATAGGCAACCAAATACTGTATTGGCGTTTGCTAAAAAAAAAAAAAACACACATCTGAATGTATATTGAACAGTAAGTGTCTTATTTGTACAGGTTGTAAAGCTGTAACTTCTATTTTGTATCGTGAAAAAAAGATTGCGTGTTTGTATATTGAAAGCGGGCTACTTTTATTTATTTATTTATTTTTCATCGTCCTTCCACGTCCAGTGACGAGAGAAGAAAATGTTTTTAAAGCAACTGTCACTTCGAGTAACTGGAAGAGCTCGAATAAAACTCCTCATTGGCTTTATTGGCATGACCCAGCTTGTTCCTGAGCGCCTTCTCCTGTTCTCCTGTCTCTTATTTCTTATACATATAGACACATATATATAAAATTTAATTTCTTTTACTTTTAATCGAGGCCGCAGGTGTTTTCTTGACACTGCAGATAATGCAATCAAGGAAGGCAATTTTGTGTGATGCACAGATGGAAAACAATGGCTATAACAAAAGCTGTTGCCATGGGCAACTCGCGCAGAATGGCAAATCGCAACATAACATCTTTCTGATGGCCTGCTGTCCATTTTAGATTTTTTTTTCTTCTTCTAAAGTGTTCCGGGACTATATCAACATCACTTTGCTTCAGGCGCATCTTTGGAACGATGGGAGGTAATTAGCAACCAGCGGGATAGCAGATGGGCGGCCGGTGACGGTTGGTAAGCTTGATTATTTGAATAGTCACCAGGCGGACAGCAAAACAGTTTTTTAGCAACGAGACTCGAGCAAGAAAAAAGTGTGTCCAAGTACCAAGCGTTCATCTTCCTTCCTCTGTTCAGCGAGTGATGAAATAGAATGACGGGCCTCAAAAGTTTTTGAACTTCCAGGCAGACAATACACCAGTATGATCTTGACAGTCATATATGATTTATCCTCGACGTAGAATGACTAATAGTGCCGCACTGATGAGCTGATGTGCAAAGATGACGTTTTTTTTTTTTGTAAGAAGCCTACTGAGCTTTATCACAGGCCGCTGCAGGACTAATGATGTCATAACTGTACATTTTGGATTTTTTTTGTATGAGGAACTGATGACTTGAGATACAAGTGTTTTGTGTTACAAACGTGGCCGCAGACCAAATTCAACTCGCGTCTCAAGGCCCCACTGTAATTTGCTCGCCCGTCATCTATTTCAGCTCCATCAGGCAACCCAAAATCCTCTAAGAATTCAGTGCACACTTCATGCTCACCACTCGACAGGCAAGAACGGAACGTTTTGCCCCCGCAGAGGCCAAAATGTCCCTCGGGAACACGGCAAGACCAGCAAAAACGTCGAGAAAGTCTGATAAGAAAATTAAATAAAGTCATGAGCGCTCCAATTAAGTAGGTAAATCCGATACCTAGTGATGTATTGATTTTTACCAGCCGTGTCCGTGCCCGGCACCTTAGCTGTCAAACGGGAGGTTTCCTACGAGCACGCCTCCCAACCCGTCTGTGCCCACGCTTTCTTCTTCCCACTCTTTTTTTTCTCCCCCCTCGTCTTCACATTCACCCATTTATAAGGGATTGTGTCATCCTTGCTCCCTCTTTGCTTCCCCCCCATTGGAACAGTCTAAAAATAAACGGAGGCTGACTGGAAAGCACAAGGAAAAGAAACTGGGTAGCTCTACAGAATAGGCTGCAATCGGTTGCAGCTCCCTGATATGAAATCGTGGCGATATCCGAAAATGGACAATTTTTCCACGAATTCCAGGCAGATAATGAACCCGATTTTCACTCAAGGAGACAGCAATTATTTCACTGCATTGTGTGTATGTGACACATGGCCGAAGACAAATAGCCCCGAATCAATCGCCAACTCCTCCGAGAAATCAAGTACTGCATGTGCCGCTCATCGATGCTGTTAGCTAACGCTGTCGAATCCAACAAAATATAAACACTGCAGTCCTCCTCATCTCCAACATTTTGGTATAACATCAAATAGTGTGAGGGATGCGAGAAGCTGTGCCTTTTTTTTTTCTTTTCATTTCGCTGAAAACTGCTCTGAGTCACTTCGAAACCTTCACTCAGAAGCGCTAATTAAAATTTCCTTCCAATTTCCACCGCCCGTGCATTCAAGCAAAGTAAACCGTTCCTCTTGTTTGTCCGCCCTGCCTGTTCTGTGTTTTTTTGGGAAAGAAGGAAAAAAAAAAAAAACAATTTAATTAGCAGCTTCAGTTAATTAGCCCCGTATTGAATAGCTTTTGCCTCACTTGAGGCTTGAAAGTCCAGGGTTAAAGGTTGTTCATTACCGCAGGAAAGTCGCCGCTAACGCTTTCTTTCTTGCTCCTTTTCATCCTCCTCCACTCGATTTGGAGCAGTTCAAGTCAACTCACTTTGAACAAAGGTGACCGCTTCAGTTTCCAAAAGATGAAGAAGAAACCGGGGCGGACGAGGCTGGGAGCACGTTCGTGTTGGTTTTGTTTTGGGACCGATTGCGGTGCCGCCGCACCAATGGCTCGCTCATTTCCGGAGCCGGCATTATGAGGTGATCATATCAATTATTCAGTTACGTACGCCCGCGCGGGAGGGAACAAATATGCAGTTGCTGATGTGCATCATCACATGGACACGACGGTGGAAAATTCGTCTGCAGTTTCACCATGTTTTATTTGTTTATTTATTTATCAATTTAGGATTGATTTAATATTTAACCAGGAAATTACTCATATATATATATATATATATATATATATATATTTTTTTTTTTTTTAACTTTCAAGAGTGTTCCACAGCAACCAAACATGGTGAAACTCCTAAAAGTCGAGGCTATAAAAGCGGCTAACCTCAAGGAAAATGCGGTGATGCTCCTCGTCAGAGTATAAATAGGCACGCGTCTTACATTCTGGAGAGAATGCAGCTGATTGAAACTATTTATCTGATGACAATGATGACGACAGTTGCTTCTGATTCATCATCAAGAGGGAAATAAGATCACATTTGACACCCTGTTGAATATCACAGTCAAAATAAGTGCTCTGATTGTGGAGGGTCTATCGCCATTGTCATCCAAGTGATTAGTATTTCAGTCGTGTGCAAGATATGCATGGGTGCTCCTGCTTGGCCACTAGACAAACTGGCTACAGACTAGAGAAGGAAAAAATAAATAAAAAATACCGCCACAATAGTGCGGTTCGGCGGTTACGTTCACTCGGTTCGTTCGGGTCGTTGTGATTCCACTCAAGTCCAGTAGGTGGCGTTAAATGTGTGTCAAAGTGTTGCGGTCCAAACAAATCAAGACGATGATTCGGTCACCTGCTGACTCTGAATTTGAGGCGCATTTTGGCGCAGTTTGCACCTGGAACCCCTGAGTGGTCGAACACGATTCACCAGAAATTAATTCAATCAAATGATCAGGAGTCGCTAATTACTCATCGTTGCTCATGCACAGAGCATGACTAATAGTGCTTAATTTACACAGTCAGGAGTGTAGTGGGGGAGTATCGCAACCCGCTTTCTGAATCTGCTCCCTCTTCCCAGCCTGACATTTTCAAGTCATTCAAAAAAAAAAAGAAAACATCTATTCCTTTTCAAAATGTCATTACACCCTTTTCCGAGAGGACTTTGAATGTATTGTAAACAATCGGTAAAGAAATGACCAATCACAGAGAGGAGATGAGACAGACAGATGTGCAATACGGAAAAAAAAAAAAACATGCACGTATTTTTCCAAGATACATCAAAGCAATGGCAGATAAAATTGCATGATCAAGTCAAAACGTTCCTCTTTTTTTGCTACAAATAACGCCTTTGTGCATCTATGCCAGCAACATACTGTGTTTCTATTATTGGGATTTTTTTTTTTTTAGGGGTGCGAGAGTGCTTCCGAAAGACTGTGACTCAAGATAGGAAGACAGAAAAAAAAAATCAATAAAATGAAAATAGAGCTGAGAGGAAGGCCAAACCTTAAACCTGCATTATTTTTAATGATCGCCATGGATTCCTCCCGCCGCTTTCCTTTGTCTTCCCTTTGTTCTTTCTCTTGGGATCTCCGAATGAAAGCCTAAATCGGGGCCATGGCCTAATCGCTGGCCACTGACACGCTTGCACTCTGGCATTTCATTTCTCACTCTCTGTATGTCAACTGCCGTGTTGACATAAAATATGGGCTGGATCTACACTGCAGGTACGAGTAGTTCCAATTCAATGCCTCTGTCAGATTTTGTTACTATTTCCACGAATGTTCCAAAGAACAAAGAAACAATTTGTCCGTACGTCATCACGATGATATACCGACCCAAAAAAAGAAGAATTCATCACCGCTCACAAATCGCCACACATTTACACAACAGAGCTTGTGTAGGCCCAATCTCATGTCGGAGCGTAGGAAGGTGTGGCTTGAGTCACGTCAGAGAACTATAAAAAGGGAATTAAAGGAGAAAAAAAGATTTCAGCTTCCCAAATGACACCCGAAGTGTCTTTACTGCATTATATGAAAAATGTGTGTGTGTGTGTGTGGTGCACATCTTGCATGCTAATCAGCATCCATGAGACGAGAATGCTACTTGGCGACTTTTATTTTTATTTTTTTGCTGCAGCACACTGGGTAGATGCGGAATGAGATTGTGGACAAGTTCCGTCTCACGGTGCCTGAAGGGTGCTTGAATGCCGCCGGAGACACTCAACAGGCGGTTGGCTTTGCACATCGGCATGATTTCCTCCTCAAAAACATGAACCAGAAATACTGCTTTTACGAAGACGACGATGCTCAGTTTCGATTGACATTAGACCGGCAGTGAATTGCACTCGTCTGTTTTGAAGTTGAGTTGCAATGAACGGTTCGGTGGGCGCAATTTTGATTCGAGTGACACATTTCAGATGTGCATTAGGGTGAAGAAAAAAAAAAAACACGTGGAATAGGATAGCATCAGCCAGTATGACTGCTGACAGATAATAATAATCATTTTAGGCAATGACGTCATTGTCAGAGCGCAACATCACTGATGTATCGTGATCATTTTCAGTATATTTTAGAATCCCTTCTTTGGCTCTTCACTACTTTAAACACATTAGTGTTTTGTTTTTGTTTTTTGCTTCTGTAATCTCATTCAAGATTGTTTTTCTATAAAGGATGACGAGGAATGATGTGAGGTGACTCATCCCCTCGCTCGCTCGTTCTGCCGCCGCTGCCTCTCCCTCATTTCTACATCAGCGCCCACCACGCCAGGCTTATCCACCCGTAACTTTTATGTGGCTCATCACTCTTTACTGCGCAACCCTCCGCCCTCGTCTGGCAAATCCAATGCAACCATCTGCCTTTTTTTTTTTTTTTTTTTAAATCTGTGAAACCAAAATAAAGGTTTCTTTTCTCCAGGTTGCAGGATGACTCACCGTATTTCTCTTAGTGGGCATGGTGGTAAAGTGGCCAAATGGCTGCTGTCTTGACAGGGGATGATGTAACAGGGGCATGCCGGGATTAAAATGAAGACCAGATCGCAGTCCTGCTTCCTATCTTTAAATTAAAAAGAAGAGACTAGATCCTCGTTAAAAAAAAAAAAAAACATTTAACAGTTGTCCAGCAACCACAATTGAATATAATTGAGTATCATTAAAATGCGAAAATTCTCAAGACTCGGGACTGATGAGCCAAAGAGATGGGTCAGAGACTGTCTGGAATCTCATTGGTCATGTCTATGAGGAAGGGGGGAGGGGGGTGCTAACAAGAGCACAGGAAAGCAATAATCAGAAAGAATCCCAAGAGAAAAATGTTATTGTGTCATTTTTCAAGTAACATAACTCAATCAGATACAGAAAATGTCCGTATATGATTTACGTGTAAGATGTTCATGAGCCGTATTTTCATTTGTAATTTCCCTCCAGCGTTCTTCCCTTGCCTATTTTGAAATGACAAAAAGCAATAATATGCAATGAGCACCGAATCAGCACAGCTAAGAGAAACTCAAAGCCATTTCTGCCTCGGGACTTTTTAGTATTAAATAGAATCTGAATGCCACACAATGAAGTCATTATTTCCAGCATCCACCGCTGAGCTGCGGCGAAGAGTTTTGTGTCAAGGAGTCCCCAGTATGTGTCATTTTTAAAATAACAGAATAAGGAGTGTGAAACATGACCTTGCATCGACACAGTCGTTGCCACACATTTTGCTTTTTCGGGTTATGGGCTATTAATCTTGTGTAATTGATTCAATTAAATATGGCGGCTTGTTTTGCACTCATAAATCTTTATGGTACATTGTATTAGACATAGACAACAACAACAAAAACCACTCATGGTGAAGTGAAACAACGCAAAAGATCATTTGGGGTTGCGGATGAGCTGGCCTGATGAGTCACATTGAATAAATAAATAAGATGAAATCAAAACGTTCTTGATTTTTTTTTTTGTTTCAACATTTATACTCCATTTTTTTTTTGTTTTTAATCCATTTTTTATTATGCAGCACACATTTTTTGTGCATCGGGTTCAATCCTTCGATAAGGAACGAGGTTCAGTACTTTTATCAGGAACGGCATGAACAACATCACATCATCAGGTTTCATTCAAATTGAACAATACAAATTTTTTGGGGGGGGGGGGATACATTTAATTTAGTTCAGTGTTGGAAACTTCAGTTCAAAGTTATTTTACACTCTCTCCATTCTTTAATAATTGTCTTCCTGCTTGGCAAGAGTTTATGGATGTGTTTCCGAGCCATGACTTGCTCTGCAGTAAAACTTCCACGGCTGTTTCACACTTGAGTAAAAGTTTTTTAATATATTTTTGGAACCCTGGCTCTTCCATATGAACTCTACTGTGTATTACACGCCGTGAAATGATAACGGTCCAAAATGAATGAGGGGATATTGCAGTGGGGATTATGAAAAAGAGAATCATTGTGACAGGACCGAGACGAGCGTGTTCACACCGTCGGTCGGCAAATAAATGAAAGCTTCAAAGAAATTTGCTGGCCCTAAACCTGCTGGGCCTCCATTTAGTGCTGCAAAAACACCAGCCCGTGGGCTTAGATCCTACACAAACAAATAAATAAAACCGCCTGTCCGCAAAAAAAATTAAAAATTACTATTTTATGAAACATCCGATTTTTTTAACCCTTTCATGCACCCTGTCACCTGATAATGTGATTAGCTGTCCACTGTCATGCCTGAAAGGGTTCATGTAGCTTTTCCTACTATATTACATTTCATTCGATACCTGTGCGTATTCTTTCTTTCTTTATTTATTGATTTCAATATTTTGCATCATTCTCTCACAAAAGTGAGGACTCACCCTCACACTTTCGTAAATGGTAGCAGTGCTAAAAAAAAAAAAATGGGACTTACCGGTACTTCTCATAGAATATAACATCCAGTTGGTCAGACGTGGAGAGGAAGAGCCACGTCGCAGATGGTGATGTTAGCCAGGACTGTGTCAGTTCTTCCACCTTCAACAAAGAGCAAGCATTAAAACAAGAACTTTGCCAACTCATTCCAAACGCTTGACCAAAATGAACGCGTCGCCTAAAAGAGAATGCGGTGAATGAAAACACTGACACTGACACTGTACCCACAGGGAGGCGGTCAGTTTAGCCTGAGGTGTTAGCATAAATTAAGGAGCGTCTTTACACGTGTACTTCAAATGTTTGAACATTTCAAGTCATCTGTCGGCCATTTATTTTCAAAGGGATGCGGTGACAAACATAATAAGCCCCTTGAGCTCGATTTTCTCTAATGCTCGGCTACACCCAAATCGGATTCCTGAGAGGTGTGGGTGCCTCATTACGTAGGTAATGTGTCCTTTTGCTCAAATGTGCTCTGCCAAGAGCGATGATGTCGAGGGATGAGGTGATTTTTTTTTTTCCTCCATGTGCCTGTGTTAGAGGAATTTATGAACAAAATTGTATCATGTTTAAAGTTTCATTTTAAGTCGGTCACATCCAAATCGTTTGGGTGCATATACAGCACCCCCAGATGCCTGTGAACGAAGGCGCCGGCCACCTGGCCGGAGGGCCGTTGGAGTCCACAATTAGCACATCAAAGCAGGTGGGCGATCAAAAGGGAGAGGGCGACACTCGGCCACAAAAGGGGAATGAACAATTTGGGAACAGCGGTTGAACGATAAAAGACAATTTGAGAACACCCGTCGCGCCCAGGCGACATTTGGCCATCCGCGAAGTCTGCGACATGTTGATATATCGTAGATCAGACAGAAAGGCGCCAACGTACTGGTGGTTCAAAGCTTAAACGCAGGTAACCAATCACTACCGAGGGGCCGAACCGGGGCTGCGGCATGCAAATATCGGGGCAGTGTATTTCTTGTATTTTGCATATGTCACAAATAAAAGGTCGAACTCGCGGAGGGCGGGGCTCTAAGCGTGATCACGGAGCAACTAAACCGTCGTTCGCTCTCAGAGGTCCGCTCGTCGACATTGAAGACAATTTCCTGTGTGCCGAGTCGTTTCTTTAACTTTGTCCGAGAAAATCTCTGACAGAAACTTGGCGTTGTCGGCAGGATGATGCGCTTGTTCGAACGGATTTGAGCTTGTTTGTTGGACTCTCCGATTTCCTCCGGTGGACGATTCGTGGCTGATCGCGCGTTTTGCGCCTCAAAGACCAACCAGACCCCGTGGAAACTTTTCCTGGAGGAGCCAGCCGCGCACCGGACGCCGTGGGGAACGAGCAAACGCCATCATCCAGCGGACCTGGGATCGGCTCGGCATCGGGACAATTGTCGGAAAATAAGGTCAGTCGGCGTGGTGGAGTAACCGTTGCGTAGTCGGTTATCTCCACTGAGTGACGGAATTAGACGAGTTAATGCCGAAAAGTAGTAGGCTAGCTCGAGTACCGTTTTGTGGTTAGCGGTACGGGGGAAGTTCGATTCCCACGGGACACAGAGCCCAAGCGCATCTGTGAGAGCATTGGCTCATTTAGATACCGTTTCTTGCTAAGCATAAACGGTAAGGAAGCGCTGCCTTCCTGCAGAGGTTGACCACCTCGGCGTATGTTTGTCTAACTTTGTATGTTGCGCGTATCGTTTTGTGTTAGTGCGTAAGTGTGATTGGCGATCACGATATTGTCTCCTTTCGGGTAACGACCCAGAACTAGATCGCGACTTTTTTTGTGTGTAAAATACCTGTAAACGCTTCTGATTGTTGCTAGGCAACATGGCGACACGGGAGTCATCGGGCTGCTGGCAATTGGGCGGAACGCGACAGACGACTGCGCGTCGCGATGTAGAAGCGTTAGTCGAAAACACACGTTTGGCTGAAATTGACTACAGAGGGTCAACGCGATTCGTGAAAAAGTGGAAAAAGAAATACGGATTCTCGGGAGACGTTAATGATTGCGATGAGTTGGAAACAGTGTTGGGCAAACTAACGCTAAAAGACAAAGAAAAGCGGAAAAATAATGAACACGGAAAACAATGGTATAAGTGTAAAATCCTCGTTGAAAGGGCCAGACAAATACGGGTGAAAAGGGCGAAAGACAAACGTCAGAGGCTAGATGAGGATTTAATTGCGGCGGCTGCTGCAACGCGATCCTCAGCCGCTCCAGCGCCGCCATTTCGAGGGCTGTACCCGGCTCTCCCCCCGCATTCGGAAACAGAGAACCGGGTCAAAACGCAGGATGGTCCAAACACTGGACACCAACACCAAACGCGCTCCAAAGGCACGGTGGGCGAGTGGAGGCGGACCCTCGACCCGTCCACCCCGCTAGAACATAATTCGCACGAACCTAGATCCGAAGAGTACCCTTTCCAAGCGTTCCCTATGGTTCAAATGCCGTCAACGAAAGATGAATCGCTGTATGTATATAGACCGTGGACGCCGGCCGAATTTCGAGACATTGCCGCGTCACTTCCAAAACCGAAAGACGACCCGGACGAGTTCGTGAAAGAATTATCGGATTTGGTCCATAGTCACAGGCTTAACGCGAGTGAACTTTTGAAATTGCTCTCATTAACTACCAGTTCTAAGTTTGGCGCAGTTGTGGGCAACTTTAATGGTAAAAAAGCTGCGGGAGGTTATCTGTGCTATGATGAACTCACGCAGCTTGGGGGACCCCTTGACCAAATTATGGAACGTTGCGCCAAGGCGTACGAGCGGACGCAAGATCCAAAACAAATTGCCACATGCATTCAAAAGGCTGACGAAACTACGGACGATTTTTTCCACCGTCTGCGGACAGTGTTCAAATTACACGGCGGTATTCCTGAGACACAATCAGACTTGTTCAATTCGCATTTAAAACAGCATTTGCTGAACCAAACACATCCTGATGTTACCCAATATGTCAAAAGACATAATTTGAATTGGCCAACATGTCCGATCGATGAGGTTTTGAATTATGCACGGAATTTCGAGCGACTTGAGAATAAAAAAAAGAAGACAGAGAGTCATGTGACCAACATTTATTACGCCGCAAAAAGCCCACGCACACACATGAAAAATCCTCCTTTTGAAGGTAATAAACGAATAAGGTCGTTTGTTCCCTTCAAATTAACTCCTAGGGACCAAAAACGTTTTGTTGAGGGCCGATGTTTCCTTTGTGGGCAAAAGGGTCACATGGTAAAAGAATGTAGACAACGGCGCAAGGACAGGCGCGTGCGGGAGCGTGAGAGTAGCACGGGCACCTCCTCATCAGATGAGGAGGATTTACGAACAACACGGAATAAAACGGAGGGGGTAGCTATGACAGCAGTTAAGGCCTCTGCGCCTTTGTTTGAAACGCCCTCCTCAAGTGAGGACGAGGGTGACATCTCAGCCGATAGCAATCATGTTTTTGACACGGAAAACTACCTGCTGAGATGTCAAACCTCGTCCATGACTAAGCCAGAAATGACGTTGATGGTCGAAGGAATCCCGACTGTTTTCCTTGTTGATACTGGCGCAGACATCACCGTTCTCGGTCGGTGGGATCGCGATACTGTGAAGCCAGGCGAGCGCAAAATTTGCATGAAAGGAGCACACGGTTCCGTGCAGCCCCTGATGTTATCGCAAACAGTAACCATCACTTCCCCCACGGACCCAGACCGGAAGGCACTCGTCGAAGCTGCGTTAAACCCTCGTTCTCCGCACAATTTATTGGGACGAGATGCTCAAACGCAACTCGAGATTTACACCATTGTAAATCACAAGGGCCAGGTCGAAGCCCGCGTGGGGAATAGTCAAGATGATGCTCGCTATTTTTGGACACTCGATTTACCGAACGATGACGTAACTCGGATTTCCGAATGTCTAGTTCGATTGGCAGGTACCAAATTAAAGCCAGGAGGTAACGTGCAAACGGCGAACAACTTGCACGTGACCATAAGACGTAAGCAGACACCGGGACCAGACCCAGACTACACGAAAGTTTTTCTGGGCCTGGAACCTCAGGGTATTGTTATTGAACATGTGTATTGGAAAGATCAGTGGTGTTTCGCCACAGCGCGGTGGGAAGGGCTGTCAAGCCCCTCCTCGCACAAGGGCAATACATTTACATACCGCTCGGCAAACCAGAGCAATGTGAGTGGAAAACCATGAATAACCTTGCCAGCTCCGTTCCAAACCACCTGTGGAGCCCCTCCCCTGCCAATCCGGGGTGTGAGGAAACACAGGATGGCTGGGTGCGTCAATACATCAATTGGAATGTGATGACCACTCTGGCCGTTCATTTCAGCTAACAAATTGCAAGAATATGTGACGTACTAGCAATAGAGGCGCAGAGCACGACACGTGATGATTTGAAAATTAAGACAAATTTTAGCACTTCACACAGAACAAAAATATCGGACAAATGACAGGGCAAAACCAGACTCAGGGTTAAGGAAATTGGAAGACGGGGAGCTGCAAGGTTGACACATGGCTTGTCACATGTGTCAACAGGGGGGATGATAGCACAGGCGCACCACTATTATAACACACATGGGTTTACGCATTTTAAAATTTCCTGTTGACGTTGTATAATCTGTGAAACGATACTGTCTTGTCTTAGTTTATGTATGGGTTGAACTGTCTTTGAGCGCTCGCGATTATTCGAGAACTGTCGTGAAAGCATTGTGCGAATTGTTGGGACATTGATTTGAAGCGACACTGTGCGTACCACCCGCAATCGGCTGGATTTGTGGAACTGTCAAAGCCAGGCTCATTAAGACAATGAGAGAGACTAAAAGACTATTTGATCAGAAAGAGATGCATAGGCACAATGACTTGCCAGAATGTTCTGCTCCACAGACTCGCCAGGTCCGGAGTGGTGATCAGAATTTCCTCAAGGTGCTGAAAAGCCTTCTCTGGGACAGTGAACGCTGGAATGGCCCCTCCCAAGTGATTGCAGCAACAAAAACTGCGGTCGAGGTCGAAGGACGCGACGGCTCGATCCACCAGTCGCAGTGCAAGCTCCTTCGGTTCGAGGTTGAGGGGCCTAGCGACGCCAGTCCCAGGAAGGAGAATCAGCACCTAAGTCCAAGTGCGCTGACCTTGCGCGCCGCCGAAAGACCACAGCAAAGGCAGTCAAGCGTTGCCTATGCATCATCTGCATCATCCTCATGTGCCTAAGAGCAGTCAAGGTGGGCACACAGGCCCACGAAAGGAATGACTTGCCTCATGGGATTCGACGTTGGGAGGCAGGAGAGACGATTGTCTATTTTTATCTTCCTGTTTTTGTGTCGCTTGTGGGATCCCGCTGGTCAGAGGTTGGTTGTGCTGCCAAATTCATGGATGCTATCAAAGTGAAGTGGTGGCTCAGCTGACTGTGGCCATGTCGCAGTACCAACAGGTGCACACGGAGTCTGACGAAGATTACTTTAACACTGATTTTGACGATGTTTAACTGTAACCTTTTGATGATGATTTACTGTAACCTTATGTAAGCCCGTATGATGACTTCACAGAAAGGCATTGCAGATGTGATTGTTTGATGTTTTGGGTTGGCTTATTTTGTACATAGTTAGTTAGTTAGTAGTTAGTATACAGGTAGATTAGGTTTTTGATTTTCATTCATGTGTGCTTAGATTAGGTTTTCTTTTCATTTTATGTGTGTTTAGATTAGATTTTAATTTCGGTTTAATGTGTAGCCATTGCCCGGGAAGGGTTTTCTGTCCTGATCTTGTTACACCCCCATCCTCCTCAGGACAGTTTTTCCTCCCACCCGTGCAATTGCATCTCAATGTCACCTGGGCGTTAGAAGAAACTTTATTTATGATACAGAGGTGGGAATGTTAGAGGAATTTATGAACAAAATTGTATCATGTTTAAAGTTTCATTTTAAGTCGGTCACATCCAAATCGTTTGGGTGCATATACAGCACCCCCAGATGCCTGTGAACGAAGGCGCCGGCCACCTGGCCGGAGGGCCGTTGGAGTCCACAATTAGCACATCAAAGCAGGTGGGCGATCAAAAGGGAGAGGGCGACACTCGGCCACAAAAGGGGAATGAACAATTTGGGAACAGCGGTTGAACGATAAAAGACAATTTGAGAACACCCGTCGCGCCCAGGCGACATTTGGCCATCCGCGAAGTCTGCGACATGTTGATATATCGTAGATCAGACAGAAAGGCGCCAACGTACTGGTGGTTCAAAGCTTAAACGCAGGTAACCAATCACTACCGAGGGGCCGAACCGGGGCTGCGGCATGCAAATATCGGGGCAGTGTATTTCTTGTATTTTGCATATGTCACAAATAAAAGGTCGAACTCGCGGAGGGCGGGGCTCTAAGCGTGATCACGGAGCAACTAAACCGTCGTTCGCTCTCAGAGGTCCGCTTCCGTCGACATTGAAGACAATTTCCCTGTGTGCCGAGTCGTTTCTTTAACTTTGTCCGAGAAAAATCTCTGACAGCCTGTCGTGGCAGGCGGCAGATAAAGGCAGCAGGCTGGGTGACACCCATAGAGACATCGCCTGTAACCAGGTCAGGCTGAATATGTCAGAACACACAAAATAAATTGTGTATAAATGCACGACTTGGTTTGAAAGCAGTGAAGATTAAATTTTAATCTAATTCCTATCGCTCCACAAATATCCCAAGAAAAGTATATATAATAGAATCCAATGACAATTTGACATTTGCGTACAGATTTTAGCAAGGATCATGCAAGTTGACACACATGATTTGTTTTTGCGGCCCACATAAAATGATGTGGCGGGACGGATCTGGCCCCCGGGCCTTGAGTTTGAGACGTGTGCTCTAGATTTTTTTTTACTTTTTTCTTCTCTGTTCTTTAATTCAGCCCGTTGAAAATAAGTCATGTAATGTTTGTTGCAATAGTTTCGTCTTTTTCTTCCACTAAAAGCTGCTATATAGAAATCTAATGATTAATTTGGCCGATTAAATAATTGGCTGGTGGGTTTATTGTCAACAATGACGTTAAAAAATATTTCTAAAATTGAAAAGGAATGCTGGAGCCGAGATTCAAACACTGAAACTCACAACTGTGCAGCTGACTTCTTTTTTTTTTTTTTTATATTAATTGTGTGTTTTTTGCGTAGTTAATAGTCGGTTGATCTCTGAACTCCTCACTTGGATGAAAATGAGTGAGCCAACTGCAATTTGGTGCAACGCCACTTTAACCTCGCTCTGTGTTATGGAATACCATTAGCTTCCATGACTACGTGCACCTGCACTGCATCTATTTGCAAGTCATCAAAGTAGCAATTGAGTCCGTTTTAGAAACTGTTGCCCTGAGAGCGGTTTTCACCTGTCGGTCACGGTTTGCACCCTTGTCCTTCTTCCGACCACTCTGATCCCCGTTTGTATTTCCATCGCCCACCTGGAGCTGGTTATTCTCCGAGTATTTAGCTGCCTGCTGTTGTTCGGCAATCCTTCTATCGGCTTGTATCTCATTTTCCCGTCTAGTGCTTTGTTTTGCTGCTACTGAGCTAATCAAGAAAGGTTTCATCGGGTCATCTGGTCCATTCGGAGAAAAAAAAAGAGAACATGTGGAATATTGAGGGAGTGTTCTTGTGGCACACAAAAATATAAAGTGGGGAAAAAACATCTGATGATGTTAAACATCTGCGGAAAGACAACAAAAACAGATTCACCTCTCCATCAAACATTAACAATTACAAGGCGACTTAACCCGATGACAGCGCATGTTAAATTTTCAATTATTATAATTTTATGTTTGAGCATCATATTAGGTCATGTTAAGGTTACCTCCATTGTATTTTGTTGTTTAATAATTGCTTGTGTAAGCTTGTTAAATTGTTAATGATGCTCATTTTATGTTTGAGCGTTAAATTCTTAAACTTACACGTTTTTTATGTTGACAGCTTCTGATTGGCTGAAGAAAATGAAAGCAGGAAGTGCTTTAGTTGCGTTCTCGATCATGCTGCGTCCTTTCAATAAAACTGCGTTCAAACTGAATCCATCTCTCCTTTTTGCTGTTTCACAAACTACGAACCCCTCGACTTACATGTCAATGCTCGGCATTAGTGAAAATGTTTGACTCACACACGGTGATGGAAAAATAATTGAAACTGCAGTCTGTCTGGTCTTCTCTCGGGATTTCACTTGGGGCAGGCCACCTTAGTTCAATTTGTCATCCGTTCCTTGTGTGAAAATCAGCCTATCGACTCGCGCGGCCTGGATTCACCGAAATAAGATAAGTATTGATTTGTGACTCACAAACAGAGAAAGGGGGTGTATGCATATTGAGGACATCTAGTGGCGATGTTTCCAAACGACGTCCAATCAAATGAACACGGTGCAATAAAATGCTGAGTTGGACCGTTTATTGCCATTATTGATTATATACATGCCCGGCTGGTTGAAGCTACAATGGCAAGTTTACACAATAATCAAAGCATGCACATTCAGTAAAATGCGATTTGCAGTATTTATTTCTTTATTTTCACTCCCAAACTCCTTTTGTTTCTCTTCTATATTTCTTTTTCTTGAGTGAACAACATGAGTTTTCAACTCTATGTGCAGCCAACACCGAAAAAAAAACACTAACAACTAAGCTAAAACGCTTACTGATTAACTTGAATGGCTCATTTTCGAAAGACCAAGCATGCAAGGGTCAACTTTGAAATTTTTCCCATGCGCAGTCAAATTATGCAAAGGATAAAACGAAATACCTGAAGGGAGATGTTCTCACACGGCGCTTTGCATAAAATAAGTACAGTACGTGACTAGCGGAGAAAATTAATCACATTTACCTTTTAATCATTAGACCTGGCTGAAGAAAACGGGGTCCTCTTGTGGTAAATTCAACAAACTGCTTGCGTAGAAGTAAACACAGGAGCACCAGTGGTGTTATGTGTGAGAACAGAAGGGGTAGATGGCATAATTTGTACTTCCAAAAAAATAAAGCCATGAATAATAAACAACAATTTGGATCACGTGTCGCTGTGATTTCTGTGATTATATCTTAACTGGGCCTTAAAATGACCACAGGTCCTTCCCCGCCCTTTCCCTTGCCAACTTGATCCACCATGAACTTATTCGCTCCCCACTCCGTTCTCGCCGGGCTCTCTTGTCCGTCCATTTTTTCGCTCAAACTTGGCAGTGATCTCAGCCAGGCTCTTGCCTTTCGTCTCTGGGAACGTGAGCCCTATAAACAGAGCCGACAGCAAACACACCGCCAGGAACGGCAGTAAGCAGAGGCTACCCAGACTGCTGACGATGAAGGGAAAAATCATCGCCACCAGGAGCAGACTGAGCCACATTAGCGATCCGGCGACCATGTATGCCGCTGCCCGGGCCGACTGGTCGAAGATCTCCGCCGGTAGGACGCCCGTCACGCCTGCTGGGCCCAAGCCGAAGCTAAGGATGTAGCCGAACACGCATACCATGCTGAGGTAAGCCATCCCTTCTACTCCTTGTTTTTGGAGTGTGAGGGCAACGGTGAAGACGATAGACCAGAAAGACATAAGAGTGTAGCCCCCAACAAGAAGATACTTGCGGCCCACTCGCTCAATCAGAAAGTTGCTCAGGATGGAAGCAGTCAGCTCAGATGCCCCTGTGCCGATGGTGGCGTATTGGATTCTATCTGCAGGGATTCCCGCCTGAAGAAATATGTAGGAAGCGTAGAAATAGATGGAGTCGTTCCCGCACAGCATCATGGCGCTGCTTGCCACCGCGACTGTTCGGAGTTGAGGTCGTAGGTCGGGATCCTTAAAAAGGGACCAGAATGTCTTCGCCGAAACCGCTGATCCAGAGTCAGTGTGCATCTGCTGTTCTTCAAGCATTTCATTCATTTCTAACGTTGGAGCCACGCCCCCACGGAGTCTTTCGAGTGCCTGGACGCATGCTTCCATGTCCCCTCGGTCAATGAGCAGGTATCGGGGGCTTTCCGGGAACCAGGGGAGCGTCAGCACCTGGATCAACCCAGGAAGCATGTTGCTGGCTAGTAAGTAGGGCCAGAGAGGTTCCGTTCCCATCACTTCGGTCAGCCCCACAACTTGACCTAAGAAAATCCCAAAGGCCGTGAAAACAGCGGAGGAAAAAGCCACGGCGCCCCGGAGGTGTTTGGGGGCACTTTCCCCAAAGTACATCGGCTGGACATTCATGCTGAGCCCTGAATTAATACCTACGAGGAACCGAGCGAAGATGATCATCTCGAAGGACCTTGCGACCCTGCACAGCAGAAAAAACAGACCCCCGACAAATAAAAAGACATTGTTAAAAAGCAGAGAATTCTTCCGTCCAAAGCGCACCGCCATCGGACCGGCCAGCAAGGCCCCAAATAGACATCCCAGTGAGAAAGCGGATACAATAAGAGTCCAAAGCAGAGTCACATGGGGAGTATCCAAGCCTGTGCCCCAGCGTGCTTCGTAGGTATCATTGATGAACGTTTGGATGTAGCTGGTGGGCGAATTGATAATCGAAATATTGTATCCATACTGGAAGGTGCCTCCAATGGCAGCGCAGCAAACCGTCAGAGCAAGTGTTCTGGAACTCGACGGCTTGCTGGTTTCTTCTTGTTTCACAGTTCCTGGCGGCTGCATGGCAGGCATGGTGGCCCTTTGAATAATCTCGTGAAAGAAGGAAACCGTCCAAACGACGATCGAGGATCGTTCTCTTTCGACTTCTCTTCCCCTATGAGGGGCAGTGTCCTTCCCGACACCTTTGTGTCAGCGGTGAAACAAGTGAAATCACTTAAGTATTCGAGTCCAGTTAAATATAAACCATATTTCATAGCCGTGGGCCACGATTTGTGCTCACCATAATAAAGTACTGGGTAGAAACATATTAACCCCATAGACGTGCTGTTTAAGTTAGCTTTAAAAGAAATTCGATGGTATGTGTGATGACCTTCAAGGTTGACTTGATCGCCAACAGTAAAAAGACTAAAACGCAAATCAGCTTGAGGGAGTCATTTAATACCTTTACTTAGCCGACTATATTGATAAAAAAATAACAACATGGCATTATTAACCCTTTAAAGCACCAATAAAGACAACCTGTGACCTGATCACATGATAAGCTGTCCACTGTAGTAACCGCTGTCCCCCCGAAAGGGTTAAATGAATGATTCCCGTTTTTGATATGACTTTCTTTTAATTAGCGTTATGCAGAATAAAGCCACCTAGTGGACTTGCCATCGTAACTCAACTGATGTCCTATTGTTAGCCCTCTAGAGGGGAGTGAGCAAGTGTCAAGTTTAACAACAGGCAAAGTGAACCGTCGAGTTGGGATGTTTTCACGATGGCACGTTGTCGAAGTAGAAAATAAAAGAAGATGGATCGCAGTGTTGAAAATGATGACGACAACTGAGACGTCAGAAAAGTCACAAAGTGGGGAAGGTCATCAGGTTTAATTGTGTTGGGATAGATACGGTTTCCATATTTATTTGCCCTTTTGCTTTGTTCATAGCCGCACACACATATATCCATACAGCTATATACACACACATATACAAATATATCTTTAGCATTTGGAGAAGCAATATTGACATACAGTACAGAGATGTAAACATGCATGAGCAAAACCGGAATTCCCTTGTTTGCTTTTTGGGTCTGACTTGACGTGACGGATTCTCTACAAGAACGAGTTTAAAGAATTTGTCTCTTTGGACATGCGAGCATTCTCAGAATGAACCCGATGGCCTGATGAGGCCATATACAGCAGAAGCAGCAGCAGCAGCAGCAGCAGCAGCTGAACCAGCGATCGATTGCATTTCATTCCAATGACAGTACTGTAGAACGCTCATTTGTGAGTGTGAAATTTGCTCTTTGGCACCAAGTGACAGAAACAGGGACAACCGGTGGCGATTTTTGCATGGATGCATTTCTGCATTCATGAACTTGAGCATGCCGTTCGTTCAACTGAAACCTCATTAAAAAAAAAAACCTTTGGTACGATAAATTATTACACGCTTCCAAGTATGTACTGTTAGGGGGCCTCCGGTTGAAATGATGCATAAATGACAAATGGCACAAAACTGTGGAGCATGATGCAGTACTCAGTTTACACAGTAGGGAAGTGCAAGGAATAAACATGGGTGACTTATTCTAAACATGCTCTCAAGGGCACCTTTCCCATTTTTTTACGACCATTGCAACAAATGCCGTAGGCACATCAGTGAGATGTGAGTACTGTACAGTACGTCGTCTTCCAACAGCATGTGATTGAATTAAAAAAAAATGCTACACTGTCCTATAAGGTCGTAAAACAGAAACGGAAGATTATTTTGGTGGCGATGCAGCAAGCAATTCTGCACAGACTTTCAGACACGGGGATCTGGAAGATGGCAACAGTTCCCTGAGTTCAGTCGTCTTGGTCAAGGTCTTTTGGTAAGGACAAGTAGCTGTTGACTGTTTCCTGCACGTTGTGATCCTCCACTGGCTCATTCACCTGCTCCACCGGTATCTTTCGTCCATTCTTTCGATCGAACTCCGCGGTGATCTCAGCCAGGCTCTTGCCTTTCGTTTCTGGGACCGTGAGCCCCAAAAACACAGCTGACAGCAAACACACAGCCAAGAACGGCAGGAAGCAGATGCTCCCCAGACCGCTGACAATAAAGGGAAACAACATTCCCACCAGGAAGAGACTGAGCCACATTAGCGATCCGGCGACCATGTACGCCGCCGGCCGGGCCGTCTGGTCGAAGATCTCCGCGGGCAGGATCCCCGTCACACCTGCTGGGCCCAAGCCGAAGCTAAGGATGTAGCCGAACACGCATGCCATGCTGAGGTAAGCCATCCCTTCTACTCCTTGTTTTTGGAGTGTGAGGGCAATAGTGAAGATTATAGTCCAGAAAGACATAAGAGTGTAGCCCCCAACAAGAAGACACTTACGGCCCACTCGTTCAATCAGGAAGTTACTCAGGATGGCAGCAGTCAGCTCAGATGCCCCTGTGCCAATGGTGGCGTATTGGATTCTATCTGCAGGGATGCCCGCCTGAAAAAATATGTAGGAAGCGTAGAAATAGATGGAGTCGTTGCCGCAGAGCATCATGGCACTGCTTGCCACCATGACTGTTCGGAGCTGGGATCGTAAATCAGGATCCTTAAAAAGGGACCAGGGTGTCTTTGCAGAAGATGAAGATCCAGGATCTGAATACCTCTGCTGTTCTTCCAGTATTTCCTGTATTTCTAGAACAGGGGCCACACCACCACGGAGTCTTGCAAGTGCTCGGACGCATCCTTCCCTGTCCCCCTTGTCAATGAGTAGGTATCTTGGACTTTCGGGGAACCAGGGTAGCGTCAGCACCTGGATCAACCCTGGAAGCATATTGCTAGCTAGTAAGTAGGGCCAGAGAGGTTCTGTTCCCAACACCTCGGTCAGTCCCACAACTTGACCTAAGAAAATGCCCAAGGCCGTGAAAACAGCAGAGGAAAATGCTACGGCGCCCCGGAGGTGTTTGGGGGCACTTTCCCCAAAGTACATAGGCTGGACATTCATACTGACTCCTGAATTAATGCCCACGAGAAACCGTGCGAAGATGATCATCTCGAACGACCTTGCGATTCTGCACAGCAGAACCAAAACAGTAGCTACTAGCAAAAAAGAGTTGTTGAAAAGCAGAGAATTCTTCCTTCCAAAGCGCACCGCCATCGGTCCAGCCAGCAGGGCTCCAAGTAGACCACCAAGTGGGAAAGCTGATACAATCAGAGTCCAAACCAGAGTCACGTGGGTAGTCGCCAAGCCTGTGCCGCTGCGTGCTGCGTAGGTATTATTGATGAACGTTTGGATGTAGCTGGTGGGAGAGTTGATAATCGAAATATTGTATCCATACTGGAAGGTGCCTCCAATGGCAGCGGAGCAAACCGTCAGAGCAAGTGTTCTGGAACTTGATCCTTTGTCGGCCGCTTCCTCTTCTGCATTTCCTGTCGGTTTTGTGTGAGACATGGTTGTCCCACAAAGGAAAACAAATAGTGGTCTTCACAACACCACAGTGAGTTATCCTAAAATCGCATTTGCAACGCTGAGCGTCTCTTCGGATTCTGAGAATGAACCTGCTGAGGTTGCCAGACAAAATAACGGTGCCAATCGGCATACAGTCAAAAGTAATAAAACGATAACTACCGGATTGTCAGCTGTCAGGAGAAAAGTTGTCGATATTTTCCTTTCCAATAAATATTCGACCACATTAATTAAACTATCTCAGTATGCATATACTGATTAATGTCTCTATAACTGTCTATATAACTGTAAATCAAAGATCATCGTTTGTTGGCGAAAGCATTTTTCCCTGAAAGAACAAATGCCGGGATAAGGAATGTGTATATTTTGTTGTGGTGACGTCATCGAAATGCGACTGTTATTGTCGTGTGGAGGAGGATAAATGTAAGTAACAGCTGATATCTCTTTCTTGTGTTTTTTTTTAACAGAAATATACAGACCACCAGCATCATATTAAGGAATGAGTTTTGATTTACAAACGTGAGTCCATCAGAAGTATTTATTAAGTTAATGGGAAGTACCTAGGTGTCGGTAACATTGATGTAGGATACCAGGGAAGATGAAAACGTTTGCCTTCGTGGTAAAAAACAGTGTGTCATCTTGTTTTAACTTCAGTAGGTGCAGTTCGAAATGTATCAAGACATTTCTGTCGATTGTGTTTTGCACGTTGTCTTTCCTTTTTTAGTTTGAGCCACATAACTGACTGACATTAACTGCAATTTTCTTCAAAGCAGTTTTGTTGAATGCAGTAGACGTTATTATGTCATCATTTTCAGCTATGCACTTGCCCATTTCCGTTTTTTTGAGTAAATCTGAATTGTTGTCCAACAGGGCGCCTTCGCCAACCAAAAGGGAGGATGACAAGAGTAAGCAAGGAGTTAAACGGAAGTCGGGAGCCTCGAAAGATGGGTCTGAAAAAGATCAGGGCAGAGTGAAGAGCCAAACACGACCCGGTGTGCACAGTGGGACCAGCAGGTCAGTCCTAAAAAATAGAAATGTGGAACTTGTCAAATAAAACAATTAAAGCATCCTCATATCCTTCAACGGTACCAGTGAGCAAAAAAAGTATTCCTCCCACTTCTTGGCCCAGTTCCAGTTCCAGTAGCGGCTCTGGTTCAAGTTCCAGCTCATCCACAAGCTCCTCCGGTTCTTCAAGCTCCCGCTCATCTTCTTCGTCGCCAAGCCCCAACCGACAAGGACCCAACCGACGACGCTCCCTCTCAAAGTACAAAATTCCCAGTTATATTTTCAACTAAGCAAACAGTGACTCCATTTACTTTGAAGAGAATAAAGGAACTCTTCCACAACAAATCAAAATGATCCTATTGCAGTGTATTTGGAACAAACTAACAGGAGTGGATATTTGCTGACTACAGACCCAAAGTGACCAAGAAAGATGATCGGGAACGGCGGAAGAAGAGTCCCGGTCCAAAACCCACCAAGGTCTATCTGGGCCGACTAACAAGGAATGTCATCAAGGTGAATGCACCAACACTACACAGGAACAGGAAACCTCTGAGGTTACTCAATAAACTAAGGAGTAAACATAAAAACAAATCTGCATTTACATGGAGAGGCCATGATTTTTCGAGTGCTTTGTAGCATGCCTGCATCACAGAATTTGTGTGTTCTTGCTTCTCTTGTGTGGGTTTTTTTTTCATTGAAGACTCGAAATTATCCATTGTGTGACACAAAGGTCAATGTTTGTTTTGTGACGCTGAAAAAAAAAATGATGTCGCAAGGTTTATCTGTGATGACGTTACAGTTGAGTTAAAGGATAAAAGAGCTAAGCATTCTTACCTAAGTATTGGAGCGGGTGCTGGATGTGATGGTCGGTTGTGTATTTAGTCTTTGAAAAATAGTGTCAGATATTCATGTAGTACTTCTAATGAGCATTGGACAATGTTCAGCCCAATGAGTAATTTCTCTTTGATGAATTTGGGGTTCTGTGACAATATATGCTCTGGAAAAAGTAACTTTGATCCTGAAAGTGTGAGACGTTAATTTGGATTTGGAAAAAGTGAATGAGTGCTGTGACTGTCTGTGTGAAGGAACACATCCAGGAGATCTTCTCCACCTATGGCAAGATCAAGATGATCGACATGCCCATGAACCGCGTTCACCCTCATCTGTCCAAGGGCTACGCGTACATCGAGTTCGAGACCTCCAACGAAGCCGAGAAGGCTCTCAAACACATGGATGGAGGTAGAGGATGCTGTGGTGGGCTTGAAAGGCTGGATCGAAGTTCATTCACCCTCTGGTCTTGTTTTATTTTTAATCTGATTTTAGCTTGCTGGTGGCTATTTTTGGGCAATATATTTTGTCTGTAAAAAAAAAAACTAAATCAAGCAAAGTCCAGAGAGCGAATGGGATTTTTTTTATTTAAATCTTCCCAGGACAGATTGACGGTCAGGAGATTACAGTCATAGCCGTTCTGACACCTACAGTGCGCGCCCCACCTCGGAGGATGTCCCCTCCCCGCAGAATGCCACCTCCACCCCCAATGTGGCGACGCTCTCCGCCTCGCGTGAGGAGAAGGTGAGCGCCAGAGCTCAGGCACGGTCACGCACCGTCTCGCAGCCGCCCCTCAAGGTGATTTTTTTCTTTGTCGTTCAGGTCGCCAAGGCGACGCTCCCAGTCCGGCGCAGGTCCCGGTCACCTGGCCGCCGTCGCCACCGGTCACGCTCTAGTTCCAACTCCTCACGCTAGAGAAAAATAATTGCCCACCGCAAAAAAAAAAAAAAGGCAAAAAAACCCGCAAAAAAACATGACACACGAAGAAACATTTGTTGTGTGAATGCCTTTTTTCCCCCCTTTCCTTTTTTTTATATCACTTTCAAAGCAACATTGGAATACTGTAGAACTCTCTGCAGCTGTTACTTTCCCCAGTCCATTTTTTTTTATGTGAGGGGGCAAAAAGATTAAAGGCAAGATCTATAATTGCACAAGAATTTCAATCTGATTGCTTTTGGGTCATCCCAGAGAGATGCTCGTGGACATCAACTGTTCATTGTCATCATCATGAACTATACTGCTCTCTAGTGGACAGTTGCATTCATTTAAGCCACTGAAGTTGTTTTATACGTTTATGGTTGCTATGGAAATGTTGTACGTGTACCAAACTACATATTGCTGCTGTGTTGATTTTTTAAGAAATGATTGTGATTGCTGACATTTTCATTAAGTGTAGGGAATATGCAGAAAATTTATTCAATTGGCAACATTCAAATATATAGATGACATTTCAATGATCCTAAAATAACACATGATAAGCGAATGCAGAAGCAGAGTGCGCATTTCCCATTTTATCTTATTGGGAGCGTTTATGAAAAGGAGAAGGTG